>WOAB01000026.1:4800000-7200000 GCA_027886185.1 Rheum nobile
AAAGAAATTCATAAAAACGCAATTCATGAAAAAGTGGCATGGTCGTTCTTGTCTTCGCCAGCTGCTGGAATCACCTCCTCCTTGCCATCATCATATGAGCTCTTGATCTTCCTAGGGATCATGCTTGGGAAGACGGGCGAGGACGAATACACTTCATGGAAGGCCGCTCTTTTGGCTACGGCGTCATGATCAATGTGTTTTCCGGCGGCATAGTCCTCCATGGCCTCAACCCGGGCTAGCCAGGAGTAGTAAGTTTCCGCCTCGTCAAGTTCAACCACTAGCCAGTCGTTATCTTCCGCCATCTTGGTCTTCTCGTCTCTCAGACGGAATGTAACACCCTCGACTTATGTCGGTAGTGTCATACACCAATGACCTCAGACATAAAAGGTCTGAAGTCACCCTATGCTTTAATCTGAACAATTATGCTTAATTAAATAAACATTCAATAAATAAAAGAGTAGCGAAAGACTTTTGAAATAAATATCCGATCTTTATTAATATTCCCCTCGTAAACTGAGATAAAATTTACAAATGATATTGAAATTACAGTGGAAGACATTAAATAAATCTTAATTACATGACTAGGATATGACAATTTCACCTATTACATTAATTAGGAAATTAAATCTTATATTCAAACAACCTTGAAAATTATTTAAAACTAAACTTCAATTGCAAGCCATCGTCTTCAATTTGTTACTTCAGGATAGTTTGAGACCAACAACTGATGTGTCGTATGAGACAAATGACACCAGCCAACCATGCAAGAAAAAGAAACGGTTAGTTAGTCTAATGAAAGACTATGCAAGGGCATTTTGTGTGAGGTTCTGTGTCGTTGTATATATTTAGTACCCTTGTTTCTCGAATAAAACACGATATATGGTATATGACTACTACACTTCTACTGAAACAAAGGAAAGCGCATGATTTGAAGAGAAGACTCCAATGAAATTGATTCTTATGGGAATTATATGTATTTGTTCAGGAACATTTATAATTATCACAACAAGGTTTTTAAAAACGACTTCTTTCACTATTCGGGTCCTCAACCAACCTTACTCCATAAAGCGAATCCATATTGAAAGTGGGACTTACTTTAGACATGAGCCCGAACGATTTCCATGTTGTACTTCTCGACCGAAGTATATTATTTATGTGCATAAGATCACTTATCTTATTTAGTTTCAAAACGTGCATTCCGTTAAAGCTTTTAATCCACATCAATCTCGATACGAGATATATCATGGGACGAATCTCGAATAATGACACTAGCTAAGTGCACAATCACTTATATTCGAATAAGGGTAGGTGATGACCAAAAAGTATTAGGGCAATAATCCTCCTAATACCAAGTTATAAAGAAACAGCTAAACCTCGTGAGGTATATAGCGTTCCTACGAATATTTGTGCTAACTAAGCATACAAGTCCACACAAATTCCACACCAAAATCCAACTAGCACCCTATAATAATAATGACATATTAATAAGGCTCATTACTAGCAATATATATAACCTAGTATATAATAAATTTTCCACACCGTTATAACACATAAATTCCCAAACACAAATTAGGAATAAATGCAAGAACGAACCGTCACTTGCCTCGGATTAAGATATCGGTTGAACGGCGTAATGACGTTCGGAAGAAAGTTGCTCTGAACTAACAAATTGGCTTCTTAACTCGATTCCATTTCCAATAGGTATTCTGAGACGTACCCAATTTACACAAAAATAAATTATAATTAGATAATTTTTCAATAACGGAAATTGAACGATACTTGTCTCGGTTTCTAATTGGATTGATTTAAGTCCAAATAAATCAATTGTCGAATAATGTTATGATTAATTCCTTTAATCATAAATCAACAACCTAATTAAATTAAATTGGCCAAAAATAATTTATTTTAACCCTAGTTATAAACATAATTATTTATAACTATATGTGCTCATTTTATTATTTAATTACCTCATTAACTTAAATAGGTAATTTTAAAACCTTAATTAAAATTAATCCCAATAAATTAAAGAAACTAGTATTCCTAACTATATATTTTACCCACTTAATTATTAAATTATCCTAATTAATTATTTAATTAACTAAAATACCCGAAATTAATAAAGATGGCAAAAATTACCAAAATGCCATCGTCATCAACCTCCTGTCGGGTACTGTTCACGCATGGAGAACTGGCTTGGCGGCGGCTCGGTGGCACGTCTCCAGGTGCGGGACTGTGTGGCTCGGACCGTGGCTTCAAGGTAGATCTCCTGGTGTGGCTATTGGCGGCGGAGGAGCACCGTGGTGGTCGAATTTTGCCAAACGCCACCCGAATCGCGCAAGCATCGGCCTTGAAGCCACGGTCTTAATTGATCCGAATTAAGCTTGAATTTCTCAAAATGTGCCAAAATCGCGTAATTGCCATGGCCTTCCTTCCCGGATCAAATTCGTGCAAATTAGGGGGAACTAATGCCCGATAATTAAGGTATTGGCTGCGTAATTACCTTACCTAAAAAGCCCATACGTTGATTTGAATTTTCGAGCAAAAACGAGCTCCAATTTCTCCGTGGAAGGAGCTTCAAGGGCACCGGCTGGAGATTGAAGAATACCCTCCATTTTACAGTCACCCACCCTTATTTGGCTTATTTACACATTTTTCGCAACTTTTAAAGTTGTGGCAAAAATGCCCCTATTTTACTATTTAAAAATTACAAAATTTATCCAAACTTATTTATAACTTATCCTAAGTTTATTTATACATTTTAACCTAAGTTTAAGTTGAAAGAAAAATTAAATTAGGTTATTTCTAAGCTTAAGTTACATTTTATTATAAACTTAAATTCTAATTAAGATATTGTTAATCTTTATTTTAATTTTAAAGTTAAATTGATAAGTTTATTTAAATTATTATTAACATAAGATTAACATAGATTTAAATAATTTATGATTTAAAGGGATACCATACTTAGGTCAAGTATTATTTTATCCCTACATGGAATAAACATAATAAGTCATATAACCTTTATTATGATATGTAAAACTCCAAAACTACATTCATGGTTATACTTAATTTTTTATTTCTATACTATAATATTATAACTCATTTGATAAAGTGTATAAAAATTATCTTAACATAATGTTTGAACTCAAGTTAATGAAAAATTAAATTACTCCTCTATAAAGAGAAAATAAATTTCATAACTTTTATTATTATCAAAATTACACTACTATAATATTGAACAAATGAAACGGTTAAAGGCAGCGGTTATGATTAGCGGTTTAAGGTAGCGATTGACCTATTGCAGCGGTTATTTTCAGCGGTTCGTATAATGTAGCGGTTGGTATTAGCGGTTTAGTCAAAAGCAACGGTTGTTGCAACGATTTATAAATTGATTCTATTGAAGCGGTTGTTTGCACCTAATGCAGCGGTTTATAAATTAAAAAAAAAACTATTGAAGCGGTTGTAGGGACCTATTGTTGCGGTTTTCATGATGCGTTTTATCTCACGCCCTAATACTAGTATATCAGATATCAGGTATGGGTATGGGTATCAGATATCAGGTATGAGTATGAAATTGATATCTGATATCTGTGTTTGGTATGCAGGAGATATCAGTTTGATATATGATATCTGTGTTTGGTAGAGTTTTTTCAGATATGAGATATCAAAACCTGATTTTTATAAAATAAGTTAATTTCTAATTTGAAGATAATAAAAATATAATTTAAATAAAATCATTAGTTAAAAAGCACAATTCTCTAACATAATATATATCTTAAAAAGTGTTTTTACAAGTGTCATTGAAGCATTACATTTCAATCTATCAACATCATCATAATGTGCAAAAAACCTCCTAAAAAATTAGGGAATGAATATTTGATAGATTAGTTATGCAAAAGCTCACAAAAAATTACACCATCAAAATGACCTTGCAATCACAAACCAAAAATATTATCTTCCCTGCTTCTTTCTCTTACTCAAATTGTACCTACATGTCCACCACGAAATCTGACAATGAGCCTCTCCACATACAACTTCTTCCACTCATCATTTGGACAACTATAGAATGCATCAAGCTCACTTGGGTTCCTTGAAAGAAAGCTAGTAGCATCAATTGCATCAATTTGAGAAACTCCCTCTATCATAGCAATCTCGGATAGCATCAAAAGTGTGTCTATTGACACGAAGTTCGTTCTTACATATAACATCACTTTCTCTAATCAACCTATTTAGATTGGACAACCTATGACGTATTCTATCCCTAGCTTGCATTGAAACTTCTTTGATTTGATAAACTCGTTCGCGAATCATTGTTGTAGCAATGACGATGAGTTTCGTAACAAGTATAATTGTTACTTGTACAAGCTCTTGTCTTTCCGTCTTTCTCCTTATTGAATCAAGTTCATATGAATCCATTCTATAAAATAAAAAATTAATCTACTTAACACCCATAAAAAATACTACAAAAACAAATTGAATATCCAAAAGAAAAGGAGAAGTAAGAACAATATAGCTAGCAAGAACAATATTTTAAGAAATAAGAATAGTATTCAAATCCAAAAGAAAAATATTTCTCAAGTGTTCCAAATGCCTCCACAGGATGTCAAACGAGGGGTTCCAACAGAAACAAGCTAGCCTAACAAACTATATATATCAAAGCATAATCAGGATATGACATATAAGCTGTAGACTGTGGAGGCATTTGGAACACTTGAGAAATTCTTGCAACTTTTACATAACATTTTCACTTATAATATTTAATAATCATTAAAAACTTAAATTCACCCACACTCTAATTTCTAAGTTTCGGATCAAAATGTAGTAAAATACAGCAAAAATCAGTCCACTAACTATATGTTTCAGATTGAGCAAGTACTTCTAAAACACTAACTCAGCGCCAATTACGGACTCTGATCAATCTTTAAAATCAAACATTTCTATATGCAGCAAAACTTCAACTTACATAGACAAATCCAGCTCGATTGATTCAGCCATTAACAAGCCTAAAATTCTTTAAAAATCCTGAAATGGTATTAACAAGCCTAAAATGCCTGAAGCCACCGACTGAAAAAATGGTATTAATAGACCTAAAATTCCTGGAACTTAAACCGATTCAAGAGAAGGCAAAAAAAATATTGACAAAGAGGAAGACAAACCCAGCTCAAGAAAGAGCTCAAAACCCACAAAATTAGTAAATCATAACTGAAACTTACCTAGACATTTTATCGAACACTTTAAATTTTCATACAAAACCCTAGATCTGAAAGTAATTTCCATATAAAATCAAGATAATCAAGCAGTCCATATAATTTTTTGCTTAAAGCAAAACTAAACCCTAGATCTGAAATTGAGAAATTTTTACCTTGAAGAAAAAGGTAATGTTGAGATTGAAGTGAAGAGAGACACCACTTGATAAAGATCCGGCCAAGTTGTTTGAAGATTTGATCGACTTTGATGAAGAACTTGGAAGAATAGCTATGTCATTGTGGGGAAGGAGAAGCGAGGAGGAGGAGAAGAGACGATGATTTGATTTTAGAATGAGAGATATCATTGATAACCCTTGAAGAAATTAGATATATCAGTCTTGTTGAAAATTCAGATATTGGAATATCAAGGATATCAAATTGATATCCATATACTGATATATCAAACACCAGATATGGTTATAGGCCATTTTGATACCCATACCTGATATCAGGATATCAATATCAAACAAGTCCTAAGTACCGCAAAATTAACTCAAGGTCGGGCTCTCGACTAACCAGATACCCTCGATTCTCTTCCTCTGCCGCCAGCGATTCTCTTACCCTGCCGCCGTATGCAGCACCGCCGCTGCCGCCAGCGATTCTCTTCCTCTCTTTTCTCTTTTCTCTTTTCTCTTGTTGACGAACTGCTCTCTCGTTTCCCTCTCTCCCCTCGCAACACAGTCTTCTCAGACAAGGTTAGGTTTTTCTCCCTCATCTTCCTCCTTTTGGTGATTGAGAAGTAAATAATTCATAGATTATGTTGTTTTAATTGTTCTTCCTTACATGTGTTGGCTTAAATGCGTGGTTGCTCGCTGTTTTTAGTCAAGTAATTGAAATTGACAGATAAGGATTGTGAATGTTGGGAATGTGAATGTTTTTTGTTGAAATTGACAGATAGGGAATGTGAATGTTGGGAAATTGACAGATAGGGAATGTGAATATTGGGAATGCGTGGTTGCTCACTGTTTTTAGTCAGTGCTTTTCGCTGATTGAACCTTTAGTATTTCTATCAAGTTCTGATTTTTTTAATGTGTTCTTTGGCAACGAGAAAAAATGGTGCATGTGGATTCTGATATTTTGCCTAACAGTTTAAAGGAGTTTCTTTCAAATTGCCGTACTTACCACTCTAATTAAATAACAATTGTATCATTCCCATTATAATTTGAACGAGTACATCTGCATAAAAAGTACTTGAATTGAAGATATGGGTTGACATTGACTATAGTGGCGTGAGAATGATCTGAATCAGTCTTTCCATATGATTAGTTGGACCACTGTGTTCTTTTGTAGCTTTCTCTAGTCTGTCAATCTCCAACAGGTATCATAAATGCTCTCTTATCTTATCCAAACAATGTTTGGACATTTACATTAATCAATCATATATTACAAACATAGATTTTAAATGATTGCATTAGTTGTTAGTAGCCATCATGGTTGATCTTTGGTGCCTCTAGCTTGAAGGGAAAAACAAGTTCTTTAACTGATAAGGAGTACAGTTAAAACTTAGAGGGTTTATAAGCTCTTTCACTCGTTATTTTTTGTCATCTCTAGCTAGGGATTGCCATGTTACGTTTTGCTTATAGTTGGCTTTGTGTATCTCTTCGTTTTTGTACATTCTGGAATGGTTTTGTTTTTTATGTGTTATGTCGGCTTTGGATATATTCCTTCCTCTATTACTAGAAATGTAGTTATTTTTTCATAATGCGTTTGGAAAGCCTACTTATATCTGCATATTACAATACCATATTTCATACTTAAATGTACTTATTTGGTGATACTGATTCTTTTTTTCTCCCTTTGTTCACATGGTAAGGAGATTGCTGCACAAGAGACTAACCAACCCGAAATGGAAATACGGTATGTTTTCTTATCCTACATTCAGAATTTTGGGCAACTGAACTTTTTTTTTAGGGGAATGGGCAACTGAACTTGGAAGTTTTGTGCCTACCTGTTTTAGTATTTGTTTCCACAGTTTTAGTATTTCATTTCCACAGTGGAAACTGAAAAATGGACAGTAAAAAAAGATTGTAAAGCAAGGAGGAGAAAAAAGACCGCCACAAATTTCAAGGTTAATGGCATGTAAAATGGATTTTTTAGGGTGGGGGTATGGCAATTAATTAGTTGCCTAGGCTGGTAGTTACTTTTGCCTCCACTTAGAGGGTTTATAAATCTTGTATTCATTGATGTGTGAATGAATGATAATGAAAATGCTAATTGGCAGCTTATGGTTGGATGAAATGAATAAATGAATTATATCATTGCTACAATCCGGGCTCTTCCTCTAAGCATTACATAAAAAATTTGATAATTACATGAAGTGAACTTGTTTTAACAACTTATGAAAGTAATCGGTTTGTTGACTTGAGTATAATGGAATGTCTTGCATTAAAGTGGGACCAAAATGCAACTTCGGAAGGAGGAATTTTGAATCCTTAGCAAAAAGCAGTGCTTAATGATAGCAAGCCTCCTTGTAATTTTCCTTATTAATGAGATTTTGTGTTTAATGGTGCAGGATATCTAGCATTCTGTAAGAAGTTAGACATTGGCACTTTGGAAATAAGTGAATATCTCGGTATAGAACCTTCTTCTTTTTTACTCTATTATATCTTACCTTTTGGAAATCAATTAATCATAAGTAAACTTTCCAGCCATTGGTACAATATTTAATGCAATCGATTTTGTATGCACGTTGCAGGTTGGTACGCATTAAATTAAGTCATCAAATTATGAAAATATAGATTTTGCTGTGTTGAGTAAATATAATTAGATGTTTGATCTGTTGGAGAACAGGTCCTTAATCAGGATGAGACACCACTTCTTTACAGTTTGGTGTTTGGGGAAGGTGCTGTAAACGATGCCACTTCAGTTGTGCTTTTTAATGTAATTCAGAGTTTTGATCTCTCATATATCAGTGCCAAGATTACCTTGAAATTTAATGGAAACTTCCTAGAGTTATTTTTCGCAAGTACATTGATGGGTGTTATGGTAAGTAATCCAACATCTTATACTAATTTAATTGTACAATTCAAAACTAAACTTGATTATTTTCCTCACAACTGAGCAAATTCTATTTTTACAGACTGGACTACTTAGTGCATATATCATCAGAAAACTGTATATTGGAAGGTGTGTTAGAGGAGGAATCACTGATATTTTACTTGGTTATCCAAAGAACACTGCAATGACTACATACTTATTAATTCATGAATACTTTATCGTGTCCAATATTCACTTGCTAAAGTCATTTTATTTTATATCACATGCATTCAACTGACCGTGAGGTTGCTCTCGTGATTTTCATGGCTTACCTTTCTTACATGCTTGCTGAAGTAAGAACCTCTATATCCAGTCACGTTGTTGTTTTTCCTCAATTATTATTGCCTATTCTATTATCTCATTCACTATGGGATTACATGCCTCGGAAAGTTGCACTATCTGAAATGTTTATGGTTTCATAATTTTTTAGTGTCTTGAAAAGAAAAACTTATATTGAGAACATTGTTAGTTCTGATTTACTTTCTGGTGCTAAATCAGCAGATGCAATGCTCTTGTGTCTTCCTTCATTTATCCCTTGAGTTATTTTAATTTTTAACCAGTGGTTCCTCATTTGAGAATTTAGATCTGATGGCTGGAGAAATTATTTCTTCACTCAGTTTTTTTAGTCTTGCTTCTGATATGTTCCAGTTTTTCTTCTTCATGTAGAGTACAATTTATCTCAGAAACAAGCTGAGGCTATATTGGATATCAGCTTGAGGAAACTTACTTCTCTTGAGGTAAGGTCCAGTTGAATCTCAAGTCTTCATTTGCTGCATTTATTATAGGCTTGTTTCTGTTTTGCTGCAAACCAACATTTTGGAGCTAAAACTAGATTACATGCAGCTGACAACAAACAATTTCAACCTAGATGAAGAACTTTAAAAAGCTATAAATAATGGATTTGAAATGTCATTTTCTGTATTGTTGTTCTGGCTTCTTGGAGCTAAAACTAGATTGGATTTTATTATTAAATCATGCATGATTCCCATTTAGTATCTTTTTATCATTTTGTTTAGGCTTACAAGTTGATCATGTCCTGGAAGTAGTAGATCTTGAACTAGTGAAAGAAGGCATGATCTATTCCTGGTTAATTATACTTTTATTAATTATTGCTTATCAAGTTTCAAGTTCTGATCACATGTATACAATGTGATTAAGAAGATTCTGTTATCCCAATGTGTCAAAATATTTAGTCTGCTATTTGAGTTGAGTGAGGGCAATGCACCTTACTTGATGATGCAAAAGCTTAAAGTTGAGAAGTAAGGAGAATAGATTGATATATCTTGTTTGCTTGGAGGACTGAACGACCCTATTAGGAGTCTAATGTCGACATATATGATCCTTGCACCAACTTTCCTTCCATATAGTCTAAACTCTAGATCACTTTCAGTTTTGTGTATATCTTATTGGTAAACTTTTTCTGACTCAAATATGTCTTGTAGAAATAGAAAAAAAAAACCAATGAGCATGTGGGTTAAAGTCACTTACAGGTACTTTTAAAAGAAGTCATTTCTGGGAAGTTATATATGTTTTCATGGCTAATGATCTATTCTCATGTAGGTGGATCCTTGCCCTCTGCAATCTAGGGTTTTGCCTTAATCAGTTGTGCCAAAATTAACAGGTACGTATTTGTAAACACATTGCTGCTTTTGATTTTTTTTTTTTTGATATTATCATAAATATACCATCTATTTGAACTGTTTACTCTATAGATGGTCGGACATATGTACTTGGTGTCCATTGGACTAGTTGAAGAAAGGTATATCATTTCTCTATGAAAACTTTGATTATGACCAATATAAAATGGACCCATAGGAACCATACAGAATACTACAAATAGGATTTTTTTTCATAGTATAGGCTATATCTGTCTGGTTTTTTCATAACCAAATTTTACCTAATATTGTTTTTTTGTCTTGACAAAATAGATGGGAAAAAATATGTTTGTAGATTCATTCATATAGTTAGTATATTGTTGTTGAGTAGAATTAATTTACCTTAGTTAGGAGGGATTAATCTTACATTGGTTATTTTACTTTTTTTTTGCAGGTTTTTTATTTTATTGGACAAGCAAGAAAACATGGATATTAGCTATATAGGATTAACATGTCTACTTTTTAGGGTAATGATACTTTGATTTTCGTCCATAATTTTTGTATATTAGCACCTCTAGCTAACACTTCGTATGTTAATTAGCACAAGCCAATTATATATATATATATATGTATGGACTTTGTTTTTGTATAGTGGGTGTAACCAACAAGTTTCTTATATAATGAATGAAATTTTGGTATAAAATAGCATTTTTTTAAGCAGGGAAAATATGTATATATAATAAGCAAAAATTATTGTGGATATATATAATTAACGCACAAATATTCAAACCGCTGCACATATGTTACAAAAGCTTGAATCATAAACTGCTGCAATAGGATTTAAACCCATGGCAAAAAAAATTATGAAAAGTTCTTCATCAAATCAACAACTGCTGCAAAAGGGAATTACAACCACTGTAATAGGTAACCACAAACGCTGCAATAGGTGAACACAATGGTTGCAATAGGTAACCAAACCGCTGCAATAGATAACCATTATCGCTACAATAGATAAATACAACCGCTGCCATAAGTTACCAAACCGTTGCAATAGGTGTTGTAAAATCCGCTACATTAGATAAAGACTAGCGATTGATTTAACAAATGAAGCGGTTTTTGTATTACTATCAAACCCGCTGCATTGGCTTATAAAAACCGCTTCATTAGGTCTAATGCAGCGCGAGCATATGAAGCGGTTATAAACCGCTACATTAGACATAAGGCAGCATTTTTGATACCTATTGTAGCGGTTACTGACCGCTTCCTTAGGTCTTCATTGTAGTAGTGTTAAATTACCATATTGCCTTTCTAATTCAAGTAGGATATTACAACACTAATCCCTTAAAAATAGTTCTGACCCCGAAACTAACACTACCAAGATAAAAGGACCGGTTTCCACATTAACCTCACTACTTGAGCTTAGTATCCTTAATTATTTCATCCTCGAAATTAATCCTAGGAAAGTGGATCCGTTTCCTCAACCATAACATTATCTCGTATGTCTCGTCTCCATATACTATACCATGTAATAACTCATAACTATGTCCACAAGATCATGACTACCTTAGAATAAGAGTTTCCAAAATCATCATAACCATCTTAATATACTTTTAGCATGACAACACTACCTTTCTCTTCCAATTTCCTCGTTATAATAAAATCCCAAAGTTCATACATTAAACTCACTTATAACCCCAATCTGAAATGTTAGTGACTTTCAAACATTATATCCTCTTATTCTTTAAAGGTACATCCACAAATTCCATTATTTATCAAATTTGCCCCTTATACCATCTCTAACTTAATATCTTTCCAAGAACAATTTAATTCATTCTATTAATCAATCTCTAACATAAAACCTTTAGGATTTCTTAATTTTCCCAAAACGAATCACATAAGATATTACCCTTATTTTCCTCAAAATAGCATTTTAATAAATGATTTATCACCAACAAAATCAATCACTTTCTTTTCTAACCTTTCCATAGATATACATGAATAACATTTCTTACTTTATTCCTTAAGTGCATATAAGACAAATCCCTTTAATCTATATTTGTTTATTACATCCTTTTAGTTTATCGAAGTCCTCTTAATAACTTTTCCTTATACTATAACTTTTAAATTTAAGTGAACTTTCTCCCAATACAATAGTTTCACAACTTAGGGTGCATTTGGATTCTTAAAATAAGGCATTATCTTATATTAAATTGATGATTTAATGCAAGATAATGCATTATTTCATGTGATCCAAACGAACTCTTAATCGTCCCAGAAAGTGTTATACCACAAGTCTTATAAACGACATACTCACTTGAAATCCTCACATTTAAATCGTTACACGTTTTATATTTTAAATCATGAATCGTGTTAGATTACAATCCTTTAGGGAAGAACAACTCTTTATGATTTATACTTTTCTTAACAATTTATTCACTTGAATGAATAAATTATACTACTCACAACTAAGCATTTCAATCTTTATATTAGCACCCCACATTAAATTTACCACAACTAATGCTCGGAGTATACACATGAGAAATAAATCTCAAACTCCATAGAGCATTAACTACACACGCTTAATTCCTTATACCAAGGAATCCTTACAAGACTAAACTCACGAGACAATGCTCATCAACTCGAGCAAAGTGAACAAATAATGTCAATATCCAACTTGACATTATTCCAAGAATATAGAGAGCTTCTTATGAATGGATCTAAGGATTAAGTAACTGGATTAAAGTTTGCAGAAGTTTAAAACACACTTTCAATTTGTTTTATTTTTTTTAAATCACACTTTAAATCAACCTTTCACATCATTACTAAGATTAAAACAAAAATATCTTTATTATCTATACTCTCAAACATTCTCAAAACTACACTAATAAATTATTTAAAATATATTTATAGTTCAATCATTTAAACCACTATATCAATATAAATCAAACCATATAGCTAATATTAAATCCATAATAACTAAACCACTACTTTTATCATTTTCTAAACTCAAAACTATTTTCAAAACCTTTAAATCAAATACCTTAAAATTTTTAAGATTTAAAAAAAAAATATGTATCAAAATAGAATAAATTAGTTTGAAGATAATTTTAAAAATTCTCAAACCTAACAATAGACCAAGAATCTTGAAACCGTTGATCTGGTACCATAATTGTAACACCCCCGACTTATGTCGGTAGTGTCACACGCTAGTGACCTCAGACTTAAAAGTCCAAAGCCATCCTAAGCTTTAATTTGAACAATCATGCTTAAATAAATAAACATTCAATAATAAAAGAGTAGCAAAAGACTTTTGAAATAAATATCCGATCTTTATGAATATTCCCCTCGTAAACTAAAGAGATAAGTTTTACAAATGATATTGAAATTACAACGGATAACTTTAAATAAATCCTAATTACATAACTAGGATATGACAATTACACCTACTACATTAATTAGGAAATTAAATCTTATATTCAAACAACCTTGAAAATTCTTTAAGACTAAACTTCAACTACAAACCATTGTCTTCGATTTGTTACTTTATGGTAGTCTGAGACCAACAATTGATGTGCCGTATGGGACGGATGACACCAGCCAACCATTCAAGGAAAAGAAACGGTTGGTTAGTCTAATGAAAGACTATGCAAATGCATTTATGTGAGGTTCTGTGTAGTCGTATATAGTCACTACCCTTGTTTCTTTTATAAAACTCGATAAACGGTATATGACTACTACACTTATACTGAAACAAATGAAAATGCATGATTTCAAGAGAAGACTCCAATGAAATTAAGTCTTATGAAAATTATATGTATTTGTTTGGGAACATTTATAATTATCACAACAAGGTTTTGAAAAATGACTCCTTTGACTATTTGGGTCCTCAACCAACCTCACCGCGTAAAGCGAATCCAAATTGGAAAGGGGACTTACTTTATACAAGAGCCCGAACGGTTTCCACGTTGTACTTCTCGCCCGAAGTATATTAATTATGTGCATAAGAGCACTTATCTTATTTAGTTCCAAAACATGCATTACGTTAAAGCTTTTAATCCATATCAATCTCAATATGAAATATATCATAGGACGAATCCCGAATATCGACACTAGTTAAGTGCACCACCACTTATAAACGAATAAGGATAGGTCATGACCAAAAAATATTTGGGCAATAAACCTCCTAATACCAAGTTATAAAGAAACAGTTAAACCTCGCGAGGTATATATCGTTCCTATGAATACTCGTGCTAACTAAGCATACAAGTCCATATCAATTCCACACCAAAATCCAACTAACACCCTATAATAATATTAACATATTTATAAGGGTCATTACTAGCAATATATACAACCTAGTATATAATTCATTTTCATACACCATTAAAACACATAAGTTCCCAACACGAATTAAGAATATTTATCTCAACTTAATTAAAACAATTACTTAATTGTCAATTAAGGAAAATATGGAATAAATGCAGGAACGAACCACCACTTACCTCGGATTAAGATATCGATTGAACGTCGTAGTACCGTTCGGAAGAAAGTTACTCTAAACTAACAAACTGACTTCTTGACTCGATTCTGTTCCCAATTGTGATTCAGCGACGTACCCAATTCACACAAAAAATGAATTATAATTAGATAATTTATTCTGTAATACTTGAGTTTTTTTTAAGAAGACGAGCATTACGGATACGGAGTCCGTATCAATGATTGGAATTAATTCCGAGTAACCAATAGGGTATTTCAATTCCGAATACATATAAATTACAGTAAAAAATAATCATGACACAAAAATACAAAATAGAAATCCTAATCCTTATTTATTCCTTCTTTTTCTTTTCATGCTTAATTTTTAAATATCTAGAAAATTCTCTTAATCCTTTCATATTTATCTATTAACTTTTTCATACTTATATCCTAATTCTTTCATAATTATCTTTCCATTTCTTTTTCATGTTTATCTCCTAAGAATCTAGAAAGTTCTCTTAGCCTTATATATATGTACCTCCTTCCTCCTTCCTCTTTCCTTTATTTTAGGGGCCGGTCATCTCCTCCTCCTTCCGACATGCCCACGGCCACCCCTCATGGCCACCCTCACGGCCACCATCCTCCTCCTACCATCTATATGGCCATCCATCCCTCACGGCCACCACCACCGTCCTTCCCCTCCTCTCTTTGGGACGTCCAGCTGCAGCCCCATGGCAGCCACCGCCACTCCTTCATCCTCTTCCTTGTGAGCTAGCTCCCGCCGCCAAGGAGAGGCCGTCGTCATCGCCGCCGCCATGGAGTGCTCGCCTCCTATGTTTTTCCTCTGTTGTTCATCTATTGTCCAGCTGCCATGGGCTAGCTTCCTCTGCTGTACAGCTGGGCGGTTCAGCCATCACCATAGGAGCAACAATTTCCTCTTTCAAATCTCTTGCACCTCTCTTGTTAAGAAGTGTAAGGTAACACCTTCTTAAGTTCTTAAACCCAATTCCATGATTTGGATATTCATGTTCAAAAGAGGTACTTAGGGTACCATTGATGGTTAATTAGAGGTTAATTGAACGTTTTCGTAATTGATCTTCGAACGTTTTCGTAAATGTTTATTTTTTTGAGTTTTTCTTAAAAGAAAAATATACCCGGGTATAGGTTTCAAACGATGGATTTTAATTATAAAAATCTATGTTCAGTTGAATGCATACTGAAATCTATGACCTGATATTATATGTCTACAGTTACGGTCATTGCAGTTAGATCATTATTCTGTTTGATATTGGATATTGCACTTATTCAATAGGTATATATCATGACTATCTGTGATCTGACCAACCTCTGTTCGTGCATGTATAGTTAGTTACAACGTTAGGTTGTAAGGCAGTTGTAGTATCTATGTCATCCGTTCATGCACGTATAGTTATTTATAACATTAGGTTGTAATGTGATATCTGTTCGTTCAGGATAATTGTTTATATATTGCCTGTAAGTATTGCTTCATGTTGGTACATTTAAGATTTGATTGGAAATTGATTAAAGTCATCATGAAGTGTATTTGATCGACATATGAATATGATGTTCTTATGTGTATCTATTGTTGGTAAATCATAAGCAATGTGCTTGAGTTTGTTGATACATTCATACTATAAACTGACCATCTGTAACCTTCTTGTACACTTGGAATCATGTGGATAAATGCATTCATAGTAGACTAACCCGTATGTGGGGGACTGGTTATGTTTTACATGACCAGGGTTATATGTAGCACAGCGGGAGCATGGAGAAGGTCATGCGACGTGATGCACCTGTAGGATGGGGTCTTGTTTAGGTTTTTGGCCTTTTTCAGTTATGGTATACTTGTTTCAATTAAACTCTGTTTGATGGGTCGTGGATGCTTCTGTGTACGCCGACCCATATGTGTATCGAGTCTTCATGGAAATCATCTTTTAAATAGGTTTTAATTTTGAATTCGTCATTAATCAGGTTTTGAATTTTTATAGATTAAGTTTCTTTTCTTAATTTGCATGAGGGAATTTCTGCAGGAAATTCCTACCGTTGTGACTCCCCAATAGTGGACATGATCATGGTTATATAGAAACTTTACACTGAGGAAAGATGTACAATTATAAAATCTTGATAAGATGATGATGAATGGAGTTTGTAATCATTATATATGGTTAAATGATGTTTATTGCCTGACTGTGATGTGCTAAGTGAGTTCAATTTGAGATATGATGATTGGATTTTGGAATACGAAAATTGAATGGTGATATGATGCATATGGGGTAAGGTTAGCCCAAGGTACGGGCAAGCTAGTCCAATATACGGACAAGTTAGCCCAAGATATGGGCAGGCTAGTCCAAGATACGGACAGGTTAGCCCAAAATACGGGCAGGTTAGTCCAAGATACAGACATGTTAGCCCAAGATACGGGCAAGTTAGTCCAAGATACGGACAGGTTCAGCCCAAGATATGGGCAGGCTCAGCCCAAGATACAGGCAAGTGAATTGGCCCAAGATACGGGCAAGAAAGTACCTTCGGGTCCAAGACAAGCTTGGATTTGTTTTTAAACGTTTTCTTAATTGATCTTCGAACGTTTTCGTAAATGTTTATTTTTTGAGTTTTTCTTAAAAGAAAAATATACCCGGGTATAGGTTTCAAACGATGGATTTTAATTATAAAAATCTATGTTTAGTTGAATGCATATTGAAATCTGTGACCTGATATTACATGTCTACCGTTACGGTCATTATAGTTAGATCATTATTCTGTTTGATATTGGATATTGCACTTAGTTAATAGGTATATATCATGACTATCTGTGATCTGACCAACCTCTGTTCGTGCATGTATAGTTAGTTACAACGTTAGGTTGTAAGGCAGTTGTAGTATCTGTGTCATCCGTTCATGCACATATAGTTATTTATAACATTAGGTTGTAATGTGATATCTGTTCGTTCAGGATAATTGTTTATATATTGCCTGTAAGTATTGCTTCTTGTTGGTACATTTAAGATTTGATTGGAAATTGATTGAAGTCATCATGAAGTGTGTTTGACCGACATATGAATATGATGTTCTTATGTGTATCTATTGTTGGTAAATCATAAGCATTGTGCTTGAGTTTGTTGATACATTCATACTATAAACTGACCATCTGTAACCTTCTTGTACACTTGGAATCATGTGGATAAATGCATTCATAGTAGACTAACCTGTATGTGGGGGACTGGTTATGTTTGACACGACCAGGGTTATAGGTAGCACATCGGGAGCATGGAGAAGGTCATACGACGTGATAAACCTCTAGGATGGGGTCTTGTTTAGGTTTTTGGCCTTTTTCAGTTATGGTATACTTGTTTCAATCAAACTCTGTTTGATGGGTCGTGGATGCTTCTGTGTACGCCGACCCATATGTGTATCGAGTCTTCATGGAAATCATCTTTTAAATAGGTTTTAATTTTGAATTCGTCATCAATCAGGTTTTGAATTTTTATAGATTAAGTTTCTTTTCTTAATTTGCCTGAGGGAATTTCTGCAGGAAATTCCTAGCGTTGTGACTCCCCAATAGTGGACATGATCATGGTTATATAGAAACTTTACACTGAGGAATGATGTATAATTATAAAATCTTGATAAGATGATGATGAATGGAGTTTGTAATCATTATATATGGTTAAATGATGTTTAGTGACTGACTGCGATGTGCCAAGTGTGTTCAATTTGAGATATGATGATTGGGTTTTGGAATACGAAAATTGAATGGTGATATGATGCATATGGGGTAAGGTTAGCCCAAGATACGGACAGGTTAGCCCAAGATACGGACATGTTAGCCCAAGATACGGACATGTTAGCCCAAGATACGGGAAGGTTAGTCCAAGATACGGCCTAAGGTTCTTTGACAACGTGGTCCGTTTACATGGGATACCACGGACTGTCGTGAGTGATCGCGATACCAAATTTGTAGGTATTTTCTGGAGAACCCTTTGGGAAAAATTGGGTACCAAACTCTTGTTCTCCCCTAGTTACCATCCCCAAACAGATGGCCAAACTGAGGTCACCAATAGAACCCTAGGAGCCCTCCTTAGGACCATGCTCAAAACCAACCCAAAGCGTTGGGAGGACTTACTTGCAATTGTTGAGTTTTCTTAAAACAGGTCCAGGCACTCCGCGACGAAGCTCACTCCGTTATAGGTGGTCTATGAAAGAAACCCACTGACTCCGCTGTACATGATGCCACGTCCACTGGAGGATAAGAAGCACCCAAACGCGGCCAACCGCGCCGCAATGATCCAGGAATTGCATCAACGAACGCGGGCACAACTGGAACGCTGCGCTGAACAATATGCCACACAACACAACCGTGGGCGTCGCCGCGTTATATTTGCCCCAGGATATAAATCCCATAACAAGTGCTTTCAAATCGAGCAAACATCGGCCTTAATTGATCCGAATTGAGCTCAAATTTCTCAAAATTTACCAAAAACGCATAATCAATGTGGCCTACCTTCTCGACTCAAATTTGGGTAATTTAGGGGGAATTAATGCCCGATAATTGAGGGATTCGGTGCGTGATTACCTTACCTAAAAAGCCCATGCATTGATTTGAATTTTCGAGCAAAAACAAGCTCGAATTTCTCCATGAAAAAAGCTTCAAGGGTGTCGGCAGGAAGTTGAAAAATACCCCTCCCGTTTAAAGTCACCCCCCGCACACACACACACTTATTTATAACTTATCCTAAGTTTATTTATACATTTTAACCCATATTTAAGTTGAAAGAAAAATTAAATTAGGTTAATTCAAAGCTTAAGTTACATTTTATTATAAACTTAACCATTTTTAAATCCTTATTAACATATTGTTAATCTTAATTTAAATAATTAAAGTTAAACTGATAATTTTATTTAAATTATTATTAACATAACGCTAACATAATTTTAAATAATTCATGACTTAAAGGGATAACATACTTAGGATAAGTATTAGTTTATCCCTACATGGAATAAACATAATAAGTCATATAACCTTCATTATGATACTTAAAACTCCAAAACTACATTCATAGTTATACTTAATTATTTTATTTCTACACTATACTATTATAACTCATTTGATAATTTGTACAAAAATTATCTTAACATAATTTTTGAACTCAAGTTAATGAAAATTTAAATTACTCCTCCATAAAAAATAAATAAATCTCATAACCTTTATTATTATCAATATGAAATTACCATATTCCCTTCTAATTTAAGTGGGATATTACATGGAACAACTTATCTTCAAGCGTCTTGATCTTTCCTTGTTGAGCCTTGACGCTCTGACACAACTCGAAGTTCTTGGTGAAGAGTGAATCCATCGTGTTCCGGTCAGCTTCAGCTTTGCTCTCCATGACGTCCATATGCGATGATATCCCCTTGACATGTTCCCAAGCGCACAATGTTACTTGGAGACCTTGTCATCAAGACCATCAGAACCAGTCGGAAGCAAAAACAAAATATACAATGAAAAATACGTCTTATCTGCCATTGCATGCATGACGACGATTTCTCCGAACATCTCTACTGTGTTGACCTCTACGTAACACTTATTCATAATGGGTGACCAGACACTTTGCCCCATTTGATGGGCTCTCTCATGTGAGATCGTCGTGGAGGCAAGTATTTCGGGGAGCTCCGACACATTCGAGGAAGGCGACTTTTTCTCCTTTATCGCGTCCTCCTTCTTCTCTATAACAAGGTCACCTTGGGCACCTTAGAAAGCTCTTTTGGGATCATGACCGACGCGACAGAAGAGGAGCCCTCTCCTAGCAGCTTCCTCTTCTTCATGGCAATCTTGCCAGCGATGGATTCAACGCTTCTTGTCTTGGATGCTAAAAGACATGACAACATAACGTAGATATGTCATGAAAAATAAACGTGTCAAGAAAATTAAGTTCCGAGGAACTTACACATCTTTGGGGAAGGCTTCTTTTAGACTTCTTCGACAAGGAGTTCTATCAATGGAATTTCAGCAAAGGTCCTCTACGATGTCGTCAGAGCAAGTACTTGCTTCGTAATATCCTTCGACTTGTCCCTGGGATTGATAGATTCACAATCTACTGTCAATAAGAGAGAGTGAGAATGAAGTTAAGACATGACAAAGATATGAAAAGAAATCAAACAAAAATTACCTTCTTTAAGCCAAACATAGCGTAGACACTCACAATCTGGCCCTAAGGACGATTTCTTCGCAAAGAAGAGACGATCGGACCACCCTATGTCATTCTTAGTTGCATCAATCACTAGGCAAGGTCTCCCCAACCTGGATTTGCACGTGATCCTTCCTTGACCATATAAAGCCAGTGAGTTAGAGTAGAGGAGGTCTTGGATCGTGAAGGAGATTTTGTGGGTTTGGATTATTCTATCGAGAGTGAGGAAGATCCTCCAAGTTTGAGGGAGATTCTGGGCAACACTAATGTATAAGGCAGATAGAAATGAGTGAACCAGAGGCGAGAAAGGGAGACGATGTCCAATACGAAAGGGATATTCGTACATCAAAATCCATCCTTTGTAGAAGAAATCTACAAAGACGAGTTCATCCATCACGGTGACAGTCGCGTCCTCATGGAAACCGACTGCTTTGATGAAGGGGCGAGGATTAGTGACGAAGAAGGCTCTTTGATAGTAAGAGGTCAGAATATGGAAAGGGGAAGGTGAGTTGTTCATCGTTGGAGGTGTGGGTGCTAGAAGTTTTAGGTTTTCAGCGGCCATTGAGGGGTTTTTTCTCAAGACTCAAGGGAGAAATGAAGAACGAGATAGAAGATGGAGTCGAAGAGGTTTTACCTGCAAGAGTAACAAAGGCTCAGTTGTGGGTAGAAGAGAAAGGTGATATTGCCTTAAATAGACCAATTTGATGGATCTGCAGAGAAGATCTTGGGAAATGATTTTGAAATTTAAATACGGCGCTTCGATTTCTGAGAAGGCGTGTTGAAGGTGTTTCCCACATGTTACCTCTCCATCTACCAAACGCCTTAGGGGTATTGTTAGGGCCCATGGATCCCGTCTTCTTATATCACCATGAGACATCGCAACGCGTTTCTATAGAGGGGACATGATGGAGATGACAGTCATGGAACACAACGATAAGAAGATTCCAAGCTACGTGTCCGAGAAAGATCTTGTTTCCATAAATAAAGTTGCTTCACCTGGGAGATAATATGGTACCTATCAAGCTCTTATCTAAGAAAATATCTTACCTTAGGAGATATAAGATCATATATCTTATATAAGGAAATATAGTTATCTTATTTAATTATCTTACTTATGCTCCAAGTAGATAGAATATATTGTGTTTTTGGTAATTCTATCTCCATGGACCCTTATATAAGGTGGGTATCCAACTCTTGTAAATCATATCATCCAACTACGATCAATATAACACAACTCTCAAAATATTACTTTTGTTCTCAATCGTGTAATCCTTGACCCTATACTCCACAATCAAAGCAAATTGCGTCCCAATATGAAATTCGCCCAAAACAGTCGTTATCCGGCGTATTCTAAATGCAATGAGGTTTGCGGAAGTAATTTTTGGTTCTTCATTATATAATCACCGGGTAATATGAAATTTTGGGTGTTTTCTAGTTTTTCTATTTCTTTTTTTACTTACAAATTCAGTAGACACCGTGGGGTCCATTAGACTTCTAGTCTCCTGAGTTGGCTCTTTTGTTGTACGGAGGCATTCTGGAATGTCTCGATGTGGAGGAGCCATATATGTTTGCCCGAGTGCTCCGATAATTTGGATATAGGTAGGTGATTCATATGGCACCGCTTGAGTCGACTATATGTGTTCGGCTTGAGGAGTTGCGGTCGTATAAGGTGGAGTTTGATTCTGAGCTAAAGATGTAGGACGAGGACCCGAGACCTCTCATCGAGCTACATGGTTTGATTGAGATCTCCTTCGGATGGGATTGTGATGATGCTTACTTGGATTAGTTGGACCAGGTGTCCATCTGTACGTGGATCCCACATCTCCAAAACAAGACCATCCAGACATACCCATCCTTCTAGCTCCACTCATAGACATACTTGTGGTATCTATATTTTTGGGTGTTATTTTGATATAATATTCTATTTAACGTATAGTTCAAATGCATTACTATTATTAATACAGCAAAACCAGATTGTAGCTGGTGAGGTGCGTACATATATGCAGACATCAGTGGATGGTCTTCCTACAAAGGTTAGGGAATGTCTTGCCCAATGGCTGTAGATCTTGAGAGGTGAGATGTTGTTGTTGGATTATGCTCCAACACGTGCTCGAAGAGGGTTCAGGACTCCATGCACGAGGATGGTCAGGGGAGTGGGTCTCACCCTGATGAGGATTAGCTTGTTTGAGGTTTATGGTTTATGTGTTTGTAGTGCTGCTCGTGTATTTATGGATTGGGAGTACGTGCATAGAATTGGTTGTGATGGATTGGGTTTTTGGTTGGATTGTGTATTTTTTGGATTGTGATTTTATGAATTGTATTTTATAGATATATTATGACGGATTATGATTCAGCTAGCTATATACTGCTATAGAAACTGAGATGACTTTCCATTAATGTATGTATAACAACTAAAGTCTTCAATTCCAACATAAAAACTAAACCTCATACCCTTTAATGCACATACTCTTTATTCTAACTATAAATAACCTTCACCTAAAATAAATAATCATAACTTAATACCCTAAGCCCTAAATGCCAAACGCTAGAAACCCTAGGGTATTGGTGCGCTTGAGGTTTAGTTTTAAGATATACTAAGGATTAAAGGTGTTAAACCCTAAACCCTAGAAACCTCGTGATTTGGTTTTCCCGGTGATCTGATCATACCCATGATCAATCAAGACATCCAAGATCACTCCTCCTAAGTGTCATTGCTTGCCCCAAGTGTCGCCCACATGCCTCGCACATGCCCCCGCCATGCCAAGAGCCACGCCTCCTAACTCCTCGAGTTAACCTAGTCAAGTCATCATGCCCTCTTCACCACAGGTGCCTAAGGTCCAGACAAGCTCATTGTCTCAACGTCGCCCTGCCAACCCTCGGGCCAAAGATTGCACTCACACCTCCTCTCACAACGCCAAGGCGCATGCCGCGGATAGGGTTTCGTCTACCGCTCTCAGCGTTGACCTACTTCCTAGAGCCAGTACTCGAGACCAAGCTCACCAATTGAACTTAGACCTCCAAAGAGTCTTATTGAGCCAGTGAATGTTGAGCACTTCAGCTTTTTCTACGGTGATGATGATTCAAGCCCATCCGGACACGTGGCCACCGAACACAACTTAAATCCACCTAAGCACATCTGAGTTTTACCTGTGCGTTTCCGCTCATTTTTAAGGGTGATGTGGCATATGGACTCACCTATATAAAATGCTAACCTATGGTCGGAATACCATAAGGTTTCTTGGGAATCACGTTGTAGCTAGTGAAAGGTTGCACATAGCTTAATGCTTGGCCATATCAAGGGTCATTTCTTTGACATTTCTTATGTTATATAAGCACGTCGTTTTGCCATTATTTAGTCAAGTTAACCATTATTCAAAACGTCAGTTTCCAGTTGTATTTAATCTTGGAGAGATTCCAAAAAAAACCATCTTCTTCGTGAGTTTATCGAAGAACTTGTCAGTTTGTCCGTGGTGCATTTATCCTTGATCAATGCGAAGAATTGATCAAGTGAAATGGGTATGTTTATCCTCTTGAACTTGTTCACTTATCCCCCTCAAAATTCCAGAAAGAAACCCACCAAAAGATCGATCAAATTCCCTGAAATCGAACCCTAAAAACTACCCGGTTGAAGGATCACGTGCAACCCGATTCAAGACCCATTTTGGAATCGTCCTTACACTGAGCGTGATCGTGGTTGGGAATATATCTAGTATTAGAGCCTCTTTCAAGGTAAGTATTCAAAACCAAAGGCTTGTGATTGATTTTATTTTTGGACTTGTACTGATCGATCAAATCTAGCATTTTCGCCTTAAGATTCTTGAAATATTGCATGCATATTGCGTGCTTGTTCTTGACTGAAATTCTGAGGTTGAAGACAACCTTTGATCTCCTCTGAAACTAAGAAATCAACTCACAAAATTTGGCTAAGAAATTTGAAGAGTTGTCGAGCCAAATTTGCCATCACTGCCTTTCTCGCATGCTCCCGCATTGCCTTAATTAAACCGACCTTATCTTGATTATTTTAGTTGCACCTTGGACTATATTTAAGTCATGCAATTTTATGTCTATTACATAGTTTAGTAAAGGTTAAACTTTGGTCGAAAAATTCTGAAATTGTGAGGCATTTTCTCTTGCGCAGATTTGTGTGATTCTTGTGAGTACTTGTAACTTCTTGTTTTATTTCTTTAGTTGGCCATAAAAAAAAAATCAGACTCGACAACAAGAAACATAGGTGGAGCATAGAAAAAATCAGACTAGACAAAATCAAAAGGAAAAAAAGTCAAGCTTTAGAAAAACTCGGACTCCACAATAAGAAAGAGGAGTCGAGCAAGGCCATTGGTGTGTCGTCTTTGTCAAAAATGAAATGTTATCCAAGTTTCACGGCTAAGTAAGCCTTGTGTTTACTATATTTTAGGCCTAAGTTGCATGCTTGAAGATTGACCAGGGTGTATCATCTTTTTCAAACCTAACACACAAGCCATACCTTGTCCTAAGACGAGCACTTCATTTCTGATTTTGGTGTCAAGAACTTGTCTTTGGTCTTGTCTTGTTAGAAGTGAGATACCCTTGTCTTAAACTAAATTGGATTGTGTGAAGTTCTTGATCTAGTCAGAATTGTGCATGTCTTGATATCTTAGGGAATTGTGGAACTCTTACCTCACTCAAAGGTGGTATTCTTTGCCTTGGTACCAAGTGCATTTTATTTACTTTTACTAACCTCACGCTATTCCTTGTTCTTGTGAATTTTTAGGTTCTTTATTTTGTTTTTCTTTGGCATTTGTTCATGATGCAGAACGATCAAGTAAAAGATCCAATGTCCAACCCAAGGAACGATGATGATAGGCCACCCACCTTGGCCGAAATGCGCCAAATTTGCCACCAAATGCGTGAACAAGGCCATAGGAAGGTCTTGCTAGCGCTAGGGATGTGTATGAGCGCACTCGGTTTGATCTTTTGATGGCCTTGTTGAGAGGCTTGACCCATGACCATGTTAAGGTCGAGGCCAAAGAACTTATGACGACCTCCAAGGTTCCACGCACGACAACATATTCCATGACCTATTACAAGACGTTGGTCCTTTCAATGGTCTTAGGGAGGGTTCTTGGGCTCAAGGTTAAGCTCGGGCTCAAACGTACCCTCATAAAGAAATGGAAAACCCGTTTGCCACCGAAACGACGACCATGTTTCGTCCACATATCCAGGGGAAAACTTCATGCCCCACTGTCGAGTGCCCACCTTGGCGACCTTACCAAGCGCCAGCGGCTCCCTTGATGATTCCACGACGAGTGCCTCAAATACCTAAAGATTCACATGAGCGGACCGGGTTTAGGGGTCTTCCACTAAGGGTTTTTGCCTACGACCACCGAGGCTACCCTTTCGATGACCAAGAGAGGCCTCAAGGGAGGGAGCATCACCATGGTGTCAAGTTGTCAACCGAACCTTTTGCGGGCACTTCCAATATTGAAGCCTAGATGGATTGAGAGTCTGAAATGGAGTCCATCTTTCATTTCTTTGGCTACGTCGACGATGAGAGAGTGGCCTTGCCACCATCCATTTCATTGACTTTGCTTATGCTTGGTGGAAAGAAGACAAAGAGGAGCGTCACCATGGAGGACATCTCGCCATCACCAGTTGGAGAAAGCTCAAAGAAGCTCTTAGGTTCAAGTTTGTGCCGAAAGAATATGGATATTGTGTCCAAGTGAAGTTGGAACGCATCAAGCAAGGACAAGAACACCCAAATAGTTTTTCAAAGAGCTTAAGCAACTTGTTTTTAGATTTGGCATTCATTTCCCCGATCAATATGTAATTTCTAAGTTTATTGGTAGTTTGAATGGTGATATTGCTTCACATGTTGAGATGCAGCGATTTGGTCGGGGAATACAAATTGAAGATGTCCTTCACTATGCCAACCAAGTGTACAAAAACCTTCAAAGAATGAAGACTTTGGGTATTTCACAAACATGGAGCTCCAACACCACTTCTAGGTCTTCTTCTCAGCCTCCTAGGCGCCAAGAGCCAAGAAGTGAGCCACCTAAGCTTGAACCTAAGCAAGGGGCACCGTCCCCAAACCAAGCTCTAAAGAAATATGACAATTCTTGCACTAAAGATGTCAAGTGTTACAAGTGTATAGAGAGGGGGAATTATGCTCGTGATTACCCTACCAATATACAAGTACTTCTCAAGGGAAGTATGAATCTAAGGACAAGCACCTTGAAGTTGTTGAGCAAGATAATGAGGAAGGAGATGAAATCCATGGTACCATTTCCACCGATGATTGTTTTGTGGTTAAGAAGAATCTTGTAGCTAATGAGGCTACTCATTTGCCCTCACAGCGTGAAACCATATTCCACACAAGGTGTCACATCCAATGGACGGTATGCAATGTGATCATTGATAGAGAATCTTGTTGTAAAATCATAGACCAAGAAGTTGTGGCTTGCTTCAACCTCAAGAACACTCTCACCACCATCCATATACCTTGAGTTGGTTGCGTTATAACACCTCTATTAAGGTGAAGGAACAAGCTATGGTTCAGTTTTCCATTGGTGGTTACAAGGATGAAGTGCATTGTGATGTGCTCCCTATGACGGCGTTCCATCTTCTTCTTCGAAGGCCTTGGCAACATGATCGAGGTGTGATATATCAAGGAGTAACCGAGGAGTATTCCTTTTATATGCAAGGAAAAGGATCACTATGCATCCTTTAACTCCTCATGAGATCATGGCTGACCACATAGCCAATGAGATAGAGAAGATGATAAAAGTGGCAAAAAAAGAAGATGTCTATAGGCTCCAACTCGACACCCTCCAACCATCTTCTCTTGGCCAAGGCCAAGGATGTTGATCGTGTTATTCAGGGAAGTAACACATGTTTTCACTTGCTACACAAAGATACCTTGTTTACTTCTCAAGAATCGAGTCACCTACCTCTTCTTGTGTCTTCTTTGTTGCATGACTTTGAAGACTTATTCCAAGAAGAAGTTCCTAATGGGTTGCCACCATTTAGGGGTATAGAACATCATATTGACTTCTTGCCCAGGCAACATTACTCAATCGTGCAGCTTATAAGACCAATCTTGCTGAGACCAAAGAGCTACAAAAGCAAGTCCAAGACTTGGTGGAGAAAGGTTATGTGCAAGAAATCTTGAGCCCTTGTGTACTTCTAGTGATCCTTGTGCCAAAGAAAGATGGGTCTTGGTGCATGTGTGTGGATTTCTGAGCCATCAACAACATCAACATCAATGACCTCGCAAAGGTGTACGCGTTGCAAGTCATCGACCTGTTGCTAGCCGTCAAGGTGTTACAAAACGAGATCATGATATGTGACAACATCAGAGGAGTTAACTATACGAGATGCGGGTTGCCAATTGGATCATTTTGGATAAGATAACTTGCTACACAAAGAGTTATCTCTTAGAAGATATTATTTCCATATATGTATTATCTCTACATGATATATATATTATTTATCTACTAGAAGATTTTATCTCTTAAAAGATATTGTTTCATTATAGATAAAACCTAGTCTTGTACACCCATCTCCTATATAAAGGGGATATGATTCATGTAATAGAGATCTCATTCACATAGTTCCTTACATAATTGATTTATCCAATAAACATCCATAGTTTCTTACATAATTCATTCATCCAATAAACATCCGAGAGCACTCAATAACATTCAAAGGATCTACTTTTCGTCCATAATCAATACATTCAAGCTTCTCTTCCACCCTTATCTTCTAATTTATCCTTACTCTCCACAAAGCCGTCAAAGAGTTCCAACATCATGTCGACGTGTTCCAGCAACCATTCAACGTGTTCCAACAACCCGTCAATGAGTTACTAGAAACTTGTCAATTCTATATCCTTCCTAAAAACTCTATCTTTTGTTTATCTATTTGCATATTTCTTGTATTGATGAAACTATATTAACTTAAGAATCAGAGTGTCTTTGGGGAAACCCAACACCATCTCCTCATGTGTCTTTTTTCCTTGCAAGGACTAAGATGACTTTGCAAACACAAAAATAATGGCAACAAGAGCAACGGACGTGATGATTCACAACGGGTCTCCAACAATATCACTTCTAAACCTTCTTTTAAATAGTATTCTCTATTACAACTTCAAATCATTCCTCTGCGGTGACATTGTCGCCTGCAACCACGAGAAAAGCCCCTGGCTTACTCCGATACGTTTCTTTAAAATGAAGGGCCCCTAGACTACCTTCGACAAATTACTTGGGGAGCATCCTATGCATCATTGCCAATTATACGTCAATCTATCGCCGGCTGCCTTGAGGGCAACACGATCTACTCGCATCGCGACCTGCTAGCTAAACGACCAGTCTACACTCAAAATCTGACATGACGCATGGTCGAGCTACATTCTACCCATGCTAACATGATCGAGCCCGCGTTGGATACGTTGTAATGCACACTAAATGGATAAAGGGTGTATCATTTTGTCCAGTCGGTATTTCAGAGCTCTTTGCATCCATCGAAAGATGCACATAATACGAGTTTCTAATCCTACAGTCGACTTATATAAACGCCCATGAGGTAGTGCCTAGACAAGCTACATCATAACACATGCTAAAGAGATTACACTCCAAGCAAGATACATCGTAACACAATCATCGCCCAAGCGGAGTCTTTGTCTCTATCAAAGCGATCATCACAATCAACTATGTCTCTAATGATGTGATTCTCCTTACCTCTATCGGCACAAAATCCTATCCTTTATCGGCACGTTTCGCCTCCAACTACACCAATAAGACTACACGTTCTTCACCTTACACATGGTTGTAATATATTACGGGTTCTCAGAGCTTGAACGTTATCAACCAACACGATCACGATTTTTAAAGCATGCATCAACGACATAAGACTAATCTAAAATCTCCCTCTTCTCGACATACACTTGATGGAGATTTAAGCAGTCTATTTCGCCTGGAGGCAACATGATATGCATCGTGTTCGCTACACTTCCAAGATGCATTTGGGGGTATTGTTGAAGTAGTTGGAACTCGGCATGTAGTATCATCTCCCCCCATCCGAAGGAAGATACATGAAGTACATTTATTCAAATACAAGGGTCATGATTCTTCCATGATAGGAGAACACCTTTACACCTTGGTGGCAAAGACCTCATAAACTTCTTTGCCACCAAGTTGTAAAGATGACAACATGAGAGGAGGTAACTATACATGTAGTATGATCGACACGTTGCAAGTCGTCGACATGTTGCTAGCTTTGGCGCGTTACAGAACGGGGTCATGATACGCGATAACATTAGAGGAGTTAACTATAAAAGACGCATATTGCCAATTGGATCACTTTGGATAAGATAACTTGCTACACAAGAAGTTATCTCTTAGAATACATTATTTTCACATATATATATATATTATCTCTTAGATGATATATATTATTTATCTCCTAGATGATATCTATTATTTATCTCCTAGATGGTATGATATATATTATCTCCTAGAGGATCTTATCTCTTAAAAGATATTGTTTCCTTATAGATAAAACCTAGTCTTGTACTCCCCTCTCCTATATAAAGAGGGTAGGATTCATGTAATAGGCATCTCATTCAAATTATTCCTTACACATTTGATTCATCCAATAAACATCCGAAAGCACTCAATAATATTCAAAGCATCTACTTTTCGTAATTAATCAATACATTCAAGCTTCTCTTCCACCCATATCTTCTATTTTCGTCCTTACTATCCATGAAGTCATCAGACGCCTCCGTTTCAGCATTATTCTTTGGCTACCATACTTTGCAATCAGATTTGGAGAGATCCTAAATTCGGGCAAAACACTACACATGTGAGACCTGGCAAAATATGACCCGACCCGAAAACTCAAACCGTACCGACCAAAATTATATGGGTCATAACTAGTAAAATTGAACCTGAATCCCGTTTTCAATCAAATTCGATGACCAAGAAAATTCTTTGATAAAAAACGGGTCGAGTCGGGTTAAACTGTTGGGTTAAGAGGAAAAAAGTTTTATAAGTGTGGGAATGAAAAATAAAAATTACCGCTTCATCCTAAAATTTGGGGAAATTTTAGGATTTATTAATATGGACATACATCATTATTCAATGGCCTTTGACTAGTAAGTATCAAAAGTATGCAGTGTAAATTACAATCATGAAAATCCATAGTAAAATAAGGCAAGCCAACCTTCAAAAAGTGACATTAATGAGATTAAAGTATAGCAACATTGTAAGTTATAACAAATTCAAAACAGGGTGTATGAAAATGGACATGCATCATTATTCATTAGCAATTCATCGCTTCTCCCTTAGATCGATTATATGAGCTCCATTGGAAACAAGTGGTATCTTAGAAAGCTTTGACTCAACTGAGTGGTAGTATAACCAGTGGCGGATCCAGAAACATGCGCTAGGGGGGCTAAAGCGCTAAAAGGATAAATTTAACATTTTGCTCATTCTATCCATTCACACTTAAATCTGAGACTCGTAACTTAAAATTGGTTTCCCCTTACTCTGACTAACATGCTTATCCATTTTCATAAGCATAAACAAATAAAACTCTACTTCAAAAATTATAAATTAAAATATTCAACATTTGTCAAACTAATTAGCTAATCAAAAACTTAACCTCAAACAAAACATTTCCATTATTTGAAATTGAACCAATTTATATAATATATATATTTTGTATTTTTTAAAATATTTATATGATCTAACATTTTCAATTTCCTTTTGATAAAAATAGATAAATATAGAAAGAACAAAAGGGGGTAGTTCTTAGGAAATGAACTCAAGACCAGTTAGTATTCTATTACACAAATTCCAACACAAAAACCACTAAGACAAGATGTTTAACTTGTTATATTTTATTTAATTTATATATTAAATTTTTAGAAATTTAAAATACCAAAATTCGACGTGGTCTAAGAGGTTGCACGAGAAAGAAGTGTGGGCTTCCACCCCTTAGTATTCTAATCACAAATTCCAATACAAAAACCACTAAGATAAGATGTTTAACTTGTTATATTTTCTTTATTTTATATATTAAAAAAAATTAGAAATTTAAATACCAAAATTCGACGTGGTGTAAGAGGTTGCACGGGAGGGAAGTGAGGGATTCAGCCCCCCTACCCCCACCCCCCTTAGATCCTCCTCTGAGTATAACTAACCATATATCTAATATTTTCTTACAAAGTGATATAAAAATTATAATGTGGCTATGTTAGTTTACTAAGTTTTATCAAATAGTTTTAACAACATAGAAGTAAGATGTTAGAATTAAGAGTTAAGGCTTATGCGTTTTTACTAATGTATTATTATAACATTATTTTTATTGGGATCAAAATTGAACGATAGATAGACATGTGAAAAATTAATTAAATGAAAACTTAATATAAATATTTAATAAATGAACGAAAATTAAATTAACAAAAAAAGCAGGAACAAATTGCGTAACTCGACCCATTAGGTTGAACCTAACTGACAATAAACTCGTAATAACCCGATGTGGTTTGACCCGATACACACTAGTGGAAAAAACCCTTTTAGAGGCGGGCCTTTTGACACTTATTGAGGCGTACACCGTTCGCCTCTACTGCGGGGGCTACAACAAGTAAGGACCCTTTTTGAGGCGGGCAATATACGCTTCTAAAAGGACCTTATTGAGGCGGGCCTCCTAAGCCCGCCTCAACAAGTCCCTTACTTCGGCGCCAAAACGAGGTGCTTGTTGAGGCGGGCCTATAAAGGCCTGCCTCAACAAGTGTGTTTTTTTTTTGGGTGGGTGTCGGTTGTTGAGGCGGGCCTATATAGGCCCGCCTCAAAAAGTCTTTTTTAAAAAAATAAAAAATAAAATCGGGATGCATATATTGTTTCCAGCCAGTTAGAATGCATATCATAAACAATTCATTATAAGACAGTAATGCATATATTGTTTCCAGCCAGTTAAAAGTATTCAAAATCCAAACATAAGAGGCAACAACAACAAGAAAATGAAAGGGAAAAGAAAATGTAGAGATCAATTGTATAAATTAAGCATCTTTCATTCAAGCAAGGACAAGCCAATGAAGCAATGAAATACTGTACCAACCCTCCAATGGCATTGGCCTTTCAGAGTATATCTGTTGTTACTCTATTCATTCCATATCTCCCTCTCTAGACATGTACTACTCTCAGCTTTTTAACATTTTCCAGTTTTGACTAAAGAAGTTTAAATTATCCATCCAAACCTCCCGATTTCTTCTTCATCAGCAACTCCATCTTCTTCAGCACTTTTGAGATCTCCAGCAGTTCATGCTCCCTCCTTGCCTTCTCCTTCAGCATATCATTGTACCTTTCCTGTTCAAAAAAGAAGAATGATGGGTTAATCTAACTGAATTGGTGCTTCAAAGGCCAGATAAAGGGGAAAACATCATGCATTTCAATGGAGCAGTAAGAGCTTTAATTAAAACTAAATGCCCATATACTGTGACAGCTAATTCATTATCTGTAACACAAAAATACTGGCTAGGTGACTCTCTCTCTTATATATAATTAGAGCAATTTAAGTCAATTAATTTAAAAACACAAGCATTGTTTTAGTCGGTTCCCTTTACGCCAAACACAAGGAAGATTCATACAAGAAAAAAACAAAGAGACAGTGCATAGCAAGCGAAGTTCAGGCTAAAATGATTAACAGGAAAATCCAACTCTAAGTTGCAAATAACAACTAAAAATCAAAGATTCTAACAACTAAAAATCAAAGATAATCTTCTCTATTATACATCGACCGTTGCCGCATATGTCTTGCCCCTTCCTCCTCAGGGAGATCTGCTCCACTATCAACTATAAAGTCTGGAAACACAAGATTCTCAATCAGTAAACACAAAGATTCATGTGTTTGTTTCATGGCAAGTCCCACATCCCAAGTTGTATTTTACAATCCATCTTTAAAATTCTACTAAGATACAAGAATCATGAAAGAAGAGCTTCTAAGTAGTCACTGAGATTCATGTTTTGTTTGATGCCAGCCACCAGAGCCCAAGTTGCACTTCACAATCTATCTAAAATTCTACTAAGAATTCCAGAATTATGATTGAATAGCTTCTAAATAATCGGCAATTATCAGTAGATTATAAGGCAATAAGATCATAAACAAACCGTCCCAAATTCATAAACCCCTATCGCCCCAATGTGACAAATTAACAGAAATATTTGCAGCTAAAATTACCCAGAAATCAATTAAGTAAAACCTAATATGTGTCACGAATCAAAGCACCCGATTCGTTAATAGTGTGCGAACCAACAAAACCCTAAATCGCAAAAAGAAAAGAAGCGGCAGAATACTAACCATCTTCACCCTCCTCCTCTTCTTCCTCCTCGTCACTGTCAACTATAGCTTCATCGTCAATCAAAGCAGAGACCCGACCCCTTTTCGACGAGCGCTGCTTGGAAGCACCACCATGATACTCCTCCTCGTACTCCTCCTCTTCCTCCTCATCGTCTTCCTCAGCGACGTCGTCAATAAACTCGGATCTCCTCCTCTTTCCGCTTGGGGTGGCTCGCCGGTGGTCGGGGTGAGGGAGAGAGAGCGTGAGGAGGGAGTTCGGGGGAGAGATGGACGCAAAGGAGGGTTAGGGCTGAGAGGTATCGGGGTTGGGAGAAAAGAAAGAGAGGAGAGAGAGAAAGAAAAGAAAAGAGGGAGAGAGAAAGAAAAGCCAAAGAGAAAAAAAAGAAATTGTTGAGGCGGGCTTTAAGAGGCCCGCCTCAACAAGCTTTAATTGAGGCGGGCTATTTCGCCCGCCTCAATTAGGTATCAGTAGAGGCGGGCCTAACATTGGCCCGCCTCTAATACTTTAGCGGGAATATTTTTTTCAGAAACTTTTTGAGGCGTATAATAAATTGCCCGCCTCAACAAGCTTTAATTGAGACGGGCTATTTTGCCCGCCTCAATTAGGTATCAGTAGAGGCGGGCCTAACATTGGCCCGCCTCTAATACTTTAGCGGGAATATTTTTTTCAGAAACTTGTTGAGGCGTATATTAATTTGCCCGCCTCAAAAAATGTTTTTGAGGCGTATAAATTAATTATCCGCCTCAAAAACCAAAAAAAGTGATTGCCTAAGTTGTTATTGAGGCATTTTGTGTTATGTACGCCTCTAAAAGGGAGCCTCAAAAAGTGTTTTTTCCACTAGTGACATTTTAGACCCGAAATGTACCTGAACCTGAAGTACTCAGACCCGAACCCGACCCACCCGACCCGAATTCCAAGTATACATGAGACTAATTTGTCCTTTGATGGAGTTGTTCAATTGCATGGAGTGCCTAAGACTATTATCTCTTATCGTGATACTAATTTCTTAGTTATTTTTAGAAGACACTTTGGTCTAGGTAGGCGCTTAGCTACTTTTCTCCACTTCTTGTCATCCTCAAACGGATGGACAAATTGAGGTGGTTAATAGAACTCTTGGTGCATTGCTTTGTTCTTTCTTGAGCACTAACTTGCACAGGTGGTGAGAATGTCTTGCCTTCATTGAGTTTGCTTAACATAGACTTGTCCATTCCACCACCAAAAAGACTTCTTTTGAAGTGGTCTATGGGAGAAACCCTATTACTCCCCAGAACATGGTTCATCACTCCATGAAGGATAATGAAAGCAAAGAAGATGTTGATCAAGCTGAACATAGTAAGCACCTTCATGAGTCCACCCGACTCCAACTAGATAAATGCACGACCCAATACACCAAGCAATCTAACAAGGGCTGACGTGAGATCATTTTTCAGCCAGGTGACCTAGTGTGGATTCACCTAAAGAAGGATCGTTTTTCTACCTTGTAAGACTCAAAACTCAAGCCTAGAGGTGATGGACCATTCCAAGTCCTTGAGAGGATCAACAAAAATACTTACAGGATTGACTTGCCCTGTGAGTATGGTGTCCATGATGTGTTTAACGTGGATGACTTAGCTTTGTAGGTGATGATGACTCAGACGATAAAGCTGATTCAAGGTCGAATTCCTTTCAAGAGAGGGAGGATGATGTGATCACGCCCATGATCAATCAAGACAGCCAAAATTACTCCGCCCAAGTGCCTTTGCATGCTCCAAGTGTCGCTCACACACACACGCCCTCACCGAGTGGGGCGCACACCCATGCCAAGAGCCATGACTCGCAACTCCTCAAGCCAACCTAGTCCAATCACCCCACCCTCTTCACTAAAGGTGCCTAAGGTCCAGACAAGCTCATTGGACTCAACGTGGCCCATGCCGACCTCAGGACAGAGATTGCGCCCACGCCTCCTCTCACTCGCATCAAGGCGCGCATCGTGGCTAGGGTTTCGTCTACCCCTCTCCGCGTTGACCCACTTCCTGGATCCATTACTCTAGACCAAGATCACCAAATGAACTTAGACCTCCAAAGTAGCTTACTGAGCCAGGGAGCACCGAGCAGTTCAAAGTTTGTTGCGATGAAGTTGATTCCAAGCCCATCCGGGCACGTGGCCATCGAACACATCTCAACTTCACATGGGCGCATCTGAGTTTTACTCGTGTGTTTCCTCACATTTTTAAGGTGATGTGGCATATGGAATAACCTACTTTAAATGCTAACTTATGGTCGGAATGCCACAAGGTTTCTTAGGAATCACTCGGTGGCTAGTGAAAGGTTGCACCCGGGTTAATGCTTGTCCATATCAAGGGTCCATTCTTTGCCATTTCTTATTATATTTAAGATCGTCGTTTTGAAATTGTTTAGGCAAGTTAACCATCAATCAAAACATGATTTTGCAGCTGTATTTCATCTTGGAGAGATTCAAAAAAAAAAAAATTTCTTTGTGAGTTTATGGAAGAACTTGTCAATTTGTTCGTGGTGCGTTTATCCTTGATCAAAGAGACAAATTGCTCAAGTGAAAGGGGTGCGTTTATCCATAAAATTGTTCACTTATCCCACTCAGATTCCAAAAAGAAATCCATCAAAGGCTCGATCAAATTCCTCAAAATCGAACCCTAAAACCTACCTGGTTGGAGGATCACGTGCATCCTGATTCAAGCCCCACTTTGGAGTCGTCCTTACCTTGATACTGAGTGCGATCGTGGATTGGAATACATCACCTAGTCGTTTCTCAATTCATCTTTTTCAAATCTATCGTTCACTTCCTTCCACTTCAACTCTGGAATAGACAGAGGTATTGTGTCCTCAACAACATCGCAAGCCCCTTTGGTGTATTTCACTTGGCAAGATCGGTGTCCTCGTAATGATGTCATTTCCAATTCTATGGACTCACGGCATGCCAAAAAAGAATCTCATCCAATGATCATCATAATCATCTAGATAATCATCTTCCTCTATCTACTAATATAAATCCAACAAGTTCTTCATGCACCTTTTGGACACTCTATAGAATAGCCTTGGAAAACAAATTCTCATTTCTAGTGGCAGTCTATTAGACATAGTTGGTATTTTCTGTAACACCCAAGATTTTTAATCCTTTATAAGGATTAGAGTGTTATTCATGTCAATAAGAGATCTTTCTTTTCATGGTTCAAATGAGGACAAAAAATTCTGAAGTTAAGAGTGCTAGGGCGGGAGTAGTACCAGGATAGGTGACCTCTTGGGAAGTCCTCGAGTTGGCATGGGTTGGCGCTTCTAAAGCCTCGGGTCTTACTAATGATATCATAGTCGACTCTGGGTTATGAGTGGGCTTGGTCCGGTGGACAGTCGCTCGACCTAGAGGGCGGTCTTTGGGCCTTGACGAGGTCATCAAGGGTTTAAGTGGGTGTGATTGTAACACCCCAGATTTTTAACCCTTTAGGATTAGAGTGCTATCCATGTTAACAAGAGCTCTTCATTTTCATGGTTCAAGTGAGGACAAACAACTTTGAAGTTAAGCGTGCTAGGGTGGGAGTAGTATCACAATGGGTGACCACCTGGGAAGTCCTCGGGTTGGCATGACATGGCGCTTCTAAGGCCTCAGGTCTTACATTTTTGTTCTTGACATCTCCATGCTCGCCTTCACCTAACTAATTTGCCCTTAGTGGATCCTCAATGCCACTCTGTTAAAACCACCTCTACTAGAATTCATAATATTTTTTCAAGACGGAATGCATACCCTCAAACCTATGAAACAACATATAAACTTGTAGAGTAGGATCCTAAACACGAAACATATAAACTCATTTTAATGTACATGAGATCCTCGTGAAGAAGTGAAGATGACGATCTGTCCACACTCTAACTATGTTTTCCTTGTAAGGATTAAGCCACGTCTTCTCAATGTATGAAACAATGCCACTCTTCCACGATGTCCTCAAATTTTTAGCCTTTCTTCGTAGCTTTCCTCCGTTGTTGAACACCACATTCCCCAGCATTGGTTGACAAACTGGATGACTCTACCTTTATCCTTCAAGATTGGGTTAACATATGTCTCGATGTTGTGCTTAACATACACCTAGCACAAAAGGTGTTTAACTTGATCATTGAAAACTAGAGCGGTTGCATTGATGAAAGCATTTTCTTGACCAGTCATTATGGCCGTTGGCTTTACTCACACATCTTCAAACAATTTCTACAATTTTTTTCATTATGAACCTGTAATGCCCAAAGTCTTCCTCCCGCATATATGCATAGGCAATACTGAACGTCTTGTGAGTGCAAGTAAAACGAACTATCTCCACCAAAGCCATGAAATACCTATGAATAAATGTACGAAAACAAAACAATATAAGCAACTACAACGGATGATCAAATTAAAATTGTATTATTATTATTATTATTATAATTATTAAATTTTATTATAAATTAAGAGACATAGCCATTACGTACCTCTTGTCTTGTATATGTTGTCGATAACAACGACATACAAGAACAACTTTAGCAGGTGCAACGATTCTAGGTGAGCAAAAAAAGGATATCGACTTCACCCGTAGACCGCTTCCTTAGAGAATGCACTTCGTACTGATTTTTTTTTTGAAAAACTATAGATTACATTGGGTTACCGTCATTTTCCAACGATCTTCATATTGAATCTTTTGTAAAAAGTTGGAAACTTGTTTTGTGGATGTTACATTTTCGGGGAAGAATCTCCTCAACTCCGCAATAATTTCATCAATGTCATAAACCGATCGTCCAACCTCCTAGCAAGGTGCTCCAGATCCGGGGTCATTCGACCCATGTATGGATGCCAAAGGAAGCTAGTCGGAAGCCTATGGTTGTGGTGTCCGTCTATCACATTCAGGATCCATTTATGAGTCTCTAACACTGCTTTTTCTTTAGTTGATGATCATACAACTCAAATGTGCATCCGCACTTCTTCGAGTTGGTTTGGTACCTTAACAATGTTCTGCAAATCTTCTTCACTAACTTTCTTCCTTCCAGATCTATATGCACCGAAGTTCTCACATGTCAATTTAACCATTCTAGGATTTGAGGTACGAGTGACTATAACAATCATTCAATCTCAGCCCCTCTACTTAGCCCATTCAACCAATTCGTCTCGACTATCCCACTCAAACTTATTATGAAATTCATTTATATAGTCTTTTTCATGTACATGTTTACATAATCAATAATGTAACACTATATATGGATTACGAGTTTACAACATTTATACTAATTAAATTCATTTATGCCCTAAAATATATATAATTATAAATTGATACTAAATTAAATCATTTTCTTAGTTCATACATATACATTTCAATTTAATGACACCAATATTAAATAGATACGAAATAAAATAATTTATACAATGCATCTAAAATACAATAATAAATCGATTATATGTATTATATGTATTTGCTTTTTTCAAATATTTTACTATTGTGAAAAAAATGTAATAACTTTAGTACATCAAAATACAAACCTTATTCTTTTTAACAAAATTTCGTACAATAGTTGCCTAAAACAATGTACTTTAGAATTTTCATACCTAAGTAGCTTTATTAATTCATAATTAAACTAAATAATTACTAATTCGTACCAAAATGTAGGACCCTAAGTATATAACTAAGGCAAATGTTTTTAACGAAATTTGTATCATACTAACCTCGAAATTGTTGCTCGGTTCACAATCATCGAAATTTCCTTCTTCTTCTTCTCGAATAGAATAGGACTCCTCACTCTATATGATATTTTGAGAAGAATGTGTTCGGATAAGGAATTGATGAATGAGTTGGGGTATTTATAGGCTAAAATTTGAGCGTTGAAAACATGTTCGTTGGTGCACCATTGTTTGACGTACACCGCAACATGGCGCACGCAACGACTATATCTAGCGGCCACTAAATGTAATACCCCATAATTTTTAGTAAGGATATTTGGGTAATTTTCCCAACCTTCATTCAAATTAATTATTTCGCTTTCAGTGGAGTTTGGATTTTCCGTAACATCCATGATATCCGAAATAATTCCCTGAGTGGTATAAAATACATTCAATGTATTTTCGGGACTTATAATATTTGTTTGGATACAAATATATAATTTCCGGGGTTTAAAACCCATACCATTTCCCATGGCACTGCCACGAATTTTCCCCCTCCTGCCACGATACTCCCCGCGGTGTAAAATTGTCTGGGCAGATGTCAATTCTTTTGACAGCAAGTTGCCTCTCCTTCAACTATATATGGAGCCGATCTGAAGGGGATGATGGGCACCAAACCTCATTTCTCCCATCTCCTCTCTTTGAGCTCTCTCTCCCGGCTCCCCTCTCGGTCCTCTTCCCGCCGGCATCGAAGACCCATGTCATCCCTTGCTCCGCCTCCTGTGCAGCTCAGTGGTTCGTCATCCCTCTCGGTGAGCTCCTCTGCCCCTCCCCTGTTCCGGGCTGGTACTGCTGGTGCCGAGCGGTGTTGGTTGAGGGTCTGCTGGTGTTGTTGTGGTCGAGCTGTGCGGAGCTGGTGTGGGTGCAGTTCGTGGCCGCTGTGGTCGTGTGGTGGCTGAGATCACCGATGAGCTGTTGCCCGTTGTTGCTGTTGTTTGCTGGTTGCTGCCGCTTCTTCCCGGCGACGAGACGGCGAAGCTCCTCCGACGAAGCCCAACGCCGAGCTGCGTTGCCGCCGATCCCCTGTTGTTGCTGTGCTCTGTTGTTGCTCTGCTTCTGTTGTTACATAGATTGGAGATGGAAGATGATGAACAGTAGAGTGGGCCCCCCTTGTTGAATTGTGTTGTTGTTGGGCCGATTAGCCCAAAACCCTTCCGGTCCAGATTTAACCCGAAATTATACGAGCGTTAGAACGTGATCTGCTGAATCACGTATGGACTCGTAATCAGTTGGAGTTATCTGAAGCTTAAGCCATATCCTTGGAAAGGATATTTTCGGTAGTCGTCTCGTCTAGATTCATCGCCGAATCTATTCCAGGCAAGTGGCGGTTCGCTCTTGCTCATCATTCCATACTTCAATTAATTATCAATTGTTTAGTTGTTAATTAATTTGGGATGATTTACTGTTTGCTATGGGAACAGTTTTGTTAAATGATATGATTAAAAAGATGATATTATAATAGGTTGTATATCTGTTAGAACAACGCTATTATATATGTGAATAAAACATGATATTATACTAGGTTGTATTCTGTTAGAACAACGCTAGTATAGATATATGTTTTTGATGTTGGCCTTGATGGCTGTGATATGGATTATTACTGTGTTGAACTGTTTAGTTAGCACAAGTATTCGTAGGAACCCTATGTACCTTGTGGGGGTTTAGCTGTTTCTTTATAACTTGTACTTGGTGGATTTTTTCCCAGTACTCTCTAAGGTCATGACCATGCCCTTACTCAGGGTGGTGCACTTAGCTAGTGCCAAATCTTTTGGGATTTATTCCCTCTGGTATCTCTTGTGAGGAGATCCGATATCTCTTGTGAGGAGATCTGATATCTCTTGTGGGGAGATCCGATATCTCTTGTGGGGAGATTTAAAAGCTTATAACGTGATGATCGTTTTGGAATTAAATGAGATAAGTGCCGTTGTCGCACATAATTAATATACCTTGGGCGAGTAGTGTAGCTAGGCGCTAGTGCAGCTAGGAAAGCTCGTCTTAACTTTTAGTCGCTCGAATGCGATACTGTGATTCTGTGATTGTGTGTATTTTATAAATTAAGTTTCCCAACATTTGTCATGCTTCCTTTAAGGCTCATTTCATTTGGAGTCTTCTTTTGGGATTGATTGCTGTGAGGCTCGGTCTCCAGAATCTTCTCTTGTGCATACCTCTTGTTTATTCCAGTAGAAATATGAAGGTTGACTAGCATACTCGGTTATTATTCGAGGGACGATGAGTCTAACCTAATACGACTACTTCGAACCTTCTTCTTTGTGCCCTTGCTAGTCTATTCATTTAGACTAACTAATTGTATTTGTTATCTGCATCGTCATGGTTGGTGTCGTCCGCCCGTTTCGACACATGCAGGTCCAAAAAGGCTAGAACGACTATGAGGGTGAACGGTATTTGAAAATGTTTTAATCAGGCTACGATCTTTGGGCGTTGACCACAGAGGTCAATACTCTTGTAAATTATTTTAAGTCTTCCGCTGTATTGTAATGACGTTGTATTTTGTCGCATTTGGAATTGTGTTGTAATTCCGCGACTATGTTTTAAATGAGATTTATGGTAATTTTGTATCATAATTGTTCTTTATAAATTGTGTTTCAATGGTAAAGCCTGGGGTGGATTCGGTGTGGAAACCGAGGTCACTGGCGGTAATACCTTTCCAAATGGGTTAAAATTTGGGGGTGTTACAGATTTGGTATCAGAGTTGAAGTTTGTTTTTAAAACAGGTTGGGTATTTTGAAAGGTTTTATCCTTCTAAAACTATTTCCCGTTTTGAACTGGAAAATGTCTTCCAAACGAATTTGAAATAAATACCGTTCATAGTCGTGCCTTCTTTAGTCTGATATGAGAGGTATGGGAGTTACCTCTATATCTAGAAATACTGACTTATTCTTGTTGTTGTAAGACATAGGTGTTTGTCTACTCTTTTGAAAGGACTCGAAAGGTGCCGAGATGATTCTATCATCTCTAGTAATGTTAAATTTCCCTGTTTCTTAGAGATATTTTGAGGTTGGAAGACCTAGTAGTTCCCTCGAAGGTATCAAGTATGTGCTTCCTGGTAGTACTAATATCCTAGTACTGTAATCTCCGAGTAATTTGGTGTGAACGCTCGGGAGATTAGTGTAGATGAATCTTGTGCTCTATGTTCATAATTCATCTATAGAGTTACCAAGTTGTCCATTCTAAGTGATTTTATTACATTGATATATGGGATAATTAAGGAATCACTCTTAGGAGTTTTGATGTCTAAGTATGATGTCATAGTCGTTGACATTCATTGTTGAGAAAATGAATACGGAGGATTAATGCTCGATGCAGTCAGGATTTGCCTCCGTATGAGAATTCGTGGGATGAACCTATGGTAGAGTTCGTTGAGCCGTTAAGGTAGGCCAATGAAATATTGTAATAACGACGTTTAAATGGAAGTGATTTCCAAGGGAACTCTAAGGAAAATCCCGAGGAAAATCCTAAGGAAGATCCTCAAGGAGAGGAAAATCCTAGGGGAGATCCCGAGGAAGATCCTCAGAAGAAGAAAGATCCGGAGGAAGATCCTTGAGAGGAGGAAGATCCTGTGGAAGATCCTTAGAAGGAGGAAGATCCAGAGGAAAACCCTGAGGAAGATCCTCGAGAGGGGGAAGATCCGAGGGAAGATCCGGAGGGAACTTCCGATGAGAACCCGGAGGAAGACCTCGTAAGGCAAGGCTAGAAGAGTCTGATGCCTAAAGTGTTCATTTATGAGTATCTTTTAGGAAATAAGTATATTGGGAGAAGTTATGGAAATATTTGTTTCTTCTTGAGACATCATATTCCTAGTGGTTGGAGGTATAGGTTATGTGGAGTTAATGAGATTAAGAGTTATATCTCACTTGTGTACTTGAGATTTTTGTTCCACTAGAAGTATATAGAGGTGGACTAGTGTAAAGTCCGGAATGTCTAGTTGTGGAATCATGCTGTAGGCATTATTAGTGTGGATAAAGTGTTGTGAAGAAATAAGTTGATTAAGGGAATAGTTCAATAAGAACTCGTTTTCCCTATTGCAATCTTGAGTAGGACTGTGAAATCCGGAATTATGATGGTCGGGTTCATAAGTAAGTATGACCCATGTAGGACCACTGATTAAAGCTTTTGGAAAAGCCAAGTGTACGAAATCATAGGTATCCTTTGGGGATATCTATTTGAGATTTGTTTAAGGTAATATAAGGAAATGATGTGATTAAGTCCTGGATGGATAGTAGATTGCGTGATGAATATAAGGATTTTAAATTAGAAATAAGTCATTTAAGACAGTACGAGTCGTTGGACTCGATAAGTGGAATTTCTAGAGGATGAAGAGTTATGACTCTTGGGAATTGTCTAAGATTGACATCTTGTGAGTATGTCATCTATAAGGCTTATGATATCACTCTCTTGGAGGAGATAAGAGTAATATCTTATGTGATACGTTTCGAGGAACGTAGGAATAAGATATTGTGATTATTCTTGAATATTAAAGGAGTTAAGTTAGGAATTGTTTAAAGAGATGTGTTAAGTTATTCTTGTAAGGATTTTAAGTTAGAGATGGCGTAAGGCCAGTCTTACTTTAAGATAAATGATGAGATTGTATAAAGTACCATTAAGGGAATTAAGGAAGTTATGATTCGAGGTTACTAAGATTTAATATATGAGTTGTAAGAAGTTAATGTATAAACCTTGGGTTTGTCTATAAAGAGATTGGAGGAGAAATGTGTGTTCTCCTATTGAAGGTGCATTAATATCGTTATGATAATTTTGGGAGACCATTATTATAAGGTAAACATGATCTTGTGGAGTTAGTAAGAATTATTACCTGGTATGTTATATGGAGATAAGGTTGTATGATGATGTTATGATTAAGGATATTAAGTTCAGATAGTAAAGTTGGTGTTGAGGCAGGTTCCTCATTAGTTTAATGCAAGTTTCGGGGTCGAAACTTTTCTTAAGGGGGTAGTAATGTAATACCCCATAATTTTTAGTAAGGATATTTCGGTAATTTTCCCAACCTTCATTCAAATTAATTATTTCGCTTTCAGTGGAGTTTGGATTTTCCGTAACATCCATGATATCCGAAATAATTCCCTGAGTGGTATAAAATACATTCAATGTATTTTCGGGACTTATAATATTTGTTTGGATACAAACATATAATTTCCGGGGTTTAAAACCCATACCATTTCCCATGGCACTGCCACGAATTTCCCCCCTCCTGCCACGATACTCCCTACGGTGTAAAATTGTCTGGGCAAATGTCAATTCTTTTGACAGCAAGTTGCCTCTCCTTCAACTATATATGGAGCCGATATGAAGGGGATGATGGGCACCAAACCTCATTTCTCCCATCTCCTCTCTTTGAGCTCTCTCTCCCGGCTCCCCTCTCGGTCCTCTTCCCGCCGGCATCGAAGACCCATGCCATCCCCTGCTCCGCCTCCTGTGCAGCTCAGTGGTTCGTCATCCCTCTCGGTGAGCTCCTCTGCCCCTCCCCTGTTCCGGGCTGGTGCTGCTGGTGCCGAGCGGTGCTGGTTGTGGGTGTGTTGGTGTTGTTGTGGTCGAGCTGCACGGAGTTGGTGTGGGTACAGTTCGTGGCCGCCGTGGTCGTGTGGTGGCTGAGATCGCCGATGAGCTGCTGCCCGTTGTTGCTGCTGTTTGCTGGTTGCTGCTGCTTCTTCCCGGCGACGAGACGGCGAAGCTCCTCCGGCGAAGCCCAGCGTCGAGCTGCGTTGCCGCCGATCCCCTGTTGTTGCTGTGCTCTGTTGTTGCTCTGCTTCTGTTGTTACGTAGATTGGAGATGGAAGATGATGAACAGTAGAGTGGGCCCCCCTTGTTGAATTGTGTTGTTGTTGGGCCGATTAGCCCAAAACCCTTCCGGTCCAGATTTAACCCGAAATTATACGAGCGTTAAAACGTGATCTGCTGAATCACGTATGGACTCGTAATCAGTTGAAGTTATCTGAAGCTTAAGCCATATCCTTAGAAAGGATATTTTCGGTAGTCGTCTCGTCTAGATTCATCGCCGAATCTATTCCAGGCAAGTGGCGGTTCGCTCTTGCTCATCATTCCATACTTCAATTAATTATCAATTGTTTAGTTGTTAATTAATTTGGGATGATTTACTGTTTGCGTTGGGAACAGTTTTGTTAAATGATATGATTAAAAAGATGATATTATAATAGGTTGTATATCTGTTAGAACAACGCTATTATATATGTGAATAAAACATGATATTATACTAGGTTGTATTCTGTTAGAACAACGCTAGTATAGATATATGTTTTTGATGTTGGCCTTGATGGCTGTGATGTGGATTATTACTGTGTTGAACTGTTTAGTTAGCACGAGTATTCGTAGGAACGCTATGTACCTTGTGGGGGTTTAGCTGTTTCTTTATAACTTGTACTTGGTGGATTTTTTCCCAGTACTCTCTAAGGTCATGACCATGCCCTTACTCAGGGTGGTGCACTTAGCTAGTGCCAAATCTTTTGGGATTTATTCCCTCTGGTATCTCTTGTGAGGAGATCCGATATCTCTTGTGAGGAGATCTGATATCTCTTGTGGGGAGATCCGATATCTCTTGTGGGGAGATTTAAAAGCTTATAACGTGATGATCGTTTTGGAATTAAATGAGATAAGTGCCGTTGTCGCACATAATTAATATACCTTGGGCGAGTAGTGTAGCTAGGCGCTAGTGCAGCTAGGAAAGCTCGTCTTAACTTTTAGTCGCTCGAATGCGATACTGTGATTCTGTGATTGTGTGTATTTTATAAATTAAGTTTCCCAACATTTGTCATGCTTCCTTTAAGGCTCATTTCATTTGGAGTCTTCTTTTGGGATTGATTGCTGTGAGGCTCGGTCTCCAGAATCTTCTCTTGTGCATACCTCTTGTTTATTCCAGTAGAAATATGAAGGTTGACTAGCGTACTCGGTTATTATTCGAGGGACGATGAGTCTAACCTAATACGACTACTTCGAACCTTCTTCTTTGTGCCCTTGCTAGTCTATTCATTTAGACTAACTAATTGTATTTGTTATCTGCATCGTCATGGTTGGTGTCGTCCGCCCGTTTCGACACATGCAGGTCCAAAAAGGCTAGAACGACTATGAGGGTGAACGGTATTTGAAAATGTTTTAATCAGGCTACGATCTTTGGGCGTTGACCATAGAGGTCAATACTCTTGTAAATTATTTTAAGTCTTCCGCTGTATTGTAATGAGGTTGTATTTTGTCGCATTTGGAATTGTGTTGTAATTCCGCGACTATGTTTTAAATGAGAGTTATGGTAATTTTGTATCATAATTGTTCTTTATAAATTGTGTTTCAATGGTAAAGCCTGGGGTGGCTTCGGTGTGAAAACCGAGGTCACTGGCGGTAATACCTTTCCAAATGGGTTAAAATTTGGGGGTGTTACACTAAAAGGGTTCAAAAGTTGGTGCGCTAGGTATCGGCGTACACCATGCCCATGCACACCATATTTCACTTGTGCGCATGAGTTTGTCGTACGCCAGATCCCTCATATTTTTTTGGATTATGGCCTTGCACCTTGAACTAATATATTCCATTTATTGACGCACCAATGTGTGTGTATATTCAAGCCCGTAGAAAGGACGGTTCAAGTGGACCGATTGTACAGGGCTTCCAATTTTTTTTGGACCCAATAAATATTATAAAGTTGTGTATGTATCACAAAAGCTAAATACTTCAGATGCAGAGGCGGATCTAGGGGGGGGGGGGGGCTAGGGGGGCCCCCGCCCCCGCTTACCTCCTCCAGCGAGAAGCCTACCAGACCGGCGTTAAGCCCCACCGGCGATCGACGGCATTGAAGAGCAGCAGGTCAGATGCGCTGAGCCCCCCCGGCGGTCGGCGCCATTGAAGAGCAGGCGAGTGGTCAGATCTGGAAAACCAGGCGCAGGGAAGAAGAAGACCCTTTGGGCCTTTGGCTGATGCATTTTTTTTTAAATTGTTAAAACGACGTCGTACCTATGCAATAAAAAAGGTGCCCTTTTTTTTTAAAAAAAATGTAGAAGGAACAGCTGTACTTATGTAATAAAAAGGTGTTGACATTTTCGGGAAAGCTGTCAACAAGACCAACACTGCACGCCTTTTTCGGTGGTCTACAATTGGAACCGATAGAATGTAACATGAATACAGTCTAGTTTATATATCTATTAGCGTAGTATTAAACTAATTACACATTATCGTTTCTTTTCAACGAGAGCGAGCTTTCAATTTTTTTTTTCCAATGAGAGCAACTAGTAAAACTTGACAAATTCAATACTTTTTGCTTGGTTAGTCGGAAGCACTAGTGTAAGAAATGAATCTTTTGTTAAACAACAATAAGAAAACATAATCATTAAGTAGTGATTAGTTGAACTAAAATGAATCATGTTTAGCCTACAATCCTTTATTTCAATCAAGTGTGAAGAGGTCTGACTTCCTTTTAACCAAAAAACTAAAATGAATCATGATACTCAGGCACGAATCTAAGGGAGGCTAGGGGGGAGACCTGCTCCCCCGGTAAATCATTTATAATATGTTAAATTTTTGGTTAAGCATCTTTTTGAATTTTGAATTTTTATTATGTATACATAAAATGATAAATAAATGACAAGAAAAATGCATTAGTCTAGTGGTACTTGTCTTGGAAATTGTGTGAAAAAAACAAATGGTCATGGGTTCAATTCTTCAATCCATTTCTCAATCATTCTTTTTTCTACTTTTGTTGAAAAATTGAGTCTTAATTGCTTTATTAAAATCTGTGTTTATTAAGCATTTTTATTTCTCTTTGTTTTTTTATTATTTTTACTTCCATGTTTTAATTTTTTATTAACACAAAAATCGATAATCTTACATTATTAAAAAAATCAAAACGCTAAAAAATAGAATATATGATGCATGAATTAATCAAATATCAAAAAGTAAAACTCGCCCCCCCTTCGATTAAGTTCTAGATCCGCCACTGTTCAGATGATAAGTTGTCCATCATTTTTTCAAACGGAGCAGTGTTCAATCCTCGCTCAATTAAAATTACTCCCATTTTTTCCGTTTCGCCTCCTTCATATTTTCTTTACAATAGGCCCTTGTGAGTTAGCAAATTTATTTTTCTCATAGAGGTATTCCTATTTTTCTTAACTAGTTTTATGTTGATGTTTAAAATGATTTTATCCTTGCAATATTTGTAAAGTTTTGAAAAGTACGTATCAAATCTAGGTTAATTGTGTTCACATGTTCTTCATTAACTCCATTACAAAAAAAATTATTTTTATAGTACAAGAGAGATTAAGATTGGATTTTTTTGTAAAAGAATAACATATTTAATGATTATCTACCATGTAAGTGAATAATTATTTAACACACTAATTTTAATGTTAAATCATGATCTCTAATGTCTTTTAATTATTATATAGTACTAACTAGTGTAATACCCGTGTCTTGCACGAGATTTGTTTATTTTTTCTTACATTTGTAAAAATAGTATATTAAAATTATATATTTCATTCATCTAGAAATATTTAGTTAATGTCTTAATGATTGTTATAGAAGTAGCGAAATTCTTATATAAAAAAAGACTAACTGAATACAAATATTGAAGATATTAAAAAATTATAAAAAGAGGCGGAACTCTCCATAACTTTATTAATAGTAAAATTTGGCTAAGTAGTTTTTCATATGGGGATAGACAAAATAAATAAATATACAAACTAATCATTTATTTTAAGTTTATAATAATATATAAACACTTTTAAATAATACAACTTTGTACATACTAAATATTTATTTTAATATAAAAAATAAAATTTATAAATAATAAATGGACATATGGGCCAAAATAATATTGGAATAGGCTGAAAATAATAACACATACATCGAATTGGGTTAATAATAGGCTTCATATTTTTAAATCAAGCCCAGTTACATGTCTGACTTCAATTAGCCCATTTAAATAATAAATGGACTTAAAGCCCAATTAGTTTCAACCGATCATTGCAGATCAAGCCTAGTTCTTTAGCCCATTTTCCATTTATTTTATATTTAAAAAAATACAAAAGCCACCGATCGGACAAACCCTAACCATTTCTCTTCCGCCTCCTTTCCGTTTCGGTGTCCTTCTCTCTCTTTTATGTTCAACAGGGAAGAACATTCTTTCCTTTTTGCTTCTTTCAAATTCCATCTCCATTTCTCATTACAAATTAAAACTTGTGGGATTTTCTTCATATTTCCTTTTCTGGAAATTCCTTCCACAATCTGCTTCTCTTTCTTTTTATAAATCTTCCATATCCAAGTTTTTTTCTCTCCAAAAACACTCTTATTGACCCTGGGCAATGTGCTGCACAGATTGTGGAAGACTGCAAATTTAGGATTGTTCAAAAGTTGAAGATTTCAGGAAGAAGAGGGAGAGCCATGAGAAAGAGACTAAGGATTTGATCCTCTTGTATTTTCTTGTTTTTCTTTGTGTTTCCTCCTGTTTCTGTTGTTGTTCTGAATTTCTTTGTTCTGTTGTTTACTTGCTAGTTTTGTCTATTGTTCTTTGCTATTGTTTTCTGCTGATTTTATTGTTGGTTTCCTGGCTGTATTCTTGCTTTTGCTTAGGATAGTTTATATTCTGCTTTGCTGGTTTGTTTCTTGTCATTAGTTTCATTTGTATGTTGTGGTTGTTGGTTCTGTATTAGTGATTATAAATAGGACATTGGGCCTTTTTCCCAACATTCAATAAAAATTTACCATTTGGCTAAAAAAAAAGATTACAGATCCGAGGTTTTTGTGACCCAATGATGGATATCTACCCTAAACAAACTCCAGAAGGAGATCTAGAGCTCACAGATCCGAAAAAAGAGCTTAATCTCCTTTGCATGTTCAGATCCACCGACTATCTCTGTTAGATCCAAAGAAAAACATATCTTCTACTTTTTTTTTGTAACATGCAAAGGAAAAAAAACGGCTTGATGAGTAGATCTGGAGTTGCTACTGGAAGGTTCCCAAAACCCTAATTTTATCGGAGAAAGAAGATATGGATCGCAAGTTCCGAAGCCCATCTGGAGTTTTCCTCTGAACTCAAAGTCCGAAGTTGCCCGAACCAAGCATTGTTTATTTTCGTGAGTCTCTCTCTCTCAATCTGTCTCTGTGTTTATATATTTATCTATAACTCTGGTCATCCCTTCCGTTTGAAATCATCGAATGAATTTATTCAATAAAACGTGAACAAACAATAATCAAGGGAGTTTGGATATAATTGGGTGCTAATTCTTAAGTAAACATTGATATTTCGGTTTTTTATATGAATCGCTTGTATTATGTGATTTAATTATTCAACAATATTATACATTTAGCTACATAAATTTGAGAAGTATAGTATGATTGCTTGGCTATAATGAAAAATTGATTTGTACAAAAAATTGATTGAAAGAAGACAGATTAAAAAATTGCATAGTAAAAAAAATTAACATTTCATATTACTAAAAAGTCAATGGGCTATTTGGTCCATAAAATAAGTATATATATATTTGTGATTCTAACATTTAATGGGCTAATTGGCCCAATAGGTATATTTACAATTTCATAAATCCAAATCCACATATTTAAAATATGAATACAAAAAATAGATATTAATTGTAACGTGCTTTTCTAGATAAACTTACTATATATCCCATATTCTTTGCAATTGTTTACTCTCTCTGATTGCATGTGAGCACACGAACTGTCCCTGATAACAAAAATATATTACATTGGGAATGTCCTGTTCATTATGATCATAGTATACAATGTAGTCCTTCTGTCATTTCAATTTATATTATTTCTTTTTGCTTCTTAACTTATAATATAATTACTGACTTTTAAATTGTTCCTTATAGATTTGAAAATATACCCTACACATTTAAATGGTTCTGAATTGGAAATCAGATTGCCAGAATGTGAAGTTCACTTGGAATCATATTCTGCAAGGTAGTGCTTGTACCATATAAATTTAGTCTATCTTTATCATAATTAACTGGTAGTGTGATTACTGATTTTAAATAATTTCCAATTACAGGTTTCAACATATGAAATCCAAGATACATCTCTTATTCTGATTCAAGATATACCTCCAGATCATGGTTATTTATCTTTAAAATTAACATCATACTATGTTATTTAATTTTTAAATATATTATGTATTTAACTTATTTATTTTGTTATAGGAATTCCATGTGGGATTGGACTCGACACATAAGTCAAGAGCTAAACCCTAACCTAAACTGAAAGATCTAACGATATGCCTCCTATACTAAATGAAGACTATCTTTTATTACTCATTAACTTGTATTCTAATTACTGAATTATAGAATTTGCAATTACAGGTTTGAGCATTTTTCCTCCAAGATACACCTCTTACTCTGATTGAAGATATACAATAAGGTCATGGTTCTATCTATTTACACTTAACATGACTATTTTAATATATTTTTTAACTCTATTCACTAATTAAAATGATTTATTCATGGTATAGGAATGCCATGTGAGAGCTCCGATTGGACTCATAAATTACAAATTTTGGATTGGTATTGCTTAAGCTATTTGAAAGACATAAAGGTATGTCTAGAAGTTAGTAGTTTAGCTTTAAACTCTAATTAATTTTTGCATAGAGTAGTCAGTAGATTAACTTTATTACATAGTTTCAGTAACCTGGAACTAAATCCGTAGAAGTTAAGTATAAATAATAGGATTTTATTAAATCAGTTAGAGAGTTAACCTAAATCATACAACTGAAGACTAATGATTTAGTTGTAAATAAACACAATCAAACATTACAAATCGAACCAGACAAACATAAACAATACCTTTTAGTTTCAATGCCTCTTAGGATTGAACAACTTCTTAGTTTTTTCTCTGCTATCATAACCATCAACTTAATCAAAAAATCAGAAAGTACAATCAAAGAGATACAATGTCATTACAATATTTGTGCCTTATCCAGTGTAGTAAGTATTAGAATGTCAAACATTATTTCATGCTAAAGAATCTTTTGTAACCGTAGTTTTGTCAAACTTTAGAATCTTTCAGTTTATTCTAATATTTGTGCCTTATCCAGTGTAGTAAATAAATTCAGTTTAGTAGCTTTAATAAATTGTTATTACATTCTAAAGAATAGCTAAAGTGACCAGAAAAATAATTATATAAACTTATTATTACATGCTAAAGAGTAACTAAAGAGTAGCTAAAGTGACCAAAAGACGTCAGTCACTCTGAAAGGCATAATACTTAACTATCTAGCAATTATCAAACTAAATCAATAAGTAATGAGATTATGCAGAAATGGGGACATCATTTAACAGATCCTCGGTCATTTAAAAATATGTGTTCATAAACTTATCTTTGTGCATTTCAGACTTAGGAAATAAAATTAGTTTGTAATTAGTTTTCTAATAACTACTTAATATTAACAAACACCTAAATCGTATAGAGTGTATACATAATATTATAATCAGTATTCAGTTTGGCTATTTTCATCAATCAGTGCATAATAATCAGTATATAATATCTCTGCAAACAAACAAGTTTAGTTCTTTGCACATACCAGCTAAATGATGAACAACCAATTGTGTAACCGTAATTTTGATATGGTTCAACTATTTTGTACTGATATTATGGGATGAGCTGTAGTTTTATAACCCCTAAAAGCATTGAATTTATGCTGTAAGATCGTGCTGAAAGGATCAAAATATTTGGTTTTACACTTATGAAAAACATGGATATGTAGTATATTGCTGACTCTAGGGTATCCTTTATTACATTTTTGAAATCTGCAGTATATTTGGAATATCATTTATTAATGTTGACTTTAGGGTTTTGATTTTATTGTGCATATATTACAGTTAGGTTTTTTATAATCAAATATGCACGGTTGTTTTTGGAAATTGCAGATTTGTTATACTTTTGAGGCATTTAAGAAAGTGTATTGTTATTTTTTGGGCAATCTAGTTTATTTGGTTAGGAAAGTATAGCAGGTTTATTTTTTGGGACATGTTCATTTGTGGTTCAATCAACAGGCTTTTTTTGGTTCAATTCACGAGATTTAAATTTTACGGAATTTTCTTGGTTTATAAATGTGTATCAGGCAAAGTCTTTGCAGCATGTTCATTTTTGGTTCATTCCAGCTAGGTTAAATTTTGCAACATTTGTTTTGGTTACAAAAGTGAATTTGTCACCAAGTTTAGTTTGTGTGCTATTTGTCATAGCACAACAGGTTGAGTTTTTTTTTATGCTAAATCTGCATATATTAGGTACATTGCATATGTTTCACGGTTTTGTAACCAGCCGTGGATATGCAAATCTCCATATATTAGGTACATTGCACATTTGTGTTGGTTTTGTATGAGATCTTCATGTTTAGTATTTTTTCACAAAATCATACAGTTGGTTAGTATTTTTATTTCATATCAAATCTGCATATATTAGCTTACCGAGAATAAAGTGGGAATATATTAATTAAGTAAATAAAGTAATATAAATTTATTCCGACTGATCTTTAATTTAAGGTAACTGTAGGATACTCCAAATTTGTGATTTTTAATTTAAATCTTAAAAAATCACAGGCTGCCACGTGTCAAAATTAATACTGTGACACCACGTGGCGAAATTTTTTTGGGGTTATTGTAGGAGCACTACGTGGCTTAGCAGGTATTTGCGTTTAGTAGTTATATAGTAGATTAGTTCATTTCCTAATTATACATTAAATTTATTTTGTCAACAATGAAGTGTTAAATTTTGAGATGCAAATACCAATTTTTTTATAACAAGGTATAATTCCAAGTATATTACAAACCTTTGATTAATAAAAAAGTCCTATAAGAGATATAAAAATTTCATGTACAGTACCCCTAAAAACTTTAGGACGGCCTTGTGTATATTATAGACAAAAAAGTGCATGTATATAGCTCTAAGGGCTCGTTTGGTATTCATATCAAAGATATGAGATATTGGATTTCGGTATCGGTACGGATATCAACATATGGGTATGAGTGATATATTTGATATACCAGTTTTCTGGGAGATATCAAAATTACATTCCAATACCACTCTGATATCACTTTGATATCACTAATATCGATATCTACCTATAGCAAACAACATATACCAATTTGATATCGATATCAGGCTATACCAAGCACAGATATGGGTATGACTGATATCTCATACTCATGTTTGATATCTTGATGTCAATACCAAACGGGCCCTAAACTAGTTTTGTACAGCATCAATTTGGTTCGACTAAATCCGAATTTCTTTTTTCATTTGATGTAAAAAAAAGTAAGGGAATTTCCGTATAGTACCATTGAATTTAAGCAATTTTCGTGAAATGTCCAGTGGTTTGAAAATTTTTTGCCTGATACCCTCTTACTTTTAAAACATACTAGTGTAACTCTCGTGCCATGCACGGGTTTCTACGTCATATATATTGAATTAAAAATATTAATAATTATTAAAATCAATCTATGTATTAAAAAATAGATCTAGATAGCATTGATATTAAAATCAATTTCGGATCATAAATTCGTATCTCAATCTTACATATAATTAGGAAATGTTTGATTTGTATATAATTAGGAAATTTTGAATTTGTAATTTTTGAGATTAACTTGTAATCTTTGTGCTTGATTTGTATTTAAATTAGGGAAAAAAATGAGTGATATGTTTAGGATAATAATCTTTGATTTATAATTAGATTTATTTTTAAAAAATAGGAAAAAGCAGAAAATTACATGTGACGGTTTTAATGAGAGAGAGCCATGTGTCGGCTTTAATGACGGAGTGCCATATGGTGTAATTAAATTCTAGTTTAGTAGATATATAACAGATTAGGAAACTTTGGATTTGCATATAATTAAGAAATTTTGGATTTGTAATCTTTATGATTAACTCGTAATCTTTGCGCTTGATTTGTATTTAACTTAGGAAAAAATGAGTGATAGGTTTAGGATAATAATCTTTGATTTATAATTAGATTTATCTTAAAAAAAATAAAAATAAAAAGTAGAAAATGACATGCGGCGGTTTTAATGAGGGAGTGTCATATGGCGTAATTAGATTCTAGTTTAGTAGATATATAGTAGATTAGGAAATTTTGGATTTGTATATAATTAGGAAACTTTGGGTTTGTATATAATTTGGAACTTTGGATTTGTAATCTTTGTGATTAACTTGTAATCTTTGTGCTTGATTTATATTTTAATTAGGAAAAAATGAGTGATAGGGTTAGGATAATAATCTTTGATTTATAACAAGACTTATATTAAAAAATAGAAAAAAGAAAAAAAATGACATGTGGCGGTTTTAATGAGGGGGTGCTATGTGGCGGCTTTAATGAGGGAGTGTCATGTGGCGTAATTAGGTTCGAGTTTAGTAGATATATAGTATATTATGAAATTTTGGATTTTTAAATAATTAGAAAATTTTGGATTTGTATATAATTAGGAAATTTTGGATTTGTAATTATTGTGCTTGATTTGTATTTAAATTAGGAAAAATGAGTGATAGGTTTAGGATAATAATCTTTGACTTATAATTAGATTTATTTTAAAAAAATGAAAAAAGAAGAAAATGACACATGGCGGTTTAATGAGGGAGTGCCATATGACGGTTTTAATAAAGGATTGTCATGTGGTGTAATTAGGTTCTAGTTTAGTAGATATATAGTAGATTATGAAATTTTGGATTTGTATATAATTAGGAAATTTTGGATTTGTATGTAATTAAGAAACTTTGGATTTGTAATCTTTGCGCTTGATTTGTATTTAAATTAGGAAAAAATGAGTGATAGGTTAATGATAATAATCTTTGATTTATAATTAGATTTATCTTAAAAAATAGAAAAAAACAGAAAATGACATGCGGCGATTTTAATGATGGAGTGTCATGTGGCGTGTTGTATTCAAGGATCGGGAAGGCTCGGTGCAAGGATTTGCTCGTCTAGACTCCGGAACTCGCCCAACCTTCAATCCGGAACAAGGTGCGGTGTTGTTGATGATGGACGTTGATAAAGGCGATCTTGAAGGTGGAAATTGACTTGGGAATTGGCGTAGGATAGGTGATCCCCAGCAGCTTAGATATAACTCACTAAACCGAGAAGAACAAGGTTGAAATTTGAGATATAACCCACTCAAAATTCAGAGGAAATCTTGATATCACACACAAGATGAAAGGAAGAAGGAGAGAGCGTTCTAAACAAAACCTGAAATAGATGCTTCTGATTTCTTGTTCAACGTGTCCTTCTACAAGGCTGAAATTGAAATACCCCAAGGATGTTAGTAATGACATAAGGGTAAATTAATTAAGGTTTTTGCTTATATTGGGTGAAATGGAAAATTTTGGGGATAAAATCCCTAAACACATTCAGTGATCTCTCTCTCTCTCCCGCGTGGTTCTTCAGCCGAGCAGCTCAGCCAAGCTTCTCCTCCGACGAACTCCTCCTCCTGTGCCCAGCCGAGTTGTTCTTCTTCGGCGCCGCCGCTGCTCCTCCTCCTTCCCTGCTCGTGCTGTCGTCCGTGCTTGCTGCTGTTGTTGAGCTGCAGCTGTTGTTCGTTGTTGTTGTTGTCGTCTCCGGCGACGAAGAGCCCTTTCCGGTGGCGACTGTGTGTTCAACGTCGAGGTAAAGGTTGGTTTGTGTTGTTGAATTAATTTGTGGCTGATTGTTGTTGTTGTCCTGCGTGGACTGAATTTCTTTGCTGAATTTGTGAGTGACTGAATTTATGTGTGTGTACTGCGTGGACTGGTGCAACAGATTCGTGGTAGAGCTGTTGTCCCGCCGTGTTCGGTGGCTACCGTTTGGTTGTCGACAAGGTAAGCTTATGGGTTAAGGGTTAATTCGAATTGGTGTTGTGTGTGATCGAATTGATGTTGTTGTTCTTCGTGGACAGTTGAAGAGGAAGGTGTGTGACCGTATTGTTGAATTTGAGCTTGATTTTGTTTGTGTGGGATTTTGCTGAATTGGAATTTGAAGGTATGATTTTAGGGTTTGAATTTGGGGGTTTTGTTAGTAGTGGATTTGTATGAGTAATTAATGCTAGGGATTTGCTCGGATTGATTTCGCAGGTTCATTCGGGTTGATTAGAGATCTCTGGGGTCGTTGTGGTTCGACTTGAGGCAAGAGGATTCTTGCTAACTTTATATAATTTTTATAAATTGATTTATGCCTAGTGTTTCATAATTAATTTTATCATTGCTTGAGCGATTTAAATTGGATTAATTGACTATATAGATACTTGGTTGAAAATGAGTATGTGTGCATGTGTTAGTATTTTGTCTCGTATCGTGTTGAATAAATGTTGACGTGGTAGTCAATTGTGACTAAATGTGATTGATTGTTGCTGATAGTGTTTGTTGACACTTGTGTGTGTGTGTTGGGTTGTGTATGTTGACACCTGTGTGTGTTGGCGGTTGTGTGTTAAATTGTGTGCGTGCTGGCAGTTGTATGCTGGGATTGTGCGTTTGTGTGTGAATGTTTGTGTGCGAATGTGTGTATGCTGGGATTGACTGATGTGGATTGATTGTTGTTGTTTGATTGTGGCGGATTGATTGTTATGGATTGATTGTTGTGGATTGATTGTCGTGGATTGATTGGATTATTGATTTTTAAAGTTTCTCGGTTGAATATATATATATATATATATATATGTGTGAAATGTGTTAATAGAGGTCGTGTGTAATAATTGATTGGTTGTCGGTGTGGTGGTTGGATTGTTGTTGATTGGAGGTCGATAGGCCAAGGGTTGGAATGGATTTCACCCAACTGCGTAGGGTATACAAGGTATACGCCTACGTTGTTAAGGGCCAAGGATTTGAAAGGGGTTTCACCAAACCGCGTAGGGTATACAAGGTATACGCCTACGTCGTTAAGGGCCGAAGGTAGGAATGGATTCCACCAAACCGCGTAGGGTTTACGCCTACGTCATTAAGGGCCAAGGGTTGAAATTGAATTGGAGGTCGAAGGGCCAGGTGATGATATACTCACCAAACCACGCAGGGTATACAAGGTATACACCTACGTCGTTAAGGGCCAAGGGTTGGAATGGATTGGAGGTTGAATTGGAGATTGGATTGGAGATGTGTTGGAGTCGTTTGTGTTTCAGTGTTGAGTTATATTATTGTTTGATTACAATTGGTTGATTGTTGTGATATCTATTATGTGTTGAATGTTGGTTGCGAACTCATTAAGTGATTTGTGTTGAATGTTGGTTGTGTACCTGAGTAGGTGATTTTGTGATGTTATTGACTGTGCGCTTGATTAAGTGGTTGTGTTGGCGAATATTGATTGTGTGTTTTGGTTATTGGTTTTATGTTGGATATTGATTATTGGCTAGTGACTTATTGTTCAATATTAGTTCTTTATGAGGTGGATTTCTGTTGGTATGGTTGTTTATGGTAACTAGTGGATTATGAAGGTTGATTGTGTTGATTATTGTTAGTTGTGGTTGCGGGTCATTGTTGTCCATTGGTAGTGGTTGTTGGATCTTGGTGTGAATTGTTTGAGAAGGTTGGTTATGTGGATGTTTGTGAAGGTTGGTTTCCCATCTTGAGGGTGTGGGCTAATATGAGTTAGGTTGATGTGTATGGGTTACGACCCATGTTATCGATCAGGCGGCACCGGAAGGGTGGCTGGCCTGGATCGTTGTTTTGTTATATTGGTATCATGTGGTGATTGTCTCGTTGATGCTTATGTGTTTGTTTATGTGAAGGTTAATTGAATGTGTTAGTGCAGTACGAAGTTCAGTATAATTGATTAGTCTCGGTTGTAAGTCAGTAGTAAGATATATGTATATATGTTTCATAGGGTTGATGTTTGTGGTATTAGTAATAGAGAGAAAGTTTGATGGGATTGTTTTATTCCTTTTTACTTGTGTAAGGTTGAGATTGGCTGAAATGAGGTTAGCATAGTGAAGAGTTGGATAAGAATGGTTATTCAGATCGGTTATGTGGCAGAGTGTGTTTATGTTTTGAGATGTGGTTGGTTTTGGTTGGTTGATATGATTAAGTGTAATTATGATATTATATATATATATATGTATACATTGTGGCGTGTTGTCGTTTGTTGTGAGTTGATTGGATATATATATATATATATATATTTGTGTTTGAAACTGTTTTGGATTGAGGAGTTTTGCCAGTCTTTCATGAGACTGACCAACTTCGGTTTACGTGCCGCGGTTGGCTGGGGTATCGGATCCCCCAGTCAATCAGGCTTTGCAGGTTTGCAGCAACAAGCGGGTTCTGGATCACAGATGTGTCTTCACAGTGAAAAATTTAGTTGTGCATCAGATTGAAAATATTGTATTCGCTTCCGTTGTTTTAGATTTAAATTGATGCATTTAAACTGGATGACAAGTTTAAGTATTGTTTAAAATCTTGAGCAGAGATTTTAATGTTGATGATTTTATGTATTAGAAGAGTTTTGGATTTCTTCTCTTGTAGAAACCGCCTTATAGTCCTTCGGGACTATGGCACTGTAGCACCTCTGGCCCGGGGTGTTACAGAAATTCTCTTAAATAGTCTTGCTAGTAAATGAAAAACAAAACAAGAAAATAATCTACACTACTCGGCCCACTACTCTCTAACTTAGTGGACTTTTAGGGAATTTTCGAAATTCACTTAAACATTTAAAACTGATTTTAAATTGTCTTGAAATACTTGAAACAAGTCAAGCTCGGTCTTCACGTGATGAAATCTCCGAAGGTGCCAAGTTTTCCGGGCTAGCCTTGATGCAAATGACCGAGCCAAGGTCACGTGAGCTGGACATTCCTATGCTCATGAGACCCTCCTTAAGTTGGTGGTGAAGTTGGCGAGCTCGGGCTCGGGTGATGGCGCCAGGCTGAAGCTCCTCCTTGGTCTTCTTCTCTTCCACAGCCGCAAAACTAGGGCTTGATGTTGTACCGGGCTCATGGCTACTTGGCTGGGCGTCTTGGGCTCCAACGACCTTAGAGCGTGTCAAAGGACTCGTAGGAGCTTGGGTGGCCGAGTCAAGATGGGTGTTGCTTGGCGAGGCCGCCTCCTCTTCTAGCTCATCTTCACTAGACATGTCTTGATCTTGATCTTGATTGCCTTGATGTGTCTTGAACACATCATCCTCCCTCTCTTGAAAGGGATTCGACCTCGAATCCAGCTCGTCAAGGTCGGTTTCATCGTTCACTAGGTAAGGTAACAAGTCGGCTACATTGAAGACATCATGGGTGCCATAGGAGGATGAGAGATCCAACTTGTATGCATTGTCATTGATCTTCTCAAGCACTTGGAATGGTCCATCGCCCCTTGGCTTCAACTTGGAGTTGCGGAGTGTCAAAAAATGCTCATTCCTTAAGTGCACCTGAACCAGATCTCCCGGTTCAAATAACACTTCTTTACACCCCTTGTCCGCTTGCTTCTTGTATTGGCCGGTCCTCCTCTCTAGCTGCAGCCTAGTGTCCTCGTGCAGCTTCTTGATCCTAGTAGCCTCATCCGCGCCCTCCTTGCTTTCACGGTCTTTGATGGCGTAGGGCAACAACTCAAGTGGTGTTGTAGGGTTGTGCCTATACACCAACTCAAAGGGCGTCCTCCTGGTGGCCGTGTGGACTGTCCTATTATAGGCGAACTCAATGAAGGATAAGCTATCTTCTCACCTGCGCAAGTTAGTCCTCAAAATAGTTCTAAGCAAAGCACAAAGAATTTGGTTGACTACCTCAGTTTACCCATCCGTTTGAGGATGACAAGTGGTAGAGAATAGAAGTTTGGTCCCAAGCTTAGCCAATAAAGTCTTCCAAAAGTAGCTTAGGAACTTCACATCTCTATCCGATACAATAGACCTAGGAACTCCATGCAATCTCATAATTTGATCAAAAAATAGGTTAGCAACATGAGATGCATCATCAGTTTTATGACATTCAATGAAGCACAAATATAGAGTCTCTCCCTCTCTTAGACCTTGGTAATCCCAAAACAAAATCCATGGAAATGTCTTCCCAAGGTAGTTTAGGGATAGGTAAGGGGGTGTAGAGACCATGGGGATGCACTTTATCCTTAGCACGCAAGCAAGTAGTACAAGAAGCACAATACCTCTCTACTGCTCGTAGCATGCATGGCCAATAGAAATGTTCTTTAAGCACATGTAAGGTTTTAATAACACCAAAGTGTCCCATCAACCCGCCCCCATGAGCTTCTTGCACTAAAATGGTTCGAATTGAACCCTTAGGGATACACAACTTATGGTCTTTAAACAAGAATCCATCATGCAAGTAGTATTGGTCTTTGCTTCCATTAGACTTACATGCGGCCATTATGTCACAAAAATCAGAATCATGTGCATATAAGTCTTTCATGAAAGAAAAACCAAGTAACTTGGCATCCAATAAGGTCAAAAGAGTGTACCTCCTAGATAGTGCATCCGCCACAACATTGTCCTTTCCCTTCTTATGCTTGATAACATAAGGGAAGGACTCAATGAACTCCACCCATTTGGCATGTCTTTTGTTGAGCTTGCTTTGCCCCTTTAAGTACTTTAATGCCTCATGGTCGGAGTGGATCACAAATTATTTTGGCAACAAGTAGTGTTGCCACACTCTAAGCACATGCACAAGGGCCAAAATCTATTTATCATAGGTGGGGTAATTCAGCTCGGCCCCACCTAGCTTCTCACTAAAATAAGCTATGGGTTTGCCCTCTTGCATGAGGACACCCCCAAGGCCTATTCCAGATGCATCACAATCTATCTCAAATGTCTTGTCAAAGTTAGGCAAGGATAGAAGTGGTGCTTGAGTGAGCTTAGCTTTTAGGCTAGCAAAGGCCGCCTCTTGTGATGTGCCCCACTTGTAAGCCACGCCTTTCTTGGTTAACTCGGTGAGGGGCGCAACCAAGGTGGTCCCTCACAAACCGGCAGTAGAAACCGGCCAAACCAAGAAAGCTACGGACTTGAGTCATAGTAGTAGGTGTTGGCCATTCATGAATAGCCTTCACCTTTTCTTCATCAACTCTCAAGCCGTCCTTGCAGACCACAAATCCAAGAAATACCACGTGATCCGAATGGAAATGGCACTTCTTGAAGTTGGCATACAACTTCTCCTCTCTAAGAACCTTAAGAACCTTCCTAAGGTGTCCAATATGTTCATGAAGGTTATGGCTATACACTAAGATATCATCAAAGTATACAACCACAAACTTGCATAGAAATGGCCTTAGTACATGGTTCATGAGTCTCATGAAGGTGCTAGGGGCATTGGTTAGACCAAAAGGCATTACCAACCATTCATACAACCCATATTTGGTTTTAATGGCTAATTTCCATTCATCGCCCTCTTTCATGCGAATTTGGTGGTAACCACTTTTGAGGTCTATCTTTGAGAACACACTTGCCCCATGCAACTCATCAAGCATGTCATCTAGCCTAGGGATAGGGTGGCGATACTTGATGGTAGTGTTGTTAATTGCTCGGCAATCAACACACATCCTCCAAGTGCCATCCTTCTTAGGGACTAAGATGACCGGAACTGCACAAGGACTAAGGCTCTCTCTCACATAGCCCTTGTCAAGCAATTCTTGCACTTGACGTTACAGCTCCTTTGTTTCCTCGGGGTTAGCCCTATAGGCCGCCCAGTTTGGTAGTGTTGCCCCCGGTATAAGATCAATTTGATGTTCTATACCTCTCACCGGTGGCAATCCACTAGGTACTTTCTCTTGAAAGAGATCATCAAACTCCATCAAAAGGTGAGTAATGGGCTTAGGAAGTCCTTCAAGGTCAGTCAAGGCGAGTAGAGTGTCCTTTTGAATGAACAAAAGACATTGCTCACCTCGCTTGATAGCTTGAACAACTTCCCTAGGCTTAGCTAGGAGCATGTGATTGGAGGCGCCTCCTTTGCCCCCAATTGCCATTTTCTTGCCTTTAGCTAGCTCGGCCTTTTGTTGGGATTTTCGTTGCTCTCTAGCCACATGGTCGGCCATGATTTCATGGGGAGTCAAAGGGTGAAGAGTGATCCTTTTACCATTCATGATAAAAGAATACTCATTCGACACACCTTGATGAACAACGCCCCTATCAAATTGCCATGGCCTTCCTAGGAGAAGATGGCATGCGGTCATGGGAAGTACATCACACACAACCTCATCCTCATATCCTCCTATAGCAAACTGAATTGTGGCTTGATCCTTGACTTTAAGAGGAGTGTTGGAATTCAACCAACAAAGTGTGTAGGGTTGTGGATGTGGAGTAGTGGATAGATTGAATCTACTCACTACTTCTTGGTCAATGATGTTGCAACATGACCCTCCATCAACTATGACACTACACACCTTCCCCTTAATGGTGCACCTAGTATGAAAGATAGTCTCTCGTTGGCTAGGTACACTTGGACCCTCCGAGGATATCAAAACCTTCTTAGCCACAAAACAATCCCCTTGGGCAGCAACTATGTGTAGCTCCTCCAACTCTTCCTCATTCTCAACAACCTCTTCTTCACACTCATCCTCAGATTCATAAGCTCCTAGAGTGTTAAGAAAAGAACTTGCCTTTTTGAGGGGCAATCCTTGGCAAAATGACCTCTTCCTAGACACTTAAAACATTTGAGATCCCTAGCTCGGTTCTCCCTCTCTTTTCTTTGCGTTTGAACCTGGTTTGGGACCTCTCTTCTAGGATGACTTGCATTGTCATTCCTAGTAGGTTCTAAGCGCCTTGGTGCAGGTTGAGTTCCCTTGGAACTAGCTTGATTGTTTTGCCAAGGCCGTGAGCTACTACCTTGGGGGCGCCTTGAAGGAAGTGTCTTATATATATGGTTAGTATAATGAAGAACTTTTTCAATGGGCGTCCCTCTCATAAAATGTTGCTTGCTCACAATGGCCTTAAGTTCATGGTTGAGGTTATTGATGAACTTGGAAATAAGATAGCCCTCAGGAAACCTAAGACCAGATCTATAGATCAAGGTCCTTAGTTCCATGTAGAACTCATCCGAGGTCTTATTCCCTTGTTCCAATTGCTCAAGCCTACCATGAACTCTTTCCGGATAATCTTCCGGCACAAATCTTTCTCTAAGGGCGTTTTTCAGCCCTTGCCAAGTAGTGATTTGGGGATGACCAAAGAAATTTCTTTCCTCTTTGTCCCCAAGCCACCATTGGTATGCGAAGCCCTCAAACTTGATGGCAGCAATGGCTACTCGTTAAGCGTCCGAGTAGTTGTAAAACTGAAAGATTTGTTCAGTTTTTTGCTCCCAATCAAGATAGGTCTCGGCATCAAAATTAGACCCAAATGATTGTACCTCCAATTTAATACCGTGTGAGCGGGGCTGGTCATAGGCGTCGCCGTAGTCACCCTCAAAGGCGCCAACACCGCGCTGTACATGGTAAGGCGCCCGTGGGCCTTGGTAGTTGCCCCGGCCAGCTCCTCCTCTTCCGGGCACCATTCTTCTTGGCTGGACGATGGGCTCTTGGTATCTAGGAAATTCGGGTGGTGGCGCCCTTGGCGGATCTCTAGCTCCCAAATCTGCAAAATTAGTGCACAAAAGAGGAAAGATAGGGTTGCTAGTAGTAACATATGGAAAGGAAAAGTTAGGAGGTGAACCGTGACCCTCTCTTGTGGTAGACACTAAGGGCACATGTGTGGAAGCGCCGTCTTGCAAGGTCACATGTGTCAACTCTTGTGTCAAGGCGCCGAGCGCGCCTCCGTCCACATGAGCGGCAAGAGAGGTGGTGACTGGCTCCACCACACCTCGGCGCACGCTTTGAGTTTGTGCAAGGCTTTGAGATTGCTCCCACCTAGCCTCCATGGCCCTCATGAAGGCAGCTTTCTCGTCACGCATGGCCTGGAGGTGTTGGCGTGTGCGCTCATCGGCCTCCTCCTTGGAAGATTGGATGGCCTTGAGGATGGTCTCCATGGTGACAACCGCATTCTCCTTGGGGTCATCCGATGAGACACTCTTGTCTTTATGATTCACCATTGCTTCTCCTACACAAGAAAATCCCACACAACAGCCCACAATAGCAAGAACAAACAATGGTCCCTAGAGCTAGTAAGCGAGCTAAAGATTTGATTTAAATCTCAAGGATCTTAACTCCACAAGCTCGCTAACTTGGCTGGGGTATGGTTTTCTAAATGCGTAAATTTGACTCTTAAAGACAAAATAAAGTGCACCACAACCTTAGTTTAGTTCCTTGTATTAAAATCACAACTCAAAACAAGTGTTGCAAGTACTAGTTCCTTCGTATCCTTACAAGAGATGAGTACCACTATTACACGGCAATGTAAGAGAAATTGCAAGAGATGGTCTATGTAGAGTTGATCCTGATGATGCACCACTTTTTCAATGGCTTTCTCTTTTGTTTGAGCCGAGTTTTTCGATTGCATCCACTTTTTCAAAGATATTCCAAGAAACTGATTCGTTTTTCTTTCTTCATTTTTTTTGTACACAAAACGTATGCAGGAATGGGAAATATTACAATTACGAAACAATAAAATTCAAAAACTACAATGAACAACTCAGTTTAAATACTTAGGAGTGTTTCATACGCGTCAAAAGTCTTGGTTTGTAATGTTAACACAAGTATTACATTCAGGTTGTTCAATGTGCCAAAAAAATAAAGTAAAAGACGCAACAAACCTAACTATATGCAGCTAATAATAGGGCACGGCTGGCTGGAGTTTAGCAGCTTCAATTTTGAAATTCAAGACTCCAACCACTTAGCAACAAGAACCTAGATTTTAGGAGGCTGCTAAACTGATTTCCCTAGGAATTAACGATGCAGTTCTAATTGAAATTAAGCTTCTAAACTACGACTCTCTACCTAGATGCAAGACTCAAACAACAAACAAGAGAAACAACAAGAAACCCTACGGACAACTACTCTAAGAACAACAATTCAAGGGCACGAAATCTAGAGCAAGTAGAACTGAGATTCTCGTGATTTAAAGCAAAGATTAGAGCAATTCTTACATAGCTCTAATACCACATGTTGTATTCAAGGATCAGGAAGGCTCGGTGCAAGGATTTGCTCGTCTAGACTCTAGAACTCGCCCAACCTTCAATCCGGAACAAGGTGCGGTGTTGTTGATGATGGACGTTGATGAAGGCGATCTTGAAGGTGGAAATGGACTTGGGAATTGGCGTAGGATAGGTGATCCCCAGCAGCTTAGATATAACTCACTAAACCGAGAAGAACAAGGTTGAAATTTGAGATATAACCCACTCAAAATTCAGAGGAAAGCTTGATATCACACACAAGATGAAAGGAAGAAGGAGAGAGCGTTCTAAACAAAAACTGAAATAGATGCTTCTAATTTCTTGTTCAATGTGTCCTTCTACAAGGCTGAAATTCTCTTAAATAGTCTTGCTAGTAAATGAAAAACAAAACAAGAAAATAATCTACACTACTCGGCCCACTACTCTCTAACTTAGTGGAATTTTAGGGAATTTTAGAAATTCACCTAAACATTTAAAACTGATTTTAAATTGTCTTGAAATACTTGAAACAAGTCAAGCTCGGTCTTCACGTGATGAAAGCTCCGAAGGTGCCAAGTTTATCGGGCTAGCCTTGATGCAAGTGACCGAGCCAAGGTCACGTGAGCTCGACATTCCTATGCTCATGAGACCCTCCTTAAGTTGGTGGTGAAGTTGGCGAGCTCGGGCTCAGGTGATGGCGCCAGGCTACAGCTCGTCCTTGGTCTTCTTCTCTTCCACGACCGCAAAACTAGGGCTGGATGTTGTACCGGGCTCATGGCTACTTGGCTGGGCGTCTTGGGCTCCAACGACCTTAGAGCGTGTCAAAGGACCCGTAGGAGCTTGGGTGGCCGAGTCAAGATGGGTGTTGCTTGGCGAGGCCGCCTCCTCTTTTAGCTCATCTTCACTAGACATGTCTTGATCTTGATCTTGATTGCCTTGATGTGTCTTGAACACATCATGGCGTAATTAGGTTCTAGTTTAGTAGATATATAGTAGATTAGGAAATTTTGGATTTGTATATAATTAGGAAATTTTGGGTTTGTATGTAATTTGGAACTTTTGTATTTGTAATCTTTGTGCTTGATTTATATTTTAATTAGGAACAAATGAGTGATAGGGTTAGGATAATAATATTTGATTTATAATTAGACTTATACTAAAAAATAGAAAAAAGCAAAAAATGACATGTGGCGGTTTTAATGTGGGAGTGCTATGTGGCGGCTTTAATGAGGTAGTGCCATGTGGCGTAATTAAGTTCGGGTTTAGTAGATATATAGTAGATTATGAAATTTTTGTAAGTAATTAGGAAATTTCGGATTTGTATATAATTAGGAAATTTTGGATTTGTATATAATTAGGAAATTTTTTATTTATATATAATTAGGAAATTTTAGATTTGTAATCTTTGTGATTAACATGTAATCTTTATGCTTGATTTGTATTTAAATTAGGAAAAAATGAGTGATAGGGTTGGAAAAATAATCTTTGATTTATAATTAGACTTATATTAAAAAATAGAAAAAAGCAAAAAATGACATGTGGCGGCTTTAATGAGGGAGTTTCATGTGACGTAATTAGGTTCGAGTTTAGTAGATCTATAGTAGATTATGAAATTCTAGATTTGTAAATAATTAGGAAATTTTGGATTTGTATATAATTAGGAAAATTTTGATTTGTATATAATTAGGAAATATTGGATTTGTAATCATTGTGATTAACATGTAATCTTTGTTCTTGATTTGTATTTAAATTAGGAAAAAATAAGTGATAGGATTAGGATAATAATCTTTGACTTATAATTAGATTTATTTTAAAAAATTGAAAAAAGCAGAAAATGACACGTGGCGGTTTTAATGAGGGAGTGCCATATGGCGGTTTTAATAAAGGAGTGCCATGTGGTGTAGATAGGTTTTAGTTTAGTATATATATAGTAGATTAGGAAATTGTGGATTTGTATACAATTAGAAAATTTTGGATTTGTATATAATTAGGAAATTTTGGATTTGTAATCTTGGTGATTAACTTGTAATTTTTGCGCTTGATTTGTATTTAAATTAGGAAAAAATGAGTGATAGGTTTAAGATAATGATCTTTGATTTATAATTAGATTTATATTGAAAAATTGAAAAAGCATAAAATGACATGTGGCGGTTTTAATGTGGGAGTGTAATGTGGCATAATTAGGTTCTAGTTTAGTAGATATATAGTAGATTATGAAATTTTGGATTTGTATATAATTAGGAAATTTTGGTTTTGTAATCTTTGTGATTAACTTGTAATCTTCGTGCTTGATTTGTATTTAAATTAGGAAAAAATGAGTGATAGGTTTAAGATAATAATCTTTTATTTATAATTAGATTTATTTTAAAAAATTGAAAAAAGCAGAAAATGACATGTGACGGGTTTAATTGGGATTGCCATGTGGCGGTTTTAATAAGGGAGTGTCATGTGACGTAATTAAGTTCTAGTTTAATAGATATATAGTAGATTAGAAAATATTGGATTTGTAATCTTTGTGCTCGATTTGTATTTAAATTAGGAAAAAAAAATGTGATAGGATTAGGATAATAATCTTTAATTCATAAATAGATTTATTTGAAAAAATTGAAAAAAGCAAAAAATGACATGTGGCGGTTTTAATGAGGGAGTGCCTTGTGGCAAAATTAGGTTATAGTTTAGTAGATATAATGTAGATTAGGAAATTTTGGATTTGTATATAATTAGGAAATTTTGGATTTGTAATCTTTGTGATTAACTTGAAATCTTTGTGCTTGATTTGTGTTTAAATTACAAAAAAATGAGTGATAGGTTTAGGATAATAATCTTTGATTTATAATTAGATTTATTTAAAAAAATTGAAAAAAGCAAAAAATGACATGTGGCGGTTTTAATGCGTGAGTGTCATGTGGTGGTTTTAAGGAGGGAGTGTCGTGTGGCGGTTAAAATGAGGGAGTATCATGTGGCGTAATTAGGTTCTAGTTTAGTAGATTATGAAATTTGGGATTTGTATATAATTAGGAAATTTTCTTATTTGTAATCTTTGTGATTAACTTGTAATCTTTGTGCTTGATTTGTTTTTAAATTAGGAAAAAGTGAGTGATAGGTTTAGGATAATAATCTTTGATTTATAATTAGTTTTAACTTAAGAAAATAAAAATAAAAAGCAGAAAATGACATGTGGTGGTTTTAGTGAGGTAGTGTCATTGGTGTAACACCCCCAAATTTTAACCTATTTGGAAAGGTATTACCGCCAGTGACCTCGGTTTCCACACCGAAGCCACCTCAGGCTTTACCATTGAAACACAATTCATAAAGAACAATTATGATACAAAATTACCATAACTTTCATTTAAAACATAGTCGCGGAATTTCAACACAATTCCAAATGCGACAAAATACAGAGTTATTACAATACAGCGGAAGACTTAAAATAATTTACAAGAGTATTGACTTCAGTAGTCAACGCCCAAAGATCGTAGCCTGATTAAAACATTTTCAAATACCGTTCATGTTCATAGTCGATCTAGCCTTCATGGGTCCTTGACTCATCTGATGTGCCGAATCGAACGGATGACACCAGCCAACCATGCAGAGAACAATTACGGTTGGTTAGTCTAATGAAAGACTATGCAAGGGCTCAAACAGAGTGGTTCTAGGTAGTCGTAATAGGTTAGACTCATCGTTTCTCGAATAATAACCGATAACGATAGTCAACCACCATACTTCCGCCGGAAAACAACAAGAGGCATGAACAAGAGAAGACTCCAACCGAATTGAGTCTTATGGGAAAATCCAACAAGAAAGACTCCAAAAGATCGAGTCTTTACCACCAAGCATGACAAGTATCTGGAACCCTTTTCCACACATAAGTTTAAAGGTCACCAAAGAGCATATTAATTATGTGCACACAAGGAACTTATCTTCTTTAGTCATAAAACTCTCAACCAAGTTATAAGCTTTTACACACATGCCTAGCAAGGCATGCATACATATGTTGCACCGAGCAACATATGCTAGAGGGGATCTTTACACACATGCCTAGCAAGGCATGCATACATATGTTGCACCGAGCGACATATGCTATAGGGGATCGGAATCCCGATATGAGCACCAGCTGTTGTGCCCTCACCCCCTACCACCGAGGTAGAGTGACTGGTCATGACCTGCAAACGGGGTTGGATCCTTCCATCCTTCCCACCGAGTTATCAAGAAACGCATAGCCCTCTCAAGGACTACCGCTCCTACGAATACTCGTGCTAACTAAATAGTTCAACACAGTAATAATTCACAACAAAGCCATCATCATAGATATACCAATATATATATATATATATAATAGTGTTGTTCTAACAGATATACAACCTATTATAATATCTTCTTTTATATCCACATACAGTTATCAAAACTGTTCCAGACGAAAACAATATTCATTCCAAATCAATTAACAATTAAACAATTGATAATCAATGGAAATATGGAATGATGAGCAAGAGCGAACCGCCACTTGCTTGGAATAGATTCGGCGATGAATCTGGATGAGACGACTACCGAAAATATCATTTCCAAGAATATGGCTTAAGCTTCAGAATATTCCTAGCAGAGTACGAGTCCACACGCGATCCAGCGAATCACTTTCTAACGCTCGTATAATTTCGGGTTAAATCTGGACTGGAATGAATTGGGCTTTGTGTTCGGCCCAATAAGAATTAATTAGGCTTAAGGGGGGCCCACTTCCTTTGCTTTCTTCTTCCCCGAATAACAACAAAACAGCGGAGCAACAACAATGGCGCCGCTTCACGACCGGGGCAGCTCGACAAAGGAGCACAGCGGCTTGGCGCCCGCCTTCTCGCCGGGAAGGACGCAACCACCAGCAGCAGCTCGCCGGAGGGGAGTCGAACGGAGGCAGCAGCGGCGATTCACAACAACGAACAACAAGGCTCGCCGGGGCTTCTTGTCTTGACGCCGGGAAGAGGAGCCACCAGTAGCGGCGGACGACGGCGTTTCAACGGCGACACGAAGCACAGCAGCCAGCTCCCAGCAGATCATAGCAAGGCGCGACGACAGCGGAAATAGCACAGCGGCAGCAGCGCTCGCCAGAGGAGAACGAAGGGCTCGCCGGCGGGAAGAACGATCGAGCAAGGCTGGGAGAGAGATGAAGAGATCGAGTGTGCCTTGTAGCCTCCAAGATCCAGCTCCTTAAATAGCCCAAGGGAGGGGGTAGATCTCCAACCACCTCATCGACAGGTGCCCCGACAACTCCGGCCACCTCATCGATAGGTGCCCCGACAACTCCGGCCACCTCATCGACAGGTGCCCCGACAACGCACGCTGAAGTGACACCGAGACTCGGCATGAAAAACTTTTTGAGGAAATTGTTTTGGTATGGGTTTTTAACCTCAGAAATTATATGTTTGTATCCAAACAAATATTCTAAGTCCCGAAAATACATTGAATGTATTTTATACCACTCAAGGAATTATTTCGGAGATCATGGATGTTACGGAAAATCCGAACTCCACTGAAAGCGAAATAATTAATTTGAACGAAGGTTGGAAAAATTACCCAAATATCCTTACTAAAATTAAGGGATATTACATTACTACCCCCTTAAGAAAAGTTTCGACCCCGAAACTTGCATTAAGCTAATGAGGAACCTGTCTCAACATCAACTTACTATCTGAACTTAATATCCTTAATCATAACATCATCACACAACCTTATCTCCATACAACATACCAGGTAATAACTCTTACTACCTCCACAAGATCATGTTTACCTTATAATAATGGTCTCCCAAAATTATCATAACGATATTAATGCTCCTTCAATAGGAGAACACACATTTCTCCTCCAATCTCTTTATAGACAAACCCAAGGTTTACACATTAACTTCTTATAACTCAGATATTAAATCTTAGTAACCTCAAATCATAACTTCCTTAATTCCTTAAAGATATCTCCCACAATTCCATTACTCATTATTATCGGTTTTGGCCCTTATACCAAATTCCAACTTGGGATCCTTTCGGTAATGACTTAACTTATTCCTTTAATCACTTTATAACTTGAACCTTCAAGATTCCTTAACTTTCTTAATTCCCTTAATGGTACTTTACACAATTCCATTATTTATCTCAAAGTAAGACTGACCTTACGCCATCTCTAACTTAAAATCCTTACAAGAATAATTTAACACATCTCTTTAAACAATTTCTAACTTAACTCCTTTAAGATTCAAGAACAACCATAATATCTTATTCCTACGTTCCTCGAAACGTATCACATAAGATATTACTCCCATTTCCTCAAAGAGAATGATACCATAAGCCTTATAGATGACATACTCACAAGATGTCAATCTTAGACAATTCCCAAGAGTCATAACTCTTCATCCTCTGGAAATTCCACTTATCGAGTCCAACGACTCGTACTGTCTTAAATGACTTATTTTCTAACTTAAAATCCTTATATTCCTCACACAATCTACTATCCATCCAGGACGTAATTGCATCATTTCCTTATGTTACCTCAAACAAATCTCAAATAGATCTCCCCAAAGGATACCTATGATTTCGTACACTTGGCTTTTCCAAAAGCTTTAACCATTGGTCCTACATGGGTCATACTTACTTATGAACCCAACCATCATAACTCCGGATTTCACAGTCTTACTCAAGATCGCAATAGGGGAAACGAGTTCTTATAGAACTATTCCCTTAATCAACTTATTCCTTCACAACACTTTATCCACACTAATGCCTACAGTATGATTCCACTACTAGACATTCCGGACTTTGCACTAGTCCACCTCTATATACTTCTAGTGGAACAAAAATCTCAAGTACACAAGTGAGATATAACTCTTAATCTCATTAACTCCACATAACATATACCTCCAAACACTAGGAATATGATGTCTCAAGAAGAAATAAATCTTTCCATAACTTCTCCCAATATCCTTATTTCCTAAAAGATACTCATAAATGAACACTTTAGGCATCAGACTCTTCTAGCCTTGCCTTACGAGGTCTTCCTCCGGGTTCTCATCGGAAGTTCCCTCCGGATCGTCCCTCGGATCTTCCCCCTCTCGAGGATCTTCCTCAGGGTTTTCCTCTGGATCTTCCTCCTTCTAAGGATCTTTCGCAGGATCTTCCTCCAGATCTTCCTTCTTCTGAGGATATTCCTCGGGATCTCCCCTAGGATTTTCCTCTCCTTGAGGATCTTCCTCGGGATTTTCCTTAGAGTTCCCTCGGAATTTGCTTCCATTTAAACGTTGTTATTATAATATTTTGTTGACCTACCTTAACGGCTCAAGGAACTCTACCTTAGGTTCAACCCACGAATTCTCATACGGAGGCAAATCCCGACTGCATCGAGCATTAATCCTTCGTATTCGTTTTCTCAACAATGAATGTCAACGACTATGACATCATACTTTAGACATCAAAACTCCTAAGAGTGATTCCTTAATTATCCCATATATCAATGTAATAAAATCACTTAGAATAGATCAACTTAGTAATTCTATAGATGAATTATGAACATAGAGCACAAGATTCATCTATACTAATCTCCCGAGCGTTCACACCAAATTACTCGGAGATTACAGCACTAGGATATTAGTACTACCAGGAAGCACATACTTGATACCTTCGAGGGAACTACTAGATCTTCCAACCTCGAAATATCTCTGAGAAACAGGGAAATCTAACCTTACTAGAGATGATAGAATCATCTCGGCACCTTTCGAGTCCTTTCAAAAGAATAGACAAACACCTATGTCTTACAACAACAAGAATATGTTAGTCTTTCTAGATATAGAGGTAACTCCCATACCTCTCATATCAGACTAAAGAAGGCACGACTATGAACGGTATTTATTTCAAATTCGTTTGGAAGACATTTTCCAGTTCAAAACGGGAAATAGTTTTAGAAGGATAAAACCTTTCAAAATACCCAACCTGTTTTAAAAACAAACTTTAGCTCTGATACCAAATCTGTAACACCCCCAAATTTTAACCCATTTGGAAAGGTATTACCGCCAGTGACCTCGGTTTCCACACCGAAGCCACCCCAGGCTTTACCATTGAAACACAATTCATAAAGAACAATTATGATACAAAATTACCATAACTTTCATTTAAAACATAGTCGCGGAATTTCAACACAATTCCAAATGCGACAAAATACAGAGTTATTACAATACAGCGGAAGACTTAAAATAATTTACAAGAGTATTGACTTTAGTAGTCAACGCCCAAAGATCGTAGCCTGATTAAAACATTTTCAAATACCGTTCATGTTCATAGTCGATCTAGCCTTCATGGGTCCTCGACTCATCTGATGTGCCGAATCGAACGGATGACACCAGCCAACCATGCAGAGAACAATTACGGTTGGTTATTCTAATGAAAGACTATGCAAGGGCTCAAACAAAGTGGTTCTAGGTAGTCGTATTAGGTTAGACTCATCGTTTCTCGAATAATAACCGATAACGATAGTCAACCACCATAATTCCACCGGAATACAACAAGAGGCATGAACAAGAGAAGACTCCAACTGAATTGAGTCTTATGGGAAAATCCAACAAGAAAGACTCCAAAAGATCGAGTCTTTACCACCAAGCATGACAAGTATCTAGAACCCTTTTCCACACATAAGTTTAAAGGTCACCAAAGAGCATATTAATTATGTGCACACAAGGCACTTATCTTCTTTAGTCATAAAACTCTCAACCAACTTATAAGCTTTTACACACATGCCTAGCAAGGCATGCATACATATGTTGCACCGAGCAACATATGCTACAAGGGATCTTTACACACATGCCTAGCAAGGCATGCATACATATGTTGCACCAAGCGACATATGCTACAGGGGATCGGAATTCCGATATGAGCACCAGCTGTTGTGCCCTCACCCCCTACCACCGAGGTAGAGTGACTGGTCATGACCTGCAAACGGGGTTGGATTCTTCCATCCTTCCCACCGGGTTATCAAGAAATGCATAGCCCTCTCAAGGACTTCCGCTCCTACGAATACTCGTGCTAACTAAATAGTTCAACACAGTAATAATTCACAACAAAGCCATCATCATAGATATACCAATCTATATATATATATAATAGTGTTGTTCTAATAAATATACAACCTATTATAATATCTTCTTTTATATCCACATACAATTATCAAAACTGTTCCAGACGAAAACAATATTCATTCCAAATCAATTAACAATTAAACAATTGATAATTAATGGAAATATGGAATGATGAGCAAGAGGGAACCGCCACTTGTCTGGAATAGATTTGGCGATGAATCTGGATGAGACGACTACCGAAAATATCCTTTCCAAGAATATGGCTTAAGCTTCAGAATATTCCTAGCAGAGTACGAGTCCACACGCGATCCAGCGAATCACGTTCTAACGCTCGTATAATTTCGGGTTAAATCTGGACTGGAATGAATTGGGCTTTGTGTTCGGCCCAATAAGAATTAATTAGGCTTAAGGGGGGCCCACTTCCTTTGCTTTCTTCTTCCCAGAATAACAACAGCACAGCGGAGCAACAACAATGGCGCCGCTTCACGACCGGCGCAGCTCGGCAAAAGAGCACAGCGGCTTGGCGCCCGCCTTCTCACCGGGAAGGACGCAACCACCAGCAGCAGCTCGCCGGAGGGGAGTCGAACGGCGGCAGCAACGGCGATTCACAACAACGAACAACAAGGCTCACCGGGGCTTCTTGTCTTGACGCCGGGAAGGGGAGCCACCAGTAGCGGCGGACGACGGCGTTTCAACGGCGACACGAAGCACAGCAGCCAGCTCCCAGCAGATCGTAGCAAGGCGCGACGACATCGGCGATAGCACAGCGGCAGCAACGCTCGCCGGAGGAGAACGAAGGGCTCGCCGGCGGGAAGAACGACCGAGCAAGGCTGGGAGAGAGATGAAGAGATCGAGTGTGCCTTGCAGCCTCCAAGATCCAGCTCCTTAAATAGCCCAAGGGAGGGGGTAGAGCTCCGGCCACCTCATCGACAGGTGCCCCGACAACTCCGGCCACCTCATCGATAGGTGCCCCGACAACTCCGGCCACCTCATCGACAGGTGCCCCGACAACGCACGCTGAAGTGACACCGAGACTCGGCATGCAAAACTTTTTGAGGAAATTGTTTTGGTATGGGTTTTTAACCCCGGAAATTATATGTTTGTATCCAAACAAATATTCTAAGTCCCAAAAATACATTGAATGTATTTTATACCACTCAAGGAATTATTTCAGAGATCATGGATGTTACGGAAAATCCGAACTCCACTGAAAGCAAAATAATTAATTTGAACGAAGGTTGGAAAAATTACCCAAATATCCTTACTAAAATTAAGGGATATTACAATTGGCGGTTTTAATGAGGGAGTGTCATGTGGTGTAATTAGGGTCTAGTTTAGTAGAGATATAGTAGATTAGGAAATTTGGATTTGTATATAATTAAGAAATTTAGGATTTGTAATCTTTGTGATTAACTTGTAATCTTTGTGCTTGATTTGTATTTAAATTAGAAAAAAAATGAGTGATAGGTTTAGGATAGTAATCATTGATTTATAAATAGATTTATTTCAATAAATTGAAACAATCAAAAAATGACATGTGGCGGTTTTAATGAGGGTGTGTCATGTGGCGGTTTTAATGAGGGAGTGTCATGTGACAGTTTTAATGAGCGAGTGTCATGTGGCGTAATTAGGTTCTAGCTTAGTAGATATATATTAGATTAGAATTTTTTTTATTTGTAATCTTTGCGATTAACTTATAATCTTTGTGCTTGATTTGTATTTAAATTAGAAAAAGATGAGTGATAGGTTTAGGATAATTATCTTGTATTTATAATCAGATTAATTTAAAAAAATACTTAAAAGCAGAAAAAGACATGTGACAGTTGTAATGAGGGAGTGTCACATGGCGGATTTAATTAGGGAGTGCCATGTGGCATAATTAGGTTCTAGTTTAGTATATATATATAGTAGATTTAGAGATTTTAGATTTTTGTATAATTAGGAAATTTTTGATTTGAATATTATTAGGAAATTTTAGATTTGTAATTTTTGTGCTTGATTTGTATTTAAATTAGAAAAAAATGAGTGATAGGTTTAGGATAATAATATTTGATTTATAATTAGATTTATTTAAAAAAGTTGAAAGAAGCAGAAAATGACATGTGACGATTTTAATGAGGGATTGTCGTGTGGCGTAATTAGGTTCTAGTTTAGTAGATTAGGAAATTTTGGATTTGTATATAATTAGGAAATTTTGGATTTGTAATCTTTGTGATTAACTTGTAATATGTGTGCTTGATTTGTATTTAAATTAGGAAAAAATGAGTGATAGGTTTATGATAATAATCTTTGATTTATAATTACATTTATTTTAAAAAATTGAAAAAATCAAAAAATGACATGTGGCGGTTCTAATGACGGAGTGTCATGTGGCGTAATTAGGTTCTAGTTTAGTAGATATATAGTAGATTATGAATTTTTTTACACGATTACTTTTCGGCGCATAGGCATTTTGCCGTTTGGCGCATAGGCTCGCACGTAACGTGAGGGTACAAACCACACGTTACGTGTGACAGTGCTCCACACGTTACGTGTGGGACCATTTCACACGTTACGTGTGATTTGTACCCACACGTTACGTGTGGATTAGTCAATAGGGTTTAGAATGGTTATAGGGTTTAGGGTATTTGTGTATGTCATATTATTGTATAATTTGTGGTATTTATTTGTTGTTCAATGTTAAATTATTATTTATTTTATACATATTATAATGTTACATGTATGAATGTTGTATCATATTATTGTTTATTTGTAGTATTTATTTGTTTATCTAAAATCCTACAAAAAACACCCCAAAATAATCAACATAGAAGATAGAATAGAATTGTTCATTACGTTGGATGAATACAATCACATTTAGCTCACAATACAAGAAATAATACAAGTTCTTCATAAACTTAGAAAACCTAGCACAAAATAAATGACATCGCCTAGTTGCGTTTGAAAAAATTAGGATAATCTCTTGTAAAACTTCGCGACATATCATGTCTCTGCTTTGATAAAATTGCTTGCTCCCTACAAAGGTTGATAGTACGTAAACAACATTACACAAAAGATACGACATCAAGGCATTATATGATGTACATCATTATATAGATTGAGGTTATACCTACGCATCTTATCCATATCTTGTAAAAGTTCTTGCTTAACAACATCTTGATTCCCCTTAATAAGATCTTGTTTTTCCCGCCATTGTTGTCGAATAACCGCGTGTGCCCTCTCCTCGTACACAGGATCAATCCAATTCCTGTATAAACACCCTAGTCTTGGGCATCCCCAATACCTCCTTCCGTAGTTCCACTGCAAATCCCAAGTACGGACAATGGTTTTCAAATTACACTCGCATTGTGGAGCACTTATTTGTTGATGGTGCCTATTTAGGTTTGATGATGATTCGGATGAAGATGTCATTATTTGATGTAGTGCTTGGTTTCCTACAAATCCATTAATATAAAAAGGCCAATTAGGGTTACTAAATCGAAAGAAACTGGAAGAAGAAGCTTACCCATAAATGAATCTTCAATCTCGCTTGTGTTGGAAGTGTTGTAGTGAACAAACAACCCTAATGCCTCTTATATAGTGAAATGATATATACAACTGTAGTAATTAAAGACCACAACCACAAGAATTAAAGACCTCAACCACTAGCATTAAAGACCTCAACCACTAGCATTAAGGACCTCAACCACTCTTACCCTAATAACCCTAAACCCTAAACGTCAACCACTCTCATAAACAATGTAACTCGCATACCCAAATTCACCCTTAATAATTAAAGATAAACTCTAAACTCAAACCCTAAACCCTAATCATAACATTAACCCTAAGCCCTAAACCCTAACCCTAACCCTAAACCCTAAACTTAAAACTCATTATTCTAAACTCTACCGAAATGCCATAGCCCTAAACCACAAAACCTAAACCCTACCCCTATCCATCCTACCCTACCCTACATACGCCTAAACCCTAAACCCTAGTAATCACACGTTACGTGTTAGTGTGTTTCACACGTAACGTGCCAATCTACTTCACTCGTAACGTGTGGCACGGTTTGACACGTAACGTGTGGTTTAGTCTGTTGCAAAACACATTGAATTAACCGTCTTGTCCCCACCTAACTGTAATAATGACCCATCTTCTTTGTCCGCTAACAACCCATTTCGAATCCATTTCGAACCTAAACCCTCATCCTAAACACTCCCAAAATCTTGATTTTCACTCACATTTTTTGTACAAAAAATGGACAATCCGAACAACAACGAGTATTGGAGCAACAATGGGGAAGATATTCCACTTTGGAACGAGGTAATTTCTATAAGTAACCCTAAAGTTGTCTTTTTTATTTCTTGTTTTGAAAATGTTTAAAGTTCTTAGCTTCATGGTTAGGGTTTAGAGAAGTTATTTTTGATGGCCCATTATATTTGTTGTTTAGGATTTAGGGAAGCTATTTTTGATACTTATTGTTTAATATTAAAGATCTCATTTTATTGTTTAGGGTATTAGAAACAAAGATTGAGCGTTGTTTAGGGTTTAGGGCTACAAATTTGTTGTTACATTGAAGAACAGTTTCACACGTTACGTGTGAAGAATGTTCACACATAATGTGTGAAGGTGTTCAACACGTTACCTGTGGGTGTGTTTCACACGTAACGTGTGGACACTCTTCACACGTTACGTGTGTAATCACTACCCGAAACCAGGTTTCATTCTGTAATATGGCACGGTTTGACAGTAAACGTGCTTTTTTATAATCAGTGCACTAATTGATGACATGATTTCGTGTATGCAGACGAACTATCATTTATACGAGGGGTTAAACAATATCTCCCTCAATGACTGTAGCACTCCACAGAAGACATTTCCGGTTTGGGAAATGCCTGAAAAACTGCAGGATTGGAGCACGCCTCAGAAGACATTTCCGGTTTGGGAAACGCCGGAAAAACTGCAGGATTGGAACACGCCTCAACCAGTTATTGATATACCATCATTTGATGTTGGGATACCATTTCCTCCAGAAGCATCTTCATCTCATGCTACCCCACAACTGTGCTTTCCATCCCTACACACACAGCCTCAGTTCAGTGTACTACCGGAGGAGGATGTGTACGTCTCGGCCGATTATTCAAGGTTCTTCACATCTGATCAAATCTAGGAGTCTAGAGAAGAAGCCGTTTTGTGGGCGCGGGAGATTGCTATGAATCAGCAATTCTGCATCAAAAAGTGGAGGAATAAAGCTTCCACCCCTTCGACCCTCGGGGGGACTTGGTTACCGTGTGATAGGCATGGACAAAACGTCCCTAAAGGAGCTGACCAAGTGAGAGACATCACAAGGTCGAAGAAATGTGGGTGTCCCTTCATGTTGAGGCTGAAAGAAAGGCCGAAGGGATTGTGGAGGATCACTGTACAACATGGAACTCACAACCATGTCATAGGAGACAATTTGTATGGTAGTGCAATAGCTGGGCGACCAACTGCTGAAGAGAAGGAGATTATAAGGGTGATGACGGTCAATCATTGCAAGCTTCAGAAGATTCATACTACAATCCAGTCGTCCCCTGGAAATTTGACCAAGATGAAGCAAGTATACAACATCATGCACGAGATAAGAAAGAAGGGCATGGAAGGAAGAACAGTTGTACAACAGTTCTTCTATGAGTGCAATGAGAAGGGGTACTTCATGGAGTATAGATTCAACAAGGAGACCAACAAGATAACGGATATCTTCTTTGCAAGCCAGAATCAGTTGCGGTTGCTAAAGGCATTTCCGTACATTGTGCTGCTGGACTCTACATATGCAACTAACTGGTTAGTAACAAACATATGAATTATACTCTTTATTTGTTCATGTCAAGGTTAGGACGCCATTGTATTTTATATATGATTATGTGTGCAGCTACAATTTGCCCTTCCTTGAAATTGTCGGCATCACATCAGTTTGGAAAAACTACAATATTGTCGGGGCGTTTCTGGAGAAGGAGGACGAAGACAGTTACAAATGGGCCATAGAGCAACTTGCTAAGATGTTTGCCAAGGTGCAACGAGCACCCACATGTGCGGTCACTGATCGGGAGAAGGCGTTGATGAACGCATTAGAGAAGCAGTTTCCAGAAGCAAAATTCCTCCTATGTAGGCGGCATGTAAGAAAGAATATTGAAGACTTCGGGAAGAAGGCCATGGGCAAGTTTAGGGGCATAACGTTTTCCAACGACTGCATGAAGCTCTTCAAGGAAACGACCATACAAGGGTACGAAAGATCACTCTGGAAGCTGAAGTGTGATTGAAAGAAAGCTCCAAAATGTGTTCAGTACCTACAAAAAAACTGGCTTGACCCCTACAAGGAAAGAATCGTCTCTGTATGGACAGATACAGTGTTCACGCTCGGTACTACCACCACTAACAGGTATGTGCATCAATGGTTTATCTAAATTTAGATAGTTATTTGAACTTAGTTAGACCTTTACAACAATCAAACTAATTTTCGGATTCTTGATTATAATACAGGGTTGAAGGGGCCCATTCCAGTCTGAAAAGCTTCTTCACAAGCAACGATGGCAACCTTTGCACTGTGTTCGATCAATATGATACACGGTTGCGCAGTCATATTACTGAGATTTAGGGGGCATTGAATGAGAGCATTGGGAAGAGATATACGCTGCTAACAGATGCACATCTTTTTCGTAAGCTGCACTTCAAGGTGTCTGCGGTTGCACTAGCTCGTTTGATTGAGGAATACAGGAAAGGAGAAGCTCCAGTGTGGAGCACTATATGCAGATGCCAGATGAGGGTCAGAGATGGCTTGCCTTGCGTTCATGACATGGCGCAAAATGTTCAGAGCGAGACCCCAATTGAACCTAGCTCGTTGCATCCGTTCTGGAGGCAACTGACCTTGTCAGAAGTGAAGACATCAGAAGAGGAAGAATTTTGCACACGCAACGTGAATAGATCTTTGCTTGACGAATTTGCCCGAAGCGTCTTCCCCACATTGCCAGTGGAGATTCAACAAAGAGTAGTCTGTACACTTAGAAGTATAGCACATCCAGAGCAGACTACTCTGGAAGAGCCAGCCAAAGTCAGGCATAAGGGTCGGCCTCAAGGAGCTCTGAACTTTGCCACCAAAAGACAACCCTCATCATGGGAGCACACTGACCAACAGATGGACGAAACACCTTCGAAAAAGCAAAAAGGAAGACCACCGCAGACGGGCCTACCCTTACCGTGTGGTGCCACGTCATTGATCAAGAACCCGTGGCGATATCTTTCACAGTTCCCCAAGTGTATGAGACCACACTTTGGAGGATGGTATGAGATAGTGGGTGATGGAAACTGCGGGTACAGAGCCATTGCGCATGGTCTGGGCTTAGGGCAAGATAAGTGGGAATTTGTTCGACGTACCATGATCGCTACGTTGAGAAAAGAGTATGAGCTACTCGCGCCACTTTGGGTGTCTACGATGACACTTGAGGCAATGGAGGCGAAGCTTGATTGGTTTCCTTCGCCGAACAGGCCGGCCCCACCGGAGACGTGGTTGGAGCTCCCGGATATGGGATGTTTGGTGGCAACGGCATTCACATGTGTGTTCGTTACCGTCGGTCGTGGCGTGGGGATGACATACCTGCCTATGAGGGGGAAGACAAACGAAGCATCGATTGGGGAGAATCTGAAGACGGTATGCATTTGCCATGTCGAGAACGAGCAATATTTTATTGCGGTATGTTAATACAATCTTGTGTTAAAACATCTGTTTATACTATCTTGTGTTAAAACATATGTATGATGCATTGATTTTCATGTAGATTGGGCTGGCCAAAACTTCGCCCTTGCCTCCGCTGGTCGCCGTTTTGGAAAACCGCGACCAACAGCGATCGCCTCCGGTCGCCCTTTTGGAAAACCGCGACCAACCGCGATCGCCTCCGGTCACTGTTTTGGACTTCAGCAACTTCTGTCTTCTGATCATCACCTTTCCTATATGACTTCGGGCACCATCTTCAACTCGTAAGTGCTTCCAAAAACATCCACAATGCAGCTCCGCACCTCAAACACCAACTTACCTCCAAAACTCTGTAAATCCTATGATTTAACCACTTCTCACCTTTTATCCGGATTACAGAAATATCCCATAAATCAAATCCAAATCTCCTCAATAATATGCTAATAACTACTAGTAGCACTATGTAAAATACCGCTTATCATGTCATAATCCAAACAACTTCCCCAAAACATTCAAACTGAAGTCATAACATTCAAACTTTAACAAAACATTCAAACTGAAGTCATAACATTCAAACTTCAACAAACACATTCAAACTCAAGTCATAACATTCAAATTTCAACAAAACATTCAAACTAATGCTCAAATGATGAAGCAGCCAAGTTCAATGGTTCGAAAGGAAGGGATACATTTGCTCCAATGATTGCCGTAATGCCTCGGCTACGTCTTCACATCGGTCATCTCCATGGTGATGATCGCGATATGGATCCATACGTGAATAGCAACTATCAAGGCACTGCACAGAAGATAAGTGGATACGATTAATAAACATATACGAAGTCAAAAATAAACACGATATAATTACATGATTACTTACCTGCTGCTGAGTGTAACGATCCTCTTGAGGGATGATGAATGGATGTGTATGCTGGAGGTACCACTGCATGTAATCATCGGTACACTGGTGGTGTTGACGGACTGGAGGACCCATGGCTTGCAGGCTAATGGAATGTTCATTGCGGGCATTCCATGCATGTAAGGATCTATCGTACTCCACCGTGTAACTGCTAATCTTCACGCCCCTCCATGCCTTAATGGGAACAATCGGTGGTCTTGGACATTGTTGTGCACGCCCAAACTGCCGAGCTACTCGATCCGGCATGTAAGGCTCGGTGACCCACAAACAGGATATGACTCCATGAAATCGCGATGAAGCAAACATCTCATTATTGAAGTCAATGGAGCCGTATGGCATCCACTCAACCTAAACACAATTGAATTTCAAACAACTTATCATGCATATATATTTTAACATAATAGATAAGGACCGTATATGCACTTACACTATCAGCATGCATCCCATCCAGCTCCTCCCTATAATTCCTGGTCCGGTTGGATTCATGTGACATGTCCCATTTTCTGGCGTATGGGATCGGCTGTTGTGGGTCCCAGTAAACACTCTGTGCAGGTCTAAACATGGGAAAGTACTGATATATCCATGACTATAAAATAATTACACATATGTCAATTCCCTACATAACAAACATATAATATATCTATAACAAAAATTTAGATATTTTTATTCAAGCCATTTAATACCTGGATCAGAGTGAAACATGTGGACATGACCCATGCCTCTTTTCTTGTGCACTCGCCCAAGCTGCGGTACACGTGTGCAAGAACACCGGTATCCCATGCATAGTTCGTGACTTTTGTGAGATCAGTCACGAACGGAGTGTAATAAACGGGCAAGCGATGCTGAGACTTAGTATATATATATAGTAGATTTAGAGATTTTAGATTTTTATATAATTAGGGAATTTTGGATTTGAATATTATTAGGAAATTTTAGATTTGTAATTTTTGTGCTTGATTTGTATTTAAATTAGGAAAAAATGATATGATAGGTTTACGATAATAATCTTTGATTTATAACTAGATTTATTTAAAAAATAAAAAAATGCAGAAAATGACATGTGGCGATTTTAATGAGGGATTGTCGTGTGGCGTAATTAGGTTCTAGTTTAGTAGATATATATTAGATTAGGAAATTTTGGATTTGTATATAATTAGGAAATTTTTGATTTGTAATCTGTGTGCTTGATTTGTATTTAAATTAGGAAAAAATGAGTGATAGGTTTAGGATAACAATCTTTGATTTATAATTACATTTATTTTAAAAAATTGAAAAAAGCAAAAAATAATATGTGGCGGTTCTAATGAGAGAGTGTCATGTGGCGTAATTAGATTCTAGTTTAGTAGATATATAGTAGATTAGGAAGGTCAGGTTGAGTGGGTCATGGGAGTTCCCTTACCAATATTGGGAAGGCCGGGTCACTTGGCCAGTGATGCCGTTCCCGACCCGTTGGTAAGGCTATGTTACCCATAATATGGGTTAGAAGGTACCTTCGTGTCCAAGACAGGCTTGGGCATGTTTTCGAACGTTTTCGTAAATGTTTATTTTTCATTGAGTTTTCCTTAAAAGAAAAGTATACCCGATTACACGGGTATAGGTTTTGAATGATGGATTTTAATTCTGGAAATCTATGGTTCAGTTGGTTGCTTATTGGAATCACTGTGACATGATATTGCATTCTTGCAGTTATGGCTATTTGCATCTAGATTGTTATTCTGCCTGATATTTCATATTACATTCACTTAATATGAATATACCATGATTACCTGTAATCTTGCCAACATTTGTTTATGCACGTATAGTGATTTATAACATTAGGTTGTAAATGATTTGTGGTATCTGCTTATCCGTGATTCCTTTATTTATGCTATAGTACATAATCAATTCGCTTATATACTTGCTTAGTCTGGATGTAGACTAACCGTCGTTATGTGGGGGATTGGTTATGTTTTGCATGACCAGGGTCACAGGCAGTGCCGGAGCGTGGAGGAGGTCATGCGACATAATGCACTTCTAGGATGGGGTTTTTATTTAAGTTTCAAGCCTTTTGCAGTTGTTATTATACTTGTTTCGATCAAACTCTTAAAACCTGCCTACTCGGTTGATTCTGGTTGAGTTAGCAACGTTGGGTCGTGCCAAACTCCTTTTGATGGGTCATGGATGCGTCTGTGTACGCCGACCTATGTGTATATCAACTTTTCATAAAAATCCTCTTTTCAATAGGTTTTAAATTATGGATATGTCCTTACTTGCGTTTTGGATTTCATAGGTTGAGTCTCTTTTCTTAAATTGCCTGAAGGAATTTCTGCAGGAAATTCCTAGCGCTGTGACTCCCCATAAATTGTTATTTTGGGGCGTTACAGAAGTTGATATCAGAGCTTAGGTTTCTCATTCATGTGGGAATGGGTAGAATTAGCATCATACGTTGCATCACCATCTCCATGCTTACTGCTTAAGTACTTAAGTTAATGTGTTATATATATATATATGTGTTTATATGTATATATTTGAATTAGCATCTGCCTACGCAGATGTCTGGTAGGGTTTTTTTAATTTGAAATGCATAGTACGTACCTTTATTTTATGAATGAGTGAGATGTTCCATTTATGATTCTTAAGTAATGATTTCACGCGTTATATAAGTATTTTGGCTTCCTAATAATATTTTGTTTTGAATGATTTTTAAGGTGATAGTTTTATATTCATCATATTTTTTCTTTCTTTTGATGTGTTCATTTCCTTGGATGAAATCATATTTTTATGGATACTAACGAATAAGGGAGTGTTTATATATTCTTGGTTTGTGACTCACATGGGGTTATTCCTTTGGTGTTGGGTGATTCTCTTAATGTGTTTGTACTCTCAATCAAGGAGTAACATGAATGATTTCTAGGAAACTGTTGAGTTTGAAATGTTCTTGGGAGTCATAAAAAATGTTCTAGTCGTGAGTAGAATCTAGGAGTGGTGATTGACCGAGTAGTATATTGTGTTCTTTACTTGATTCCTGTTTGGGTATGTAATAAGGATGGTGTGAGAACGATTAGTTGTGAATCTTTTGGTTATGACATTTATACATCCGCGAGCATAGTTAATATATGAGAATGTTGTAAGTTAAGGCTATCATAAGGCTATGCGCTTGAAGTTGTAGTATGGGAGGGTTATATGGATAATCATAGGCTATAAACCGATGATTATTAGATTTGCGTATTCGAATGATTGGACGATCTTATTGTACTTGCGTAAGACCTTGGTCTCTTATGGTTTCACGGGAAATAATGAACCGTTGTTTTATGATATTAAATTTACGAGGAAGCGTAAGAAGTAAGGGATATCTGTCTCGTAGGGAGATGACTAGAGATAAGCTTAAAGGGGTTGATAGGTATTTTGAATATATTTCATGTACTATGCTACACTTACTCCTTATAGAAGTTAGGTTGAATTGAGTAAAAATGGTACGTACTTATTAAAGACAACGATGCAACCTGGTGCCGTTTCTGCCCTAAGGGACTAATTTAGAGGTAGTGCCAAGTGATGTTTTGTTTGAGGTCTTTGTAAGGTTAAAGTATTTTGGGGAAAGATGGTTTGAAAAAGTTCAAGTTCCAACGCTTTTAAAATTTTGCATTGACTTTATATTTGGAATTTAGTATGCAAAATAATGACACTTGTAAGACCGTTCGTAAGGGAATTAATGACATCGTTACAATTGGTGTAGTCTAGGTCTGTAAAACTACTTTATGAGATAAGGTTACTATATGACTAGTTATGTTATGAGGAGATTTAAGATTAGTTGTGAGGTAAGCATATGCGTGAACACTTGGTTATGTGAATCGATGGTTAAGGATTTGGATAAGTGTGAGTATGCGATCTTGTGTTACTTGTGTATAACTTGAGAATAGATGTTCATTGGCCAAAAGTTGGGTGTGTGACATAGCTTGTGTTATTGATTTGTAATGATTATCTTAATGAGTACCATATGGATTGGGTGGAAGAGTACGTAATCATTAAGGGTGAATAGGACGTGTGAATTGGAAGCTTAGGTAATGAATTGATCGTTTCCAGTTGGTATTAAGTATTTGGAGTTCTTGAGATTCAGCGTATTATCGATCCAATGAAGTATACCCGGTATTAGTGTGGAACCCCATAATTGAGTGAAGGAATCTTACTCTTCGAAGCTTGGACGAGAATAAGGTGACTTATATAAGCGGTGTTTTTGTTTCAATGGATATGTGCGGTGTATGACTATAGAGATTTATTTGGACTCAGATAAAGTCGATATATATGTGTTCAGTGTAAATTGGGCGTTGTTATCCGACTTAATGTTATAGCGAGGATAGTTAGAGTTTTGTCCATGTGTAAAAAGGGGTTATGCTATTGTGAAAGGTGTGATGGACGAGATTGTTCCTAAGAGTTGAACTTGAAAACTTGGCTTGTAATGTCATTACGAGTGCTTCGAATTCCATGAGTAGTAGTGTCATTTTGTGGCATGCTATTGAAACTAAGGTATTATGTCGATATCAAGTATGAGGTTTTGTGGTATTAAGATGACAAGTTAAGTCATTTGACAAGTCTTCTCATGATTGCAATATATCACTTAACAAAAATCTTTATCCCTATTTACGTCATATCTTGAAGAAAAGTATTTAACCTCTCACATTATGGTTAAGGAGATTATGGTCAGTTATAGTTAATGTCAAGTGTTTATTATTATGAGACTTTAACTAATGTGGATTATTCTTGGGATAAGATTATCTTGGGGGCAATTAGAACTATCATCGGGAATGTGAGCATTTGAATTTTAGAGTTACAAGATTTTGGGTATTAGAATCCACATTATCTACGAGTGGAATGTTTTCGTGGTATGGATATACCAAGTAATCTATTTGGTGAATCTTCCTCAAGATTTTTAATGATTTCTTAAGGTATGATTTCTTAGCATTGAATTGCTCGTATATTGAACGAATTTAAAATGAGAAGACACTGATTTTCGTATCATTCATGAGGAGTTAAACTCTTCGATATGATTTATGCAGGAATTCTACTCCTTTTGAGTTTTGCCTTTCGTTATTGGGTAAGAGAAAGTATTTAATGCGTTTATGCACTTGCTTAATATAATTGATTCAAATGCCTTGCGGAGAAAAATGGATACTCATACCAAGATTTGAAATGTTTTGAAATAAATATTTATGAAGAAGATGCTAACTAACTCTCGAGTTTTTAATAAGAATTTCAAAGCATATCCTTCTTCTAGATGCATCCTCGAATGTTTTATACCTTAGTCTTTGACTTCAAACTTGTGTTTTCTTAAACATGGTTGTGTATCTCGGATTACTCATACATTCATTGTCTCATGAGATTTCTTAAGACATCATGACCTATTGTGTTCTCGATCATACACTATTAGATGCTTGATCCTCGCATTATTATGCTTGAGGGATTTTCTCTTAAGAATTCGTAATATTGAGTTTTGTATGATTATATTGTCCTAACGATTTATAAGATGCAATTCGAGATGCATTGGTTGTGATAGGTAGCGAAATATTCTATTTTGAATTCCTTTTTATTCAAAATACCTACATGATGGATATCAATACTATTATATTGACCGAATGGTCGTGACATTGGCGTATAATTTAAATTTCGAGGGCCTAGTGCTCAAGTTTTTATATATTGGGAGTGATTTACACCGAGGAAGAATTCCAAGTTATTTCGCTGTCTTTGAGTTTTTGTATATTGGTCAAAATCTATAACGGTTGTTGTCGTTCTATGTCGATATACCTTCATGTTATGGAAATCTATGTGATTGCTTGTCTAGGACCTTGTCGTACAAGTATTACGTTCATTAAACATCTTTGAATCACATGACTTGTTGCGTGTTGATTATACTATATTGGATGCATATTCTTTTAATTGTATTCATGTGATAATCCTTCTATTTTTAGGGTACGTGTATATTGGTCATGTTCGATAGACGATGAGAATTTTAGGCACTCTGGGGCAGTAGAGCGACTTTATACTTCTTGTGAGTCATGACTTCAGGAGCGAACAGATTTTACCAGGTAGTTGCTATAGGAGATTATATATATATATGGAGAAATTTAGCACTCATGGGCAAGTCCATTTAAGGATTCATGTTTTGAGAGTTTATAATTTTGAGGATACTCTATGATGATATACGAGTATGAATTGAAATGTATAGCAGAGAGGTAATGAGAGATTTGAGGGCTATATCCTTACTCGGTAGAGGTGACTATTGGAAAGTTGAGAATCATAATGGTTTACTATTATGAATTGCTTGAGGTCTAGTTTCGAGGACGAAACTTCTTTTAAGGGGGTTAGTATGAAATATCACAACGAGGTGCGTATTAATATTTTTATTCGGTTAGTAATTCTAATATATTTTCCTACTACTATTTGTAGTATGAATGTTGACGAGTGATACGGATACGGATTATTATCGATGCTAGAATTATTTTCGAGTAATTAATAGGGTATTCCAATTCTATATACATTTAAATTATAGTTAAAAATAATCATTAAAACAAAAAGACAAAAATACTAATCCTAATCCTTATCTATTTACCTCTTCTTTCATACTTATCCCCTAAGAAGCTAGAAAATTCTCCTAAACACCTATGCAGCCCACTCCCTCCTTCCTCCTCGATTCTCACCGCCATCCTCACTTCCATCTCCATCTCCTCTTCACGCCTTAGTTGGAGGCTCGCCGTCGTCGTCGCCGCCAAGGAACTGCCGCCTCGTCTGTTTTCCTCCACTACTCAGCCGTGTTCTCAGCTGCTGTGGACCAGCTGCTACAGTTGTACAGCTGGGCATGATTCAACCCTCACCATAGGAGCTTTCATCTCCTTCTTCAACCTCTTGCACCCTCCCTTGTTAAGAATTGTAAGGTAACACTTTCTTAAACCTAATCCCATGATTTGGATATTCTTGTTCAAAAGAGGTACTTAGGGTGCCATTGATGGTTAATTAGAGGTTAATTGATGTTGTGAAAGGCTTAGATGGATTGGATTTAAAGATTGGAAGTGGAAGCTTGGAATTTGGGCACATCTGTGCATTTCTGAAAATTTCTGGGCACATTCCGTAATTACTGGAAATTATTGGTTGAGATTATAAGGTGAGGAATCCTCTCATGAGTATGGGGAATTTTACGGATTTCGATTTGGATGCATATGTGAAAAGTTATGTGCGTTTATACGTTTTTGTGAAGGTTTGGAAAGACGGGCTGTTTTGGTAATTTTGGAAAAATCCAGGCTGAACGTTTAATTATGGAGAATGATGTGCTCGGCCTTGAACTTCATTAAGGCAAGTTATTTGCGAATGTTTATGTGCTTAGTATAAATTTATGTTATCAGACTATGCATGAATCTCGTAAATACATTTACATATGAATGTTGTTTTAGTAATCGATTTTCGTATGCTAGATATGTATTCCATATTAAAAATGTTCTTGATATATCTATGTGTTGGAGTTTATATCATTTTATGAGTACTTGTTATGGTCATTCATGTTTATGAATTGAAGTTATGGTTGGTCATGCTTACGAATGCATGCTATTGTCGATATTGCGTATGGGCAATTTGTAATATGGACTTGGTGTGAAGCATTGTGATTGATCACTGTAATGATACGTTTATGGTATGTGACTTTTGTGGGTAAGGATTGTTACGAGCTCTGCTTGATATTAAAATGATTTGTTTTACGAGATATATCCCTCGATTAGGGCTCTTCCCGGAGTCCGGGTTTAGTGGGTCGTGGGAGTTCCCTTACCAATATTGGGAAGGCCGGGTCACTTGGCCAGTGATTCCATTCTTGACCCGTTGGTAAGGCTAGGTTACGCATAATATGGGTTAGAAGGTACCTTCGTGTCCAAGACATGCTTGGGCATGTTTTCGAACGTTTTCGTAAATGTTAATTTTTTATTGAGTTTTCCTTAAAAGAAAAGTATACCCGGGTATAGGTTTTGAATGATGGATTTTAATTCTGGAAATCTATGGTTCAGTTGGTTGCTTATTGGAATCACTGTGACATGATATTGCATTCTTGCAGTTATGGCTATTTGCATCTAGATTGTTATTCTGCCTGATATTTGATATTGCATTCACTTAATATGAATATACCATGATTACCTGTAATCTTGCCAACATTTGTTTATGCACGTATAGTTATTTATAACATTAAGTTGTAAACGATTTGTGGTATCTGCTTATCCGTGATTCCTTTATTTATGCTATAGTACATAATCAATTCGCTTATATACTTGCTTAGTCTGGATGTAGACTAACCCCCGTTATGTGGGGAATTGGTTATGTTTTGCATGACCAGGGTCACAGGCAGTGCCGGAGCGTGGAGGAGGTCATGCGACATGATGCACTTCTAGGATGGGGTTTTTTTTTTTTCTGTTTCAAGCCTTTTGAAGTTGTTATTATACTTGTTTCGATCAAACTCTTCAAACCTGCCTACTCGGTTGATTCTGGTTGAGTTAGCAACGTTGTGTCGTGCCAAACTCCTTTTGATGGGTCATGGATGCGTCTGTGTACGCCGACCTATGTGTATATCGACTTTTCATAAAAATCCTTTTTTGAATAGGTTTTAAATTATGGATATGTCCTTACTTGGGTTTTGGATTTCACAGGTTGAGTCTCTTTTCTTAAATTGCCTGAGGAAATTCCTTGGCGCTGTGACTCCCCATTAATTTTTATTTTGGGGCGTTACAGAAGTTGGTATCAGAGCTTAGGTTTCTAATTCTTGTGGGAATGGGTAGAATTAGCATCATACGTTGCATCACCATCTCCATGCTTACTGCTTAAGTACTTAAGTTAATGTATGTTATATATATATATATATGTGTGTGTTTATATGTATATATTAGAATTAGCATCTGCCTACGCAGATGTCTGGTAGGGGTTTTGTAATTTGACGTGCATAGTACGTACCGTTATTTTATGAATGTGTGAGATGTTCCATTTATGATTCTTAGGTAATGATTTCACGCATTATATAAGTATTTTGCTTCCTAATAATATTTTGTTTTGAATGATTTTTAAGGTGATAGTTTTATATTCATCAAATTTTTTCTTTCTTTTGATGTGTTCATTTCCTTGGATGAAATCATATTTTTATGGATACTAACGAATAAGGGAGTGTTTATATATTCTTGGTTTGTGACTCACATGGGGTTATTCCTTTGGTGTTGGGTGATTCTCTTAATTTGTTTGTAATCTCAATCAAGGAGTAACATGAATGATTTCTAGGAAACTGTTGAGTTTGAAATGTTCTTGGGAGTCATAAAAAATGTTCTAATTGTGAGTAGAATCTAGGAGTGGTGATTGACCGAGTAGTATATTGTGTTCTTTACTTGATTCCTGTTTGGGTATGTAATAAGGATGGTGTGAGAACGATTAGTTGTGAATCTTGTGGTTATGACATTTATACATCCACGAGCATAGTTAATACATGAGAATGTTGTAAGTTAAGGCTATCATAAGGCTATGCGCTTGAAGTTGTAGTATGGGAGGGTTATATGGATAATCAGAGGCTATAAACCGATGATTATTAGATTTGCGTATTCGAATGATTGGACGATCTTATTGTACTTGCGTAAGACCTTGGTCTCTTATGGTTTCACGGGAAATAATGAACCATTGTTGTATGATATTAAATTTATGAGGAAGCGTAAGAAGCAAGGGATATCTGTCTCGTGGGGAGATGACTAGAGATAAGCTTAAAGGGGTTGTTAGGTATTTTGAATATATTTCATGTACTATGCTACACTTACTCCTTATAGAAGTTAGGTTGAATTGAGTAAAAATGGTACATACTTATTGAAGACAATGATGTAACTTGGTGCCGTTTCTACCCTAAGAGACTAATTTAGAGGTAGTGTGATGTGACCCTGCCTCCCATGACGGCCCAAGACGAGGAAGAAGCCATGCGCCTACGCTCAGAGGGCTCAGTAACAAGGTCTAGGTCCAAAGCCATCGCCTCCGCCGTTGCGTCACTTGTCGCACGCGTCGTTGCTGGCCAAGGAAGCCTAGACACCAACCCAAGACTCGTCGTCCTCGCCACCATCGGCATCGGAACATCGCGTTCATCTGAGCCGGCATCGCGTGCACCCACTCACGAGGCCGTCGACCCGTCGTCGTCGCCTCTCGCGATGATTGCTTCCATGCCTTCACCGTGTTCGGATTTTAACGCGTACTTTTGAGACACTTTCGATATTTGGTATTATTGCTTATTTTAGATAGTTTCCTTTTATAGCTCTTCTATCTTTTTAGGGTTTGTGCCTTTTGCATGCTTGCATGGGCTAGCCCACTAGGCTCGACTCGGCCCATCCGACGTCTCACCTCTAGTATTTATAGTTTCGAACATTGTCTTTATTTCTTCATGTTCAATTTAATTCAAGGTTTCAAGTCGAGTGTTTATCCTCCTTCCTTTGATCGGACGTCAAAACCCTCTATCTTCACATCCCCTTCACTCCGCCGCTGACGCTATGGCAATTGCTTGAACCCTCAAGCCAAGTCTTCCTTCGCATCTCCTTTCATCCATAGTCGACGCTACGACACCAAAGACTTGTCTTTTCAAGTCATCCATCCCTCATCAAATCGCTTCCGCCACCGCTATCCATTCACCCCATCAATCACTGCCATCGCACCAATCATTGCGATCTCTCGCTCGTGAACCGCCATAAACACCGTGTTCCACGACAGGCTTTACAACGCCGAGTGACTTCCCAACCAAGACTAGATCCAAAGGTGTCACCTTTGACAATTGGCTTGTCATCGGAGGCAAGAACACATCAACTGGTATCAGAGCCCAACAGTCTTGTAAGTCACAAACTCAAGTTTGCATGTTGTTCACATTTTTTTTGCTTGACCCCCATCGTTTTCTTTCGCACGCTTATTGAGAAAAACCAAAAAATTTCTTATTTGCTCACCTATTCGGTTTCTACAAGGTAATACCTTTGGCTGATTTTTTTTTCCTTGTTCCCTAAGTTTTGGTGTGTTAGGTAATTTTGTTATCTTGCATGCTAGAATATTTTGTTTCCTTATTTCATGCGTGGATAGAGTTTCCTTGTTTGCTAGATATTACTTTTTAGGTTGTTACCCGTAATTTCCTTCTATAAGATAGAATCACATCTTATCTTCTCTCGCCTACCTCTAAGATCACACTTGTGATATTCTTGTTACTTAGACCGTTTTCTTTTTGTTTCCTTTTGCAAATCCAAAAAGATTAAAAGATAAGATCTCGGATATTTAAAAAAAAAAAGTTTCCAAAGTTAGGGAAAACCAAAATAAGGTAACCCTAACCCACTCTCGGTCTAAGCTCATCTTCTTTACCCCTCCGCCGTCTAGGTCAAGCATCCTAGAAGGTATTTTCTTGCTAATTAGGTTGCTTTGTTTACGTTTGTTTTAGGGTTTCAATTTGTTCTTGTTTGTTTGATTGCAACTTGCTTGATACACCATCTCTTGGGCAAGCCAGGCCGCCCTCACGGCAAGCCAAACAAGCCCTACCTACGTGAATTTTGTGACTTGACTAGTGATTTTCTTGGTTGTTGTCTTTTGGTTCGTTTTTACTCCCATGTCTGGCCAACTTGTTATAGGTACCATGACGGTTGGACACAGTGAAAATCAACCTGGAGTCGACAACACCAACCCACATCAACCACCGTTGGGTCTACCCCAAGACCAACCCCCAATTGACCCCCCACAACAAGAACCACTCCTGGAGTTGTCCGAGGAGCAACGAGAGATCCAAGCTCTTCGTCAACGCGTGGCTCAATTTGAAGCCAAGGAACGTGCCACACAACTTGTTCCCACACCAACACCACTGAGTGCTATGGACGCGCCAGCTCAACCCCGAGCCACCGACGCCGGTCAATCGAAGACGAGAGTTGACAAAGGCAAAGGAATCATGCCTTCTACATCTCATCATCAACCACAACTCAATCGTATGCAAAGTGTCATCGAGAGTTGCCAAGGCTTTGTTTCGTACACGGATTGCTACGTGCCCAGAGTCACACCCGCTGGCTTTGACACCGGCTCCGACAACGACCGCGACGCCGAAGACACTCAAGGTGAGTTTTCTGAACCATACAACTTTGATGATCGCTATGCCTCTTGGAGAAACCAGAGATGCGTACCGCGCTCAGCGCTACGCGAAGGCCGCCCTCACCGAGCCAAGCAAACCGACGCGATGCCAAGGAGACCCAGTCGCCGACCAAGTGGGCATACGCGATGCGATGATCAATAGAGGACCCAAACTACCCAGCCACGTAGCCATGATGTACGCGATCATCTTCGACACCAAAGTGTTCGGACGCCACGTTACGGATCCGATGGCTACGCGTCGATCACACCCAATGTCCACGACGACTTCAACGAGTATGATGACGAGGAGATCGAGGACTCAGGTATGGTCAACCCTAATTTTTTTCACCCCCCTCTTGGAGATCCACTTGAATTGCAGGACCACCCATCAGATTGGATACCTCCACCGCGTCTCCAGCCCCAAGGAGAATGCATTCGTGCCATTGGCAGAGAGCGCCGCGATGCCATGCCAAGGGATGTTCGCCGAGACGACTACGATGCCCAGCCGCAGAGACACCGTCGCGACGACGCCTATGCGCCAAAGGAGGAGTTTGCTCACGGTGAACCACACCAAGCGCGTGAAACACGCCAAGTTGGACGCGATAGACCACATGGAGTGCGCGCCTTTGAGAACCCTCTCTACGACGCTGTGCCATACCGCGCCCAACCAAGCACCTGCCCAGCCTCGATTCCAACGACACCAAGTCAAGGTAAAAATCAAGCATTTTTATGGTGAATACAACCCCTCTGTTTTTCTTGAATGGGTGCAGGCTATGGAGTACACACTTCGATATTGTCGAGTGCCCCCTGAGGAGCATGTCGACGCCGCAACACTTAATTTCTGCGGAGCCGCGCGAGTGTGGTGGCATCGCTTCGAGGATGACTGCGTCCGACGCTAGAGGACACGGGTCACGGAGTGGCACCAACTCGTGTACGTGATGACAAAGAAATATGTGCCTCCAGACTATAGGAATCAAATGAGAATGGAGATAGCCATGGCTCGCCAAGGGTCGATGTCTCCCCTCGAGCTCTTTTACAAGCTTGAGGACATGTATTACAAGGCCAACATCTCCGTTGCACCATCGACATTGAGGACGAAATTCTTGAGTGGCTTAAACACCAACATCCGTGATCAACTCGAGATTTTACCCATCAAAGACTTGAACACACTCACCCACACGGCGATGCAAATCCATGCACAAATCTCTCGCCGAAAGTCTTACACTTTTCCAAGTGGCCAACAAAGGTATTCTTCTAACCCTAGTGGTTTATCTTCTACTAACCCTTGCCCTAGTGCCTCTACCACAGCCGCGTCGAGCCAAGCCCCTAAAGCGAAGCCGTCGATGCCAAACACCGCGCCGCGCCAGAACGCCCCCAGACAAGCTCCAGTGGGCACAGATCGCGCACGTGATCTTGAGTGTTACAAATGTGAAGGAAGAGGCCACTATAAGAAGGATTGCCCAAACGCTCGAATGGTTTTGTTCTCCACGACCGCCGCGGGCTACGAGTCTTGCGACGATGATGACCAAACCCTAGAGGCCATCGATGAAGGCATCGAAGAGGAGGAGGAGGCATACGACTGCGAACCCGCTGCTCTGCATGCGGGCACACCATTGAGCTTGGTGTCACGTCGAATCCTCACAGTCAAGGAGGCGAGCCTACACGACCAATGCAATAACTTGTTCCACACAAGGGCTCTCATCCAGACGGCTTCCTTGAGTATCATAGTTGATGGAGGATCATGTGCTAACATTGTCAATGAGAAGGTCGTGACACACTTCAATTTGCCTACGATGCCTCATCCCCAGCCTTATGCCATCCAATGGATTTCTTCTAGTCCAGGTAACACGGTATCTCGCCAATGCTTAATTTATTTTTCCATATGCCAATACTGTGATTCAGTTTTATATGATGTCATTGCAATGGATGCCACCCATATTTTGCTTGGGCGCCCATTGCAATTTGACAAGCGCGTGCTCCACGATGGCTATTTGAACACTTATGTGTTCAATTACCATGGGAAGCGCGTCACCTTGCATCCAATGTCTCCCCATGAGATCTTGCAGAACCAGGTAGAGCGTGATCACCAGAAGGCCATTGAGTCCGCCGCGAAGAGGCCAAACGAGTCCCTAGAGGCACTCGTAAGGAAAAACTTTTCCGAATCTGGCAAAACTTCGTCTCCACTAGGCACTGACAAAACGAAGCACAACGCCATAGGTGGGACACATAATGCCCATTTGGATCGTCATGGCGCCGCTGCTGGTGTCGCTTGGAAGGCCAAGAAAGGCACTCTAGAAGCTTGGCTAGGGTTTTCCACATCTGGCTCGAGCACTAGTCCACATATTCCCAATGCCCCACAGAAATCAACAAGAGCCTCACCATCACTGGGGATTGCCGATCCGTTGCCGCAAACGTCTCCTTTGCAGGGAAAATGTGAGCGACGCGTGCTTTTGGCCAGGCCTAGTGACCTCACTGCGTGTTTGACTGGCAATGAACCATATTTTATGCTTGTGCCAACCCTATGCATCCCTTCTTCATCGAATGCCGCGTCCTTGCCGCCAGTCATCGCGACCTTGCTCGTCGCGTTCGACGATGTCTTCCGAGAAGAGTTACCACTAGGATTACCTTCACTGAGAGGCATTGAGCACCAGATTGACCTTGTGCCAGGTGTTTCATTTCCCAATCGCGCTGCGTATAGAGCTGGCCCAGAAGAGACCAAAGAGCTTCAGCGCCAAGTCCAAGAATTGTTGGATCGCGGGTACATAAGGGAATCTATATCCCCTTGCGCTGTGCCTGTGATCCTTGTGCCCAAGAAGGATGGCACATGGAGAATGTGTGTTGATTGCCGCGCGATAAACCAGATCACCGTCAAGTATAGGCATCATATTCCACGCCTCGACGATATGCTTGATGAACTTCATGGCGCCACACTTTTCTCCAAGATAGATTTGAAGAGTTGTTATCACCAAATCAGGATGAAAGAAGGTGATGAGTGGAAGACCGCGTTCAAGACAAAATATGGGCTCTACGAGTGGCTCGTCATGCCCTTTGGGCTCATGAACGCGCCAAGCACCTTCATGCGCGTGATGAACCACGTGTTGAGAACTTTCCTTGGCAAGTTTGTTGTTGTTTATTTCGATGACATCCTTGTATATTCACAGAGCCTGGATGACCATGTCGATCACCTTTGCCAAGTGCTCGAGTGCCTTCGACGCGAGAGCTTATTCGCCAATCTGGCCAAGTGCTCATTTTGCTCCGCATCCACAAATTTTATGGGCTATGTCGTGAGTAGTGATGGGCTGCGCGTCGATGAAGAGAAGATCGTGGCCATCCAAGAGTGGCCGACGTCGACGACTCCGACGCAATTGCAAAGCTTTCTCGGCCTCGTGGGATTCTATAGGCGCTTTGTCCGAGACTTCTCCTCCATTGCCGCGCCATTACATGAGTTGACGAAGAAGGGAAGCACCGTTCTCTGGCTTGAGTCCCACGAAAAGACCTTCTCGGCCTTGAGGAGGGCCTTGTGCAACGCGCCATTGCTCCAGCTCCCAGACTTCGCCAAGACCTTTGAGGTGGAGTGCGATGCCTCATACATAGGCATTGGTGGTGTGCTATACCAAGTGATAGACCCTTGATCGGATTGGGGAGCGGTGCAAGGTTTGATCCACAATTTGGAGGCAACGACAACCGGAGAAGGTGAAGAAGTGGACCGGCGTTCTCCTTGAGGGCGGCGACTTATGCGGCGGTTCTGAGGCAATATGTTGGCACAATGGGAATGGAAGAGAGTGGTGGTGGTGGTCGGAGCAGGTTGTGACGGTGGTGGGAGAATTGGCTTGCCCTAGCGGAAGGTGTCGCCAAAGGGAGCAAGCGGCAAGAAGGAAGACGGTCTTCTTGAGGGTGATTCTGCGGCAGAGATGGCGGCTTTGGAGGGCCCAATGGGGGTGTTATTGAGTGGTGGTGGTGGCTGGAGTGAGGCGTGGTGGTGGTGGAGGATATCGGCTGCCCTAGGTGGATATGACGCACCACCAAGAAAGAACCGTGGGGCTCAACCAAGGATATGACTCACCAAGGTTGAAGAGGGATAGATAAGGGTTCAATATGACTCATGAAACAAGGGTGAACTTCTGGATCAAATGCTCTCAAAGGAGTGAATTGGATTGATCAAAAGTTGAGTTTTACATCAAGGATTACAAGGCTTTATATAGCCAAAACTGAAAGCAAAAGCAAGGCAATTAAAGCCAACTCTCCACGTCCCAAGAGGGATATCAAGGGTTGGAATGCATGTACTAGATGCATTGGAAAAGACTAAGATTAAATGCAAAATGAAAGCAAGTGTTTAAGACAACTAGGTGAATGCACCAAATGCATAACTCTTCAAATTTCCACACGGCTTCACATGGCTGAAATTGCTTCTTCATGGGCTTGGTTTGGGCTGGTTTCCTCCGGCCTTCAAGATGACAAAAGGGCCTTTGTCATGCTCGGCCCCAAGTCGTGTGGAGAGGAGGCCCACGTCGAGAAGTTGTTGTAGTTCTTTGGCCTTAGACCGAGTGATGCGTTTTGGTGCCGGATCTTGAGTTAGCATTGGCTTGGCTTCCATGCTTGGTTCAAGATGTGAGGGATTCACATCACCAAGAAAAGAGGCCCATTGCATATTTCAGTGAGAAGCTCGCAGGGGCCACACTCAATTACCCCACCTACGACAAAGAGTTATATGCCTTAATCCGCGTGCTAAAGACATGGCAACATTACCTCTGGCCGCGTGAATTTGTCATCCACAGCGACCACACCGCGTTGAGCTACTTGAAGAGCCAAGCCCACCTCAATCGACGCCATGCTCGTTGGGTGGAATTCCTTGAGATGTTTCCTTATGTTGTGGTCCACAAGAAGGGAAAGGAGAACATTGTCGCCGACGCATTATCTCGCAGGTATGTTCTCTTGACTCATGTGCAAACTAAAGTTTTGGGCTTTGCTTTGATTAAGGAATTATATGCTAGTGATCCTTTCTTTGCCCCTATAGTCGAGCATTGCCTTAGATTTCGAGAGTTTGAGTCATATTTCCTTTCTGAGGGTTATTTATACAAGGTTAGTCGCCTTTGCATCCCTAGGTCCTCCATTAGGTTCCTTTTGATTCAGGAAGCACACGAGAGCCATGGACATTTTGGGATTAGGAAAACCTTAGACACGCTTAGAGAACATTTCTTTTGGCCTAAGATGACCCACCAAGTGACTAGGTTTTGTAGAAGTTGTGTGACTTGCTAGAGAGCCAAAGCTAGGTCTAGTCCTCACGGCCTCTACACTCCATTGCCCATTGCGAGTGCCCCCTGGGAAGATTTGTCTATGGATTTCATCACGGGTTTGCCCCTCTCTAGACGAGGTAAAGACTCCATTTTTGTGGTCGTAGATAGATTTTCTAAGATGGCACATTTTATTGCTTGTAAGACAACCCATAGTGCTAGTGAGATTGCCGATATATTCTTTGAGCATGTGGTGCGTCTTCATGGAGTCCCACGTACCATAGTGAGTGATAGGGACTCTAAGTTCGTTGGTCATTTTTTGAGAACTCTTTGGGATAACCTAGGCACCAAACTCATATTCTCTACTAGCTACCACCCTCAAACCGATGGCCAAACGGAGGTCACAAATCGAACCCTAAGAGCCCTCCTTCGCACGATGCTTAAAGCCAACCCTAAGCGTTGGGAGGACTTACTATCACTTGTCGAGTTTTGTTACAATAGATGCAGGCACACGGCGACCAAGTTGACACCGTTCAAAGTGGTGTATGGCATGAACCCCTTGACACCACTAGATTTGTCATCGCGACCACTGCGAGACCCAGTGCATGTCTCCGCCTCCAATCGCGCTGAGCAAGTACAAGAGCTCCATCGATGGACCAGGGAAAATTGGAGAGAAGGGCCATTTTATTGCTTGTAAGACAACCCATAGTGCTAGTGAGATTGCCGATATATTCTTTGAGCATGTGGTGCGTCTTCATGGAGTCCCACATACCATAGTGAGTGATAGGGACTCTAAGTTTGTTGGTCATTTTTGGAGAACTCTTTGGGATAAGCTAGGCACCAAACTCATATTCTCTACTAGCTACCACCCTCAAACCGATGGCCAAACGGAGGTCACAAATCGAACCCTAAGAGCCCTCCTTCGCACGATGCTTAAAGCCAACCCTAAGCGTTGGGAGGACTTACTATCACTTGTCGAGTTTTGTTACAATAGATGCAGGCACACGGCGACCAAGTTGACACCGTTCAAAGTGGTGTATGGCATGAACCCCTTGACACCACTAGATTTGTCGCCGCGACCACTGCGAGACCCAGTGCATGTCTCCGCCGCCAATCGCGCTGAGCAAGTACAAGAGCTCCATCAATGGACCAAGGAAAATTGGAGAGAAGGGCCACGCAGTATGCCTCCCAGAAAAACACTGGCCGACGCCGCGTCGTTTTTGCACCCGACGACCTCGTTTGGGTGCACATGTGAAAAGAAAGGTTCCCCTCGCAGAGAAAGCACAAATTGGCACCACGCGGAGATGGTCCATTCCGCGTGATAAAGGCCATAGGGGACAATGCCTATCAACTCGAGCTTCCACCAGATTTTGGAGTCCACGCGTCCTTCAACGTCGCGGACTTGACAACATATGTTGAGCCTGAGTTTGATGATGGTGAAGCGGGGATGCTTTACATCCAAGTGGGGGAGGATGATGTGACCCTGCCTCCCATGATGGCCCAAGACGAGGAAGAAGCCATGATCCTACGCTCAGAGGGCCCAATAACAAGGTCTAGGTCCAAAGCCATCGCCTCCGCCATCGCATCACTTGTCGCACGCGTTGTCGTTGGCCAAGGAAGCCCAGACACTGTTGGGCCCAACATTCTCCAAGAGGATCAAACAAGTAAGCTGGGCCGAGATCCAAGCAGAGTCGGAAGCCAAGAGAAACCATAAGGAGGCGTCAGACATCTCTCATACGCGTAGGATCCGACCTAATCCGAAGATCTCGCCCAGGGCATTAAATTCCTGATCGGTGGCAACGGCTATGGAATTAAACGCAGACATAAACCTGGCAATCAAGGGCATATCCCTAAGATCTCGCTCGAATTTAATAAGAGGTATTGCGAGACGAGAGTAACGGTCGAAAGGGAGCAATTGCCATATATAGATCACGACAAGGCAAGGAAGAACACACACGTCTACATCCTGCATTCGTTGGCTTGCTCCGAAAAGAACTTGAGAGTACACCTACTCTGGCTCAGTCTCCCCGAAATCTTGCTCAATCGCTGCCGGTCGTGTCACAAAAACACCTGTCGAGCAGGACCCGACCTTTTGTCCTACAAGGATAAGTTGTACTCCGATCTGATTCAATCATCAATAGATCAATAAAATTACCTTGCTATTTCGTATCTATTCTTTATTTGTTGATTGTCTGTTTGGTTTGGATTGATTTCTATTACCCGATCGACTCGTTACCCCGTCTAAGGCGATTTAGGTCGTCCGATCTTTTTGCCCCAAAACAATTTGGCGCCCACCGTGGGGCAACTTGTCGATCACCATTTCAAAACCTTCCAACCATGACTATCAACCCACCTACCAGTACCGAGGAGCCATGCCTCGAAGACGACACCCAAGCTCAAGGAAACACGACCGAAAATCCTACCCCAACCCAATTCCAAGAGCTTGCCCAAAAAATGACTGCCCTACAAGAGGAACTTGCCCAACAATGCCAAAAGACCGAAGCCTTGGCTACCTTATCCACCCAATCCGAGGCCGAGATTGCACAACTAACCCGTGAAAATGAGTCTCTTAAGTCGTAGGTACAATCAATGGCTTCTGGATCCAGGCGGATGCCCGTCCATAGCAACATCCAGACGCGTCTTGACATGGATGGCATCGAACTGACCCCTCTGAGCGTACGGCGTCCCGGACATACTGAGGGTACATCTCGAACTCCTTTGGTTAATCCATTTTCGACTAACAATGTTACTTTCTCCACACCGATCGGGTCGGCAAGGACCCGAATCGATGAACCACAGGTTACCAATCCTTCCGACATCCTAGCTCTCGTCCAGCAGACGCTAAGCCAACATATGAAGATGCTTGACGATCGTATCACTAGGATTCCCGGAGTTCCACAGCCGATCGAGAAGGAGGCGTCGAGCGGATTCGAAGAATCTCCGTTCGTCGAAGAGATCGCCAGGGTCGAAATCCCAAAAAAGTTCCATCTCCCCAGCATCGCGACATTCGACGGCACCAACGACCCAGATGATCACATTTCTCTCTATAAACAAAAATTAATGACTGCGTCCGTTCCAAGGGAGAGCCACGAGGCTGTCATGTGCAAAAGCTTTGGCATGACTCTCGTGAGTCCCGCACATACCTGGTTTATGCGTTTGCCTCAGGGAGTGATCGCATCGTTCACGAACTTGGTCAATTCCTTCAAGATCCAATTCGCTAGCAGTCGGAGGCTTGAAAAACAATCGAGTGACCTCTATCGAATCACCCAAAGGTATAATGAACCCCTCTGAAGCTATCTTAACAGGTACAATAAGGAAAAAGTCGCGATTCCCCATTGCGACGTCACCACTTCCATTGAAGCCTTCCGCCAAGGTTTGATCAAAGACAACAACCTCTACAACCAGATCACCAAGTACCCGTGCAAAAGCTTCGAAGATGTCCAAGCCAAAACCATGGCCGAGGTATGTCTGGAAGAAGATCGTGAGTCTAGAAAAGTATCCCATGGGCCCGACCAATCCGATCGCAAATCCTCCTCCGACAACCGTCGGGACAGACGCCATAACCCCTATCCTCGTAATCGAAACGAACAAAATCAGGTAAACTCTTTCCAAGACAGGTCTCAAGACTGGAGAGATGGTCCTACGTTGCCTCCCAGGGTTCAATCTTACAATTTCAATGTTTCCGTGCCGGAGCTCGTCAAGAGTTTCGACAAATATGGAAAAGAGGTAAGATGGCCCCAAAAGAGCGACCGACCAGACGTCAAAAAGGACATGAGTCGATGGTGCGAATTCCACGGTGACCACGGTCACTCGACGGATGAGTGCATCGCCTTGCGTAAAGAGGTCGCTAGGTTGCTCGCGCAGGGGCTCCTGCGTGACGTAATCTCGGAACGAGCCAAAGCCACCATGGAGCGACGAGATCAGGTAAAACAAGACAAACCTCCATCTCCTGTCCATACAAAAATCATCAATACTATTTCAGGTGGTTCGGACGTATGTGGAAACACATACTCCGCGGCCAAACAACATGCAAAGGAGAGCAAAGGCAGTAAGCCCGAAGCGCCAGAGTTCAGGCCAAACAAAGTCTCCGACCTCCCAACAATCACGTTCGACGAGTCCGATGCCGATGGGTCGGAAAGCCATCACGACGGTCTGGTAATCTCTTTATCTATCGGGAACTGTTTGATACGTAGAGTACTAATCGATACACGAAGTTCGACCAATCTCTTGACCTTTGACGCCCTCAAAGGGATGGGTCTGGGTGAAGACGACTTGATTAAGAAATCGACTCCACTAGTCGGATTCAGTGGCGAAGTTAAACACACTATCGGCGAAATCATTCTCATAACGTACGCTGGAGGAGTCAACCAACAGGTGAAATTTCTAGTCCTAGATTGCCCGTCTCCCTATAATTGCATTCTTGGCAGGCCATGGATACACGCTATAAAGGCGGTACCCACGACATGCTAGTCAAATCAAAAAAGAAGGAAGATCATATCGACCACCTTCGCGACAGCTTCGAGGTGCTAAAGAGATATAACATGAAATTAAATCCTATGAAATGATCTTTCGGGGTGTGGTCAAGAAAGTTCTTGGGGTACATGGTGACGCAAAGAGGAATAGAAGCTAGCCCAAAACAGGTCAAGGCCTTCATCAACCTCCGATCCCCCCGATGCGTCAAGGACGTGCAAAAATTGACAGGTCGGATAGCAGCTCTAAACAGATTCATCTCGAAGTCATCCGACAAGTGCAAACCCTTTCACGACGCTCTCAAGAAGAACAAATCCTTTCAATGGACGGAAGAGCACGAAGCTGCATTTCAAGACCTAAAGAAATACCTCGCCAGTCCCATGTTGCTAACCAAACCCAAGGACGACGAGCCACTATTGCTATATCTAGCAGTGTCGGAGTCCGCCGTGAGTGCCGTACTGGTCAGAGAAGAGGACGGCAAACAATCGCCGATATACTATGTCAGTCGAACGTTACTGCCAGCAGAAATAAGGTACTCGTCGCTAGAAAAACTTGTACTATCACTGGTAATGGCATCGAACAAACTCAAACCATATTTTGAATCCCATACTATAATCGTCCGCACTAATCATCCCATGAGAGCAATCATGAGGAAACCTGAGTTCACAGGACGAATGGCCAAGTGGGCCATACACCTCAACGCCTATGACATCGAGTACGAGCCCAGAACAGCGATCAAGTCGCAAGCCCTAGCTGACTTTGTGGCAGACTTTAGCCCGACCCTAGAGCAAGAAGCCACCAAGGAAGCAACACAGTTACTCGCGATGGAGGAAACAGGTAAATAGGAGCTCCACACAAATGGTGCGTCGAACGCCAGAGGATCGGGGTTAGGAGTCATGCTGAAATCGCCACAAGGGGACAAGATAGCCCAGGCCGTGAGATGTGAATGGGACGCGACCAATAACGAAGCTGAATACAAAGCACTTATATTTGGGCTCATCCTGGCCCGTGACCTAGGAGTCCAGGAAATCGAAGTCATTTGCGACTCCCTCTTAATCGTAAATCAAATACAAGGGTCGTATAGTGCAAAGGACGTCAGGATGATAGTTTACCTGGGAGTGGCCAAGAAGTTGATCGACCAATTCCAAACGTTCGACATCAGACAGGTACCCAGAGATCTTAACTCTCAAGCTGACGCATGAGCCAATCTGGGGTCCGTCCTGGATCCAAAGGAACTTCCGAACATCCCATTGGCCCACGTCATGACACCAGCTGCCCCGGAAACACCCAAGGAGTCGATCACACCATTGGAGGAACTTGTCACGATGGAGATAGGCGACCGACCAGAAGAAGACATCGTCAGCGCTCATGACGACTGGACACTACCTTACGTCAAATGGCTAAGAGACGGCATCCCGCCCAACGACAAAACAGAGGAAAAAAGACTAAAGGAGCGAGCACTTTCTTTCGACATTATAAATAACATCTTGTACAAAAGATCTGTAACAGGGATACTCCTACGATGCCTCAAGACTCCAGAAGTCGGACGTATCCTACAATCGTTACATGAAGGAGAATGTGGGAACCACACGGGCGGACGAAGCCTCTCGGGAAAAGCCTTGAGAAACGGATATTACTGGCCCACAATGAATAGAGACATGATGGAGTACACCAAGAAGTGCGATGCCTGTCAATGACACGCACCCGTTCCTCACCAACCCTCGGAACTTCTCCATCTGACTCTGGTGCCGTGGCCATTCATGAGATGGAGGATGGATATCGTCGAAAAACTCCCACCTGTATTGGGTCAACGGGTCTTCTTCCTTGTCATGACAGACTACTTCTCTAAATGGATCGAAGCTGAAGCCTACCGAGAGGTAAAAGATCAACAAGTCATTTCATTTATAAAACGCAATATCTTGTGCAGATTTGGCGTCCTATCAGAAATCATATGCGACAATGGCTCCCAGTTCATCAGTCATAAGACTAGAGCCTTTTGCGACCAATGGAACATCAAATTGGTCACCTCCACCCCTCGGTATCCACAATCCAACGGACAAGCCGAGTCTAGAAATAAAATCATCATCAACAACCTCAAAAAACGCCTCACAAGGGCTAAAGGCAAATGGGCAGACGAACTCCTATTCATTCTTTGGTCCGACAGGACCACTCCAAAGAACGCGACCGGACAGTCACCATTCTCACTCGTCTACGGAAGCAAAGCAGTCATCCCCGCTGAACTATTGGTTCCAACAGCTCGTTACAGCCTTCAGACGAACGAACAGAACGACGTCAAACTAGCACACAATTTGGACACAGCGGATGAGGCTAGAGAAAGAGCCAGAATTAGAATGGTCAAGTTCCAACAACAGGTCGCAAGAAGTTACAACAAGAACGTTCGAGCCAAAGTCTTTAAAGTTGGAGATTGGGTCCTCAGAAAGACATTCCAGAACACCAAGAACCCGACCGACAGAAAGCTCGCACCTCAGTGGGAAGGACCCTATCTAATCAAAGAAGTAGTCGGACAAGGAGCATACCAACTAGAAGACAAAGACGGACGACCAATCCCGAGAAGTTGGAACGCGACACACCTAATGTTATACCACTTCTAAACTAGTAAGGTAAGGCACTAACGCCCTTTCACCTATCATGCATTACTTGTTGTCGCAAGCATAACTCTATTTCTTGAAACTGGGCATTTACATTGAGTAAGGACATTCTCCTTTCAAACCTAAGTACAAGACGACATCAACATACACACTAGATCCAGTCACAAACAAAAGCGCTTACACTACAATTACACGATCGATCGGAACACGGGGAGATGAACAACACATGCACGTCGGCACACCGCTTGCCTTACACAATACATAAGGTTAAGATACCTTATTACATTTACGTAATGGAAACATATTGCTTCTTCCTCCTCGGCTTAAAGTCATGACTAAACATAAAACACATACATTTGCAGGCCTCCTTCTTCACATACATATGGCAAGCCCTACTCGACGGAGCACACGGGCGAACCCGACATACAAAACAAAGGCGTCAACAAAAAACTTCTCTAGAAAGTCTGACGAAGCATACGAACACACAAATGTACGATCCTTTGTAAAAACAGATTGCATCAAATAAAAGTCTAAACATTTTTTACAAACATACGACCCGCGATGGTGGACGGGTCGCCAAAACACATTATTCGCCTACACACATGTAGGACTTCAAGTCATCCGCTAAAAACATTCTGTGACCCGCGATGGTGGACGGGTCGCTAAAACAGAGAATATCCTACCCACACACAGGTGGGGCCACAAGTCAGATTATGAAAAAAAACAATCAAGGATCGGGGTCTGCAACATTACCTTTAGCAGGTGTCGGGTCAGGAGAAGGCTGGGGCTCAATCGGCTCGGTGTCGCCAGAGTGGGCCTCGTCCTCACCGGCGCTTTCATCCAGAGATTCCTCTCCGACACCGGCCAAGTGGAAAAGCTCTGAGCCCGGATTCCCCTTCGGAAACAGGGTCTCCATGGTCTCCTTCTCCGCCTTCAAATCCCAGTTCCCTGCTTGCCCTCTTCAAACTCCTCCATCATCTCGACACGCGACTTCAACGCGTACAAAGCGCCTACGTCGCCTGCGATCCGACCAGTGATCGACACTATTTTGTAGTGTATTTCTAGGGGTTGTTACCAGGTTTGAGGTGTCATTTGGTTGGATTTAGAGCACAATTGGAGATTATGGAGTTAGAGCGGAGAAGTGTGGTTTTGGTGGTCTAAAGGAGCTAATTGGAGACATCCAGAGGAAGAGGAGTTGACCACCTGAAGAGATGGCTAATTTCCGAAGAAATTGACGCAGAAGAGAAGAAAACCGCGACCGCGGCTAATTTCGGGAATTAATATGGGCACTTCGAGAGCAAACCGCGATCGCGGCCATCACGCGTGAATCGAAGCCAGCGTAATTACAAGAAGCCACGTGATTCTGATTTTGGTGATGGGCCAATATTAAAGAAAGGCCCATGAAGGTCTCGGCCCAAATGGAATGAAGGCTCGGCCGCGTGAAGTGAAGCGAGAAGAAGCAGAGTCAAATTGAAGCTGAAGAATTGGATGATGACGCCGCATGACATCAGCGAAGTTGAGCTGAGCATTTGCTGGACTAGGCCGTGCATGTGTTGAACGAAGTGGGCTGCAACTGCTTGGAGATGGGCCGACCGAGAGGAGAAGCCGAGAATGCGGGATTAATTTCCCTGTTCGATTCCTTGTTTACTTTTTAATTATTATTTTATTATTATTTTTACCATACTTTTAGAATTAGGTTAAAACAACTGTTAGTTAACCTAGTTGCCACCAGAAAATAGTTAGACCTAGTTTCATTCATCGTTGTTTTTACCTTTTGCCCAGGCAGACAATTGAAGCCTTTGGATTGATTGGATTGTGAGTTTATTCCTTTACTCTTTCTATGATTGTATTAATTCTCTCTCGTGCTTAATCTCATTGATCATATATTGATTCCCCTTGATTTGTTGATTAGGACATCAAATAAATTTATAATAGTAGTTCCCTCTAGATTGACAACCTAGAGAAATTAGTATTATGTTATTGGTTCCCCTTTTCCATACAACCTGTTCAGATTATTATTGATCATATTACTAAAGATTGGAGGATACTGGTTGAGAATCTAAATCCCTTAGTTTGTGTAGAGAATTAATTGCATGCAATTGTATGACTCGTTGCTACACTTGCATGTACCTATCTATTCCTGAATTCATTGCTGCTGTTAGATTCAATCTAGAAGGTCTTCTAGGTTATTTAATAGTTAGGGTTATTAGGACTGATTGGACTGGTAACTAATTCAGAACATGGATTAGGACTTTCATGAGTATTGAGGACTAGGAATAATCAATGATCGATCTATCAATCTGAGGTGTGGATATTTGTTTGACTGAGTTATTTCCCTAATTTGATTTCAAGTCTTTGTTTTTATTTATTTATTTTGTTTTTAAATCAGAAACCCCCTGGTTACTTGTGGGTATACAATTACATCGTTGGAATAGTATTTGATTCTCTGTGGGATTCGACCCTTACTTACCAGACTACATTAGTTGGGTTTGTTTAGGATTATTTTGTATAGGTGTCACGACAACGCCTTATCAAATTGGAGCCGTTGCCGGGGAGTCAATTTTACTATTATAATTGTGTGTTTGTTTACCAACTATTGTGTGGACCTATCTTACGGTCCACACCTGTGTTACTAATTGTTTTCATTGAGATCTCAATCCAGACAGATGGCAGCATTTGATTTTTACTATCAGCAGCAAGGCTGACCCCATTACTACCCTGAACCTCAAGAGACGAGCCAAAGTTCATACACGTCAATGGAGGAGAGCATCAAGTCACTTGTGCAGAGCATGATGACTATTCATCAGGAGACAAACTCCAACATCCAGCTTGTAAGGTTGACTCAAGTTGTGGCAAATATGAAGGAGGATTTTGAAAGGCCACCACCCCAACCGACCCCAGTGGCTAATGTGAGGGGCATATCACAACTGAAAGGAGAAAAGATGGAGGAGCCCTTTTGCTCAGGAACCGTGACCACGGATGAGCGAGAACGGAAAGACGAGAACCAGCGTCTGCAAGTTTGGACAAAATTTTACGGATCAGTTCTTGGCGTATACCCTTTATAAGCGATTCCTATTGATTACACTCCTCCACCCTGTGATCCTAAGAAGCCACCTCCTCACCTTCCTAAGAGGCTAAAAATGAAGAAGGAGCCGCGCAACTCTATAGGTGAGCATGAGGTAAATCTCCCTTTACTTGATCTGATGCATGATGTGCCTAAATTTGCTAAATACATGAAATGCTTATGCTGGCCTAGGAAGAGGAAGAAATTGATAGGAGAAATTAATTTGAATGAACATGTGTCTGCTGTATTCGGAAGACATTTGCCTGAAAAGTGTAGTGACCCTGACATGTTTAGTATTCCTTGTGATATAGGTCACTCCAGGTTTGATCATTGCATGATAGACTTGGGCTCATCTATTAATGTGTTACCCTACTCTGTGTATAAATTGCTAGATCTTGGACCTTTGCTTGGAACTGATTTAGTTATTCAATTTGCGAATGGATCCAAAGTTTTTCCAAAAGGAATAGTTGAGGATGTTCTTGTGAAGGTTAATAAGATGATTTTTCCTGTGGATTTTGTGGTGTTAGACATTGGTTATGATATGCATGTGCCCCCTATACTGTTAGGTATGCCTTTTCTTAAGACTGCTAACACCCGAATCATTATGAGTAGAGGTATTGTGTCTATGAAGTATGGGGGTGATAGGGTGACATTTAAGATATTTGATCATAAGAAACACCCTCCTGATAGTAAGTCTGTGTTGTGTTCTGGATTGAGTGATATTACATGATCATAGTAGCACAATGTCAAGCCATGACAATAACTAAGGCGCTATCCGGGAGGCAACCCGAGGTATGTTTTTCTTTCTTTGCTTTTCCTTCTTTGTTTTTGCATTTGTTTTTAGTGTGTTCTTGCTTTGTTTTTGTTTTTCTTTGTTTCCGACTAACCTGCATGGAAGAGACCCATGCCTATTGAAGAAGGTGTTTTCCACACCATTGTAAGTCTCTATTTCCCTGCACTAATAACTCCCCGAAAAAACCTTAAACGAGGAGGGAAAAAAGAAAAAAGAAAAAAAAGAATAAACGGAATTATTAAAAAAAAAATCATCTCAGGCCAACTGTCTAGAGTTCCCCATGTAGATAGTGCCTATCATGTTGTCACGGAGGATACACTGCCCTACACTTGATTTGACAACGATGATGGCCCTATAATTGACAGCTGAGGAGGAGGAACACTAGGGCCCACACCATGATCACATCTGGACCCATTTTTTGTGTTCATTGAAGGCCGTGCAACCCCGACTTACTTGCTATACCACTACTCACCAAAGTGGTTTCCTTTTGGTTGCACGGTAGGAGAAGATTTTGGAGTTGATGAAGACACCCGCCCAACACCAGAGACTTGTGCATATAGTGTCTACCGCCAGCAACAACGAAGTGTCCAAGCCAACTCAGCGACGTTTGTGAGTTATTTTTTGCTTTTCCTTGTGCTTCCATTCTTTTTGTCTTTCATTACATTGAGGACAATGCAATGTTTAAGCATGGGGGATGGTTCTATACTTGCTATGTCGTTGAGGAGAAAAATGAATAAAAAGAGAAAAAGCCAAAAAAATTGAAAAAAAAGGCATACATGAAGATCCTGGGATAGGTCGAAAATCGAAAGGACAGCCTAGGTAATAAGCAGGTGGCTTGGACCAGCATTAGGCTGGGGTAATAAGTGGTCAAGAGTGATGTGAGCATATTGTGAGCCCATCTATCGAAAAATGAAATGAGTGGCTTGGTGAAAACCCGAAAGGGCGCCTTGGCAAAATGAGTGAAAAGAAGAAGAGTGATTTTTAGGAATCATCATTTTACCTAGCGTGGCGACATAAGAAGAGGTGATATAAGGAGGATTCGGGTAGGTCACTCTGAGAGGTATAAGAAGATAGATGGGATATTAGGATTAGATTTTGGTTCACTCTATGGTGTTTGGGATAAGCTTGGGGGAAGTACTCTGCTTTCCTTTTAGCTTGATTGTGTGTTGATTGGTATTGTTGTATGTTGTGCTGGGCTTATTTGTGTTGGTGCCTGGAGTATATTGTTAGGTGTGATTCTTAGAGGGATTGATTTTTCTATGCTTCCTGAAACCTTGGGGATTGATTGGAGGAGTAGGTTGACTTTAGCTTACTCGAGGACGAGCAAGGTTTAAGCATGAGGGATTTGATCGACATTATTTTGTAGTGTATTTCTAGGGGTTGTTACCAGGTTTGAGGTGTCATTTGGTTGGATTTAGAGCACAATTGGAGATTATGGAGTTAGAGCGGAGAAGTGTGGTTTTGGTGGTCTGAAGGAGCTAATTGGAGACATCCAGAGGAAGAGGAGTTGACCACCTGAGGAGATGGCTAATTTCCGAAGAAATTGACGCAGAAGAGAAGAAAACCGCGACCGCGACTAATTTCGGGAATTAATATGGGCACTTCGAGAGCAAACCGCGATCGCGGCCCGAAGGCCGCGACCGCGGCCATCACGCGTGAATCGAAGCCAGCGTAATTACAAGAAGCCACGTGATTCTGATTTTGGTGATGGGCCAATATTAAAGAAAGGCCTATGAAGGTCTCGGCCCAAATGGAATGAAGGCTCGGCCGCGTGAAGTGAAGCGAGAAGAAGCGGAGTCAAATTGAAGCTGAAGAATTGGATGATGACGCCGCATGACATCAGCGAAGTTGAGCTGAGCATTTGCTGGAGTGGGCCGTGCATGTGCTGAACGAAGTGGGCCGCACCTGCTTGGAGATGGGCCGACCGAGAGGAGAAGCCGAGAATGCGGGATTAATTTCCCTGTTCGATTCCTTGTTTACTTTTTAATTATTATTTTTACCATACTTTTAGAATTAGGTTAAAACAACTTTTAGTTAACCTAGTTGCCACCAGAAAATAGTTAGACCTAGTTTCATTCATCGTTGTTTTTACCTTTTGCCCAGGCAGACAATTGAAGCCTTTGGATTGATTGGATTGTGAGTTTATTCCTTTACTCTTTCTATGATTGTATTAATTCTCTCTCGTGCTTAATCTCATTGATCATATATCGATTCCCCTTGATTTGTTGATTAGGACATCAAATAAATTTATAATAGTAGTTCCCTCTAGATTGACAACCTAGAGAAATTAGTATTATGCTATTGGTTCCCCTTTTCCATACAACCTATTGAGATTGTTATTGATCATATTACTAATGATTGGAGGATACTGGTTGAGAATCTAAATCCCTTAGTTTGTATAGAGAACTAATTGCATGCAATTGTATGACTGGTTGCTACACTTGCATGTACCTATCTATTCCTGAATTCATTGCTGCTGTTAGATTCAATCTAGAAGGTCTTCTAGGTTATTTAATAGTTAGGGTTATTAGGACTAGTTAGACTGGTAACTAATTCAGAACAGGGATTAGGACTTTCATGAGTATTGAGGACTAGGAATAATCAATGATCGATCTATCAATCTGAAGTGTGGATATTTGTTTGGCTGAGTTATTTCCCTAATTTGATTTCAAGTCTTTGTTTTTATTTATTTATTTTGTTTTAAATCAGAAATCCCCTGGTTACTTGTTGGTATACAATTACATCGTTGGAATAGTATTTGATTCTCTGTGGGATTCGACCCTTACTTACCAGACTACATTAGTTGGGTTTGTTTAGGATTATTTTGTATAGGTGTCACGACAACGCCTTATCAACCAGCCTCGACCCTAGCTTGCTTCACCTTCTCTTCGACACTCGATTGGCTCTCGCTAACCTCCTTCAGACACGTGTCTAAGTCATCTTGGCAACTCTTCAACTCCCTGACAAAGCGGCGTTCAGCCTCCTTACAACGGCTCTCAGCCCCCTCCAATTTGGTCTTCAAAGACTCAAGGTCGGACTCTGACCTAGCAGCCCTATCCTCGGCCTTAGCGACCATTACTTTGACACCAGAATACGCCCCCAGGAGGTACTGAAAAGTCTGGAAGAAAACAAAGCCAATCAAAGTTTCATCCGACTGCGAGAAAGAAAAACAAAAGTTGAGATATGACAAGACGACTTACCTTCCACGCGGAGCACCCCGCTTCGCCAATACAATCCAAGGGAGAGACGTCATCGACTTTAGACTTCAGAGTCGGGTCCTGATCATGAAAGAGATCGGCAATCGATTGATCGACCGCGTCGATCTTCTCGACTCCACGAGCAGCCGTCCCCTTCTTCTTGGGAGTCTCCACCACCTTCACATCACCGGAAGAAGCGCATGCCTTCCTTTTTGAGCCAACTTTGGCCGGGAGCGATGATTCCGCCGGCGTCGATTTACTCGATGAGGCTTTGGCCACCGCCATCTTCTGCTCTATCAAGCCTTTCCCGGACACTCCCTTCAAGCGGGCACTCGACCGACCAGCCGGAGACGCTGACACGACAGACAATACATGAATCGCAAGCAGACGATAAAATAAAAAAGATAGACAAGCGTCAAACTCAAAACTCACACTTAACCCGAGATAATGAAACAGTCGACGTGACGTCCTGAGTAGTGGGGGAGGTCGACAACAAGTTGACGTTCAAAAACTTCCGCTCTGACGCACGGATGCTAAGGATGAACTTCGTCAGGCCTTCTGACTAAGTATCTACTTCCAACTCTTCAGCCTCAGGAACTACAAAAAAGAAAAGTTAAGCAAGGGGTTAAACCACATAAAACAGGCAAAGAGAGGTCGAACACATACTCTCGACTCGCCACTCCGACAAAAAGAACGAGCAGTCACCCCCCTTCTCCAGAGACAAACGCTCGACAAAGAAAAACTTAGACCCCCATCCACGGTCGTTCACGTCCAAATTGAACACCAGAGGCTTCCGACCCGGACGGATGCACAGCTGGACGCGGGAAGAACTCTTCGACCCTAGCGAGTAGTTATACCACAAGGCATCAAAATTAAAACCAGCCCCAGATTGGACATTCAACAGGTCCAGAACCCTGAGGATTTGCCACGCCTACGGCATGAATTGACACGGCGCAAGTGCCAGAGTCGCTAAGAAGTCCCTGACAAGGGGGGAGAAATGAAACTTATGTCCAACCCTAAACGGGTAAGCATAGAAACAAACTCATCCCTCATAGCGAGTGTCGGCCCTCTCGTCCGGATGCGGCAGCCTCACGACCGTCTCAGGAGGAAACCCTGCGACTTGGAGGATTTGCTCCAACTTCGTCTCCGACAAAATCCCCGTCAGAGCGTCTACCTCCTTCAGAATAAAAAGGGGGGGGGGACCTCATTCTTGCTCGAGTTCGAGCGAGTAGCAGCCGATTCAAAAGACTCGCTGGAGACCATTTCCAAAACGGAAAGAGGAGGAAATCGGAGAGCAATTTTTTGAGACCTAAAGAAACCTACCAGATGAAGAAGCAAAGGAGGAAGATGAAGCCAAATCGTGAGAAGGCTGATTCGAATTTATGGAGGGAGTCGGCAGGTTGCAGAAATGTCCCATCGTGCCGCAGGATTACCGCCACATAGCCCTCGTCTGACGCGCCAAAATCGGAAGGTGGAGATCGTGTGGAAGGGAAGTTGTTTGGACTCCACCCTATAGCAGCATTGAGCCCAAAACAACTTGGGGCTATTGTTGGGCCCAACATTCTCCAAGAGGATCAAACAAGTAAGCTGGGCTGAGATCCAAGCAGAGTCGGAAGCCAAGAGAAACCAGAAGGAGGCGTCGGACATCTCTCAGACGCGTAGGATCTGACCTATTCCGAAGATCTTGCCCAGGGCATTAAATGCCTGATCGGTGGCAACGGCTATGGCATTAAACACAGACATAAAGCTGGCAATCAAGGGCATATCCCTAAGATCTTGCTCGAATTTAATAAGAGGTATTGCGAGATGAGAGTAACGGTCGAAAGGGAGCAATTGCCATATATAGATCACGACAAGGCAAGGAAGAACGCACACGTCTACATCCTGCATTCGCTGGCTTGCTCCGAAAAGAACTTGAGAGTACACCCACTCTGGCTCAGTCTCCCCGAAATCTTGCTCAATCGTTGCCGGTCGTGTCACAAAAACACCTGTCGAGCAGGACCCGACCTTTTTTCCTACAAGGATAAGTTGTACTCCAATCTGATTCAATCATCAATAGATCAATAAAATTACCTTGCTATTTCGTATCTATTCTTTATTTGTTGATTGTCTGTTTGGTTTGGATTGATTTCTATTACCCGATCGACTCGTTACCCCGTCTAAGGCGATTTAGGTCGTCTGATCTTTTTGCCCCAAAACAGACACCAACCCAAGACTCGTCGTCCTCTCCACCATCGGCATCGGAACATCACGTTCATCTGAGCCGGCATCGCGTCCACCCACTCGTGAGGCCGTCGACCCGTCGTCGTCGCCTCTCGTGGTGATTGCTTCCATGCCTTCCCCATGTTCGGATTTTAATGCATACTTTTGAGACACTTTCTATATTTGGTATTATTGCTTATTTTAGATAGTTTCCTTTTATAGAATTTCTATCTTGTTAGGGTTTGTGCGTTTTGCATGCTTGCATGGGCTAGCCCACTAGGCTCGACTCGGTCCATCCGACGTCTCGCCTCTAGTATTTATAGTTTCAAACATTGTCTTTATTTCTTCACGTTCAATTTAATTCAAGGTTTCAAGTCGAGTGTTTATCCTCCTTCCTTTGATCGGACGTCAAAACCCTCTATCTTCGCATCCCCTTCACTCTGCCGCCGACGCTACGGAAATTGCTTGAACCCTCAAGCCAAGTCTTCCTTCGCATCTCCCTTCATCCGCAGTCGACGCTATGACACCAAAGACTTGTCCTTTCAAGTCATCTATCCCTCATCAAATCGCTTCTGCCACCGCTATTCATTCACCCCATCAATCGCTGCCATCGCACCAATCATCGCGATCTCTTGCTCGCGAACCGCCACAAACACCGCGTTCCACGGCAGGCTTGACAACGTCGAGTGACTTCCCAACCAAGACTAGATCCAAAGGTGTCATCTTTGACAATTGGCTTGTCATCGGAGGCAAGAACACATCATAGTGCCAAGTGATGTTTTGTTTGAGGTCGTTGTAAGGTTAAAGTATTTTGGGGAAAGATGGTTTGAAAAAGTTCAAGTTCCAACGCTTTTAAAATTTTTCATTGACTTTATATTTGGAATTTAGTATGCAAAATAATGACACTTGTAAGACTGTTCGTAAGGGAATTAATGACATCATTACAATTGGTGTAGTCTAGGTCTGTATAACTACTTTATGAGATAAAGTTACTATATGACTAGTTATGTTATGAGGAGATTTAAGATTAGTTGTGAGGTAAGCATATGCGGTAACACTTGGTTATGTGAATCGATGGTTAAGGATTTGGATAAGTGTGAGTATGCGATCTTGTGTTACTTGTGTATAACTTGAGATTCGATGTTCATTGGCCAAAAGTTGGGTGTGTGACATAGCTTGTTTTATTGATTTGTAATGATTATCTTAATGAGTACCATATGGATTGGGTGAAGAGTATGTAATCATTAAGGGTGAATAGGACGTGTGAATTGGAAGCTTAGGTAATGAATTGATCGTTTCCAGTTGGTATTAAGTATTTGGACTTCTTGAGATTCAGCGTATTATCGATCCAATGAAGTATACCCGATATTAGTGTGGAACCCCATGATTGAGTGAAGGAATCTTACTCTTCGAAGCTTGGACGAGAATAAGGTGACTTATATAAGCGGTGTTTTTGTTTCAATGGATGTGCGGTGTATGACTATAGAGATTTATTTGGACTCAGATAGAGTCGATATATATGTGTTCAGTGTAAATTGGGCGTTGTTATTCGACTTAATGTTATAGCGAGGATAGTTAGAGTTTTGTCCTTGTGTAAAAAGGGGTTATGCTATTGTGAAAGGTGTGATGGATGAGATGTCGAGTGTGTATTATTATGAGACTTTAACTAATGTGGATTATTCTTGGGATAAGATTATATTGGGGGCAATTAGAACTATCATCGGGAATGTGAGCGTTTGAATTTTAGAGTTACAAGATTTTGGGTATTAGAATCCACATTATCTACGAGTGGAATGTTTTTGTGGTATGGATATACCAAGTAATCTATTTGGTGAATCTTTCTCGAGATTTTTAATGATTTCTTAAGGTATGATTTCTTACCATTGAATTGCTCATATATTGAACGAATTTAAAATGAGAAGACACTGATTTTCGTATCATTCATGAGGAGTTAAACTCTTCGATATGATTTATGCAGGAATTCTACTCCTTTTGAGTTTTGCCTTTCGTTATTGGGTAAGAGAAAGTATTTAATGCGTTTACGCACTTGCTTAATGTAATTGATTCAAATGCCTTGTGGAGAAAAATGGATACTCATACCAAGATTTGAAATGTTTTGAAATAAATGTTTATGAAGAAGATGCTAACTAACTCTCGAGTTTTTAATAATAATTTCAAAGCATATCCTTCTTCTAGATGCATCCTCGAATGTTTTATACCTTAGTCCTTGACTTCAAACTTGTGTTTTCTTATACATGGTTGTGTATCTCGGATTACTCATACATTCATTGTCTCATGAGATTTCTTTAGACATCATGACCTATTGTGTTCTCGATCATACACTATTAGATGCTTGATCCTCGCATTATTTTGCTTGAGGGATTTTCTCTTAAGAATTCATAATATTGAGTTTTGTATGATTATATTGTCCTAACGATTTATAAGATGCAGTTCGAGATGCATTGGTTGTGATGTGTAGCGAAATATTTTATTTTGAATTCCTTTTTATTCAAATTACCTACATGATGGATATCAATACTTTTTAATTGACCGAATGGTCGTGACATTGGCATATAATTTAAATTTCGAGGGCCTAGTGCTCAAGTTTTTATATATTGGGAGTGATTTACACCGAGGAAGAATTCCAAGTTATTTCGCTGTCTTTGAGTTTTTGTATATTGGTCAAAATCTATAACGATTGTTGTCGTTCTATGTCGATATACCTTCATGTTATGGAAATCTATGTGATTGCTTGTCTAGGACCTTTCCGTACAAGTATTACGTTCATTAAACAGTTTTGAATCACATGACTTGTTGCGTGTTGATTATACTATATTGGATGCATATTCTTTTAATTGTATTCATGTGATAATCCTTCTATTTTTAGGGTACGTGTATATTGGTCATGTTCGATAGACGATGAGAATTTTAGGCACTCTGGGGCAGTAGAGCGACTTTATACTTGTTGTGAGTCATGACTTCAGGAGCGAATGGATTTTACCAGGTAGTTGCTATAGGAGATTATATATATATATGGAGAAATTTAGCACTCATGGGCAAGTCCATTTAAGGATTCATGTTTTGAGAGTTTATAATTTTGAGGATACTCTATGATGATATACGAGTATGAATTGAAATGTATAGCAGAGAGGTAATTAGAGATTCGAGGGCTATATCCTTACTCGGTAGAGGTGACTATTGGAAAGTTGAAGATCATAATGGTTTACTATTATGAATTGCTTGAGGTCTAGTTTCGAGGACGAAACTTATTTTAAGGGGGGTAGTATGAAATATCACAACGAGGTGCGTATTAATATTTTATTTCGGTTAGTAATTCTAATATATTTTTCTACTACTAGTTGTAGTATGAATGTTGACGAGTGATACGGATACAGATTAGTATCGATGCTAGAATTATTTCCGAGTAATTAATAGGGTATTCCAATTCTATATACATATAAATTATAGTTAAAAATAATCATTAAAACAAAAAGACAAAAATACTAATCCTAATCCTTATCTATTTACCTCTTCTTTCATACTTATCCCCTAAGAAGCTAGAAAATTCTCCTAAACACCTATGCAGCCCACTCCCTCCTTCCTCCTCCATTCTCACCTCCATCCTCACTTCCATCTCCATCTCCTCTTCACACCTTAGCTGGAGGCTCGCCGTCGTCATCGCCGCCAAGGGTTGCTCGCCGTCGTCGTCGCCGCCAAGGAACTGCCGCCTCCTCTGTTTTCCTCCACTACTCAGCCGTGTTCTCAGCTGCTGTGGACCAGCTGCTACTGTTGTACAGCTGGGCATGATTCAACCCTCACCATAGGAACTTTCATCTCCTTCTTCAACCTCTTGCACCCTCCCTTGTTAAGAATTGTAAGGTAACACTTTCTTATATTTCTTAAACCTAATCCCATGATTTGGATATTCTTGTTCAAAAGAGGTATTTAGGGTGCCATTGATGGTTAATTAGAGGTTAATTGATGTTGTGAAAGGCTTAGGTGGATTGGATTTAAAGATTGGAAGTGGAAGCTTGGAATTTGGGCATATCTGTGCACTTCTGAAAATTTCTGGGCACATTCCGTAATTACTGGAAATTATTGGCTGAGATTATAAGGTGAGAAGGCCTCTCACGAGTATGGGGAATTTTACGGATTTCGATTTGGCTGCATATGTGAAAAGTTATGTGCGTTTATGCGTTTTTGTGATGGTTTGGAAAGACGGGCTGTTTTGGTAATTTTGGAAAAATCCAGGCTGAACGTTTAATTATGGAGAATGATGTGCTCGGCCTTGAACTTCATTAAGGCAAGTTATTTGCGAATGTTTATGTACTTAGTATAAATTTAGGTTATCGGACTATGCATGAATCCCGTAAATACAATTACATATGAATGTTGTTTTAGTAATCGATTTTCGTATGCTAGATATGGATTCCATATTAAAAATGTTCTTGATATATCTATGTGTTGGAGTTTATATCATTTTATGAGTACTTGTTATGGTCAATCATGTTTATGAATTGAAGTTATGGTTGGTCATGCTTACGAATGCATACTATTGTCGATATTGCGTATGAGCAATTTGTAATATGGACTTGGTGTGAAGCATTGTGATTGATCACTGTAATGATACGTTTATGGTATGTGACTTTTGCGGGTAAGAATTGTTCCGAGCCCCACTTGATATTAAAATGATTTTTTTTACGAGATATATCCCTCAATTAGGGCTCTTCCCGGAGTCCGGGTTAAGTGGGTCGTGGGAGTTCCCTTACCAATATTGGGAAGGCTGGGTCACTTGGCCAGTGATGCTGTTCCCGACCCGTTGGTAAGGCTATGTTACCCATAATATGGGTTAGAAGGTATCTTCGTGTCCAAGACAGGCTTGGACATGTTTTCGAACGTTTTCGTAAATGTTTATTTTTCATTGAGTTTTCCTTAAAAGAAAAGTATACCCGGGTATAGGTTTTGAATGATGGATTTTAATTCTGGAAATATATGGTTTAGTTGGTTGCTTATTGGAATCACTGTGACATGATATTGCATTCTTGCAGTTATGGCTATTTGCATCTAGATTGTTATTCTTCCTAATATTTGATATTGCATTCACTTAATATGAATATACCATGATTACTTGTAATCTTGCCAACATTTGTTTATGCACGTATAGTTATTTATAACATTAGGTTGTAAATGATTTGTGGTATCTACTTATCCGTGATTCCTTTATTTATGCTATAGTACATAATCAATTCGCTTATATACTTGCTTAGTCTGGATGTAGACTAACCCCCGTTATGTGGGGGATTGGTTATGTTTTGCATGGGGTTACAGGCAGTGCCGGAGCGTGGAGGAGGTCATGCGACGTGATGCACTTCTAGGATGGGGTTTTTATTTTGTTTCAAGCCTTTTGCAGTTGTTATTATACTTGTTTCGATCAAACTCTTAAAACCTGCCTACTCGGTTGATTCTGGTTGAGTTAGCAACGTTGGGTCGTGTCAAACTCCTTTTGATTGGTCATGGTTGCGTCTGTGTACGCCGACCTATGTGTATATCGACTTTTCATAAAAATCCTCTTTTGAATAGGTTTTAAATTATGGATCTGTCCTTACTTGGGTTTTTGATTTCACATGTTGAGTTTCTTTTCTTAAATTGCCTGAAGGAATTTCTGCAGGAAATTCCTGGCGCCGTGACTCCCCATTAATTGTTATTTTGGGGCGTTACATTTGTATATAATTAGAAAATTTTGGATTTGTAATCTTTGTAATTAACTTATAATCTTTGTACTTGATTTGTATTTAAATTAGGAAAAAATGAGTGATAGGTTTAGGATAATAATCTTTGATTTATAATTAGATTTATTTTAAAAAAAGCAAAAAATGACATGTGGAGGTTTTAATGAGATGAGTGTCATGTGGCGGTTTTAATGAGGGAGTGACATGTGACGTAATTAGGTTCTAGTTAGTAGATATATAGTAGATTAGGAAATTTTGGATTTGTATATAATTAGGAAATTTTGGATTTGTAATCTTTGTGATTAACTTTTAATCTTTGTGCTTGATTTGTATTTATATTAGGAAAAAATGAGTGATAGGTTTAGGATAATAATCTTTGGTTTATAATTAGATTTATTTTAAAAAATTGAAAAAAAACAAAAAATGACATGTGGCGGATTTTATAAAGGAGTGTCATGTGGTGTAATTAGGCTCTAGTTTAGTAGATATATAGTAGATTAGAAAATTTTGGATTTGTATATAATTAGGAAAATTTGGATTTATAATATTTGTGATTAAATTGTAATCTTTGTGCTTGATTTATATTTATATTAGGAAAAAATGAGTGATAGGTTTACGATAATAATCGTTGATTTATAATTAGATTTATTTTTAAAAAATTGATAAAAGCAAAACATGACATGCGGCAGTTTTAATGAGGGAGTGTCATGTGGTATAATTAGGTTCTAGTTTAGTAGATATATAGTAGATTAGGAAATTTTGGATTTGTATATAATTAAGAAATTTTGGATTTGAATATAACTAGGAAATTTTGGATTTGTAATTTTTGAGCTTGATTTGTATTTAAATTAGGAAAAAATGAGTGATAGGTTTAAGATAGTAATCTTTGATTTATAATTAGATTTATTTAAAAAAATTGAAAAAAGCAAAAAATGACACATGACGGTTTAAATGAGGGAGTGCCATGTGGCGGTTTTAATGAGGGAGTGTCATGTGGCGTAATTAGGTTATACTTTATGAGATATACACTAGATTAGAAAATTTTGGATTTGTATACAATTACGAAATTTTGGATTTGTATACAATTACGAAATTTTGGATTTGTATACAATTAGGAAATTTTGGATTTATAATCTTTGTGATTAACTTTTAATCTTTGTGCTTTATTTGTATTTAAATTAGGAAAAAATGAGTGATAGGTTTAGGATACTAGTCTTTGATTTATAATTAGATTTATTTAAACATATTTAAAAAAGAAAAAAAATGACATGTGGCGGTTTTATTAAGGGAGTGCCATGTGACGGTTTTAATGAGGGAGTGTCATGTATCATAATTAGGTTATAGTTTAGGAGATATATAGTAGATTAGGAAATTTTGGATTTGAATATAATTAGGAAATTTAAATTTTGTAATCTTTGTTATCAACTTGTAATCTTTGTGCTTGATTTGTATTTAAATTAGGAAAAAATGAGTGATAGCTATGTTTAGGATAATCATCTTTGATTTATAATCAGATTTATTTAAAAAAATACAAAAAAGCTTAAAAAGACATGTGACGGTTATAATGAGGGAGTGCCATATGGCGGTTTTAATGAGGGGTGCCATGTGGCGTAATTAGGTTCTAGTTTATTAGATATATAGTAGATTATGAAATTTTGAATTTGTATATAATTAAAAAAAATGGATTTGTATATAATTAATAAATTTTGGATTTTTGATCTTTGTGATTAACTTTTAATCTTTGCGCTTGATTTTTATTTATATTAGGAAAAAATGAGTGATAGGTTTAGGATAATAAACTTTGATTTAAAATTAAATTTATTTTAAAAATTTGAAAAAAATAGAAAATGACATGTGACGGTTTTTATAAAGGAGTGTCATGTGACGTAATTAGGTTCTAACTTAGTAGATATATCGTAGATTAAGAAATTTTGGATTTGTATATAATTAGGAAATTTTGGATTTGTAATCTTTGTGATTAACTTGTAATCTTTGTGCTTGATTCGTATTTAAATTAAAAAAAGATGAGTGATAGGTAGACCTGTACAAGTCCAGGCTAGCCCGACCGGCCCGGACCGCCAACCCGGTTAAAAAACCGGGCTTGGACAACAATATTGGCCCGGTCGGGCTGGGTCGGGCCAGCCCGGTACAGTAACGGGCCGGGCATGGACGGGCCTCTAGGCCCGACCGGGCCTATAAGCCCGGCCCGGTACCCGTTACTGTTTATATAATTAATATATATTTATAATTATATATATATATATTTATAATTTTATATATATATTTATAATTACTGTTTATAATTTTATATATATATATATAAAATTATATATATATATATTTATAATTACTGTTTATAATTTTATATATATATATAAAATTATATATATATATATATATATATTTAAAATTATATATATATATATATTTAAAATTATATATATATATATATAAAATTATATATATATTTAAAATTTTATCCGACCGGGCCAGCCCGCCGGGTAACCCGGCCCGGTTGACCAGGCGGGCCTGAACAAAAAACCCAGCCCGGTTGACCGGGCCGGGCCCGAACCCGGATTTGTACAGGTCTAGTGATAGGTTTAGGATAATAATCTTTGATTTAAAATTATATTTATTTTAAAAAATACAAAAAAGTAGAAAAAGACATGTGACGGTTTTAATGAGGGAGTGTCATGTGGCGGTTTTAATGAGGGAGTGTCATGTGGCGTAATTAGGTTCTAGTTGAGTAGATATAGAGTAGACAAGGAAATTTTTGATTTGTATACAATTAGGATATTTTTTATTTGTATATAATTAGGAAATTTTGGATTAGTATATAATTAGGAAATTTTGGATTTGTAATCTTTGTGATTAACATGTAATCTTTGTGCTTGATTTGTATTTAAATTAGGAAAAAATGAGTGATAGGTTTAGGACAATAATCATTTATTTTTAAATAGATTTATTTTAAAAAATTGAAAAAAATAGAAAATGACACGTCACGGTTTTAATGAGGAAGTGTCATGTGGCGTAAGTAGGTTCTACTTTATGAGATATATAGTAGATTAGGAAATTTTGGATTTGTAAATAATAAGGAATGTTGGATTTGTATATAATTAGGCAATTTTGGATTTGTAATCTTTGTGATTAACTTGTAATATTTGTGCTTGATTTGTAATTAAATTAGGAAAAAATGAGTGATACGTTTAGGATAATAATATTTGATTTATAATTAGATTTATTTTCCAAAAAAAAAATTAAAAAAATAACACGTGGCGGTTTTAATGAGGGAATGTCATGTGGTGGTTTTAATGAGGGAGTGTCATGTGGCTTAATTAGGTTCTACTTTATGAGATATATAGTAGATTAGAAAATTTGGGATTTGTATATAATTATGAAATTTTGGATTTGTATACAATTTGGAAATTTTGGATTTGTAATCTTTGTGTTTAACTTTTAATTTTTTTGCTTTATTTGTATTTAAATTAGGAAAAATGAGTGATAGGTTTAGGATAATAATCTTTGATTTATAATTAGATTTATTTAATCAAATTAAAAAAACAAAAAATGACATGTGGCAGTTTTATTGACGGAGTGCCATGTGACGGTTTTAATTCGAGAGTGCCATGTGTCGTAATTAGGTTCTAGTTTAGTAGATATATAGTAGATTAGGAAATTTTGGATTTGTATATAATTAGGAAATTCTAATTTTGTAATCTTTGTGATTAACTTCTAATCTTTGTGCTTGATTTGTATTTAAATTTGGAAAAAAAATGAGTGATATGTTTACGATAATAATCTTTGATTTATAATTAGATTTATTTTAAAAAATTGAAACAAACAAAAAATGATTTGTGGCAGTTTTAATGAGGGAGTGCCATGTGGCGTAATTAGGTTCTAATTTAGTTGATATATAGTAGATTAGGAAATTTTGGATTTGTATATAATTAGTAAATTTTGGATTTGAATATAATTAGGAAATTTTGGATTTGTAATTTTTGTGCTTGATTTGTATTTAAATTTGGAAAAAACGAGTGATAGGTTATGATAATAATCTTTGATTTCAAATTAGATTTATTTTAAAAAATTGAAAAAAGTAGAAAATGACACATGGCAGTTTTAATGAGGGAGTGCCAAGTGGCGTAATTAAGTTATACTCTATATTGCAAACGTTTTAGAATTGTTTGATTATATAATTTCCGTTGCGATAAATGTCGTTTTTGTTGAACTATTTTATAATCGAGATTTATGTTTTAGTTTGCCCTAGCCACTGTAGAGTTTTACTCTTATTAAGTTGTATTCTTATGACCAAAACTTGGTTTATGATTGATTTAGAGATTGTGTTTTATGCAAGACCATCACATCTATATTTTATATAACTGGTTTACCTTCTATTAGATATTGTTTTGATATTTTATTCCCTAACGCCTTGTGGACCCTTCGGAATTCATGGAACTGTACCATCTCGATTTGGGACTGTTACAAATTTGGATTTGTAATCTTTGTGATTAACTTGTAATCTTTGTGCTTGATTCGTATTTAAATTAGGAAAAAATGAGTGATAGGTTTAGGACAATAATCATTTATTTATAAATAGATTTATTTAAAAAAATAAACAAAAATAAAAATGACATGTGGCGGTTTTAATGAGGAAGTGCCATGTGACATAAGTAGGTTCTACTTTATGAGATATATAGCAGATTAGGAAATTTTGGATTTGTATATAATTAAGAAATTTTGGATTTCTATATAATTAGGTAATTTTTTATTTGTAATTTTTGTGCTTGATTTGTATTTAAATTAGAAAAAATTGAGTGATAGGTTTATGATAATAATATTTGATTTATAATTAGATTTATTTGAAAATTTTGAAAAAAAAAATTGACATGTGGCGGTTTAATGAGAGAGTGCCATGTGGCGGTTTTAATGAGGGAGTGCCATGTGGCGTAATTAGGTTCTACTTTAGTAGATTATGAAATTTTGGATTTGTAATATTTGTGATTAACTTGTAGTCTTTGTGCTTGATTTTTATTAAATTATGAAAAAATGAGTGATAGGCTTAGGATAATAATCTTTGAATTATAATTAGATTTATTTAATAAAATTTTAAAAAGCAAAAAATGACATTTAGCGGTTTTATTGAGGGAGTGCCTACTTTATGAGATATATACTAGTTTAGAAAATTTTCGATTTGTATATAATTATGAAATTTTGGATTTGTATACAATTAGGAAATTTTTGATTTGTAATCTTTGTTTTTAACTTTTAATCTTTTTGCTTTATTTGTATTTAAATTAGGAAAAATGAGTGATAGGTTTAGGATAATAGTCTTTGATTTATAATTAGATTTATTTAATCAAATTTAAAAAAGCAAAAAATGACATGTGGTGGTTTTATTGACGGAGTGCCATGTGGCGGTTTTAATTCGAGAGTGCCATGTGTCGTAATTAGGTTCTAGTTTAGTAGATTAAGAAAATTTGGATTTGTATATAATTAGGAAATTTTAATTTTGTAATCTTTGTAATTAACTTATAATCTTTGTGCTTGATTTGTATTTAAATTTCGAAAAAAATGAGTGATAGGTTTACGATAATAATCTTTGATTTATAATTAGATTTATTTTTAAAAATTGAAAAAAGCAAAAAATGACACGGGGCGGTTTTAATGAGGGAGTGTCATGTTGCATAATTAGATTCTAATTTAATAGATATACAGTAGATTAGGAAATTTTTGATTTGTATATAATTAAGAAATTTTGGATTTGTATAAAATTAAGATATTTTGGATTTGTAATCTTTGTGATTAAATTGTAATCTTTGTACTTGGTTTGTATTTAATTTAGGAAAAAATGAGTGATAAGTTTAGGATAATAATCTTTGATTTATAATAAAATTTATTTAAAAAAATTGACTTTCAAGGGAGGGAAGATGATGTGACCCTACCTAATGTTAATCAAGAAGACTTGCCCATGGCTTCACCAAGCTCTCCCAAGGCGCCCGAGCCCCGCCTCACTAGAGTTGGACAAAACCGAACCTGAACCGTGGAATCGGAACCGGACCGGGTCAAACCCTGAACCGGATCAGACCGGAACCGGACCGACGGTTCAAGGTCCCGACCGGTTCTGGTTTCGATTCAAGGCTTCTTTGAACCGGTGAAGCGACAGTTCAAATCGCAAAAAAAACATAAAAATATAAGAAAAATCATTAAAACCCTAAAGCCCCGAAAACTATAAACCCTAAAACTATAATTCGTAAAGTCCTACTACATTCTACATTAATAATATTACCCTTTAAATCTTAAAAGATCTACAAAAATCATAAACACATTAAAAAAAGTTCAAATAATTAAATATAAAAAACTTAAACCTTACTCTACGAAACCTTAAAATACAAACCCTTAACCCTAAAACTATAAACTCTAAGCTAAATCATATTACATTACCCTTTAAATTTTAAAAAAGCTACAAAAATCATAAACACATTAAAAACCGTTAAAATAATTAAATATAAAAAACCTTACCATAAACCATAAACTCTACAAAACCTTAACCCAAAACTATAAACTATAAACCCTAACCTAGATCATATAATGTTACAACTTACATTACCCTTTAAATCTTAAGAAAGCTACAAAAATCATAAACACAATAAAAACGTTCAAATAATTAAATATAAAAGAATCTAACCATAAACTATACAAAACCTTAAAATACAAACCCTTAACCCTAAAACTATAAACCCTAACCTAGAGTCCTAAATCCTACAATACCGTTTATATCTTAAAAAAGCTACAAAAATCATAAACACATTAAAAAACGTTCAAATAATTAATATAAATAAACTAATCATAAACCATAACTTAAAATACAAACCCTTAACCCTAAACTATAAACCCTAACCTAGAGTCCTAGATCCTACAATACCCTTTATATCTTAAAAAAGCTACAAAAATCACAAACACATTAAAAAACGTTAAAATAATTAAATATAAAAGAACCTAACCATAAACCATAAACTATTCAAAACCTTAAAATACAAAACCTTACCCATAAACTATAAACCCTAACCTAGATCATATAATGTTATAACTTACAATACCCTTTAAATCTTAAAAAAGCTACAAAAATCATAAACACATTACAAACACATTCAAATAATTATATTTAACAAAACCTAAACCATAAACCATAAACTCTACAAAACCTTAAAATAAAATCCCTTAACCCTAAAAACCCCTTTTTCATTAAACCCCTAATTAAACCTTATCATTTTAAATCTTTTTTTTTTTTTTAAATTTAATTTATTTTTAATTTTTATATTTTATTATTAATTGTTTATATTTGTTTTATGTTTTTTAATTTTTTTAATTTTTTGAACCAAACCCTGAATCGGATTTTAAACCGGCGGGAAACCGCCCGAACCTGAACCGGACCGGAACCAAACCGCCGGTTGGATTTGCCGGTTCAGGTTCCGGTTCAAGGTTCCCTTGAACCGCGATTCATGAACCGGAACCGGCGGTTCATGAACCGTGTCCAGCTCTATGCCTCACTCATTCACAAGCGCGCGCCACCCCTAGGGTTTCTACAACAAAGCAAGGCTATGAACCACCTCCTGGCATGATCACAAGGGCCCAAGCTTTTAGACTCAAGACTAAGCTTATGGAGGGTCTTTTGAGCTTAATAATGCCGAGCCAATTTGTACTTGACTCGGTGGTTATTCTCCAAGTAAAGCCGGCGTCGGCGCCTCTACCGCAGATTTGACATGTTGGCATAAAACAAGGCCCATATCAAATCCACTCGGGCCTTTTGCTTCAAATTCAAAGGGGACACGTGGAACCTCTTCCTCTACAAGTGAAGGGTTTTTCCTTGTCTTGAATAGGCTAGCTCAAGAGTTGAAACTCTTGCAATTTTGTTCCTATTTATGCTGGCCTTGTTGGCCTTTGTTACTCACTTAAAATCATAATCAAAACCTAAAGAAAACCTTTATTTTTAGCATAAACAACTCTCTGAATTTGAGAGCTTGTTCGTGAGTAATATCAAACAAAAACCGATCTTCAACTTTGGGTGCGTAATATCCCTTAGGCGTTGATCAAATTGCTCTTCTTTGTGTGGTGCGTAATATCTACACAAAGGAGTTCACTTATCCCTTAATTTCCATATCCAAATCAATCACCATCCATCTCCCCTTCACGTTCTTTATCCAAACACTCCTCCTGCTGAACTCCCTCGCGGAACTCTCTGCGATCCTTCAGTAGAATCGTCGTAACTTTCAATTCTCAGATCCGTTCACAGTCAAATTTGGAGGACATAAACTAGACTCCTGGATCTAACTCCTGGTTTTAAAATCATCCAATTTGGAGGTCGGAGCAAAGAGAACAGCCTCGTAGAAGACAGGATCGAATTTTGGAAACTTACTGTCGAGTTCTTGGAGATCTTAGGAGCAAGGCACGAGTTTCACATCATTCCTAGGCGATTACCTTGCACCGAGGCTTTAGGGAGACGCGATCCTATCAGTTAGCTTATTCTTAAGGGATGAAAAGGCCTCTTCTTGACGTGCACCCCACATAAATGGCACGTTCTTCTTGGTAAGCTCGGTGAGAGGCGAATCAATGGTGCTAAAATCCTTGACAAAGCGTCAATAGAATACAGCAAGCCCTAGGAATTTCGAACTTGAGTCATGGTGGTAGGTGTTGGCCACTCTCTTATTTCCTTCACCTTTTCCTCATCAACCTTGAGTCCTTCCTCGCACACCACAAATCCAAGAAAAAACCAGATGATCCGAACAAAAGTGGCATTTCTTAAAATTGGCATACTGTTTTTCTTTCCTTAGGAATTCAAGGACTAACCTAAGATGCTTAGCATGGTCATGCAAGTTGTGGCTATAAATGAGAATGTCGTCAAAATATACAACCACAAACTTACCTAGAAAAGCTCTCAAGACGTGATGCATAAGCCTCATGAAGGTGTTAGGTACATTAGGTAAACTGAAAGGCATGACTAACCATTCATATAGGCCATACTTAGTCTTAAAGGCAGTTTTCCATTCGTCTCTCTCTTTCATGCGGATCTGGTGGTATCCGCTCTTCAAATCAATTTTAGAGAGGATACTAGATCCGTGGAGCTCATCTAGCATGTCATCAAGCCTTGGAATTGGATGCCGGTACTTGATTGTGTTGTTATTAATGGCACGACAGTCCACACACATTCTCCAAGTGCCATCCTTCTTTGGCACCAATATGACGGGCACGGAGCAAGGACTCAAGCTTTCACGCACATACCCCTTGTCCAAGAATTCTTGAACTTGCTTTTGGAGCTTTTGGGTCTTGGCTGGATTGGCTCTATATGCAACCTTGTTTGGAAGAGCAACGCTAGGGAGAAAGTCTATTTGATGCTCAATCCCACGAATTAGAGGCAGTCCAGCCGACACCTCCTCTTGGAACAAGTCTTGGAACTCCTGCAAAAGAGAAGAGACAATTGGAGGCATGACAACTAGTTATTGAGAAGAGATTAGAACATCCTTATACACTACAAGGAAACAAACTTCACTTCCCTTGAGCGTATTGGTGATATCCTTGGCCTTGGCTAGGAGCAAATGATTGGATGCAACCCCATTGCCACCTATAGCCAACTTCTTGCCTAGAGCCTTCTCTTCCTTTCCTCTAAGAGCTCTCCGCTGCTCATTTGCATTGTGATCGGACATAATCTCTTTTTCCCTTCAAATGGAAAGAGTATTCATTGAAGATCCCTTGGTGTATGACCCCTCTATCAAACTGCCATGGTCTTCCTAGAAGCAAATGACATGCAATCATGGGCAATACATCACATACTACCTCATCTTGGTACCCTCCTATGGAAAACTTGACTTTGGCTTGTTCATTCACCTTAAGAGGAGTGTTAGCATTTAACCAACAAAAGTATATGGCTGAACATGAGGAGTAGTAGGGAGGGCAAATCTTTTTATTACCTCTTGGTCGATTATGTTTCAACATGAGCCACCATCAATGATAAGGTTGCAAATTTTACCTTGAATGAGATACCTTGAGTGGAAGATGTTCTCACGCTGATTTGGAGGGGATGGTGATTCACTTGCCATGAGTGAGCACTTAACCACAAAGCACTCTCCTTGAGCTTCTGCCGCCACTTGAAGCTCTTCTTCCGCTTCATCCTCTTGGTCTTTCTTCAAGTGTTCCTCTTCAGATTCATAGTCTCCAATGGTGTTAAGAACTTGGCGCTTGGAAGGACAATCTCTAGCCATGTGCCCACGACCTAAGCACTTGAAACACTTGACATCCCTTGCCCGACTCTCTCATTCTTTTTTCTGAATTGAGTGACTAGGTGGGGAGTCCCTTCATGGCTGCACTTGAGGAGTGCCTTGTCGTGGCTCTTAGCGCCTTGGCTGGGGTTGAGAAGTTCTAGAACTTGTAGCTTGCCATGGCCTAGAGTTGGTAGCTTACGGCCGCTTGTGTGGGAGGTTCTTATACACATGGTTGGTGTAGTGGAGCACTTCTTCAATGGGTGTTCCTCTCACAAAGTGTTGCATGCTCACAACAGCCTTAAGCTCAGGGTTCAAGTTGTTGAAAAACTTGGATATAACATATCCTTCGGGAAACCGCAGGCCAGACCTAAAGATGAGGGTCTGAAGCTCTTTGTAGAACTCATCCAGAGTCCTATCACCCTTGCCTCAATTTCTCTAGTCTAGCATGCACTCTCTCAGTGTAATCCTTGGGCAAAAATCTTACTCTAAGGGCATTTTTCATCTCATCCCAAGTGGCAATCTGCGGGTATGCTCTGTAAGTTTTCTCTTTCTTTTCCTCAAGCCACCAATGGTATGCAAAGTTGGTGAATTTGATGGACGCAATGGCCACCTTTTGTGCCTCGGTGTAATTGTAGAATTCAAAGACTTGGTCGGTCTTGGTCTCCCAATCTATGTAGGCTTCTACATCCGAGGTGCCTTCAAAAGCTTGAACCTCTAGCTTGACATTAAAAGGAAGGGTCTCTCCCTTGGTACTGATTTTGGTCATCCTCAAAATAACCTTTATGGGCTGGGTAAGGTGCCCTGGGAGCTTGTGCAAACCTCTCACGCACGTGATCCCTTCTTGGCACATTCCTTCTAGGCAAAATATGGTGAGGAAGATTAGTTCTTGAGGGAGGCTGCTCATAAGCTCTCGGTGGTACCTCTTGTGCCCCAACACCTGCATGGTTAGTGCACAAAAGAGGGAAGCCAGGAGCACTAGAAAGAGTAGAAGAAACCAAAGGATCATGGTCCATACCTTGCTCGTAGCGTGTGGTAGCTACATATGGGGTTTGAGAGGGAATGACCTCCTCATGGAAGGTCATCCGGGAGAATTCATGATGCATTGCTCCAGAATATTCTCCTTCATGTCGTGGAGAATGAGATGCCATGCATTCTTCACGAGCAACACTTGGTCTAAGCCAACTAAGAGAGTTTCCAACTTGGTCTCCATGCTTCTTATGAGGACGGCATTCTCAACTCTCACCTCTTGTATTTGTTGATGCACATGCTCCTCTTGTTCCGCCTTGTTGGACTGAATGGCGAGAAGGAGTGTCTCCAAGGTGATAGGAGGAGTTGGGAGTGGCTCACTTATGTTGATGCCCTTGTTCTTATCCGCATAATCCATGCCCTTCCTTACAAGGTTAGAAATCGAAGCAAAACCAAGCAACAAGGACTAAAGAAGACAAGATCAATCAATGGAACCTTGAGCAAGCAAGTGTTTAAAATTTGATTTAAGCCTTCGAAAATTTAGTTTACAAGCACTCATGAGGGTAGGTTTAGGGTCCTAGACAACAACAACAACCAAACAAAACAAGCACTAATTCTAAATGAACCCGTGCACACACTTGGTTAGAAATCAAACCAGCTCAAACACAAGGAAGCTACTAAACCCCTCTTGTCCTTAGATCCACACTTTAGACAATTTTTGGCCTAGCCTTGCTTGGTCTCTTTTTCTCATGGGGTTTGACTTTTTCTATGTCCGGGCTCTTTTCCTTCTCCCCGGATCCGAGTTTTTCTTGCCCCACTTCTTTTTCTTACCAAGTCCGTGTTTTGTAGGCAACTTATGAAGATGCTTCAAGAGTTTTTTGGTTCTGTTTTTTTTAAAACTCAAGGGCCGAACACTTGTCTTATACTTAGTATTTTCTTGACAAGAGAGTCGTTCCCATATCCTATATGCAGATTTGGTTCGGTTTCAATCGCAAGAAACTCACAAATTCAAGCAAAATATCATGCAACAAATAATAAAGAAAATAAAACTACTAAATGAACTAATTACTGAAGTTGAATTAATGGAAGTGAGTTTCAAAAGACTTCAGTAAAGACCCTCACTAATAAGGATGGGCAAAACTAGACCGGACCGGACCGTCACGGTCCGGGGATTTTACGTTCCCGGTCTTACGGTCCGGACTGTAATTTTTACGGTCCGGACGGTTGGACCGTAAAAATTAAAAAAAAAGGTTAAAAATATTTTTAGGGGTAATTTTTCCGGTCCGGTCCATAAGTTTTACGATCCGGTCCGGTCCGGTCCGGACCGTAGTTTTTACGGTCCGGTCCGGACCGTAATCAAACCCTTTAAATGCCGAAAAATATAAAATTCGGTCTTACCGGTCCGGACCACGGTCCATACTTTAAAAAAATTACGGTTCGCCGGTCCGGACCGGATGCCCATCCTTACTCACTAATGCTTGGTGGTTTAGGGACAACAAAAGGTTATCTTCAACCTCTATCCACTCGTCCTCACTCACCCAATATGCAGCAAGTTTTCAACCCCACAGTTTAACACAATAAAACACTCAAAAGTTTAGGAAAACCAACAAGAAAGTGACTCAACTGGACACGAAAACAAAAGGGCTTGCAATACTGGATTCAAGTCGACTTAGATCAAATTTTAGAGCGATTACTTGCAAAACTGGATTCAAATCGGCCTTCTCTTCGTCCACGATGCAAGGAAATTGCTCCAACTAATGCCCAAGTGAAGGATTGAACACGATCTGGCTCCAAGGAATGGAAATGAGGCTAGCTGAGGGAATAGAGATGTGAGGGGAGATGGTTCGGTGAAGAAGAAACTGAGGAGGGTAGAGATTGACGTTTGGGTGAGTGGATGTTGATGATGAGATGCTGGATAGGCGATCTTCAAAGGTGGATGTGACGCACCACCATGGAAGAACATGTTGATCTTCAACTAAGGGATATGACTCAGCCAAAGGAGAAGATCAGAAGGTGTTCGATACAACTCACGACCAAGAGGGATTTCCTGGATAACTAAGCTCTTAGGTGCTTCTTTGATTAGGTTAAACATGTCTTACAAAGATAGGAAGAAGGCTATCAATAGCCTTGGCAAAACAAGAGCCAAATATGTGACCTTTGACATGGCGCAAGTCACCTAAACTTATAAACTGAAATAAGCTTATTATAAGCTGGCAAAAATGTCATTTAAAACTCAAGAAAATGATTTAAAGAAATAAAAAATCAAGTCCTTATTAAATGCCCAGCTTCACGCCCAAGATGACAAGCAAGGGCTCATCGCCAACACATCCGAGTGAACCTCAAGCAATATGACCGAGCCATCTTGACTTTCTCTCGGCACACCTTGGCTCATTAGACCCTTCATGAGCCTAGATTGGAATTCCTTGGCTTTGGTGCTGGTGATGGTGCCTAGAGGTGGATCATTATCGGCATTAGAATTAGAAACCCTAGTGGCCGCGCGAGCAAGGCGAGGAGAGCATCGACGATTGAGCATTTGGTCAGTTCCCTCGGCACTCATTGGTTGTATGGTCTTTGTTGGACTAGTGGAGCCTTGTGACTTTTTGGTGTGCAGGACAAATTGATCGGGGCCCAATGAAGTTGGTATAGGCAAGCTAGGGGCCACGGCGGGCGTCGACGAGGGTGTATCAAGGGGCAACACCTCATGGTCATCAAGGTCTTGATGGGGCGTAGTTACATCACGTCCCTTCTTGGATCAAACTTTCTAAGAGAATCTTTCCCATTGTTGTGGACGAAGCATTTGCAACCAAAAGTATGCAGATGTGAGACATTAGGCTTTCTTTACCGTAAGAGTTCATAAGGAGTCTTGTTCAGTAGCGAGCGAATGGTTGTCCTATTCAGCACATAATAAGCAGCATCCAAAGCTTCAGCCTAAAAACTCTTTGGAAGACCACTGGCAATAAGCAAGGTGCGCGTCATGTCCTCTAGAGTCATGTTCTTCCTTTCCACAACACCATTTTGTTGTGGAGTTCTAGGTGCTTAGAAGTTATGACTTATGCCATTGTTCCGACATAGGGATAGAAACTGAGAATTCTCAAATTCTGTCCCATGATTAGTACGAATGGAACCAAGAGACTGTCCAAGATTCTTTTCAACAGATTTCAGCCATGTCTCAAACTTAGCGAACACTTCAATCTTCGAGGATAGAAAGAGGGTCCATGTATACCTGGAGAAATCATCAACAATAACAGAGACATATAGATTCCCTCCACGGCTCTTTGTACGCATAGGCCCACAAAGATCCATGTGGATTAGTTCCAAAGGACGAGTTTTGGTTACCTCTTTCTTGGATTTGAACGAAGATCTCACTTGTTTTCCTTAGGTAAAAGCATCACAAACTTCATTTGATGTGATCCGAGCCCACCTGGGTCCGCCTTCCCATGGTCTGCCTCGATCGACGGTCTAACCCAGCGGCCCAGCCCACGGTATGCCTCAATCGGCGGTCTGACCGCTGGCGCCCTGATCACAGAGCAGAGCTACAGCCCCTGCACCCCAACCTGGAGGGAGGCTTGTGCCTGTTAATCCTCCAGGATGTTGGTGAGGGGACTCGAACCCCCGACCCTTTGATATGAGGGCAGTGGAATACCCATCATATCACCAATTGGGCTGCAGTATAGTTGGTGATATGATGGGCATTCCACTTCCCTCATATCAAAGGGTTGGGGGTTCGAGTCCCCCCACCAACATCCTAGAGGATTAACAGGCGCAAGCCTCCCTCCAGGTTGGGGTGCAGGGGCTGCAGCCCTGCTCTGTGATCAGGGTGCCAGCGGTCAGACCGCCGATTGAGGCAGACCGTGGGCTGGGCCGCTGGGTCAGACTGCCGATCGAGGCAGACCATGGGAAGGCGGACCTAGGTGGGCTCGGATCACATCATAAAAGTGCACTTTTATGATGTGATCCGACCCTACCTGGGTTTGCCTTCCCATGGTCTGCCTCGATCGGAGGTCTGACCCAGCGGCCCAGCCCACGGTCTGCCTCAATCGGCGGTCTGACCGCTGGCGCCCTGATCACAGAGCAGAGTTGCAGCCCCTGCACCCCAACCTGGAGGGAGGCTTGCGCCTGTTAATCCTCCAAGATATTGGTGGGGGGACTCGAACCCCCGACCCTTTGATATGAGGGAAGTGGAATGCCCATCATATTACCAACTATACTGTAGTGTAGTTGGTGATATGATTGGCATTCCACTTCCCTCATATCAAAGGGTCGGGGGTTCGAGTCCCCCCACCAACATCTTGGAGGATTAACAGGCGCAAGCCTCCCTCTAGGTTGGGGTGCAGGGGCTGCAGCCCTGCTCTGTGATCAGGGCCCCAGCGGTCAGACCGCCGATTGAGGTAGACCGTGGGCTGGGCCGCTGGGTCAGACCGCCGATCGAGGTAGACCATGGGAAGGCGGACCCAGGTGGGCTCGGATCACATCATCATTGCTTGTTACTTCAATCTTAGGAAGACTGTTGACCAGTTCTTGCCGATGAAGTTTGGAAAGAAGTTGAAGACTTGCATGTCCAAACCGCTTGTGCCACAAGTCTGTTGTCACAGCAATGGACGACAGACACATGTCCTTCTCAGGGATAAAAGCAAGATCAACTTTGTAGACGTTGTTTTCACAGATCCCTTTGAGCAAAATTTTCCCTGTACTAATACACTCAACTTGACAATCATCAGTAGTAAAGACTACACTATTTTTCTTGTTTGGGCATAGTAGAGCAACACTAAAAAAATCAAACTTGAGATTGTTCACAAGAGTCACATTATCCACAGTTATGTGACTAGAAAGCCCTACCTTACAAAGACTACAAACTTCTCCCTTACTCTTGTTTCCAAATGTTATGGAACCTCCGGAGGATTGTTGAAGTGAGGTGAACTAGCTTTTTTCCCTATCATATGACTTGAGCATGCACTATCGAAGTACCAGGAACCTTTCCTCACTTCATCCTGTATTGAAAAGATTAGTTCTTACGAACCCAGACAAGCTTAGGCTTTCTGGGTTTGGGAGCAACATATTTGATCTTAGTAGGTTTTTCATTGACTTTTTCTCTAGCAATGCGAGCAATCTCCTCATTGTGTCTTTTCAAAAGACACTCTTGTTTGTAGTGACCACCATGACCACAATACCAACAAACTCTATGACACTTTAAATCCACATACTTGCTCTGTCCATGCCAAATTGGTTTGTTAGCAACCCTGGAATGAAAATCAATGTGATTGGGCTTACCATTCTATGCTTGCTTTAGCCAAATAGAGTGAGCCTTTTGTCCATGATACCAAGGTTTGTTCCCGTCAGCCAAATTCGTATAGTCTTTCCGATTGTTCCCTTGAGAGGAACTTTCACCATTTTCTCAAAACGATTGTTTTCCTTCGACTTCGGGACTTTGAACCTGGGTGTCATCAACATGAGACTTAGCTTGGTATCCAATTCCAAAGCGAGGCACAAGTTTCTTCCTTTTTTTTTTTAATTCTTGGCTGCAACAAACTCAATGCCTTTAGTCTTTCCTTTCTGTTCCTCATTGAATTCGGACAAATCACTAGACAACTTAGCGTTGCTTAGTTTTAACATTAAGGATTCCGATTTCAATGAGGTAACAGAAGCTTCCAAGGAATTAATCTTTTCAGTGAGCTTGGGACATTCACCACAAGAGTTAGAGAAAGAAGATAAAATGTTCTCAAGATTGGTCACTTTTTCAGCCCAACCTTTGTTCTCATCTATCAAACTTGAGATTGTATCATCCTTTTCTCCAATCTGCTCACTAAAGAGGCTATATTTTCATGAGCAAGTTTTTTAATAATGAAAATCAGTTGTTCCTAAGACTTGCTTTTCAAGCTTGAAATGAGTTCAGATTCATTTACCTCAGAGTCATTTGGACTACCTTCAGCCATGAGACAGAGCATGCTTGAGACAGAGTTGCAATCTTTTGAGTCATGAGGACCCCCAATGGCCATCAAGCAGACATCCCTTGAATGAGATGATTCTTCATCTTCTGAGTCAAAGTCTCCCCAAGTTTGCCACCATTGCTTGTTTTTCTTCACGAACAGAAGGAAGACCCGCCTTTTTCTTAAAGCAGTTTTTGGCAGAGTGTCCCTTGTTTTGACAGTGATAACAAACGACATCCTTCAGATCTTTGTTCCCTTCAGAGGAATGAGGGGCACCCTTGCTTCGAGACCATATTCTCTTCATCGCTCTGGTGATGAGAACAATGTCTTCATCTCCATCCTCATCCTCATCTTCAACTTGAGACAAGTCAAAGGCTTTTTCAACCTTTAGAGCACTGCTTTGAGCCTTCTCAGTTCCCCTTCGGCTCATCTTGGAGTTATGAACTGAGGCTTTGTGATCCGCTCTACTTTATAGTACGTAACTAGGAGTTGTTACTGGATATTAGGTACCATTTTGTGTGGGTTTAGAAGATATTTGAGGAGAATGGAGATGTAGAGAAGAAATGGCGGAAAAGGAAGATTTTAGCGCATATTGTGAAGACATTGAAGATGAAGGCGAAGCCACAAGAGAAGACCGCGCGAAAGAAACAGAAGTCGCAGCGGAAGGCTTGGCCGTAGGCGCGGAAGGATTGGCCGCGGGCGCGAAAATATTGGCCGCGGGCGCGGATGGACGACAGAAGAAGATGAAGATTACAGGCATTTCCGCGGGCACATAAGTATTTTTGCGGTCGCGGATTTCCCTACTGGCGCGGAGCGCGTCGACGATTCGTCCGAGATCTTTAGTTCACTTTATTTCCTTTTATTTTATTTCTTTTTAGTTCGTTTGTTTTATTTTTAGAAGATTGTTATTGTTATCTTTGAGGAATTATGTTTTACTAAGTCTTTATATTCTGCCTTTAGAACATGAGATTGGAGAGTTCATTTTTCTCCTTCTTCCTCTTTTCCCTTTTCTTTGTTTTTACCTTTGTTTTGTTTTTGGCTGGACAATTGAAGCCTTGGTTTGAATTTGATTGTGATATTATTCCTTTACTCTATCCTTGAATGTTATTGAATCTCTTGCTCTTCATCCCATTGAGTTTTATTGATTTCTCTAGCCCGATCAACTTATAGTTATTGATATCATTCATACTGCAAGATTAGGGTTTTGAATTCTATTGGTTTATCTAGTTCACCGTTTCGTTGAGATTAGTATTATTAGTATTGGTTTCCCTAGCCTGACAAATTAGTTGAGATTGGTATTATCTATAGTGCTGGTTCCCCTAATTTGGTAAACTTGTTAAGATTAATATTGTTCATCTCTAATTCATAGTAGCAACTACGATATTCTAGAACTGGTTGGAATAGTTTATTGTAGAAGAGAATTGATTGCATGTCGAGTACTGCCTGGTTGTTAAGTATTGCATGAACCTATCTATTCCTGAGCTTACTGCTGCTGTTAAATTAAATCTTGATAGTTTTTTTTTTGTTTAATAGTTAGGATTATCAGGACTGGTTGGACTGGTAATTAATTTAGAACAGGGATTAGGACATTCATGAGAATTGAGAACTAGGGATAATCAATGATCGATCAACCAAACTGAAGGTGGATGTTTGTCTAGTCAAGCTATTTATGTTTTATTTATCATTTTCTTAGTTAGATTCATATAAACTCCCCCCTTTGTCTTTGTTATCAATTGGTGAACGATTTGGCAAACAGGATATATAGCTTGATTCTCTGTGGGATTCGACCCTTACTTACCAAAGCTACATTAGTTTGGTTTTTGAGGTTTATTTGATAGGTGTCTATGACAAACGCCTCATCAAATTTGGCACTGTTGTCGAGGAATCTAAAGTCTGTATATTCTCATTTTTGTGATGGTTTACCGATGTGATCCACAAGACACTATGTCGAGCCACGACACTAACCAAGGCGTTGCTCGGGAGGCAACCCGAGGTATGTAATTATTTTCATGTCTTCTCTTTTCAAGTTTTGTTTCGTGTTGTTTCGTGTTTAGACTAACATGCAGGTAGGAGTCTCGAAGACAAAGTTCGAAGACGGTGTTTGCCTCGCAACAGACACGAAACCGCGACTGCAAAAATATTTCCGCGATCGCGGTTTTACCATTGTAAGTCTCCTCATCTGAAAAAAAAATATTCAAAAAAAAATTTAAAAAATAATAATCCGAAGACACCGCAACCGCGGCCTTAAAACCGCGATCGCGGCCCAGTTGTCCAATTTTTACTACGAGAGACGGCGTGCATCATGCTGCCAAGGAGGAGACATTAGCCCGACATTTTTATTTGGCATCGATGATGGCCCGACAGTAGACAGCTGATGAGGAGGTGCTCTAGAGCCAACTGCAGTTATGATTATTGATATGGAGCGACAAAGCCCGCTACATGATTACACTAGGGCTCCATATTCGTGTTTGTTGAAGGCTCGTGCAACTCAGTTTCTTTGCTGTGCCACTTCACCTTACAGTGGATCAATTTGGTTGCACGAGGAGTTTACTTGAGTAGGACCGCCGCAACACCAGAGACTTGTATTTTCAATGTTTTACCGCCAGCACCAACGACCAAGTCCAGGCCACCTCGACGACGGTCGTGAGTACTTTTCTGCTTTCCCCTGTGTTTCATCTTTTTGTCTTTCATTACATTGAGGACAATGCAATATTTAAGCATGGGGGAGTGATCTATACTTGCTAGTCGCCTGAATGAAAAAGAAAAAAAAAAAGAAAATCCTGGGATAAGCTGAAAACCCGAAAGGGCGGGTTAGGCAATAAGCAGGTGGCCCGTAGCAGCATTAGGCTGGGGTAATAAGAGGTCAAGAGTGATGTGAGTTTTGTGAGCCCATCTATTGAAAAATGAAATGAGTGGCTAGGTGAAAACCCGAAAGGGCGCCTAGGCAAAATGAGTGGAAAAAAAAGAGTGATTATTAGGATTCCTCATTTTTCCTGGCGTGGTGACATAAGTGTTGGAGCTATAAAGAGGATTCGGGTAGGTCACTTTGGGAGGTATAAGAAGATAGATTGGAGTTAGGATTAGATGGTCACTTTCACTCTATGGTGTTCGGGTTAAGCTTGGGGGAAGTACTCTGCTTTCCTTGAAGCTTGTGTGTTGTGTTGATTGTGTTGGTGCCTTGGAGATTCATGAGTAGGTATAGTTCCTAGTGGAGAGTTTTGTTGTGCTTCCTGAGACCTTGGGTATTTCATTGGAGGAGTAGGTTTCTATTAGCTTACTCGAGGACGAGCAAGGTTTAAGCATGGGGGAGTTTGACCCGCTCTACTTTGTAGTGCGTAACTAGGAGTTGTTACTAGATATTAGGTACCATTTTGTGTGGGTTTAGAAGATATTTGAGGACAATGGAGTTGTAGAGAAGAAGTGGCAGAAATGAAGATTTTAGTGCATATTGTAAAGACATTAAAGATGAAGGCGAAGCCACAAGAGAAGACCGCGCGGAAGAAACAGAAGTCGTAGCGGAAGGCTTGGTCGCGGATGCGGAAAACTTGTCCGCGGGCGCGGAAGTATTGGCCGCGGGCGCGGATGGACGACAAAAGCAGATGAAGATTACATGCATTTCCGTGGGCGCAGAAGTATTTCCGCGGTAGCGGATTTCCCTACTGGCTCGGAGCGCGTCGACGATTTGTCCGAGATCTGTTTTGTTTTATTTCTTTTTATTTTATTTCTTTATTATTTTGTTTAATTTCCTTTTAGGAAGATATTATTTCTTATCTTAGGAATTAGGTTTTGCTAGGTTATTTACCTCTCTTTGTTAGCAGCCTTTTCATTATCACTTTATCGTTCATTATTTTTCCTTAGAGTTTTATGCTTTGAAGACTATGAAGAACTAAACAACCATTGCTTAGTCCGACGATTGAAGCCTTCGTTTGTATTTGGTTATGAGATTATAACTCTATTTCCTTTCCTTTGATTATATTGATTCTCTTTATGCTTCATCCCATTGATTCTTGCTGATTTGACTAGTCTGATCATCTAGTTGATATTAGTGATTTTCTATTGCTAGGGTTTGGATAATTCTGGTTGAAATCCCTTATCTTGTGTAGCAACCACAATTTACAGGAACTGGTTGTGAATGTTTATTGTGAAGAGAATTGATTACATGTTGAGTACTGACTAGTTGTTAAGTATTGCATGTATCATGCTTAATTCCTATGTTTACTGCTGCCGTTAGATTGAATCTTGATGGTTTCTTGATTGTTTAATGGTAAGTATTTTCCGGGCTGGTTGACCTGTCTATATACATAAGATCGGAATAGGAATATTCATTGGTAGGAATTGGAGATAATCTAGGATCAACCAATCAAACTGAAGTGTGGATATTTGTCTGGCTAAGTTACTTCTCACCCAGTGATTACATCTTTTGCATTGATTTACCTTGTTACTTGACACAAACCAAAATCCCCCATTTTCTTACTATTGGCATACAACCTTTGCATATAGGAAGATTGCTTACCTCCCTGTGGGATCGATCCTTATTTGCCCTACTACATTAGTTAGGTTTTTGAGGTTATTTGATAGGAGTCTACGACAAACCCCTCATCACTTTGCTTTCCAGCTTGGCAACAACTTCTTCCATAGTGAGAGCTTTGACATCAGTCTGGGCGTAAAGGGTAAAAGCAATTGCGTCCCATTGAGGGTTGAGACCTTGCATGAAGTGATGAGTAAGCTTCTAGTCAGGAAGCTTCTCGCCAAGAACTCTAGTTGGCCAACTACTCCTTGGAAGCGTGATGTGACCCTGCCATCCTTGTCACATCCGCCTTGAGACTCCCGTACAGTTACATCCAGTACGATCGAGACATTAATTGCTTAGCACGTTTTATGAACATTATTTCTATTTTTAGTAGATGCTATTTCTGGATGGTTGCCATTTATGTTAAATGGGTTGCCAGAATTAGTAACTAGAGAGTCTGGCCCATTAGGTCAACTCTCTAGTATAAATACTCTCTTTTGTCTTCATTTTCAATTACGTCCAAATAGAGCTTTGTTTTCCAGTCGAGTAATCTCCTGCAAACCCGGGCCCTGACGTCACAAAATTAACGCATTTCTAGTTGAATTATCCTGGCGCGTTAATTCGGTTACCGATCTATCCAGTTACTTCCGCAATCCCGAGACAAGAACTAACCCTAGTTCTCGTCTCCCCTCAAACCCTAATACCGCCGGTCTTCCTTCCTCCCTACGTCCGCCGCCCGCACCACCACAACTCTGCCTCCTCTTCACCATCACCAACCACCTTCCGCCACCATTCCGCATCCTCTCCGAACACCCTCAGTCCGCAGATCATCGTCATCTCCAATCCGAAGAGTTGTTCGCCCTACTACGCATTCAATCGATCCTTGACAGCGAATCGTGGTCTTTCCATCGGACAAGGTCACATCAACTGGCATCAAAGCTTTCGAATCGCGTAAGTCATTCCAACTCTTCATTCAAATCACTCATTCGCTTCAGCAAATCCATTCTTGCATATCAAAAAAAAAAACGACGAACCTTTCTGCCCAGATTTTGTCAATTTTTTTTCCTTTCCGCAATTCTCTTCCATATTCCTATAGAGCATCTCAAGACGATTCCGGGCATATAAAATTCGCTCAAAACGGACATCGTTTGACCCCTCAAAAGGCCAAAATACGAACACAAAAAAAAAACAATTTTTTTTCCTGCCCAGATCCGAACCCCTGCTCACTGATTTTCTGCAAATTTACTGGTTTTTGCTTGGTTTTGGATAGTGTTTGTGGTAGATACGCTTGCATATAGGCTTAGATAGTTCGTTGCGACTTCGTTTGCCTGGTGTGCGCCACAAATCTACATCTTCGCAATCTCCTTCTTCTCCCACTTGAATCACAGCAGAATTTTTTTTTTCTGCTGCATTTCTGTAATTTTGCTGAACATTTTGTGCGTTTGCTGCTTTTTGTGCACAGATTTGTGCAATTCTTGTGCATTTCTGCTGAACATTCTGTGTGTTTTGCTGAAGTTCTGTGTGCAGAATCTATAGTTGTTCACAGATTTATAAAAAAAAAAATCGAGACTACACAAGCCAAAATAAGGCAAGTGCGTCTCTCGTAGCAGGAAGGGAGAACCCGGTCTTGATTCCGGCACCTTCAACCCCCGTTATCACAGTGATTCATTTACCGTCTTCTCTATCTCTCACTATTTGGGTTGCATATCTTGGTTGACTGTGTTGTGCTTACTTCTGTGCTTATATCCTTACATATCTACTTTCGACATTTCCTTTGCTGAGCATTGCCTTGATTTTGTTGATTGTTGTGTGAGTTGCCTTCAGCCTGCTCGTAACCGCCCACACGGCCAGCCAGATTAGTTCCCTGAGTGATTGTTTGTTGAGTTCGGTTCTGCTTACCTTTTTGTTGATTCTCTGTTGCTGTTGTTGTTCGCTTTGATTCCTGTGGTTTGCCATTTCTTGCTATCAGGTACCATGTCAGACGGTGATACAACCCGTGAGACAGGCGCAGAGACTGCTGAACACCGAACGCTCCGAGAGCTGCTTGCTAGAGACAAGGCAAGAGACGCACAGTTCGCTGAACTCCTGCGTAAATATGACGAGCTCTTAGCCCTGGAAGAGGCGAAGGGTAAAGCCCCGATGCTTCCCTCAACATCGACTCCAGGCCAACTGAAATGCCTCGAGTCACATAAAGTGATCCAGGCGGAAGACCCTGCCATTGTAGAGGCAGATGTTGACGACATCGAGGTTGACCCTGTCGGCGTCTTTACAACCGATGCTGAAGACGATGTGGTCGGTACTTCCGATCACCATGATGACCAAGCATACCACTATGCCTTGGTTACTAGACGCGTGCTGAGCGAGAAGGAGGGAGCCCTTAACGAGCACCGAGAGAACTTGTTTCATGCTCGGTGCAGCCTTCCGGATACATCACTGAGTGTGATCAGTGACGGGGGTTCTTGCTGCAACATTCTCCATGAGGAGGTTGTGCACCGTTTCCACCTTCCGCCTACACCACAACCAACTCCCTCCGACCTCCAGTGGATCTCTGAAGGGTCAGGTAACACATTTTCTCGCCAGAGTCTTATTTCCATTTCTATTAGTCCTTACAACGACACTGTGCACTGTGATGTTACCGCTATGGCCGCAACCCATCTGCTTTTGGGTCGTCCATGGCAATATGATCGTCGCGTGCTTCACGACGCGTATTTGAACACTAACATGTTCAAATACCATGGGAAGCGCGTGACTCTCTTACCCATGAGTCCAAAGGACATTTTACAGGAGTAGGCTGAGCGACAACGCCAGAAGGCCATTGAGGCCGCCCGAACTCCGCCTGCAATGAAACCCGCCCCGGGGAACGCCAGACGACAACTCGGCCGCGTCACCGATCGAGTGGAGGCACCTGGGGGAAACTCGGGCGACAACTCGGCCGGGTCACCGACCGAGTTGTGTCACCTGGGGGAAACTCGGCCAGAAACTCGGCCGAGTTCTGGTCCGGGTCAGCATACCTGGACACAACTCGGTCACCCACCCGACCGAGTTGTGGACCGAGTCGGGCACGGCGCCCGCAACTCGACCGAGTCAGCTTCCAGGACTCCGCCCTCGCCTTCTGCCTTTTTTGGGTGATCTTCTGCATCTTCAGCTACTTCTGCATCTACCTTGCGGGGCACCTGTGAACCCAGAGTTCTTCTGGCAAAACGCAGGGACCTTACACCGGTACTTCAAGGCAAGTCTGTTTGTTTTCTTCTTATTCCTCGCCTTTGTGCCACTACTACGACAGAGCCCGCACTTCCGCCTGCAATTTTGTCTGTTTTGCAGGAATTTGTGGATTTCATGCATGACGAGCTGCCGCCAGGCCTGCAACATGTGCGTCGTATTGAGCATTGGATGGACTTCTTTCCCGACGCGTCGCTGCAGGACCAGGAGAACTTTGCTGCTGGGAAGTTGGATGAGCACATTCAGGAGCTACACATGAGGACACACCCACAGCTGGAGCGACGTGCGATACAATACTCATCCCAGAAGAACAAGGGAAGGAGACGATTTATCTTCGCCCCGGGCGACTTGGTTTGGCTTCACTTGCGAAAGGAGAAATTTCCTTCCGTCCGCAAGTCTAAGCTCAACCAACGGGGTGATGGTCCATTCAGAGTCGTCATGAACATTGGCGAAAACACATTCCAGCTCGAGCTACCAGACAAGTATGGGGTGCGTGAGACGTTTGACGTCGCGGACTTCACACAATATGTTGAGCCTGAGCCTAATGAGGGTGAAGCGGGGATGCTTTACAACCAAGTGGGGGAGGGTGATGTGACCCTACCGTCCTTGTCACATCCGCCTTGAGACGCCCCTACAGTTACATCCAGTACGATCGAGACATTAATTGCTTAGCACGTTTTATGAACAGTATTTCTATTTTTAGTAGCTGCTATTTCTGGATGGTTGCCATTTATGTTAAATGGGCCGCCAGAATTAGTAACTAGAGAGTCTGGCCCATTAGGTCAACTCTCTAGTATAAATATTCTCTTTTGTCTTCATTTTCAATTACGTCCAAATAGAGCTTTGTTTTCCAGTCGAGTAATCTCCTGCAAACTCGGGCCCTAACGTCACAAAATTAACGCGTTTCTAGTTGAATTATCCTGGCGCATTAATTCGGTTACCGATCTATCCAGTTACTTCCGCAATCCCGAGACAAGAACTAACCCTAGTTCTCGTCTCCCCTCAAACCCTAATACCGCCGGTCTTCCTTCCTTCCTACGTCCGCCGCCCGCACCACCACAACTCCGCCTCCTCTTCACCATCACCAACCACCTTCCGCCACCATTTCGCATCCTCTCCGAACACCCTCAGTCCGTAGATCATCATCGTCATCTCCAATCCGAAGAGTTGTTCGCCCTACTACGCATTCAATCGATCCTTGACAGCGAATCGTGGTCTTTCCATCGGACAAGGTCACATCAAAGCGGGAGTAGAAGTCTTGAATGTGTTCACTTTTTCCTTGGGAGATGTAGTCATACTCCTTCATCAAGACGAGGATACAATTTTTCTTGACATCCTCATTGCCTTCATGGAGACGCTTCAAAGCATCCCAGATCTCCTTAATTGTTTTGTAGCAGATGACCTTCTTAAGATCATCAGGGAGCAAAGACATATGAAGGATCTTTTTGGCTCTGCTATTCTTCTCCATCTTTTTCCAATCAGCATCATCATAGTCAACACTTGCTTTTGGTTTTGTTGCATCCTTTTCATCCTGAATTGGGATAGGACCGACTTTGATGATTTTCCATATCTGACCATCAAGGGAGCAAATATGTGACTCGATTTGCTCAACCCACTAGTCGTATTCACCAACTTTCAGAGTTGGTGGTTTCCAGAATGAGTCACTGATAGCATTGCTTGACGGCATCTTTCCTGCAAAGTCTTAACGAACACAATCTAGAGACCAAACTCTGATACCAATTGTTGGATCGTTAGTGTTTCGTCTGAGGGAATAAATGTTTTGTTCCCAGAGAAGGTACAGTAGAATATATAAGCAGAAAAGAATAAGATTAGAACTCACTATTTAGAGTGGAAACCCCAATTAATCAAATGACTAATTAAGGAAAAACCACTACCTCCAAGCTTCCCGCTTGAGAGGATTTTGAAGATGTCTACTTGTCTTATTGATTTCTTGATCAGTTACAGTTGTAGCTCAGACTTCAAACCCTAGACATCCCACCTAGTTTTGAATCACTCCTACAATGATGAACACGAGCTCACTCTCTAAGACTCACGAACTTATTCACTTATTTTTTCTCTCTCACTAAAATGCTTCGAGTTCGTACCTTAGAAATGATCGCCTCACTTCTATTTATACACGCAGAGAATCCTACTATCAAATAATATATTTCTCTCACTTTCCAGTAACAAAAAGATATATTTGACTTACAAAGATAATATCCTAACCGATCCTATTATCTAAGGAAATATCTCCTAAAATAACATAACCAAGATAAGATAGAATCTTCTCTCTCCAAAACTTCTAGTTGGCGTAATCAAACCAACTTTTTGTTTCCAACTGCATGATCTTCAAGGATTATCTTTATCATTTTCACAAACATCTTCTTTATGATATTCGTTGCTTGTTGTTTTGAAGACATTGTTGTTCCTTTGGAGGTAATAAATCGTTTAGAAAACTCTTTGTTCCCGCTGCATTACTGCGCTGCCAATCGTTCCCCGTGACATCTTTGTTTGATCTTGAAACACTTAGTCACCATATTAGTTATATGTTTATTACCATCAAAACCAAGGAATTCAACAATGTGATATCATAGCAACACATGGTAAGTCATTCAAACCAAGTCCCTTTTAAGTTGAAACCAAATCGGACTTCCTTTGCTCAAATTTTCCTTGCTTTGTTGGCCTCGTTCTTGATTTGGATTTTTCTCCTTCCATTGTTGTGTGTTGAAACTTTGAACCAAGGTTGAATAAGACCTTTTGGAGTGCCATAAATTGATATTGAAGTAACTAGCTTTGTTGAATTAAACTCTCACTTCATTAATCACTTGCATTCAACTCTAGTGAGCTAGTAAAAACTCTTGACATAACCGACCCTCACCTGACTTTAAACCCTCTTTGGTGCAACGTTTTTCAACTTTTATTTTTTCATTTTATGCTTATTATACGGTTGAAAAATGAGGACATAAGATACGGGAAAAGCACCCAGGTTTAACGCAAGAAAAGTGGTGAAACTCAAGTGTAAAATTGCTCTTGATTATAAGCAAAGTTGTTGACAATTTGTGAGGTGTAAATTCAGTTCTAAGCCTTAAAAAAATTCGGACTTGGTGAGGAAAAGAGGTGGAGCTTAGAAAAACTCGGACCCGACGAAAGTAAAAGAAAAAGAGGTCGGGCTTAGAAAAACTCAGACCCCACGAGGAAAAGAAACCAAGCTAGGCTAATTGTTAGACTACTTTGTAAAATTAAGATCGTGAGTGCCTAGTAGCTTCTTGCATTTGTTTGAAACTTGCAATACTTAAGAGCACAAGGTCAAGTTGAATTGGATGTTTCTTCACTTGCCAAAACACAAAGCCTAGCCGTGACCCTAATTTTTGAGAATAGGATTTCTGAATTTTGGGGTAAACTTCTAAGACTTGGCTCTTGTGTTGTGAAAGACCATTGTATAAGGTATCCTTCTATTGTTTCAATTCTTGGTTGTCAGTTTATTGCTTTGCTAACCTTGCAAGGGGAGCGAATGAAGATGTCTAGCTTGGGCTGTATGTCACAAAGGGATTTCTTTTGCTTTCAGGCTTATGGTGCTTCATATAGGGGGGATAAACAACGTATCTACCTTGACTCCAACACTCATACGAGCACCTACAAGGATTTTCATGGCCAAGGTAACAAACCTTGTGGGGACTATGGCTATGACTATGGCTATAGAGAGGATAAAAGATGGCATAGCTCAACAAGGTATCAAACCATCCCTCCTTTTGAACCTTGTTACCATTCTTCGTCTAACCCTTTCGTGCAGGCCAAGAGAGTCTATGACTCACCTAACTCATCTTTCAGCAAGGGTAGAGAAAGAGTGAGCTCACAGTCGCGGGTTAGGACACGTGACATCCTATGTGTCATGTGTGAAGGGCGAGGCCACTTGGCTGACATTTGCCCTAACCAAAACTATACTTACGAGGATGAAGGATCCTTAGTGAGTGAAGTCGAGGTTGTTGCATGTGAGGATGAGAAGGTCAAGAATATGATTGCCTCTAGCCACACCCCACTAGCCGTAATGGCCAAAGAAGAGCCACATAGGGCATTGATACCGAGGAGGATCAACTTCCCATAATTGACAAGAACCAGCCAAGGAAGGTAGCTTCACCACCACCTCCTAGAAAAGAAGGAGAGACCGATTGAGAAGCTTGTGAGCCTCCTGATGTAAGCACGCCTGTGCTTCATCAAGGATCTGACTTAGATCAACCAAGACAGCCTCCGACACCGCCCATGACGCGTGCCCATCACCAAGGCCAACGCCAAAGTCAAGAAGAGGGGAACCAAGGAGCTATGCAAATTGGAGCTTCATTTCATAAAGGATTGCCTAAAGAAGATCTCATGAGTTCTAGAGCAACACCGATGACTCTACGATTAAGGTTTTACAATTCCAATGAGCCATTGACTCCATGGGCGGGCTCTCATGGGCCCCATATACAAGAAACATCATATATTGGAAGATTGCCAAAGATGAGGAACATGGGAGGAGAATTGCTTGGTGGAGTTGTGCGAGGAGCCCAAGGACGACGCCGGCGTTGGGGACGCATTAGAATAGAGAGAAATGTGCAGCTCGTTAATCCAATTGGGATGAATTTTGGATATGTTTGGGCTACTGGCCTTATCTACAAGATTTCCAAAACAGAGGTCTAACGGTGCCTTGAGTCTCAAGATATAGGCGTCACAACACCAGGGTGTAACCAGAATTGTGCAGGCACGTTCTCGCAAACCACTAGTGCGTTTGGGCTGATTTTTGGATATAAGTCAGTGAATGGGATTATCTACTTTGTGTCTAAACCTCACGCTAAATGGAGATACGAGCTGGAATATCTGATGCTTGAATCTGGTTTTGGAGATTTGAAGATCTCTACATTTTAGGAAATGACATCTTTTGAGTTGATTCTTGCTTGGAGAGCAAGTTTGACGATTTTTAGACTATTTATATGTTGGTTTTAGGGTTTCATTTTTAGCTTTGATTAAAATTGAGAATACAAGTGTTTACTTTATTCCTGGATTGGAATTTGATTGTTGCAAGTTTTGAGGATTCAAATTTGTTTCAATTGCGAGTGTGAGTGTTTTAGGTGGATTCCGACATCATTCATTCTCAAATCGATATCTCTTTTGCAAGTGGATTCCTGCGAGGGTTATATCAAACCTTGTTCGAACTCTAGGTGGATTCCTTGAGTTCTACAAGTCGTTCAAGGCAGTCGGGTGGATTCCTAGTTGTCATTGTTCGCTTATCCGGTTCTTGTTCGTTCCACGCCATCCTGATCTCATCATCAACCCCTCGTGCCTTCGTTTTCAACCATTTCTGGAGCATTCACTTCAGCCGTGCATTCCTTGGAGTTTTGGCAAGCAAGACGAGCCATTCTACCTAACCCGAAGCGATCCTTCAAGGGCGGAAGCCATTACCTCCTATGACCAAGCTCTTTGATGAGAAGCTAGAGCCGACGCAAAAGGAGAAGGAAGTTGTGCAACCATCTCCTTCTTCTACAAGAAACAAGCTTTGCCCGACCATCATGCGTAGCTCCATAAATTCTTTGGCTTCTCTATGGATGGATGCAACACCTACGGTTTCTTTCATGTTTTCCATTTTCACTCCAAGAAGAGGTCGATGCCATGGATGTTGAGCATTCCGAGAAACCAACTTTTGACCATGAAGAGAAGGACGTTCCAATGAAGCCTGATCTCAGGGAAGTAACACTTGTCCCTACTTTGTCAATTCCTTTCTCTTTGAATGAAAATGAACATATAGAAAAGGGTAGAGGAGTGCACGTACTGACATTCGATTTTGCATGTAGAAACCAAACTATATACTCTTGTATGCACTGATAGGATCGTGTCTCCCTAAAGGCTCAGTGCAAGGTAATCACCTAGGAATGAGGTGGAACTCGTGCCTTGCTCCTAGGATCTCCAAGGACTCGACAATCACTTTTCAGAATTTGGTCATGTATTCTACGAGGTCGTTCTCTTTGCTCCGGACTCAAAACTGGATGATTCCAAATCCGGGAGTTAGATCTAAAAGTCTAGTTTATTTCGTTCAAATTTTAGCATGAACAGATCTGGGAATCGAATGTTATGATGATTCTACTGAAGGGTCGCAAAGAGTTCCGCGAGGGAGATCATCAAGAGGAGTGTTTGGTTGAAGATCGTGAAGGGGAGATGAATGGTGATGGATTTGGAGATGGAAATGAAGGGATAAGTGAACTCCTTTGGGTGGATATTACGCACCACACAAAGAAGAGCAATTTGATCAACGCCTAAGGGATATTACGCACCCAAAGTTGAAGATCGGTTTTTGTTTGATATTACTCACGAACAAGCTCTCAAATTCAGAGATTTTTTTATGCTGAAAACAAAGCTTTTCTTGAGGTTTTGATTATGATTTGAAGTGGTTAACAAAGGCCAACAAGGCCAGCTTAAATATGAACAAAATTGCAAGTGTTACAACTCTTGAGCTAGCCTATTCAAGACAAGGAAAAACCCTTCACTTAGCCAACTAATTACATCATTTAAGTGACTTCAAATCTAAATAAACTCTTCATTGATCTTGTAGAGGAAGAGGTCCCACGTGTCCCCTTGAATTTGAAGCAAAAGGCCCAAGTGGATATGATATGGGCCTCGTTTTACGCCAATATGTCAAATCTGCGGTGGAGGCATCGACGCATGCTTTACTTGGATAAGAACCACCGAGTCAAGTACCATTTGGATCGACACTCTTAAGCTCAAAATACCCTCCATAAGCTTAGTCTTGAGTTTAAAAGCTTGGGCCCTTGTGATCATGCCAGGAGGTGGTTCATAGCCTTGCTTTGTTGTAGAAACCCTAGCGATAGCGTGCGCTTGTGAACGAGTGAGGTGGGGCTTGGGCGCCTTGGGAGAGCTTGATGAAGCCATGGGCAAGTTTTCTTGATTAGCAGGGTCACATCATCCTCCCTCCCTTGAAAGGGATTCGACCTCGAATCCAAGTGCCCTTCAAGAAAAGGATTTAGATTGCACAAAACTGCCCCAAGCAAAACAAGGAAGTTAGGAACCAAGAAGTATTTAGGGAAAGTAGGGCACGTGTAACAAACATGATTAGATTCATTGAGTGTCCATGGATGAACTTCTATGAACAAGTGTTTCCCAATCTCATTCCAAAGATATGCTTAAGAATAGAGCATGAGATGCACATGACATTCTTATCAACAAATGCAATGCATAGAACAAAATTTTTCTCATGCAACAAGGATTGTGAATGAGAACAATGATGCACACATGAATGCCTAGTTCTATAGGCAAAACTGAATGCCACAAATGCAATGACTTGTATACATGCTTATCATGAACTAGTGGCATCCAACAAGTCATGAATTGAGCAAGATAACTATGATGTATGCATGAAAATCTAGTTCTACCAACAAAATAAGATTCATGAGCTGCAAATTCTCTAGCCCTTGAAAATTATTCAGTTTGATTCAAGGGGAAAAGAATTGAGAGAGTAGGGACAAGAGTTACTCCCCTAGAATAAGTCTTCAATGGAACTTCCTTCTCTTCTTGGCCGCAAACAGATTTTTTGGAAGGCTTCACATCCTTGGTGTCAATTTCTTCCTGTAGTAGGAAAGGCAAACTTGAAGGAACCATGTGTGTCCGGTTCGTCCATGGAGTAGCCAATGAAGTTAAAGAGCTTTGCTTGATGGTAGGCCGAAAGTTGCTTCTTGGAGGAGTTGGAGATGGTTCCAAGGTTTCCTCCTCTTTTTCTTTTGGCCTTATCTTCTCTTCAATGATCATAGGAGGTTGACACGGTTCTTCCTTGAGCTCTTTAACACAAAGGGATGGCTCCGCCGCGGGAAGGAGTTGTATGACCTTCTTTGGAGCTTCCAACCTTGGGGCTTCTTCATACATGGCCAGAGCTTTCGGTGGAGCCTCACTCCTTGATTGAGACTTTGCAACTTGTAAAGGTTCGTTGAATAGACTTGGCTAGACCATTGGCATGAGCTTCTCTACTTTCTTTGCCTCAATCAGTCTTGGAATCTCATCATAGGCAGCTGGGAATCTTAGTTAAACCCTCATTGGTTCACAACTTGGCTCTTGGCTTCTAGGAGATTGCCTTAGCAAAGTAGAAGTGTTGTTTGAGCTCCTAGGCCAACTCATAGTAGAAGACCTCCATTGACACTGATGTTCATACACTTGAGTAACAAGTTGAAGGACATCTTCTATGGACCGTCCACTCCCTAAACGATGCTTCTTAACAAAGTAAAGAAGGTCAGTTTTCAAACCATTAATGAACTTAGAAAGAATGTACCTCTCAGAATGGTGAAAGCCGGAGATGAACTCAAGTTGAGTGAGATCTTTGTAGAACTCAACAGGGGATCGATTGCCTTGCTTAATGCCCTCCAATCTGGCTTGAACACGATTACCACAGTCTTGGGGAACACAAGAGCTTCGAAGGACTGTTTTGAGGACCTCCCAAGTGGTGATAGGTGGATACCCAAAGTGAGCACAGTCTGCTTCATACTCAGCCCACCAAGAGCAAGCATAGCCTTCAAAATAGCTAGTGGCAATGGCCACTCATTGCTCATCCGTACATCCATGATGGTTGAACAAACATTCAGTTTTCCACTCCCAAATTAAGTATTCAACAAAGTCTGGTGTGCCATGAAAGGACCAGGGAGTGAGTGAGTCTCTAAGATGGTAATCAATCCGTTCATCTATGAAGGAGGCTTGCTCTTCCTTCATCTATGCATGATTAGCAATCCAAGGAAAAATATACCAAACAACAAGCCAAAAGAATAGTAACCAAATTAATGGATCCTTGAGCTAACAAGTGCTATAAGTTTGGACCAAAGTTCTCCCCAAGTTCAGATTGCAAGTTTTGGAAAGGCAGTTTTTAGGGTATTTTTGCAAACCAAAGAAAGCCACAACAACCTTGAATGAGCTTACGTACATACAAGGCAGAACTGACCCTTACAAGACACCAAAGAAGGTACTAGCACAAGGTCCTCAAGTTCAACTTTGGTCGCCTTTTTCTGGCTACTAGCCATTCTTTCTCGAACTTTTCACTTCTTACTCGACACTTTCTGTCTACTAGCCTTTCTTTCTTGGGTTTTCTTGGCTACTAGCATTTGATTACACTTTGAGATTACAACAAAGACATTACAAGGTCTCTTGACTGAGATGTGCATGAAGTCTACAATTTCTGGAATTTCAATTTCGATTGACTCTAAGTTGTCACGAGTTATCTCAAGTCTTTTCCCGTATCTTTTAATCCTTGCTCAAGTCAGTTGTCCATGCAAATATCACAATCTCATGCAAATTTATTGCAGCAAAGAGAAAAAGAAACAAACGAAATATGCTGAGTTAAATGCAGGAAATCTCAGGAGACTAGTTGAAATGAATGAGTTGGTTTAAACACTTCAATAATTTCAAGTAGTAATTAAAGGGCTGTTTTAAAGCAAATCAAAGGTTGTCTTCAGCCTTGCAAACCCACATCTTCAGATCACAACAAATCTCAGTAGAGAGTACAAGAAACTTCAGCAAAAAGGGCACGCAAATTTCAGAAGCTTGCAACTTGAACTTAGATCGATTTCTAATCCAAAGTTTAAGCATTTACCTTGCTAGCTTTGATAATACATGATAGGATCATGTCTCCCATAAGCCTCAGTTCAAGGTAATCGCCTAGGAATGATGAGGAACTCGTGCCTTGCTCCTAGGTTCTCCAAGGACTCGACAATCACTTTTCAGAATTCAGTCCTATATTCTACGAGGTCGTTCTCTTTGCTCCAGATTCAAAATTGAATATTTTAAAGCCGGGAGTTACATCTAGAAGTCTAATTTATGTCCTCCAAATTTATCTTGGAATCAAAAGTTATGACGATTCTACTGAAGGGTCGCATAGAGTTCCGCGATAGAGATCAGCAAGAAGAGTGTTTGGATGAAGAACATGAAGGGGAGGATGATGGTGATGGATTTGGAGATGGAAATGAAGGGATAAGTGAACTCCTTTAGGCGGATATTACGCACCACACATAGAGCAATTTGATCAATGCCTAAGGGATATTACACACCCAAAGTTGAAGATCGGTTTTTGTTCGATATTACTCACGAACAAGCTCTCAAATTCAGAGAATTTTTTATGCTGAAAACAAAGCTTTTCTTGAGGTTTTGATTATGATTTTAAGTGAGTAACAAAGGCCAACAAGGCCAACTTAAATAGGAACAAAATTGCAAGAGTTACAACTCTTGAGCGTCAAGGAAAAACCCTTCACTTAGCCAACTAATTACATCATTTTAGTGACTTTAAATCTGAATAAACCCTTCATTGATCTAGTAGAGGAAGAGGTGATAGCATCCATGGATTGACAAGTCAAAGGCCTCCAAGGAAGAGGCTCAAGCAAAGGGGAAATCTTGAGAAAGTTCAAAATTTTTAGTTCTCGTCAAATTCTGGACAGTCTTCGGTAAAACGGACATAACTATGGCTACAAAATTGATCTCAAGATGATCAAAATGCAGTTTTACTGAAGACAATACAATTCCAGCGGGAATTAATTTATTTCATAATTAGTTAGATTTAGATATGATTTGATTCCATTTTTCTTGTTATGTTATCTTTTAATTAAGATGTATTAATTAGTTTTAAGTATTTTAGGATTAAATAAGAAGATTTGGGATCCAAGATTGTTTGGTTTCCTTGTTTCTTCTTTTACAAGTTTCTATCTTTTTTCTAGTTTCCTTATCTTTAGCATTAGATAGATTATTTCTTTTGCAAGACATCAGGCACAAAATAATCTTATTTAAACTCTTGTTTTAATAAATAAAAATGAGATTGGGACTCTTGTATAACTTGGCTAAGTTATACTTGAGTTTTTCCATATCCAAAACACCTCTTTTGCTTTCTAGCGATCTGTTCTTCTTTAATTCGTTTGATCAATCAATCCTTCTCCAAAAGTCATCAAATTTTGAAGGATTGTTCCTAATATTTTTAAAACTGTAGATTCCAGAATTTCATCAAATTCGGAGGTCGTTTGCAGTTTGCCTCAGAGACCGGACCGAAACAACGCGTGATGATCTTATCGTAGGTTTTTCACACATCAATTGATAGCATCCATGGAAGGACGAGTCAAAGTCCTCCAAGTAAGAGGCTCAAGAAAAGGGGAAATCTTGAGAAAGTTTGAAATTGTTAGTTCTCTTTAAATTTTGGACAGTCCTCGGTAAAACAGACATAACTGTGGCTACAAAATTAATCTTAAGATGATTCAAGCTGCGTTGGAAAGCTGATTCAAATATCTACAACTCCATAGTTTACACCGACCGAATATGTAACGAGAAGATGATCAAAATGCAAATTTACTGAAGACAATACAATTTTCAACGAGAATTATTTACTTTCATAATTAGTTAGATTTAGATAAGATTTGATTCTGTTTTTCTTGTTATGTTATCTTTTAATTAAGATTTATTAATTAGTTTTAAGTATTTTAGGATTAGATAAGAAGATTTGGGATCCAAGATTGTTTGGTTTCGTTGTTTCTTCTTTTACAAGTTTCTATCTTTTTTCTAGTTTCCTTATATTTAGCATTAGATAGATTATTTCTTTTGCAAGACATTAGGCACGAAATTATCTTATTTAAACTCTTATTTTAATAAATAAAAATGAGATTGGGACTCTTGTATAACTTGGCTAAGTTATACAAGAGTTTTTACCCATCCAAAACACCTCTTTCGCTTTCTAGCGATATGTTCTTCATTATTTCGTTTGATCAATCAATCCTTCTCCAAAAGTCATCAAATTTTGAAGGATTGTTCCTAAATTCCTTAAAAGTGTAGATTCCATAATTTCATCAAATTCGGAGGTCGTTTGCAGTTTGCCTCAAATACGGGACCGAAACAACGCGTGACGATCTTATCGTAGGGTTTTCACACATCAATTGATAGCATCCATGGAAGGACAAGTCAAAGTCCTCCAAGGAAGAGGCTCAAGCAAAGGGGAAAGCTTGAGAAAGTTCGAAATAATTAGTTCACGTCAAATTTTGGACAGTCCTCGGTAAGACGGCCATACCTGTGACTACAGTAATATTCTCAAGATGATTCAAGTTGCGTTGGAAAGTTGTTTCAAATATCTACAACTCCATAGTTTACACCGAATCAAAATTCTAATGAGAAGATGATCAAAATGCAGTTTTACTGAAGACAATACAATTTCCAACGAGAATTATTTACTTTCATAATTAGTTAGATTTAGATAAGATTTGATTCCGTTTTTCTTGATATGTTATCTTTTAAATAAGATTTATTAATTAGTTTTAAGTATTTTAGGATTAGATAAGAAGATTTGTGATCCAAGATTGTTTGGTTTCCTTGTTTCTTCTTTTACAAGTTTCTATCTTTTTTCTAGTTTCCTTATCTTTAGCATTAGATAGATTATTTCTTTTGCAAGAAATTAGGCACGAAATTATGTTATTTAAACTCTTATTTTAATAAATTAAAATGAGATTGGGACTCTTGTATAACTTGGCTAAGTTATACTTGAGTTTTTCCCCTTCCAAAACACCTCTTTTGCTTTCTAGCGATCTAATCTTCTTTAATTCGTTTGATCAATCAATCCTTCTTTAAAAGTCACAAAATTTTGAAGGATTGTTCCTGAGCTCCTTAAAAGTGTAGATTCCAGAATTTCTTCAAATTCGGAGGTCGTTTGCAGTTTGCCTCAAAGACGGGACCGAAACAGCGTGTGACGATCCTATCGTGGAGTTGTTTCACATCAATTGGTATCAGTTCTTCAGGTTAAAAGGCAAGCATCCCATGCTTGTTCATCATAACCATGTATGAAGTCTATTGCGATGATGACTTCTACCCCCAACGTCGCCCCCATGCTTCTTCATCATAACCATGTACTTTGCCGGTGAAGCTAACCCCTCAAAGTGCGTAAAGTGGTTGCGCAAATCGACTTATGTCTTTTGCCATTTTGACTATGATGAGTACGAGCAGGTCGAGATTGCTACCCAATACTTCATCGACTATGCCCGTAGATGGTGGTACCGACTAGAAGAAGAACGCTATAAACGTGGCTTACGTCCCGTTGTCGCTTGGAACCAACTCGTCTATGTCATGAAGAGGCACTTTGTCCTAGAAGACTATGAGGAGCACAGGCAATGCCATTCCAGGCCACACCATGGTGCACCCATGAGTGAGGGTTCCACAACAACCCATGCCCAAGCTTTAGACCATGAACTACGAGAAGCAATGGAGGATATCAAGGCTGGGATTACAAAGCTCAAAGCTTGGAATCCCGTCGATGTCCAAATCACAACCTGATAGGATCTGCCTTCTTTCGTCCACGGTGCAAGGGAGACGCTCCAACTGTGGTCCAAGTGGAGGAGAGTACACGTCCTGGCTTCAAAGGAAGGATCCTGAATTCCAGGAAATCTGTCCGGTCTTCAACTGGCTTGTTCTCTCTGGTCCGGACTCTGAATTGGGTGATTCCTAATCCTAGAGTTAGATCCGGAAGTCTAGATGATTTCCTCAAAATTAGAGCATGAACAGAGCAGGGAATCATAAGTTGTGAGGAATTTACTGAAGGGTCGCAGGCAGTCCTCCAAAAATAGGCCCAAACGCCCGAGGGCATTGAAAATTGAGCCCATGAGGTATGCAGGTATGTCACTCAGGCACGACAGCGAGCGCGTCACTGGCTTGGCACACAAGAACCACCAAGCACCCTTCATATTTGCTCGGCACTTCTTGGGTCATATGGCTTCTTTTGAGTTATTATTAATGATAGAAAAGCTATGGCTCGAGCAAAGTTGCCATGATGGTGGAGAATGCCAAGAAGGAACATGAAAACCCTAGAAAGTGTGTGTGTGTCCGGGAAGCCAGCTGGAGTTGGTTGAACATTTGACCATTTTCCTCGAACAACCTTGGTTATTCTTGGGTACAGTGTAGCCTTGTGGCTCATTGGTTTGGAGCCAAGTGGTGGCGGGTCGGTGGAGTCGGGGTTGGAGTAGTTATGAGCGCCACCGCCGAGAAAGGTGGCCTTATAAGGATCAAAGAAGCTTGAGGATCTTGGCCTTCTTGATCTTCTTGATTGACCCTAAGCAGGGTCACATCATCCTCCCCTCTTTCAAAAGGATTCATCCTCGAATCTGAGTGCACCTCAAGAAAAAGGTTTAGAGTACACAAAACTGCACAAAGAAAAACAAGGAAGTGAGGGACCAAGAAGTTCTTAGAGAAAGAAGGACACGTGTAAGCAAACATGATTAGATCCATTGAGTGTCCATGGATGAATTTCCATGCACAAGTGTTGCCCAGTTTTAGTCTAAAGGTATATATGCTTAAGAATGGAGCATGAGATGCACATGACATTCTTATCGAACAATGCAATGCATAGAACAAAATTTTTCTCATGCAACAAGTATTGCGAATGAGAACAATGATGCACACATGAATGCCTAGTTCTACATGCAGAAACTAAATGTCACAAATGCAATGACTTGTATACATGCTTATCATGAACTAGTGGCATCCAACAAGTCATGAATTGAGCAAGAGAACTATGATGCATGCATGGAAATCTAGTTATACCAACAAAATCAGATTCATGAGCTGGAAATTCTCTAGCCCTTGAAAAATATTCAGTTTGATGCAAGGGAAAAATAATTGAGAGAGTAGGGCCAATAGTTACTCCCCTAGAACAAGTTTTCAATGGAACTTCCTTCTCTTCTTGGTCACAAACAAATTTTTCAAAACGCTTCACAATCCTTGGTGTCAACTTCATTTTGGAGAAGAAATGGCAAGCTTGAAGGAACCATGTGTTTCAGGTCCGACCATGGAGTAGCTAATGATGCTAAGGAGCTACGCTTGATTGTAGGCCAACACTTGCGTCGTGGAGGAGTTGGAGATTGCTCCAAGATTTCCTCCTCCTTTTCTATTGGTGATAGCTCTTTTTCGTTGGCCATTGACGACGGTGGTTCTGTCGCATGAGCATCCTCATCTTTTGATGCGAATGCCGATCCGCCTCAAGTGAACACGGCACTGCCAGTACCAACGCTAGGGCAAGACAAGTCTCTCAGCGGCACCTCTCAAAACCGGGCGGCCTTAGAACCACATCTTCCTCCATGTGAGAAGGAGCAATCTGCATCAAGTGTGCCGGACAAAGTGTGGCCAACACCCACCAAGCCCGTCACAAGAGTCGACGCCCAGGCGCTAGCGCGCGACACGCAAGGCCGCATCGACATTGACCCATCTTTGGGGGCCATCACTCGGGCCCAAGCCAAGAGACTGCTCCAAGACCTCCAAAGAGGCCTGATGGCTCAAGGAGTGCCAAGCCAAATGCTCAAAGCCTCGGTAACCTTACTTAGCCAAGAGAAGGCGCCGACACAAGAAGGTGATCCTCGACACTCATCGAGCCCTTCTCTCCCAACCGGCCTCCAACTCCTCCTACAGCCTTCATGGATCCAAGGAGTGCCAAGGAACTCAGGTTGGCTGAGCAAATTGGAGGAATGCCCATCTAAGACATGCCAAGACAAGGAAGGGCCGACGCTGGCCTTGTCCTGACAATACCAGTGCCGACGCCAACAGTGTCATGACATCCCAACCAAGGCGATCTCCCAGATGCCTTGTGCTTTTGGGCTCATTTTTGGTGGGCCCCTTCATGATGATATCAAAGCCCACATATCGAAATTTTAGCTCACTCCGCGTCGTTTTACCGTGCTTCTGCTGAAGGCCAGATTGCTATCTTTAGTGTTTTGATGCTAGACTATTTAAGGGACTTGTCCTTGAATTTTCAGACACGTTTTAGCATACATTTTGTTCAAGTTTTTCCAGAGAAAAACCCTTAAGAACTTTCAAGCTTTGACGTCTTGTTTTGGTGTTTTCATCCAAACTCTTGTAGTTGGGACCTAGGTGAGTGTATCCTAGATCTTGTCTATGAATCCTATTGATTTTGTTGGTGAGTTTATCCAAGAAAACCAGTAGCCTATCCATCTCCATTCTCCTTCCAAAGTCATCTCAAATCGTCCCCAAATTCCATGCCTAGAGTGGTTTCCACTCTTCTTCCCGAATTGCTTTTCAATTGGTGTCATCATCGGAGCTTTAGACGACGAACTCTCCTTGAACCAGTCCAGATCCTTGCTTGGGCCGCATCATCTTTAGCCTCTTCTTGAACCAATTCCTTGCCTAGCATAACTCCTTCTTGAATTGCCAAATTCTCTTCCCTGACAACTTGACCCTTAAGTGATTCTTCTCCGGCCTCTATAGCTTTTGATGGACGACTAGCACAAGGCCCAACCTGGACGTCCTTATCCTCACAAGTACCAACCAAGACTTCACTCACTAAAGGACCTTCATCCTTGTAACTGTAGTATTGGTTAGGGCAGATATCAGCCAAGTGGCCTCGCCCATCACAAATGACACATACAATGTCGCGTGTCCTAACCCGAGGCGGTGGAGGCACTCTTTCTCTGCCCTTGGACCTGCTAAAAGATGAGTTTGGTGAGTCATTTACTACCTTGGTCTGCACGGAAGGGTTAGAATAATAATAAGATGGCCCAAAATAAAGGATAGGTTGATACCTTGGTGGCATGTCCCTTGGAGCTTGTTGTGGCCGCCTAAGTGGAGGGAGATTCCTTTCTCTAATTTGCTCCCTTGGAGGTGAGTGTCTTAGTTCATCTTTTCGGGGCAGCGATGTAGGGCTAGTAGGCGCCATGAGGTATGTTTGTTCTTGAGGCCTATTGATAGGATCTCTAGCTCCTTGTCCTCGGCCAAAGAAATCCTTGTAGGTGTTTGTGTGAGTTTGTGAGTTAGGGTACTCACCATAAGCTCGGAAGTAAGGATAATCCCTTATTAACATTTGAAACAACTCCGACGTCTCCATGTGTTCTTGTCGCCGGAACTCCATTGGAAGTCGCCTTACCAGCAACTCAGTCCAGTGAACAACATCTCACACAAGGTGATAGGATCTGCCTTTCCCTACAGGGTCAACAACCGAAGAAAAACCCATGCAACAAGAACTAAAGAAGACAAGATCAAACAATTTTCCCCTCAGCATGCAAGTGCTTAAAATTTTGATTCAAAAGTTTCTACAAAGTTCAGTTTGCAAGCATACCAAAACAAGGCCAATTGGGGTCGTTTTTGCAAACCATTAAAACCACAACAAAGTTTGATTGAACTCAATGTTTTATGCAGCCCAAATGAACCAAATCAAGTCACCAAAAAAGGTACTAAGACAAGGTCCTCAATTTCAACTTGTGTTCGCTTTTTTCTGGCTTCGCCACTCTTTCTCGAACTTTTGCTTCTTCCTCGAATTTTTCTGGCTACTTAGCCTTTATTTCTCGAGTTTTCTTGGGTTATAACCCTTTGATTACACTTGAGACAATAGAATTGAGTACAAAACACTTGGCTGAGTTGAGAATACAACTAATTGGTGAAGGAAATTCAGTTTTGATTGATTTCAGTTGGCTTGAGTTATCTGAAGTCATTTCCTATATCTTTTAGCTCCTCGATTAGTCCAATTGGTCACATGAATCATACAACTTCAATCAAGGTTTAATGAAGCCAAAAGAAGGAAAAGAAAAACAGAAAACTCGGCTGAGTTAATGCAGGAAATTCATAAAGCTTTCAGCAAAACAATCCAAGAGTTAAGTGTGATTAATGGAAGTGGCTTCAATTATTGCAAGAGTTTTAAAGGATAGCAATTTAGTTCAGCTCAAAGGTTGTCTCTAACCTGTTAACTCCCACGATTTTAATCCAGAAATTCAGCAACTTACACAGCAAAGGCACAAAATCAAGTTTGCTTGCAAATTCAACAAAGAACGACTTCCAATTCAGAATTTTGAGTGTTTACCTTGTGTGGCTCTGATACCATGTGATAGGATCTGCCTTCTTTCATCCACGGTGCAAGGGAGACGCTCCAACTGAGGTCCAACTGGAGGAGAGTACACGTCCTAGCTTCAAAGGAAGGATTTTGAGTGTTTACCTTGCATGGCTCTGATACCACGTGATAGGATCTGCCTTCTTTCTGTCCGATTTTCAACTGGCTTGTTCTCTTTGGTCCGGATTCCGAATTGGGTGATTCCAAAGCCCAGAGTTAGATCCGAAAGTCTAGATGATTTCCTCAAACGTAGGGCATGAACAGATCAGGGAATCAAAAGTTGGGTGGAATTTACTGAAGGGTCGCAGGCATACCAGCGAAGGATGTGTTAATGATGTTGGTTCTGCGAAGGAGGAGTTGAAGAGGGTGGAGATGAGTGTTTAGATGAACGAATGGTGAAGTTGAGTGGATGGATAGGTGGACTTCAAAGAAGGATATGATGCATCCCCAAGGAAGAACAAGGTTAAACCTCTTCGATGGGATGTGACTCACCCAAAGGAGAAGAACAAGATGAGCTCGATATAACACACGAGCTAAGGACTTTTATTTGATAGAAAGAAGCTTGAAGCTGCTGATTTTTTATTAAACATGTGATGATTACAAAAGGCTAAGGAGGATTGCTTAAATAGGCCTACAAAAATGCAGTTAAAAACTCTTGAACTAGCATAGTAAAAGCATCCTCAATTAGTGTCTTCCAAATCAAATAACTCATAAACCCGAAGTCTTTTGAGCTTGCCCTTCGAGAACATGGTAGTTGGTTGAGTTACGGCTTGCCCTCCCCCAAAAATAGGCCCACACGCTCAAGGGAATTGAAATTGAGCCCATAAGGAATGCAGGTATGTCACTCAGACGCGACAGCGATCGCGTCACTGGCTTGGTGCACAAGAACCACCAAGCACCCTTCACATTTGATCGGCACTCCTTGGGTCATATGGCTTATTTTGAGTTATAATTAATGATAGAAAAGCTATGGCTCGAGAAAAGTTGCCTTGATGGTGGAGAATGCTAGCTGAAGTTGATTGAACATTTGACCATTTTCCTCGAACAACCTTGGTTGTGGGGCCTTCTTGGGTCCAGTGGAGCCTTGTGGCTCATTGGTTTGGAGCCAAGTGGTGGCGGGGTCGGTGGAGTCGGGGTTGGAGTAGTTATGAGCGCCACCGCCGAGAAAGGTGGCCTTAGAAGGAGCAAAGCAGCTTGAGGATCTTTGCCTTCTTGATCTTCTTGATTGACCCAAAGCAGGGTCACATCATCCTCCCCTCCTTCAAAAGGATTCGTCCTCGAATCTGAGCGCACCTCAAGAAAAAGGTTTAGAGCACACAAAACTGCACAGAGCAAAACAACGAAGTGAGGGACCAAGAAGTTCTTAGAGAATGAAGGACACGTGTAAGCAAACATGATTAGATCCATTGAGTGTCCATGGATGAATTTCCATGCACAAGTGTTGCCCAGTTTCAGTCTAAAGATATGCTTAAGAATATAGCATGAGAAGCACATGACATTCTTATTGAACAATGCAATGCATAGAACAAAATTTTTCTTATGCAACAAGTATTGTGAATGAGAACTATGATGCACACATGAATGCCTAGTTCTACATGCAGAAACTGAATGCCACAAATGCAATGACTTGTATACATGCTTATCATGAACTAGTGGCATCCAACAAGTCATGAATTGAGCAAGAGAACTATGATGTATGCATGAAAATCTAGTTCTACGAACAAAATCAGATTCATGAGCTGGAAATTCTCTAGCCCTTGAAAAATAATCAGTTTGATGCAAGGGAAAATTAATTGAGAGAGTAGGGCCAAGAGTTACTCCCCTAGAACAATTTTTCAATGGAACTTCCTTCTCTTCTTGGCCGCAAATAGATTTTTCGAAAGGCTTCACATCCTTGGTGTCAACTTCTTTTTGGAGAAGAAATGGCAAGCTTGAAGGAACCATGTGTGTCAGGTCCGACGATGGAGTAGCTAATGATGCTAAGGAGCTACGCTTGATTGTAGGCCAAAACTTGTGTCGTGGAGGAGTTGGAGATGGCTCCAAGATTTCCTCCTCCTTTTCCATTTGTGCTAGCTCTTTTTCGTTGGCCATTGACGATGGTGGTTCAGTAGCATGAGCATCCTCATCTTTAGCCTCTTCTTGAACAAATTCCTTGCCCAGCATAACTCCTTCTTGAACCGCCAAATTCTCTTCCTCGACAACATGACCCTTAAGTGATTCCTCTTCGGCCTCTATAGCTTTTAATGGACGACTAGGACAAGGCCCAACCTAGACGTCCTTATCCTCACAAGTACCAACCAAGACTTCACTCACTAAAGGACCTTCATCCTTGTAAGTGTAGTATTGGTTAGGGCAGATATCAGCCAAGTGGCCTCGCCCGTCACATATGACACATACAATGTCGCGTGTCCTAACCCGGGGCAGTGGAGGCGCTCTTTCTCTGTCGTTGGACCTGCTAAAAGATGAGTTTGGTGAGTCATAGACTCCCTTGGTCTGCACGGAAGGGTTAGAATAATAATAAGAAGGCCCAAAAGAAAGGATAGGTTGATACCTTGGTGGCATGTCCCTTGGAGCTTGTTGTGGCCGCCTAAGTGGAGGGAGATTCCTTTATCTAATGTGCTCCCTTGGAGGTGAGTATCTTAGTACATCTTGTCGGGGCAGCGATGTAGGGCTAGTAGGCACCATGTGGTATGTTCGTTCTTGAGGCCTATTGATAGGATCTCTAGCTCCTTGTCCTCGGCCAAAGAAATCCTTGTAGGTGCTTGTGTGAGTTTGGGAGTTAGGGTACTCACCATAAACCCGAAAATAAGGATAATCCCTTATTGACATTTGACCCAATTTTGACGTCTCCATGTGTTCTTGTCGCCGGAACTCCATTGGAAGTCGCCTTACCAGCAACTCAGTCCAGTGAACAACATCTCACACAAGGTGATAGGATCTGCCTTTCCCTACAAGGTCAACAACCGAAGTAAAACCCAAGAAACAAGAACTAAAGAAGACAAGATCAAACAATGGTCCCCTGAGCACGCAAGTGCTTAAAATTTTGATTTGAAAGTCTCTACAAAGTTCAGTTTGCAAGCTTACCAAAACAAGGCCAATTGGGGTGGTTTTTGCAAACCAATAAAACCACAACAATCTTTGATTGAACTCAGTGTTTTATGCAGCCCAAACGAACCAAATCAAGTCACCAAAGAAGGTAATAAGACAAGGTCCTCAAGTTCAACTTGTGTTCGCTTTTTTCTGGCTTCGCCACTCTTTCTCAAACTTTTGCTTCTTCCTCGAATTTTTCTAGCTACTTAGCTTTTATTTCTCGAGTTTTCTTGGGCTATAACCCTTTGATTACACTTGAGACAACAAAATTGATTACAAAACTCTTGGCTGAGTTGAGAACACAACTAATTGGTGAAGGAAATTCAGTTTTGATTGATTTCAGTTGGCTTGAGTTATCTCAAGTCGTTTCCCGTATCTTTTAGCTCCTCGATTGGTCCAATTGGTCACATGAGACATACAACTTCAATCAAGGTTTGATGTAGCAAAAAAAAGGAAAAGAAAAACAGAAAACTCGGCTGAGTTAATGCAGGAAATTCAGAAAGTTTTCAGCAAAACAATCCAATAGTTAAGTGGGATTAATGGAAGTGGCTTCAATTATTGCATGAGTTTTAAAGGATAGCAGTTTAGTTTAGCTCAAAGGTTGTCTCCAACCTGCTAACTCCCACGATTTTAATCCAGAAATTCAGCAACTTATACAGCAAAGGCACGAAATCAGGTCTGCTTGCAAATTCAACTAAGAACGACTTCCAATTCAGAATTTCGTGCGTTTACCTTGCATGGCTCTGATACCATGTGATAGGATCTGCCTTCTTTCGTCCACGGTGCAAGGGAGATGCTCCAACTGAGGTCCAAGTGGAGGAGAGTACATGTCTTGGCTTCAAAGGAAGGATCCTGAATTCCAAGAATTATGTTCGTTCTTCAACTAGCTTGTTCTCTCTGGTCCGGATTCCGAATTGGGTGATTCCAAAGCCCAGAGTTAGATCCGGAAGTCTAGATGATTTCCTCACAATTAGAACACGAACAGATCAGGGAAGAAGAAGTTGGGCGGAATGTACTGAAGGGTCGCAGGCAGTCCAGCGAAGGATGTGTTCATGATGTTGGTTCTGCAAAGGAGGAGTTGAGGAGGGTAGAGATGAGTGTTTAGATGAACGAATGGTGAAGTTGAGTGGCTGGATAGGTGGACTTCAAAGGAGAATATGACGCACCCCCAAGGAAGAACAAGGTTGAACATCTTCGATGAGATGTGACTCACCCAAATGAGAAGAACAAGCGTTGCCTAGTTTCAGTCTAAAGATATGCTTAAGAATAGAGCATGAGATGCACATGACATTCTTATTGAACAATGCAATGCATAGAACAAAATTTTTCTCATGCAACAAGTATTGTGAATGAGAACAATGATGCACACATGAATGCCTAGTTCTACATGCAGAAACAGAATGTCATAAATGCAATAACTTGTATACATGCTTATCATGAACTAGTGGCATCCAACAAGTCATGAATTGAGCAAGAGAACTATGATGTATGCATGAAAATCTAGTTCTACCAACAAAATCATATTCATGAGCTGAAAATTCTCTAGCCCTTGAAAAATATTCAGTTTGATGCAAGGGAAAAAGAATTGAGAGAGTAGGGCCAAGAGTTACTCCCCTAGAAAACGTTTTCAATGGAACTTCCTTCTCTTCTTGGCCGCAAATAGATTTTTTGAAATGCTTCACATCCTTGGTGTAAACTTCTATTTGGAGAAGAAATGGCAAGCTTGAAGGAACCATGTGTGTCAGGTCCGACCATGGAGTAGCTAATGATGCTAAGGAGCTACGCTTGATTGTAGGGCAAAACTTGCATCGTGGAGGAGTTGGATATGGCTCCAAGATTTCCTCCTCTTTTTCCATTTGCTAGCTCTTTTTCGTTGGCCATTGACGACGGTGGTTTAGTAGCATGAGCATCCTCATCTTTAGCCTCTTCTTGAACCAATTCCTTGCCCAACATAACTCCTTCTTGAACCGCCAAATTCTCTTCCTCGACAACATGACCCTTAAGTGATTCCTCTCCGACCTCTATAGATTTTGATGGACGACTAGCACAAGGCCCAACCGGGATGTCCTTATCCTCACATGTACCAACCAAGACTTCACTCACTAAAGGACCTTCATCCTTGTAAGTGTAGTATTGGTTAGGGCAGATATCAGCCAAGTGGCCTCGCCCATCACACATGACACATACAATGTTCTGTGTCCTAACCCGGGGTGGTGGAGGCACTCTTTCTCTGCCCTTGGACCTGCTACAAGATGAGTTTGGTTAGTCGTAGACTCCCTTGATCTGCACGGAAGGGTTAGAATAATAATAAGAAGGCCCAAAAGTAAGGATAGGTTGATACCTTGATGGCATGTCCCTTGGAGCTTGTTGTGGCTGCCAAAGTGGAGGGAGATTCCTTTCTCTAATGTGCTCCCTTGGAGGTGAGTGTCTTAGTACATCTTGTCGGGGTAGCGATGTAGGGCTAGTAGGCTCCATGGGGTATGTTCGTTCTTGAGGCCTATTGATAGGATCTCTAGCTCGTTGTCATCGGCCAAAGAAATCCTTGTAGGTACTTGTGTGAGTTTGGGAGTTACGGTACTCACCATAAGCCTGAAAGTAAGGATAATCCCTTATTGACATTTGACCCAATTCCGACGTCTCCATGTGTTCTTGTCGCCGGAACTCCATTGGAAGTCGCCTTACCAGCAACTCAGTCCAGTGAACAACATCTCACACAAGGTGATAGGATATGCCTTTCCCTACAAGGTCAACAACCGAAGCAAAACCCAAGCAACAAGAACTAAAGAAGATAAGATCAAACAATGGTCCCCTGAGCACGCAAGTGATTAAAATTTTGATTCAAAATGTAACACCCCCCGACTTATGTCGGTAGTGCCACACGCCAGTGACCTTAGACGTTAATGTCCAAAGTCACCCCAAGCTTTAATCGGAACAATTGAGCTTAAATAAATACATAAATATTAAATAACAAAAGAACAATCAGCGGAAGATATTTTAAATGAATAAAACTCAACATTTTATTAAGATTCCTCTCGTAAAATGAGAAGGACGGTTTTACAACAAATTATACTGACAGCGAAAGACCCTTTTAAAGTAGTCCTAATTACATGACTATGTATTACATTTATTTCAAATTAAACATACACGCCTTGTAAATATTGCTTCTTAAAATGCAAACTTCAACTGCAAGCCTTCTCTTCGACTGGTTACTTCAATCGTTGGGGACCAACCTCTGATGTGTCGTATAAGACGGATGACACCAGCCAACCATGCAAGGAATAAAATCTGGTTGGTTAGTCTAATGAAAGACTATGCAAGGGTACAAGCAGAATGGTTCTAGTGATCGCAACTGTTTACTATCATTGTCCCTCGAATAATAACCGAAGGAACGATACATAACCCGAAACTTTCACGGAATGATAGAAGAAGATATGCATTGAAAAGAAGACTTCAACATAAGAATTGTTTGGGAACGTTAAGTTTTCACACAAGTTTATAAAAATGACCTTGATTATTTGGGTCCACGACCAACCTCACTGCGCAATGCGAATCCAGATTGGAAAGATGACTTACTCTAACTAGAGTCCGGGCGGGTTTCACGTTGTACTTCTCGCCCGAGGGTATATTAATTATGCGCATAAAAGCACTTATCTTATTTACTTCCAAAAACGTACATTCATGTTAAGGCTTTTAATCCACATCAATCTCACTATGAGATATAGAATATGGGACGAATCCCGATTTTTGGCACTAGCTAAGTGCACCACCACCTATATTCGGATAGGGGTAGGTCATGACCAAAAGCGTTAGGGCATTTATCTTCCTAACACAAAGTTATAAAGAAACGACTAGACCTCGTAAGATATATAGCGTTCCTACGAATACTCGTTCTAACTACACATAAGTTCACACATAAATCCACACCAAATTCCATTACAGTAATATCATATAGAACTATATAATAACGTTGTTTCTATCAATATATACAACCTATTATAAATTCATATTTTAACACATCGTTTTAACAAATTTGTTCCCAAACACAAAACAACCACTTTATTCCAACTTAATTAACAATCAAATAATTGATAATCAAGGGAAATATGGAATAATGAGCAAGAGCGAACCGCCACTTGCCTTTTGAAGATCATACGTTTACACCATGCATGTGTCGACCACCATGGATCCCTTCTAAGCACACGACGCTCACATCATAATTAACCACCCTAGTGATGACAGTTGGCCATCATGCGCGCTAGACCAAGACAAAGATTGGTTTGTTGAGCGCCGAGGCAATGCCAGCGCTCCACCAATCCTCACGAAACCAATTAAGGTTTTGCGGTATAAGACCAACATTACCCTAAATTAAACTATGCTCTAAGAATTGAAATAAATGAAAGAACTAAGGTGGAAAGTAATAAAATCAGAAACTTACGACTATGAAGAGGACACCAAGCTTCATCTCCCACCCTAGAAGAGATAACGCTGAGATTGATGAGGAAATGTAAGAGGAGTCCCAAAAATTAAACTATTTCGCAATTGTGGGCCCGTCAAAAAGATTGGGCTTGCCGTAGCGAATACTTTTCAAATTTGAAGACTTTTGCTTTTGTGGACCCGCCAAAAGACTGGGTCCGCCGATAGCGAAACATCTTACAAATTATTAACTTTGGATGAATGGTAGAGAGTGTCTAGACCTGTATATATAGTTGTTTCCCCAACCCTTTTTCTTCTCTCTTTCAGATGTGAGATGAGAGTTTTATCAATATTTCTAAGATGAGCAATGTGGGATAAAACGGTTTATCAACCCATATTGGTGGATAATTTCGAACCACTTACTATTGAAATTACGTCTCCATGCAAACTAGAGAATTGTAGATCTCCGAGTCTAGTTTTGAATGCATCTTGAATCATCGAAATCCGAGATTTGTGGAAAACGATATGCCCGTTCTACGAAGCTGCCTTGAAGACAAATATTCTTGCGGGATTCCCTACAAAAATTCTAAACTTAAATCAAATTGGTCCATCATTAATCAAAACACCTAGTTTTTATCCGTCACTTTGATTTATTTCATTCTAATACTAACTAGGGCTTGTTTGGATAAATGTTAAAGATATCCACAAATGTTTTTAGCTCGTTCACATCAAACACAAAGAGTCTAAGTTATCAAATTATATTTTTGCACTCAAAATTATCTTACCCGATTACAGATTGACTTTCCCTATTCGGAAACATGCTAGATATAGAGTTACTATTTTTAGCAATCCATATATTTTATTAAAACTCATATATTTCATTAAATGTGTATCTACACATTCTCATGGTTCTTACAGGGTTACAGATTATGCCTAACACGTCTTGCATACAAAACGAAAGTTTGAAAATTACACAAATACCCCTACTAAAATTGAGGGTTATTACACAAAGTCTCTACAAAGTTCAGTTTGCAAGCTTACCAAAACAAGGCCAATTGGGGTCGTTTTTGCAAACCAATAAAACCACAACAAACTTTGATTGAACTCGGTGTTTAATGCAGCCCAAACGAACCAAATCAAGTCACCAAAGAAGGTACTAAGACAAGGTCCTCAAGTTCAACTTGTGTTCGCTTTTTTCTGGCTTCGCCACTCTTTCTCGAACTTTTGCTTCTTCCTCGAATTTTTCTGGCTACTTAGCCTTTATTTCTCGAGTTTTCTTGGGCTATAACCCTTTGATTACACTTGAGACAATAGAATTGAGTACAAAACACTTGGCTGAGTTGAGAACACAACTAATTGGTGAAGGAAATTCAGTTTTGATTGATTTCAATTGGCTTGAGTTATCTGAAGTGGTTTCCTATATATTTTAGCTTCTCGATTGGTACAATTGGTCACATGAATCATACAACTTCAATCAAGGTTTGATGCAGCCAAAATAAGGAAAAGAAAAACAGAAAACTCGGCTGAGTTAATGCATGAAATTCATAAAGCTTTCAGCAAAACAATCCAAGAGTTAAGTGGGATTAATGGAAGTGGCTTCAATTATTAGAAGAGTTTTAAAGGATAGCAGTTTAGTTCAACTCAAAGGTTGTCTCCAACCTGTTAACTCCCATGATTTTAATCTAGAAATTCAGCAACTTACACAACAAAGGCACGAAATCAGGTTTGCTTGCAAATTCAACTAAGAACGACTTCCAATTCAGAATTTTGAGTGTTTTCCTTGTGTGGCTCTGATACCACGTGATAAGATCTGCCTTCTTTCATCCACGGTGCAAGGGAGACGCTCCAACTGAGGTCCAAGTGGAGGACAGTACACGTCCTGGCTTTAAAGGAAGGATCCTGAATTCCAGGAATTTTGTCCGGTTTTCAACTGGATTGTTCTCTCTGTTCCGGATTCCGAATTGGGAGATTCCAAAACCCAGAGTTAGATCCGGAAGTCTAGATGATTTTCTCAAACGTATAGCATCAACAGATCATGGAATCAGAAATTGGGCAGAATTTACTGAAGGGTCGCAGGCAGTCCAGCGAAGGATGTGTTGATGATGTTGGTTCTGTGAAGGAGGAGTTGAGGATGGTGGAGATGAGTGTTTAGATGAACGAATGGTGAAGTTGAGTGGCTGGATAGGTTGACTTCAAATGAGAATATGATGCACCCCCAAGGAAGAACAAGGTTGAACCTCTTCGATGGGATGTGACTCACCCAAAGGAGAAGAACAAGATGAGATCGATATAACACATGAGCTAAGGACTTTTATTTGTTAGAAAAAAGTTTGAAGCTCCTGATTTTTTATTAAACATGTGATAATTACAAAAGGCTCAGGAGACTTGCTTAAATAGACCTACAAAAATGGAGTTAAAAACTCTTGAACTAGCCTAGTAAAAGCATCCTCAATTAGTGTCTTTCAAATCAAATAACTGATACACCCAAATTCGTTTGAGCTTTCCCTTCTAGAACATGGTAGCGGGATGCGTTACGTGGGCCTACTCCAAAAATGGGCCAAACTACCAAGGCATTGAAATTGAGCCCATGAGGAATGCAGGTATGTCACTCAGGCGCCGCTGCGAGCGCGTCACTGGTTTGGCACACAAGAACCACCAAGCACCCTTCACATTTGCTCGGCACTCCTTGGGTCATATGGCTTCTTTTGAGTTATAATTAATGATAGAAAAGCTATGTCCCGAGCAAGTTGCCATGATGGTGGAGAATGCCGAGAAGGAACATGAAAAACCTAGAAAGTGTGCGGGTCCGAGAAGCCAGCTGAAGTTGATTGAACATTTGACCATTTTCCTTGAACAACCTTGGTTGTGGGGCCTTCTTGGGTCTAGTGGAGCCTTGTGGCTCATTGGTTTGGAGCCAAGTGGTGGCGGGGTCGGTGGAGTCGAGGTTGGAGTAGTTATGAGCGCCACCACCGAGAAAGGTGGCCTTAGAAGGAGCAAAGCAGCTTGAGGATCTTGGCCTTCAGGATCTTCTTGATTGACCCTAAGCAGGGTCACATCATCCTCCCTTCCTTCAAAAGGATTCGTCCTCGAATCTGAGTGCACCACAAGAAAAAGGTTTAGAGCACACAAAACTGCAGAGAGCAAAACAAGGAAGTGAGGGACCAAGAAGTTCTTAGAGAATGAAGGACACGAGTAAGCAAACATGATTAGATCCATTGAGTGTCCATGGATGAATTTCCATGCACAAGTGTTGCCCAGTTTCAGTCTAAAGATATGCTTAAGAATATAGCATGAGATGCACATGACATTCTTATCGAACAATGCAATGCATAGAACAAATTTTTTCTCATGCAACAAGTATTGCGAATGAGAACAATGATGCATACATGAATGCCTAGTTCTACATGCAGAAACTGAATGCCACAAATGCAATGACTTGTATACATGCTTATCATGAACTAGTGGCATCCAACAAATCATGAATTGAGCAAGAGAACTATGATGTATGCATGAAAATCAAGTTCTACCAACAAAATCAGATTCATGAGTTGGAAATTCTCTAGCCCTTGAAAAATAATCAGTTTGATGCAAGGGAAAAATAATTGAGAGAGTATGGACAAGAGTTACTCCCCTAGAACAAGTTTTCAATGGAACTTCCTTCTCTTCTTGGCCGTAAACAGTTTTTTTGAAAGGCTTCACATCCTAGGTGTCAACTTCTTTTTGGAAAAGAAATGGCAAGCTTGAAGGAACCATGTGTGTCAAGTCCGACCATGGAATAGCTAATGATGTTAAGGAGCTACGCTTGGAGCCATCTGCAACTCCTCCACGAACACTTGCGTCATGGAGGAGTTGCAGATGGCTCCAAGATTTCCTCCTCCTTTTCCATTGGTGCTAGCTCTTTTTCGTTGGCCATTGATAACAGTGGTTCAGTAGCATGAGCATCCTCATCTTTAGCCTCTTCCTGAACCAATTCCTTGCCCAGCATAACTCCTTCTTGAACCGCCAAATTTTTTTCCTCAACAACATGACCCTTAAGTGATTCCTATCCGGCCTCTATAGCTTTTAATGGATGACTCGGACAAGGCCCAACCTAGACGTCCTTATCCTCACAAGTACCAACCCAGACTTTACTCACTAAAGGACCTTTATCCTTGTAAGTGTAGTATTGGTTAGGGCAGATATCAGCCAAGTGGCCTCGCCCATCACACATGACACATACAATGTCGCATGTCCTAACCCGGGGCGGTGGAGGTACTCTTTCTCTGCCCTTGGACCTGCTACAAGATGAGTTTGGTTAGTCGTAGACTGTCTTGATCTGCACGGAAGGGTAGAATAATAATAAGAAGGCCCAAAAGTAAGGATAGGTTGATACCTTGATGGCATGTCCCTTGGAGCTTGTTGTGGCCGCCTAAGTGGATGGAGATTCCTTTCTCTAATGTGCTCCCTTGGAGGTGAGTGTCTTAGTACATCTTATCGGGGTAGCGATGTAGGGCTAGTAGGCACCATGGGGTATGTTCGTTCTTGAGGCCTATTGATAGGATCTCTAGCTCCTTGTCCTCGGCCAAAGAAATCCTTGTAGGTACTTGTGTGAGTTTCAGAGTTAGGGTACCCACCATAAGCCCGAAAGTAAGGATAATCCCTTATTGACATTTGACCCAATTCCGACGTCTCCATGTATTCTTGTCGCCGGAACTCCATTGGAAGTCACCTTACCAACAACTCAGTCCAGTGAGCAACATCTCACACAAGGTGATAGGATCTGCCTTTCCCTACAAGGTCAACAACCGAAGCAAAACCCAAGCAACAAGAACTAAAGAAGACAAGATCAAACAATGGTCCCCTGAGCACGCAAGTGCTTAAAATTTTGATTCAAAAGTCTCTACAAAGTTCAGTTTGCAAGCTTACCAAAACAAGGCCAATTGGGGTGGTTTTTGCAAACCAATAAAACCACAACAAACTTTGATTGAACTCAATGTTTTATGCAGCCCAAACGAACCAAATCAAGTCACCAAAGAAGGTAATAAGACAAGATCCTCAAGTTTAACTTGTGTTTGCTTTTTTTCTGGCTTCGCCACTCTTTCCCGAACTTTTTCTTCTTCCTCGAACTTTCTGGCTACTTAGCATTTATTTCTCGAGTTTTCTTGGGATATAACCCTTTGATTACACTTGAGACAACATAATTGAGTACAAAACTCTTGGCTGGGTTGAGAACACAACTAATTGGTGAAGGAAATTCAGTTTTGATTGATTTCAGTTGGCTTAAGTTATCTCAAGTCGTTTCCCATATGTTTTAGCTCCTCGATTGATCCAATTGGTCACATGAATCATACAACTTCAATAAAGGTTTGATGCAGCAAAAAAATGGAAAAGAAAAACAGAAAACTCGGCTGAGTTAATGCAGGAAATGCAGAAAGTTTTCCGCAAAACAATCCAAGAGTTAAGTGGGATTAATGGAAGTGGCTTCAATTATTGCAAGAGTTTTAAAGGATAGTAGAAAGTTTTCCGCAAAACAATCCAAGAGTTAAGTGGGATTAATGGAAGTGGCTTCAATTATTGCAAGAGTTGAACCTCTTCGATGGGATGTGACTCACCCAAAGGAGAAGAACAAGATGAGTTCGATATAACACACGAGCTAAGGACTTTTATTTGATAGAAAGAAGCTTGAAGCTGCTGATTTTTTATTAAACATGTGATGATTACAAAAGGCTCAGGATGCTTGCTTAAAAAGGCCAATAAAAATGTAGTTAAAAACTCTTGAACTAGCCTAGTAAAAGTGTCCTCAATTAGTGTCTTCCAAATCAAATAACTCATAAACCCGAAGTCTTTTGAGCTTGACCTTCGAGAATATGGTAACTGGATGAGTTAAGTGGGCCTCCTCCACAAATGGGCCCAAACGCCAGAGGGAATTGAAATTGATCCCATGAGGAATGTAGGTATGTCACTCAGGCGCGGCAGCGAGTGCGTCACTGGCTTGGCGCACAAGAACCACCAAGCACCCTTCATATTTGCTCGGCACTCCTTGGGTCATATGGATTATTTTGAGTTATAATTAATGATAGAAAAGCTATGGCTCGAGAAACGTTGCCTTGATGGTGGAGAATGCTGAGAAGGAACATGAAAACCATAGAAAGTGCACGCGTACGGGAAGCCAGCTGCAGTTGATTGAACATTTGACCATTTTCCTCGAACAACCTTGGTTATAGGGCCTTCTTGGATCCAGTGGAACCTTGTAGCTCATTGGTTTGGAGCCAAGTGGTGACGGGGTCGGTGGAGTCGGGGTTGGAGTAGTTATGAGCGCCACCGCCGAGAAAGGTGGCCTTAGAAGGAGCAAAGCAACTTGAGGATCTTTGCCTTCTTGATCTTCTTGATTGACCCTAAGCAGGGTCACATCATCCTAACCTCCTTCAAAAGGATTCGTCCTCGAATCTGAGTGCACCACAAGAAAAAGGTTTAGAGCACACAAAACTGCAGAGAGCAAAACAAGGAAGTGAGGGACCAAGAAGTTCTTAGAGAATAAAGGACACGTGTAAGAAAACATTATTAGATCCATTGAGTGTCCATGGATGAATTTCCATGCACAAGTGTTGCCCAGTTTCAGTCTAAAGATATGCTTAAGAATAGAGCATGAGATGCACATGACATTCTTATCGAACAATGCAATGCATAGAACAAAATTTTTCTCATGCAACTAGTATTGAGAATGAGAACAATGATGCACACATGAATGCCTAGTTCTACATGCAGAAACTGAATGCCACAAATGCAATGACTTGTATAAATGCTTATCATGAACTAGTGGCATCCAACAAGTCATGAATTGAGCAAGTGAACTATGATGTATGCTTGAAAATCTAGTTCTACCAACAAAATCAGATTCATGTGCTGGAAATTCTCTAGACCTTGAAAAATATTCAGTTTGATGCAAGGGAAAAAGAATTGAGAGAGTAGGGCCAAGAGTTACTCCCCTAGAAAACGTTTTCAATGGAACTTTCTTCTCTTCTTGGCCGCAAACAATTTTTCAAAATGCTTCACATCCTTGGTGTCAACTTCTTCTTGGAGAAGAAATGGCAAGTTTGAAGGAACCATGTGTGTCAGGTCCGACCATGGAGTAGCTAATGATGCTATGGAGCTACGCTTGATTGTAGGCCAACACTTGTGTCGTGGAGGAGTTGGATATGGCTCCAAGATTTCTTCCTCCTTTTCCATTTGCTAGCTTTTTTTCGTTGGCCATTGACGACGGTGGTTTAGTAGCATGAGAATCCTCATATTTAGCCTCTTCTTGAACCAATTCCTTGCCCAATATAACTCCTTCTTGAACCGCCAAATTCTCTTCCTCGACAACATGACCCTTAAGTGATTCCTCTCTGGCCTCTATAGCTTTTAATGGACGACTAGGAAAAGGCCCAACCTGGACGTCCTTATCCTCACAAGTAACAACCAAGACTTTACTCACTAAAGGATCTTTATCCTTGTAAGTGTAGTATTGGTTAGGGCAGATATCAGCCAAGTGGCCTCGCCCATCACACATGACACATACAATGTCGCGTGTCCTAACCCGGGGCGGTGGAGGCACTCTTTCTCTGCCCTTGGACCTGCTAAAAGATGAGTTTGGTGAGTCATAGACTCCCTTGGTCTACACGGAAGGGTTAGAATAATAATAAGAAGGCCCAAAAGAAAGGATAGGTTGATACCTTGGTGGCATGTCCCTTGGAGCTTGTTATGGCCGCCTAAGTGGAGGGAGATTCCTTTATCTAATGTGCTCCCTTAGAGGTGAGTATCATAGTACATCTTGTCCGGGCAGAGATGTAGGGCTAGTAGGCACCATGGGGTATGTTCGTTCTTGAGGCCTATTGACAGGATCTCTAGCTCCTTGTCCTCGGCCAAAGAAATCCTTGTAGGTACTTGTGTGAGTTTTGGAGTTATGGTACTCACCATAAGCACGAAAGTAAGGATAATCCCTTATTGACATTTGACCCAATTCTGACGTCTCCATGTGTTCTTGTCGCCGGAACTCCATTGGAAGTCGCCTTACCAGCAACTCAGTCCAGTGAACAACATCTCACACAAGGTGATAGGATCTGCCTTTCCCTACATGGTCAACAACCGAAGCAAAACCCAAGCAACAAGAACTAAAGAAGACAAGATCAAACAATGGTCCCCTGAGCACGCAAGTGCTTAAAATTTTGATTCAAAAGTCTCTACAAAGTTCAGTTTGCAAGCTTACCAAAACAAGGCCAATTGGGGTGGTTTTTGCAAACCAATAAAACCACAACAAACATTGATTCAACTCAGTGTTTTATGCAGCCCAAATGAACCAAATCAAGTCACCAAAAAAGGTAATAAGACAAGGTCCTCAAGTTCAACTTGTGTTTGCTTTTTTCTGGTTTCGCCACTCTTTCTCGAACTTTTGCTTCTTCCTCGAATTTTTCTAGCTACTTAGCCTTTATTTCTTGAGTTTTCTTGGGCTATAACCCTTTGCTTACACTTGAGACAACATAATTGAGTACAAAACTCTTGGCAGAGTTGAGAACACAACTAATTGGTGAAGGATATTCAGTTTTGATTGATTTTAGTTGGCTTGAGTTATCTCAAGTCATTTCCCATATCTTTTAGCTCCTCGATTGGTCAAATTGGTCACATAAATCATACAACTTCAATCAAGGTTTGATGCATCAAAAAGAAGGAAAAAAAAAACAGAAAACTTGGTCGAGTTAATACAGGAAATTCAGAAAGTTTTCAGCAAAACAATCGAAATATTAAGTGGGATTAAAGGAAGTGGCTTCAATAATTGCAAGAGTTTTAAAGGATAGCAGTTTAGTTCAGCTCAAAGGTTGTTTCCAACCTGCTAAATCCCATGATTTTAATCCAGAAATTCAGCAACTTACACAGCAAAGGCACGAAATCAGGTTTGCTTGCAAATTCAACTAACAACGATGAGGAAAAGCTTGAGGAAAAGCTTGAAGGCAGATCCTAACTAATTAGGATATGACTTCCTTCCTCCACGATGCAAGGGAGATGCTCCAACTGAGGTCCAAGTGGAGGAGAGTACACGTCTTGGCTTCAAAGAACGGATCCTGAATTCCAGGAATTATGTCCGGTCTTCAACTGGCTTGTTCTCTCTGGTCCGGACTCCGAATTAGGTGATTCCAAAACCCAGAGTTAGATCCGGAAGTTTAGATGATTTCCTCAGAAGTAGAGCATGAACAGATCCTGGAATCAGAAGTTGAGAGGAATTTACCAAAGGGTCGCATGCAGTACAGCGAAGGATGTGTTGATGATGTTGGTTCTACGAAGGAGGAGTTGAGGAGGGTGGAGATGAGTGTTTAGATGAACGAATGGTGTAGTTGTGTGGCTGGATAGGTGGACTTCAAAGGAGGATATGACACACCCCCAAGGAAGAACAAGGTTGAACCTCTTCGATGGGATGTGACTCACCCAAAGGAGAAGAACAAGATGAGCTCGATATAACACACGAGCTAAGGACTTTTATTTGATAGAAAGAAGCTTGAAGATGCTGATTTTTTATTAAACATGAGATGATTACAAAAGGCTCAGGAGGCTTGCTTAAATAGGCCTACAAAAATGGAGTTAAAAATTCTTGAACTAGCCTAGTAAAAGGATCCTCAATTAGTGTCTTCCAAATCAAATAACACATAAACCCGATATATTGTGAGCTTGCCCTTCTAAAACATGGTAGCTGGATGAGTTATGTGGGCCTCCTCCAAAAATGGGCCCAAACGCCCGAGGGAATTGAAATTGAGCCCATGAGGAACGCAAGTATGTCACTCAAGCACGGCAGCAAGCGCGTCATTGGCTTGGCGCACAAGAACCACCAAGCACCCTTCACATTTGCTCGGCACTCCTTGGGTCTTATGGCTTCTTTTGAGTTATAATTAATGACAGAAAATTTATGGCTCGAGCAAAGTTGCCATGATGGTGGAGAATGTCGAGAAGGAACATGAAAGCCCTAGAAAGTGCGCGCGTCCGGGAAGCGAGCTGGAGTTGATTGAACATTTGACCATTTTCCTCGAACAACCTTGGTTGTGGGGCCTTCTTGGGTCTAGTGGAGCCTTGTGGCTCATTGGTTTGGAGCCAAGTGGTGGCGGGGTCGATGGAGTCAGGGTTGGAGTAGTTATGAGCGCCACCGCCAAGAAAGGTGGCCTTAGAAGGAGCAAAGCAGCTTGTGGATCTTGGCCTTCTTGATCTTCTTGATTGACCCTAAACAGGGTCACATCACAACCTCTCCCTCAAATATGAGGGCCCCGATACCGATCGTTGCTTGTTCATATTCGACGCCCATTGATTTGGTAGATGAGGAAAAGCTTTCCACACCCTTAGATCAATCCACTCTTGCACCCAAAGCAACTTGTTCGATAGTAATCACCACATCCCCGGTCGTCACTATTATCACCTCGCTTCGCAGCACGTCACCGCCTCCACTAACACCCACACCAATGCCTCTGATGACACCAATTGTTGTTGGAACTTTTCAGGTACTTCCAGATGCGTTAATCCCCTGCACCACCACCCAAAACACAGGATGTTCAAGCGTAAAGGAGCCATCTTTGAGTTTATCCAAGAACGACAAACAATATGCTCCTATGGGGCTTTCTAGTGTCCACGCTTTTCTCCTCAACGTTTTTAACTTCATCCACATCGAATTTACGATGATTCGAGGCCAAGTGGGGGAGAATGATATCATCCATGGAAGGACAAGTCAAAGGCCTCCAAGGAAGAGGCTCAAGCAAAGCGGAAATCTTGAGAAAGTTAGATATTTTTAGTTCTCGTCAAATTTTGGACAGTCCTCGGTAAAACGGTCATAACTGTGGCTACAAAATTGATCTCAAGTTGATTCAAGATGTGTTGGAAAGCTGATTCAAAGGTATACAACTTCATAGTTTACACTGAATCGAAAGTTCAAGGAGAAGATGATCAAAATCCAGTTTTACTAAAGACAGTACAATTTCCAGCAGGAATTATTTTATCTTTTAATTAAGATTTATTAATTAGTTTTAAGTATTTTAGGGTTAAATAAGAAGATTTGGGATCCATGGTTGTTTGGTTTCCTTGTTTCTTCTTTTACAATTTTCAATCTTTTTTCTAGTTTCATTATCTTTAGCATTAGATAGATTATTTCTTTTACAAGACATTAGGCACGAAATTATGTTAATTTAAACTATTGTTTTAATAAATAAAAATGATATTGGGACTCTTGTATAACTTGGCTAAGTTATACTTGAGTTTTTCCCCATCTAAAACACCTCTTTTGCTTTCTAGCGATATGCTCTTCTTTAATTGGTTTGATCAATCAATCATTCTCCAAAAGTCACGAAATTTTGAAGGATTGTCCTTGAGTTCCATACAAGTGTAGATTCCTGAATGTCATCAAATTCGGAGGTCGTTTTCAGTTTGCCTCAAAGAAGGGACCGAAGCAACGCGTGACGATCATGTCGTAGGGTTTTCACACATCAATTGATAGCATCCATGGAAGGACAAGTCAAAGGACTCTAAGGAAGAGGCTCAAGCAAAGGGGAAATCTTGAGAAAGCTCAAAATTTTTAGCTCTCGTCAAATTTTGGACAATCCTTGGTAAAACGGCCATTAATGTGGCTACAAAATTAATCTCAAGATGATTAAAGATGCGTTGGAAAGCTGATTAAAATATATACAACTCCATAGTTTACACCGAATCAAAATTCTAACGAGAAGATAATCAAAATGCAGTTTTACTGAAGACAATACAATTTCCAGTGGGAATTATTTACTTTCATAATTAGTTAGATTTAGATAAGATTTGATTCCGTTTTTCTTGTTATGTTTACTTTTAATTAAGATTTATTAATTAGTTTTAAGTATTTTAGGATTAGATAATAAGATTTGGGATCCAAGATTGTTTGGTTTCCTTGTTTCTTCTTTTACAAGTTTCTATCTTTTTTCTAGTTTCCTTATCTTTAGCATTAGATAGATTATTTCTTTTGCAAGACATTAGACACGAAATTTTGTTATTTAAACTCTTGTTTTAATAAATTAAAATGAGATTGGGACTCTTGTATAACTTGGCTAAGTTATACTTGAGTTTTTCCCCTTCCAAAATACCTCTTTTGCTTTCTGGCGATTTGTTCTTCTTTAATTCGTTTGATCAATCAATCCTTCTCCAGAACTCACGAAACAGCGCATGACGATCCTCTCGTGGGTTTGTTTCACATCAATTGGTATCAGTTTTACAGGTTGAAAGGCAAGCATCGCATGCTTCTTCATCTTAACCATGTATGAAGTCTATTGCGATGATGACTTCTACCTCCAACGTCGCCCCCAACGTTGTGACTTCAAGTTGAGACTTGAATACTTTGCCGGTGAAGCTAACCCCTCGAAGTGCATAAAATGGTTGCGCAAATCGGCTTATGTCTTTTTCCATTTTGACTATGATGAGTGTGAGCAAGTCGATATCGCTACCCAATACTTCATCGACTATGCCCGTAGATGGTGGTACCGACTAGAAGAAGAACGCTATAAACGTGGCTTACGTCTCGTGGTTGCTTGGAACCAACTCGTCTATGTCATGAAGAGGCACTTCGACCTAGAAGACTACGAGGAGCGCAAGCAACACCATTCTAGGCTACACCATGGTGCACCCATGAGCGAAGGTTCCGCCACAACCCATGCCTAAGCTTTAGACCATGAACTGCGAGAAGCAATGGAGGATATCAAGGCTGGGATTGCAAAGCTCAAAGCTTGGACTCCCATCGATGTCCAAATCACAACCGATACCCCAAATCTGAGGGCCCCGAAACTGATCGTTGCTTGTTCATCTTCGACGCCCACTTATTTGGTAGATGAGGAAAAGCTTTCCACACTCTTAGATCAGTCCATTATTGCACCCCCAACTTGTTCGATAGAGATCACCGCAGCCCTGGTCGTCACTATTATCGCCTTGCTTCGTAGCACGTCACCGCCTCCACCAATACCCACACCAATGCCTCCGATGACACCAATTGTTTTTGGGACTTTTCAGGTACTTCCAACTGCATTAATCCCCTACACCACCACCCAAAACTCAGGATTTTCAAGCGTAAAGGATCCAGCTTTGAGTTTGTCCAAGAACGACGAACAACATGCTCTTATAGGGCATTCTAGTGTCCACGCTTTTCTCCTCAACTTTTTTAAATTCATCCACATCGAATCGAGGAAGATTCGAGGCCAAGTGGGGGAGAATGATAGCATCCATGGAAGGACAAGTCAAAGGCCTCCAAGGAAGAGGCTCAAGCAAAGGGGAAATCTTGAGAAAGTTTAAATATTTTAGTTCTCGTGAAATTCTGGACAGTCCTCGGTAAAATGGTCATAACTATGACTACAAAATTTATCTCAAGATGCGTTGGAAAGTTGATTCAAAGATCTTCAACTCCATAGTTTACACCGAATCGAAAGTTCAACGAGAAGATGATCAAATTCCAGTTTTACTGAAGACAGTCCAATTTCCAGCGGGAATTATTTACTTTCATAATTAGTTATATTTATATAAGATTTGATTCTGTTTTCTTGTTATGTTATCTTTTAATTAAGATTTATTAATTAGTTTAAGTATTTTAGGATTAGATAAGAAGATTTTGGATCCAAGGTTGTTTGGTTTCCTTGTTTCTTCTTTTACAATTTTCTATCTTTTGTTCTAGTTTCCTTATCTTTAGCATTAGATAGATTATTTCTTTTGCAAGACATTAGGCACGAAATTATGTTATTTAAACTATTGTTTTAATAATAAAAAAATGATATTGGGACTCTTGTATAACTTGGCTAAGTTATACTTGAGTTTTTCCCCATCCAACACACCACTTTTGCTTTCTAGCGATCTGTTCTTCTTTAATTGGTTTGATGAATCAATCCTTCTCCAAAATCCACGAAATTTTGAAGTATTGTCCTTGAGTTCCATAAAAGTGTAGATTCTAGAATTTCATCAAATTCAGAGGTCGTTTTCAGTTTGCCTCAAAGACGGGACCGAAGCAGCGCGTGATGATCTTATCGTAGGGTTTTCACACATCAATTGATAGCATACATGGAAGGACAACTCAAAGGCCTCCAAGGAAGAGGCTCAAGAAAAGGGAAAATCTTGAGAAAGTTCAATAAGGTTAGTTCTCGTCAAATTTTGGATTGTCCTCGATAAAACGGCCATAACTGTGGCTACAAAATTAATCTCAAGATGATTCAAGATGCGTTGGAAAGCTGATTCAAATATATACAACTCCATTGTTTACACTGAATCTAAATTATAACGAGAAGATGATCAAAAGGCAGGTTTACTGAATACAATACAATATCTAGCGGGAATTATTTACTTTCATAATTAGTTAGATTTATATAAGATTTGATTCCGTTTTCTTGTTATGTTATCTTTTAATTAAGATTTATTAATTAGTTTTAAGTATTTTAGGATTAGATAAGAAGATTTGTGATCCAAGGTTGTTTCGTTTCCTTATTTCTCCTCTTACAAGTTTCTATCTTTTTTCTAGTTTCCTTATCTTTAGCATTAGATAGATTATTTCTTTTGCAAGACATTAGGCACGAAATTATGTTATTTAAACTCTTGTTTTAATAAATAAAAATGAGATTGGGACTCTTGTATAACTTGGCTAAGTTATACTTGAGTTTTTCCTCTTCCAAAACACCACTTTTGCTTTCTAGCGATTTGTTCTTCTTGAATTGGTTTGATCAATCAATCCTTCTCCAAAAGTCACAAAATTTTTAAGAATTGTTCATGAGTTCCATAAAAGTGTAGATTCCAGAATTTCATCAAATTCGGACGTCGTTTTCAGTTTGCCTCAAAGACGAGACCGAAACAGCGCGTGACGATCCTATCGTAGGGTTTTCACACATCAATTGATAGCATCCATGGAAGGACAAGTCAAAGGCCTCCATGTAAAAGGCTCAAGCAAAGCGGAAATGTTTAGAAAGTTTGAAATTTTTAGTTCTCGTCAAATTTTGGACAGTCCTCGGTAAAACGGCCATAACTGTGGCTACAAAATTAATCTCAAGATGATTCGAGATGCGTTGGAAAGCTGATTCAAATATATTCAACTCCATAGTTTACACCGAATCGAAATTCTAACGAGAAGATGATCAAAATGCAGTTTTACTGAAGACAATACATTTTCCAGCGGAAATTATTTACTTTCATAATTAGTTAGATTTAGATAAGATTTCATTCCATTTTTTCTTGTTATGTTATCTTTTAATATAGATTTATTAATTAGTTTTAAGTATTTTAGGATTAGATAAGAAGATTTGGGATCTAAGATTGTTTGGTTTCCTTGTTTCTTCTTTAACAAGTTTTTATCTTTTTTCTAGTTTCCTTATCTTTAGTATTAGATAGATTATTTCTTTTGCAAGACATTAGGCATGAAATTATGTTATTTAAATTCTTGTTTTAATAAATTAAAATGAGATTAGGACTCTTCTATAACTTGGCTAAGTTATACTTGAGTTTTTCCCCTTCCAAAACACCTATTTTGCTTTCTAGCGATATGTTCTTCTGTAATTCATTTGATCAATCAATCCTTCTTTAAAAGTCACAAAATTTTGAAGAATTGTTCCCGAGTTCCTTAAAAGTATAGATTCCATAATTTCATCAAATTCTGAGGTTGTTTGCAGTTTGCCTCAAAGACAGGACCGAAACTGTGCGTGACGATCCTGTCATGGGGTTGTTTCACATCAATTGGTATCATTTTTTCATGTTGAAAGGCAAGCATCCCATGCTTCTTCATCTTAACCATGTATGAAGTCTATTGTGATGATGACTTCTACCCCCAACGTCGCCCCCAACGTTGTGACTTCAAGTTGAGACTTGAATACTTTGCCGGTCAAGCTAACCCCTAGAAGTGCATAAAGTGGTTGCACAAATCGGCTTATGTCTTTTTCCATTTTGACTATGATGAGTACGAGCAGGTCGAGATCGCTACCCAATACTTCATCGACTATACTCGTAGATGGTGGTACCGACTAGAAGAAGAACTCTATAAACGTGGCTTACGTCCCGTTGTCGCTTGGAACCAACTCGTCTATGTCATGAAAAGGCACTTCATCCTAGAAGACTACGAGGAGTGCAGGCAACGCCATTCCAGGCCACACCATGGTGCACCCATGAGCGAGGGTTACGCCATAACCCATGCCCAAGCTTTAGACCATGAACTGCGAGAAGTAATGGAGGATATCAAGGCTGGGATTGTGATAGAGGCTTTTGTCGTGATGCCTAATCAAAATAATCCTAAACAAACCTAACTCAGTAGAATAGGCAAGTAAGGGTCGAATCCCACAGGGAGGAGTTGTTTATCTTTATGTCAATTTGCATGCAATGGTAACAAAGGGGGGTTTTGTTGATTATTTGGTTGCAAGTAAACGAAATAAATGAAATAACAAAGATGGTAATCAATTGGGAAAAAGTACTTAGCCAGACAAATATCCACCGTTCATTTGACTGGTTGATCCTAGATTCTCTCTAATTCCTTCATATGAATGTTCTTATTCCTTTTCGTAAGTTTATAAACAGGACAAACAGACCCTGAGAATACTAACTATTAAATAACCATGAAAACCTCACAATTCAATTCAACAGCCGTAATGAGCACAGGAATTTCGATAGATACATGCAAGAGTAGCAAACAGTCATACTATTGCATGCAATTAATTCTCTCAACAATAAACCAGTCCAAACAGTTCTTAGAATATTACAGTTGCTACACATGAATTAGGTAACTGAAACAATAATTATCAAACCCTAGCAATAGACAATTAATAACAACTAGTTGCGTCCAAAAAGCGAAATCAGTAAGAATCAATGGGATGAAGCACAAGAGAATCAATACATTCAACAGAAAAGAAATAGAATTAGAGTCTCACAACCATTATTCAAACGAAGGCTTCAATCGTCTGACTAAGCAAAAGTTGCTTAGTTTTTCATAGTTCAAAAAGGGAAAAACCACACTGAATAATGAACGATGATAGTCTAGATGTAAAACTTTATGGAACTAGGTTAATAATAACCTAGTTACCAAAACTAAGACTGAAGATAACAAGTCTCATCTAAAAGGAAATAAACTAATGAAATTGGAATAAAGAAAGTAAAAGAAAAGGGAAATACTAAAACATAAAACTTCGGACGAAAGGAACACGCGCTTCGCTGCTGTGCATTTCCACGATCGCGGATGGAATTCCGCGGTCGCGGAAATCTCCATTTTGCTCTCGACTTCCTTTGACTTTTCCGCGACCAACTCCTGCTCGCCCGCGATCGCGGATTGACGCGTTTTTCAGTTCTCCGTCTTCTACTTGGTCTTCTCGTGGTGGCTTCTCCTCAACTTCATGATGTCTTCAATTAAGCTTCTCCACACCACATATCTACACTTCTTCTTCTCAACTCTAATCTCCGTAGTTGTGCTCTAAACCCATACAAATGGCACCCAAAACACTGGTAATAACTCCTAGATACGCACTACAAAGTAGCGCTGATCAAATTCCCCCATGCTTAAACCTTTCTCGTCCTCGAGTAAGCTAAAAGAAACCTACTCCTCCAATCAAATCCCCAAGGTCTCAAGAAGCATAGACAAACCATCTCCACTAAGAATTGCACCTAACATGAAACTCCAAGGCACCAACACAATAAGTTTAACACCACACAACACATAAACACAACACTAACCAAGCTAAAAGGAAAGCAGAGTACTTCCCCCAAGCTTATCCCGAACACCATAGAGTGAGTAACAAGTTAATCCTAGCCTCCATCTATCTTCTTATGCCTACTAGAGTGACCTATCCGAATCCTCCTTACATCTCCTCTTCTTATGTCACCACGCCAGGAAAAATGAGGAATCCTAATAATCACTCTTCTTCTTTTCACTCATTTTGCCAAGGCGCCCTTTCGGGTTTTCACCAAGCCACTCATTTCATTTTTCAATAGATGGGCTCACAATATAACGCACATCACTCTTGACCAATTATTACCCCAGCCTAATGCTGGTCCAAGCCACCTGCTTATTACCTAAGCTGCCCTTTCGGGTTTTCAACTTATCCCAGGATTTCTATTTTGGCCTTTTATCAAATTTTTGGTTTTTTTCTTTTTCTTTTCTCCTCAACGACTAGCAAGTATAGAACACTCCCTCATGCTTAAACATTGCATTGTCCTCAATGTAATGAAAGACAAAAAAGAATGAAGCACAGGGAAAAGTGGAAAGGTACTCACAACCGTCGTTGAGTTGGCTTGGACGCGGAAGTTATTGCTGGCGGTATATCAATATAAGCACATGTCGCTGGTGTTGCACGGGCGTCTTCAAACAAACTCCACCGTGCAACCAAAAGGAATCCACTGTAAGGTGTAGTGGTACATCAAAGAATCGGGGCTGCACGGCCTACAATGAACACAAAAATGGGGCCCAGATGTAATCGTGGTGTGGGCCCTGGTGTTCCTCCTCCTCAGCTGTCGAATGTAGGGCCATCATCGTTGCCAAATAAAAATGTGGGGATAATGTCTCCTCCTTGACAACATGATGCGCATCGTCTCTCCATGAGGAATTCGGACAGCTGGCCTTCGGTAGAACTTTTTTTTTTATGAATTTTTTTTTTCAGGATAGGGGACTTACAGTGAGAATTCCGCGATCGCGGAAAAATTTCCGCGCCCGCGGAAATGTTACTGGTGCGAGAAACACCGTATTTACTTTGGCTCGGGTCTCCTTCCTATATGTTAGTCTAAAACAAAAGCGAAACGAAACAAAAATAAAGACTAGGAAGAAAAAGACAAGAAAAGAATTACATACCTCGGGTTGCCTCCCGAGCAGCGCCTTGTTTAACATCGTGGCTCGACTCATCTAAGGTGATCAATTTTCAACTTTGGGTTCTAAAAGGTCCGTCTCTTCTATGATGCTGGTGTCAAAACCATCATGGTAGGGTTTCAACCTTTGACCATTCACCTTGAACACTGACTGTGCGTCAGTATCAAACAGCTCCACCGCACCGTGGGGGAAAACGCGAGCAACAACATAGGGTCTGGTCCAACGGGATCGGAGTTTTCCCGGAAAGAGACGAAGGCGAGACATAAATAGTAGGACTTTGTCTCCTAGCTTAAAATCCTTTCTCAGAATATTCTTGTCGTGCCAGGCCTTTGTCTTTTCCTTGTATGTGACTGCGTTATCATAAGATTCAAGTCGCAGTTCCTCTAATTCTTGCAGCTGTAACTTGCGAAATTCTCCAACTTCATCGATCCGCATGTTGCAATTCTTCACAGCCCAAAATGCCTTGTGCTCGAGCTCCACTGGAAGGTGACAAGATTTCCCGAACACCAATCTGTAAGGTGACATCCCGATGGGTGTCTTGTAGGCAGTCCGATAAGCCCAGAGTGCATCATTAAGTCTCAGACTCCAATCCTTCCTATTCGGGGCCACCGTCTTCTCCAGAATTGTTTTGATCTCTCTATTGGACACTTCAACTTGCCCATTGGTCTGAGGATGGTAGGCGGTGGAAACTTTTTGCGTGACATGGTATTTCTTCAGTAGGGCGCTCATGGTCCTATTGCAGAAATGGGTTCCCCTGTCACTTATCAAAGCCTTGGGAATTCAAAATCTAGAGAAAATGCGTTTCTTCAGAAAATTTGCCACCACTTTAGAGTCATTAGTCTTGGTGGCCTTCGCTTCCACCCACTTGGAAACGTAGTCTACCGCAAGCAAAATATAGAAGTTCCCGAAAAAGTTAGGAAATGGTCCCATAAAGTCAATGCCCCAGACGTCAAAAATCTCGCAGAAGATTAATGATGATTGTGGCATCTCATTCCTTCGGGATATATTCCCAACTCTCTGGCATCGATCACAAGACTTAAAAAAGGCATGTGCATCCCGAAAGATGTGTGGCCAATAAAATCATGTGTCCAAAACCTTCCTAGCAGTTTTATTTGCCCCAAAGTGGCCCCCACATGAATGAGAATGACAAAAAGCTAAGACAGATTGTACCTCATTATCCGAAAGACATCGATGGATTACCTGATCAACACAGTGCCTCCAAAGATAGGGGTCATCCCACACATAGAATCGAGACTCACGCTGTATCTTATCCTTTTGTGCTTTAGAAAAATTAGGCGGGAACTCTTCACGAATGAGAAAGTTGACCATGTTAGCATACCATGGCTGGAGTGTGCTGAGCCCAAGAACCAAATCTCCAGAGACAAGCTCGAAATGCGAGTCATAGGCGTTGCCACGGTCGCGGCTATGGGTCCGCGATCGCGGAATTTGTCCGAGAAAATTGACGATGCAAGCAGATGTCCTAGGGGGATTTCCGCGATCGCGGAAAATGTTCTGATGAGGGGCTTTCTTGCGGTGATGAATCAGGTGTTTTTCCGCGGTCACGGCAAATTTTCCGCGATCGCGGAAAACATTCTGTAGCAATGCGACACAGTGTCTCGTCGGGAAAATCGCCCTTTATCTTTGCTTCCCTCTCAGATCTGTCCTCTTCATGTACTAGCTTGCTTAAGTGATCGTCCACCAAGTTCGCGGCTCCCTTTTTATCCCGGATCTCAACATCAAACTCGCTCAGCAGCAGTATCCATCGAATCAATCTTGGTTTTGCTTCTTTCTTCGTCAATAGATAACGAAGAGATGCATGATCCATATAGATGATCACTTTGGTGAAAAGTAGGTATTGTCTAAATTTCTCCAAGGCAAACACGACAGCTAGCAATTCTTTTTCAGTGGTGGAGTAGTTCCGCTGCGCTCCATTCAGAGTCATGGAAGCATAGTGGATCACATGAGAAGCTCTTGCTTCTTTATGCCCCAGAACTGCTCCCACCGCATAATCACTAGCATCGCACATTATCTCAAAGGGGCGAGACCAGTCCGGTGCTTGAATAATTGATGTACTAGTGAGGCGAGCTTTCAAATCATCAAATGCCTTCTTGCACTCATCGTTAAGCTCGAAATTCACCTTCTTTCTTCAGCAGCTCGCATAGGGGTAATGAGATCTTTGAAAAGTCTTTAATAAACCGGCGGTAGAAACTTGCATGGCCTAATAAGGAACGCACTTCACGCACATTAGTAGGATAAGGTAAAGACTGAATTACATTAATCTTTGCCTTATCGACCTCAATACCTCTAGCTGACACAATATGTCCTAGCACAATGCCCTGGTTAACCATAAAATGACACTTTTCAGAATTCAGAACCAAGTTGGTTTCTACACATCTTTGAAGCACAAGTGCTAGGTGGTCTAGACATGCATCAAAACTATCACCATGGACCGTGAAGTCATCCATAAAGACCTCACTAAAATGCTCCACATACTCAGAAAAAATGCTTACCATACACCTTTGAAATGTTTTGGGTGCGTTACACAACCCGAATGGCATCATGCGATATGCAAAAGTACCAAAAGGGCATGTAAATGTCGTCTTTTCTTGATCCTCAGGTGCTATGGCCACCTGAAAATAACCTGAGTATCCATCCAGAAAACAATAATAGGGGCGACCAGCAAGTCGCTCAAGCATTTGATCAATAAAGGGTAAAGGAAAGTGATCCTTTCTAGTTACCGCATTCAGCTTACGGTAGTCAATGCATACTCTCCACCCTGTTTGCACTCGAGTGGGAACCAACTCTCCTTGTTGGTTCTCCACAACTGTGATGCCTCCCTTCTTTGGAACAACTTGTGTCGGGCTCACCCACTTATTGTCAGAGATAGGAAAAATCATCCCAGTCTGTAGGAGTTTCAGCACCTCCTTCTTCACCACCTCCATCATTGGTGGGTTAAGTCTTCTCTGTGGCTGCCTAGATGGTTTTGCTTCTTCCTCCAATAGAATCCTATGCATACATGTAGTGGGACTAATCCCCTTTATATTGGCGATGGTCCATCCCAATGCTGTCTTATGCTCCTTAAGCACTACCACCAATTTCTCCTCTTGATCCTTGGAAAGATTGCTGGAGATAATGACAGGTAATGTGTCACCCTTTCCCAGAAAGGCATACTTGAGGTGGTCCGGTAGCGGCTTGAGTTCAATCTCTGATGCCTGCACAATGGGAGGTAAAAGCTTCTCACTTGGGACTGTTAGTGGAATGGGGCCATCACCCAAAGGGTTGAGATGAGGCTTATCGTATGCATCCAAGTGAGCCACAATTTCCTGCAGGTTAGTAGACAAAGCAAAATCTTCTTGTGGATTTACTATTTCATTCTCTAAAACAGATTGTAACTCATCCGAGCCAGTATCAAAGACATCTTGCACAATAGGATCAATCACATCAATAGAACACAGAGAATGATCATCAACGGGGTGTTTCATAGTGATCAGCTCTACTTTGTAGGGCTTATCTAGGAGTTGTTACCGGTGTTTTAGGTGCCATTTGTAGGGGTTTAGAGCACAACTATGGAGAATGAGTTGAGGAGTAGAAGTGTAGATATGGTGGTTTAGAGAAGCTTAAATGAAGATATATTGAAGAGAGAAGGAAGCCACCCAAGAAGACGAAGTATAGACCCAGTCAGGTCTACAAAGCCATTTTCTGTGACCGCGGAATTTCTTCCGCGATCGCGGAAATATCCTTCAACGAGGCAAAATCGAGAGCAACATTCCAATTTCCGTAACCGCGGAATTCCTTTCGCGATCGCGGAACCACACAGCGGCGGACGAACGCGAGAATTTCCGAAGATACTTTTACGTTTTTATTTTCTTTTATTTTCTTTTCTTATACTTTATTTTATTTTCCTTTTAGGATTACTTTCGTTATCTTTTCACTTTAGTTCTAGGGTTAGGTTATTTAACCTAGTTTCCCTTTCATTGTTCGAGAATCACGTTACATTCATCGTTTATTCCATTCAGTATTGTTTTTCTTCCAAGACTATGAAGAACTAAGCACCATTTGCTTAGTCCGACAATTGAAGCCTTCATTTGATTCATGATTGTGAGGTTATAACTCTATTTCCTATTTCTTTGGATTATATATTTTCTCTTGAGCATATTCCTATTGATTCTTATTGATTTGACTGGTTTGGCCAACTAGTTGATATTGGTAATTGTCTATTGCTAGGGTTTGAATATTTCGAGTTGAAATCCCTTATCTTATGTAGCAACCATGATATTCTAGGACTAGTTGGACTAGTTTATTATGAAAGAGAATTGATTATGTGCTAAATGCTGCGAAACATCGGTGTTGTATGTATCCTGGTTAATTCATATGCTCTATGCTGCTGTTGTTCTAAATCTTGATAGTTTCTCGTGCGTTCAATAGTAAGGGTTGCCAGGACTAGTTGGACTGGTGACTATTTCAGAATAGGGATAGGAATAATCAAAGGAAGGAATAGAGATAACCTAGGACCAATCAATCGAATGAATGGTGGATATTTGTTTGGCTAAGTGTTTTTCCTTAATTGATTACAAACTCTTTGCTTTTGTTTCCCTTGTTTACAACAAATCAACCGAAAACCCCCCTTGTTACTTTTGCATGCAAATTTACATTAAGAAAGACAACTCCTCCCTGTGGGATTCAACCCTTGCTTGCCTTTGCTATTTGTTTAGGTTTGTTAGGATAATTTTGATCAGGTGATACGACTAAAACCTGCCTGTCAAATTGGCGCCGTTGCCGGGGAGGCAAGTTTTGTTTTTCTTTTTGTGTGTTTGTGTGCAAATTTTTGTGTGGACCTATCTTACGGTCCACACCCGTGCTACTAATTTGTTTTCTTTTTTATTTTGATTTAGAGATGGCTGAAGAAGTACCAACTTTGAGATAGCTAACTGCCCCGAATCTGCAACAGCAACCGCTTGCCGTGCAGTTCCCTACATTAGATGAGGGCGTGAATTTTGAGCTGAAATCCGGGTTAATCCACTTTCTACCCCATTTCCATGGGATGAGTGGAGAAGACCCCAACAAACATCTTTTTGAGTTCCATTCTGTTTGCACCAGTATGAAGCCAAGGAACGTTACAGAGGACCAGATCAAGCTGAGGGCCTTTTCTTTTTCTCTAAAGGATGCGGTCAATGATTGGTTCTACTATTTGGCCCCAGGGAGCATAGACACATGGGCTGACATGAAGAAAGCCTTCCTGGAGAAATACTTCCCTGCAATGAAACTCAATAGCATGAAGCGAAGCATCAGCAACATTGAACAACATGCTACTGAGATGCTGTATAATATTATGAGAGATTCAGGAAGTTGATATCAAGCTGCCCCTATCATGGATACGCTGACCAAGACCTCGTACTTTATTTGTATGGAGGACTTCTGGATGATGACCGCAGACTAGTGAACGCAGCCTGTGGCGGTAGCATTCTGAACAAGACGCCAGCTGCAACATTTGAGTTATTCTTTGAGATATCTGAAAGCTCACGACAATTCAACAAAAGGGTGAGCCCCTGTGCAGCAAGGCCAGTTAAAGCCTGCAGAATCTGTCATGATCCGCTGCATCCCACTGATGACTGCCCAACACTCGGAGATCTCGAAGCTGAAGTGAACGTTGTAAGAGGTTTCGGTCCGCAGAGGCCGAGATATGAACCGTATTCAAGCACCTACAACTCAGGATGGAGGGATCACAACATTCCAAGATACGGAAATCAGCAATATCCTTCCCAGGGCCATGATAACCAGGAGTTCAATCCCTACCAACAACAGTTCAGTCCGTATGGTAGTCAGCAACAGTACGGGCAACCGCACACGCATAGAGCCCAAGGCCAAAACGCAAGGCCACCCATGCCCGGTGATGACATGCTCAACACTATCATGCAGAGCATAGCGGCCATGACTAAAACTGTGACCTCGATGGGGTCACAAATTCAAGCAGTGGTCCAACATCAGCACGAGACGAATTCTAATATTCAGCACTTGGAGAATCATTTCGGACAAGTCGCTCAATTGTTGAGTAAATGGGAGGCTAGGGAGTCCAGGCAAATACCATCTCAAACGGTAGTGAACCAGAGGGAGAGCGTATGTGACATGATGCTAAGGAGCGGAGCTGAACTGGAGGCCAGTCGAGCACAACAGAGAGATATTCGCGGCCGCGGAGACGATGGCCGCGACCGCGGATTGATCATGGAGAACCAAGACGAAATCGACGTCTTTCCGCGACCGCAGACCGAATTCCGCGACCGCGGAAAAATCCAAGAGGAGCTGGTCGAGAGTTTTCTGCGACCACGGACTGAATTCCGCGATTGCGGAAAAAGTGCTGAAGACAGTGAGATGTTCGACAAATTTCCGTGACCGCGGCAACCAATCCGCGACCGCGGAAATGCTCCAGAGGCGTCTGTTCTTCTCGACGACTACCATGATGGGTACATGCGTCCCAATTTCCCTCCGCTCGGATCAGTAAAGCCCCCCGCACCCTTTCCCGAGGCTCAGGCTGACACGAGGCGACCAGCCAATGACAAGGAATTATTCGAGACCTTCAGCAATTGCGAGGTAAATATTCCCTTGCTAAAACTTGTTAAGAGCATTCCTCGCTTTGTTAAATTCTTGAAGGAGGTGTGCAAACTAAAGAGCAAGAAAGCTGTGAAAGAGAAAAAGAAGGTCAAGGTCAGTGAGAACGTTTCCGCTATGCTGCAAAAGCGGTTACCAAAGAAGTGCAGCGATCCAGGCATGTTCACCATTCCCTGCACGATAGGAGGCACCATATTCGATAAAGCAATGATGGATTTGGGTGCCTCAATCAATGTTTTGCCTCTTTCACTGTATGAGTCGCTAGAAGTTGGGCCATTACAGTAGTCGGGGATTGTGATCCAATTGGTGGATAACTCTTATGTGTATCCCAAATGAGTTGTGCAGGATGTGCTGGTAGAAGTGGACAAACTTATCTTCCCTGCAGATTTCTTTGTGCTGGATACGGGGCAAGAGAAACACACAGCCCCTGTGATGTTAGGAAGGTCGTTCATGAACACGGCGAAGACCAAGATTGATGTGAGCGGCGGTTCGCTCACAATGAAATTTGACGGGATGAGGGTCGGATTTAACATAGATGATACAAAAAGACACCCTCCTGATGGAAACCCCGAGTGCTCAATTGATGTGAGCAAACCTAGTTAAGCGGGAAAGTAGAAGGTCGAGCCACGACGTTAACTAAGGCGTTGTCCGGGAGGCAACCCGAGGTATGTATTTCTTTCCTGTCTTTTCCTTCTTTGTTTTAGTTATTTGTGTGTTATTTTTGTTTTTGTTTTTGTGAATTTGGACTAACCTGCAGGAAGGAGGCCCGAACCATATTGAAGACGGTGTGAACCACCAATGTAAGTCCTCCTAGTTCCCTGCACCTAAAAAAAAATCGATCGAAGGCCAGCTGTCCGAGTTTCCCATGGAGAGATGGTGCGCATCATGTTGTCCAGGATGCGACATTAGCCCCATATGTTTATTTGGCAACGATGATGGACCTACAATTGACAGTTGAGGAGGAGAAACACTAGAGTCCCCACAACGATTACATCTGGGCTCCACCATGTGTTCATTGAAGGTCGTGCAGCCCTGACTTCCTTGTTACTCCACTACAATCTATAGTGGATCTATTTGGTTGCACGGTAGGAATTTATTTTGAAGACGACGCTCGCGCAACACCAGAGACCTGTGCTTTATTGATATACCGCCAGCAACAACGTTCCTGTCCAAGCCAACTCAGCGACGTTTGTGAGTACTTTTCCGCTTTTCTCTGTGCTTCATTCTTTTTGTCTTTCATTACATTAAGGACAATGCAATGTTTAAGCATGGGGTAGTGTTCTATACTTGCTATGCCGTTGAGGAGAAAAGAATAAGAAAAAGGCAAAATTGAAAAAAGGCAAAAATAGAAATCCTGGGATAAGTCGAAAACCCGAAAGGGCGGCTTATGTAATAAGCAGGTGGTTTGGACTAGCATTAGGCTGGGGTAATAATTGGTCAAGAGTGATGTGAGTATATGTGAGCCCATCTATTGAAAAATGAAATGAGTGGCTTGGTGAAAACCCGAAAGGGCGCCTTGGCAAAATGAGTGAAAAAAAGAAGAGTGATTATTAGGAATCATCATTTTTCCTGGCGAGGTGACATAAGAAGAGGAGATATAAGGAGGATTCGGGTAGGTCACTCTGGGAGGCATAAGAAGATAGATGGAGGCTAGGATTAGATTTTTATTCACTCTATGGTGTTCGGGATAAGCTTGCGGGAAGTACTCTGCTTTCCTTTTAGCTTGGTTGTGTGTGGTGATGTGATTGGTATTATGTGTTGTGTTGTGTTGAGCATATTGGGTTGGTGCCTTGAAGATTAATGTTTAGGTGCAATTCTTGGTGGAGATGATTTTTCTGTGCTTCCTGAAACCTTGGGGATTTGATTGGAGGAGTAGGTTTTATTTTAGCTTACTCGAGGACGAGCAAGGTTTAAGCATGGGGAGTTTGATCACCTCTACTTTGTAGGGCTTATCTAGGAGTTGTTATCGGTGTTTTGGGTGCCATTTGTAGGGGTTTAGAGCACAACTATGGAGAATGAGTTCAGGAGTAGAAGTGTAGATATGGTGGTTTGGAGAAGCTTAAATGAAGATATATTGAAGAGAGAAGGAAGCCACCCAAGAAGACGAAGTATAGACCCAGTCGGGTCTACAAAGCCATTTTCCGCGACCGCGGAATTTCTTCTGCGATCGCGGAAATATCCTTCAGCGAGGCGAAGTCGAGAGCAACATTCCATTTCCGCGACCAAGAATTCCTTCCGCGATCGCGGAACCAAACGGCGGCGGACGAACGCGAGAATTTCTGAAGTTACTTTTACGTTTTTATTTTCTTTTCTTTTCTTTTCTTATACTTTATTTTATTTTCCTTTTAGGATTACTTTCGTTATCTTTTCACTTTAGTTCTAGGGTTAGGTTATTTAACCTAGTTTCCCTTTCATTGTTCGAGAATCACGTTACATTCATCGTTTATTCCATTCAGTATTGTTTATCATCCAAGACTATGAAGAACTAACCACCCTTTGCTTAGTCCGACAATTGAAGCCTTCATTTGATTCATGATTGTGAGGTTATAACTCTATTTCCTATTTCTTTGGATTATATCTTTTCTCTTGAGCATATTCCTATTGATTCTTATTGATTTGACTGGTTTGGCCAACTAGTTGATATTAGTAATTGTCTATTGCTAGGGTTTGGATATTTCGAGTTGAAATCCCTTATCTTGTGTAGAAACCATGATATTCTAGGACTAGTTGGACTAGTTTATTATGAAAGAGAATTTATTATGTGCTAAATGCTGTGAAACATCGGTGTTGTATGTATCCTGGTTAATTCTTATGCTTTATGCTGCTGTTGTTCTAAATCTTGATAGTTTCTCGTGCGTTCAATAGTAAGGGTTTCCAGGACTAGTTGGATTGGTGACTATTTCAGAATAGGGACAGGAATAATCAAAGGAAGGAATAGAGATAACCTAGGACCAATCAATCGAATGAATGGTGAATATTTGTTTGGCTAAGTGTTTTTCCTTAATTAATTACAAACTCTTTGCTTTTGTTTCCCTTGTTTACTTGTTTACAACAAATCAACCGAAAACCCCCCTTGTTACTTTTGCATGCGAATTTACATTAAGAAAGACAACTCCTCCCTGTGGGATTCGACCCTTGCTTGCCCAAACTATTTGTTTAGGTTTGTTAGGATAATTTTGATCAGGTGATACGACTAAAACCTGCTTGTCACATAGCATCATAAATGTTGTACTCCACCTTTTCCCCATCAAATTCCATAGTAAGGGTTCCACTACTTACATCAATCTTTGTCTGGGATGTTTTCAAAAATGGTCTACCTAACAGTATAGGGGTTGCATGCTTGTCATGGTCCATATCCAACACAAAGAAATCCGCAGGAAAAATCAAGTTGTCAACCATTATAAGGACATCTTCAACTACTCCTTTTGGGTATACATTAGATCTATCAGCCAGTTGGACAACTACCCCTGTTTCATGCAATGGTCCTAAGCCTAATGATTCATACAAAGAGTAAGGTAAAACATTTATAGACGCACCAAGATCTAACATAGCTTTCTCAAATTTAGTGTCACCTATCACACATGGAATACTAAACATGCCGGGATCACCACACTTTTTTGGCATATGCCTTTGAAAAACAGCAGAAACATGTTCGCTCACCTTAATCTTTTGCTTTCCCTTCAATTTCTGATTTCTTTTGATTGTACACAGTTCTTTCAGAAATTTAGCATAGCGAGGAATACTCTTGACAAGTTTGAGTAGGGGGATGTTTACCTTGCATTTACTGAAGGTCGCGAATATGTCCTTGTCGTTCTCCGGCCTTCTCGTGTCCATCAGCGCTTCTGGGAATGGTGCGGGTCGTTTCAGCGAACCGAGTGGTGGAAGATTAGGCCGAATATAATCATATTCGACAGGGATAGGTAATCCGCGGTTGCGGATTGGTTCTCGCGGTCGTGGAATTAAGTTTGGGTCATCAGTGTTTCCAGGGGATAATCCGCGATCGCGGATTTCAGTCCGCGGTCGTGGAAAACTCTCGGCCTGTTCCTCGTCTACAGATCTTTTTCCGTGGTCGTAGAAAGTTGTCCGCGGTCGCGGAATTTCTTCGGAAAATGCACCGCCTTCGGGTACTAATTCGCGGTCGCGGATTTCCGGGAGCGGTCGTGGAATCTCTTATGTGGCATCCTTTTCTACTGCAGCTCTGTTTCCACCCTCCTATGTTAAGGGTGTGATTCCCAACTGTATACCACTTCTAAGTGTCATCGCACAGACCTTATCTCTTGGGATCTCTACTATAGGACATGGTATTTGCCCGGACTCCCTGGCCTCCAACTTACTCAACACTTGAGCGACTTGTCCAAACTGATTTTCCAAGTTCTGAATACTAGACTTCGTTTCGTGTTGATGTTGGACTGATGCTTGAATTTGTGACCCCATCGAGGTCACAGTGTTAACCATGGTCTCTATGCTCTGAGTGAGGGCACAATGCTCTGAGTCAAGGTATGCTGTTGGTCAGCCATCTCAGAAAGTCTCACGCACTTCTCTGTTGAATCAAAAGACTAAAGTAGACGGATTAGTAGCACAGGTGTGGACCGTAAGATAAGTCCACACAAAAGTTGACACACAATCAAACACAAAGAAAAATTAAAACTTGCATCCCCGGCAATGGCGCCAATTTGATAGAGGCTATTGTCGTGATGCCTAGTCAAAATAATCCTAAACAAACCTAACACGGTAGAATAGGCAAGTAAGGGTCGAATCCCACAGGGAGGAGTTGTTTATCTTTATGTCAATTTGCATGCAATGGTAACAAAGGGGGGTTTTGTTGATTGTTTGGTTGCAAGTAAACAAAGTAAATGAAATAACAAAGATGGTAATCAATTGGGAAAAAGTACTTAGCCAGACAAATATCCACCATTCATTTGACTGGTTGATCCTAGATTCTCTCTAATTCCTTCATATGAATGTTCTTATTCATTTTCGTAAGTTTATAAACAGGACAAACAGACCCTGAGAATACTAACTATTAAATAACCATGAAAACCTCACAATTCAATTCAACAGCCGCAATGAGCATAGGAATTTCGATAGATACATGCAAGAGTAGCAAACAGTCATACTATTGCATGCAATTAATTCTCTCTACAATAAACCAGTACAAACAGTTCTTAGAATATTGCAGTTGCTACACATGAATTATATAACTCAAACAGTAATTACCAAACCCTAGCAATAGACAATTACTAATAACAACTAGTTGCGTCCAACAAGCGAAATCAGTAAGAATCAATGGGATGAAGCACAAGAGAATCAATGCATTCAAAAGAAAAGAAATAGAATTAGAGTCTCACAACCATTATTCAAACGAAGGCTCCAATCGTCGGACTAAGCAAAAGTTGCTTCGTTCTTCATAGTTCAAAAAGGGAAAAACCACACTGAATAATGAACGATGATAGTCTAGATGTAAAACTTGATGGAACTAGGTTAATAATAACCTAGTTACCAAAACTAAGACTAAAGATAACAAGTCTCATCTAAAAGGAAATAAACTAATGAAATCGGAATAAAGAAAGTAAAAGAAAAGGGAAATACTAAAACATAAAACTTCGGACGAAAGGAACACGCGCTTCGCTGCTGTGCATTTCCGCGATCGCGGATGGAATTCCGCGGTCACGGAATTCTCCATTTTGCTCTCGACTTTTCCACGACCAACTCCTACTCGCTCGCAATCACGGATTGACGCGTTCTTCAGTTCTCCGTCTTCTACGTGGTCTTCTCGTGGTGGCTTCTCCTCAACTTCATGATGTCTTCAATTAAGCTTCTCCATGCCACATATCTACACTTCTTCTTCTCAACTCTAATCTCCGTAGTTGTGCTCTAAACCCATACAAATGGCACCCAAAACACTGGTAACAACTCCTAGATATGCACTACAAAGTAGCGCTGATCAGATTGCAAAGCTAAAAGCTTGGACTCCCGTCGATGTCCAAATCACAACAGATCCCCCAAATCCGAGGGCCCTGAAACCGATTGTTGCTTGTTCATCTCCGACGCCCATTGATTTGATAGATGACGAAAAGCTTTCCTCACCCTTAGATCAGTCCATTCTTGCACCCAAAGCAACTTGTTCGATAGAGATCACCGCAGCCCCGGTCGTCACTATTATCGCCTCGCTTCGCAGCACGTCACCGCCTCCACCAACACCCACACCAATGCCTCTGACGACACCAATTGTTTTTGGAACTTTTTAGGTACTTCCAACTGCGTTAATCCCCTTCACCACCACCCAAAATGCAGGATTTTCAAGCGTAAAGGAGCCAACTTTGAGTTTGTCCAAGAACGACGAACAACATTCTCCTATGGGGCTTTCTAGTGGCCACGCTTTTCTCCTCAACGTTTACACCGAATCGAAAGTTCAATGAGAAGATGATCAAAATGCAGTTGTACTGAAGACAGTACAATTTCCAGCGGGAATTAATTACTTTCATAATTAGTTAGATTTATATAAGATTTGATTCCATTTTCTTGTTATTTTATCTTTTAATTAAGTTTTTCTAATTAATTTTAAGAATTTTAGGATTAGATAAGAAGATTTGGGATTCAAGGTTGTTTGATTTCCTTGTTTCTTCTTTTATAATTTTTTATCTTTTTTCTAGTTTCCTTATCTTTTAGCATTAGATAGATTATTTCTTTTGCAAGACATTAGGCACGAAATGATGGAGGACCATCCGGGCCCATAACAAGGAGCCAAGCTAGACGTCTCCAAGATGAGCTAGCCGAGCTCATACTTCAAGTTCCGGTGGAGGTTCCAACGGCCACATTCAAGGCCTTCTCGGTGTCAAGGGTTTCTAGTGGTTGAGTGTAGGGTTTGTCTACACCTTCCACTAATGGAAACCTTCCTTATTTAGCATATCTCAGCCGTGTGGGCTTTTGACATTATTAGACTCGGTTTTGTACTTTTTATTTCCGGTTTAGTTGTTTTAGCATTTTTTAAGAGCCGGTTCACTAGGAACTACTTAAGCTCTTTGTTACTTCCTTTCTCAGCAGCAAACCCATTATTAAAGAACGTATTTCTGAAATAGAAACCTTCCCAAAGGGAGTTTTCGTGAGTTTGCCCAATCCGAGCTAGTTTTGGTCGAGTTGTGATTCACAATTGCTTTCGAGTTATTGATCCAAAGCGACACAAGACATCCTCTTCGTGCTCTTGAAGATTCGTCTTCTTGTTGTGTGAAGTTGTAGAAGACGAGGTTGATAGCTTTAGGAGTGGTGGTTCTTGGATCAACCGATCCAAGGGTTTCCTAATTCGGGCTATTAGTTTCTTCTAGTTCTTTCTTGTTCCTTGTTCTTGTTCTTTCTTTATCTTCTTTCCTTCGGCCGATCCTAACTTTGCTTGTTGTATTGCTTGTTGGTTCGTTGTACACCAAGGTCGGGCCTCCCTACGGCGATCCCCGTATCAAAGTGGTATCAGAGCTGAGTTTTGGTGTCAACAATTGTGCTTGCCGATTTCAGAAATTCGGTAGTATTGTTCTTGAGTTTCGGTTGTGTCTTGCATAGCCGAAGTTCTTCCTTTCCTTTGTTTCTTGTTGAGTCGATTTGTGTTGTTGCTTGCCATTCTAATTGTGTTTGTGTATTGTGGAGATAGGATTGTGAGTATTGTGGAGATCGGTTGTGTGTGTTGAGAAGATTGGACGATCACCATCAAAACCACCACAAAACAGCCTTCATCCTTGCCGGAGACACCACCGCTAGTCACCACCACCACCACTTCAAACAACCGTCCACCACCTCCAACACCAACATCAGATCCACGTCCTCCACCTTTCCATCCGGTGACTTCTCCAAGGCTAGCAACAAAGGGATTCCTAACCCTAATTCTCCAAGGCATGATCACCAAGGAACCCTAGCCACGCCCACAAACCCTAACGGCAGTAACCCTACAATTGTGGCGTGTGGATTGAATTCTTCAACCACTCGGCTCTCTCTCTCCTCAAGGCTGATCACAAGTCCTACAAAAGAGGCGTGCCAAGGAGTTCCCACCACAACTTCGGCTCCCACCTCCTAAAATCAAGGCCATTTTCCTTTAGAGCTTATCTCTTGTATTTCTTTTATTTTCTTTAATTCAATTTCAGTTGTAATTTGAATTTCGAATTTCTTTGTTAAAAAAAAAAAAAAAAAAAGAGGAAGCAAGAAAAGAATATCAGAATAGTCAAAAAAAAAAAAGGACGATCAAGTGTTGCATTTTATTTCTTTTCTAGCTTAGTCTATTCCTTTGTATTTCATTCATACTTAGGATAGATTATAGTCTAAAGTGTAAGCTCTCAAGGACGAGCAAGGAGTCGAAGTCCTCACTGCCGCGCCGCGCCAAGTGCTATCTGCCGCGTCCACGCCGTTGCCGCGCCGTGTCCTCGCAGCTCGCCGCACCCGCGCCCGGTAAACCCTAATTCCTAGCTTCACCTCCTCTTGTGTCTACGTCCCTCTCATCATCACACCGGTTTCTACAATCAACCTTCCATCTCCACGAGCACAAGCCAAGGTGAATCAAGGTAACAACTTGTCCTCTTGAGTTCTTAAACTTTCCTTGTTATTTTGTCCATATCAAGCTTGCATTACATGCGTGCATGCTAGTTTTCTTGAGTTAAATTTGTTTGAGTCCCATTAGTTTCCTTGCAACTACATCCTTGTGAGGATCCTTTGTTGAGTCGTTGAGTCTTCTTTTCCATCTTTGTTTGTGTGCCTTTTTGATTGCACTAATTTTCAGTTTATAAGAGCCCATTGTTGAATCTTGCCGATTTCTTCTACTTCACTTTGCATCTAGCTTATCTTGGTTGTTAAGTGTTGTTTGAGATCAATTAATTCACGTGAAGTTCTTGAGTTTCCCAACCGGCTGCACTACAAAACTAGTTGAGACTGAGCGAGGGTGAGTGAAACACACGAGAGAAACACTTGTGAGTGTTTGGCTTTGATTCTAACTCTTCACCTAGTTCCGTGTTAGCTTGATTTTGTGTGATGGCAGGAGACGACACCTCAAGTGATCGTGACAATAGGAGTCCCTCACCGGTGCACCCGGACGTGGCTATACTCATCCAGAAGTTGACCGACTCCGTGTCCGTGATCACCCACCGGTTGGCTGCCCTAGAGACGTCTCAAAGAGCTCCCCAACCAGTCGTGCCACCCCCGGTGACCCTTGTGTCCCAACCACAAGAGACGGTCCCGAATCCAGCCACCGTGCCCTTAGGGGCTTATGCTGAACATGGTGGTCCTTCCGGCGCCAACTTAGTGCCCCTTGGAGGTGGCCGTGCAGTGGGAACCGGCACCGTGAGGAACTCTCCGGTAAGGCATAATTCTCCCCTTGTCCATAGTCATGATAGGCCGAATAGGGTAGCTCCAATGTACCAAGCTGAATTACCACCTCCACGAGAGGTGCCTTTTGTTGCTAACCATCTTAATGAGCCTCAGGATCCTCTTAGGGAAGACGAATTCAATGATGCAGATTATGAGGAAGAAATGTGGAACCAAGGCCAAGGAGGAAGGTTCGGAGGCTACCAAGGACAAGATAGGGGTTACGGCTATTATGAGCCTAGGGGCAGATTTGGGGGTAATAGAGGTTATCAAGGTCAACAACCTCGGAGAGAGTTGGAGCAAGACGGTATAGGCAAGATAAAGATCAAGATGCCCGCCTTCGAAGGAAAGTGTGATCTCGACGCCTACATGGAGTGGGAGATGAAGGTGGAGCAAATTTGGAGTTGCCACAACTTCATCGAGGCCAAGAAAGTGCAGCTAGCATCCATTGAGTTTAGCGGCTTTGCCCTAACTTGGTGGAATAACTTGGTCAAGGAGAGACAAAGAGTATTGGATCCCCCGGTTACTACATGGGAGCAAATGAAGGCCCTCATGCGAGCTCGATTTGTGCCACAACACTACTCTAGGGAGCTCAAGCAACGGCTGGAAAACCTCAAGCAAGGGAGTATGAGCGTGGAGGAAGCTTACAATGCCATGCTCACGGCTATGGTCCGAGCCAATGTCACGGAAGATGAAGAATCAACCATGGCAAGGTACCTTCGGATCCTTCACCCTTTTATTGCTAACGAGGTCGATATGTATCCATATACAGATTCCACCCAGCTGCTGCATTTGGCCATTAAAGTGGAGAAAAATCAAAAGTACAAGGCTCGGAACCAAGGTGGGCATGCGGCTAGGAACCCTAGCGGCCAGCCGAGTCAATGGCGGGCCCAAACTCAAACCAGGATGAATCCTCCGGCGCAATTTGGTAGGAACCAAGCTCAGTCCATGAGCCAACCTAGGAGCCAAGATGCGCCGAGGAAAAGTGGACCACCAGGAACTCCGCCGCAGTCCAGTGGGCGCCAGCCGTCGTCGGCCAATGGCCCTCAGGGGAGTACTTCGACCTTTTCTCCTTCTTCTAGAGCTAGAGATACCATATGTTTTAAATGTCAAGGTCGTGGGCATATGATGAAAGATTGCCCCAATAGTCGAACGTTGGTCATTAACCATCTTGGACTCTATGAATCTGAGTCCGAGGGTGAGGATCAAGGTCCGGCTATTGTTGATGAACCTATGCATGATGTAGATGAGGAAATGGATTGCATTGAATTTGAGCATGGTGAATCTCTAGTTTGTAGGAGGACTTTGCATGTTCAGCCGACCCCTTGTGATGATAACCAAAGAGAAAATTTATTTCATACTAGGTGCTTGGTTAAGGGGAAGGTTTGTAATATGATTATTGATGGGGGTAGTTGTTGCAACATTGCTAGCACTGAATTAGTCACTAAATTGCAATTGCATACTTTCCATCACCCTAGGCCCTATAAACTGCATTGGATGAATGAATGTGGAGAGGTTAAGGTGTCTAAGCAAGTTAATGTGACCATAACACTAGGACATTATGTTGATACTATTTTATGTGATGTGGTCCCTATGAATGCTTGTCACATTTTATTAGGACGTCCATGGCAGTTTGATAGGAGAGTAAAGCATGATGGTTATACTAACCGTCATTCTTTTGATTACAAGGGTAAGAATGTGGTACTTAAGCCTATGACTCCTTTGCAGGTGGCTGAAGCATTTGAGAAGAAAAAGGATCAAGAGAAGCCGGTTGAAGCCAAGAAGGGGAGCAAGACCGAGAGCACCTCCAAGGCTAAAACCACTTCTCAAGCATTGCTGGCTTCCAAGGAGGAGTTGAGAGAGGAGCACCTACCACATGACGCCATCCTCATGCTCTTATGCAAGGGTCTCGGCTTGCTAAGTGAGGAGTTGAAGTCTACGCTGCCTAGGAACATCTTAGCTCTACTAGAGGAGTTTCAAGATGTGTTCCCCGAGGAGATGCCACCCGGATTGCCACCTATGAGAGGTATAGAACATCAAATTGATCTAATTCCGGGTGCTACTCTTCCAAACAGGCCGGCGTACAGGATGAATCCCAAGGAGACCCAAGAGGTGCAAGAGCAAGTGAAGGCGTTGCTTGACAAGGGCCATGTGTGTGAGAGCCTTAGCCCTTGTGCCGTGCCAGTGTTGCTAGTGCCCAAGAAGGATGGCACGTGGAGGATGTGCGTGGACTGCCGAGCTATCAACAATATAACCATCAAGTACCGGCATCCGATTCCCCGCCTAGATGACATGCTAGATGAGCTGCATGGAGCCTCGGTCTTCACCAAGATAGACCTCCGCAGCGGCTACCATCAAATAAGGATGAAGGAGGGGGATGAGTGGAAGACCGCCTTCAAAACAAAATTCGGTTTGTATGAGTGGGTTGTCATGCCTTTTGGCTTGACAAACGCTCCTAGTACTTTCATGCGTTTAATGAACCATGTTTTGAGGCATTTCATAGGTAGATTTGTTGTTGTTTATTTTGATGATATACTAATATACAGCAAGTCTATTGAGGAGCACGAGCAACATTTGAGGGAAGTACTCTCTACTTTACGTAGTGCGTGCTTACATGCCAATGAGAAGAAATGTGAATTCTGCACTAATCATGTTTCCTTTCTTGGTTTTGTAGTGAGCTCCAAGGGTCTTCAAGTAGATGAGAGCAAGATAAAGGCGATTCAAGAGTGGCCTACGCCGACCTCAGTGAGCCAAGTGCGGAGCTTCCATGGATTAGCTAGCTTCTATAGGCGGTTCGTGAAGGATTTCAGCACCATCGCTGCCCCATTGACGGAGGTGACCAAGAAGCATTCGGCCTTTGTATGGGAGGAGGCGCAAGAGAGGGCATTCAACGCCCTAAAATGGAGGTTGACGCAAGCCCCTTTGCTGGTGTTACCCGACTTCACTAGGCCATTCGAGGTGGAGTGTGATGCATCCGGGATTGGCATTGGAGGCGTGCTTATGCAGGAAGGTCAGCACGTGGAATTCATCAAGGAGCTGCATGCAAGGACTAAGGAGAAGCTGGAAGCTTGTGCGGAGCGGAATGCAGCTAGGGCTAACAAGGGACGTAAGAGAGTGATTTTCCAGCCCGGGGATCTCGTTTGGGTGCATTTGAGGAAGGAGCGCTTCCCGGAGCAGCGCAAGTCCAAGCTTGCACCTAGAGGAGATGGACCATTCAAGGTGCTGCGCCGCGTCGGTGACAACGCCTATGTCCTAGACCTCCCGGACACATATGGTGTGAGTGCCACCTTCAACGTGGCTGATTTGACTCCCTACCATCAACCGGACGCCAGCCATTCCAAGCTTCATGATCCGTGGACGGATCCTCTCCAAGAAGGGGAGGATGATGGAGGACCATCCGGGCCCATAACAAGGAGCCAAGCTAGACGTCTCCAAGATGAGCTAGCCGAGCTCATACTTCAAGTTCCGGTGGAGGTTCCAACGGCCACATTCAAGGCCTTCTCGGTGTCAAGGGTTTCTAGTGGTTGAGTGTAGGGTTTGTCTACACCTTCCACTAATGGAAACCTTCCTTATTTAGCATATCTCAGCCGTGTGGGCTTTTGACATTATTAGACTCGGTTTTGTACTTTTTATTTCCGGTTTAGTTGTTTTAGCATTTTTTAAGAGCCGGTTCACTAGGAACTACTTAAGCTCTTTGTTACTTCCTTTCTCAGCAGCAAACCCATTATTAAAGAACGTATTTCTGAAATAGAAACCTTCCCAAAGGGAGTTTTCGTGAGTTTGCCCAATCCGAGCTAGTTTTGGTCGAGTTGTGATTCACAATTGCTTTCGAGTTATTGATCCAAAGCGACACAAGACATCCTCTTCGTGCTCTTGAAGATTCGTCTTCTTGTTGTGTGAAGTTGTAGAAGACGAGGTTGATAGCTTTAGGAGTGGTGGTTCTTGGATCAACCGATCCAAGGGTTTCCTAATTCGGGCTATTAGTTTCTTCTAGTTCTTTCTTGTTCCTTGTTCTTGTTCTTTCTTTATCTTCTTTCCTTCGGCCGATCCTAACTTTGCTTGTTGTATTGTTTGTTGGTTCGTTGTACACCAAGGTCGGGCCTCCCTATGGCGATCCCCGTATCACGAAATTATGTTAATTAAACTCTTGTTTTAATAAATAAAAATGAGATTAGAACTCTTGTATTACTTGGCTAAGTTGTACTTGAGTTTTTCCCCATCCAAAACACCTATTTTGCTTTCTAGCGATCTGTTCTTCTTTAATTGGTTTGATCAATCAATCCTTCTCCAAAAGTCACGAAATTTTGAAGGATTGTTCCTGAGTTCCTTAAAAGTGTAGATTCCAGAATTTCATAAAATTCGGAGGTCGTTTGCAGTTTACCTCAAAGACGGGACCGAAACAGCGTGTGACGATCCTATCATAGGGTTCTCACACATCAATTGATAGCATCCATGGAAGGACAAGTCAAAGGCCTCCAACGAAGAGGCTCAAGCAAAGGGGAAATCTTGAGAAAGTTTGAAATTTTTAGTTCTCGTCAAATTCTGGACAGTCCTAAGGTAACACGGCCATAACTGTGGCTACAAAATTGATCTCAAGATGATTCAATATGCGTTGGAAATATGATTCAAATATGTACAACTCCATAGTTTAAACCGAATCTAAATTCTAACGAGAAGATGATCAAAATACAGTTTTACTGAAGACAGTACAATTTCCAGTGGGAATTATTTGCTTTCACAATTAGTTAGATTTAGATAAGATTTGATTCCGTTTTTCTTGTTATGTTATCTTTTAATTAAGATTTATTAAGTATTTTTAAGTATTTTAGGATTAAATAAGGAGATTTGGGATCCAAGATTGTTTGGTTTCCTTGTTTCTTCTTTTACAAGTTTCTATCTTTTTTCTAGTTTCCTTATCTTTAGCATTAGATAGATTATTTCTTTTGCAAGACATTAGGCATGAAATTATCTTATTTAAACTCTTGTTTTAATAAATAAAAATGAGATTCGGACTCTTGTATAACTTGGCTAAGTTATACTTGAGTTTTTCCCCATCCAAAACACCTCTTTTGCTTTCTAGCAATCTGTTCTTCTTTAATTCGTTTGATCAATCAATCCTTCTCCAAAAGTCATCCAATTTTGAAGGATTGTTCCTAAGTTTCTTCAAAAGTGTAGATTCCAGAATTTCATCAAATTCGGAGGTCGTTTGCAGTTTACCTCAATGACGGGACCGAAACAGCGCGTGACGATCCTATCATAGGGTTTTCACACATCAAGAGGTTGATGCGCCCCTGCCCACCATGAATGCCACAGAGGAAGAAGAGTCTACGAGCATTCGCTCAGAAGGGCTAATCACAAGAGCACGCGCTAAAGCCATCGCCAATGCGACAGAGAACGCGTTCTCTGTCTGTCTTCTCTCAACCATCCAATGAACGCGTTCTTTTGAACTGAATGTAATCTCTTGAGACATTATTGTTTTTATTTCTTTTTGGGGCGTGTGTTCCACGCATGTCGCATGGGCCGGCCCACTAATCGAGACTTGGCCCATCCGAGTCCCGCGACCTAGCATACAAGGACAACTCGGTCTTCTGTATTAGGTTACGTTCAGTTTTAATCAAAGCCTGAGTATTGAGAGCTATTTGCCTCCTCCCCTTTGATCGAACGTCAAACACCTCTATGACTTCTCAACTCCTTCCTCCGCCGCCGACGCTACGGCCACCACTCGATCTTCATCGACATTATCAAACCCGCTGCCGACGCTACGGCCAAAGAACTCGATCTCCTTTGAGTCGAACCCCTCCGATGCCGACGCTACGGCCAAAGAACTCGATCTCTTTCGAGTCGTTCTCCTCCGTTGCCGCCCTCTAAACAACGCGTTCCACTCTATCAACCTCAACAAGACGCGTGTGACTTCCCAAACAAGATCAGAGATCCTTCATCACTAGTAGGAACGCATCAACTGGCATCAGAGCCTTTGATCTTGTAGATCGCTTATCAACTTTTCAATTGTTCACGAAAAATTTTTCTCCCCCATCATCCTTGCTTCCGCCATAATCACTGAATTTTTTCTTCAAACACATGCTTGTCCTTTCGGTTTCTACAAGAGCATCTCTTGGCCGAATATTTGCTTGATCCACGCGCGAAATTGGTTTGATTTGCTGTGCATGAAATCTGCGTAATTAATTGATTGCTTTCCTTAATCAATTGCCTAAATCTCACTTGCATATCTTGCCATATTTGCTCGCATTGACCGCAATAACTCTGCATTAACTTTCTCTCTCCTATCGCGAAAATCTCATGATTTCTTTCCTTAAGTTACTTAGCCGTTTATTTTATTTTTTTCATTTAATTCTTATCCGATCTTCATTTAAGACTAAGATCTCGGATTTGAATTTGAATTTCAAAAAAAAAAAAGTCAAGTCGCATTTCAAAAAAAAAAAAAAGAAAGCGACATTTTAAAACGGGAGAAGTAAAGCCAAAATAAGGCAACCTTCTCCCCTCAACGGCTAGGCTCATCTTCTTCACCCCTTCACCGTCTAGTGTCACGCGTGTAAGTGTGTCTTGTTTGTACGCGTTCTTTACGCAAGAGGTTAAGACTTCTTTCTTTTGGTTTCGTTGCTTTTGTGCTTGCATATCACACTTGCTTTGCTTGCCTATTAGCCGCCCTCAAGGCCAAACGAACGCGCTCACCTACGTGAACACTTGCTACTTGTTGAGTGCTTACTTGTTCATTGGTTTTATATTGTCTTTTGTGCATTTTTACTCGCGATGGATGGACATATTCTTATAGGTAGCCTCATGGCACCCACTGGTGGGAATGTTCAAGGAGATGGCAACAATCATCCCCCACATCAACAGATCGCGCAACATGAGGTGTTGCCACTCACCAACCCTCCACAAGATCCCATTCTGGAGCTCTCGGAGGAACAACGCGAGAACCTGGAACTTAGGCGCCAACTTGCCGAATACTAGGCCAAAGAACGCGCTGCGTTGGCACAACCCACACCAACCTTGCAAATACCCATGGATCCTTTAGTCGCACCGCGACAAACAGAAGTTGGGCCAAGCAAACAACGCGTTGACAAGGGCAAAGGAGTGATGCCCTCGTCCTCCAACTTGCAATCGCGTCTTCAACGGATCCAATCCGTCATAGAAAGCCTCCAAGGCTATGTCTCGCATCGTGACCACTATGCACCCCAAGCAACACCAGTCCGCGATGAAAGCGACTCCGATCGCGACGAGGGTTCCCATGGTGAGTACTCTGACCCTTATGACTTCAATGACAGGTACGAAGTCAGAGGAACAAGACGCCAATGCAAGATTGCCTCTACACAACTCGTCGGCAGAACCAGACGACATGAACGCGACGAAGGTCGGCCGTGACGATCCAATCGCGCCCAAGACGTTGTGCAGCGTCAACGTCGCCATGTTCCCACCCCAGTGCCATTCAACATGGAGGACCACCTGGGCCACCAAAGTATGCGAACACCTCACTATGGCTCAGATGGATACTTCTCCCATACTCCTCTCCACCAAGATGAGTTCGAGGAGTTTGATGATGAAGAGATGGAGGACTCAGGGATAATCAATCTAGGGAATTTCCATCTCCCACTCGGTGATCCCATGGAGTTGCAAGACCGCCCAGCCGATTGGATCCCTCCAGCTAGGCTTAACCAAGGCACAAACATGGCCAACGCGTCCTTCAATAGGCACGATGAAATGCAGAGGAGTCAAGACATGCCTTATGATGTTCGCCGCGACGCGCCCCACCAAGGACACCAGCGCCGCCAACGCGCCCAGGGGATGGAGCAACAGGCCCCGTTTGGCAATGATCACGGAAATGTTGGCGCGCGAAGGCACCAGCAAAAGCATGCCCACTTTCCATAGGCCCAAGGCCCCGCATACGCCCCCTTGGACATCCCAGCGCCGCGATTACAACAGAGGCCTCAAGCCAATGTGCCCAGGCTCAATCGCCACGATATCAAGGTAAAATTTGATTTTTTTATTGGTGAATACAACCATGCAGTTTTTCTTGAATGGTTGCAGGCCACGGAGTACACCTTGATCTATTGCCAAGTTCCAGAAGAGGACTACATGGCCGCCGCCACAGTCCACTTCCGAGGTGCCGCGAGAGTTTGGTGGCACCGATTTATGGATGATCGCATAAGGAGAAACTTGGTGCCTCTCACTGAATGGCACCAGCTCAAGTTTGTGATGACACTCAAGTACGTGCCCCAAGATTACAAGAACCAAATGCGCCTGGACATTGCCATGGCGAAACAGGGTTCGAAGACCCCTCTTGAGTTCTTCTCACAACTTGAGGACATGTACTACAAGGCGTCCATTAGCGTGGCTCCCTCCACGATGAGGACGAAGTTTTTGAGTGGTCTTAACACAAACATCCGCGACCAATTGGAGATCCTTCCCATCAAGGACCTCAACACGCTCACGCACACGGCAATGCAACTCTACAATCAAATAGTGCGAAAGCGTCAAGCACCCTACCAACCCTATGGCCAAAGAAGGTATGACTCTCAAACTAGTCAAATTCCTTCTACTAATGTGTGCGGTCCTCCCCCAGGAACCACCGCGTCAAATCCCAACAGACAAGGAAAGACCGCGGCAATACCCAGCAGTGTTCCACGCGCGCCACCACCAAAGGGTACATCACCAACCCAGGAATGCGCACGTGATATGGAATGCTACAAGTGTGGAGGCAGAGGACACATCATGAGGAACTGCCCAAACAACAAGAAAGTTCTCTTCTCCACAATCTCCGTGGGTTATGAATCATTTGAGGAGGAAGACACCGCGCTTGAGACAATCGATGAAGGGTTCTAAGATGACGAGGAGGCTTACACCTGTGAAGCCACCGCGTTGCATGAAGGCACAACTCTGAGCCTTGTCACGCGACGTCTCCTCACTGTCAAGGAAGCCACCCTTGGTGATCAACGCGAGAATCTATTCCACACGCGTTGCTTGGTCAAGACCACGACCTTGAGTGTCATCATTGATGGAGGCAACTGTTGTAACATAATTAATGAAAAGGTGGTCACTCATTTCAACCTGTCAACCACTCCTCACCCACAACCATATGGACTACAATGGATTTCATCGAGTTCTGGTAACACTGTAACGCGTCAATGCCTTATTCCATTTTCCATTGGTCAATATACCGATTTTGTCCTGTGTGATGTCATTACCATGGACGCAACACATCTTTTGTTGGGGCGCCCATGGCAATTTGACAGGCGCGTTCTTCACGATGGGTATTTAAACACTCATGTGTTTACTTACCACGGAAAACGCATCACGCTCTTACCTATGTCGACTCATGAGATTTTACAAGACCAGGTTGAGCGTGATAGACAGAAGGCCATTGACGCGTCAACAACCCAGACTCCCAGTAGCACGCGTTCTACACCAGGGAACAAAGACGCTACCAAAGACAATGCGTCAAGTGCTTGAACGCGTTCCAAGGAAGGGTCAAAGACCGCGCCGACAAACAACCAATTGAAAGGCACCTGTGAGCACAGGCTACTCCTGGCGCGGCCAAGCGACCTCACTGCCCCCTTGAGTGGCAAGGCCCCATGTTTCCTCTTAGTGCCTACGCATTGCCAAACAGAAAGCCCTATCTAGGAAGTCTTGCCGAGCACGATCTCTGAGCTGCTCGAGGAGTTCACAGACCTATTCCCAGAGGAGCTTCCCCAGGGCCTTCCACCTTTACGAGGCATTGAGCACCAAATTGACTTGGTGCCTCCCTCCCCAATCGCGCTGCCTATCGCGCTGGCCCAGATGAAACAAAGGAGCTCCAGCGCCAGGTCCAAGAACTTCTGGATCGCGGCTACGTGAGGGAATCCCTAAGCCCTTGCGCGGTCCCAGTGATCCTAGTTCCAAAGAAAGATGGCTCATGGCGTATGTGTGTCGACTGCCGCGCCATCAATCAGATCACAGTGAAGTACAAGCACCCCATACCGCGCCTTGACGACATGCTCGATGAGTTGCATGGCGGGACACACTTCACCAAGATTGACTTGAGGAGCGGCTATCACCAGATTCGCATGAATGACGGTGATGAATGGAAGATCGGGTTTAAGACCACATATGGGCTGTATGAATGGCTAGTCATGCCATTTGGTCTCACCAATGCGCCAAGCACCTTCATGCGACTCATGAACCATGTGCTATGGGATATTCTAGGCAAATTTGTGGTAGTTTACTTTGATGATATTCTGGTGTATTCGCGTAGTCTTGAAACTCATGTACAGCACCTTAGGCTTGTCTTAGCGTGCTTGAGACGCGAACAATTATATGCCAATCTTGGCAAGTGTCGATTTGCATCCGACACTACAAATGTCCTGGGCTACGTGGTCTCCAAAGATGGACTCCGCGTAGATGAAGGCAAAGTGAAGGCCATCCGGGAGTGGCCAACACCTACAACACCGACTATGGTTAGAAGCTTTCTTGGCTTGGCAGGCTTCTACCGAAGATTTGTTCGCAACTTCAGCTCAATCGTTGCACCCCTCCATGAGCTCACCAAGAAAAACGCCGCGGTGAATTGGAAGGCCAGCCACGATGACGCGTTTAACGCGTTGAAAGATGCCTTGTGCAATGCGCCATTACTTCAACTACCAGACTTCAACAAACACTTTGAAGTTGAATGTGACGCGTCCAATGTGGGGATTGGTGGAGTCCTCCACCAAGAGAAGAAGCCCATCGCGTTCTTTAGTGAGAAGCTCATTGGGGAAACCTTGAACTACCCCACTTATGACAAAGAGCTCTACGCGCTTGTTCGCGTCCTAAAGACGTGGCAGCACTACCTATGGCCACGCGAGTTCGTGATCCACTCAGACTATGCGGCCATCAGCTATCTGAAGAGTCAAGCCCATCTCAGCCGCCGCCATGCTCACTGGGTGGAATTTATGGAGACGTTTCCTTACGTCGTCGTGCATAAAAAAGGTAAGGAGAATGTGGTCGCCAATGCCCTTTCTCGCAGGTATGTTCTCCTTACTCATCTCCAGTCTAAACTCCTTGGTTTTGCGTTGATTAAAGATTTGTATCTACTTGATCCCTTCTTTAAACCCATTGTAGAACAATGCCTTAGGGACCGCGAGTTTGAGACTTACTTCTTCCATGAGGGTTACCTTTACAAAGCCGGCCGCTTGTGCATCCCTAGCTCTCCAATTAGGAAGCTCCTCATCCAGGAAGCCTATGAAGGACGCGGTCATTTTGGGGTTACCAAGACCCTTGCTACTCTTCACGAGCATTTCTTTTGGCCGCGCATGACAAGTCAAGTGACGCGCTATTGCACCAGTTCTGTCACGTGTCAACACGCTAAATCGACCTCCCATCCCTATGGCCTTTACACTCCTCTACCCATCCTCTTAGGCCCTTGGGAATATTTGTCTATGGACTTCATCACAGGTTTGCCTCTCTCACAGGGGCAAGGATTCCATCTTTCTAGTTGTAGACAGGTTTTCCAAAATGGCCCATTTCATCACGTGTAAGACCACACACAATGCTAGTGAGATCGCCGCATTGTTCTTTGACAACGTGGTCCGTTTACATGGGGTACCGCGATCTGTTGTGAGTGATCGCAATACAAAATTTGTTGGTCTTTTCTGGAGAACCCTTTGGGGGAAGTTGGGAACCAAACTATTGTACTCCACTAGCTACCATCCCCAAACTGATGGTCAAACTGAGGTAACCAATCCAACCTTAGGAGCCCTGCTTAGGACCATGCTCAAATCCAACCCAAAACGTTGGGAGGACTTACTTGCCATTGTTGAGTTTTCTTACAACAGTTCCAAGCACTCAATAACAAAGCTCACTCCGTTTGAAGTGGTGTATGGAAGAAACCCACTGACTCCACTGGACATGCTACCGCGTCCACTAAAGGATACTGAGCACCCCATCGCGGCCAACCGCGCCACGATGATCCAGGAGTTGCACCAAAGAACTCGGGCACAGCTGGAACGCCGTGCTGAACAATATGCCACACAGCACAACCGTGGGCGCCGCCGCGTTATATTTGCCCCAGGAGACTTGGTGTGGGTGCACCTTCGCAAAGGCCATTTTCCAGCTAAACGCAAATCCAAGCTGGCCCAACGTGGCGATGGCCCTTTCCATGTTGTGAAAGCCATTGGGGACAACGCATACGAGATCGCGCTGCCACCTGACTACGGTGTCCACGCGACCTTCAACGTTGCAGACTTGGAGCCTTATGTGGAGCCTGAGTTCGATGATGGTGAAGCGGGGATGCTTCATAGCCAAGTGGGGGAGGGTGATGCGCCCCTGTCCACCATGAATGCCACAGAGGAAGAAGAGGCTATGAGCATTCGCTCAGAAGGGCCAATCATAAGAGCACGCGCTAAAGCCATCGCCAACGCGACGCAATCCTTGGTTGCTCGTGTCGTCGCCAGCCAAGGCACACAAGAGACCACGTTCTCTTTGAAGCGTCTTCAACCAAGCCCAGAGAACGCGTTCTCTGTCTGTCTTCTCTCAACCATCCAATGAATGCGTTCTTTTGAACTGAATGTAATCTCTTGAGACATTATTGTTTTTATTTCTTTTTGGGGCGTGTATTCCACGCGTGTCGTGTGGGCCAGCCCACTAATCGAGACTCGGCCCATCCGAGTCCCATGACCTAGCATAAAAGGACAACTCATTCTTCTGTATTAGGTTACGTTCAGTTTTAATCAAAGCCTGAGTATTGAGAGCTATTTGTCTCCTCCCCTTTGATCGAACGTCAAACACCTCTCTGACTTCTCAACTCCTTCCTCTGCCACCGACGCTACAGCCACCACTCGATCTTCATCGAGATTATCCAACCCGCTGCCAATGCTACGGCCAAAGAACTCAATCTCATTCGAGTCGAACCCCTCCGATGCCGACGCTACGGCCAAAGAACTCGATCTCTTTCGAGTCGTTCTCCTCCGCTGCCGCCCTCTAAACAACGCGTTCCACTCTATCAACCTCAACAAGACGCGAGCGACTTCCCAAACAAGATCAGAGATCCTTCATCACTAGTAGGAACGCATCAGAGGTCCCACATGTCCCCCTTGAATTTGAAGCAAAAGGCCCGAGTGGATTTGATATGGGCCTCATTTTATGCCAACATGTCAAATCTTCGGTGGAGGCGTCGACGCCGGCATTACTTGGAGAAGAACTACCGAGTCAAGTACTATTTGGCTCGGCACTCTTAAGCTCAAAAGACCCTCCATAAGCTTAGTCTTAAGTCTAAATGCTTGGGCCCTTGTGAGCATGCCATGAGGTGTTTCATACCCTTGCTTTGTTGTAGAAACACTAGCGGTGGCGCGCGCTTGTGAAAGAGCGAGGCGGGGCTCGGACGCCTTGGGAGAGCTTGGTGAAGCCATGGGCAAGTTTTTTTGATTGACTTTAGGCAGGGTCACATCATGCACTATAGTTCTCTTTCTCAATACATGTTTTATGGAATGCATATTGTTCATAATATTCTCATCTTGTCTCGGCATGTGGGTTATATTGGTAGTTGCATTACTAAGCATGTACATAGGACTAGGAGGATGAGTGGAATAGTTCGTGTATTCCTCATTTCATATCATGTAGTGATTGGAATTTTTGCTCTTACATTCTCAAATTTTATTGGTGGAGTTCGAGAGCCTTATTACTCTGATTTTCATGTAGGGCACTATAGGTTGTTCATCGGTCGGTTTTTATTTGGTTTTTAACTAAACCGAACCGACCGGACCAAAACTGAACCGATCTATATTCGGTTCGATTTTCAGTTTGCATAACAAAATATTCGGTTTTCGGTTCGAGTTCGGTTTGGCTAAACCGATTAATTTTTAATATTAAAAAAAACCTAAACCGGTCCATCTTTCTCTTCTTTCCTGAGTCCACTCTGCGCCGTCCTATTTCATTTTCAATTTTTCATTCACGTCAACTCCTTCCAGTTCGGCCTCGCCCTCGACTCTCCTCCATGTAACCCTATTCTCCGAATCTCCACTAATTTGTTCTCCCTCACCGGTCACACACAAATGGCATTGCGGCGGCGATTCCCTTAGCGAGTTGGAGGCAGTGGAGCGACGACTGAACCTCTCCCTCGAGGCCGCTCCCTCGAGACCTCATTGGCGGCGGTGAATCGACGACTGAACCTCTCCGATGGCTCTCCCTCGAGACTTCATTGGCGGCGGCAGTGATTCTCTTGGCGGAGGTGAATCGACGAGACAACGACTGATTTGTAAGCCCTTAATTTTTTGTTGATAATCTCATAATCCTTATATTGCTTCTTGTTTTTGGCTTGATGTAGCTCAAGTTGCTCAACTGTAAACATCCACCGACCAGCGACCACCGAGGAGTGAGAGATCTTGGCTCTTGCTACATCTTTAGACTTGTGCTTCCATTTGTAAGTCAAACACTCAAACATCTTTTGCTTCATATGCATCAACTGGCCTTGTTCTGAAATACTGATATTGCTTCCATCTGTGTTGGACTGATAAACTCATAAACATGTTTGGAAATTGGGTGTGTGTGGGTGTACTGTGTGTTAGGAGTATCATAACTGGAAATGGGTGTGTGTGTGTGTGTGTGTGTGTGTGTGTGTGTGTGTGTGTGTGTGTGTGTGTGTGTGTGTGTGTGTGTGTGTGTGTGTGTGTGTGTGTGTGTGTGTGTGTGTGTGTGTACTATATGTTTGGAAATTGGGTGTATGTGTATTGTGTGTTAGGAGTATGAGTATCATGATTGGTCCAACTGGAACTTGGAAGTGATTAAGGTGTTGGTCCTGTTGGACCTTGTTCTGAAAATTCTAACTCGAGATAGACATAATAATTATTGATTCTAACTCGAGATAGCAAATTCCACCAAAAATGGTATCAGCAATTTGAACCAGCATTGGAAGTCTTGTTCAGAAAATCCTAAGAACAAGAGCAAAGGTACCCAATCTAAACTTCTTTTAGAACAAATTGATGAAGCTGGAAATTGCAAGATAAAAATTATGTTCTAGATCTAGAAGAGGTGAGAATGAAGTTGTCCAGATTAGTAATTGGAGAAGAGTTTCCATTCAATTTTGTGCAGACGTTTCTTTTTAGGGACCTATTTGCATCTGCATGTCCTACCTTCACTATGCCATGACGTTCTACTGTCACTCGTGATTCCTATCAGATGTGTATGGATGAACAAGATAAGTTAAAAATGTTTCTAAGGAAGAATTGTCAAAGAATTTGTTTGACTATTGATACATGGACTTCCAATCAAAAGCTGAATTATATGGCTTTGACTGCTCATTTTTTTGATAATGATTGGAATTTACAGAAGAGAATTCTTAACTTATGTACAATTAGTGGTCATAAGGCTGATGAGATTGCTAGAGATGTTGAAGATTGTCTAAGGTCATGGAATTTATGTGATAAGATTTTTACACTAACAGTAGACAATGTGAGTGCAAACGATGTAGCTTGTGTTAAGTTGAAAGAGATGGTCATAGCAAGTGGTAGTAGCATTAATGGTGGCAAGAATCTGCACATGAGATGTACTGCTCATATTGCTAATCGTATTGTGAGGGATGGTTTAAAGGAACATATTGATTGCATTGATAAAGTTCGACTTGTTGTAAAGTTTGTAAGGAGCTCTCCTAGTAGAATGCGCATGTTTAAGGAAGAAGTTAAAAAGCTGATAATTGAATGCAAGTCTTCATTGGTATCTGATGTTCCTACTAGATAGAATTTAACTTATGTGATGTTGGATGTTGCCTTGAAATTTAAACAAGTTTTTCCTCGATTATAAATTCCAAGAGATGATGATGGTAGGCATATAGGACACAACTCTACAGAGGAGTGGGCTAAAATTGAGGTCATTGTCAGTTTCTTGAAAGAGTTCTATGATTTCACAAACTTGGTATTCGGGTCCTCTTATGTGACTGTGAGTAATGTATATTTGTACATTGGAGGAATTGTGAGTTTGTTGAATCAAGCTGTGGAAAGTTGATCCAATCTGTCAATCTATGGTTGTCCAAATGAAGAAGAAATGTGACAAGTATTGGGATGGAGTTGAGAAGATGAATTTGTTCATTTTTTTTGGGATTATGCTTGATCCAATGTATAAGTTTGAGGGGTTGAAATTGGCACTTCAACACTTATATGGTGAAGAGAAAGGATTGGAATTAGCCACATGCAAAGGAGATATTTGGCGAGTATAGACCCATGTATGCTCCTTCGAGTTCTGGTGTTGGGTCCATTAGGATGGGATCGGGATCAGGATCCGGGATGTCTGCGGGGACAAGTATTGCAGTTGGTCCAATTGGCGGTCAATCAAGTTTTGTGAGAAATCTCACGTCTGATTTGATTAAGCTCAGTGAATCTGGTGGTGCAATGTACACAACAAATTTTGATAGTTACTTTCATGAGCCAAATTGTCATGCTTATGATGTGTTGACATGGTGGAAAATGCATGGGATTCGATTCCCAATTCTTGCTAGAATAGCTCGTGATGTGTTAGCCATTCCAGTTACTACAGTTCCATTTGAATCAGCCTTTAGCACAAAAGTGCATCGTGTTGATCAGTTTTGTAGCTCATTGTCTCCTAAGGTGATGTCTTTGACTTTGTAATTTTCTACGCAATTCAACTATATTTTATAATTCTGTTAACAAACTTTAATCATCTTCTTATTGTAATTAGATGGTTGAAGCACTTATTTGCACACAAGATTGGATCCACGCATATATAAAGTCTCGTGAAAAGGGTGAAAATGCATGGGATGAACTTCAACATTATATTGAGTCAGAGAAGGTTTCAAAAGGTATATACATCTTATTGTTTATGTTTTTGCAAGTTGTTTGTATAAAAAAGGGTGAATATTTTTAATTAATGATGTTTCAACTTCAATTGTTCAATTTATTTGTTAGATATGGACAATACCCACTTTTAAAGTGATGGTTGTGATGATCTAAGAATTGAATTCCGTTTCGGGTTGCTTAGAAAAAAAGTATAAATTTCTAATTTAGTTTGAATTATTCATGAATTACTATGACGCTCTTAAGGTTTATTTACGTTTATTCAATGAGTTCTAATTCAATATAGTTTTTGTGTGTTTAATAGGTGCTCTTGTTACTTGGTGAAGATTGAACATGTGGAGTGACGATTGGTGTAAGGATTTTGGGATTGTGAAGTTATACAACTTTTTGTTTGAAGACAATGTGGATTCTATCATTTTATGTTTCGACGTTTAGTATTTTGATTGTTAGATGGATTTAATTTTCGGACTCGTTTCATTTTGTTCTAAAAATTCTATGTTTTGTATTTTGAATGTTAACTTGGTGGTTTTGGTTTTATTTGAAGACATGGCAAGTTTGTCTATTTAGTTTATATGTTATTATCGTCATATGTAAGTATCTATAATAGCTAACAGGTAAATCAAGTCCGAATTTGGCCTCCTCTGGTTCGGCTTTGGCCACATTTGGTTCGGTTTCGACCATGTCCGGTTTGGTTTCGGCCATTTTTGGTTCGGTTTCTGCCATTTTCGGTTCGGGTCAATTCGATTTATTCGGTTCGGTTCATAACGATTGGGTTCGGTTAACATAAATTTAGAATTTTGGTTATTTCGGTTTTTGCCGAACCGGACATATTCGGTTCGGTTTTCGGTCCACTAAAAACCAATATTCGATTTTCGGTTCGGTTTTGGACCAATGAACAGCCGTGGGCACTTGGATTCGAGGAAGAATCCCTTTCAAGGGAGGAAGGATGATGTGACTATACCTAGGGTCAATCATGAAGTGCTCTCCATTGCTGATGCCGCCACAGCCGCACTCGCGCCTAGAGTTGCTTCCTCTTCTTCCTCGAGCCCAACTCCACTTAGTCCAAGCTATACTTCATCTAAAACCTCCATTGATCCAATGCCAAGCTCTCCAGCCAAGAGTGCCGAGGGAAATGCACCGGTGCCCGGTCCTCGTCTCACTCGCTCAAGAGCTGTCGACGCCGCTAGGGTTTCATCTCCTAGTCACGGCATTGAGCCACCTCCCGGTGTGATCACTCGAGCCCAAGCATCTAGACTCCAAACCAGGCTCATGGATGGACTTATGACTCATGGAGTGTCGAGAGAAGTTCAAGTTGGCTCGGTGACTTTGCTTGTGGCTTTTCCGAGTGGTGAATGAAGGCGCTATCTTCCAATTGGCTCTTGACTTTTGGCGGATATTTTAATGAGGACTTTAGTATGTAGTTATTTAAGAGCTGTCAAAAATTCAAGTCATTCTGAGTTGAATTTCTTAGTTTAATTGTAAAACTCTTCAGCTAGCCTATAGCACTTCAAGAGTTATTTTGTGGTTCGGTTTTGGTCCTATTTATGGGGCCTTCTCCTACCTTTGTAATGACTCAATTTTTAATCAAATATCTCAACAAAAGCCTAGTGTTTTCCTCTGAATTTTTCCAGAAAAATTCAAGCTTTGTTCGTGAGTCAAATCGAGCATCTGATCGAGTGATTTGAGTGTGTTGTATCTCAAACTTGCTTGATCGTGTTCTAGCCTTGAGTGGTGCGTAATATCCACAAAAGAATAGGATACTTATCCCCAAAAATATCCAGAAAATCAACCACAAAATGATAAGATCTCGCCTCTCTTAGCCTCAGTGCAAGGTAGATTGCCTCGAATGGATTCCCAAGCAAGGATGGTTCAAGTGCAAGTCACGGATGGAAGTTGTGGACAGATGGAGTGAATGTGTAACACCCCTAAATGACCTTAGGAATATTACCACTAGTAACCCCGGAACGCATATCCGAAATCACCCAAGGCATTACAGTATTGATCACAAAAGACAAAGTAGAACAATAGTAATAACATTTAAACCAAAATGTCTTACAATAAAATGATGTTACAAAACAAGGCAACCTTACAATATACCAAAAGTACAGCGGAAGACTTTAATCAAACTAACAACAGGTCCTTAACCTTTATTGAAAAACAAATAACAACTATCTTAAAGCAAAACGCAACCGCCTTCAACGTCGTATTCCCACCTCCTCGACTTGGGAATCTATTCTTGATGTGCCATAAAGACTAAGGAAGGATGACACCAGCAAACCATGCAAAGAAAAGGAAAGGTTGGTTAGTGATGTGTTCTTGCCTCCGATGACGAGCACAATTGTCAAAGGTAACACCTTGGATCTAGTCTTGGGCGAGAAGTCACTCGAGTCCTTGTCAAACCTGTCGTGGAATCCTTGGGTGCAAACCCTTGTTGTCTTGCACGAAAGATTGACAAGATTGGTGGCGAAGTGAATAGTATCTTTTGAGGTTATCGGACACGGTGGTGGCCGATAGCGAACCCGGTGGAGATTGTCTGGGTGGTGTCGGCGGCGGCGACGACAAGTGTCACGATGAGTGTCACGTTGGCGAAGATGACGACGATGGCCATGGCGATGTCGATGGCAAAGGCGATGGCGGTGGCGAGCGATCGATTGGGTGAGTGTCTGGGCTCGTTGGCGACGGCGACAGCGATGGCGAAGGTGAGTGTCACAACGGTGCTAGCGACGGCGACAACGAAGGGTTTGGGTTCGATTGTGAGTGCGATGGAAGCGATTGATGAGGCGATTGGTTAGCGATGGCGGAAGTGATTGTTTGGATAGATTTGTGGAAGTGATGGTGAGATGGTTTGGGGATAGATGACTTGAAAGGACAAGTCTTTGGCCGTAGCGTCGGCAGCGGAGTGAAGGGAGATACGGAGGAAGACTTTGCTTGAGGGTTCAAGCGATTGTCGTAGTGTCGGCGGCGGGTGAAGAAGGTGCGAAAATAGAGGGTGACGTCCGATCAAGGGTAGGAGTATAAACACTCTACTAAAGCCTTGATTAAATTGAACGTAAGCAAAACAATAACAATGTTTGAACTTAAATACTAAAGGCGAGAACTCGGATGGGCCGAGTCGAGCCTAGTGGGCTAGCCCATGCAAGCATGCAAAGGCACACACCCTAAACATAGAAATAACTATAAATAGAAAGTGTCTAAAACAAGCATAATACCAAATATAGTAATGTCTCAAAACAATGCCAAAACATATGGCAATAAACCTCTAAGTGTCAAAACCCGGTGGCAGCGGGAGCATGGACGCAGACAAGGCGAGCGACGGCAACGATGGGTCGATGGGCTCGGCAGTGGGTGCACCTGGTGCCGGCTGCGATGGGCTTGTTTCTCCGATGCCGATGGTGGCAAGGACAACGAGTCTGGGTTTTGTCTCTGGGCTTCCTTGGCTAGCGATGACGCGTGCGACAAGCGAGTGTACGGCGTCGGCGATGGCCTTGGACCTGGACCTTGTTACTGGGCCCTCTGAGCGTAGGCTCATGGCATTCTCCTCGTATGTGGCCATCATGGGAGGTGGGATCACATCACTCTCCCCTACTTGGCTGTGAAGCGTCCCCGCTTCACCATCATCGAACTCAGGCTCAACATATGGCGTCAAGTCCGCGACGTTGAAGGACGCGTGGGCTGGGAAATCTGGTGGGAGCTCGAGTTGATAGGCATTGTCCCCTATGGCCTTGATCACACGGAAAGGACCATCTCCATGTGGTGCCAATTTGTGCTTGCACCGCGAGGGGAATCTTTCTTTTCGCAAATGCACCTAGACAAGGTCTCCGGGTGCGAATACGACGCGGCGGCGGCCAGTGTTCTTTTGTGAGACATACTGTGTTGCCCTTCTCTCCAATTGTTCCTTGGTCCGTCGATAGAGCTCTTGCACATGTTCGGCGCGATTGGCGGCAGAGACGTGCACTGGGTCTCGTAGTGGGCGCGACAACAAATCTAGTGGCGTTAATGGGTTCATTCCATATACCACTTCGAATGGTGTCAACTTGGTTGTTGTGTGCTTGCATCTATTGTAACAAAACTCGACAAGAGATATTAAATCCTCCCAGATGCTCCATATGTAAGAACCAGTAAGCCACCTTGACGGTTTCTCCAATACCGTCATATGAATCTGGCCTCATTGAGTTGATCACTTTCAGTGCACGACCATAACTTCCCCCATCTCAATGAGCATGCATAGGAGGCGCGACAATCGTTGGTTCCTCCATATTCTAAGCAGTTTGGGGAATGGGGTTTCCCTGGGCTTGCAGAACCGCAGGCCTGATCATCTCTGTGACAGCTTGCATCATAATTTGTCTTATCGCTTCAACAGCAGCATTGTCGAAAACGATTGGAGCCACATGAGGATTCTGCACCCCTTCCCCTCTAGCTTGAGGGTTAACTTGAGGTTGTACATTCATCACTGGGTTGTTGTGGGACCCAGACCCAGCTTTCTCCTCCTGGTTTGCAACACTACCAATTTGGACAAGAGAAGAATTACTCGGTCCAACTTCCTGTCGGGCAGTGTTTCTAGTGTTCACCATCTATTGCGTTTAAGTTTATTAGATAAATACCAATCAAAATCAAATTGCTAGTATCAAACACTTGAAGTGCAATAATCAAGACTGTCATCTAATAACCTTATTCTTTTATTATCAAAGGAACACATTACACTACACGTGGAAATGGAAAACATGAGGAGACTACTGCTCCATTATTTGTTCATAGAAAAGAAAACGACATTAAAACAAAAGCCACTAAGGCACTACAAATCACTGCTTCTTCGAGGGGTCACGAAACAGATCTTTGTACTCTTGGCCCGTCCTCCTCTTCTTCGGAGGCTTCACGTCCTCGGACTCACTTGAGGAACTCTGTGGCGTCGGGTCCCTCGGTACCTCAGCAGGCACAGGTGGGTGGTAGAACATGTCCAGGAATCTTGGTTTAAACTTAGAAGCCACCAGACGCCTCTCAGGGTTGGGGTCCAACAACTTCATGGCATGCTCCATCTTTCACAGCAACCACTAAGGTCGTGCCACAAGCCGTTGAAATGCTGACGCCAGACTGTTGTTCTCTGCCTACAAGTCAGCCAACGACTCCTTTCAGGCCCCCATGTGCTCAGCTAGCACTGGCTCGTTCACCCGGACCTGTTATGGCACAGTCCTACCGGATGCCATGAGTGCCTCCCAAGGTTGAACCGCTGCCCTTGTCCGCTCGGTCTCCTCCTCGATCTGATGGATGGCCTCAATAGTGGATGCCAAGCCAAACAATCCTAGAGCAAGTGGGCTCCCCGAGATTGGAAGAAGAACATACCCATGAGTGGGCTCCACATCAACCGGAGGCTCAATCGGGTCGTACTCTTCCCACTCAGCATTGGGAAAGCCTTGCACCATAAAAGTTGTTGGTGACATCGGGGTATATTCTGGTGCCACCGGGCCCGGAATTGGCTCGGACCCGTACATCTCCTCCTCTTCCTCAGGCTCGGGATCCTCACATGGATCCTCCTCCTCGTCCTCTTGTTCGGGATCCTCAATTGGATCCTCCTACTCGTCTGACGAGACCTCAATGATTAGGGACGGTGTACGTTGCACCTCTATGAAGCCCTCGTACTCGGGATCCTCCCTCGGATCCTCTTCCTCGTCTGACGAGATGTATATGATGGAGGGTGGCCTAGACAGCACCTCCTCCCCACTCTCGTAGTCAGGATCCTCGCTCGAATCCTCCTCCTCGGTGGTCTCAGCTACCACCAAATAGTCAGCCCCCTCCAGTGGGGCGAAGTCAGCTACCAAGCCCTCTAGCTCGACTACCTCAACCGACTCAGACTCTGACTTGATCGACGAAACCATTGTCTGAAAAGAGACAAGGAAAGGTTAGAAAGAATACAAATAGAAATTGTACTTTCTGGATTAATGCATGAGTAGATAACTAGTATTGCAGGCATAAGTTTTACAAGAAAATTTCACACAAAACACAAATTCAATTTCCATCGTCGTTAAACCCAACCTTGTCTTCCTTTTCAAGCCCTTATATATATGAAACTATAATATTATAATTTTGGAATGAACCCACCCAACAACTGTAGTTTGTACATATTAAGGACATTTTTATTTCAAGCCTTACTTAGGACTTATAATACAGAAATTGTTTACACCAAAGTTTTGTTTCATAAAACTCAAACAAACGTAAATGGTTTAGAAAAAAAATGAGTTTTAAAACGTTTGGCTCTAATACCATAATTGTAACACCCCTAAATGACCTTAGGAATATTACTGTCAGTTACCCCAGAACACATATCCGAAATCACCCAAGGCATTACAGTATTGATCGCAAAAGACAAAGTAGAACAATAGTAATAACATTTAAACCAAAATGTCTTACAATAAAACGACGTTGCAAAACAAGGCAACCTTACAATATACCAAAAGTACAGTAGAAGACTTTATTCAAACTAACAACAGGATCCTTAACCTTTATTGAAAAAAAATCACAACTATCTTAAAGCAAAACGCATCCGCCTTCAACGTCGTCTTCCCACGTCCTCGACTTGGGAATTTATTCTTGATGTGTCGTAAGGACAAATGACACCAGCCAACCATGCAAAGAAAAGGAAAGGTTGGTTAGTCTAATGAAAGACTAAACAAGGGTTCAAGCAGAGTGGTTCTTGTGATTGTGACCAGTTACTATCACTGTCCCTTGAATAATAACCGAAGAACGATATATAACCCAGAAATTTTCACGGAATGAGCAAAAGAGGTATGAATCAAAAGAAGACTCCAAAGGAATTGAGTCTTATGGAAGTATGTACAATTGTTTGGGAACATTTAGGTTTATCACACAAAGTTTGAAAACCGACCTTGATTATTTGGGCCCACGACGAACCTCACCGCATAATGTGAATCCAGATTAGAAAGAGGACTTACTCTAAAACAAGAGTCTGGACGGATTCCACGTTGTGCTTCTTGCCCGAGGGTATATTAATTATGTGCACAAGGCACTTATCTTATTTAGTTCGAAAATGTACATTCACGTTAAGACTTTTATTTTCACAATTAATCTCGTAAAGAGATAAAGAATGGGATAAATCCTGAAGATTTGGCAATAGCTAAGTGCACCACCACTTATGCAATATAAGGGTAGGTCATGACCAAAGGTATTAAGGCAAAATCATCTTAATACGAATTATAAAAAAACGACTACACCTCGCAAGGCAATTAGCGTTCCTACGAATACTCGTGCTATCTAGCAATTATATTTCACACCAATTCACAACAACCACACCAATGTTACCTAGCAACCTATAATAATATATATGTATATATAAGGTTATAGCTAGCATACATACAACCTAGTAATAAGGTTCAATATCACAACATTTTATACACATAAGTTCCCAAACATCAACTTTTAGATTTTTATCCCAACTTAATTAAGACAATCAATTCATTGTCAATTAAGGAAAAATAGAATATAATAACAAGAGTGAACCGCCACTTGCCTTTAATTGAGAAGAAAAATGAACGGTAAACGGGAGCGATCGCTTGCGGATAGCACTTAACCTCCTGTTTCGATTCCGTTCCAAAGCCAATCTCATACGTACCCAAATCACAATAAATAAATTATATTAGATAATTCATTTAATAACAAAATTTGAGATAAACATGTCTTGGTTTTAATTGGATTTATTTACTCATAAATAAATCAATTTCAAGGCTTTTTTATAAAACGATTATATACGATTAAAAATTAATTTGCCGTATATTCTAAATAATCATGAAATAAATAAATTAACAAATTAATTTATTCATAATCCTAAAAATTTCTAAGTCAAAATATTATCTAATGAATAGACAAAATTTACCCATTCATAATATAAGATAATATTATAACAATTTTAACTAATTCAATTTTAATTATTTTTTTTAAATCCAAATTAATCCCAAAATATTTTTCTTAATCTGGATTAATTAATTTAAAACAAATTAATCCAAACAAATTAAAATGAAAAAAAAACAAATCCCGAATTGGGTTTAAAATACCCTCATCGGCGTCGGACTACACCTCGTCGGAAAACACCGGAATTGGGCGGCTACGGTGGGTCTCCGGTGGTGGAAGGAGAGGGCTTTCGAAGAGGACTCGTATGCGCATCTAGTGATGCCATCACTCACTCGAACAAGACTCCACAACACTCGAATTTTGGGGATGAACACAGTGGAACCGATTTCTAGGGTTCTCCAGATGGAAGCTTGAAATTGGATGGATTGGGGTCGAATTAGGGGGTCTATTTATAGGGTTATGGTAGAGGAGGATATACCCCGCATAAAACCTCAATCAATTTGCCCCAATTGAAGACGATCCTATCCCAATCTTCAATTTTTCAAATCATCTTCAATGACGCAGTTAAGGATTTGGGGGAGAAATCCTGTCAATTTAGCCTCTTTTAATCCACATTGATTGATGGATTATATGGAGGATAATCTAGTCTTCAATGCCCGCTAATTAATTGGGTCGATCGAATCCAAAGTGGTTGCAAATCCGCCATTAAAAAGCTCCAAAGCTCACGCGCGGCAGCAGAAAATCGGGAGGTTGAAGATGAAGTTTTGGGGAAATTACAATCGTGGCCCTATACCTTTGGGTTTGTGGAAAAAATGCCCTTTTTCATTTTTAATAACTTATAACAATATCTCTATTTTATTTCTATTTTTGGAATAATAAAATAATTACCAAAATTTCTTTATTTAGAAATTGAGTTGAGAAATTACACAAATACCCCTACTAAAAATGAGGGTTATTACAGAATTGGTGATGGACTGAGGTGGAGATGGATTTGAGATGTTTGTTGAGGGGTAAGTATCCTCCTCCTAAGTGGATATGACTCACCACAAGGGATTTGGACAAGTATCAAGAGACTAAAGGATATGACGCACCCGAAGACACTCGATTGGAGCTCGATGTTACACACGAGCAAGAGGGAAATTTCTGGAAATTTTTCCATGAAAAACTGAGAGTATTTATGCTTAAAAATGAGCCTTACAATAGGTGAAGAAGATGGCTTAAAATAGCCTCAAAATGAAACTCTTGCACAAGGCCTTTGACGTGCCACTGGCAAGTGAAGAATCTCAAACATTAAACATAGCAATCATTTCATCTCCCAAGTGTTTAATGCATTAAAACAACATAGATAATTAAAAGAAATACTTAAACAAGTCTTAGATATTTATTAGCTGGAGACAATGCAAGCTCCAAGTGTTTTAGCGGATATGAGTGATGACGTTGGGCGAGTCATGATCAAAGTCACCGGGCCAAGATGGAATTCACTCGGCCTCCAAGGCTTAGAAGACCCTTCTTGAGCTTGGCTTGTAGTTCCTTGGCTCGCACGCGGGCGCGGCGGCATCGACAACGGCGAGCACTTCATGATTGCACAAAACTGCACCAAGGAAAACAAGGAAGTGAGGAACCAAGAAGTCTTTAGGAGAGAAGGGCACGTGTAAGCAAACATGATTAGATCCATTGAGTGTCCATGGATGAATTTCCATGCACAAGTGTTGCCCAGTTTCAGTCTATAGATATGCTTAAGAATAGAGCATGAGATGCACATGACATTCTTATCAAAAAATGCAATGCATAGAACAAATTTTTTCTCGTGAAACAAAGTTGCGAATGAGAACAATGATGCACACATGAATGTCAAGTTCTACATGCAGAAACCGAATGACACAAATGCAATGACTTGTATACATGCTTATCATGAACTAGTGGCATCCAACAAGTCATGAATTGAGCAAGAGAACTATGATGTATGCATGAAAATCTAGTTCTACCAACAAAATCAAATTCATGAGATGGAAATTCTCTAGCCCTTGAAAAATATTTAGTTTGATGCAAGGGAAAAAGAATTGAGAGAGTAGGGCCAAGAGTTACTCCCCTAGAATAAGTCTTCAACGGAACATCCTTATCTTCTTGGCCGCAAACAGATTTTTCGGAAGGCTTCACATCCTTGGTGTCAACTTCTTCTTGTAGTAGGAAAGGCAAACTTGAAGGAACCATGTGTGTCCATTCCGTCCATGGAGTAGCCAATGAAGTATAAAAAGCTTCGCTTGATGGTAGGCCGAAACTTGCTTCTAGAGGAGTTGGAGATGGTTCCAAGGTTTCCTCCTCTTTTTCTTTTGGCCTTAGCTCCTCTTTTCTTTTGGCCTTAGCTCCTATTCAATGATCATAGGAGGCTGACACGGTTCTTCCTTGAGCTCTTTAACACAAAGGGATGGCTCAGCCGTGGGAAGGAGTTGTATGACCTTCTTTGGAGCTTCCAACCTTGGGGCTTCTTCACACATGGCCTGAGCTTTTAGTGGAGCCTCTGTCTTTGATTGAGACTTTGCAACTTGTAAAGGCTCGCTAAATAGAGTCGGGTGGACCATTGACATTAGCTGCTCGACTTGCTTTGCCTCAACCGGTCTTGGAATCTCATTATAGACAGCTAGGAATCTTGGCTGAACCCTCATTGGTTCACAACTTGCCTCTTCACTCTTGACTTCTAGGAGGCTGCCTTAACAAAGTAGAAGTGTTGTTTGAGCTCCTAGGCCAACTCTTAGTAGAAGACCTCCTTTGATGTTGATGTACATACACTTGAGTAACAAGTTGAAGGACACATTCTATGGAAATCCGGAGATGAACTCAAGAGGGGATCGTTTGCCTTGCTTAATGCCCTCCAATCTGGCTTGAACATGGTTATCACAGTCTTGGGGAACAAAAGAGCTTCGAAGGACTGTTTTGAGGTCCTCACAAGCGGTGATAGGTGGATACCCATAGTGAGCACAATCTGCTTCATACTCAGCCCACCAAGAGTAAGCATAGCCTTTAAAATAGCTAGTGGCAATGGCCACTCGTTGCTCGTCCGTATAGCCATGATGGTTGAACAAACATTCAGTTTTCCACTCCCAAATTAAGTATTCAACAAAGTCAAGAGTGTCATGAAAGGACTGGGGAGTGAGTGTGTCTCTAAGATGGTGATCAATCCGTTCATCCATGAAAGAGGCTTGATCTTCCCTCATCTATGCATGGTTAGAAATCCAAGGAAAAAAATACCAAACAACAAGGCAAAAGAATAGCAACCAAATCAATGGAACCTTGAGCCAAGCAAGTGCTAAAATTTGATGTAAAAGTGGAAACAAATTCAGTTTACAAGCTCTCAAAATCACATCCATAGGGTCGTTTGAAAAACACACTACTCAAACCACTACCAAACAGACTTGAATCGATAATCAAGCAAGGACAATCGAACCAAACAATTCTCAAGAAAGCTACTAGGCACTCAAGTTTCAGTTTACAAAGTAGTCTCACGCTCGCCTAGCTTGGTCTCTCGTGGGGTCCGAGTTTTACTAAGTCCCACCTCTTTTTTGCTTATGCTTATCGTGGGATCCGAGTTTTTATAAGCCCCGTCTCTTTTTCACCAAGTTCAAACTCTTTCTTCTTGGAGAGCTTTAAAACACAAACACTTGACTTGAGAATTCTAAAGTTTTTTTTTAACAATAGCCGATTACAATTCAGCACTTTTGGACTACAAATTTCATACCAAAAATCTTAAGTGTCATCCCCATGACTTGTTCTTTGATATGGTACGATTTAACAAAGCTAGAGTTATCAATTCAAGCTAATTTAATGCAGCAGAGTAGCATTAATTTGGACAGAAATTCGGCTGGCTTTAATGAACTGAAAGCAAGAGACTTTTAGTAAATGCAAGTGATAAATTCAATTAAATTTTGAGTCATCCAAATGTTGTCTTCGACCTCTCTACCACACGCATGAAATCAGTTCAGAAAGACAGTAGAGAACGAGCATAAAACTTAGCAAAACTCGACGCAAAAGGGCACGAAAGTTTAGATCACTTGCAACTGAACTTAGATCGACTTTTAGATCAAAGTGTGAGTGTTTACCTTGTGTGACTCTGATACCACATGATAAGATCACGCCTCTCTTAGCCTGAGTGCAAGGTAGATCGCCTCGAATGGATTCCCAAGCAAGGATGGTTCAAGTGCAAGCCACGGATGGAAGTTGCGGACGGATGGAGTGAATGGGTGATGGATGTGGAGATGGACTGAGGTGGAGATGGATTTGAGATGTTTGTTAAGGGATAAGTATCCTCCACCTAAGTGAATATGGCTCACCACAAGGGATTTGGAGGGATTTGGACAAGGATCAAGAGACTAAGGGATATGATGCACCCGAAGACATTCGATTGGAGCTCGATGTTACACACGAGCAAGAGGGAAATTTCTGGAAATTTTCCAATGAAAAACTGAGAGTTTTCTGGTTTATTGATGCTTAAAAAACGTGCCTTACAATAGGTGAAGAATAAGGTTTTAAATAGCCTCAAAATGGAACTCTTGCACAAGGCCTTTGACATGTCGTCGGCTAGTGAAGAGTCTCAAACATTAAACATAGCAATCCTTTCATCTACCAAGTGTTTAATGCATTAAAACAACATAGATAATTAAAATAATTACTTAAACAAGTCTTAGATATTTATTGGATGGTGACAATGCAAGCTCCAAGTGTTTTAGCGGATGCGAGCGACTCTATGACGTCGGGCGAGTCATGAGCAAAGTCATCGGGCCAAGATGGAATTGGCTCGGCCTCCAAGGCTTAGAAGACATGATGACAATAAAGGGAACACAACTCAAAGGCCTCCACGGAAGAGGCTCAAGCAAAAGAAAATTCTTGTCAAAGTTCGAAGTTTTAAGTTCTCGTCAAATTATGGACACCCTTCGGTAAAACAGTCATAACCGTGGCTAGAAAATTGATCTCAAGATGATTCAAGATGCGTTGGAAAGATATTCAAAGATCTACAACTCCATAGTTTACACCGAATCAAAATTCCAACGAGAAGATTATCAAAATCCAGTCTTACTGAAGACATTGCAATTTCCAGTAGGAATTATTTACTTTCATAATTAGTTAGATTAAGATAAGATTTGATTCCATTTTTCTTGTTATTTTATCTTTTAATTCAGATTTATTAATTAGTTTGAAGTATTTTTTGGATTAGATAAGAAGATTTAGGATCCAAGATTGTTTGGTTTCCTTTTTTCTTCTGTTACAAGTTTCTATCTTTTTTCTAGTTTCCTTATCTTTAGCATTAGATAGATTATTTCTTTTGCAATACTTTAGGCACGAAATTATGTTAATTAAAACTCTTGTTTTCATTAATAAAAAGCAGATTGGGACTCTTGTATAACTTGGCTAAGTTATACTTGAGTTTTTCCCCATCCAAAACACCTCTTTTGCTTTCTTGTGATTTGTTCTTCTTTAATTCATTTGATCAATCAACCCTTCTCCAAAAAATCAAGAAATTTTGAGGAATTATTCCTGAGTTCCTTAAAGTGTAGATTCCGGAAATTCAACAAATTAGGAGGTTGTTTGCATCTTGCTTCAAAGACAGGACCGAAACAGCACGTGACGATCCTATCTTGGGGTTGTCACACATCAATTGGTATGGCCCACAGGTCCCAGGTTGAGGCAAGTATTCCTTGTTTTTGCTCTTTCAATTCTTCAAAAAATTTAGCTTTTCACATCTTTCTTGACCGATCTACAATCCTACCAACCAAGATCTTGATTTTCTTTATCTTTCCTTGTGTTTCTTGCACTTATCCCACCACCGCCACTCGACCACCTCTGGACCACCTTGTTGCAACCACCACCACACCCTTCAACCACCCATACGACGCACTACAGCCCCAAGGACAAGCCATTGTTGTGCACACTCTACCTTGTTGTCGAACCCCTAGCTTGGACTTTAGGTTGTCTTGGCCCCAAACCTTCACCTTTAGGAGTTAGTTTGGATTTTGTTTGCTTTGTTTGCTTTGTTTTTCTTGTTTAACATTCAAGATCCAATTGATGTGTGACAACCCCAAGATAGGATCGTCACGCGCTGTTTCGGTCCCGTTTTTTAGGCAAGTTGCAAACGACCTCCGAATTTGATGAATTTCTAGAATCTAAACTCTAAGGAACTCAGGAACAATTTCTCAAATATCCGTGATTTTTGGAGAAGGATTTATTGATCAAATGAATTAAAGAAGAATAAATCACAAGAAAGCAAAAGATGTGTTTTGGATGGGGAAAAACTCAAGTATAACTTAGACAAGTTATACAAGAGTTCCAATCTGTTTTTCATTAATGAAAACAAGAGTTTAAATAACATAATTTCGTGCCTAATGTATTGAAAAAGAAATAATCTATCTAATGCTAAAGATAAGGAAACTAGAAAAAGATAGAAACTTGTAAAAGAAGAAAAAAGGAAACCAAACAATCTTGGATCCCAAATCTTCTTATCTAATTCTAAAAATACTTAAAACTAATTAATAAAGCTGAATTAAAAGATGACATTGATGTGTGACAACCCAAAGATAGGATCGTCACGCGTTGTTTCGGTCCCGTCTTTGAGGCAAGCTACAAACGACCTCCGAATTTGATGAATTTCAGGAATCTACACTTTAAGGAACTCATGAACAATTCCTCAAAATTTAGTGATTTTTGGAGAAGGATTGATTGATAAAATGAATTAAAGAAGAACAAATCACAAGAAAGCAAAAGAGGTGTTTTGGATGGGGGAAAACTCAAGTATAACTTAGCCAAGTTATACAAGAGTCCCAATCTGCTTTTTATTAAACAAACAAGAGTTTAAATAACATAATTTTGTGCCTAATGTATTGCAAAAGAAATAATCTATCTAATGTTAAAGATAAGGAAACTAGAAAAAAGATAGAAACTTGTAAAAGAAGAAAAATGAAACCAAACAATCTTGGATCTCAAATCTTTTTTATCTAATCCTAAAAATACTTAAAACTAATTAATAAAGTTGAATTAAAAGATAACATAACAAGAAAAACGGAATCAAATCTTATCTTAATTGATGAATTCTAGGATCAATGAAGACTTGGTGCAAGGTTTGCCCTCCGAAGACTCCCAAAGTCAAAGTTGCGGCTGCAGAAGAAGATGGCCAACGCAAGGGGCTCTGGTGGCTTCTCTAAGGCCGTAACAAGGCAAATCTGTGGAGATGGATGGGCAAAGCCTCAAGGATGATGGTGATGTCGGTGGAAGTGATGGATATGTATCCTTCTTGGCTGGATTTGACACACCAACAAGAAGAACAATGAAGGCAGCCTCTTTGAGATACAACACACCCAAACATATCACCAAGAAACACTCGATTTTACACACGAGTAGAAAAGGAAGAGATGAGAGTTTTCTTCAGCCAAAATAACTGTAATTCTTTGATATTCAACGTGATTCTCCTGAATGACTAGTTGCTGCCTCTATAGGCAAGCAAGGGGAAACAGCACCTAAGGGGAAACGAGCCAATAAGTGGATGGCGGCCCAACAAGGCCCATTGACGCCTAACAAGGCAAAAACTGAAGAATAAGATTAAAATCATGTCTAAAAATGTATCAACCCATATAAAAACATAAACATAGATCATGTGCTCGGACGCGCCACAACAAGGCCCATTGACGCCTAAGGGAAAAGGAGCCAATAAGTGGATGGCAGCCCAACAAGGCCCATTGACGCCTAACAAGGCAAAAACTGAAGAATAAGCTTAAAATCATGTCTAAAAATGTATCAACCCATATAAAAACATAGATCATGTGCTCGGATGCGCCACAATAAGAGAAACGAGCTCATTAGAAGCATGATTGAGGGCTTTGAGGCTTGTGAGGGCTTCAATGCGCAAGATACCCTTCTTGAGATCCATTTGGAGATGCTTGGCTCGAGTCCTTGTGATAGCCTCGGGAGGAAGCTCTTCGTCTTAGTCTTGTCCTTCACTAGACTCTTCTTGCTCTTCTTGATCACTCGATCCATCACTTGAGCCATCTTGGAAGTCTGGGCTCTCTTGGTGCTCTTGATGGGACTTGGTCACATCATTATCCCTCTCTTGAAAGGGATTCGACCTCGAATCCAGCTCGCCAAGGTCTACATCATCGTCCACCAAGAAAGGCACCACATCAGCCACATTAAAGACGTCATGATCTCCGGGTTCAAAAGGCACTTCTCCGGATTTCAGCTTGGAGTAGCTTAAGAACTTCTCATCTTGACCTGAAACAAAAGACTTAGGAACTCCATGCAATCTCACAACTTGATCAACGAAAAGGTTATCAACTTGAGATGCATCATTATTTTCAGAGCATGCAATGAAATCAACTTTTTTAGAGGATCTATCCACAACAACAAAAGCAAAGTCCATCCCTCTCTTAGACCTAGGAACTTCCTTTGGCTTAGCCAAGAGCATATGATTGAAAGCACCCCCTTTGCTTCCAATGGCCAGCTTTTTACCCTTAGCTTGCTCTTTGTTTTGTGGAGACTTCCTTTGCTCCCTAGCCACATGGTCAGCCATAATCTCATGGGGAGTCATAGGGTTTAGGGTGATTCTCTTGCCATTCATCATGAAATAATACTCATTAGACACTCCTTGATGAATGACACCCCTATCATATTGACATGGTCTACCAAGGAGGCGATGGCATGCAGTCATGGGTAAGACATCATACACAACTTCATCATCATATTCCCCTATAGCAAACTGAATGATGGCTTGGTCCTTGACCTTAAGAGGAGTGTTGGAATTCAACCAACATAATGTGTAGGGTTGAGGGTGGGGAGTGGTAGATAGATTGAATCTACTTACCACTTCTTGGTCAATGATGTTGCAACATGACCCACCATCAACAATGACACTACATACACACCTTCCCCCTAATGGTGCACCTTGTGTGAAATAGGGTTTCACGTTGAGTAGGCACACTAGGACTTTCCGAGACAATCAAGGTCTTTTTGACCAAGAAACATTCACCATCGGCTGCCATCACATGCAATTCCTCTACCTCCTCTTCCCTTTCAACAACCTTTTCTTGACACTCATCCTCGGACTCATAGTCCCCTAGAGTGTTAAGAAGAACTTGCCTTTTAGAGGGGCAGTCCTTGGCAAAGTGCCATCTTTCAAGACACTTAAAGCACTTGAGATCTCTAGCTCGGCTCTCCCCCTCTTTTTTTTAGGGTTGAGGCTGAGTTTGAGCGTCTCTCTTAGGCTGACTTTGTTGGTCAAGCCTAGGCTTTAGGCGCCTTGGTGTGGTTGGGGAACCACTAGCACTAGCTGGAGTCCAAGGTCGTGAACTTGCCACTTGAGGGCGCCTTTGAGGGAGATTCTTGTATACATGGTTAGTGTAATGAAGAACCTCTTCAATAGGCATCTCACGCACAAAGTGTTGCATGTTCACCACAACCTTAAGGTCTGAGTTTATGCTATTGATGAACTTAGAAATAAGATAGCCCTCGGGGAATCTATGTCCGGACCTAAAGACCAAAGTTCTTAGCTCCTTATAGAACTCATCCGGGGTCTTACTTCCTTGCCTCAATTGCTCAAGCCTAGCATAGACTCGCTCAGTGTAATCATCCGGCACAAACTGGTTTCTCAATGCAACTTTTAACTCATCCCAAGACTCAATTTGAGGATAGCCTCTAAAGGTCATTTCCTCTTTATCCTTAAGCCACCAATGATATGAAAAGTCTACAAACTTAATGGAAGCAATAGCTACTCTTTGTGCGTCAGAGTAGTTATAAAAATCAAATATTTGCTCAGACTTTTGCTCCCAATCTAAGTAAGCTTCTACCTCACATGTACCTCTAAATGGCTGAACTTCGAGCTTGATGTCATGGTAGTAGGGTCGGCCTTGGGTCTCTCTATACTCATCTTCAAATGCCACTCGTTGAGCTTGGAATGGCAGCCTTAGAGCTTGAAATTGTTAACGGCCAAAGCCCCGGCCCGGTACATTCCTCCTCGACAGCAAGGGAGGCACGGGGCTCCTAGGATGGTAGAAGTCGTGTTGGGCTTGTGTGTGGCCTCTTGCTCCCAAATCTGCATTGTTAGGCCGCAAGGGAAGAAAATAATTAACTCCGAAAGTCACAAGGAATTCAGAATGCATACCTTGGCCTTCTCTAGTTGTGGATACAAGAGGCACGTGGGAGGTGGTGGTGTCATGGATGGATAGCCTAGAGAGCTCTTGGGAGAAGGCTCCATGGGTGCCGCCTTCTACTTGGTAAGAGTTGGATGAGCCTCTAACTTCATGAGCTCCACTCAGTCGTGGCCCTCCTTGGGATTGCTCCCACTTGGCCTCCATGTTCCTCATAAAAGCCACTTGCTCTTCCCTCATGGCTTGCATGTGTTGACGGACTCTTTCATCCGTATCTTCCTTGTTTGCTTGAATGGCTTGGAGAAGAGTCTCCAAGATGATGGGAGAGTTGGCTGGATGGTCTTCATTTGAGGGACCCTTGTTCTTATCTTGACCATCCATTTGGCCTAAGCTTAACATTAAGAAGCAACAAAGAACATCCAAGCAAAGTAGTCCTCAAAGAACACAAGATCAATCAATGGAACCTAAGCTAGTAGGAGCTTTAAAACTTGATTCAAAGTTAAGACTTTTAGCCAAGCAAGCAACGTCAAAGAAGCTACTAAACTCAATTGTTGTACCGAGGTAACACTTGTGTACAAAAAAAAGAAAATAGGCACATGTCCATTGCAGCAATTTCTTTTTTTTACTTTTCTCAAGATGTTAAATCACTTCTTCTATGGCCTTCCCTTTTGTTAATAGGCCGGGTATTTCTGAATTCAGCCACTTTTTCCTTGAACAAAATGCACTTCTTATTTTCTGATTGGGATGTCTAATACAGAATGTAAGCTTTACAATTGATTACAACAAAGCAGCAAAGAGTCTTTCCTTTATCTTTGACGTTGGACACTTCAATTTAAGCGCATGTGACAAACAAATTCAAAGGGGACGTTTGCAGCCAATGACGACAACAAAGGACTCAACAAAATTTGAAAACTCGGCCAACCAAATTAACAACAAGACAGAGACAATTCAGGCGTGGCAACAACAATTAAAACCCGGCTCAACAAACAAGCAAATCAGCCAATAACAAACAAATCAGCCAGCAACAAGATTTCCTAGTTTATAGGATCTAGCAACCGAATTCAGTTTTGGCTTTTCTCCTTGCGTCTCTCCTCACTTTGGCAGCCAATTCGACTCAACCACTCAAAAATGGACACAGCTGGACTCAACAACTCAAATGAAAAGACAAAGCAACGCAGTGACTCAATCAACAAGACGCAACAAGGCAGCAAAGACGACAACAAGTTCATATCCTAGGGCATGGATTTCTAGGCTTGCAAATCTGGTTTTCTTGAACTTTAAAGCCAAGTTTTAGAGCAATATCTTGCTAGCTCTGATACCATGTGATGGATTCTAGGATCAATGAAGACTCAGTGCAAGGTTTGCCCTCCGAACACTCCCAAAGGCAAAGCTGCGGTTGCGGAAGAAGATGGTCGGCCCAAGGGGCTCCGGTGGCTTCTCTAAGGCGGTAACAAGGCAAATCTGTGGAGATGGATGGGCGACGCCTCAAGGATGATGGTGATGTCGGTGGAAGTGAAGGATAGGTATCCTTATTGGCTGGATTTGACACACTAACAAGAAGAACAATGAAGGCAGCCTCTTTGAGATACAACACACCCAAAGAAATCACCAAGAAACACTCGATTTGACACACGAGTAGAAGGAGAAGAGAGGAGAGTTTTCTTCAGCCAAAATAAATGTAATTCTTTGATATTCAATGTGGTTCTCCTGAATGACCAGTTGTTGCCTCTATAGGCAAGCAAGGGGAAACAACGCTTAAGGGAAAAGGAGCCAATAAGTGGCTGGTGGCCCAATAAGGCCCATTGACGCCTAACAAGGCAAAACTGAAGAATAAGCTTAAAATCATGTCTAAAAATGTATCAACCCATATAAAAACATAAACATAGATCATGTTCTCGGACGCGCCACAATAAGAGAAACGTCCTCATTAGAATCATGATTGAGGGCTCCGAGGCTTGTGAGGTCTTCAATGCTCAAGAGACCCTTCTTGAGCTACATTTGGAGATGCTTGGCTCGAGTACTTGTGATAGCCCCGGGAGAAAGCTATTCGTCTTGGTCTTGGCCTTCACTAGACTTTCCTTGCTGTTCTTGATCACTCGAGCCATCACTTGAGCCATCTTGGAAGTCCGGGCTCTCTTGGTGCTCTTGATGGGACTTGGTCACATCATTAATCTAACTAATTATGGAAGTAAATAATTCCCGCTGGAAATTGCATTGTCTTCCGTAACACTGGATTTTGATCATCTTCTCGTTGGAATTTCGATTCGGTGTAAACTATGGAGTTATATATCTTTTAATCATCTTTCCAACACATCTTGAATCATCTTGAGATCAATTTGTTAGCCACGGTTATGGCCGTTTTATCGAAGGCTGTCCAGAATTTGACGAGAACTAAAAACTTCGAACTTTGACAAGAACTTTCCTTTGCTTGAGCATCTTCCATGGAGGCCTTTAAGTTGTGTTCTTTTTATTGTCATCATTCCCCCCACTTGGCTTCGGATTGTACTCGATTCGACAAGGAAGAAGCCAAAAGCATGGTGGAGAGATAATGTGGCACTAAAAATCAGCATTGGAACATGTTGCTCAACAAAATCGAACAACATCAAAGCAGGCTTCTTGTTGCTCGACTCTTCTGCATATGGTGTGTGTATGAAGTGGGTTAACGTCGAAGGAGCGATCTTAGTCGGACCAGAAACAAGCAGCGTCACTAGAGGGGGCAGTGTAGGCGTCGGTGGAGGCGGTGTAGGGCTGCAAATAGGCGCGGCAATGGCAATTATCGGGGCTGCGGTGGTCTCTTCCATAAAACTTGTTGTGGGTGGAAGCGTGGACTGATCTAAGGGCATGGAAATTGATTCCACAACCACCAAATCTGCAGACTTTGGAGAAGAACAAGCAACCATCGGTGTCGAGGCACTTGGAGTTGGGGAATCCGTTGTGATTTGGACATCGACTGGAATCCAAGCTTTGAGCTTTGCAATCCCAGCCTTGACATCCTCTATTGCTTCTCGCAGTTCATGTTCTAAATCTTGGGAATGGGTGTTGGTGAAAGCCTCGCTTAAGGGTGCACCATGGTGTGGCCAAGAATGGCATTGCGTGTGCTCCTCATAGTCTTTCGGGACAAAGTGCCTCTTCATGACATAAACGAGTTGGTTCAAGCGACAACGGGATGCAAGCCACGTCTATAACGGTCTTCTTCTAGTCGGTACCACCAACTACGGGCGTAGTCGATGAAGTATTGGGTGGTGATCTCGACCTGCTTGTACCCATCATAGTCAAAATGGATAAAGACATAAGCTGATTTGCACAACCACTTTATGCACTTCGAGGGGTTAGCTTCACCTGCAAAGTATTCAAGTCTCAACTTGAAATCACGACGTTGGGGGCAACGTTGGGGGTAGAAGTCATCATTGTAATAGACTTCATACATAGTGAAGATGAAGAAGCATAGGATGCTTGCCTCCCAACCTGGAAAACTGATACCAATTGATGTGTGACAACCCCAAGATAGGATCGTCACGCGCTGTTTCGGTCCCGTCTTTGAGGCAAGCTGCAAACGACCTCCGAATTTGATGAATTTCTGGAATCTACACTTTAAGGAACTCGGGAACAATTCCTCAAAATTTCATGATTTGTGGAGAAGGGTTGATTGATCAAATGAATTAAAGAAGAACAAATCACAAGAGAGCAAAAGAGGTGTTTTGAATGGGGAAAAACTCTTGTATAACTTAGCCAAGTTATACAAGAGTCCCAATCTGCTTTTTGTTAATGAAAACAAGAGTTTAAATAACATAATTTAGTGCCTAATGTATTGCAAAAGAAATAAATTACGGTTTTTTCGCCTAATAATTCCTGAAGTATCGCTTAATTCGCGAGATATTCCAAACTTTGATATATTTCGCAAGGTAACTCTTAGGTTTGTTTTCTTTTCGCGAAATGCCCACCTTAAAAAAAAAGTTAAGAGGTGCCGTTTAATTTTTTTAAAAGAAGGGGGGGTAAAAAAGGAAAGATAGTATAATTTAATGGGTCTTCTTCTGCTAAGCAATCCCAATCACTAATCACAAGTCACAAAAATCCCAATCACTAATCACAAGTCACAAAAATAATGCAATCTCCATGTTTCTTTTTCCGTCATCCACATGCACAACAGCTCTGCAAATTAATTTCATGAATTCATGCTAATTCCAATCACTCCATCTCCCCACCCCTATCCAGATTACTACTATGTAATACTCCAATTGCTGAAAAATTTAGATAAAAATAACCTCAATTGCTGAAAAATCTCAAATCCCCAAACTCTGAATTTCTGATATGGCTAACAAAGGCGGACGAATTAAGATGAATCACCATCATAAACCGCAGCAGCTAATTCCACTCAACTCTAAAGCTCGTCTCCCATGGTTGGCGCTCTCTCCTCTCTGATTTTTCCTTCTACTCAAACCGCCACCGATTAGGCTTCGCCGACCACTTAATCTCCTCGTCCAGCCTCTTCCAGTCACGAATTCCAAATTCAGCGCTACATCCATCGATGTCGACGGTGGATAAGGCGGAGATGGAGCAGCGGTTGAACGGCCCCCGGCGTACGCTCTCAGCGAGTTTAACATAACCCGGGGGAGTGGCACCGGCTGGCCATGTCAACCAGTTCTTCTGATGAAAACGGCGTCGTTTCTTGAGAGGTTAGGATTTCAATGTTCTACCAGGTGAAGAAGGGAGTCGGGCACCGACAACTTCGACTACATCTTCTATATTTAGCAGTGGGATTTCTCCACTACAACCGCTGGCATCACTAGCGGCTCTATCGCCCAGAGATTCAAAGAACCCACTTTTTGGCTTTTACTTTCTTTTAGTTTTTTTTATAAAAAAAAAAAAGTAAACGGCAGCCGTTAACTTTTTTTAACGGTTGGTATTTTGCGGCAAAAAAAAAATCTTAGGGTTACCTCGTAAAATATATTAAAGTTTACCTCGCGAATTAAGCGATATCTCAGGATTATCAGACGAAAAAACCGAATAATCTATCTAATACTAAAGATAAGGAAACTAGAAAAAAAGATAAAAACTTGTAAAAGAAGAAAAAAAGAAACCAAACAATCTTGAATCCCAAATCTTCTTATCAAATCCTAAAATACTTAAAACTAATTAATAAAGTTGAATTAAAAGATAATATAACAAGAAAAATGAAATCAAATCTTATCTTAATCTAACTAATTATGAAAGTAAATAATTTTCGCTGGAAATTGCACTATCTTTAGTAAGACTAGATTTTGATCATCTTCTCGTTGGAATTTCGATTCGGTGTAAACTATGGAGTTGTAGATCTTTGAATCATTTTTCCAACGCATCTTGAATCATCTTGAAATCAATTTTCTAGCTACGGTTATGATCGTTTTACCGAAGGCTTTTCAGAATTTGACGAGAACTAAAAACATCGAACTTTGACAAGAACTTTCCTTCGTTTGAGCCTCTTCCGTGAAGGCCTTTGAGTTGTGTTCCCTTTATTTTCATCAAAAAGTATGTTTATGTGTTGTGTAATAAGAGGATGAAAACATACGTGTAGGTGGGAGGATTTACGGATTGCAAAAATTGAATCATGAAGGTAATTTATGTTGCATTTTTGTTTAAAATTATAGAAATAAGTAGTGGTATATGCCCATAATTTTTTTAATTTTGTAAATTTCTATGAAGATCCAATATTCTACATTATAATTGTTTGTAGTTTTATTTATTCAAGTAATCAGATTATAATTTATATTTTTTATTATTTTTGTTATCATTAACTTAAAAGTATTTTAGAGGTGTTTGACATTTTATTTGGATAGTAAATAAATGATATAATTTATTTTCTTTTATAGACAACACACCAATAAAAGTAAATATAATAAATTAATAATGTAAACAACATAACTATCATATATAACCATATTAACATCTTTATTCAATAGCAGAATTCAAACAAATTGTCTTTCTATCCTTAGAATTTATGATTTAGCTATAACTTATTTTATTTTTAATATTATAACAAACTTTTTTTTTACTTTTGAATGTTTATGAAAACTAATTAATGTATGACCATGTATTAGTTGTAATATATCTAAAAAATGCACAATTTTAAATTTTCATTAACTCATATGGCTTACCTCTCGTTTTTATTAAAAAATATGTTTTGTCTTCATTATGAAGCAAATCAAGGTCATTCTCACCACCTAAAAGGTTAATAAAGAGTGAGTGGTATCTAGTTCCCTACTATAACCGACCCAATAATTATTAGTTCTGTTAATTTTCTTATTGTTTGATTTTGTGGCTGAGTTGTAGGGAATGACAATTTAATGATACATATTATTAATAGGAATAACAGCATCAGAGGTAATATTATTTCCTTAAAGAAGAGATTCAGTAGCAAGGAGCAAGGAGCAAGGACTCTATTTTATATGTTGCATAAATAAGAAGATATAAGATAAGATATTTCGATATAACAATAAGCATATGATTTTGCAAATAAACAAATAAGGAAACATAATCTCCAAATACTCATTGTTCAAATTTACTTGTATCGTTTTATAAAGTTATTTTATCACAGAAAGTGTTAATTTGTTATTTGTATAGTATCTATGTGTCTCTATATATGTTTATACATATACACGAATGAGGTATGTAATAAATTCCATTATAGAACACAAAAATTAACTCTTAATTTTACTTGAAAATTAGCATGAAATAGGATAACATAATATCTTGAATAATACAACATCTTATAATGAGTGCTAATATGATTTCTTAGTTATGTTGATGCAGCTGCAATATAGTAAAGTGATGTGAAGATTACATTGTAGTAGTAATAACATCAAAAATTAAGGTTTGTAATTTCATTGATTTGATTCATTTTAGGTTGAACAATGTTGTTGTTTTTTCCTCTTTCTGAACTTTTTCTTCCTATTGTATTATTATTTTCTGAAAGAATTTCTTCCTAATGGACTTTTTTTTGTTATTCCTACTGAACTTTGTTTAGTGTTCAATGCTCGTGCTAGTTAATATATAGTGGATTGTTTTGATAAAAATAAATAAAAAATTACATGAAAAAATGTCATGAAAATTTAGTTAAGTTAACTTATAAATCATAATATATTCATGACTTACCAAGTTTTCTGAATTAATAAAAATATAGCCATCCTGAGTGTTGAACATGGTAAGTAAATGGCAATTGAGTGACCTGGAACAAAAAAAACATTCATAATTGATCATTCTACCATAAGAGAATGAAGATCAAACAACTTAATCATAAAAAAAAAATACATATAATATATTAATATGCATCCAAACGGCTATGAATAACAATTAATAGGTAGTTGTTTTGTACGTTCGTGATGGACTAATATCTTTTGAGTGAATATAGCTTGGAAAGATTAAAGACAACTGCGTCATTTTTCATAGTTTTCTTTTCTCAAAAGCCTAACAATTAAACTAAACTCAATAAAATAAAACATAAAGGTAAGCTTACATCACTAATATCAATAGAAGATACGCACACCAAGAGTTTAGTTTGGACAAGAAGCTGAAATTGCAACTCAAACTAAGAGGTTAGTTTAGGTTAGTTTAGAATACAGAATAAGCTCCTAGAAGCCAGAACACCAAATGCTAGTTGCCAACGTATTTGTGTGAAAGAATACGGTCCCGTTCGACAACCGTCCTACCATTAGTTAAAATACTTTATAGGGTTTGGCCGTGATTTATAATGTCATTTTTTTGTCAAATATACTTTATTTTAAATAAGTATGTTTGGTATATACCTAGTTTTTCCCTCTAAAAAAAATCTTTTATCCATTTTTTATTCGAGAATGGGGTAATAATCTTGCACAACTCCCAAAATGTCATAAATACTTTTATGAAATAAACCTCATTATAAATATAAATGTCATTATAAAATAAAGGGCCAAACAAACTCATAATCATTATCCTTATTATTATAAAAGTAGCAACTCTCAAGCTGAATAGTGATTAGCCTTTGTTTTTGTTCTATTATTATTGGTAGTCAGTCTTTCCTTTGACACTTGTTGATTGCAGAATCTTCCTCTATACATCCCTATTTCCACAACCTCCCATATTCCACCGCCTTCATGTATAAATGGACATCTCTCACCGCCTACGTCGACTTGTCATTTCTTTCTAACGGGTTTGAGTTCGTTGGAGACATGGATGTGGAGGTACCCTCTCGACTCTTCTGGAATTTTGAAGCCACACTCGCTAGGGCCCACTAGTTGTCATCCAACCATCGAGGTCCATCCATTTGGAAATTAAAAATTCCTCCAAAGATCCAACATTTTTTTCTGGAAAGCAGTCTCGGATTGTCTTCCTATTACAGAAAGATTAAATCGACAATTTTCTAAAGTTCTGTCACAATGCAGTTTATTTAATTTGAATAATGAAGATATCAACCTTTTTTTTTCGAATGCCCATATACTCAACAAATGATCTCTAATCTCTAAAATCGTCTACACACAACATTTTTCATCCAATCAACATCAGACTTCCTGACGAATATTAACTACTTCATAACATCGAATTCATCTCCTGAACTCATGTTCTTCCTCTGGTGGGCCATTTGGAACCATCTTAACTCAATATTTTTTGGTAGAAACAATAGTAACCACAATCTTTTACCTTCTGACCAAGCTTATTTTCAATTCCATTTTTGGTACATTTCGACCCTAATTTGCACATCTACTTACAAACCTTCCATTAAACGCAATAGAACTCGTAGAACTAATAGGATTTGGACAAAGCCACCTCTTGGCTAGGCAAAGTTAAACTTTGATGGGTCTAAAAAGCATAACCATTCTTTGCACATTGGCTACCTAATACGCAACTCTAATGGAAAAATTATGTCCATTTTTCGGGACCGGATTCCGGATATAACCGTCTTACAAACAGAGGCTTATGCAGCTTTGTTTGGAATTCACAAAGCTCTTAATTTGAATATTAAAAATTTGGTAATAGAAGGCGATAATTTAATTCTTATAAACTCAATTCATGGAACTTGTAAGATATCGTGGCAAATCCACCCAATTATTCTTGACATTTCTACTTTACTTTCTTTTTTTTATTGTATACAGGTACACCATTATTTTAGGGAAGCAAACCACGCAGTTGATTTTCTAGCTGCAAATGAGATTATTTCAATTGACATTGTCCGGTTGCAACAGATCCTCTCCTCTACTAATCTTTCGGAGCGAGCACTTCATACTTTTCGTTATGAGTTTCACGGTTTGAACTCGATATATGATAACTTCTGTAATAAATTTGTAAAGATCATCAATTGCGATGATTCAGGGTTGTCATTCTATGTCTCCAAACACTGAAACCCTAGAACGCCGCCGCACCCCAACTCGTATCGTCATCTCGATCTTGAATCACACCCAGCAAATTCTCTTTTCATCTCAAAGATGCTCCACTTTCATGAGTCATACTCCCACGACCTTGTGTTTCTCCTCACCAAAAATCATCCCAACCTGCATCTTTTCTTGGTGTTCTAGATTTGCATTTTTGTGGATCGAAAAACACCAGATGAAACCTATTCTCTTCCATAAACCTAAAAACACAAACCCCGATTGCTCGATGATGGATCTAAGGGAGATGGAGGCTGATCTTCTCAAAATGTCCTTCATCGCTCCTAAAAACGAAACCTTAAATCGGTTTGGGAAAAGACCGATCGATATGATAGGGGAGAGTCGGTGCCTTTCCTTTGGCTGGAAGTCCTGGCGGAGGTCAAGATGGCGGTGGAGACATTGGCGGATACGTTCAGGATCATTTTCTCTCTTCTCTTTTGTTGACGCTGAAGAAGTCTTGGTGGGGTGGCTGTCTGAGAGTTGTTTGGATGGGCCTTGGAGGTATGTTCTTGTCATCTGCAGAAAACTTCTAAAAAAAAACAACTACGACCAACTGATGTGCATCTGAACTCAATCCGGAAAACCAGGTTGGACCTTTTCATTACTTCGTTAGGTATTCTGACTGGTAATGGATATACTTGCCTCTTTACCCCTTACAATATGAACTATGCTTTGTGTTGTGCTCGTGTGAATATGAATCTCTGGTATGTTAGCTCCTACCTTGATCTGATGTTTATTAGCATTTTTCCTTGTTGTACCAGCTTTTATCTATTTGTTTGTATTCTGGCATCTACCCACCTCTACTTGAAACAGACTAGGTGCTCCCTAAACAACCTTTTAATTCCATGCATTGATTTGTATTGGTTTACATTTGAAAACGATACTCTTAGATCCTCTATAATCTCCAATCCCTTGATAAGTAACTCATTTTTATGCTTAACAAGCATATGGATTTGTTATCTTTTGAACCTATTAAGTGATGACACTCTTATGGGTACAAACCTGGAAGTCAAACTCTCTCGGTCTGATTTAGTGTATCTGAATCATCACAAGTATGATAAGGACAATTTGTTATGTGATTTAAACTCCTTGGATAAGTGGAATCTGTTTTTTAAAACCTTTGTTTGCTTCGATAATGAATCTACTTCTGACCAGATTGAATACTTGAAAACTTGCTTTTACAATCTGAGCTTATATACTTACAACTATGTTGTATGGAGCTTTGGATTCACCACCTACAACAGAACTTTGCTACTTCTATATGTCATGGAGACGATGAGCTCTATTGGGAATTCTATGCCCTTTGTTTCGCTGATGAATGTCTTTGATATAACCAACAGTTTGAATACTGAATTCTGTCTTTTGAAGTGTACGATGTGTTCTTTTCTTGGCTTCTGGATACATTATACTGCTTACTTTAAACTAGAATTTGACACCATACATTGGAACAAAAAATATTTGATGACCAGATTGCTTTCACCACTTAGTGATGCTTACCAGATGCATTCACTAATTAAGACTGGTTGGTCTATGATAATGTATGACCAGACAACAAATCTTGAACATTTAAACCTTATTATTCATGGCAATCATCCTCTCTGTTTTAACTCCACGAATAATCTTTCTCTGAACCCTTTGAGTGTGTTACACATTCTTTTTACTCTGTATGATACAAAAGTAGCTATTCAATGGATGTATAAACTTTTCTTGCAGTTTTCTTTGAACTGGATAAAAGGGACTACTTTAATCAGCAACATTGAAGCTCAAGACCAAGAAATAACTCAAAGAAGCAACAGAGGAATGATACCAAAAACAAAAAACCGAACCATGAACAAATTATGGAGTTATACCTCCACGAACAATCTACCTCTGAACCATCTGAATATGTTATACATCTCTGTCATCTTGTTTGCTACAACTATTGTCTCTCAATGGATGAATAAACTGCTATGTCTGATATCCTCTATAAAAAATGGAGAAAATATTGATCTAATGAAACAAAATATCCCACTGAACCCTTATCATCTGAACAATCATTCTGCTTTGCAGACTTTTTTGAGATATGGTGCCTTGAAACATCGAAACAGAGTGAATACAGCCTCTCGCTTTTGGAAATCACAGTGGATTGACCAGTGCAATTCCATCCTTAATCTTGTGGATTGCCCATTTTGTGTGTATACAAACTATTACCCAGAATTTGAGAACTATGAAAAGTGTATTAATAAGAATCAACGAACTCTAGCTACTAATTGCTATCATGTAGCTTTTGTTTTTACCCAGTATAGGCCTTCATTTGTTAAATGTTGTAGCATTAATGAATTGAATGGGTGCAGTTATTTTCTTGCTAAGCAAAGCAACCTTAAACTCCTACGTGAGAAATTTAAATATGAATCATTGTGTGATCACGCTGAGATAGTGGCGACTAAGTTTGAAATTAATAGCATCGGTGATTTGAATCTAGGAAAATTAACTCTCGCTGAACAAATGAAATGGATGTACTGCAGTTGTTGGCTTTGGTTGATGACCACGGTTGTACAAAATGAAAACTTACAGGACATTCATAGAATAAAGGCACTAAGCTGGAACAACACTTGTTATGAAACTATATCTGTAAAGGAGGAAAACAGTCATTACCTAGCTGAACAAAAACTAAACCTAGATGAACCAATTAAAAATAAGGGAATTAAACCTATTTCACCCATTACATTATTAAAAACATTACTCTAATTAGAAATGATAATAAGTCCCCTAAATGTCTTATGATATGGGGCAAAATTAAAATTGGTTTTTTATGAAGATTACAACCTGGAATTGCCGTGGAATCGGAAAGAAAACTTTTTGGATGGATGTTGAATCCTTCTGCAAAATTGAACGAATTCAACTAATTGCACTCTTTGAAACAAGGACAAACAAAGAACCAAGTGAAAAAATGTGGAAAAAAGCAGGATTTGATCAATTCTATTGTGTCCCGGCCACGGGTTTCTCGGGTGGCATTTGTGTAATGTGGAAGACCTACCAACTTACAAATGAAATCCTCGAAATCGACCAAATTGAAACAAGATTTATTAGTATCAAGTATACAAACCTGCTCACAAACATAAAACTTATGTTAATCCTAACTTATGTTCCACCAAATGAATCTGTAAAGAATGTGTTCTGGGACGGACTCATTTCCTTTATTAAAAATGGTTCTCTTCCGTGCATTATCATGGGAGATCTGAACGAAACACAAGACCCATCTGAAAAATTAGGTGGTTTAATACCACCTTTGACAAAATTTACAAGATTACGACATTTTAAGAATGAATGTGAACTACTGGAGACCCCTATTCAAGGAAACATCTATACCTGGCGGAAGAACATGACAGAAATAGATAACATATATGAAAAATTAGATAGGGCACTTATTCATCACCAGATCCTTCAATGGTACCCTGATATCTGTACTAAACACTTTGCTTTTACCAACTCAGACCACTGTCCCATCTCTATCGAGCTTGACTCAGCTATACCTTTTAAAAATCAGATGTTTAAATTTGAAAAAATCTGGATGACTAGAAAGGACTTTAGAAATGTTGTTAAACAAGCTTGGAGAACTAACTATCATGGATCTAAATTGTATAATCTTATATCCAAAACAAAATTACTTAAGAAACATGCCAAGATCTGGAATAAAAGTATATTTGGTAATGTATTTACTCAATTACAAACTATAGAAAAACAACTTTCTGAAATCCAAACTGAGATCTATACTCACCCTACAAATGATCTCATTAAAAAACAAATAAGAATCATAGGAAAAAAAAGAAAAACTTCTTTGCTTCCAGAAAATTTACTGGAACCAAAGAGCTAAAGTTAAACACATCAAATTTACTGATACGAATGCTAGCTATTTTCACAAAATAGCAAGTGAAAGACGAAATAGAAAAATTATAAAAGAAATTAAAACCCAAGAAGGAACAAGTATTACTAGAGAAGAAAATATTAGAAATGAAATCAGAAATGATTTCATTAAAAGGTTCAAAAGTGAGGATATGAACCAGAGACTACTCCAGGAAAATCTAGAATTAATTCATTCTGAAATCTCTACACAGGACAATTTAGAATTAATAAGGAACGTATCCAATGAAGAAATTAAGAAGGTTGTCTTTAACATTGGCTCGGATAAATCACCGGGTCCTGATGGTATGACAGCAGAATTCTACCAAAAATATTAGGTCATTGTAGGTCCTTCTGTTATTCAAGCAGTTAAAAGCTTTTTTCTTTCTGGGAAATTGCTCAAACAAATAAATCACACATTTATCTCTTTGATTCCAAAATGTGACAATCCGAACTCTACTAATCAATATAGACTCATAAGTCTATGCTCTACAATTTATAAGATTATCTCGAAGATCATAACAACAAGACTTAAAATAACCATGGAAAAATTAATCCACCCCCTACAGGGTGCCTTTGTTGCTAACAGAGCTATTCAAGATAATATCTTGATTTCCCATGAAATCTTTCACCCATTTAAATCGAAAAAAGGCAATGAAGGATTCATTTCCCTAAAATTAGATATGGAAAAAGCTTATGATAGAATTGAATGGAACTTCATCATTAAAGTCATGGAAAAGTTTGGATTCCATGAAAAATTTATCAACTGGATAAAAGAATGCATTACAACGGTATCTTTCTCGGTGCTTGTAAACAATGGACCCACAGAAATATTTAAACCATCAAGAGGACTTCGACAAGGTGACCCCCTTTCCCCTTTATTGTTTATTTTAGGATCTGAAATCCTTGTTGGAAAACTCCAAAAAGCTTCAGAAAGACCTCAAAATCCTCTAGGATTTCAAATCACTCTACAAGGATCAAGAATTCCGTTCCTGACTTTTGCGGATGACATTGTGATCTTCTCAAAAGCTAAACAGGAAAACTGCAAGGAAATCAAGGATATTATTGATGAATATTGCAAAATCTCATGACAAAAAGTAAATTTTCATAAATCGGCTTTTCAAGTCACAAAAAAGGTTACCAACCAAAAGAAATTAGCAATACAAGGTATTCTCATAATCACAAATATGATATCTCTCGAAAAATACATTGGTTGCCCTATCATTAATGGTAGAGTCAACTCGAATACCTTTGTTGATATCTTAATTAGCACCCAACAACAACTGTCTAAATGGAAAGCAAACTCTATTTCCCAAGCAGGAAGAACAACACTAATAAAAACCAATCTGGCATCAAGACCAAACTATCTTATGCAAAGTTTTATGTTACTTACACACACACACACAATGAACTTGACAAGTTAAATAGATCCTTTTTTGGAACAAAGACAGCTCCTATAAACCTCTTATAGGCTGGGAAAAAATATGTAAACCGATACAACAAGGAGGTCTTGGATTGAGAAAATCAAAGGACATGAATAAAGCCCTACAATTCAAATTACTATGGAAAATCTTAGCAGAACCGAATAACTATTGGGTCAGAGTTGTTACTGAAAAATACTTGAAAACAATCCATATATTTCATTACGAGAAAAAAGGAAATTGCTCTTGGAAATGGTCCAAAATGATTGAACTCATGGATGAATTCAAGTCTAGACTAATTTGGCAAGTTGGTAATGGTAGAACAATCAAATTCTGGTCGGATAATTGGGTCTTGAACACCCTTTTATGTGATATCATAAATACACAATCAATCCTGAATAAGGATGCCCTGGTAGCTGATTTTATGTTATCAAATAAAACCTGGAATAAGGACCTAATAGAACAATGTTTACCACATGATTTAGCAAAAAAAAATAACCTCTATCCCGATACCTTTAAATGATATTCATGATAGAATGTACTGGGAAACTAGCAAAAATGATTGGTTTTCTACGAACTCTGCTATGAAATTAATTAACAGAAACAAGAGATATATTGCCTATGATTCTTCATGGATCTGGAAGATGGACACATATCCCAAAGTTAAAAACTTTGTCTGGAAAATAATGAAAAACGGACTACCAACAAAAGCTAGATTAGCAGAAAAATGTGTAGTAATCCCCTAGGGTTGTATCCGCTGCAATGCTCAATTGGAGGATTTGAATCATCTCCTATTCCAATGTAACCACACCATAAAAACAATAGAGAAAATCAATTATCATACCTATGGTATCATTACATCCCTAAACATAGGAAACAAAAAAATCAATGAAATCATTGAGGAAATTCGACAAAAAACTGATAGATCACAATTTATAGAATTAATGGTCTCTTGGTGGGGAATTTGGTTTTATAGAAACCAATAAAGTTTTGGAAGAACAAACGATGATGTCGACTCCATAAAGGATGTACCAATTTATATTAAAAACAAATTGAGAACTGCAATAAGACGAAGAGTTGGAACCCTGACTGCTTAGCAGAAGACAGACTAAAAACACATAGAATGAACAATGTCAGACGATCAATAAAGAATTGGAAAAAACCACCGGATAACATTATTAAAATCAATACAGATGGATCCACCAAAACTAATGGTGAATCTAGCTTTGGCTACATTTTCAAGAACAACACGGGTAAACCAATCTTCCTCTTTTGGGATAAATGTGGTATCTCAACCCCTTTAAAAACAGAAACACTTGCAGTAAGAAATGCCCTGGTAAAGGCTTATGAATTAGGCATTACCGACATTCAACTTGAATGCGATAACCTTACCATTGTGAATGTCCTTAATCAAATCTAGCATTGTCCATGGGATATTGAAATGTTAATTTCTGATATCCTGTGTGTTTTACAACTGTTTTCATCAGTGCAGATTTTTCATATCTTCCGAGAAACAAATGTGGTGGCCGACTTCATCGCAAAGAAGGTGCAGCAGAGTTCCTTGGAAGATATTCGAACTAGTCTAGAATTTATAATTCTCATCCAAAAGGATGCTATAGACTGACCGTATCTTGTGTGGTTTCCAGCCTAATTTTTACCTAATTAAAAAAAAAAAAAAGTTGTCATTCTATTATTGAATGGGCCCTATTGTTTGCCTTGTATCAAAAAAAAACCACTGAGGTCCATCCTTCTACCTCTCCATCTTCATAGCTCGTCCTCCATCGTAAGTTTTCTTTTTGTTTCATTTTTTATGGTTGCGGAGTATTGGATTCAATTTCATATTTGTGTAAATTATGGGTTTTCAGTACGTTGATGTGTGATTAACATATGCTTCAAGATTTGTGGTATTCAAGAGAGTATTTTCAAAACTATCTGTTGCATTACCTTATTTTGATTGCTTAGGCTTGTGATATTTGTATAAGGTGTTTTAAAATTTACAATTCGTGTGGTGATATTGATTGCTTTGATTTCGAAGAGTCGTGAATTTTAAATCTTGGTTGCTCAGGTTCTTAAATAATTTTTTGCTTTTCCTGTAAATTTTTTGTCTATATTGATCATCATACGTCAACTGATCTCCCTCTAATTTTACAGTTATTACAAGGATTCCAACATCAAAAACAGATCTACGTCAACTGATCTCCCTTTAATTTTACAGTTATTACAGGGGATCCAACATCAAAAACAGATCTGGATCTGCCTCTAGTGAATTGTAGTTGTATTTACATAGTTTAATTTTATGACTTATTTTTGTACGATTGAGGAGAATTCCATGTCTCGTTTTATGTTTGAATTGAAGTGCAAAAAGATATAATATAGTGTGTTACATGATCGGTCATGTTTATTTTTGTTTATGGATTTACTTTTATATGGGGATTATATCTTTAGAACAACTGTAATTCCTAATAAAGGAGCTGCTAAACAATTCAAACTTTGATTGTGCAGGGGACTAAAACCTGTGTGGTGGAATCTTGTGTTATTCTAATTATGTCAATCATATTAGTTGGTGTTGTGGTTATCATCTTAATCTTATTATTGAGTATCCCTTTTTGCGCTTCTATGTGGTGTGGACACTTCTGAGTGTCTATTTAGTTTTAATAGAACTTTTATGTACTTTGCGAACTTCTTGCATACTTCAATTTTAAGCCTTTTGGTATCCATGCTTAAGTGATGTCGAATCTCGAGCAATTGAATTTAGGAACTCGGTTGATCTTGTTGAATTGATAAAGTTGAAATGTAGAATTATCAATGGTTGTGATTATCTTGGATTAATAATTGTGCTTGGGCCTATTATATGCTTCAAAGACAATATTAATCACCTATATTAAATGCTTGCCTTTTGCTGTGCAGATGCCTTGTCCATGAATTTCAATTTTTTGCGTCTTTTCTGTCCACTTTGGGATAGCCATGGCGAATAACTAAAGAGTTCATACGTGTAAGTGGTTTGTTGATATTGAAGTGCCCTTCCATGTTTGTTGTTTAGAATTCAGCTCTTCTTGGGACAATTGGATATTTGGCTGCCATAGTTACTTGCTAAACTATGCACATCCTGAGATGATTTTAGTATTGTGAAAGCAAAGATTATGAATATACATGCTAAACTATGGTAAGAAAACTTACTGTTATGAAACTGAGGTACCAATATGAGGGCCTTTCGAAGACATTGATCCAAATTCAGCATATGCATTTGTTTCTGAACTATTTGTATACATAGAATGTCTATGAAAGTTGCTTAGTGTGGTTCCCTGGTGTTGCAGAGCTTGCAACAATGGTTGGCTATGAAATCGGAAAACCATGAAACATGAGAAAAAATGACAGACAAGTGTTTCTCTTACAAATTGGTAATTGGACATGTACTTCCTCTATTCATATCTTGGTTTTCTTTTTGTTTTCCTTTTCCTTTTGAAAAATTCTTGTTGAATCTAGGGACTGTTTTTTTGTTAATTTTGTGTGCTCTTTTAGTATATAGTTTAAATTTTGTGATTTGTATGATTTTTGTTTTGTAGTATTGACCAATTTGGTAGGTGGTTCTGGATGAAGTCAATATATCGTTTTCGGTTATTTAGGTTGCGACAAATTCCTTACCCATCTACTATCATGGTGAGTACAAATATGAGAGCATATGGTATTTTGGTTCTTTGGTTCATCTTATAATTCTAATTTTGCCTCTTCTTTATGAGGGATAAGAACTTGGCAATGCTAGTTGTTGCTAAATGCTTGTGGCAGTATGTTACTTGTATGATGAAGTGTTTTTTCTTAACATCATATTCCTTCTATTCCTATTTATGTTTTTGGTGAAGATGTTCGGTGAAGGTAAGGGCGCGGGTGAGCGTAGGGTTACTTTGCTATCTTTCTGATCTTTGTATACAAGTATACAACTGTCCACTGATATTGTTACATGTATCAAAATTAGAATCCATTCTTGAGTTCAAAATGTTTATCATAGTAGTCATGAATACGATAACCAAAGTGAGGTTGAACATCTCATTTCTTAGCCAAGAATACAAAGGGACCATAACTTTCATAGCATGATTAAGTAATATCCTCAACTATTAAATTAAAAAAATATATAGCAATAAGACAAATTAAAGCATAAAAGTTCAAACACAAATGTAACAGTTACATAAACATATTTTTGTTGCCTTAAAAAGAGATGCAACAACGACAAATATTATTTTATCATTACCTGGACTGTATTCTCAAGCGAGAATATGCAAGAATGTACAACATCATCTTTGCTTTATCTCCTTAGTCAATAATGTATGTGGCCATATGAATCATATGGTAATGTTCCAAGATGACAATTTTTAAAATAATTATTTGTATTGGCATAAGGGTTGAGATCCGGTGAGGATGGGAAGGGAGGAGAGGAATGAGGACGCATGAGAGTCGTTGGATGGGAAGCAAACGGAGTGCCCAGATTGCTTTTCAAAATTTTGGGAAAAAATCGGCAAAAAATCGATACGGCCGAATTATTTGCGAAAAAAACGGATTCGCGTGCATACGAAGTGCAGATCTGTGTGCATGTCAAATACATTGTTGTGTCCATGCCAAATACACTACGGTGTGCACGTGAAATTTATTTTTGTGTGCATGCATAAAACGTGTGCGTTCATATGGAATGAACAAAACGTGTGCACATGAAAACACGACTGTGTGCATGCGAAGTATACTATCGAGTGCATGCGAAGTATACTACTGTGTGCATGTGAAAATGGCCTATTTGTGCATACGAAATGCACTAAGTGTGTATGTGAAATAGACATATGTGCATGTGAAACAACATAGGTGTGCATGTGTGCACATGAAAATAACATATGTGTGCATCAGAAAATGACTCAAAGCGCGTACGAAATAACATGTGTGCATACGTATAAAAACCAACAAAAATAACCTACATGTGCATACGGAATGACCTGTGTGTGCACATGAAAACAACGTGTGTGTGCATGCGAAACAATGTATGTGTGCATACGGACCAAAATGCGTGTGCACACGGAACGCGTTTTTTTCGCGAAAAAATTGGTCGTGCCGAATTGTTTTCGAATTCTTTCCTTGGCTGATCTGGACGGTCTTTTTCTTGATCCGACGGTCCTGGAGTATCATCACTCCTTTCCTAAGCATCCATCATCACCTTATCTTTTCCCTTAGCGTAATATATATTATAAAATATCTGTAATATCACGAAATGTTCCTTCATTCTTCAGCATGTAAAGCTAGAAGATCTAAAATAGGCTAGAAGTGGCTTTTTAAAGAAACTAGAATATATGCCCGTGCTACGCACGGGCTTTTTTTTAATTTTTTCTGACATTTATATTTAACTAAATAAATAACTTTTATTATTTGTTGTGTACATGTTATGAATGTGATATGGTTATCCCAACCACCATTATTTTCAAAAAAAATTCTGTTAAAAGTTGAATAAAACTGGTCGATTTTAATACTATAGTTAAACATTGTTATGACTTTCCATAATACAATACACTTTTCTTATCTTATATTTGTTTTGATATCAATAATTAAAAAGAATTTTATTATAAAACAGTTTATCAATTTTGAACTAAAATATTTATATTTAATTTTATTTAGTATTCACCATTTTTGCGATTTTGTAGGTTTCTAGCTAATCTTAAATCAATTGATTTACCTCTTTTCATTTTTTATTAATTTGTTTTTTGTTCTTTTAAACAATCAAGTAATCAATTGCAAAATATTTGAATATACAATAGTTAATATATCACTATATATTCTACGATAATTACACTTTATTATTTTTCAATACTAATTTGTTATCTTGTCATCTTTTAATCAATTACCCATTAAGCTCAATGTTTGTGGTACTATGTCATATTTTATTCAATTATAATAAAAATTACAGGAATATCCATGGTTTTACTTGGAAATTAGACTGAAACTTTATTAGGCAATCAATTGAATATGTAGCATACTTTTGCATTGCAAGACGCAATTAGCTATCATGCTTATAAGAAAAATTGTCATCTTAACAAAGAAATTAAATCCTAGAGAAATAAACCCCAATTGACAACTTAATAAATGATATATCATAAATTGATGAATGTCCATACGTACGTATGGTCCATATCTATATTTTAAAAGAAAACAGCTCAAGCATTAAAGGCTAAAAATAGTTTCAAATTTCAATCCATGCATTCTTGTAAATATAATTATGTTTAGGTTTTTTTGTTCAGAATATATAAGTATATAGGTGCATTACTATTTATAATATGATTTGTCTAATGTGTGCCCATGGACACATGTTAAGAGCCTAAATTTTGAAAAAAAAATCCAAAATATTCCCTAAAGTAGAAGGGGTGAACCCTTGGGGAAAAAAATATTGGCTAAAAGGAATTGTTACTAAATATGAGATTTTTATTGTGTGTCCATGGGCACACATTAGAAAAATCCTTTATAACTATTCAAATTTTAGAATTTGTGATCATTCCATTCTTGGATATGAATGAATAACTCCATATTAACTTGATGTGTGATCATTCTGCTATTGAATAGGATTTTCTAAGTAGATGCATTTTACTATTGCTTAACTTAGGACTCAAAACGCATGCTCCTAACTATTAAACCATTATCAAAGAATGATATTCTCATTACATATATAAAACCACAAAATTAAAAAGCTAAGATTATATCAATTACATTCATATTCACTACGTAAAATGAACCGATGAAAAATGTCGAACTTCAATATAATAACATACAAATATTGAAACAAAACCTAATATTCGCATGGAAAATGATCTTCTCATTACATCTTTTAAACCACCCCATTTAGAAAATCATTAACATGACATCAAATTGCACAACAACAAAAATTAGCATAATATCTCACAAATTCAAAAATATAAAGATACAAAAATTGCAAGAAACATAGATTATACCAAGTAATCATAGAATTTTTAGAAAAAAATCTATAATAATAAAAGATGGGTGAGATGATTTTTGTTTGAGAAGCTATATAGCATTTTCTTTTCTGTTTATATACCTTCAGTGTTCCAATAATGCAGATCTCTCAAATGATCCAAACAATGAGTCCATCTTCATATTCATGATAAAGAGAGAACGTAAAAGGAAGGCATAAAATAGTGATTATTTGTCTACAAATATAGAAGAAAGAATTGCATATTAGAATTATGGGTAGAGCATAGATACTGTAATGGGAAGGCATTATTTACACTCCTTTTTCTTTTCAATCAAGAGGATTTATAAAACGATATGAAGCTTGAATTGTAAATAAGAAAATTTATTATGTGTGAGTTGTAACCGATTTTCTAAAAAAATAGACCATACATGGATGTAACCGATGTATATACTTTATTGTAATAATATTCTCAAGCAAAAAAATATTTAACTTAATGATGGATTTATTTTCTAGGTTGTAACATATATGCATTTATGTAGAAGATATTAAGCGTTATAACTGATGCTTTTGAACCATTCACGTTTATTTGATGTCATGATAAACTTCTATTGGTTGGAGTTCTTTCGAATTAATTGCAAATTACGTTTTAGGTCAAATAGTTGTCTTTTCATTTACAACTTTTCTTATACAGAGGCTTGTTGGTACAATTATTTGAGAGAAAGTTTGATCAATCCTACCGTGATATAATAATAATGTTCATTTAAATTTTAAATGTTAAATGTTAATTTTTTACCATTTTAACTTTACAATCTAGTGAATGTGATTGCCAAAATATAGAGTACTACATGATATAAGAAATATATAAAAGATACGATGCTATAATCATCTATATTTTGTTTTCAAAAGACTTTATATTATATTATATAATATAAATAAGATGCTTATAAATGTTTACAGATGATAAATGTTTATAAAGGTAATACAATAATAATTATAATATAGATATAGAATATGTATTTTTTTTTTCTAATTCTAAGCTTGTATGCATTGATTGTCATAAAAACTTCTTTTTTAAGATCATAATAGAGATAATATAGATTAATTTAAGATTAAATTAAAAATAATTTAAAATTTTGTATCATTTAAGAGGAGGGACATTAATTGTCAAGAACTCTGTTTTATATTATATATAGATATAGATAGATTTCTAAATATACATATATAACATATTAATTATGTATCAGTTTTTAATATATTATACAATAAAATATTTTTATATTTTTTATAATATATCATACAATTAGTGATTGATTTGCATGTATGATAGATTTTAAAAAAATCAAAGCAAATATATAATAGAGTTTTATAACAAAGTTATTCTAATTCTATAATTAATGAGTTGGACATTGATTATTCAAGACTCTATTTTACATTATATATAGATAGGTCAGAAGTATATGTGCATTCATTAAACATGGTTGCTCATGTTAAGATTGCGGCATAAGAGCAAGAATCTTGAAAGGGTTAGAAGAAGAAAATAGAACACAATATATGCTTCATATGAGCATTATTTAAAGTTTTTTGTAGCCAAATATAATATCTTACCATTTGAATTGGAAGATACAACACTATGTTGTATCGATTGTAAGAATGGATTGAGGAGATATTGTTACATTGACAACCTTTATTAACTCTATTAAAATTCTCTTTTTACAAGCAAAGTCTCTTGAAGAAAAGACTTCCCAAACAAAAACGTCTTGCAAAAACTCCATCTTATGGATCTTGGTTGCAAAGACTTCTAATGTAAATTAATACAACTTAATGCATCATTTATGATCATCCAAACACATCCTTCATCTTACATATGCTCAAACAAACTCCAATATTTGGGAATCAACTAGGGTCAATTATCGAAAATCACCCGTCCAATAGGTTATATTGCCCAAAACCACCCCTATAAATCGATATTATCGGAAACCACCTGAATAACGGACGTCGTTACCAAATCACCACCCATCCCCTAACTCCGTCTAAAATATGTTCTATTCAATAGGCCATATTGCCCAAAACCACCTCTATAAATCGATATTACCGGAAATCACCCGAATAACGGACGTCGTTACCAAATCACCACCCATCACCTGTACTCTTTTTTTGAATATTACCATGATTAAGCCAAATAAAAATAAAGAAAAAATAAAAAGGTCAAAAAATCGAACCAAGCCGGAGATTCCCAAATGACTCACGGCGGCACCTACGGTTCAACGCCAAAATTCGGCCTCGACGGTGAAGGTCCGGCGGCGGGGCAAGAGGGCCTTTGAAGGTGGCTTCCCGACGCAACTATTGGTGGCGGCAATTGAGGTGGAGGTGCTCGGTGGTGGCCGAAAACTGGACGACAACATAGGCTTCGAAAATTCTAGGGCTCGCGGCTTTGATCTCGAAATTGGATGACCAAATTTCAACGATTGTAACCCTATTTATAGGGGTTGAAAAGAGCTTGGAAAGATCTTCAAAATTGTATAAAATATCAATAGAAACGATCTAGAATTGGCCCCGATTTCTTCGATTTACCATTACTCGTTTTCAGATAAAATTATTGCCTTAAACGAGGAAATTCGATCTTGTCCGCGACTTATCATCCCGATTTCATGGAGATCTTACGCGTTCTGATCCAAGCTACAAGGATACCTTAATCGAACGGATTGTGGAGAGCTCGGCAGAGGAGATGGGCTGTTTTGGGGGAGACGATGAACAGTAACCGGGTCGCCCCCCACTTTTGGTTTAATTGCAATATTTTGCCCAACTTTCCAAGTTATGGCAAAAATGTCCCTAAAAGCTTCTAAAAAATTACCCAAACTTATTATTTATAAATCTAAGTTTCTAATACTATTTAACCCAAAATTAATATAGTAATATTCCAAAAAAGGACGTGTGAGACTATTCGGGTGGTTTTCGGTAATATCGATTTATAGGGGTGGTTTTGGGCAATATGGCCTATTGGGCGGATGATTTTCGGTAATTGACCCTAACGGATTTTAGATGGAGTTAGGGGATGGGTAGTGATTTGGTAACGGCGTCCGTTATTCGGATGATTTCCGGTAATATCGATTTATAGGAGTGGTTTTGGGCAATATGGCCTATTGGACAGGTGATTTCCGATAATTGATCCAATCAACTAATTATACGTACCAAATGTATTATTTTTAATTGCTAATAGAACAATAGTGTATATGAAACTTGATATTCAAAAATACTTATGGGTGCTGAGCTGCTGATCAAAAACTGTGTATAAATATTCATTTAGGTTTCTGTCACAAAATCTATTGAATATACTTGATTTAAGGATAAGACTAATATATTTTGAGCGATTATTGCTAGGAAATATTAAAGGCAATTGCGTCATTATTCATAGTTTTCTTTTCTCAAAAGCCTAAAAACTAAACTAAATTCATTTAATAAAAGTAATACATAAAGGTAAGCTTACATCACTAATATCAATAAAAGAAGGCACACCAAGAGTTTAGTTTGGACAACAAGTTGAAACTGCAACTCAAACTACGAGGTTAGTTTAGAAAAGAATAAGCTCCTAAAAGCTAGAACACCAAAAAGGCTAGTTGCCAAGGTCATCGGAAAAAACAAGGCAAGACTCCCTTCTGTCCACCGTGTTCTGCGTTCATATATAAAGCTTTATGACAACCTCCTAATCCCCTTCATTTTGGCTCTCGTCTTTCATGAGCTTCACCATGTCATCAATTCTGAGAATTGTTATGGCCGCTTCAGTGGCAAACTGGAGGCAGAAAATCACGGACAAGTTTTTTAAGTCATTCAAAAGTAGTACACATGACAAACAAAGGTCTTAAACTGGTGTGCCTCCTCACCTGTATGATCTTAACTTTACTCATTGCTGGCTCGATGACTCCAGCTTCTAAGTTGTTGCACACAGTTCCCTTTTGTAGATCCAATCCCATGCTGAGAAGACATAAATATATTGAGTTAATTTCGGCGGGATTCATTAATTATGCTTCAATTTCCTCATTGCATATCAAAATGGACTGACCCTATCATCCAAGCATCAATTTCCTTATTTTATATTTGAGCAAATTAGATTCAATTTCTAGGCGTATTTGGAACTATTGTCGCACTTGGTACTTCATACTTCCACTGATATATTCATCCCCTACATGCAAATCGCCACTTTATCAATACCAATTCTAGAGCTTGACCTGTCTCCTTTGCTATCAGATTCAGGGCTTGTTGGGAAATGGGTATAATGGGTGAGGGAAAAAAACGACTATCAATAGAAACAAGAACAAAACTAAATAGGAGCAATACCGTGAGTGTTGTTTATCTGCCTTGGTCTGTGCAGTATGGTGGTAAGCTCGGAGCTTGGCCACTAATTCAGTGGCATCCTTTGCAGCATTGATAGCATGGACCTGCAGTCGAAAAGGTCATTACTGTCATGATAAACAAGCACAAGTCATACAGAACCTTGAGCCTTATAGATACAGAACCTTAGGAATAACTAGTAAGGATTCAGCAAATTCTGCAATTGCAAGCTGCTCCCTGGATCCTAATGTCGTAGCAAGATACTCCAAATAGACAGATAAGGCTGCCTCGACCGCACCACCACCTGCCACCACCTACATTTCAAGATGGCCATAAAAGATTTACATAGACTCCACAAGAATCCTCCTCCTATACAAATAAACTTGAAACGACACAGCTATTGTGAAACAAATTGATAGAAATTGAGTAAAAAGGCGATTAAAGTCTAAATCAAGTCATATTTATGTATCATTTATACAACACAGTTGTCTTGTTCAAATGCCATCACATATAGGTCACAACGGATAAAGGCAAAAAAACCCTAAACAAGCACCGAAAATATACTGCATTTTAAATTTTACCATGTTGGATTCAAGGGCCCTCTTGACAATGCATACAGCATCATGCAAAGCTCTATCCATCTCATCAAGCATGTAATCATTTGCCCCTAAGGATCACAGATACCTGAGCAAGGTATTATTCATTAAAGACGATACTAAACCAAAAAATCAATTATAAAATAATTGAAGTTCCATATTGGGGACCTTGAGGAACAACGGCATAATTAATTGATAAATTGGCTACTTGTATCAGCTATGTTTAATATAGTAGAAAAAGGGTAACAAGAATTAAAAAACAAAATTAGTCAGCAATGAGTAAAACTTAAATTTCACTTGGTTGGTTATATATGACGAGGCAATTTCAAGCTCCAAAAAACGTCCGGAACTAAATCACATACCGCGCTACTACTCTTAGTTCCTTTTATCAAAATGACATCATCGTCAGCAATACACTCCTCCACAACTTCATCAGCATAACCAAGAAGTGATGAATCAAATGTTTCCTCCCCTTCCATATCAGCAAAAGTAGAAACCTGCAAACCATTTTTTTTCATAAGCAAATAAGCAGCGCTAACCGTTTCAGGGAAAAAGCGTAATATACTAACTCAAAATTCATTTTTTCTATCAAAAACTAACTCAAGATTCTATCACAAAGTGATCTACAAATAGCATGAAAAAGGACTGGAAGTTGTGGCATAAAAACCAATGCGTCTGCTATTGCTATTTAGAGTTCGAGTAAAGATTATATGCAATTTTAACTCTCTAGCCAAAAGGCAGCATATAGAAAAAAAAAAAAAAAACTCCGCGGTTTAATTCCATAAAAAAATGGTACCCTAGATGAAATACTACCATCATAAACCAGTCCACATAGTAAGATCCTTCCTATGTATACAAACCAAGGCAAATATGCTTAGTTGTTCATGTTCCACAGATATTGATGACACTGAAGACGGAATTGGCTTTAAATGGTAAAGAAGGTAACTATTATAACGTTGCAAACTTCAAAGTCTAGAAATGGTGACAATTGAAGAAGTTCTCACTTCTCAGATTTCATCCATTCTCATACATGACTTTAAACATGGGTAGTTCCAGTCTAGACACCCTGTACATAATAAGAGAGAAATGGCGAGTACAATTTTGGGAAAAGCCCTTCAAACACAATGCATATCGCATCAAATCACATATCTCGACAATAGAGCAATTGGAATAGAAGCCATTATTTTTCATGTTCAAAAGGCCAAACTGGATAGAAAGAAGTGCCAAAAAGGATCTATTGAGAAGATCTTTGCTTCATCTAACTTCATGACAAAGCAAAATAGGAAAAAATATATATTGTGATTACAATCTGAAGTTTCTAGGTTCATTACAGAGTTATGAGACACACACTGAATGTTTTGGTTCGAACCTCATCCACTTAAGCTCTTGGACAGTTGGACCGAGACAAAGAGCTTCAAACTCTCCTTGTTTGATAAATGAAAATGAACACAGACAAAAAGAAACCCAGTCTATTGTTTTGTAAAACAAACATGTACAGACATCTCATCCACAAAAGAATTTTAAATTAGGAAAGGTATATCCTTCTGGAACTACATAAAAAATGAATTGCCACCTAATCACAAGTCTAATCTAAGAAAAAATTTATATTCATTTTGTGCAGAATCTAGACAGCAGTGACATTTGAATTTTACAGACCATAAGATAGTCATATAGTATCTCAAAGAAAACATACCCGTGTTGCCCCAGTTGCTTTGGCAACATGTCGCGTGTCCTCTTTCCGAACACGCCTCACGGCAATTGCACCAGCTTCCACAAAGTACTGTATAAAAATTGTAACAAAAAACAAGTTGGCAATCATACTCTTTTCAAGATGTGGTTCTTGTGTTTGGTAATTATTTTAAACCAGAGTTTCAAAAGTTTCACAAACACTTGCCCTTTTATATAAATAGCATGAACTAGACAATCCAGGAACTTACCTTAAGTGCCATATCATCAATCCCCTTGGTCGTCAAAACTACATTAGCACCAGCTTTAAGAAGTTTTTCAATTCACTCTTTTGTCATGTCAGCTTCTCTGCAAACATAGCAAAGGAGAATATGAGCTTACATGCGCAAGTATGGCCCAAATGGTACTCTCACAGCCTCAAAAATGGCTATCTACAAAATTGAATAAGACAAACATAGACTGAACAGAACTGATACAGACACAGTCTGAGGATAATAAACTTTAATGCCTGGGACCCGGGTTATCTGATAGAAAGTTTAACTGAGTTATTTAAGGCACTGATGCTTTTATGAGTTGGTGGCAAAGTAGAAGTCTGTATGACAGAATCACTGTTAATTAGAATATAGGTGCATTAACTATAGTTTTTGGATCCGACATTAATATATGAAAGCTCTGTGATCATCTAGCATGTTAGCACGTGTGATAGGAAGCAAGGAACACACAAATGATGACCTTTGACGGATCTTCTCAAGCTCTCTAGGATCAGTAACTAAAACTTGGACACCCATTTGCATCTTTGTTTTTTGAAGATTGAAGTCAATACAGGCAATCTTCGCAGGAGAAACTCTAGTAGGCATTCCATGAGCAGCACGACCTGTGTTAAGAGCATAGCCCTTCAAGAGGTAACTGTCCCTAGCACTCTTTCCATGAGCTTTAAGAATGTTGATGCTCTGGAACATGGCATACAAGCAGCATATCAGAATGGTAGTCCGAAAAACAAGAGTACATCAAAACACACAATTATGAACATACCGATTTTAGTAATGAATATAGATAGAGGATATTTCATGCAATAGGAAAAAATATGCTTAAAAGAAGACCTTTATTGGGTATTTCACTTCCCCACGTGCATTTGTCATCTTTACTGCCTGCACAACCTGGCCAAAAATTTTGAGCAAATCTTAAATAAAGAGTAAAACTGAACTAATAAGACATTGTCAAGATATGCCCTTGAGAAAGACATCGTCCACTGATGGCACAAGCCAAGCAGAACAGAGAAGTAGTACTCAACGCCATAGAAAGGTTCTAGGTTCCATATAGTATCAGTATAAAAAGAAAATATAAGCTCAGATGTTATACAAGAAGTTCCACTGAGAGATTATATCATTACAAGTAAACCCCTTGGATAAAGGGTAGTTCTAGCAGTCTAGCACCTCAGGCAAAAACAAAGACCACAAAGTTTGGTTCCTTTTTCCATCATTGTTGCAATATCTAATATGCTATTTATGCATGAGATGCTAAGAAATAATGGCATCCCACTGCTGGAAAGTAAATATAAAACCAACAAAAAAGATGCAACCTGAAGAACTGAAACACCAAAATAACAGGAGAACTACAGCCTGGCCCCATAACTTCAATATAAAATACATGTGTATGAGTTTTGGCACTAAAGAAAAAAGCTTCTTCTCTTAAAAATTAACAATTTTTACTCAACCAACTGAACAACTCACTAGGATTGCAAAGAAGTCACTGTCAGCAGCAATCAACTTAGATGACATGCTTGTCTTGGCACAATTAACAAGAGAATCTTTTCCAAGCTTTTCAACCTGGAAGAAGTAAATGCAAAATATAGCTGTCAGATGTATTGAGTTTGAAAACCATATATAAAGGCTACATTTTGAAAAAATATACTTCAGATTTCAGAACATACTAAGAAAGACTGCAGCACAATAACTAAAAGTATCTGGACAAACATTACAAAATATGCACTATGAAAATAAATCTACCTATAATATACAAGAGAGACCGAAAACACACAGTGGGACAGTGGTTGTCAGTATCTACATTTATTCTCCAGTGCAACTACAGCTATAGCAAACTGCTAATGAGTCATATTAAATTCCAGGAATCAGAATACAGGGCTTAGTACTTCGACACAAACGGGTCTCCTGCCAGGAGGAAGCTCCAACTTATCAAAGAGCATTACCTTCACTGACAATTTCTCTTCAACATATTTGCATGCCTCCCTCATTGCGAGCTGCAAAAGTGGACATGCAGTGTAAGCATAGAGTAAGTCAAACTATGCAATTTCAGATAGCCAAATATTTGCACTGCTTGATTTTTCAAGAAATAAGAGAGATCATATGTAGGATTATACACTCCAGAAGCATCACCAGGAAAGTTTGATACACAAAGCAAGTCAACATATACTCACTCTGTAGCCACTGATAATCGATGTTGGATGTATCTTGTTTCTCTCCAGGTCATTAGCTCTCTGCAGAATTGAAAGAAAAACAGAGATTATAGAAGTTTATGCTCGTTTGGTGCGCCGAACATAAATAAGGACCAAAACCAATATGAAAATGCCGAATTAAGTTTTGTACGAAAAAATCACTGCACAAGCAGCAAAAATCAATATTCCACCTTGAGCAACTCTGCAGCTACGATAACAACTGAAGTTGTTCCATCTCCGACCTCTTTGTCTTGCAATTCAGCCAGCTCGACAAGTACCTAAGCATATATTATACGAAAATAAAATTATAATAACAAAATTAGAACCAGACTACAGCAAGTAGGATAGTCAATTAAGCTTAGACAAGTAAATTTTCCTACCTTAGCAGCTGGATGCTCAACTTCCAACATTTTAAGAATGGTAGCACCATCGTTAGTGATAGTTACATCACCAATATCATCTACAAGCATCTACAATGTCAAATTGAATTTTAGTAATAAAAAAGGAGAGAGGGGCAGTTGAAGTCAAGAAAATGCTGACTGGGAAAAAATAATCAATTCAAATCAAGAAATGTCACAGCATTTCTCAACCATATTCCCATGAGAAATAGTTCACACAGAGAAGTTGATTGACTACAACCCTTCAATGACCAATGACTTGATCAATCATAGCTTTGTTTCCTGCTTAGACAACACATCAGACATACAAGTTTCTTCCCATTACATAATGAAGGATAACTTTTCGATACTGATGCGTACAAAAAAAAATTACTATGAGCTTGTTTGGTATTAAATTCAGTCCTTAAGGTTTCAATTTTTCACAAAATTCAAAGCATCATTTTTTGATTTTCAGTATTGTATAGCCAAATTTGAAAATTAAGTTGAACAATAGAGTTATGACAATCTTGAAGCTTGATTCAATAATTATAGGATAATGGAAATGCTTTAAAACTAAAAGTTAAAACTCATACCAAATGAGCCTAGAGTACAGTTTCTAGTTTCTTCAAATAAATTTTCTCCCACCAACAGGACTACGAATATTGCATTGCAGCTTGCAGACTTTTCTCCCAACAGGACTAAGAATATTGCATTCCAGCTTGCAGACTCAAGATGGAGATTTATATTTTAGGTTTAACAATCGTCTTGAGAATTTGGTTTTCTGACCAATATCAACCAATATTGACATCCTTCAAACACATCAAACAAAAGAGAAATTAGAAAGGGGAGAAATTAGAAAGGATTCTTAAATGGAACAAACTAAGAATCCAGAACTACCACTTAAATACATTACTACTTTGTTTTAGTGACAGTGAAAACGAAGTACAATGCAATCCACTCTAATAGTTGGGGCACTAAGAGGCTCATTCTACAGTAACACAGGACAAACTGCAATGGTGAAACATAAAAGACTCTTAACATCATGTAAGCATCAAGGGGGCCAAGAAATATATTATAAACAGATGAGGTAACCTGCACAAAGGGCTGGAATTAAGCAATTGCATCTACATGATGAAAGGACTTGAATGGTCAATAAGAAATGCTATGGTCATTTTGTTGAAAACATCTACAGTCTTAAGATTGGAAATATCAACAGGTAACAATGACAATAAATGTAAACATCAAGATTGAAAAAATCAAACCTTTTCAAGGCCCACTGGACCAAGTGATGACTTTACAATGTTAGCTACTGCTTGGCAAGCAACGACTGTCCATTCAAGATTGATAAAAAAGAGAGATCAAGAGATGAAAAACCTCTAATTGATGAATGGTGAGAAGGTAGGAGGTAGTACCATTCTGAGTCCGAACATCCTGACCAGATTGACGATCACCAAATATATCAGGGGCCACCATAATTCCTCGTTTATAAAACACTAGAGATTGCTCTTGATATGAGAACTCCTATGTGGGACATGAACATAAAAACAGTTAAATCAACAAAATCAACGACAAAAGGCACGTATTATAGCAAAAATGGGGAGCTACCGGTACTACTTGTAAGGGAGATGAGCAGGATCGTGAGTGGTTTTGCGCTTTTGCAGCTCAGTAGGAGCGTACCGATGATCCCCACAAGCGGGACTGTGACAGTGGTGAAGGTTTGGGATCTGGGGTTCGGGGCTACTTCAAAAGAGGAGAGAAAAACCGTACTTACAAGTTGGATAAATTTCGCACAGTACTCTTAACTTTTCAAAACATTTCGCCAAATGCCCTGTTGTTCACACTCCGTTAATGAAACGTTACTTTAATTGAAAAAGCTTTAAACAAAGGTTTCGTTCAATAGGTCTTATTTAAGGGGCTTACGGGTCTTATTTTATGGAATTAGCTATCGGGTCTTATCTTCTTCATTGGGAGCGTTCGACGGCATGGAGGATTATCAAGGCTTATCAGGTCTGATTTGGACTGAAATCTGATGGAATTTTTCAGCCTCATCTCCATGCTTATGGGCTTATCTATGAGGACTTATCAATTTCATTTCCAGATTGCCCTTCCTCACCCGACATCGATGCGAAGAGAAATTCCCTTGCTCATCGTTCCTGCTGTTCCTTGCGCAGATCAAGCTCATCATCATCGTTTCTGCTCTTTCTCCTCGTCCAGATCTGGAAGCGCATCGTTCCTGTTGTTCATCCTTGCGCAGATGCTCTTTCTCCTCGTCCAGATCTGGAAGCGTAAGTTTTTCTTCCTCTCTTCCAAGTCTTGTTCTTCCACGTACTAACCTCTTCCTCTATGCTCAGATATGTGAAACCCTAAACCCCGACCCATCCTCTTCTCTCGACAACAGATTTGTGGTGTTCTCCCTCCTCGCGAGTACGTATATCCTCCTCCTCCTTCTTCGACCTTCTTTCTTTGCTAGGATTGTTTAGATCTGGTATTATGAAGGTCGAATTCGAGTTCAAAGCTTTGTTAGGATTTAGGGTTTGGAATTTTTTAGATCTGGTATTATAAAGGTCGAATTCGAGTTCATTGTATTGTTTATATCTATTGGGTTAAGTAGCGAAATTTTCAACTTCATTGTGATGTGTTCATTGCTTCAAATTCACTACATTGTTTATATCCCAGACACTGCATTGTTTATATCTGTTGGGGTTCATTATTACTACATTGTTCATATCCCATACACTACGAAAATTGGGGTTCATTGCTTCATTCTTTTCCAGTTCACTGCATTGTTTATATCTGTTGGGGTTCATTATTACTTCACCTTGAAGCTTCATTGATCACTTGTTTTATAAATATCAAAAGAATTGCATCTGTTTTTCATGATTTTCTATTGGCTCTGAGCTTGCAGAAGACTTCTTTGATCACTTGTTTCCAGTTCACTGCATTGTTTTATAAATATCAAAAGAACTGCATTGTTTATGGTGAAGAGACTTCTTCTATTGGATCTGAGCTTGCAGGAGTTGTTGTGTATGAGCTAATTGGCGTCTCTCTGTTTGAAGAAGTAGAACTTGTGTATGAATGGAACTATTCTGCATCAAATTTCATAGTATATTCATCTGTTTTGTCAGTAGTTCATTTGTTGTGCTTCTGTGGTATATAATTTGATAGTATAATTTGAAGCTGAATTCTGAATTCTGTGGTATATAATTTGATGGTATATAATTCTGACTTCTTCTGTGGTATATAATTTGATGGTATATAATTTCATAGTATAATTTGAAGCTGAATTCTGAAATGCACAGATTTTTGCTTCTGTTATGCTTCTGTGTTTTGTCAGGAATTTGAAGCTGAATTCTGAAATGCAAAGTTAACCACTTATTAGATGATGTTTTGTTATGTTGGGGAGACTGCAGTGACTGAAAATAGTGAGTTAGTGGGTCAATTTTTCAGCTGAATTCAGGCAAATTTTGTGCTGCTGTGGTATATAATTTGAAGCTGAATTCAGGCAAATTTATTAGATGATGTTTTGTTATGTTGGGGAGACTACAGTGACTGAAAATAGAGGCAGTAGTAAGGGAAGCATTGTGCTACCAGTCTTATTACTTAAGTTTTTCAGTGTAATTGAGACGTTTTTGCTCCCATTTCTTGCAAATTTTCAATTTCGTGACTTTAGTGATATGCAGTTTGATGCTTACATGAGTTAGTGGTGACTGAAAATAGTGAGTTAGTGGTTCAAATTTTCATCTTCGTAGTTCATGGTTTGAAGAAACGATTGTTATGATATGCAGTTTGATGCTTACATGAGTAATTGGTGATTTGTAGTAATTTCACTTGTATACAAATTGAATGCTGTGTGATTTTTTTTCTTTGCCTTTCGTAGCCCATAATGTCTAGTGAAGGAGATAACGATGGCTACGACGAACTTCCTAGCTTTGTAAGGGAAGCATTGTCTGATTATAGCGACGAGTCGGTGTGGCTCGATCCTTATTTCGAGGTAAATGACGTGATTTTCTGTTTTTCATGATTTTCTATTTTGAAATATGATCTTCTGTTTTGACGCGAATTTTTTTTATATAGTCGTATGACATTACTAGGTTTGATGACTCTATCTATGGGGTCGACGAAACAGAGCATAGGGCATTGATGTTTTAACAAATTGCAAGGGATCTTAGGTTTTATATTAGTAAGGAAGATGATAGGGAACAAGTTAGAGTTCAAGATCGAACTGCCGATCTTACCAATCAAGTTCAACAAGAGATTGCAAATGTCGGTTACTTGGATATGAACAACCAAGAACTTACCCAACGAGTAAGTGAATTATCGAATGCATACGTTCAAGTGGTATTAGAACGTGACATTGCAAGAGCGAGGTTCAAACACTTGGGTTGGGTCGTCACATTTGCTATGGTCTTTGTTGTCTTGGGTTTTATTATCCATGAAATGATTGTTATGTAGTATTGATTATGTCGAAACTTCGTAAGTTACTAGTAGTGATGTGTGTATGAATCACCTAGCAAATGTCGGTTACTGTGGGTGTTTATTTTGTTAACATGCACACATACATTTATATTGTATGTGTTTGAAATTGGATGAATGTAGGCTCGGACTTGAATTATTACTATGAATTGAATTGTATTATTGTTTTGAATGCATCCAGGTGAATGTATAGTGTTGTCACAGACTTCACTGTAATGTTGTCAGTTGCTTTGAATGTATATTGAAGACTCACAGGCTCGGACTTGAATTGTGTCCTCTTGTGTTGTCATTCAAAATTGTATAGTGTTGTCACGTTCATGTATAGTTTGGCCATTCTAGACACTAGTTGGCTGAAATCAATAATTATTTATCCTTCTATATATATAGAAGCCCCGTGTGTATGACCCCAAAACACCACAACACACATTTTCAACTCTTCAGGTGAGTAATAGCCTTCAAGTGAGTAATAATATAATAGTATTGCATGTGTTAGGCTTAGGAATTATAGTCTATCTTGATTGTATTTTTCTTTATGCAGTATGTCGCGTATCTCATGGACCATTGCGGAATCAAACGCGTTACTAGAGGCAACTGCTACCTGGCATGACCAATGGGGTCGTTATGGTTCCCTAGACTGGGGTGTTATAGCTCAACATGTGCAGGGCGCTACTGGAAGACCCATTACAGTGAAGTCTGTGAAGAACCAGTTCAACCTCCTTAAGAAGAATTGGCATCTATGGCACCGATTCAAAGCCAGTGGCGATGTTGAATGTGATCTTATAACTGGGGCCATATTGGGGGATGATGCCTGATGGGAAAGAAAAATTGCGATAAGTTTAGGATAATCGGTAATTATGTTCTTATGAATGTTTGTTTTCCCACTACATACCTCACTATTGTATTTTGTTGTAGATCGACGGCATGTACGTCATGTTTCGCAGGACCCCCTTATCTCCTCTTACCAAAGACATGTGTGCACGCGTCTTCTATTATTAATGTGCTCGGCTCTATTGTTGTTCTTTGTACTGCATGTGTTTTTTATATTTTGTTTGCATTTCCTTTAATCCGTTGTTCCCTAAGAACCAGTTCACGATTTGTATTGCCTATTTAAGGGTCCGTACTTGTATGATATGTGTGGTTTGGTAACTTCGTTACTATGGTTTGTGGCCTTGTATAGAGCACCACGTTTGTATGGTTCATATGCTTGGTCGAGTTGGGTTACTCGATGAAGCCTTTAGTTACGTCAAAAATATTAAACAACCAAGTGCAGCAGTCTACACTGCCGTGCTAAGTGTGTGCTAAGTGCATGCAAAATATCAAACAACCAAATGCATATATGTTATTGGCTGGTAGGATGGAGCGAGTGGAACATCTTTTAGCCACTGAGCCTTAAATTAATGTTTAAACTTCAAGCACTCAATAATGTCAAGCAATTACTTATATCCAAAATGATTGTTTTTTATCCAAAATAGTAACGTTGTTACTTATAACAAATACTACCCCACAAAGATACAATAATGTAGCTAGTACAACCATGTTCTCCTATGATTCCAAATTTTCGCTGCGATTGCGTTGCGAACTTGACTCATGCCTTCTGGATCATTGTCTTCACCTTCATTTTCTCGCCCCCTATATTCGGTTTCCTCATCCTCATCGTCGTCAAAATATGAATCATTCAGTTTGTTCTTCAGTATAAAGTTGTGCATCCCAAAACACACAATTATCACATCAATTTGGTCGGCAATTTTAAAGAACGGCATACTTTTCAAAATCCTCCATCTCTTCTTAAGGACGCCGAAGCAACGCTCTATGGTGGTTCTCGGTGAAGAATGGACGCGGTTGAACCCTTCCCTTTGATTTTTCGGGGCCTCCCTCCCGAATTGTGATTTATGGTAGTTAACTTTCGAATATGGTACCATGTATCCTCGTCTGTCTGGGTAACCCTTGTCCACTAAATAATACCTGCATGTTCATAGTATCACGTTTAAAATAAATTAACACTAAAGTTGGTGAGACAATGATCTCGAAGGCATGTACGGTTACCTGGGGGAGGATGCGGGAAGTTCAAAGTTAGACTTTTCACTGCATGGTCGAATACACGCGCATCATGACAGCTCCCTTCCCATCCAGCAGAAATAAACGTGAAATACATGTCAAAGTTGCACACAGCCATTACGTTGAAGGAGCAATATTTCTTTCGTCCAAAATAAGGGATCTGTTCTGCCTTAGGTATTGTCGCGTCCATGTGGACCCCATCAATACATCCAATAGCCCCCTGTATAGAAAATTGAGTAATATCAAACTACATAGCGTAATGTAGTTTATCAAAGTAAAGAGAGTCATGTACTTGTCAATGTAATACCTCGAAAACTTTGTATCTCTCCTATGATAGAATTTCCGGGGGAAATGTTATAAAATTCCTATCATGAGGTTCTAAAAGAGTCCTCACAAACCCTTTGTAGTTGTTTTTCCTCCCAGCTAGCGACTCAAGTACCTGGTGAAAGATCCTACTAATCGTGTCCAAGGATCTCTGAAATCGCTCACATACAGTTCTGTAGGCCATTGCTTGTGCAATGATGGAGAAAAAAATCCCTACCTTTTCTAGGATAGTCATATTCTTGGAAGGCATTAGCCCATAATTGGCCTCCAACTCATAACACAAAGTAAGGAAGACGTGTTTCTCCATTCGAAATGCATTCATACAACGTACATTTGACGGTGAGTCTATTATTTCCCTCATCCAGATATATCCTGTGAATTCCGAATTAAAACAAGGAATTTTGTGGACAAACCTCATGTGGTAAGCGTCAGCAAGTCGTATTTGTGTCTCCAACAACAGCTGGAACCGAGGGCCCCACTTTCGTATCTCCCCCATTATCCTTATCTCACGTATCTTTTTTTGTTCATCATCATCCATGACTGTAACAATTAACGAGTATTAAAAGGAACTTGATTAACTCACGCATAACAATGAAAGACAAACCCTAAACCATAAAGTCACGCAACACATTCCGAATTTAAACAAGAAAGACAAACCCTAAACCAACAAGACACGCAACACAAACCAAAGTTTTAAACAAGGACCCCAAACCCTAAACCAACAAGACAAGAAACAAACACCAAAGTTTTAAACAAGAAAGACAAACCCTAAACCAACACCCGAATCATTTCGCCAACCGAAGCCTCATCATCTCATACTCATGTTGCAACCATGCAACCTTATCAGCATCATCTTCAATAATCATGAATATTTGTCGCCTCTCGTCCTTTGATATCTCAGTAACTGCATAGCACCAGGCCGGTGATTGGCGTTGCAGTAGACCATCAGTAACTAGCCTCATCAACTCCTTAAACGCATCCTTAAATTCTGACTTCTGATTAGCAGAGTTTGAACTTCCCAAATCACCCCTCATAAGAGACAACATCTGCTTACTAGTTTCCCCAACCAATGCCAGATTGTCTTGGTATGCGGCAGCTGCTGGTCCTAACTTTCTACGTCTCTTGTTTACATTTTGGGATGTCGTGGTCGTGCTCTTTCCCTTGGATAATGGTATCGCCTGCTCGGATGTTTGGGTGTTGTCCATCATTGCATCCATCTCAAGTTGTCGGTCCAATGAATCCTCTGAGTTCACTTCATCGTTGCCTTCTTTGTTCCCTTCCTCACCTTGGATTGCAGAGGATGGAACAGAAATAGGATCCATAGACGGTGCTACAACATGCTTTCCAGTTGCAGTAATACTTGAAAACACATCATCCCACAAGTCACTCATCTCAAGGGAGGGCGCTTTCTTTCTAAACTGATAAAACTCCTCCTGCAAAAGATAAAAGAACACAATTAAATACCTTAAAAACAATGCTATAAAGTATAATATAAACTACGTGATTCGTATACGTACCCCCTTTTGGAGTTCCCACCATGCATCATCAGCGGTGATCAATCCAGTCTCATGGTCCCACCCTGCACCGGTGACCTTATGCCTTAAGTGGTTCCACGAACTCCATTTTTTTTTAAGATGGGTAAACTTGTTCCTCGCGACTTTTACTTCAACATGCTTTCCCGTTACTTTCTCAAACTCAGCTAAAATGATGGACCAAGCGAATGCAGTACTATAGCCATTTTTCGATTGAAACGCTTTTATCACAGTCAAAAAGCTAAAGCACAAACTATCGGTCCACGTAAATGCCTTCCCCTTTCCAGTTGCTTGACTACTACCGGTCATCTACTCATTCATTACAATTTACCAAATCAATTGCAATTTCTCTTAAACAAACCATTCCCCAAAAATTAAACACATATATACTTCATAACATATGCTAGCAATCACCTACTAATAACACAAGATACTTCATAACATATACACATCTAACAATTGTATAGCAATCAAAGTTGCCAAAACCCATGGAAAAACCCATTGAAAAAATCAACAAACAGGTTTTTGTACATATTAATTGCGTTTTACTACTTACTGCTAATGCTAAAATATTAATTAAGCAAAGTTCGCCTAAAATATTAGTAATTTGTAGCACTATCACAAGCAATAACACATAATTAAAGTTGTTAATTAGAAATTTGTAGCACTATCACAAACAATATCACATTTCTAAACAAGCTGTAAATTAAAATATTGATTAAGCAATAGCACATTTCTAAACAAGCTATAAATTAAAATATTGATTAAGCAATAACACATTTCTAAACAAGCTATAAATTAGAAATTTGTAGCACTATCAAAAGAATTATCACATTTCTAAACAAGCTGTAACTACAATACAAACAAATTTCGAAATGGAGATCTGGGCAAATACGAACCAGAGGAGCGTGAAGAGGACGACGGGCTCGAGGAAGACGATGGACGACGTGAAGAGGACGACGGGCTGGGAACGATGAGGACAGGCTCAGACGAGGAGGAAGACGGGCTCGAGGAAGACGATGGACAGCTCTCGCCGCTGCTGGAGGAAGACGAGCAAGAACAACTCCCTTCGCTGCTGGAGGAAGACGTGCTCGAGGAAGACGATGTAGCCTGAGGAAGATGATGGACAGCTCCCGCCGCAGCTGGAGGAAGACGAGCAAGTGATCTGGTTCAACCCTAATGAAAATTTTGGGATAAATGTATCATGTGCAATGCACATGATACCCCTCAAATTTTTTTCATAAGGGCAAATTTGTAATTTTTGTGTAAAATAAAGTTTCAATCAGTCATTTATACCGAACAGTTATTTATGCTTCAGACTCTTACATTCAGCTTCAGCCCCCAGCTTAATTTCTTTCAATCAGCTTCAGCACAGTTCAGCCCCTACTTCAGCTTCAGCCCTAATAAGCCTCAGTCATACCGAACAGACCCAAAGGTTAAGAAGAAGGACGCATGTTATGGTGTTATTACTTACTGGTAATCTGTAGCTGAGAATTTAATATAGAATCTCTATTGAGAATCAAGAACAGATAGGATAGAATGAATTAATGTTCAATCAAACAACAATTTCAATCTCAAATTCGCAGGTTACCTATGAAGTAGAAAGAAAACCGGGCAAACAGAGAGGGTTTTTCATAGAGAGGAGAGGATTACAATTTTGTGAGAATGTTTGTGAATGACTTCTGTTGAGCTAATCTCCTCCTATTTAAGCTAAAAATAGAATATAGGATTAGCTAATAACAGCTATACACATGGCAATCTAGCTCTTTTATTCTGTTACAATCTGTTAGCTTGATTCCCTGTATCAAATCCTTCCTCTCTGAAGAACCTTGTCCTCAAGGTTAGAAGGAAGGATATTTCTGTAGTAGGTCATAGAAAAACTCTCAAGTAGCCTCTTCTACTGGTTGATTAGCCCACTTGACAAGTACTTTGGTAGATGCCCTTTCTTGCCTATTGATCATCTTCCTCTCTAAAATTTGTTATGGCTCCTTTACAAATGCATCTGGAGCCACAGAAGGAAGCCTGTTGGACACACATGCGGAACCCACATGTCTTTTCAATTGGGAAACATGGAAAACTGGATGAATCTGGGAAGAAGCTGGCAACTCAATCTTATAAGCCACTTTACCATACTTCTCAATAACCTTGTAGGGGCCGAAGTATTTAGGAGCCAGTTTTTTATTGCTTCTAGCTGCCACAGTTTTTTGTCTATAGGATTGCAACTTCACAAACACCAAATCACCAATATCAAAATTCATATAAGTCCTATGATGATTTGCCACCTGTTACATCCTATGTTGTGCCCGCATCAAATGGAACTTTAAAACTTGTATCATATTCTCCCTCTCCTGCAAGCTTCTGGGTACTATATCTACCTTTGATTCACCAGGAAGATAAGGCAAATGTTGAGGAGGAGCTTGGCTATACACAATTTCATAGGGAGTAAGCTGTGTAGACGAATGAAATGTAGTGTTATACCAAAATTCTGCTAAAGGTATCCACTTACTCCACAAATAAGGCCTATCACTGCACATACACCTGAGATAGGTTTCCAAGCACCTATTTACCACATCAGTTTGGCCATCTGTCTGAGGGTGATAAGCACTTGAAAGATTGAGAGAAACACCTTGTAATGTGAACAACTCCTTCCAAAACTCACTGAGGAATATTGAATCTATGTCACTTGTGATGGACTTAGGGAAACCATGTAGTTTGAACACATTGTCCAAATAAGTTTGAGCCACAGAAGCAGCTGAATAAGGATGTGCTAGTCCCATAAAGTGAGATGCCTTACTTAATCTGTCTACCACCACTAAGATCACTGATTTCCCAAAAGATGGTAGCAATCCATCTATAAAATCCCTAGAAACATCTGACCAAACAGATTCTGGAATGGGCAAGGGTTGAATGAGTCTTGGGTAGGTTGTAGTGTCATACTTGCATTGTTGACACACTACACAACTCCTTATGAATTGTTGGATGTCCTTGGCCATGCCCTTCCAATAAAACAGACTCTTAACTCTCTGGTGAGTTGCATCCCTTCCAGAATGACCTCCAGTACCTGAGCAATGTAGCCATTCCAATACTGCATTCCTAAGAGCCACATCATTAGCAACCACTAGTTTGCTCTTTCTCCTTAGCAGATCATGACTCCAAGAATAATGCTTCTTGGCAGTTGGTTTGATCTTCAATTCCTCAATGATTGCTTTCAAATTCCCATCAGTTTGATATCCTTCTTGTAGTTTTTTAACCAAGTCAGATTCCAAAATTGATATAGCCATATGTAAAACCTCAAAGCCCTCCATTCTTGACAAAGCATCAGCTACCAAGTTCTCTTTCCCTTACTTATACTGAATTTCATAGTCAAACTCAAGGAGCTTAGGCAGCCACTGTTGTTGGATAGGTGTATTTAATCTTCGTTCTAAGAGATACTTCAAGCTCCTCTGATCAGTCTTAATTACAAAATGGCCAGTCAGTAAATAGTGGCGCCATTTTTTAACAGCAAACACCACTGCCAACAACTCATTTTCATAGATGGACAGATGCAATTGTCTTCCCTTCAAGTGTCTACTAATATATGCCAGAGGATGCCCATCCTACATCAATACAGCACCAATACCATGCCCACAAGCATTAGTTTTAATTACAAATCCCTTATAAAAAACTGGCAGAGCTAACACTGGAGCCTTACATAATGCTTGTTTGAGAGCTACAAATGTGTCTTCAGCTTCAACAGACCATTCAAAAGCATCTTTCTTAGTTAGCAGTGTCAAAGGTCTAGCAATGACTCCAAAGTTCCTCACAAACCTTCTGTAATAGCCAGCTAGGCCCAAGAATCCATGTAGTTGCTTCAAGTTTTTAGGTGTTGGCCATGCTAAAATTGCTGATATCTTTTGAGGATCAATAGCTATTCCCTTTATAGAGATAAAATGACCAAGGTAATCCACTCTGTCTCTAGCAAAAGAGCACTTGCTTCTCTTAGTAAATAAGTTGTTTGATCTCATCACCTCAAAGACACACCTTAAGTGCCCAATGTGATCCTCCATATTAGAACTGTATATCAGTATATCATCAAAAAATATGAGCACAAACTTCCTCAAAAATTTCTGAAAAACATAATTCATCAAACTTTGGAAGGTAGATGGTGCATTGGTTAAGCCAAAGGGCATAACCAAGTACTCATAGTATCCACTATGAGTCTTGAATGCAGTTTTATGTACATCATCCCTGTCCATTATGACTTGATGGTAGCCAGCCCTTAAATCAATTTTAGAATAGACTTGAGACCCTCTTAGTTCATCCATCAAATCTTCAATAAGAGGAATAGGAAATATATCCTTAATGGTTAAGGCATTTAAACCTCTATAGTCCACAAATAGCCTCAAATTACCATCTTTCTTCTTCACCAACACCATTGGGAAAGCATATGAACTGGAACTTGTCTGAATGATACCATTTTTAAGCATTTTCTGTACTATTTTATCAATTTCATTCTTTTGATAAACATCATATCTATAAGGCCTTTGATTTACTGGATTTGAGCCTTCCAATAAAGGAAATTTGTGGTTATGACCTTGTGTGAAAGGAGGTAGCTGAGTAGGCTCCTGGAATATGTCACCAAATTCCTACAACAGTTGATCAATTTTTGGATGAACCCGTCCTTGCTCCTTAGTTCTTTCCATAGAATACAACTTTGCAGTTCTATTATGCACACAAATCATAGCCAATTGAGCAGTCTGTTCATTCAGCTTATTCACCTGCTTGGCCTTAATTTCCCTTACTGATCCTGGATTGATCCCATTCAATACCACTTTCCTTTGTCCAACCCTGAACTTCATAGTCAGCTGTTTGAAATCCCATTTGACTGGACCCAAGGTTTCTAGCCACTGGATTCCCAGCACTATATCACAACATCCTAGAGGAATCACTATCAATTCAGCCTTAAAAGGGATATTTTGAAAGCTCCATTCAAACTGGTCTATCTTTGCAGCCACATTTAGTGTACTCCCATCTGTTACAACCACTTTAGTCATACCAGCAGAGCTCATCTTACAACCCAACTTCTCTGCCACTGCTTTATCTATGAAATTGTGAGTGTTGCCTGAGTCTATTAGAATGAACAAGGCCTTTTTTCCACATACACCTTTCACTCTCATGGTTCTATAGTCAGACACACCTGCTACAACATTGACTGATATCTGAATTATATCCTCATCAACCTCAAGCATTTCCTCATCCTCTATGACTCATTCTTTCTCCCCCTCTATTTCTAACATATACAACTGAGTTTTCTTGTGTTTAAGGTAGTGACCTGGAGTGTACTTCTCATCACAGAAATAGCAAATGCCCTTAACTCTCCTCTCATTCATTTCCTCATTGGGCAAAAACTTCCTAGGCCCTCCAGTACTCTCTTTAGGTTTCTGCATCTCATTTTGCTTATGCAACACAACTGGCTTAAGCTGATCCCCATATCCTTCTTTCCTAAGAGGCAAGATACCTTTACTTTGGTTACCATTACCAAAATTTCTAAAACCTCCTAGATTGTTATTACTGAAACTCCTCTTTGGATGTGCAGATTCATATAGTTTTCCCAGCAGTAAACACTGTCTAATAGAATGTGGTTGAAACATCCTTACATGCATTTGAGTATCAGTTCTAAGACCAGCCAGATAAGCACTAACAAGATAATCCTCTGGTAAATTAACTATTGTCCTTATATGCTCAAATTTGTTATGGTACTCCATGATTCCTTCAGTTTCTTGAAGATTCTTGAGCTCAGCAATTGGATCATCTAACACCTCCCTAAATCTTTCTAACAGCAGCTCCCTATAACCTTTCCAATCAAGATTCAATCCCCTTCCTAATCCAGATTGAATCACAGATTGATGCCAAGTTGCAGCTTGTTCATCAAAATGAATAGATGTTAAGCCCACTTTCAAATCATCAGGAGTATGATCAATCAAAAAAAATTGCTCAATCTTAACATCCAATCTTTAACCCTCTCGCCGTTAAATCTAGGGAAATCAATCTTTGACAAGTGTGTGAGAGCAGAATAACCATTGTTCATGTTACCTGATTGATTCCTTTGACCTTCTTGGAACTGAATTGGATTTGCCATGGCATTCCCCCCATTTTGCGCTCCTGGATTCATAACTCGCTCTCCTCCATTGGAAGAGCCTCCTCCATTGTTTGTGGTCAACCTGATAGCCTCAAACATCTCTGCGATTCGAGTGTCCAGTTTTTCATCGATCTTGGTGATTTGACCTTCCAACAGCTGATCAAACTTTATTGTCAACATTTCTTCAACCTCGTGCAGAGCCGTCTCCTTAAGAGCCAATTGCGCTCTTGTTTCCGCCATCGTTTCCCAGATTCGACTGGCGCTATGATACAATGTTACAGGTAATCTGCAGCTGATAATTCAATATAGAATCTCTACTGAGAATCAATAACAGATAGGATAGAAGAAATTAATGTTCAATCAAACAACAATTCCAATCTCAAATTCGCGGGTTACCGGGCAAACATAGAGGATTTTCCATAGAGAGAAGAGAGGATTACAATTTTATGAGAATGTTTGTGAATGACTTCTATTGAGCTAATCTCCCCCTATTTAAGCTAAAAACAGAATACAGGATTAGCTAATAACAGTTATATACGTGACAATCTAGCTCTTTTATTCTGTTACAATCTGTTAGCTTGATTCCATGTATCATATGGAGACTACGGTGCTAGGGGTATGGATGAAGAAGGACGAGCATTGGATTGGGGGCTACTGCGGTTTGACCTTGGCTATTGGTGGTGGGTGGGGTTCTCCCAAGTGTCGACGGCGAGAAGTTGCAAGCGGTGGTCCGACTACAAGCTGTTGGTGGTCGAGCGATTTGATTCGGGCTAGTGATTTAGGTAAAGTTTATCGAATTTCAAATTTTGGGTTTTTTTATTCGATCGCTTCAACGATTGAATCAATTTAATTAGGCTTAGTGATTAGGGCCCTTGCTTAGGGATTTATAGAATTGATCCTGAAATTTAGAAAATTGTGGCTATAAATCCGGTTGGATTGCTTGTGAAATTATGGATTTCATTAGTGAATGTGTGAAATAATTGAATTAGCTTTTGAGTTGAAGTTCTGAAAGGAGGGAATGTGTGTTTTAGCATTAAAAAAAAGATTAATGAATCGGGTGTTTATGCTATTTCAGTATAAATCTTTCAACCTTATCCTTGAGCATTTTTGAATTGCATATCCGTAAAAGGAACATGCCCTCTCAATTGAGCATCTAGGTCTTGCATTGGTTCTTTTTGATTTTCTATCTATGAAAAAACCTTCTATATGAGTATCTTCTTTCATTCCTCACTTTTTTGCATAACTTCGTGCATTATTGTTTGTTTTTCCTTTCAATATTTGTGGAATAAAGAGGATAAATCGCCACAAGTAAATATTTGTAGCAAATCTATAACTCATCATCCAGAATTTCTTTGTAATTTTTTTGATTTGGCCCTTCAGTTTCATAGTTCCTTGTGAATCATGTAGAAGAAGTCACATGGTTCTCGTCTTGATGCTGTCAAATCTAGTTAACTAAATCCATGGATTTCCTTCTACTTACTGTATGCTTACACTATACAATTGCACATAAGTTTTATGAAATGATAAGGACTCTTATTGTAATTATCAGTCTCAGGTACAAGCTTGCAACACATATTTGTTGGTTCATATTAGTATAGCTTATCTTTTTTCGATTGATCATCTTTGAGACAAATTTAGTAATTGGAATTGTTTATGTTTTTTTTTTCATTTAAGAACCACAAAGCAAGTGTGTTGTTGACAACTCTAAATTATTGATTAGAGAAACCCACTTATTCAGCTAAGTTTGCTTTCCTTGAGTTAATTGTGTTGGCTCTCTAAAAAGTGATGTTGCCTTATGGATAACCTGTTGGTCTCTCTAAAAATAGTACTTATAATGAGGTCTGAAATTAGCTTATGTTATGACCTTGGATGCTACCCAAAACCTCGGCCACCACCCAAAACCCCGGTCGGCCCTCCCTACTACAACTATCAACGTCTTCTCGGCTTTTCTCTACTGGAATTGGATGTTTTTTCTACTTAATTAATTAACGATTATAACGGAGGAGAAACGTTAGGCACTTTGCCATCTACTATATATCTACTAGTTAAATCTAATTAATCCTTCATTAAAATTGTCACATGTCACTCCCTCATTAAAACCATCACATGTTATTTTTTATTTTAATTTTTAATTTTTAAAAATAAATGTAATTATAAATAAGAGATTATTATCCTAAACCTATCACTCATTTTTTACTAACTTAAATACAAATCAAGCACAAAGATTACAAATTAATCACAAAGATTACAAATCCAAAATTTTCTAATTATATACAAATCCAAAATTTCCATACAAATCCAAAATTTCCATACAAATCCAAAATTTCCTAATGTACAATATATCTATTAAACTAGAACCTAACTAGCATGTGTCTTGTGCCTTGCACAGGTATGGCCACATATTTTAAGAATGAATTTCAATTTGTTTATAGTATGTAAAATATAAAACAAAATTATATAGGAAAATTAACATGATGTATCAGAAATATAATTTTTTTATTGGAATAATTTATAAGGTGTATTGTACGATGAAAATTGAAGGTAGATGTGTGAATTTATATTAATAGAAGAAAATATAAATTCTAAATATTATATAATTATTAAAAATAAAATTGCACTAAAATAAAACTGCATATTATATTCTTTATAATGGAGTTTACGGACAATCTATTCACCCTTTATTAAATCATGAACACTAATTAAGTATGATACTAATGTTTTTGGTAAGTGCATAATTATATGTATGTTGGTGGATGAACCGTATAACGTTTAAGTATGATAATAATGTTTTTGGTAAGTGTAGAGTTATCATGTACAATGAAAATATTTTGGGGTGGTAATTTAGGAAATTTGTAAAAATAAAAGATTAAATAAATTATAAATAGAATTAGGGTGAATAGGTAAATGTACATAATTATTTGATGACGTGTCATACTTAGATGAACGACACATATGAGAGATAATTGCGGCTTTCGTAGTAATATATAGATTACGCCACATGACACTCTCTCATTAAAACCGTCACATTGCACTCCCTCATTAAACCGCCACATGTCATTTTCTGTTTTTTTTTAATTTTAAATCTATTATATATCTACTAAACTAGAACCTAATTCCGCCACATGACACTCTCTCATTAAAACCGTCACATGTCATGTTTTGCTTTTTTAATTTATTTAAATAAATCAAATAATAAATCAAAGATTATTATCCTAAACCTATCACTCATTTTTTCCTAATTTAAATACAAATCAAGCACAAAGATTAAAAGATAATCACAAAGATTATAAATCCAACATGTCCTAATTATATACAAATCCAAAATTTTCTAATCTACTATATATCTCGTAAAGTAGAACCTAATTACGCTACATGACACTCTCTCATTAAAACCGTCACATGACACTCCCTCATTAAAACTGACACATGTCATTTTCTCTTCTTTTTTTTAAAAAAAAATAACTCTATTTATAAATCAAAGATTATTGTCCTAAACCTATCACGCTCATTTTTTTCTGATTTAAATACAAATCAAGCACAAAGATTACAAGTTAATCACAAAGATTATAAATCCAAAATTTTCTAATTATATACAAATCTAAAATTTCCTAATCTACTATATATCTACTAAACTAGAATCTAATTACATCACATGACACTCCCTCATTAAAACCGTCACATGACACTCCCTCATTAAAACTGGCACATGTCATTTTTTGCTTTTTTCAATTTTTAAAATAAATCTAATTATAAATCAAAGATTATTATCATATACCTATCACTCATTTTTTCCTAATTTAAATACAAATCAAGCACAAAGATAACAAGTTAATCACAAAGATTACAAATCCAAATTTTCCTAATTATATACAAATCTAAAATTTCCTAATCTATTATATATCTACTAAACTAGAACCTAATTACGCCACATGACACTCCCTCATGGGCCTCATTATGTAACACCCCCAACTTATGTCGGTAGTGTCACACGCCAGTGACCTCAGACTGTAAAGTCTAAAGCCACCCTAGGCTTTAATCGGAACAATTATACTTAAATAAATACATAAATATCAAATAAAGACAGAGTAATGGAAGACTTTTATAGTGAACGCTCAATACTTTATTTAAAATTTTCTCTCGTAAATTGAGAAGGATGGTAATACAACAAAGTGAAGTTACAACGGAAGACTTTTTAAAGAAACCCTAATTACATAACTAATTTATATAAGCATTACATTTACATAAGAATATCAAATCGATACTAAACACTTTCAAATAATGTTACTTAAGAACACAACCTTCAACTACAAGCCTTCGTCTTCGATTGGTTACTTCAAATCGTAGGGGACCAACCTCTGTGCCGTATAGGATGGATGACATCAGCCAACCATGCAAGGAATAAAAACGGTTGGTTAGTCTAATGAAAGACTACACAAGGGTGAAAACAGATTGGTTCTCATAGTCGTATATAATCACTACTCTTGTTTCCCGAATAAAACTCGGTAAACGGTATAGACTTCTACCGAAAAGAATGAACATGTATGATTAAAGAGAAGACTCCAATGAATTGAGTCTTATGGGAAATTACATGAATTTATTTGGGAACATTATATTATCACACAAAGTTTTAAAAACATCTCGTTGAATATTTGAGTCATCGACCAACCTCACCGCGTAATGCGAATCCAGATTGGAAAGTGGACTTACTTTAGACAAGAGAGCGGACGGGTTCCACGTTGTACTTCTCTCCCGATGGTATATTAATTATGTGCAAAACAGCACTTATCTTATTTAATTTCAAAACGCCCATTTACGTTAAAGCTTTTAATGCACACCAATCTCACAATGAGATATATAACATGGGACGAATCCCGAATTTCAGCACTAGCTAAGTACACCACCACTTATATAAAATAAGGGTAGGTCATGACCAAAAGTATTGGGGCAATTATCCTCCTAATACCAAGTTATAAAGAAACAGCTAACTCTCGCAAGGTAAATAACGTTCCTACGAATACTCATGCTAATTAGCAATTATATCCACACCAATGCACAACAATCCACACCAATTATTATGTATCACCCTATAATATATATATATATAAGAGTTATATCTAGCATATATACAACCTAATAAAAATGTTCATTTTACACAACATTTTATACACACAAGTTTTCAAACGAGAAATTAAGAATATTTATCCCAACTTAATTAAGACAACAAATTAATTATCAATTAAGAAAATATGGAATAAAATAGCAAGAGCGTACCACTACTTGCCTTGAATCACGACAGAGATGAATGGTGTCTCGGAGATGGTTGCTTTCGAAAAGCAAAACGGCTCCCTGCTTTATTCCCGTTCCAAACGCCAATTCTGAGACGTACCCAAATCATATACAATGAATAAATTATATTAGCTAATTTATTCAAGATCAAAATTTGAAGGATATAATTTCTCGGTTTCTAATTGAATTTATTTAACTCATAAATAAATCAATTTCAAGGCTTTTTGATAAAACAATTATTTATATGATTAAAAACTAATTAGTAGTATATTCTAAATAATCATATTATAAATACATTGATAAAATAATATCTAAATGAATAGTTAAAATTTATCCATTCATAATATAAGATAATATTATAAAAATTATAATTAATTCAATTTAATTTTAATAAAATCAAATTAATCCTAAAATATTTTTCACTAATCTATAATAATTAAATTAATCAAGATTAAGCCAAAAATAAATAAAAATAACACAAAATCGGATATTCGGATCAACCCCAAACAAACCGGATTCTCGCGGTGGCAGGTCATCGGAAAATCTTAAAGTTGGACGTCGGTGGTGGATATCCGGAATCATAAGGATAAGTATTTTGAAGAGGACAAGTATATGAAGCTATTTAGGCAACCAATTGCAAGAACAAAACTCAAAGAATGTCTAATTTCGCTCAAGAACAACCGGTATCGTTTTTAGGGTTCTTGGGATTGGATTGCAAAATTGGGTGATTTGAGAGATCAATTGAAGGGTCGTATATTGGCATTTTGAATATTTGGATGTACTCAACAAGATCATATGGATCACTCCTTCCAATTGAAGCCCAATCGAGCCAATTTGGAAAAACTTCAATTCAGCTCCTTGGACGACATGTTTGCTTTCAATGCAAAATCACGCAAATATTTTCGATTTTAGTCCAAATTGATTGATAAACTAGATGCGTGATATTTCCCTCTTAAATTACCAGTGTTTAATTGTGCAAATCGGCAAAAATCGAAGCTTGAATCCGCCATGGAAGAGAGCTTAAGCTCTTGCGTTAATGGAGAAATGGCTGGGAAGAAGACAGCTCAAATTCTACTATTCACACACGCCCCCCTCTTTTTTGGCTTAATTTCACATTTTGCCCAACTTTCTTAAGTTGTAGCCAAAATGCCCTTATTTTAACTTTTAAAAATTACAAAAATTACCCAAACTTATTTGTTTTAATATTCTAAGTTTATAATATTATATTAACCCAAAATTAAAGTATATAAAATTTTAATTTAGGTAAAAATAAGCTTAAGTTATTTTCTTATGAATTTGACCATACTTAAATCCTTAACAAAAACTTGTTAAACTTGATTTAAATATTCTAAGTCAAAATTGATAAGTTTTATCTAAAATATAAATAACATAAGGTTAATCATAATTTAGACCATTCTTAGCTTAAAGAAATAACAAACTCACGACAATTATTATTTTATCCCTTTATGGATAACATAATAATTCGTATGACCTTTATTATTATTTAAAATTTTAAAATTACAGTATTGTTATATTTATTTATTTATTTCAACATCATACTATTATAGTCCTTTTGATAATTTGTACGAAATTATCTTATCCCAACCTTTGGATTTAAGTTAATGAAAATTTAAATTACTCCTTTAAAAGAAGAAAAAAATCATAACTTTTATTTTTATCAAATTAAAATTACCATTTTACCATTTTATTTTAAGTGGGATATTACACATTAAAACTGCCACATATCATTTTCTGTTTTTTTCAATTGTTTAAAATAAATCTAACTATAAATCAAAGATTATTATCCTAAACCTATCACTCATTTTTTCCTAACTTAAATACAAATCAAGCGCAAAGATTAAAGTTAATCACAAAGATTACAAATCCAAAATTTCCTAATTATATACAAATCCAAAATTTCCTAATCTACTATATATCTACTAAACTAGAACCTAATTACGTCACATGCCACTCCCTCATTAAAATCACCACATGACATTCCCTCATTAAAACTGCGATATGTCATTTTCTGCTTTTTTCCCATGTCTTCACCAAGCTCTCCCAAGGCGCCCAAGCCCTGCCTCACTCATTCACAAGCGCGCGCCACTGCTAAGGTTTCTATAACAAAGCAAGGCTATGAACCACCTCCTGACGTGATCACAAGGGCCCAAGATTTTAGACTTAAGACTAAGCTTATGGAGGGTCTTTTGAGCTTAAGAGCACGAAGCCAATTTGTACTTGACTCGATGGTTCTTCTCCAAGTAAAGCTGGCGTCGGTGCCTCCACTACAGATTTGACATGTTGGCGTAAAGCGAGGCCTATTTCAAATCCACTCGGGCCTTTTGATTCAAATTCACGGGGAACACATGGGACCTCTTCCTGTAATAACCCTCAATATTAGTAGGGGTATTTGGGTAATTTTTTAAACTTTCGTTTTGTAAGCAAGACGTGTGAGGCATGTTCTGTAACCCCGTAAGAACCATTTGAACGTGATGATATACGTGCAATGAGATATATGGGTTTTAATTATTTGAAGAAATGCTAAAACCGGAATTTAACAAAGACCCGCGATCAAAATCCGAGAACCCCAGGCGCGGCATTGCCCGCGATCGCGGCTAAGCAGCCGCGAGCGCAGTAATGGCCGCGACCGCGGTTTTGGCAAAAGGCCAAACCGCGATCGCGGTTTTCTGCTTCGTCTTCTTCATCGTCTTCCCTGTGGCGTGGACGATTAGGAATCCAGCATTTCTTCTCCGAGAGGCCGGTGGAGGGATGCTAATCGGTTGTGCTTCCTCTCATTAAGTGGGGGAGCTCCACCCTCACCCTATAAATAGGGGAAAATCCGAGCCTTCTTCTCATCACCATCTCTCCCTCTCGATAAAGATTGGTTTGGGTTGTCGTTGGAGTTGTCGTCGCCGAAAGCCGAAGTCGACGTCGTTGTGAAGTTTCGGGAGTGATGGTAGTGCACATTGGTTCAGAAGCAAGGATCCAAAGCCTCGTCATCGTCGGTATGGCTCCAAAGTTTGTTTTAAGCTCGTGTCGGGATGGAGTCCCGCGACCGCAGCTCCATCCATCGCAACCGCGACTGGGCAGAGGCCGCGATCTCGGCTAGGCATGAAACCGCGGGCGCGGTTTTGCAAAACAAAGCCGCGATCGCGGCTATGCTATCCATGACCGCGGCACTACCCTTTTCCCTTCATTTTGTTTCGTCTTTTCGTACCATAGCTAATTAGGGTTTCTTGTCTTAAAACTCGTCTCGTATGCGTCGTCGGGTTGGATTGTGCTCGTATCCATGTCCGGTTGTGAGGATTGGGATCCGACCCTACGGAATGGCGATAAATTCCAACGAGAATTTTAGTAGACAACCGTGCACAAGTCCAAGTTCCCGAATCTCGAAATCCGATCTCTCGTTCGTTTAAGCTAAGGCAAGTGGCGGTTTACTCTTGCTCATTATTCCATATTTCCCTTGATTATCAACTATTTGATTGTTTAATTAAGTTGGAATAAAGTTGTTATTTTGTGTTTGGGAACAAATTTGATAAAACTATGTGTTAAATTATGGATTTAAAATAGGTTGTATATATTGCTAGAAACAACGCTATTATATAGTTCTATATGATATTTCCATAAAGTGATAAATGGATTTTGGTGTAGATTTATATGTGGACTTCATGATTAGTTAGCACGAGTATTCGTAGGAACGCTATGTACCTTACGAGGTCTAGTCGTTTCCTTATAACTTTGTGTTAGGGAGATAAATTCCCTAACGCTTTTGGTCATGACCTACCCTATCCGAATATAGGTGGTGGTGCACTTAGCTAGTGCCAAAAATCGGGATTCGTCCCATGTTCTATATCTCATTGTGAGATTGATGTGGATTAAAAGCCTTAAGCGTGAATGTACGTTTTGAAAGTAAATAAGATAAGTGCTTTTACGCATATAATTAATATACCCTCTGGCGAGAAGTACAACGTGGAACCCGCCCGAACTCTTGTTAGAGTAAGTCCTCTTTCCAATCTGGATTCGCATTGTGCGGTGAGGTTGGTCATGGACCCAAATACTCAAGGTCGTTTTTGAAAACTTGTGTGAAAACTTAACGTTCCCAAACAATTGCATACGTTTCGATAAGACTCAATTCCGTTGGAGTCTTCTTTTCAATGCATATCTTCTTTTATCATTCCGTGAAAGTTCTGGGTTATGTATCGTTCCTTCGGTTATTATTCGAGGGACAATGATAGTAAACGGTTACGATCACTTGAACCATTCTGTTTGTACCCTTGCATAGTCTTTCATTAGACTAACCAACTGGAATTTATTCCTTGCATGGTTGACTGGTGTCATCCGTCCTATACGGTACATCAGTGGTTGGTCCCCGACGATTTGAAGTAATCAATCGAAGAGAAGGCTTGCAGTTGAAGTTTGCGTTTTAAGAAGATATATTTCCAAGGCATATATGTTTAATTTGAAATAAATGTAATACATAGTCATGTAATTAGGACTACTTTAAAAAAATCTTCCGCTGTCATTTTACTTTGTTGTAAAACCGTCCTTCTCATTTTACGAGAGGAATTTTAATAAAAAGGTTAAGTCTTATTCATTTAAAATGTCTTCCGTTGAGTATTCTTTCGTTATTTAATATTTATGTGTTTATTTAAGCTTAATTGTTCCGATTAAAGCCTAGGGTGACTTTGGACATTAACGTCTGAGGTCACTGGTGTGTGGCACTACCGAAATATATCGGGGGTGTTACACTTCCTCTACAAGATCAATGAAAGGTTTATTCAGATTTTAAGTCAAGGGTTTTTCCTCTTCTTGAATAGGCTAGCTCAAGAGTTATAACTCTTGCAATTTTGTTCCTATTTAAGCTGGCCTTTTTGGCCTTTGTTACTCACTTCAAGCTTAATAAAAAATCGAGTTCTCTCAAGAGTGATCCTCTGAATTTTCTCTAGAAAATTCCTCTTGCTCGTGAGTTATATCGAGTGTTGATTGAGTGTTCTTGAGTGCGTTATATATCAAGTTTGCTTGATCCTTGTTCTCTAATTTTGTGGTGCGTTATATCCACCTAAGTATAGCATACCTATCCCTTCCAAACCATAAAAAAACAACCAAAAAGACCAGTTCTTAATTGTCCTTGAATCATCTAATCTCTAGCCAAAGAAACATCACCGAAGATATATGATTTTGTGCCTTTTTCGGAGATGCAAGCACAAACCATTCTTACCTTAAACTGAGCATTGGAGGCGCGATCCTTATCACGTGGTATCAGATCTAGACAAGGTAAGACTCTCAAACCAAGTTGTTGATATGTTGAAACCAATTTCGGTATTGTATTGCTCGTGTTCTAGCTTTGTTTGGCCTTGAATCTCCATGCATTTTTGCTGCACTTTCCAGATCAGTGTTGGTCGAATTTACCAAGTTTGAAGACAACCTTTCATGTGCTAAACTGCCTCAAATTCACCCGCATTCAATCAATGCAAAACTGAATTAAACCCCACTTGAATTTGCACTCCATTTAATGATGAGTGCCAAGCACCCATTGACAAGAACATTCAAGGCCCGGTGACTAGGGCCCGAGCCTGAGCTATGGCCCAAGCCATCAATGGCCTAGTCCACCGAGCCATCACAAGTCCGAGCCAAGGCGAGCTGATGCGATCCTGCCATCCATGATGGCCATAGAAGAAGAAGCCATGACTGTGAGCTCAGAAGGGCCAAGTACGAAGACCGCGATCTTCCACCCACTACTCGCATCGAGCACTGAGACCGCGATCTTCGTCATACCCCTCGCATCTGGGACAGAGAGCGCGATCTCCTTCCAGCGCCTCCAGCTAAGCCCAGAGATCGCGTTCTATCTCAAGATCCTCGCATTCAATGATGAACGCATTCTTTGAATTGTTTTATATTTATTGAACATCATTATTTTAAGTTATTTCTTTTAGGGTGTGTATTCCACGCGTGTTGCGTGGGCCAGCCCATTAAGCAAGACTCGGCCCATCCGAGTCTCGCTATAAAAGGCCAACTCAGCCTTCTGTTTTAGGTTACGTCTAATTTGAATCAAAGCTTAAGTTTGAGAGCCTATCGCCTCCTTCCTTTGATTGGACGTCAAACACTTCTCTTTCTTCTCATCTCCTTCACTCCGCCGCCGACGCTACGGCAACCGCTTGATTCTTCAATCCCAGTCTTCCTTCGCATCTCCCTTCACTCCGCTGCCGACGCTATGGCCCAAGACTTGTCTTTTCAAGTCATCTATCCCCTCCAACAATCGCTTCCGCCATCGCAATACCACCTTCCATCATCGCGTTCACCTACTCACGCTAGACCACCAACTCCGCGTTCCACTCGTTCAAACCAAGATTCAACCCGCGCGACTTCCCACCAAGATCATCGATCCGACATTCACAAGGAGGAACGCATCAACTGGTATCATAGCCTTTGATCTTGTAAGTCGCTTGTCAAGTCTCATTTGTTCACAATTTTTTCTTCTCTATCATCTTGCTTCCGCCATTGTCAAAAAAAAATTTCTCTTCAAACACATGCTAATCCTTTCAGTTTCTATAAGAGAATCTCTTGGCCGATTAGTTGTTGATCCACGCGCGAAAATTGTGTGATTTGTTTGCATGAAATCTGCGTAATTAATTGATTGATTTTTTTAATTAATTGCTTAAATTTCGCTAATCATATCTTCCATATTTTCTTGTGTGGCCGTTATAAATATGTATCAATCTTCTCTCTCTCCTATCACGCGATCTTCGCGATCTCTTTCATTAAGTTACTTAGCCGATTTTATTTTGTTTCATTTAATTCTTATCCGATCTTCAATCAAAAGTCAAAACAAGATCTCGAATTTGAATTTCAAATTCAAAAAAGAAGAAGTCAAAGTCGCATTAAAAAAAAAAGAATACGACTATTTAAAAAAAAAAGACGAAGAAGGAAAGCCAAAATAAGGCAACCTTCTTTCCCCCTCTCGGCTAGGCTCATCTTCTTCATCTCTGCACCGTCTAGGTTAACACCTTGAAGGTTGGTTCTTGTGTGTTTGTGTTGTTTACGTAAGAGGTTAAGACTTTATTCAATTGGTTTCGTTTGGTTTTGTGCTAGCATATCACACTTGTTTTGTGTTTTGCCTAAGCCGCCCTCACGGCCAAAAGAACGCACCCTCCTATGTGAACACTTGTTACTTGCTCGTTGCTTGCTTGATCTTTGGTTGTGTTGTCTTTTGTTCATTTTTACTCGCGATGTCTGGTCACATTGTCTTAGGAAATGAGAATGCGGCAAATCTACCCTTGGTGCCACAACAAGACCAACACAATGAAGATCCCCTTATGGAGCTCTCGGCTGAACAACGCGAGACACATGAGTTAAGGCGCCAAGTTGCCAAATTCCAAGCCATGCAGCGTGTCACAACCGTGGTGACCGCGCCAACACAGATGATCAACATGGATGCCGCGGGAGGACCGCGACAAACTGACGTTGGTCCAAGTCAACAACGCGTGGATAAGGGAAAAAGGGTTGATGCCTTCGACCTCCAACCTCCAACCGCGCCTACAACGACTTCAATCAGTCATAGAGAGTCGTCAGGGATACGTGTCACACCGCGATCATTCCGCTCTGCACGCAAATCCTACCGACTACGACACCGGCTCCGACCGCAACAATGTTCATCAAGGTGAGTTTTCTAAACCATACGATTTTGATGACAGGTATGCATCTCGATGCACCCAGCGCCGCGTTCAAGGCTCAACACATCGCGAAGGCCGATTACGTGACGCCGGGTTAGCCGCTGCGACGCCGCAAAGACCCAGTCGCCGTCCTAGTGGGCACAAGCGACGCGATGAGGCCGATTTCGAGATGCCAACTACCCAACCACAAGGCTACGATGTGCGTGCCCACCTACGACATCAAAGTGCTCGGACACCACGCTACGGGTCCGATGGCTACGCGTCAATCACACACAGAGTCCAAGACGACTTCGACGAGTTCGACGACGAAGAAGTTGAAGACTCAGGTATGATAAATTATGGCTATTCTTACCCCCTCTTGGAGATCCACTTGAATTGCAGCACCGCCCTTCGGATTGGATTCCTCCACCGCATCTCAAATCACAAAGAGATTGCGATCATGGCATTGGCGGCGAGCGCCGCGATGTCATACTCGGAGATGTCCGCCAAGCCGATCATGGAACCCAGTCGCGGCATCGTCAACGCGATGCCGCCTACGCGCCCAGGGAAGATTTTGATCGCGGCGAACCACAACAAGCACGCAAGAGGTTTCACCATGCACACGTTGAAGACATTGGCGTCTGCGCCTATGAGAACCCTCTCTATGATGCCGCGCCACACAACGTGCCATTGCAAGCCCCTGCCCAACCTCGATACTAAAGACACGAAGTCAAGATAAAAATCGAGCATTTTCATGGTGAATACAACCCTTCTGTTTTTCTTGAATGGGTGCAGGCTCAGGAGTACACACTTCATTATTGTCGAGTGCCACTTGAGGAGCATGTCGACGCCGTGACACTTCACTTCCGCGGAGCAGCCAGAGTTTGGTGGCTTCATTTCGAGGATGATAGCGTGCGTCGCCACCGAACAAGGGTCACCGAATGACACCAACTCGTGTACGTGATGACCAAGAAATATGTGCCTCCAGATTACAGAAATCTAATGAAAATGGAGATAGTCATGGCTCGCCAAGGCTCACAAACTCCCCTCAAGTTTTTCTCCAAGCTCGAGGACATGTATTACAAGGCAAACATAAGCGTTGCACCATCGACTTTGAGGACCAAGTTTCTAAGTGGCCTGAATGCGCCAATCCGCGACCAACTGGAGATCTTGCCCATCAAGGATCTCAACACATTGACCCATACGGCGATGCAGGTTTACAACCAACACGCGCGTCGCAAGCACTCCTCTTGGCAACCAGGCCACACCAGGTACGAATCTAACCCTGGTCATTCTCTTATTACTGATGTGCGCGCGCCAGTCACAAGAACCACCGCATCTAGCCAAGACAGACATGGCAAGAACGCGTTGCCCACCTCCAATGCAGCTCACGCGACCACTACAAAGGGCTCCTCACAGAGCAATGAGTGTGCGCGTGACCTTGAATGTTTCAAGTGTGGAGGGCGCGGCCACTACCAAAGGGATTGTCCGAATAACAAAAAGGTTCTCTTCTCCAACACTGCAGCCGGATATGAATCCTATGAGGAGGAAGTGGCACCGCTTGAGGCCATTGACAAAGGAGACGAAGAAGACCGCGAGGATGCTTATATGTGTGAGGCTGTCGCGATACATGCCGGCACACCTCTCAGCCTTGTCACGCGTCACATCCTCACTGTCAAGGAAGGCAGCCTTGTCGACCAACGCGAAAATCTCTTCCAGACACGTTGCTTGGTTAAGACCACGACCTTGAGTGTTATCATCGACGGAGGCAGCTGTTGTAACATCGTCAATGAGAAGGTGGTCAACCATCTCAGTCTGCCGACAATGCCTCATCCACAACCATATGGCCTACAATGACTCTCTTAAAGTTCAGGTAACACTGTCTCACGACAGTGTCTTCTACCTTTTTCCATTGGTCCCTACAAAGACACAGTTTTATGTGATGTGATTGCAATGGACGCCACCCACCTCGTGCTTGGGCGTCCATGGCAGTTTGATCGTCGCGTACTTCACGATGGGTATCTAAACACCTATGTGTTTACTTACCACGGGAAGCGCGTGACTCTCTTACCAATGTCTCCACATGAGATTTTACAGGAGCAGGTGGAGCGAGATCGCCACAAGGATTTGCAATCGACCAAGACCTGCCCTCCATGATGGCCATAGAAGAAGAAGCCATGACCGAATTTGCACAAGTATGAGGAGCACAAGTTCGATGATGGTAAAGCGGGGACGCTTTATAGCCAAGTGGGGGAGGGTGATGCGATCCTGCCTTCCATGATGGCCATAGAAGAAGAAGCCATGACCGTGAGCTCAGAAGGGCCAAGTACGAAGACCACGATCTTCCACCCACTACTCGTATCGAGCACTGAGACCGCGATCTTCGTCATACCCCTCGCATCTGGGACAGAGAGTGCGATCTCCTTCCAGCGCCTCCAGCTAAGCCCAGAGATCGCGTTCTATCTCAAGATCCTCGCATTCAATGATGAATGCGTTCTTTGAATTGTTTTGTATTTATTGAACATCATTATTTTAAGTTATTTCTTTTGGGGTGTGTGTTCCATGCATGTCGCGTGGGCCAGCCCATTAAGCAAGACTTGGCCCATCCGAGTCTCGCTATAAAAGGCCAACTCAGCCTTCTGTTTTAGGTTACGTCTAATTTGAATCAAAGCTTAAGTTTGAGAGCCTATCGCCTCCTTCCTTTGATTGGACGTCAAACACTTCTCTTTCTTCTCATCTCCTTCACTCCTCCGCCGACTCTACGGCAACCGCTTGATTCTTCAAGCCCAGTCTTCCTTCGCATCTCCCTTCACTCCAATGCCGACGCTACGGCCCAAGACTTATCTTTTCAAGTCATCTATCCCCTCCAACAATCGCTTCCGCCATCGCAATACCACCTTCCATCATCGTGTTCATCTACTCACGTTAGACCACCAACTCCGCGTTCCACTCGTTCAAACCCAGATTCAACCCGCGTGACTTCCCACCAAGATCATCGATCCGGCATTCACGAGCATGAACGCATCACGAGCCTTCCGGCCTTGGGCCAAGATCACTATTGTGCCTCACCTAGGACTAGCCATGGCGCCGACGCCTCCATGCCACGACAATCAAGCCATGTGGCTTCGACTCCAAGGCATCAAGGCGCGCGCCATCCCCCAAGCCTATGCCTTCTATCCCCTTGTTAGTTTATTTAAAATTGCATTTCCTTTTGAAAGACGTGTGGACCCATTTGTGGAATGGCTCCTAGTCCACTTTTAGACCTAGACTATTTAAACCTTGTAATGCCTTCATTTCTAACCAGTTGAAGAATTAAAGAGTGGCCAAAGCCTTGGGTAAGAGTTTATCTCCCCTAGGCAGCCACTATCTTCTATCAACTCAAGCTTCAAACTCTTCAATCTCGTTTTGGATCCCTCATGCTCACAAGCTCTCGTTAGAAGCAAGACATCTCAGCCAAGGAACCTCCAAGAGAGGTTCCCTTGGCACCTCCACCGTTCGCACCTCCTCTCGGCTACCCTCCGGGCCTCTTGGCGCTCCCCTTGGTGTTCCACCTCTTCCACGACCGAGAGCCTCTTCCAAAGGCCATTGGAGATCATTCAAGCTCAAGAGTGGAGAAGGAACCCTAGCTTGGCCACGATCTAATTTCTCTTGGGAAGAAAAACCTCTTTGGGGGTTTGATTCTCATGAATTGGTATCAAGAGCCATTGTCCAAGCTAAGTTTTTCTTTTCCCTTTCAAATTCAGTTTTTTATGCTTATTTTCATAGCTTGCATGAGATTTCTTATTGTTGCCATGATGAACATGTTCTAGTCTTAGGTTCTCTCTTGCTAGCTTGAATTTTTTCTTGTTCTTCATGTTTTTGTGTTTAGTTGTTCATGCTCAGTTTTTCTTTGTTTCCATGCTTCTTTTGCTTGGTTTTCTGATAGTTTAGTAGTTATTTTACTTGCCTTGTTCGTCCCTCCCAAACCCACCCTCAAAACCACCAAAAAAATTAGTTATCACCGCCCACCACCGCCGCCGGCGACCGGACCACCGTGTCTTCCGCCTTACCACCACCAAGCACCACCCATCCAGCCACCACGCCCCCTCCATTGCCGGCCCTAGCCCTTGCCCTTGTTTTTTTAATTTGAATCCCTTAAAGTGTGCATGTGACTTGGGTATTTTTTACAAAGGCCAAAAGTGCTTTCCTTCTTGGCATTTTGGTTGTCTTAGGTTGTTTGAGTAAATGCCAAATATGACTCTTGGCTGATTTGTGTGGGTTAGAGTGCTTGGAAGCTTCCTCTTTATGGGCTTCAAAAAGGAGAGGATCATTAGTGGCAAGTTAACAAACTCCTTTCCCTCTTCTCCTCTTTGTCCCACACACCAAAATGGGACATTGTCTTCAAACACACCCTTGGTGCCGGCCCTAAGTGATATTCAAAGGCCTTTGTGTGGCCCCACCTCCTCTCTACTTACATGTCTTCCATTGGGACCTTGCTCTTCCATTTTTAGAAAAAGCCTCATTCAAAACAAGAGGCCAAGAAATGGCAAAAGGCCAATCAATACAAAAAAAAAACAAAAAAAAGAAAATCAGAAAGTTTGAATACAAAAAAAAAAATCAAAAAGAGTGTCCCTCCCGTCGGGGTGACGTATCACAAAGAGTCGTTGCTCTTGACCCGAAGATTCCATAAGCGCCTTGCCTTTGATACGAGCAACATATTGCTCCGGAGCAGACACTTTCGCCCTTGGGTTCTGCCCACTGCCAGCTTTTGAGGCCTGATATGCTTGTGTTGGCCTTAGGCCCTTCTGCCTACAGTATGCCTTCATGTGGCCTTCCTTCCCACAACCAAAGCATACCCTCCTATCCTTTTGGCAACTAGGACTCTTGTGCCCAGCTTTACCACAGTTGTGGCACTGAATCACGCCGTTACTCCAGCATGAGCCTTTGGCGGAGCCAGACTGAGTCACCTTGGTCTTAGTACGACCAGACTTCTCGAACTTGGGGGGCGACGCCAGCCGCTTGAACGAGCTATCCCTGTGATTCTGTTGCCCACTCGTTGCCTTAATATGTGCCTCCACACTAGCTGCGACTTGAGGTATGGGGACCGCTTGGGTTTGTGGTATCACCTGGGCCATTAATACTTCGACCACTAGCCCTACTATCTGCCCAATGGTCATTGCATTTAGCATGATCGGGGCAGGAGGTGGAACTCTCCTTGCAGTTTGGGGGTCCGCTTGTCCCTGAAGAACATCCTGCCGCAGGGTCGGGTCATTATTACGTGAGCCAGATCCTGCGTCTTCCCCTTGCGGAGTAGCACTCTTCAACCGAATTCGAGAACCGTTGCTAGGACTTTTGTTAACTGCTTGGTTGGTGGATCGGGTGATGAGAGGTAGGATCGTTGTATGCTCAGTATCAAGGAAGATCGCTCGGGTTGATGCGTCCCCTAAAGCTTGGAAAACTCCTTGGAAGTTTGGCGGATGGTTGATGTGTTTTGGAGGCAGAATTGGTGAAGTATTTTTGTGATTTTTGGAGAATAGGAATTCTGGAAAATGAAAGGGATAGGTGACCTTCTCCAAGGTGGATATGACGCACCACAAAGGATAAGGACAAGGCTCAAGTGGTTTGGGATATTACGCACCCAAAGAACAAGCTCGATGTGACACACGAACTTGGAGGAAATTCTGGAGAGATATTTCCGATTGAAAACTGAATGTTACTTGATGTTTTTTGATTGATTTCTGAGTGCCTTACAATGGGTAAAAAGTCAGCTATATATAGCCCCCAAGTCGACCCAAACTCCCAACCCTTCAAGTTCCTTGGCACATGAAGAGCCTTATCAGTTAAACTACGAAATTCAAGTTGGAAAGACTTGAATTTTTGACATCACTTAAATAACTACATAATAAAGTCCGCATTCAAATATCAGCCAAAACGCTCGAGCCATTTGAGAGTTAGCCTTCAAACACCGTTCAGACTAGCCACAAGCAGTGTCACCGAGCCAAGTTGAATTTCTGGGCTGTTCAGGGTAGATTTCGTGAAAGTAATTGTCACGAGAGTTGTAGCCCTTTCTCTTAGATTTCCAATGACTACTCATGAACCTCCATTGGACATTAGTAGCTCCCAAAATAGCCAAAATACTGAGGAGGTATCGGAGGGACAGATTCTTCGGTTTTGTCACCTTCCAACATCCAAGCGATTTCTTTGTTTTAATCTTTTGTTTTTCCTCAAATATGACGTCATCCATAGTCATATCATCGGGTGTCCATCATTTGTTGATGAACCATAACGTTAGTTTAAAACTTTTCCAACTTGTACATGACACTGAGTCAATTACGTTATGATACGAATTATAAGGGTCCAAACTAATAACTCTATATCAGTCTGACTAGTCCACCACCATTAACCGCAGAAATGACCTTCTTCTCTACTTGAAAGTGGGAACTCTAGAAGAAATGTCAACCTTTAATAGACATTAAACCTAAGGAGAAATGATATTCCTAAGAATGGATCTAAGGAATAAGTAACAACTCGAAGCTTGCAGAAGTTTGAAAAACCACTTACTATTAAACCTTCTACTTTCAAACTAAGTTTAGTTTGTTTTCAAACTAGTGATACGATTATCACAAAACTCTTACTAAGACCAAAATCACACTTTTAAAGTTACAATCATAAACTTAATTTAATTGCTTATAACACGCCATTTATAAACCAACTGTAAATAACTTTTGAAGTTCAAATAACTAAATCATTATTTTAAATTAAATTCCAAGAAATAATTAAGACTTTTAAATTTAACATTTGAATTCTTGAAATTCCTTTTTAATCGAAAATAGGTTGAAAATAGTTTCGAAATTAATTTTCGAAAATTCTCAAACCTAACAATAGACCAAGAATTTTAAAACCATTGCTCTGATACCATAATTATAACACCCCCGACTTATGTCGGTAGTGCCACACACCAGTGACCTCAGACGTTACTGTCCAAAGTCATCCTAGGCTTTAATCAGAACAATTAAGCTTAAATAAGTATACTAAATAACGAAAGTTTAAACAACGGAAGACATATTTAAATAAAACTCAACCTTTTATTAACAGACTTCTCATGAAATAACAAGTGATGACTTTACAACATAGTGAAATATCAGCGGAAGACTTTTAAATTACACAGCGGAAGACTTTTAAATTACACAGTGGAAGATTTTAAGAATAAACCTATTACATGACTAGGTTATAAAAAAAATATTAAAGTAATACTTAACGACCTTGAAATACTGACACTTAAATCTTCAACTGCAAGCCTCTTCTTCAATTGGTTACTTCGAGTCTTCAGGAACCAACCACTGATGTGCCGTATAGGACGGATGACACCAACCAACCATGCAAGGAATAAAACCCGGTTGGTTAGTCTAATGAAAGACTATGCAAGGGTGAAAACATAATGATTCTAGTGATCGTAACCGTTTACTATCATTGTCCTTTGAATAATAACCGAAGGAACGATATATAACCCGGAACTTTCACGGAATGATTAGAATTTAGACATGCACTGAAAGGAAGACTCCAAAGGAATTGAGTCTTATGGGAAAGTATGACAAATGTTTGGAAACGTTATAGTTTTCATACAAGCGTTTAAAAATGACTTGATCATTTGGGTCAACGACCAACCTCACCGCGCAATGCGAATCCAGATTGGAAAGAAGACTTACTCTATTCAAAGTCCGGGCGGTTTCCACGTTGTACTCCTCGCCCGAGGGTATATTAATTATGTGCATAATCGCACTTATCTTATTTAATTTCAAAACGCATATTTACATTGAAGCTCTTAAGGAATATCATCTCATCACGAGAGATATCTTGGGGAATAAATCCCGATTGTTGGCACCAGCTTAGTGCACCACCCCTATATTCGGATAGGGGACGGTCATGACTAGGAAAGGGTGTTAGGGCTTGAACATCCTACGCTCCACGGTTATAAAGAAACGGCTAGACCTCGCAAGGTACATAGCGTTCCTATGAATACTCGTTCTAACTACATATTTAAGTTCACACATAAATCCACACCAATGCCATCACGGTAATAACAGATATAATAGCGATGTTTCTAACAATATATACAACCTATTATAATATTATATTTTAATCATAACATTTATAAAAATGTGTTCCCAAACGAAAACAATAATTCATTCCAATTTAATTAACAATCAAAATAATTGATAACTAAAGGAAATATGAATTGATAAGCAAGAGCGAACCGCCACTTGCCTTAGATTCTATGAACAAAGATTGATTTGGTAACGAACGGAATATGGACACGCACACACTAACAACCTTCTGGAACTCCTGTCGAAGCCCACCGACGTTCTAAGGTCCATTTCGATGACGCACGCGAAACGAGGTACAATACCCTAATTAGATATGGTACTAATAACTAAACAATGCAAAGGGAACGGACTAAGCCGCGGCCGCGACGAGTAGGGCCACGATCGTGGCTTTACTGGGCAAAGCCGCGGTCGTGGTATTCATACCCGCGGTCGCGGTTTCCTGGGCAGAGCCGCGATCACGGTGTTCATAACCGCGGTCGCGGTTCTCCCTCCCTCCCGACGCTAAAGTTGATTCGATGCTCACCGACGACGAAGATGACGAAGCTAGCCTCTCCTCCTCGCACGCCACCACTCCAAGCTCCCAAGGCACCACGGCAACCACCAACAACTCCGGTGAACACTCTGACGAACACTCCGACGAACTCGAGAATACCGGCGAACTTGAAAACGAGAGAAAGAGGAGCGATTAAAGTTGTGGATGCTAGATTCCTCTCGCCGAAGACCCCTTTTTATAGGGCTGGAAGGAGCTAAAAGCCGGCCACACGAATCGACTCGCCTCCCTCAACGGCGAAGTTACGAAAACGTGGGAAAAACCAAACGACGAAGCTCGGATAAGAACGAAGAAGGCGACGCAACAAAGACCCGCGATCGCGGTTTAGAAACCGCGATCGCGGTTGTCCACAGACAAAACCGCACCCGCGGTTTCAAAACCGCGATCACGGTTATCCTGCGCTCGCGCCTCTGGCTTCTTGGCCGCGGTTTCCTCTCGCGGTCTTGGCTAGGTCTTATTTTTAGTACCTCTAAAAAATATTCTAAGACCCAATATAAAATTAAACGTATAATAATACGTTCAATAGATCTCACTGAGATTACAGAAATTGCCCAACACGTCTCGCTTACAGAACGAGGGTTGGGAAAATTACCCAAATACCCTTACTAAAATTGAGGGGTATTACATGACTACCCCCTTAAAAGAAATTTCGACCCCGAAACTTGGCTGATAACAACCCGGAGATGCGACCTTATACTAAGTTACCCAACCGTATAAGTTTAACCATGCCTAACCCATTTCACACTTTGTAAATTGGTTCAGGCATTTCTAGGTTAAGATCTATAAGTTGGTTCAAATTACTGTTAACGTAAGGTTAACCATAATTTAGACCATCCACAACCTAAGAGAATTCTATAACTTGCTTACACCAGACATACATTCTATCATATTACCCATATGGTAACATGAGGATTATTACATTACTACCCCCTTAAAATAGTTTCGACCCCGAAACTAGCATCGCTAAACTAAAGGGACCGGTTTCACCATAATCTCACTACCTGATCTTAGTATCCTTAATCATCTCATCCTTATACTTGCTCCTAGGAAAACGATATGTTTCCTCAACCATACTACTATCTCGCATATCCTATCTCCATGTGCTACACTTGTATTAACTCGTGACTATATCTACAAAGTCATAATTATCTTTAGGATAATAGTCTCCAAAAATCATCGTAATAGACTCGCTATACCTTAAGCATGAGAACACACATTTCTCTTTCACCTTTCCCTTTATAAGCCACTCTCAGAGTACATACCTTATCTCCCTTAAGTTGATATCCTTAAATAAATTTGGTTTCCGTAACCTATATCACCAAAGTCGAACTATTTATTCGATCATGATTCCGCTTACTACACTGCCTACATTCCTTACTCTCGTTAGAATTGATATGATCATCCACAAGATTACCATTGCCTTAATCAAAGTATCTATTATAATCTCCAATATAACCTCGCTATATTGCCCTATTCCTCATAAAGACCTTGATGTCCTCAAACAGAAGAATACAACATTTTTCTACTAACTTCCCTTCGATGATCAGATCCTCAAAGTACATACATAGAATTCAACTATACCTCAACTTATTACTTCCACTTGTCATATAGGCCTTACTCCTTACATACACGGCTCACCTATTTCATTGGTTACCTTAATCACATTTGGCCCTTGTGCCATATCTTAACTCAAAATCTTTACGCATGTGGTCCCACAATTAATCACACCACAACCTATGTCCGATTATCTCAACATGATCTAATAATCCATTTCATAAGATTATACTCCCGTTTTACCCAAACGTGCCATACGATCACCTTAATAGACGTGGGTCACCTTTTCCTCAAGTCCACTTGATATCATCCACATACTTACTTTATGCCACACTATTGACCTTCAAAACCGTAACAACTTTTTCCGGTCGAGTTTGCTATTCGCCCAGAAATCCTTAAGCAACCAGTTGTCCTCATACGATTTACTATCCCAAATCAAGCACCCTTTTGCTTTACTGATATTTACCATTTATCCAAGATTAACCTAACGTATTCCATTATTCAATCTCTACCTAAACCTTTAAGGTTCCTCAGTTCTATTTACTCAAAATACCATATTGATGAACGATGCCTTGCCATCAAAATCAATCACTTTACGTCCTAATCCTTCAATGGGTATATACGAGTAACATTTGTTACCTTGCTCCTTAAACGCACATGAGACAATCTCCCATGCTACATCCTTTGGTATCGATATCCTCCGAGTAACTAGGCCATACACCATAACCCTTCAATTTTAAGTGAGCTTTTTCCCAAAACAATCGTTTCACAACTTAATTTTCCAAAAAGTGCTATATCGTTGGCCTTATAGATGTCACACTCTCTTAAAGTCCACATATCAGACCTTGTAAATCTCCAGATATCATAACTCCATATCCCTTGAAGGTACAATTCACTGATTTAGTTCCTTGGCCCAATTAGGTTTGGCCATAAAGCTCACTTCCAACTCAAACCTTTAGTTTCCTCAAAACAAGATCATGATAAATCAATTAGCACAATTACGACCAATCACTTTATTTTCCCTAAACGTGACGTCAAATCGCCTTAACAGACATCGATCACTCTCCATCCAATCCTTATTTTGTTTCTCCTAGGAAAGCCTCATAACGAAACCTCAGATAATACTTTGACCTCACACCCTTAGCCTTTCCGAAAGTTTAACCCATTGAACCCACAATGAGCATATACTCACTTACACACTCCATAATCACACCCTTGGGTCCTAAGATTTTACTCAAGGTCGTAATAGAGTACGGTCTTTTTAGAGAAACTGGATTCCCTATGCACTATCTCTTATATACATTTATTCTCTTCTCGGCAATCTATCCACTTAGGTGACTACAGTATGACCTCACAACTAGGCATTCTGAACTTCATATAGTTCATTCTTATGTACTTTTATCAAAACAAATGTTCAGGGTACACATATGAGAAAGAAAAATTCTTCATCCCATAGAGCATTAACCACATACATTTGTTTCCTTTACATTAAGGAATTTTGGTAAAACTCAACTCACTAGATAACGCTCGTCAGCTCAATGAAAGGAGTGATTAATCTCATACCGATGTGACATTACTCCAAGAATAAAGAGAGATTCCTAAGAATGGATCTAGGAATTTAGTAATAGAGTCGCCCCTAGTGTTAACCATGTAGGGAACGAACACCTAGGCTCCATATGTTACCCCTCCTTTATGAGTCCTGACAGCCCTTATCCACACGTGACATAAACTGTTTTTGGCACTCACGGAGTCTCGTATGAACAAACAATTTGCAATAGTAACGAATTTAGTAATTTCCGGAACAAGGAAACACTTCTTTATTATTCGAAACATTACATAAAACAACTGACAGAAAGTCGAATAGACAGATTACTAAACTATGGAGACTATCGACACAAGTCATCGCTCCTTATTCTCAAAAGCCTTATAAAATACTACCACTCGTACAGGGCTTCCCTCCCGTCGGGGTGACATATCACAAAGAGTCGTTGCTCTTGACCCAAAGATTCCATAGGCGCCTTGCCTTTGATACGAGCAACAGATTGCTCCGGAGCAGACACTTCTGCCCTTGGGTTCTGCCCACTGCCAGCTTTTGAGGCCTGATATGCTTGTGTTGGCCTTAGGCCCTTCTGCCTACAGTATTCCTTCATGTGGCCTTCCTTCCTACAACCAAAGCATACCCTCTTATCCTTTTGGCAACTAGGACTCTTGTGCCCAGCTTTACCACAGTTGTGGCACTGAATCACGCCGTTACTCCAGCCTAATCCTTTGGCGGAGCCAGACTGAGTCGCCTTGGTCTTAGTATGACCAGACTTCTCGAACTTGGTGGGTGACGCCGACCGCTTGAACGAGCTAGCCCTACGATTCTTTTGCCCACCCTTTGCCTTAATCTGTGCCTCCAAACTAGTTGCGACTTGAGGTATGGGGGCCGCTTGTGTTTGTGGTATCACCCGGGCCGTTAATACTTCGACCACTAGCCCCACTATCTGCCCAATGGTCGTCACATTTAGCATGATCGGGCAGGAGGTGGAACTCCCCTTGCAGTTTGGGGGTCTGCTTGTCCCTGAAGAACATCCTGCCGCAGGGTCGGGTCATTATTACGTGAGCCAGATCCCGCATCTTCCCCTTGCGGAGTAGCACTCTTCAGCCGAATTCGAGAACCGTTTCTAGGACTTTCGTTAACTGCTTGGTTGGTGGATCGGGTGTCCATCATATGTTGATGAACCATAACATTAGTTTAAAACTTTTCCAATTTGTACATGACACTGAGTCAATTACGTTATGATACAAAATATAAGGGTCCAAACTAATAACTCTATATCAGTCTGACTGGCCCACCACCATTAACCGCAGAAACGACCTTCTTCTCTACTTGAAAGTGGGAACTCTAGGAGAAATATCAACCTTTAAATGACATTAAACCTAAGGAGAAACGATATTCCTAAGAATGGATCTAAGGAATAAGTAACAACTCGAAGCTTGCAGAAGTTTGAAAAACCACTTACTATTAAACCTTCTACTTTCAAACTTTATACTTTATACCTTTAAACCTTATATAAAAATAATTATTTATACAGTTTAGTTTTTTTTTCAAACTAGTGATACGATTATCACAAAACTCTTACTAAGACCAAAATCACACTTTTAAAGTTACAATCATAAACTTAATTTATATGCTTATAACACGCCATTTATAAACCAATTGTAAATACCTTTGAATTTCAAATAGCTAAATCATTATTTTAAATTAAATTCCAAGAAATAGTTAAGACTTTTAAATTTAACTTTTGAATTCTTGAAATTCCTTTTTAATCGAAAATAGGTTGAAAATAGTTTCGAAATTAATTTTCGAAAATTCTCAAACCTAACAATAGGCCAAGAATTTTAAAATCATTGCTCTGATACCATAATTGTAACACCCCCGACTTATGTCGGTAGTGCCACACACCAGTGACCTCAGACGTTACTGTCCAAAGTCACCCTAGGCTTTAATCGAAACAATTAAGCTTAAATAAGTATATTAAATAACGAAAGTTTAAACAACGGAAGACATATTTAAATAAAAGTCAACCTTTTATTAACAGACTTCTCATGAAATAAGAAGTGATGACTTTACAACATAGTGAAATATCAGCAGAAGACTTTTAAATTACACAGCGGAAGCCTTTTAAATTACACAGCGGAAGATTTTAAGAATAAACCTATTACATGACTAGGTTATAAAAAAAAATATTAAAGTAATACTTAACGACCTTGAAATACTGACACTTAAATCTTCAACTGCAAGCCTCTTCTTCAATTGGTTACTTCGAGTCTTCAGGAACCAACCACTGATGTGTCGTATAGGACGGATGACACCAGCCAACCATGCAAGGAATAAAACCCAGTTGGTTAGTCTAATGAAAGACTATGCAAGGGTGAAAACAGAATGGTTCTAGTGATCGTAACCGTTTACTATCATTGTCCTTCGAATAATAACCGAAGGAACGATATATAACCCGGAACTTTCACGGAATGATTAGAATTTAGACATGCACTGAAAAGAAGACTCCAAAGGAATTGAGTCTTATGGGAAAGTATGACAAATGTTTGGGAACGTTATAGTTTTCATACAAGCGTTTAAAAATGACTTGATCATTTGGGTCAACGACCAACCTCACCGCGCAATGCGAATCCAGATTGGAAAGAAGACTTACTCTAACCAAAGTCCGGCCACACGATTGAAGCTGTGGATGCTGGATTCCTCTCGCCGAAGACCCCTTTTTATAGGGCTGGAAGGAGCTCAACGCCGGCCACACGAATTGACTTGCCTCCCTCAACGGCGAAGTTACGAAAATGTGGGAAAAACCAAACGACGAAGCTCGGATAAGAACAAAGAAGGCAACGCAGCAAAGACCCGCGGTCGCGGTTGTCCACAGACAAAACCGTGCCCGCGGTTTCAAAACCGCGGTCGCGGTTATCCCGCGCTCGCGCATCTGGCTTCTTGGCCGCGGTTTCCTCTCGCGGTCTTGGCTAGGTCTTATTTTTAGTACCTCTAAAAAATATTATAAGACCCAATATAAAATTAAACGTATAATAATACGATCAATAGATCTCACTAAGATTACAGAAATTGCCCAGCACATCTCGTTTACAGAACGAGGGTTGGAAAAATTACCCAAATACCCTTACTAAAATTGAGGGGTATTACATATCATTACCCTTTGATTGAGCCTACTTTTTGCTACTTGTGATTGCCTTGGCCTTAGTCTTTTCTTCCTTTACTTGCTTGGCTTCACTTAGTGCTTGGGAACTTGTTACTTGGTTTGCTTTGTGTCCTTGTAGGTGACACCCATATGGAAGACCAATTGGAGGCCGGCAACCGAAGCCCTTGAAGCTCCTCTCCCACCATCTCTCCCAACTCCTTTGAGGCTCGGCTGGCCGAGGAGCGTCTCTTAGCGGAGGCTGCCGCTCGGCATGCCCAAAATAGCGACGCTGCCAACCACACCCTCATGGCCGAGTTGGCTCGCTCTCGCCAAGAAAATGAGCGCCTCGCAGCCGCGTATGCCGCCCTTGCGCAACACATGGCAAGCCTCTCCACGACCGACCCCTACGGCCACGCCGCCCGTAGCACCACCGCCGCCCATACTCATCCTTACCGGTGCGCCCTCCCACAGCCCCGTGGATGAGCACCGTGAGCACTTGGCGTGTGACCGGGGCAAGGACCCCATTTACCCATCTCCGACGTCCGAGGCCCGCGCCTTGGCCGCAAGTTTGGGTCCACCCCGGGAACCCTTTTACTATGATCGCCCTCCGGCGCGCCATGAAGTCGGCGGTCATCATGATGCTCGGCCGCTGCTGGGCCGGCATCGCCACCGCCCCGCTGCCCACTTGGCCGGTGCCGCCTCCTCGCGCCCTGTCCGGGCCCCTGTCATCGGCGATGAGGCTCCTAATCCCCGCTATGGCCATGGAAGCCTTGAGGCTTTTGATGAGGATGACGACTCCTATGGGGACCATGAGGTGTATGGTGACCTTGAGGAGGTCTTCCATGAAACCGTGGAGGAGGACCCTTTGGCCGAGTTCCACGCACCGGAGTTGGGTCGTGTCCGAGGCCCCCCGCTTGATCGGCGAGATTCCCATTGGTTGCCTCCACCGCAACCGGCTCATCGCGGCCGTGGGCACCCCGCATGCCAACACTTTGAGCGGCGTGGCCCCATGGAGGCTCCACAACACTATGGCCAACGCCGAGAGATCAAGGTCAAGATTGATCCCCTTGACGGCGAATATGATGCGGCAAAATTTCTTGATTGGAAGCAAGCCACGGAGTATGCTCTCAACCATTGCCATTATGAAGACTATGAGCGGGTTGAGATCGCCACAATGCAATTCACCGGCCTTGCCCGTGCATGGTGGTTCCGGTTCACCACCGAAAGGGAGAGGCGCGGCTTGCCTCCACTTGAGTCTTGGAATCAACTTGTTCATGTCATGACCAAGCGGTATGTACCGGAGGACTACCTTGAGCACATGTGCCTTCAAATTGTAGTTGCCCGCCAAGGCTCCCGCACACTACTTGAGTTCTTTGCCGAGCTTGAATAGCTCATCCACAAGGCCGGCATGTCTACCACCCCCGCCTCTCTCCGAACCATGTTCCTCCGTGGCCTTGACATTGAGATCTGGGAGCCCTTGATCTTGCTCCCCATCCGGGACATCAATACTCTTACCCAGACCGCCATGGAGATCCATACACAACTCCAAAGGAAGAGGCGAGCCGCATGGGCACGCACCCAAGTGCCTAGGTCTTTGTTCTCTCCTAGCTCATCAAGTGGCCCTCCGCTGGTCGCCCGTCCAGCCGCGCCGCCCCGCGCCAGCCCCACCGCAGTGAGTTCCGCCCCAGCCGGTGCCGCGCGCCTAGCCGCCCCACCTCACGGCCCCACTGCGGTCGCGTGCCCCGTAGGCCTCTCCACCGAGCGCTCAAGTGACCGGGTTTGTTTTAAGTGCGGTGGCCGTGAACATCTTCAACGAGATTGCCCGAACAACAAGCGCATCTTGTTCACTTCCCAAGGTGGATACGAGTCCTTCGAGGATGATGACGAGGGCCCGGAGGAGGAAGACGTGGTGGCCACCGAGGAGGCTCCCTACGAGGAGTTTGATTGTGCACCTTTGGAGCATGGCGCCGGGACACCGCTTGGCCTCGTGGCCCACCGAGTTCTTTCGGCAAGGGAGGTTGACATCCTAGATCAAAGGGAGAACCTTTTCCATACGAGGTGTCTCATGGGCTTCGCCTCCTTGAGCGTGATCATTGATGGAGGCTCTTGCGCCAACATAGTCAACGAGAGAGTGGTCAAGTGTAATAACCCTCAATTTTAGTAGGGGTATTTGTGTAATTTTCAAACTTTCGTTTTGTAAGCAAGACGTGTTAGGCATGTTCTGTAATCCTGTAAGAACCATATGAATGTGTGGATACACATTTAATGAAATGTATGGGTTCTAATTATTGGAGGGTTGCTAAAATCAGAATTAAGCAAGACCCGCGATCAAGGCTCGAGAGCCGTGGCCGCGGCACTGCCTGCGACCACGGTTATGAAACCACGATCACGGCTCTATGCTTTGTCTTCTTCCTCCTCTTTCCCGAACGTCGATGATCTGCATTTCCCACGTGACTCTCCGAACGGCGGGAGCTGGATCGGTTGGCCTCCTCTGCATTGAGTGGGGAGCTCTATTCTGAGCCTATAAATAGGGCTCAGATCCACCATTCTCCTCCACCATTCTCATTCCTTTCTTCCTCTCGTTGTTGCTTTGTTGTGGTGTTTGTCGATGAAGTTGTCATTGCCGGAAGCCGAGGTCGTCGCCGTTGTGAAGTTCTTGGAGTGGTGGAAGTGCGCAATTGTCCAGAAAGCGAAGATACGTGCCTCATCGTCGTCGGTAAGGCTCCGAAGTTTGATTTAAGCTCGTGTCGGGATGGAGTCCTGCGACCGCGGCTCCATCTACCGCGACCGCGGCTGGGCTGAGGCTCGCGATCTCAACCAAGGCATGGCCCGCGATCGCGGCCTCTTCTGCCGCGATCGCGGCTTTGCTATCCGCGACCGCGACACTGCCCTTTTTCCTTCGTTTTGTTTCATCTGTTCGTACCGTAACTAATTAGGGTTTCGTTTCATCGATATTGGATTGTGCTCGTCTCCATGGCTGATTGTACGGATTGGGATCCGACCCTACTGAATGATGATAAATTCCAACAGGAATTTTAGTAGGCAGCCGTGTACAAGTTCAAGTTTCCGGATTTCGGACCCAACTCTTCGTTCGTCCAGACTAAGGCAAGTGGCGGTTCACTCTTGTTGATTTATTCCATATTTTCTTGATTATCAATTACGTAATTGTTTAATTAAGTTGGAATAAAGTTATTGATTTGTGTTTGGGAACCTAAACGATAAAATGTTGTGTTAAAAGTATGAATTTATAATAGGTTATATATATTGCTAGAAGCAACGCTATTATATATAATTCTATATGATATTACCATAACGTGATAAATGGATTTTGGTGTGGATTTATATGTGGACTTACATGCTTAGTTAGCATGAGTATTTGTAGGAACGCTATGTACCTTGCGAGGTCTAGTCGTTTCTTTATAACAAGTATTAGGAGGTTTTTGCCCTAGTACTCCTGGTCATGATCGTACCCTTATTCGGATATAAGTGGTAGGTGCACTTAGCTAGTGCCAACATTCGGGATTCATCCCAAAGATATCTCTCGTATTGAGATGATGTGAATTAAAAGCCTTAACGTGAATGTATATTTTGAAAGTAAATAAGATAAGTGCTTTTGCGCACATAATTAATATACCCTCGGGCGAGAAGTACAACGTGGAACCCGCCCGGACTCTTGTTAGAGTAAGTCCTCTTTCCAATCTGGATTCGCATTGCGCGGTGAGGTTGATCGTGAGCCCAAATAATCAAGGTCATTTTTATAAACTTGTGTGAAAACTTAACGTTACCAAACAATTGCATATGTCTCCTATAAGACTCAATTCCGTTGGAGTCTTCTTTTCGATGCATATCTTCTGCTATCATTCCGTGAAAGTTTCGGGTTATGTATCGTTCCTTCAGTTATTACTCGAGGGACAATGATAGTAAACGGTTACGATCACTAGAACCATTCTGCTTGTACCCTTGCATAGTCTTTTATTAGACTAACCAACCGGATTTTATTCCTTGCATGGTTGGCTGGTGTCATCCATCCTATACGACACATCAGTGGTTGGTCCGCGGCAATTTGAAGTAACCAATCGAAGAGAAGGCTTGCAGTTGAAGTTTGCATTTTAAGAAGTAATATTTCCAAGGCATGTATGTTTAATTTGAAATAAATGTAATACATAGTCATGTAATTAGGACTACTTTAAAAGAGTCTTCCGCTGTAATTTAAAAGTCTTCCGTTGTCACTATACTTTGTTGTAAAACCGTCCCTCTCATTTTACGAGAGGAATCTTAATAAAAAGGTTGAGTCTTCCACTAATTATTCTTTCGTTATTTAATATTTATGTATTTATTTAAGCTTAATTGTTCCGATTAAAGCCTAGGGTGACTTTGGGCATTAACGTCTGAGGTCATTGGCGTGTGGCACTACCGACATAAGTCGGGGGTGTTACATCAAGCACTTCAGTCTCAACACCACTCCCCACCCTCAACCATATAGCCTTCAATGGCTTTCCGAAGGTAAAGGTGATGTGGTATCAAGGCAATGCCACATCACTTTCTCTATTGGGCACTATGTTGATAAAATTCTTTGTGATGTTATTTCTATGGATGCCACTCACCTTTTGCTAGGTAGGCCTTGGCAATTTGACCGAAGGGTGATCCATGATGGCTTCCTCAACACCTTCGTGTTTGTCCATGAAGGGAAGTGTATCACTCTCTTGCCCATGACCCCCCGAGAGATCCTTGAAGACCAAGTCGAGCGCAACCGCCTCAAGGCCATGGAAGCATCCAAGGGCCCGGCACCGTAGGCCATGCCCGCTGCCTGTGCCCGTGCCTCCACAAGCGCGATGCCCCGACTGTCGGCCCCTCTACCTCCCTCCGCCTCGGTGCCTCAACGCCCGGGCAAGGGTGAGCGTCCCAGCGCCGGTGCTCAGCCACCGGTCGACGCGCTCACCACTGGCACGGCCTCCGCCACCCCCAATACGGCACCCGTGTAGGCGGCGCAGCCCTCGGCCAAGCTCGGCATTCCGGCCAACCTCCAAGGGCGTGTTAGCAACGCCTCCTTTTGGCTCGGCACCGCCACCTCACGCCGGTGCTCCAAGGCCGCCGTCCATGCTTTCTTCTTGTGCCCCACCATTGCCTTGCCACTCCAGCCCCAGCCGCCACCTTGCCGCCTTGCATCTCGGCCTTGTTGAAGGAGTTCGTCGATGTCACGCCGGATGAGATCCCGAATGGCTTGCCCCCGGTGCACGGCATTGAACACCAAATTGATTTTGTGCCGGGCGCATCCCTTCCCAACCGCGCGGCTTACCGAGCTAGCCCCGAGGAGACCGCCGAGATCCAAAAGCAAGTTCAAACGCTCATGGACAAGGGCCATGTCCGAGAGAGCCTTAGTCCATGCGCGGTCCCAGTGCTACTTGTGCCAAAGAAGGATGGCTCGTGGCGAATGTGTGTAGATTGCCAGGCCATCAACCAAATCACCATCAAGTACCGGCACCCTATTCCGAGGTTGGATGATATGCTTGATGAGCTTCATGGTGCCATCTTCTTCTCTAAGGTGGATCTCAAAAGTGGATATCATCAAATCCGCATGAGAGAAGGTGATGAGTGGAAGACCGCTTTCAAGACTAAGTATGGCTTATATGAATAGCTTGTCATGCCATTTGGGCTCTCCAACGCCCCTAGCACCTTCATGTGCCTCATGAACCATGTCTTGAGGGCCTACTTGGGCAAGTTCGTGGTGGTCTACTTTGATGACATTCTCATCTATAGCAAGTCCTTGGAAGATCACACGACACATTTACGGGCTATTTTTGAGTGCCTACGCAAGGAAAAGCTCTACGCCAACCTTGCTAAGTGCACCTTTTGTGCCCCCTCGACCACCTTCCTCGGCTATGTGGTGGGCAAGGAGGGTATGCGTGTTGACGAGGAGAAAGTCCGAGCAATCATGGAATGGCCACGCCCCACAACTGCAACCATGGTGAGATCATTCCTTGGTCTTATCGGGTTCTATAGGCGTTTTGTTCATGATTTTAGTACCATCGCAGCCCCATTGCATGAGTTTACCAAGAAGGGTGCCGAGGTTGATTGGCAAGCCAAGTATGAAGCCGCCTTCAACTTGCTCAAGGATCGATTGTGCCATGCCCCGCTTCTCCAACTTCCCGACTTCTCCAAAGTCGTTGAAGTGGAATGTGATGCCTCCAACATTGGCATAGGAGGAGTGCTTCAACAAGACCGCCGCCCCATCGCCTACTTTAGTGAGAAACTTTCGGGGGCGGCACTCAACTACCCAACCTACGACAAGGAACTCTATGCCTTGATCTGGGTGCTCAAGACTTGGCAACATTATTTGTGGCCAAAGGAATTCATCATCCACTCGGATCACGAGGCTCTTGCTTACTTGAAGAGCCAAGCTCACCTTGGTCGGAGGCATGCTAGATGGGTGGAGTTCATGGAGACTTTTCCCTATGTGGTGAAGCACAAGAAAGGCCAAGATAATGTGGTGACCGATGCTCTCTCCCGAAGGTATCTTCTTCTTTCTCATCTTGATGCTAAAGTTTTGGGTTTTTCTATGCTTAAATCATTATATGCTCAAGACCCTTTCTTTGGCCACATTGTTGAGGAATGCTCCCGTCGAGGAGAGTTTGAGAGTTATTTCTTGGATGAGGGCTACCTATACCGAGCCGGAAAGTTGTGCATCCCTAGTTCTTCAATTAGGCACCTTTTGATTAAGGAAGCCCATGAGGGTCGTGGTCACTTTGGTGTGGCCAAGACACTCGCAGCCCTTAGAGAGCACTTCTTTTGGCCCAAAATGGCCCATCATGTCTCCATGTTTTGCAAGGCTTACATTACTTGCCATCATGCCAACTCTAGGACCAAACCACATGGCCTTTACACTCCATTACCCATTCCATCGGCCCCTTGGAAGGATATTTCCATGGACTTCATAACCGGGTTGCCAACTTCTAATAAGGGGAGGGATTCCATATTTGTGGTGGTTGATAGGTTCTCCAAGATGGCACACTTTATCTCTTGCAAGACCACCAACAATGCTTTGGAAATTGCTTCTCTCTTCTTTGATCATGTGGTTAAGTTGCATGGAATCCCTAGAACCATAGTGTCGGATCGGGACCCTAAGTTTGTGGGAGACTTTTGGGGGACCTTGTGGGGAAAACTAGGCACCAACCTCTTATTCTCTACTAGTTGCCACCCCCAAACGGATGGGCAAACCGAGGTCACCAACCGAACCTTGGATTCCTTGCTTAGAGCCGTCCTTAGGGCCAACCCACGCAAGTAGGAGGACTTACTTTCATATGGTGAGTTTGTGTATAATAGGTCCATGTATACGACGACCAAGCTCACACCGTTTGAAGTAGTCTACGGCCGGAATCCCGTCACACCGCTTAACATGGTGCCACATCCGTTGGGCATTGCCGAGCACCCGCAAGGAGCCAAGCACGCCGACTTCATCCACGAAATCCATGAGCGCACCCGGGTTCAACTCGAGTGCCACGCAACCCAATACGAGGCCCAAAACAATAAAGGCCGGTGCCGTGTTGTCTTTGCCCCGGCGACCTCGTGTGGGTCCATTTGCGCAAGGAGAGGTTCAAAGCCCACAGCCAATCCAAACTCAACCCCCGGGGTAATGGTCCTTTCTACATCCTTCGTCGCTTTGGAGACAACGCTTATGAAGTCGATCTTCCCGAGAAGTATGGTGTCTACCCCACCTTCAACGTGGCTGATTTGACCCCCTATGTGCCACCGGAGTATGATGAAGAATTGGGGACAATTCTCCCTCAAGAAGGGGAGAGTGATGAGTGCTAAGCACCCATCGACAAGAACATTCAAGGCCCGGTGACTAGGGCCCGAGCTATGGCCCAAGCCATCAATGGCCTAGTCCACCGAGCCATCACAAGTTCGAGCCAAGGCGAGCCTTCCGGCCTTGGGCCAAGATCACTATTGTGCCTCACCTCGGACTAGCCATGGTGCCGACGCCTCCATGCCACGACAATCAAGCCCCGTGGATTCGACTCCAAGGCATCAAGGCGCGCGCCATCCCCCAAGCCTATGGCTTCTATCCCCTTGTTAGTTTATTTAAAATTGCATTTCCTTTTGAAGGACGTGTGGACCCATTTGTGGAATGGCTCCTAGTCCACTTTTAGACCTAGACTATTTAAACCTTGTAATGCCTTCATTTCTAACTAGTTGAAGAATTAAAGAGTGGCCAAAGCCTTGGGTAAGAATTTATCTCCCCTAGGCAGCTACTATCTTCTATCAACTCAAGCTTCTAACTCTTCAATCCCTCTTTTCCCCTTCAATCTCATTTTGGATCCCTCATGCTCATAAGCTCTCGTTAGAAGCAAGACAATATCAGCCAAGGAACCTCCAAGAGAGGTTCCCTTGGCACCTCCACCGTTCGCACCTCCTCTCGGCCACCCTCCGGGCCTCTCAGCGCTCCCCTTGGTGTTCCACCTCTTCCACGATTGAGTGCCTCTTCTAAAGGCCATTGGAGATCATTCAAGCTTAAGAGTGGAGAAGGAACCCTAGCTTGGCCACGATCTAGTTTCTCTTAGGAAGAAAAACCTCTTTGGGGGTTTGATTCTCATCATTTAATCAGTTTTGTTGTTGCTAGACCCTTGAAAGTTACATCCTTAACTTCCGTGTTTTCCTCACTTTGTTGCATCTTAAATCAGCATTTTATTGTGCATTTTATGTTGTTTGCATGCTAAAAGTCGAGGACACAAAATATGGGAAAAACACCAAATGTTTGACAAAGAAAAATTGTGATCTTGAAAGTGTAAAGTGTGAATTCGTGTAAGAAAAAGTTACTATACAAATTGTCAAAGTTTGTAAATCAGTTTTAAGCCTTAATAGGAAAAGTTGGACTCAACACAAAAAAGAGGTTTGGCATAGAAAAACTCGGATCCGACGAAAAATAAAGGAAAATAGGTCGGACTTAGAAAAACTCAGACCCAACGAGAAAATAAGTTGATCTTGGCTAAGAAAGTTTGAGAAAAAATTCATCTTGTTGTGCTCGTACAAAATTTCATCTTGTTGAGTTGGTTGCCTTTTCTTCCATCACCAATCTACCCTAGCCCTAACCTTTTCACGAGCTTGCAAGTCTGATTTTTGGGGTGAACATTCACTACTTGTTTGGCTTTCCTTGTGTTGCCTAATGTACCATTGAAAGGTAGCCCTACTTTCTGTAAAGTCTTGGATGTTTGGCTTGTTTCCTTACTAACCTTGATTAGGAAAGCTCAAATGGATCAAGATGATCTCGGACTTAAAAAATTTGGCCATGCTCTTACAAGTCCACCAATAAGATGGTCTACAATTGGCGCTTTTTCGTGAGGAAAGCGAGCGCCTTGCAAATCAGTTCATTAGGCGCCTTGACGTGAAGTTGGACCAACTTGCAAGAGTCCATGCTATACATAATGAGCCCACAAAGTTGGCTGAACCAAATCAAGTCAAAGAGCCTCTACTGATGTTTGAGCCATCCATTTATGGAGGAGAGCTTGAGGAGCGAGAAACAAAGAAAAAGAAGGACGAAGTTTTGGAACCATCGCCTACTCCTACAAGAAGCAAGCAAAACCCTACCATCATTCTTAGTTCACTAAGTTCTTTGGCTACTCCATGGTTGAATGCGACACCTATGGTCATGTTATGCTTGTCATTTCAACTCCAAGAAAAGGTCAATGCCATAGATGTTTTGCAATCCGAGAAATCATTTTTTTACCATAAAAAGAAGGATGTTTCAATGAAGTATACTCATAGGGAAGTATCACTTGTCTCCACCTTATCAATTTTATCTCTTGGGTTTGAAAATGAACATATAACAAGGTGTACGACATCACAAGTGATAAAATCAATTTTTGCATGTAGAACTAGATACTCTTGTGTGCACCATAATTCTCTTTCTCAATACATGTCTTGTGGGATGCATCTAGTTCATAATATTTTCACCATTTCCAGACATAAGTGTTATGTTGATAGTTACATTACTATGCATGTACATAGGACTAGAAAGAAGAGTGGAATAGCTTGTGCATGCATCCTTGCATATCATATAAAACTTGGAATTTTCATTCTTATGTTATCACATTTTCTTGGTAGAGTACAAATGCCTCACAATTCTATTTTACTTGTAGGGAACGTGGATTTGGGGTCGAATCCCTTTCAAGGGATGGAGGATGATGTGACCCTGCCTAAGGTCAATCAAGAAGACTCTCCCATGTCTTCACCAAGCTCTCCCAAGGCGCCCAAGCCCCACCTCACTCATTCACAAGCGCGCGTAACCGCTAGGGTTTCTACAACAAAGCAAGGCTATGAACCACCTCCTGGCGTGATCACAAGGGCCCAAGATTCTAGACTCAATACTAAGCTTATAGAGGGTCTTTTGAGCTTAGGAGCACTGAGCCCATTTGTACTTGACTCGGTGATTCTTCTTTAAGTAAAGCTGGCGTCGGCGCCTCCACTGCAGTATTGACATGTTGGCGTAAAACGAGGCCCATTTCAAATTCACTCAGGCCTTTTGCTTCAAATTAAAGGGGGGCACGTGTGAACTCTTGCTCTACAAGATCAATGAAGGATTTGTTCAGATTTTAAGTCATTTTATTGATGTAATTAGTTGGCTAAGTGAAGGGTTTTTCCTTGTCTTGAATAGGCTAGCTCAAGAGTTGTAACTCTTGCAATTTTGTTCATATTTAAGTTGGCCTTGTTGGCCTTTGTTACTCACTTCAAGCTTAATCAAAAGCCGAGTTCTCTCAAGAGTGATCCTCTTAATTTTCTCTAGAAAATTCCTCTTGCTCGTGAGTTATATCGAGTTGATCGAGCGTTCTTGAGTGCGTTATATCTCAAGTTTCCTTGATCCTTGTTCTCTACTTTTGTGGTGCATTATATCCACCTAAGTATAGCATACCTATCCCTTCCAAACCATCAAAAAACAACCAAAAAGATCAGTCATTAACTGCCCTTGAATCGTCTAATCTCTAGCCAAAGAAACATCATCGAAGAGATCTAGTTTCGTGCCTTTTTCGAAGATACAAGCACGAACCATTCTTACCTTGAACTGAGCATTGGAGGCGCTTTCCTTATCAATAGGTGAGTGTGTTCCATGTAGAAGTTGTGGTTTAAACCTTTTGGAGATGATTAAGTGTGTGAAGCTATGGTTTGAAGAAACATACTTAATGTGACATTATAAGTTTTTTAAAAGGAAAGTAATGTAATGATATGTGGATTATTGAGAGATATAGTCCTATGTAAATGATAAATTTGGGTTAGCCAAAAGTTTTCTTAATTTGGGATAATAAATTGTGGGAGAAAAATTTAATATTCGAGCATATTTATGGACGAAGAACAAACCCAGTCGATAAAAATTTGTTTATATTTGGGTGTATTAAACTTGAAAGATGAAATTAAGTTAGAAATTCTCGCCGGCTAGGCTTGGGGAAAAAATTATTTATATTTATTAAGGTGATTTTATGACACGTTTTGGAGAAAATAAAGTGATTCATCATTATGGTATCAAATGAATTAGGGAAAATTAATTTAAATAATCTAGTCTTTAGATGGGTGGTAAATAAATAACCCAACCTTCAGAAATATAAAAAAATAACCCAAAATTTATACCGTGTGTTAAAATGCTAACCCCACTCATTTTCCGGCATAACATTCCGATCAAACAAGATGACATGACACCGTAGGAATGACATGGAAGCCACCATTGAAAATTGAAAGAAACCCATATAGCCCATGTATACCCGTGTGAAATCAAATCAGGGAAGATGGCAATGAAGAGGAGAGATTCAAGGTTATAGAGGGTAATTTCCGTCCGTCTTTTTTCTCTTGTAGGCCATCTCCCTCCCATCATTTTTTACATATATCAATTTCTGGGCGAGTTTTGTGGGTACAAGGTTGCAAATGTCCTCCTGTATCCAAAACCACGAAGCAAAGAACAAAACTAAAAAATTTAAAATGTGAACTAAATATCACTCTTCTACTCAAGTCGACTCTTCACAACCCTGCAACCCCGACTTCCACTCTGAAATTTGTCTTCAATTTGGCTTTGATGTTTGTCCCCAATTTCTTGCCTCAAAGAACCCTAAATCCCAATTCCATTCTGTTTTAATCTCCAATTTTTCAATCACATGATTTGCACGTGATTTAGTTCTCTAGTGTGGCAACTGATTGGCAAACAAGTTTGCCATGTCATTTTTCTGATGCCACGTCAGCCTATTTGATCGGAATGTTACCCATAGACATAAGTGGGGTCAACTTTTTACCACACTCTCAAAGTTTGGGTTATATTATGAACTTTTTGAAGGTTGGGTTATTTATTTACCACCCATCTAAAGATTGGGTTAATTTAATTAGTTTTTCCAATGAATTATCAAAATCATATTTTAAGAAAAAATAGAAATAAGATGTTGTGTGATTATTTGCGGGAAAAATTAAGGAATCTTAATGGTCTTAAATAGATATGGATTATTTGAATGTTAATTTTATTTGAGAAGATTTTGAGTTAGAGATGGAAATAAGGGTCAAATTTAATCAAAGTGAATACTGGAAATTGTGAGATGTACACTTAAGGAATAATGAGTTATGATATTTTGGGAGTTACTAACACTAGAAGTTTGAGTTATATGTGAATTTGATATATGTACCTTGGGATTCAATTATATAGAGGAAATTGGAGGAGAAATGTCGTGATCTTTTGCTTAAGGGATATTAAGATCTTTTTGACGAGTAGTGCATAATAGCAAGATAATCTTGGAGACTGTAATTGCTATTCTAATTAACCTAGTGGATTGAATATGGATTAGGATGAGGGTTAATGAAAGAAGGCCATATGTAAGAGGAAGAATTATGATCGAGGATATCGATTCGACTTTTGGGAGATTAGTTACAAGGATAAAATTCGTTAAGGATATTAAATTAAGGAAGTCAGATAAATGTGAAAAATTGGTCCTTTATCTTCGTAGTGCTAGCTAGTTTTGGGGTCGAAACTATTTTTTAAAGGGGTAGTAATGTAATAACCCAAAATTTCTAAAAGTTTATAAGTAAATATCTTTCCTTTGATATTAAATGGAATTTTAGGAGATATTTTATTTTTACAAAAATAAAAGTTAAATAAGATATAATTTAAGTTTAAATTATTTCTATTAATATCTTTATAAGGAGTATTAGAGATATGGTAAAAATGGATACAAAATATATTATTTTATAAGTGTATATGTCCAACATATAACTTGATAAATTAATTTGGACAAAATCTAGGTTTTGAAACTTATTAATTTCATTGGTAATAAATTGAGGATGAAAATGCCTTGAATTATAATGTTCGGGCAACATGTTCAATTTAGTCTAAAAAAAGAGGCTGGCGTGTGATACTACCGTAAAGAGTGGACAAAAAATACAAATTCCCTAAATTTACACATGAACAGGCCTGATGCTTCCCCTATTTTTTCGATAGGAGGTGCAAATTTTCAAAATTAAAATTTGAATTCGTTAGATTGATTTAATTGATTCCGTAAAATTTGAGATACTCTTAAATAACTTATCTATGAAAGCCCTAAGCTTAATGAGGTAATTAGATATAGATTTTTTCTAGTGTGTGCCCATATACACACTCTAATAAGTTATTAGAGTTATTGTTGTTAATTAGTTGTTTAATTACTTCTCCATATAAAAGGTCACAGAAAGGTGTATTTAGTCGGCCCTTTGTGTGGCTTAATCCATCAGAAAACGTTCCCAAATTTCCATCTTTTCATGGTATCATGAGCATGTTGCTTCAACCCTATTTTGTTTCCCTCCACCGCCGATCTGTTGTTTGTTTGCACTGATGTGTTGCTTCTCTTGCCCCTGTTCAGCACGACCCTAAGTCGCCACTCTCTGTCAGTTCTCGACAATGAGTGAATCCGACCACGAGACTCTCAATCCTACATCACCGCTGAACTTGTGATCTGGCTCCACTTTGCGCCCCCTCGATCAAACTTCTCCATTCTATCTTCATCCTTCGGATCATTCGGGCTTGTCGATCTGCCCCGTGGTCTTAAACGGTGATAATTATAAAGAGTGGACCGATGCTATGAGGAACGCGTTCAAGGCGAGAAGGAAACTTGGCTTCATTGATGGTCGGATTGTTCAGCCTGATGTCAATTCCGACGCTATTGATGATTGGTGGAGCATTAATTCGATGCTCATCGGATGGATCGTCAAATCCATCAAATCCTCGCTGCGCTCTTCCATCTCTTATCCTAAAACTGTTTGCGAGTTGTGGGATGATCTGCGGCTTCGATTCTCGGTCGGTAACGGACCAAGAATCCTTCAGATTCGCTCCGACCTCGCTAATTGTCGTCAAGGAGGTCAGTCTGTTGCTGCGTACTTCGGCTCCTTGAAGAAGTTGTGGGATGAATTGCTGACTTATGTCCCTCCAAAGGCCTGTCATTGTGGCCACTGCACTTGTGCTCTTACTGCTCAAATCCGGACTGAACGTGACGAAGAGCGTCTCCACCAATTTCTGCTCGGTCTTCATGATAGCTTTGGCACTCTTCGATCGAGTCTCATGGCGCAGGAACCTTTACCTCCTCTCAGCCGGATCTATGCCCTCGTCGTTCAGGAAGAGCGCCATAAAACGTTGATGAAAGACCGCGAAGCCACGACTGATGTGATGGCGTTCACTGCTCAGTCCAAGCAATCTCATCAACGCTCTTCCGACAAGCCTCGCCCCCTGTGCAACCATTGTAATCGACTTGGTCATGATGTGACGAAGTGCTACCGTCTCCACGGCTTCCCTGAAGGTTGGGTTCACCGTGGGTCTGGTCGAGGCTCCTCTTCTTCTACGCCTCCTTCTTCTGACCCCGGCGCTGGCCGTGGTAGAGGGTGGGGCTTCTCTGGTGCTGCACACGCTGCTCAGCAGCAACAATCCCCCTCCCGTACACCTGGACAGATCACGACTCACGACAAGGCTGCTTTCGGCGCAGCTCTCGACTCGGATCAATGGAAGACTGTGATGCAGATGTACAACTCTAGGAACACTCCATATGGCACGTTCTCTGATGCTACTGGTAAGAACTCTTCATGGATTTTAGACACCGGTGCGTCTCTCCATATGACGGGTAACCGGGATCTTATTCGGGATCTCATTAATATTGCTCATGTTCGGATCAAGCTTCCGGACAATCGCTTTGCTACTGCAGTTCATGAAGGCTCCTTAGTATTCTCTCCTAATGCTCGGATTGATCATGTTTTGTTTATCCCGTGTTTGGATTGCAATCTGATATCGTTTGGTCAGTTAACTCTTCATTCACAATGTGTTGTCACTTTAACGGATAAGTTGTGTGTGATTCAGGAACGCATTTCGAGGACGGTGATTGGTGTGGGTGAGACACGGGGTGGGGTCTATTGGTTGTTGCATTACTCCACTTCAGATCAGGCTTGTCATGCTTCAGCGTCGTCTTTTACTGTTTCTGCAACTGTCTGGCATCAACGATTGGGGCATCCGTCTTCGTCTGTGATGTCATCTTTATCAGTTTGCTCAACTTCTAATAGCTCTAGTGAACCTTGCGATATTTGTTTTAAAGCTAAACAAACTCGTGTTGCATTTCCTCTAAGTTACAATAAAGCTGATGTTAATTTTGAGCTTATTCATTGTGATGTTTGGGGCCCTTATAGCACCCCCTCCTCTTGTGGAGCGTCTTATTTTCTTACTATATTAGATGATTACTCTAGAGCTACATGGGTTTATTTGATGAAATCCAAGTCTGAGGTTGTTACTTTGATAAAGCATTTTTGTGCTCTTGTTCGAAGGCAGTTCAACTGTCATGTGCAGCGGTTCCATTCTGATAACGACACTGAGTTTTTCTGTCTCAAGGACTACTTCTCTGAGCAAGGAATTCTCTTTGAGACTTCATGTGTGTATACGCCTCAGCAAAACAGGCGTGTTGAACGCAAGCACCGTCACCTTCTCAATGTGGCACGTGCCCTGCGTTTTCAGGCTTCTCTTCCCATTCAGTTTTGGGGAGAATGTGTTCTCACTGCTTGTTATTTGATCAATCGAACGCCCACGCCTCTGCTACAGAACAAGACTCATTTTTGTCTCATGTTCAGGCGTGAACCGACCTACTCTTATCTTAGAGTGTTTGGTTGTTTGTGTTTCGCTTCTCGTCTTCCTCAGTCGAGAGACAAATTTGATGCTCGTAGTCAGAAGTGCATCTTTATGGAATATCCAGCTGGAAAGCGTGGGTGGCGAGTCTATGATCTTGAGACTCATCAGTTTTCTTTTTCCAGAGACGTGGTGTTTTTTTGAGAACGTGTTTCCGTTTGTAACTCCCTTAGAGCTGCCGACTGTGTCCTCTTCGCCTCTTCATCCGGCAATTTATGACACTCCTTCTCTGGAATCCAACGTCAGGGGGAGCAACAACACGATTCCTCCTTCGCCTGATGTGTCTTCGGGTCCTCCTACTGCACCGACATCTAGTGACAGGGGGAGTGATCCTCTCCCTATTGTGCATTGTAGCTCTCGGTCTCGCCAACCTTCAGTATTGCTCCGTGACTATGTCTGCAACACTATTATACACGGCCCCCCACCCTACACTAGCTCTCGACTCACACCATCACCGACCTCAGGTACGCCTTATCCTATAGCTGCCTATGTTTCTTGTGCTCGTTTCTCTAACCAGCATGCCCAGTTCCTAGCTGTTGTTACTGCAGGGCATGAGCCTTTACATTTTTCTGAGGTTGTTAAGCATGCTGAGTTGCGTGATGCGATGCAAAGCGAGCTCGACGCCCTTGACCACAATCAGACATGGACACTTACATCGTTGCCTCCCGGAAAGAAGGCCATAGGGTATAAGTGGGTCTATTGCATCAAGTACAAATCCACTAGTGACATTGAACGTTACAAAGCACGTCTTGTTGTGCTTGGTAACCGGCAGATAGAGGGCATCGATTTCACTGAGACATTTGCTCCTGTTGCGAAGATGGTCACCGTTCATGTTTTTCTCTCTGTGGCTGCTATCCGTGGGTGGGAACTCCATCAAATGGATGTCCACAATGCATTTCTTCATGGTGACTTGGACGAAGTCGTGTACATGAATCCGCCACCTGGGTACTTTAAGGCTTCTCCGGGTCAGGTATGTCGCCTGCAGAAATCTCTTTATGGTCTACGTCAGGCTCTTAGGAAACTGGTTCTCGAAGTTGGCTGCTGCTCTTCGCCAGTTTGGGTTTCAACAGAGTTATGCTTACTACTCTCTTTTCTCTCTGACTCGTCCTGGTCATGTTCTTCATGTGTTGGTCTATGTGGATGACCTGATTATTGCGGGTGATGATGCTTCCTCTATTTTTGTTTTCAAGAAATACTTGAGTACTTGCTTCCTGATGAAGGATCTCGGTCTTCTCAAGTATTTTTTAGGCCTTAAGATTGCTCGTCGTTCTACTGGCATTTTCGTTTCTCAACGGAAGTATGCTCTTGAGATCATTGCTGAAGTTGGTTTACTTGGTTCAAAGCCTGTTGATTCGCCTATGGACCATAATCACCACTTGGCTGCCACTTCTAGTCCGAATTTTGCGCGTCCTGAGAGCTATCGTCGTCTCATCGGGCGGCTCATCTATCTTACCATTTTGCGTCTCAAGCTCAGTTTTGTCGTACACACACTATCTTAATTCATGCAGCGACCCAAGGATGAGCATTGGGCAGCTGCATTGTGTAACACCCCCGACTTATTGTCGGTAGTGCCACACGCCAGTGACCTCAGACGTTGTTGTTCGATGTCACCCAAGGCTTTAATCGGAACAATTAATCTTAAATAAACATGTTAAACAACGAAGGATTAAACAGCAGAATACATTTTTAAATGGAACTCAACCATTTATATTAAAAGATCTCTCATCAAACGAGAGGAGTGTTTTTACAACAGAGTAAAATCACAGCAGAGAAATTACACAGTGGAAGACTTGAAAAATAAATCTATTACATGACTTAGTGGTAAGAATAAATAATAATTGACAACCTTTAAAAATACTAATACTTGAATCTCCAACTGCAAGTCTCTTCTTCAATGGTTACTTCGGACTTCGGGGACCAACCACTGATGTGTCGTATAGGACGGATGACACCAGTCAACCATGCAAGGAATAAAACCTGGTTGGTTAGTCTAATGAAAGACTATGCAAGGGTGAAAACAGATGGTTCTAGTGATCGTAACCGTTTACTATCATTGTCCCTCGAATAACAACCGAAGGAACGATATATAACCCGAAACTTTCATGAAATGATTAAAGTTTAGACATGCACTAAAAAGGAAATGAGCCTTATGGGAAACGTATGAAGAGAAGACTCCAAAAGATTGAGTCTTACGGAAAGTATGACAAGTGTTCGGGAACATTATAATTTCACACAAGCGTTTAAAAAGACTTGACCATTTGGGTCCACGACCAACCTCACCGCGTAATGCGAATTCAGATTTGGAAGGAGGACTTACTCTAATCGAAGTCCAGACGTGGTTCCAAGTTGTACTTCTCGCCTAAGGTTCATTAATTATGTGCATAGCGGCACTTATCTTATTTTAGTGACAAAGCGTACATTTATGTTATAAGCTTTTAGAATATATCATCTCATCGCGAGAGATATCGAAGGGAATAAATCCCGATTGTTTGGCACCAGCTGTGTGCACCTCCCCTATACTCGGATAGGGGATAGTCATGACCAGAGAGAGTATTAGGGAAAAATCCTCCTAATACCAGTTATAAAGAAACGACTAGACCTCGCAAGGTACATAGCGTTCCTACGAATACTCGTTCTAACTATAATGTATAAGTTCACACATAAAATCCACACCAATACCATCATGGTAATAATAGATATAATAGCGTTGTTTCTAGCAATATATACAACCTATAATAATATCATGTTTTGATCGTATCATTTATAAAATATGTCCCCAAACGAAAACAATAGTTCATCCCAATTTAATAAACAATTAAACAATTGATAATTAATGGAAATATGGAATGATAAGCAAGAGCGAACCGCCACTTGCCTTAGTCTAATGAACGATTGAGCGACGACGGGTTTCTGGGTCTGGAACAGGAACGGAAGACGGATTACAGATTCCTACAACGATGACCCATAACGAAACACTAGGTTAGATTCGACAATCAAATGATACGAATCTAAGAAAGAACGAACGAAATCGAAAGAATGAAGGTCCCGACCGAGACCAGTATGCCCAAGGCCACGATCGCGATTGCCAGAGCAATCTGCGGTCGCGGCTGGGATTCTGCGGTCGCGGCCGTCGAGGACAAGGCGTCCGCGAGTGTCATGACAGCGGCCGTGGATGCGGCTGACCTTGTCACTGCCGCGGTCGCGGCAGTTCATGTCCGCGGTCGCGGCCATGAACTCCGGCGACTCCGAAGGGAGAAAACTCACCGACGATGATGTGAGAGGGCTTGGTTCGCGAGGGCTTCGACTCCAACCTTCCTTGCGCCTCCAATGCACCACTCCAAGGCTGCTACAACTCCGGGCGAGGCCTCCGGCGACACTTCAAAGATTTCCGGCGAGAGCTCGAAACTCCGACGATTATGGAAAACGAGAGAGAGAGTGAGAGGGATCTCAGATTTGGGTGCCCCTAAACCTCCCAAATCGACCTCCTTTTATAGCCCAAATGAGGAGCCCTCCCCGCTTAGATCAACGACGAATCAGACGATCAATGGCGGCACGGACGACGAGACTCTACAGACGACGCGACGTTGGCGTGTTTGCATTTTCCGCGGTCACGGAAAATTCATGTGCCCAGCTTCGCTGAGCACCAATATTCCGCGGTCGCGGAAGATTCACCACAGTCGTGAAAAATTCATGTGCCCAGCTTCGCTGAGCACCAATATTCCGCGGTTGCGGAAGTGCTGCCGCGGTCGCGGAAATACCTTTTCCGCGTTTGTTTGCCCGGGGAAAGGTTTGGCATGGGTTTAAAACCCGGAATTATATATTTGTACCCAAACAAATATTCTAAGCCCCGAAAATACGTAGAATGTATTTTATACCACTCAGGGAAATATTACAGAGATCATACATGATACAGAAAATCCGAACTTCGCCTAACGCGTCCCGAATAATTGACGAGGGTTTGGGAAATTACCCAATTACCCTTACTAAAAAAATGAGGGTGTTACATCATTACCCCCTAAAGAAAAGTTTCGACCCCGAAACTTGGCTGGTAACAACTCGGAGATGCTACCTTATACTAAGCTAAACTGTAACACCCCCAAATTTAACCCCATTTGAAAGCGTTACTGCCGATGACCCCGGGCGTAAACCCCGAAGTCACCCCAGGCTTTTCCGACGTCATAACTGACTTAAAACACAGTTACGATACTAAAATCATAACTTTTATTAAACCACATGGTCGCGGAATTACACGATTCCTAAAACGACCCAAATACATCATCAATACAAAAATCAGAATTTACAACGGAAGACTTATAAACAAAATACAAAATAGCACAGCGGAAATCGTTTTAAACACAAAGCGACAAGACAAGTTGTCGAAAACAAAACACTGTTCATCTTCATAGTCGCTCTAGCCTTCACTGAACAGAAACACACCTGATGTGCCGAATCGGACGGATGACACCAGCCAACCATGCAAGGAATATAAAGGTTGGTTAGTCTAAATGAATAGACTAGCAAGGGCACAAAGCAGAGTGGTTCGAAGCAGTCGCATTAGGTTAGACTCATCGTCCCTCGAATAATAACCGAGTACGCTAGTCAACCATCATACTCCTACTGGAATAACAAAAGGGTATGCACAAGAGAAGATTCTGGAGATCGAGTCTCACAACAATCAATCCCCAAAAGAAGACTCCAAAATGAAATGAGCCTTATAGGAAACATGATAACAAATGTTGGAAAACATATCCAAACACACACAACCACATCACACAAGTATCGCATACGAGCGATTTACAACTAAGACGAGCTTTTCCTAGCTGCACTAGCGCCTAGCTGCACTACTCGCCAAACATTTTAAATAAGTGCTTACTCATACGGCACTTTAATAATATGATCAAGGCATTTTCATTATGTGCATACTCATGGCACGTATCTTATTTAAATGACCACACACCACATCACGTTACAAGCTTTTACATACATGTCCGCCACTCGCGGAACACATATCGAACCGGGTTGTGACACCTGCAGAGTGCACCACTTCTTACTCCACTCGAGTATAGAAGTTAGTCATGACTCACCAATTTATTATAAAGAGACGACAGGACCTCCATCCATTGTCCCTACGAATACTCGTGCTAACTACATAGTTAAACACACAAACACACCACACAGAGCCATCACGGCCCCACCTGCACAACTATCCATATCTATGCCCACCTGGCAAACACCCTAGATTTAATAATCTAAACACACACAATAAATCACATCAAAGTCCCTTACGGCCTTCACTTGCACAAATCTAGAATAGACTAGCGTCGGTTCTAGCAAAATATACAACCTAGTATAATATCTTCTTTTTAATCACATAACGTTATCAAACAATTCCAACATAATTAACAATCATCCCAAATTAATTAACAACAAAACTATTGATAATTAATTGAAGTATGGAATGATGAGCAAGAGCGAACCGCCACTTGCCTAAATCCGCAGAAGCTTAAGCAAAGCTTAGAGACAACGGGCTCCTGGATCTGAAACTGGAGCAAATCTTGGATAATAAATCCCTAAGAAATGGCCCATAACAAGACCCTAAGTTAGATTCAATACACTTATATATGAATCTAAAAGAATACAAGAAGAAATCAAAGGAAACGAGCAAAGCCCAAAGCCAAACCACAAAACACACAACTCGGACACAATACCGCGATCGCGGCAGGTCGCGGTCGGTCGCGGTTTTCGTGCTGTGACAGTGGCTAGCTCGCGAGACGACAATGGAGAATTTCTTACCCAAACTGATTTGTTTGCCTTCGATTTGTCTATGGTTCGATCTCCCAACACCACAAAGCTTCACACAATACTCAAGAGCACCTTCTCAACTCAAGAGACACTCGAAATCTCCCACACACGAAGCTCCAAAACTGCTCAACAATGGTGAAAAACATAGGAAAAACAGAGGAGGAAGAAGAAGGAAGAAGAAGAGAGCTCTTGGCTTCGGTCTTCACCTCCTTTTATAGCCCAATCCGAGTCTCATCTGAGGGGACAAGGGGACACAAGCCAAGCCAGCTGGAGAGCCACCTGCCCTTCCAGAAAAATCAGAAAAACAGAGCTACAGTAACCGCCACGCGAGGAAGACGACACTGCTCAGCAAAAGGCATTACCGCGATCGCGGCCGATCGCGTCAGGTCGCGGTTCATCGCGGTCAATCGCGGTTGATCGCGGTTTCTGGCCGACTTCACTTATTCTTATCCGAACTTGGTTCGGATTAAATTTCTTAACTCCGGGTTAAATATATTCGTACTTTAACGATACATTAACCCCGAAAACACCTCAACTGTATTATATAATGCTCGGAAAATTCTACAGAGCTTAGACCCCTCTTCAGAAGGTCCGAGACTCACTGAATTAAATCCGTCTAGCAATTCGGGCATAAGAAAATTTTAAAAATAATTCAAAATACCCTTAAAAATTACGGGGTGTTACATAACCAAAATGTATAAGTTTAACCATACCTAACCCATATAACACTTTGTAAATTGGTTCAGGCATTTCTAAGTTGAAATTCATAAGTTGGTTCGAATTACAGTTAACGTCAGGTTAACCGTAATTTAGACTATTCACTACCTACGAGAATTCTATAACTTGCTTTCACTAGACATACCTTCTATCACCTGACCCTTCTATGATAAAATGAGGATTATTACATTACTACCCCCTTAAAATAGTTTCGACCCCGAAACTAGCATTGCTAACTAATGGGACCTGTTCCACCATAATCTCCTACCTGATCTTAACTTCCTTAATCATTGCATCAAGTATTTGCTCCTGTAAAACGATCGGTTTCCTCAACCATACTACTATCTCGCATAGCCTATTTCCACGTACTATTTTTGTACTAACTCGTGACCATCCTCAAGATCATAATTATCTTAGGATAATTGTCTCCTAAAATCATCGCACTAGTCTCGCTATACCTTAAGCATGAGAACACACATTTCTCATTCACCTTTCTCTAAGCCTCTCTCAGAGTACATGCCTTATGTTCCTTAAGTTGATATCCTTGAATAAATTTGGTTTTCGAAACCTGTACCACCAAAAATCGAACTATTTACTCGATCATGATTCCACTTACTACATACTGCCTACATTCCTTACTCTTGCTAGAACAGATGTGATCATTCACAAGATTACCATTGTCTCACTCAGAGTATCCATTATAATCTCCAATATAACCTCATTGTTATGACATATTTCTCCTAAAGACCTTGATGTCCTTAATTAGGAGAATACATCATCTTTCTACTAACTTCCTTTCGACAATCCAATCCTCAAGTACATACATAGAATTCCACTATACGTCAACTTAGTACCTCTCTTGTCATATAGACCTTACTCCTTACATACACGACTCACCTATTATATTGGTTACCTTACTCACATTTGGCCCTTGTGCCATATCTTTAACTCAAAATCTTCACTCATGTGATCCCACAATTACTTACACCACAGCCTATGTCTGATTACCTCAACATGATTTACTAATCCTCTCCATAGGATTATACTCTCGTCTTACCCAAACGTGTCATACGATCACCTTAATAAACGTGGGTCACCTTTTTCCTCAAGTACACTTGATATCATCTACAACTTACTTTATGCCACACTATTGACTTTCAAAACCGTATCAACTTTTACCGGTCGAGTCTGCTATTCACCCAAAAAATCCTTAGGCAATCAGTTGTCCTCATGCGATTTATTATCCCAAATCGAGCACCCTTTTGCTTTACGGATAATTACCATTTATCCAAGGTTAACTTAACGTATTCCTTATTCAATCTCTAACTTAAACCTTTAAAGTTCCTTAACTTTTTCCAAACATAATCACAATACCTTTATTCCTATGTTCCTCAAAACGAATCACATGAGACATTACTCCTATATCCTTAAGGTACCATCCTGATAAATGATTCATTATCAACCGCATCAGTCACTTCTATCAGGATCCTTTAATAACTTTGTATGAGTAACGCATGCTATCTTACTCCTCAAGCGCACATAGACAATTCTCTCCACTAAGTCCTTTAATTTATCGGAATCATCAACATAATCTATCATTAAACTGTAATATTTCCATTTAAGTGGCCTCCTTCTAACATAGTAACTTCACAACTTAGTTTTCTCCAAAGAATTGCACCATAAGCCTTCTAACTGACAAACTCACATAAAATCCAAATATCAAACCTTACAACCTTACAAGTATCATAACTTCTTATTCCCTGATCGTACAACCTACCAATTTTGATCATTTGGCCCAATTAGGTTTGACCTATACGCCCATTTCTTGACTCAAATCCCAAAGGTTTGTTTAACTGACTCAAATAACTTATTTCTAACTTAAGATCCTTATATTCCTCACACAATCTACTATTCATCCAAGACTTAATCGTATCATTTCTTTATAGAACCTCAAAACGAATCTCGAATAGATCTTCCAATATACCTATGATTTCGTACACTTGGTTACTCCACAAGCTTTCACCACTGGTCCTACACTATAACTCTTAAGTTTTCAAGTCGGCTTTCTCCCAATACAATCGTTCACAACTTAATTTCCAAAAAGTGTTATATCATCGGCCTTATAGACGTCACACTCTCTAACAATCCACATATCAGACCTTGTAAATATCCAGATATCATATCTCTATATCCCTTGAAGGTACTATTCACTGATTCAGTTCCTTGGCCCAAATAAGTTTGGCCCTAAAGCTCACTTCTAACTCAAAACCTTTAGTTTCCTCAAAACAATGCCGTGATAAATCCATTAGCACAATTGTGACCAATCACTTGATTTTCCCCCAAAACGTGACATCAAATCGCATTAACAGACATTGATCACTCTACGCCAATCCTTATGTCGTTTCTCTTAAGGAAGCCTCATAACGAAACCTCAGATAAATCTTCCAAAATAATACCTATGGCTTCACACCTTTATCCTTTCCGAAAGTCTAATCCTTTGGTCCACAATGAACATACTCACTCACAACTTCCATAACCATAACCCTTGGGTTCTAAAGTTCTACTCAAGGTCGTAACAGAGTACGATCCGCTTAGAGAAACTGGATTCCCTATGAACTATCTCTTTTATACATTTATTCTCTTCTCAACAATCTATCCATATAGACGACTATAGTATGACCTCACAACGAGGCATTCTGAACTTCATGTAGTTCATTCCTATGTGTTTTGACCAGAACAAATGTTTAGGGTACCCATATGAGAAGAAATTTTTTTCTTAATCCCATAGAGCATTAACCACATACATTTGTTCCTACACCCTAAGAAAATTTGAAAAACTCGGCTTACGAGATAACGCTTGTCCGATCAACGAAGGGAGTAATTAATGTCATACCGTTGTGACATTACTCCAAGAACAAAGAGAGATTCCTAATAATGGATCTAGGAATTCAGTAATGGAGTCGCCCCTGGTGTTAATCATGTAGGGAACGAACACCTCGGTTCCATATGTTACCCCTCCTTTGTGAGTCCTGACAGCCCTTATCCATCCGTGACATAACTGTTTTTGGCACTCACGGAGTCTCGTATGAACGAACAATTTACAATAGTAACGAATTTAGAAATTTCCGGAATAAGGAAACACTTCTTTATTGTTCGAAACATTACATAAAACAACTGATAGAAAGTCGAATAGACAGATTACTAAACTATGGAGACTAATGACACAAGTCATCGCCCCTTATTCTAAAAAGCCTTACAAAATACTACCACTTGCACAAAGCTTCCCTCCCATCGAGGTGACGTATCACAAAGAGTCACTGCTCTTGACCCGAAAATTCCATAGGTGCCTTGCCTTTATCACGAGCAACAGATTGCTCCGGAGCAGATACTTTCGCCCGTGGGTTCTGTCCACTACCAACTTTTGAGGCCTGATTATCTTGAGTTGGCCTTAGGCCCTTCTTCCTACAGTATGCCTTCATGTGGCCTTCCCTTCCACAATAGTAGCATACCCTCTTATCCTTCTGGCAACTAGGACTCTTGTGCCCGGCCTTACCACAGTTGTGGCATTGAATCACGCCGCTATTCCAGCCTGAGCCCTTGGCTGAATCAGACGGAGTTGCCTTGGTCCTAGTACGACCAGACTTCTTGAACTTGATGGGCGTCACCGGGCGCTTGAACGAGCCAGCCCTGCGATTCTGTTGCCCATTTTGTGTCTTAATCTATGCCTCCATACTAGCTGCGACTTGAGGTATGGCGGCCGCTTGGGCTTACGGTATCACCTGGCCCATTAATACTTCGACCACTAGCCCCACTATTTGTCCAATGGTCGCCGCATTTAGCACGATCGGGGCAAGAGGTGGAAATCCCCTTGCAGCTTGGGGGTCCACTTGTCCCTGATGAACATCCTATCGCAGGGTCGGGTCACTACTACGTGATCCAGATCCCGCGTCTTCCCCTGGTGGAGTAGCACTTCTCAGCCGAATTCGAGAATCGTTGCTAGGACTTTCGTTAGCTGCTCGGTTGGTGGATCGGGTGTCCATCATCTGTTGATGAACCATAATGTTAGTTTAGAAATTTTCCAACTGGTACTTGACACTGAGTCAATTACGTTATGATACGATTTATAAGGGTCCAAACTAATAACTCTATATCAGTCTGACTGGCCCACCACCATTAACCGTAGAAATGACTTCTTCTCTGACTTACTTGGGAAGTGGAAATTCTAGGAGAAACGTCAACCTTTAAATGACATTCCATCTAAGGGCAAATGATATTCCTAAGAATGGATCTAAGGAATAAGTAACAACTTGAATCTTGCAGAAGTTTGAAAACCACTTAAATCTTATACTTTCAACTTCATACTTTATACCTTTAACTCTTTTATAAAAATAGTTATTTATAAAGTTAGTTCCTCAAACTAGTGATATAATTATCACAAAACTCTTCTAAGACTCAAATCATACTTTTAAAGTTACAACCATAAACTTAGTTTAATCGCTTATAACACGACATTTTATAAACCAATTATAAATAGCTTTTGAAGTTCGAATAGATAAAATATTAGTTTAAATTAAATTCCAAGAAATAATTAAAACTTTTAAATTTAACATTAAAACTCTCAAAATTTATTTCAAATAGAAAATAGGTTGAAAATAGTTTCGAAATGAATTTTCGAAAATTCTCAAACCTAACAATAGGCCAAGAATTTTAAAACCGTTGCTCTGATACCATAATTGTAACACCCCCGACTTATTGTCGGTAGTGCCACACGCCAGTGACCTCAGACGTTGCTATCCGATGTCACCGAAGGCTTTAATCGGAATAATTAATCTTAAATAAACATGTTAAACAACGAAGGATTAAATAGCGGAATATATTTTTAAATGGAACTCAACCATTTATATTAAAAGATCTCTCATCAAACGAGAGGAGTGTTTTTACAACAGAGTGAAATCACAGCGGAAAACTTATAAATTACACAGCGAAAGACTTGAAAAATAAATCTATTACATGACTTAGTGGTAAGAATAAATAATAATTGACAACCTTTAAAAATACTAATACTTGAATCTCCAACTGTAAGTCTCTTCTTCAATGGTTACTTCGGACTTCAGGGACCAACCACTGATGTGTCGTATAGGACGGATGACACCAGCCAACCATGCAAGGAATAAAACCTGGTTGATTAGTCTAATGAAAGACTATGCAAGGGTGAAAACAGATGGTTCTAGTGATCGTAACCGTTTACTATCATTGTCCCTCGAATAACAACCGAAGAAACGATATATAACCCGGAACTTTCACGGAATGATTAAAGTTTAGACATGCACTAAAAAGGAAATGAGCCTTATGGGAAACGTATGAAGAGAAGACTCCAAAAGATTGAGTCTTACGGAAAGTATGACAAGTGTTCGGGAACATTATAATTTAACACAAGCGTTTAAAAAGACTTGACCATTTGGGTCCACGACCAACCTCACCGCGTAATGCGAATTCAGATTTGAAAGGAGGACTTACTCTAATCGAAGTCCAGACGAGATTCCAAGTTGTACTTCTCGCCCAAGGTTCATTAATTATGTGCATAGCGGCACTTATCTTGTTTTAGTGACAAAGCGTACATTTATGTTATAAGCTTAGAATATATCATCTCATCGCGAGAGATATCGAAGGGAATAAATCCCGATTGTTTGGCACCAGCTGTGTGCACCTCCCCTATACTCGGATAGGGGATAGTCATGACCAGAGAGAGTATTAGGGAAAAATCCTCCTAATACCAGTTATAAAGAAACGACTAGACCTCGCAAGTTACATAGCGTTCCTACGAATACTCGTTCTAACTATAATGTATAAGTTCACACATAAAATCCACACCAATACCATCATGGTAATAACAGATATAATAGCGTTGTTTCTAGCAATATATACAACCTATAATAATATCATGTTTTGATCGTATCATTTATAAAATTTGTTCCCAAACGAAAACAATAGTTCATCCCAATTTAATTAACAATTGATAATTAATGGAAATATGGAATAATAAGCAAGAGCGAACCGCCGCTTGCCTTAGTCTAATGAACGATTGAGCGACGACGAGTTTCTGGGTCCGGAACGGGAACGGAAGACGGATTACAGATTCCTACGACGATGACCCATAACGAAACCCTAGGTTAGATTCGACAATCAAATGATACGAATCTAAGAAAGAACGAACGAAATCGAAAGAACAAAGGTCCCGACCGAGACCGGCATGCCCAAGGCCACGATCGCGATTGCCAGAGCAATCCGCGATCGCGGCTGGGATTCTGCGGTCGCGGCCGTCGAGGACAAGGCGTCTGCGAGTTTCATGACAGTGGCCCCGTGTCACTGCCGCGGTCACGGCAGTTCATGTCCGCGGTTACAGCCATGAACTCCGGCGACTCCGAAGGGAGAAAACTCACCGGCGACGATGCGAGAGGGCTTGGTTCGCGAGGGCTTCGACTCCAGCCTTCCTTGCGCCTCCAATGCACCACTCCAAGGCTGCTACAACTCCCGGCGAGGCCTCTAGCGACACTTCGAAGATTTCCGGCGAGAGCTCGAAACTCCGGCGATTATGGAAAACGAGAGAGAGAGTGAGAGGGATCTCAGATTTGGGTTCCCCTAAACCTCCCAAATCGACCTCCTTTTATAGCCCAAAGGAGGAGCCCTCCCCGCCCAGATCAACGGCGAGTCAGACGATCAACGGCGGCACGGACGACGAGACTCTGCAGACGACGCGACGTTGGTGTGTCTGCATTTTCCGCGGTCGCGGAAAATTCATGTGCCCAGCTTCGCTGAGCACCAATATTCCGTGGTCGCGGAAGTGTTGCCGCGGTCGCGGAAGTGTTGCCGCGGTCGCGGAAATACCTTTTCTGCGTCTGTTTGCCCGGGGAAAGGTTTGGCATGGGTTTAAAACCCGGAATTATATATTTGTACCTAAACAAATATTCTAAGCCCCGAAAATACGTCGAATGTATTTTATACCACTCAGGGAAATATTACAGAGATCATACATGATACAGAAAATCCAAACTTCGCCTAACGCATCCCGAATAATTGACGAGGGTTTGGGAAATTACCCAATTACCCTTACTAAAAAAATGAGGGTATTGCACATTGCGGGTCCTTCGTTATCTGAAGGGCAGTCCAGGCCGAGGTTTGTTTCTTTCTAGCGCTAGTAGTCTCACCCTTACAGCCTATTGTGATTCTGATTGGGCCTCTTGTCCGCTTACGCGTCGTTCTGTCACTGGCTATTTCATCACTCTGGGGTTTTCTCCGGTCTCTTGGAGGACGAGAAAGCAACCCACCGTTTCTCGTTCCTCAGCTGAAGTTGAGTACCGGTCCATGGCCAGTGCGTGTTGTGAGGTCTTGTGGCTTCGTTCTCTTTTGTGGTGTCTTGGTGTTGTGCATTCTTCTCCAGTCCGACTCTTCTGTGATAGTCAAGCGGCTTTGCATATTGCTGCAAATCCGGTATTTCATGAGCGTACAAAGCATATCGAGATCGATTGTCACTTGGTTCGCGACTTGCTTGTTGCTCACACCATCTCCACCTCTCATTTGCCATCGTCCGAGCAGCCAACAGATATGTTTACGAAAGCTTTGGGTCGTCCTGCTTTCACTCATCTACTTTCCAAGTTGGGCATTCTCGACCTTCATGCTCCAACTTGAGGGGAGTATTAGAGTTATTGTTGTTAATTAGTTGCTTAATTACTTCTCCATATGAAAGGTCACAGAAAGGTGTATTTAGTCGGCCATTTGTGTGGCTTAATCCATCAGAAAACGTTCCCAAATTTCTATCTTTTCACAAGTCCATTTTTAGCAATAATTTTTTTAGCCACTAGTTTAATCTTTTTTTTAAAGAGTTTATTCATTCTCTATTAGAAAATATTTTATAGATAGTTTTCTACTTTAACTTGTTAGAGTGTGCTCATGAGTACATACTAGAAAAACCGTTAGATATATTATGTTGTCCAAATTCATCCAAGAACACTTAATATTTTGTTTCCAAATGTGTGGATAGTTACGGAGGATTTGATTCAATTAGGTCGAATCAAAGGCTTGCGGCGAATCCGGAAGGTTAATCACTCAAGAGAAAGCTTCGATCTCCATCTTCCACTATAAATAGAGGCCGATCTCAGTCTAATTCTTCATCTCGAACATAATTCCTCCCAATTCTCTGCTTTTTTTCTTCGATTCTGTTCAAGTGTTTGGGCCACTGGAGAGGAAGCCATCGCCGCTGCGAGGACCACACTGGTGCGAGAAGTGAGCCGAGGTTTGTCCGACCTTTTGTGGGTGGTGTTGATGCGCTTGCTCAAAGTGAAGGAAGAATAAGACGTGGCCCACATGTATTTATATATATTGGGTCCCATACATGTTATTGGGCTCAAAAGCCCAATTAGCTTATCCAGTTCAAATTCGACCCGAGATTGATCGAGCGGTAAAATTTCTACCAATTTCGTATCATTATTTTAATAAACGAAGTACATAATTAAACATAACTAATTTATATTTTTTAATTTCGGTTTTTCTAGCGTGTGCCTATGGGCACATGCTAACAAACCTAAATAGGAAATTTATTTTTAAAATATTCTCTAATAGAGAATTGGTAAACCCTTAGCAAACAAGATTAAACTAATGGCTAAATAAATAATTGCCAAAAAATGAGTTATTAGAGTGTGCCCATGGACACACACTAGAAAAAACCTTTTAATTTTATCGATACATTATGGGTTGTGAATCGATCGAGAAATGGAACCTCAATGCTAGATTCATAGAAGTCGACATTCTCGTTAATTAATCAACGGTAACCGTCTCGTCTAGATTCATCGTCGAATCTACTTAAGGCAAGTGGTGGTTCACTCTTGTCATTTCAATTTGTTATTTTGCCGACAATTAATATTTAAATTAATTGTTAATTTTTAAAACATGGTTAAATGTTTGGGAACACTTGTGTGATTTATACGAATTTCATATCTCGGTTGATAGTCATTATCGATATATATAGTTACAGGGGCGGAGCCAAGTGGGGCCGAGAGGGGGCTATAGCCCCCGCTGGAAAAAAAATCAAAAAAAAATAAAGTTTTAAAAGTTTTTTTATTCTTATTTAATCTGAAAATATATTTTCAATCAGTCTTAATAGATTTAAGTCATGAAAATAAATTTACCTTACGTTTTTTTCCCTCATCTAATTTGAAAATGCAATTTCATCCAGCCCTAACAGATTTAAGTCACAAAAATGAATTTTCCCCCCTCATCTCATGTGAAAATTACCTTAAGCTTCATAAAAAATTAAAATTGATTTTTGCGAAATAGGATTTAAGCCACGTTGAATTTAAGCCACACGAGATTTTTATCGCGCAGGATTTTAGCCCCCTTTGGAGTAAAATCCTGGCTCCGCCCCTGTATATTTATATACGGTTAAGGATGTTATCGTCTTAATGTCGATATTGGTTGTGGACATTGTGTGTTATGTGTGGACTTTATAGTCAATGATTATGGACTTTAATAGTCATGTATGTTAGGGATATCATGGTCTTACGAGGTATAATGATCTCCTTATGGTTTGGTATTATGAGGCTTCATTCCCTAATACTTGTTCGGTCATGACCATGCTTCTTATTCATCGTGAAATAAGAAGTGTTTGGGGTACCTGACTAGTGCAATATGTGGGTTGACAATGAGTCAACCGTTTTAATCTCGATATTTTTGAGAATGTATTAAAAGCTTTTAAATGTGGTGTGTTGAAATTAAAGAAGATAAGTGTTGTGAGCACATAATTAATAAACTTTGAGCGATAAGTACAGCTTGAAACCGCTCGTGCTCCAATTTAAGCGGATCGTCTTTCCAATCTGAATTTGCATTATGCGGTGAGGTTGGTCGTACTCAATTATTCAGTGGAGTTTATATATGTTGTGCATTGACTTAAAAAATTCACAAACAAATCATATTTTCTTCCCATAATATCCACATTCATTCGGGTATTCTCTTGGTGCATATCTCTTTTGTCAATCCTTCTTTTAAGTGAAAGTATTTTAGTTATATATCGTCTATGAGTTTTTATTCGAGAAACAATGATAGTACCTAGATATGACCACATAGAACCTCACATAAAATACTCTTTCGTAGTCTTTCATTAGACTAACCAACCACTATTTTTTCATTGTATGGTTGGCTGGTGTCATCCGTCCCATAGGACACATCAGTCGACTTGCCTCTGGTTGTCTAGAAGTAATGAGACGGCGAAGAAGGCTTGCGGTTGAGGTTTAGTTTTTTAAAAAATTTCAAAGTTGTTTGAATATAAGATTTAACTTTCCTAACTAATGTAATAGGTGAAAGTGTGAGATAACCTAGTTATGTATTTAGGATTTATTTCAAGTCTTTCGTTGTAATTTCAATATCTTTTGAAAACTTATCTCCTCAATTTACGAGGGAATATTAATAAAGATTTGATATTTATTTCAAAAGTGTTCCACTACTCTTTTATTATTGAATATTTATTTATTTTACGCATAAATTATTCGGATTAAGCCTATGATGGCTTTGGACATTAAAGTCTGATGTCACTGACGTGTGAAACTATCGACATAAATCTCGTTCCAACTCCCACTCCGGCTCCGGCTCCTGATCCGGATCCACTCAGGTTCCGGCACACCCTATCCCCGAGCCCTACCCGAGGTTGCAACTATTTATGTTTAAGGTTATCATTTGACTAAAATATGTGGTTTTGGTAAAATCTCCCAATCTGAATATTTAATGAATTCACTGTCTACCCACATCTCCCTCCATCCCTCTCCCTATTGCTTTCTCCCTCCCTCCCTCTATCACTCTCTCTCCCTCCGCCCCTCCCCCACTCTCAAACATAGCTTAAATTAGCTTATGGTATAAAATAGACTAATTTATAAATAACTTAAATTAAAAAGATTAATGTAAATACTATATTTTCAACTAGCAGGTTTTACATCATCAATTCTAAATAGTCCCTAAACTCAACTATACTATCGTGAATATTGTACGCCATGCTTGCACACGATAGTCTCACCACTGTGCAATCCCCGACTCATAGAAGTTGTCCCAACCTTCTACACTAGGGTGTTTGAATTCCCGCCAAGCTCTTGGAGGGGCAGAGGGAGAGGGATATTGTAGTGGGGCAATATCACTGAGCCACACCTGCAATAAGATAACCGTACATAATTAATTCTGCAGATTGTATTCTCAAACATGATAATGCATTTAATCATTCAAAAAGTACCTACCGGGGTGAAGTGGTTACTAACCCTAATTACATCTATTGTTATGATCTTTGTTGTAGGTTTACTGTTGACACCAAACGCTGCCAACGGTAAACATATGCACGGTCCGTACCATGAAAGTAACACAAGGGCCACATGAAATGTAGTGGCAAATGATAAAGCAACCATGTGCATCTCAATCCAATAATTTAAGGGCGTGGAATTTCAATATAGTTGACATTGTTGGATGAGGTCATCAATCTTGGTCTCCACGGAGTTTACCCTATCGTATATAACCTTGTTTTTCACAAGCTCTTCTTTTTGGTCGAAGAAGAGACGGCACTCTTAAAATTTTATTGAATGGGAAATTTGGCTAAGTAGTTATAGAACGGGGGATAGCCCTTTCCCTAACATCATCAAAAAGAAATAAACCAATACTAACAGGAGGTTCGTCTAGAACATGAAAATCTAGAGAAAATTAAAAAAAAAGCAATACTAGCTAAATGGTCAGCAAGAGAATTTGCCTCCCTAAAAATGTGACGACACTGGATAGACCAGTCTCTACGAAGGAAGCCTTGACACTGAGCTACCAGGATAAAAAGAGGGTGACAACGGTCCAGAGTCTTCGAAAGCAACAAAATCGCCAATTGTGAGTCCGACTCCACGATCACCTGACGAAATCCCCGATCCCAAGCAGAACGAAGACCATGTAGAATTCCCCATAACTCAGCCATAGGAACAGTAGCAATACCAATGTGATGAACGTACCCACAAATCCATTATCCGTCCGAATTTCGAAGGCCCCCACCCGCCGTAGCAATGACATCCTTATTAACAGCGCCATCTGAATTAACCTTGATTTAACCCATACTCGGCCTCTCCCAACAAATCGGGTGCTCAATACGAATCTGTCTAGAGGAATGGGGACCCAAACTATCAGAAGCAGAGCAATACTCATCATGAAAAGCCTTAGTAAATAAAGCTTTATCAGCATGGAAATCATCATTGTTAAACACCCTCATATTGCGCCACTTCCAAATGTACCACAAGGCCGATGCGAAGAAGCCATCCCAATAGCACAACTAGGCTCCAGTAACAACAATGTTCGTCTGCCCCAACGTCTTGATCCCGGATAATGTAGGGAAACATGAAGTAGTCCACATTCTCAACTCCAAATCTCATCCCCTTATGGATTATGTCTATCTTTGGGACTTGTGTGGTTGCTTCTGTATTTGGAACCTGAACCTGGCTCCCTCTCTCGGTCGAAACTCCAATACGTGTCATGCTGCTTCGACCACGTCCTAGGGAACCACATGATGAACGTGGGGGCTTCTTCTCCAAATCTATGATATCAATGTCATTCTCCTTTCTCTTCAACGACTCCTGATAATCATCCCTCATGTGCTCAAACAAGCTTGGATCCCTCTTCGTGGAGTGCTTGGTGCTAGTGGAGCCCTTCAGCCTTCCTTTAGGAGCAATGTATCTCGGCTCCTTCAACGAAGATTGATGCAGACTCTTCAAGTCACGTTATAACTCTGAGATATGGTCTATCTCGTCTTCCTTCAATTCACCCTTTGTAAATCTCTTATAAATCTCCCTAAATGTCACATTCTGAATAGAGTATTATTTCATCTACCTCTATCGTATTGTCAGTCATGCCTTCCTATACCACTTGCTTCCAAAAGAGGTGTATCTCATTCGGCATGATCAGAGTGGCCATAAGAATGGAATATGCAATCCTATGGATGCATGGAAGCCCAAAGCAGTTTCTCCACCTATGATCAATGCAGTATCTCATGATCAATCCGTCATCTATAGCATAATACATATCCAACATCTTATAGCACTTCTCCATCACTCTATATAATAGTCAGGAAAATAAGACGGCTACTTGGGGTGGCAGACTATCAGATCATGCACCTCCGTTGGAACTTTACAATGTGACATCTCCATTATTTCCTTAACCTTTTCTACTTGAGTCTTCAGGGCATGGTGAATCCTCACAACCAATTAGTTGAAACTGTATCGATAAGATTCCAAAATCTCTTTCAGGTTTTGTGGATACCCTCAACCCTAGTATAACCATCATAAAGTAACATGTGCATATAATATTAACCGTATTGATTAGGGTTTAAATTTACCTATTTTTGGTTTGGTGAAGAAATGAAGATGAACATCGGTCGAAGCTGTGATTGTATTCTCCTTGTAAAGATTGAGCCACGTCCTCTCAACGTAGGACACAAGGCCTCTGTGCCATTTTCCCCTCAACTCCTAGCGTCTCATTTTGTAGGTTTTCTCTATGCTTCACAAAAACAAACCCCATCATTTGTCGGCAAAAGCATTAGGACTCTTTTTATCTTCATGACGCCGAGGGCATATGACTCGACGTTCTGTTTAACATGTGCCCAACATAGAAGGTGTTTCACCTTATCTTCGGAAATACCGATTGCATTGGTGAGAGCGGTTTCTCGATCTATCACTATGGCAATTGGATATTCTCCCACAATATGATACGATTTCAGTAGCTTTTTCATCACAAAGTTGTAATGACTTGTGCCCCCCCCCCCCCCTCCGCCCCCCCGCCAATAAATGCAAAGCCAATGTTGAACGTCATGCCAATGGATGAAAAACCAATAATATTCACCAATAGGGGTATAAATGGGTCGAGTGATAGATGGGTGGAGCCATTTCACCACCTGACCCGTGAAGCTAAATGCTCTACGGCTCTACCTGACCCATCCGTCACTCGCGAAACTTTTCACTCGCATTCGACCCATCCATCACCAACTGGTGATTCGGGTAGATCGAGTTATCCGCATAACATTTTCATGATTATTTAAATGTACTAAAATACCTAACAAAGTGCAAAAATTAATAAATGTTTTCAATATATGAAAATAGTTATTCAAACAATAGGAATTGATGGATGTTATTAAAATATATATTTAAAATATTCAATATTTAAACATAAACAAACAAAAATTGAAGATATAAATTATAATAAAGTAGAATTATAACTAAATTTGTTAACGGGTGAACGAGTGGGTGGGTGAAGTGCGGGTGGTGGATCGGGTGATGGGTGAGATTTAGATTATCCACCACCCACCCGTTATCCATTTCACCCAACCCACCAACCACCAACCACCCGTCACCCGATTTACTTTGGGTGATCATTTGTATAACCGAGTCAAATTTTTCGAGTGGGCCGGTCACCCACGAATAATTTTCAACCCTATTCACCAAAGGCATGGCATACCTGTAAATATATTACAGCTTAATATGATAACATAAACAACAAAAATGATGACATAATAAATTTCAATAAACACCAACTTATTCGTCTTGTATGTGTTGTCGATAACAGCTACGTAAGAGAATAGTTTCAGCAGGCGCAATGACTTTGGTTGAGCAAAGAATAGGATATCCACTTCATTGGTAGCCACATTCCTCCGAGTATACACTTTGTACTCCTTAGATTTCAGGTACTTTAGCGTCCACTAGGTAACCGTCAATTCTCCACAATCCTCGAATTGAATCTTCTGTCGAAAGTTGTTTATTTGTTTGGTGGATATCACATTTTCGGGGTATAGATTGCGCATCTCAAAAACAATGTTTCTTGGCACCATAAACATAGTAGTCAACCTCCTAACCAGGGCCTCCTGCTCTTGGGTCATTCGACCTGCATATGCATGCCCAAGGAAACTAGTTGGAAGTGGTGTCCGTTAACGGCACAAAGCTTCCATCTTTCTGTCTCTATTTCCGAAGCTTTGATCAAACGAACACCAACCAACTGAAATGGGCAACTGCTTTTCTGTATGTTGCTTCTCTGCATATTTCTAGATCTATACTTACCGAAATTCTCGCAAGTTAGCTTTACCCTTCTGGGTTTGAGTTTCGAATGATTATAACCATCATCAAATCCAGACCCATCTCTTTAGCCCAATTAATCATTTCTTCTCGACTATCCCACACCAAGTCTACGGAAACGTCATTGGAGTAATCTATCATGCATACCTATTTACAATTGTCTAATATGATATATATTTAGAACAAAATATACTAAAACAGCTACATTGGGTCCAAAGTTTTTCCATTATATATAAAACAATATAATCTTCATAACGAACTATAAATTCAAGATAAACTATACATCTTGCTTTAATGTCTTTTTTATTACTTAAATATCTATACGAAACAAAATTTGCTACATGTACCATTCATGCAAATAAACTATATAACATCATTTAATTAAATAACTACTCTAAGCCCAAATTTTCTGTAATATCTATAAAACTATATATTCTTCATATCTAAATACACTTGAGCATATCTTATTGAACTAAAATTTCAAGTACTACATACCTCTAGAGGTTCACAATGTTGAATACCTTCTCCGCCTACTAACTTTCCATGTACTGATTCTTGTTTGACACTTTTCCAAAAATGCGTTTTTTGGGAGTTTACTGCATTTGTTGAAGAATTAGGAGGATTTAGATGTTTTGAAAATTGTAGTGTCATGTTGGTATTTATAGAGCCGAAATTCGACCGATGGGAATGGTACATTTAGGTACGCATAGCAAATCCGTGCCTCCAACAGTACACTCCCAACGGTAAACGTTTTGACCGTTTATTGGGTTACAACTAGGTATGCGGCCGTGGCAAGTACCTCCTTAGTACGTGACCATGACGCATACTTCCTTGGCATGCTTTTCGCGCCTCCTAGGCACTCATCTTCCCAACGTACTATGAGGTACGCATTTCCCTCGCGTAGCGGACAAGTATCTTTGGATACTTTTCCAGTGTTTTTTGGAATTAGGTACTCTTAAGTGTATGCGTATCACTTGGTATAGGTACGGTTCTCGTACGCATACCTGTTTGGTGTACAAATAGCAAAAAAATAGAGAAAGTGTATTTAGCATCCGCATTTATTTTTCATGTTTGGCTTGCACTTAGAATGTCCTTGAATGTATGAGTTATTTAACTAGTTCTACTTAAAGGTGGAGTTGATAACTAGGTAACAAATCAATTGAAATTAATAATAAAAAAAGGTAAATCATTGTCGCCACTGGATTCTAGGGTGTTTGCAACAAACCACCCCTTATTTTGTTATTTACAGAAAATCACCCCTTATTACAATTAGTTTGCATCATATCACCCCTTATCTTGATTTTTGCTCTAAACCACCCCTTAAATAGTTAATGTACTTAATAATGTGCTCCTCATCAATGGTGTCGTCCTCCCTAACGTCCTTTAAGCAAATGAAGCTTCCTAGGTCTATGACCAACTCTGAGATCACTGCATTGTTGTCATCGAGGAGCAAGCAAATCATTGTCGCCACTGGATTGATACTGAAGAGGTTGACTCGGTTCAAACCCTCATTTGGAGGCAAGATCTAAAGGTTTTACTTGAAGATAAAAATGAAAATTGGCTCACTGATTCTACATAACCCTAACTTCTTCAAATTGGTGAATCAATGCAAGCAAATATAGGGTAGTTGTCATATATTTTTTTTCTCTATCTTAAGTCCCTCTACTTGTTCTTTGGGATGAAAGTAAGAGTCGAAAGCTTCAGCCTTCAATGGTGTATCCTTAGAAATGAGCGATAGACCATCCAAGGGACAAGAAATTGGACGAGTTAATAAAAGTCTAATGAAAAAGGTCTAGGGGTGGTTTGATGCAAATTAATTGTTATAATGTGTGATTTTATGCAAATAACCAAAATAAATGGTGGTTTGATGCAAACTAATTGTCATAAGGAGGGGTTTTCTAGAAAAAATAAAATAGAGGGTAATTGTTGTAAATGTCCCAAAATTAGGGGTGATTTTGTATAATTTACACTAAACTATGTTTTTTTTTTTAACTATTTACTAGTTATTAAAATTTCAGCACAATTATTGATGTCATTCTGTACTTTTCATTAAAGGGTAAGAATATTTTGGTAAAATCAAATATAAATAACTAGCTTAACTAGTTGGACCCCTTGTTTTTTAAGTTTTTCATTTAAACTAGTTAATTAACTAGTAACTACTTAAAATTAGATTCACCAAACACTATTATAAATATTTGTAACTAGTTGAAGTGATCATCCAAACACACTTGTTTAGTGTTTTTTATATTAGCTTCAACTCATTTCCTATCTAGTTATCTAACTTCAACTCCGACTTCAACTAATTAAATAACTCATACATCCAAATACAAGAGTGTTTTTTATTAACTTAAACTCATTTTTACTTAGGGTTTGTTTGGTATGTGTGTTTGTAAAGTATTTTTTGTTTATAAAGAGTTTTTTTTATAAAAAAAAAATAGTATTTGAAATTTGAATATTAGATAGTATAGAAAAATGTAAAAGGAGGAAAAAAAAATTTGTTTATAAACTAGGGACCAAACAGACCCTTAGTTATCTAAGTTTATCTCCAACTAGTTAAATAACTCAAACGTCCAAACACAACCAAAATATGAAGCGCACACACAACCGAATATGAAGTGCGCATTTATAAGAGTGTTAGTCAATCAAAACAAGCAGTTAGACAGCCATACCACTTGACTTGACCAATATCTTGTTTTATTAAACTCTTCATTAATATAGGGCCTTACTATTCGGCACATAGGCAAAATTGTCTTTCAGCGCATAGGATCGTCACGTTACGTGTGGAGTGGCTCCACACGTAACGTGGGGTACATTTTTTTTAAATTTTTTTTTTAATCCACACGTTACGTGTGGAGTGGATCCACACGTTACGTGTGGAGTGGATCCACACGTTACGTGTGGAGTGGCTCCACACGTTACGTGTGGAGTGGCTCCACACGTAACGCGTGGTATTTTTTTGTTAAAAAATTTAAAAATTTTAATTTAATTTTTTTTTTTTAACATCACGTAAAAAAATGTCTAAAACTTATATTTTTTTATCAATGTTAAAATGTTAGGAAATTAGTCCTAACTGGATGGAGGATGCTGGTTTGAGAACGTGAGCTGATTTTTTTGTCTCCATGAAGGTTCAAGTTAGCGTACTTTTTTATCTGACATTTGATCATTTCAAGGCTTAATACATCATTGCTTATACGCCCTGCTTATTGCTGTGCACATCTTAAGCATTCATTTTTTGTTCATGTATGTAGTATTGGGTAAGTTTGACACTGGTCAAGCTTAGAGTATTAAAAATTTGAGGTTATAGAAAGAAAACTTCTTAGTAAAATATATATATATTTGTTTAGAATTGACTCTTAATTTTCCAGCTAAGATACTTCATATTACAATCATTGCTCATACCACTTTTTGTCTTTTTTGGGGTCCTGTGACACCCTAAATCTCATGCCCTAGAAAACCCTAGGGTAAGTAGGGTTTCAGATTTAGGGTTTTCAAAACCATATTATTTTCATACCCTATCATGCTTGTAGCACATAGGGAGTTCATACCACATTTTGTCTTTTTTGGGGTCCTGTGACACCCTAAATCACATGCCCTAGAAAACCCTAGGGTAAGTAGGGTTTCAGATTTAGGGTTTTCAAAACCATATTATTTTCCATATTATTTTTGTTTAGAATTGACTCTTAATTTTCCAGCTAAGATACTTCATATTACAATCATTGCTCATACCACTTTTTGTCTTTTTTGGGGTCCTGTGACACCCTAAATCTCATGTCCTAGAAAACCCTAGGGTAAGTAGGGTTTCAGATTTAGGGTTTTCAAAACCATATTATTTTCATACCCTATCATGCTTGTAGCACATAGGGAGTTCATACCACATTTTGTCTTTTTTGGGGTCCTGTGACACCCTAAATCACATGCCCTAGAAAACCCTAGGGTAAGTAGGGTTTCAGATTTAGGGTTTTCAAAACCATATTATTTTCATACCCTATCATGCTTGTAGCACATAGGGAGTTCATACCACATTTTGTCTTTTTTGGGGTCATGTGACACCCTAAATCCCATGCCCTAGAAAACCCTAGGATAAGTAGGGTTTTGGATTTAGGGTTTTCAAAACCATATTATTTTCATACCCTATCATGCTTGTAGCACATAGGGAGTTCATACCACTTTTTGTCTTTTTTGGGGTCCTGTGACACCCTAAATCCCATGCCCTAGAAAATCCTAGGGTAAGTAGGGTTTCAGATTTAGGGTTTTCAAAACCATATTATTTTCATACCCTATCATGCTTGTAGCACATAAGGAGTTCATACAACTTTTTGTCTTTTTTGGGATCCTGTGACACCCTAAATCCCATGCCCTAGAAAACCCTAGGGTAAGTAGGGTTTCGGATTTTGGGTGTCACAAGACCGCAAAACAAGACAAAAAGTGGTATGAACTCCATATGTGCTACAAGCGTGATAGGGTATGAAAATAATATGGTTTTGAAAACCCTAAATCTGAAACCCTACTTATCCTAGGATTTTCTAGGGCATGGGATTTAGGATGTCACAGGACCCCAAAAAAGACAAAATGTGGTATGAACTCCCTATGTGCTACAAGCATGATAGGGTATGAAAATAATATGGTTTTGAAAACCCTAAATCTGAAACCCTACTTATTCTAGGGTTTTCTAGGGCATGAGATTTAGGGTGTCACAGGACCCCAAAAAAGACAAAAAGTGATATGAGCAATGATTGTAATATGAAGTATCTTAACTGGAAAATTAAGAGTCAATTCTAAACAAAAATATATATATTTTACTAAGAAGTTTTCTTTCTATAATCTCAAATTTTTAATACTCCAAGCTTGACCAATGTCAGACTTACCCAATACTACATACATGAACAAAAAATGAATGCTTAAGATGTACACATCAATAAACAGGGCGTATAAGCAATGATGTATTAAGCCTTGAAATGATCAAATGTCAGATAAAAAAGTACGCTAGCTTGAACCTTCACGGAGACAAAAAAAATCAGCTCACGTTCTCAAACCAGCATCCTCCATCCAGTTAAGACTAATTTCCTAACATTTTAACATTGATAAAAAAAAATATAAGTTTTAGACATTTTTTTACGTGATGTTAAAAAAAAAAAAAAAAAAATACCACGCGTTACGTATGGAGTCACTCCACACGTAACGTGTGGATCCACTCCACACGTAACGTGCGAGCCTATGCGCCAAACGGCAAAATGCCTATGCGCCGAAAAGTAATCGTGTTAATATATTCAAATTATCTAATTAGTATTGACTGCTTGTTTAGCAATAGAAGAAACCCACAACGCAAATAAGAAGAAAAATCAGATTTGATATATAGTATTTCGATGTTGTAGTCTTCAACTTCAGAAAAATCAAGACCATTTTTCAGTATGAAAGCTAGCACCATAACATGAAAATGATTTAGCTCAAAGTAACTTCGCCGTAGAAACATCTATCTCATAGGTGTTGTCATTCTCACGCAACTGTCTGGACAGCTCTGTCGAAAGCCTCTTCAGCTGAAGACACACGCTTCACAAGCATGTGGTCTGGGTGAGAAAGCTTCAATTGACTGGAACACAAAACGAAAGCAATGTTCAGAACTACAATGCTGGCCAGAGAACGATAGATAGCAGATAGGAAGTGCATGAAAGAGATAAAAGGAAATAGAACTTGCTCTCTAGCTATTAGAGAAATGAAAAGAGACCTGTATCACAATCAATATGTCGATTGATAATTTGACGAGAATAACTAGCTGAAAAGCTACTAAGATGTTTATCCAATATATAAGGAGGATGCACAGCTGGTAATTGGCAGACTTGATTATTGAAATGAAAGACAAAATGTGAGGATTCCTCACAACTGGCTGAACAGCGAGATGCTTGCTTTTCAGATTTCTATCCTTTATTTTCAGCTCTAGGGTTCTAACAACGACCAAACAAGTTTCCTAGCTTGAAATATCATTTAAGCAGAGCTATGTGGAACCAGTCTACCCCAGAAGCAATCATCCAACATCTTAGAGAAGTTCTGCTTGTAGGGACCGCAGGAGCAGTCAAATGGCTTACTACCAATATTTTAGAACATTATAATTATTTACTGACTATGCAAAAAAAAGGATAATATTCACAAGAATACTTTAAAATTCCGTACTTCATGACAACTTCACTATTTGCAACAGAAAAATAACAGTGCCAGTCAGAAGAACAATTGAACTTTTTAACATGTTTTTTGGCAAACTTCTCATAAGTTCATGCTCAAAAAGCGTGTGTTTATATAAAGGTAGTAAGGTATTTTGAGAATTGAACTGGACCAACAATTGTGACGAGCCTATCTTTGGCACCAAACTACTGAAAAGGAATGAAGTAGATCATTAGACTCCAAAGATTTACATCTATTTTTTAGGACCTTCACAGGAAGATCTGGGACATATAGTTGGTTGCTGCTATTTCTAGCCACTTCTCTCGCACTTAAAAAGTTTATAACAGCAGAAAGAGAAATGGTAGGAGATAAAAGCTGTTGCTGCATTTATATAGGAACTGGATTGGTTATGGGAATTTTTTTGGTATTTATGAAACTAATCATTACCATAAACCAAAAAAGGATTATGTAAACAATAAGACGCACACTTTTGGAGGCAGCTTTTGGGAAGGGTGCACCTTTAGTGTGCACCAAATGCTTCAGAGTTACTGCAAAACTTTCTGCAGGGATGCATATTTTATTAGTCTTGTTTGTATTATATTGAGATAATATTTCAATATTTTTATGGCTTCCTAATTAAATCAGGTTTCTGTGTTTCCTATATCAGTTTAAAATTTCTAATTATGTTGTATCAATGCTTTTCAAAATGGACATACTATATTGTTTTACAGGACATATTTGATATCAATCTTCTGAAAAAAGCCAAAAATTACTCAGATTATGCTCTTATTATCGTTTGTTCATCTGATTTTCCTCCTTCAGTTTCCCTTTCTCCTTCTATTCATAAAAATCCATGTTCTTGTCCACTTGCTCAACTGATCAGAAGAGCCTCCTTTAATTCTTCTGAACTAGTAATCAACAAATTTTTCTTTCCAGAAGTGCAATCACAAGAAATTGAGCACATTGATAGTTTGAATTCTATCAGAAATAATACCTGAGGTAACGCGAAGATGGTTTACCCAGGTGGAGACTGCAAACAACCAAATTGGCAAGAGTTTCAGGGTCTTTTGCATCCTGCAACAGACACCGTAATACCATATACTTCCATCAATTACCTATTATACAAAGTAAACCTCTTGAAAGTACGAAGTCGTGAAGGAATCAGGATTTTGACACTTAAAAAAGAATTGTGAACAATGCTCACTTTGGCAAAGTGAAAAATTCTTCTCAATTATTAAAGAGGTGAAAAATAATGGATCCAAAGATCACGTAGTTTTGAATTGAGAATAAGTTGTCTAAGCAATATTGAATTCACCCAGTAAGGTCAAGTTCAGCAGTGAGCAAGCTATGGAATTAAATGGATTATAGAGTAAAGACAATGAGCTTAAAGGTAGAGAGGTGCGTTTACTCAACACACAGATACTTTTTAATGTGCTGGATAGATGAAAAACATTACAAGAATTGGATATTTCCATTAATTTATTTCATTTCTGGCTACTTGCCTTGTTAAGAGCATCAAGTAATAACGACTCAGCTTCATCGAAGTTCCCCATGTGCATGCAACAAACAGCCTTCCCATTCAGGATCAACCCAGTCATCGGATACTTCTCGGAAAAATCTTGATAGATGAGATATGCCTCCTGTATCTTTGAACCACCCTGTTTAGAGAAAGAATATGTCAAATAAACTAATATTCAGTCACTACAAATAAGAGATAAAAAAGGGAGGAAATATTGAATGCTATTCACCACTGCTAAACTCCACCAAGCATTTGCAAGCTGCGTCAGGGTGTGATCCTCATCTGCCTGCTGCATAATCTTAAGTTGTTTTTCTGCATAATCGGATCTGCACATCTTGAGAAATATTTGGACATTCAATGCATGCCTGCAGAATTACAGGAATTAGTACCTGCATGGTTAAATGAAAATATAAAACAAAGAACAATATGGATGGAAGGATCTGAATCTTTACTCATCCAACGATAAACCCTATTTAAAAATCAATGAGCAACATAATATATGATTATATACTTCCCTATTACTCGTGATCGTGAATGATTCAAGGATCACACACTAGGTCATGCTGACAATCATACCATGGAAAAACTAACAAATATCACTTCTGAGAAAACATGAGAGGACGTCACTAATAATCAATGGGCAAACTTATGATATTACAAACAAGATTTATGATAAAATAGGGTGACACCAACAATTCCATGTTTCCTCCAACATTAGTATGTTTCAGAGCTTCATTGTAGTCCTGCTCATGCATGAATATGATTCCAGCAGCTAGTCGCAAAGTTGAATTATTTCCAATAGCAGGATCTGCCAACCACTCTTTCAAGCTTGAAATAAATGATTCCTGAAGTTAAACAATTACAAAAGCAAATTTTATACAAAACCCCATTCATTTACACAACACTTAATATTCTGCCACTAAGTCCAAAAGAGAAACAACAGGTCACATTTACATGCATATAGTCAAAGATTGCACATTCATCAGCATAATATGAGTGCTCAACCCTTAGCTACCTAGAAAATACATTATATGCGATTATGAACGTGAAAGGACATCCAAATGGTCCAATATCACCCACTGCCATCCATCTTTTAAGCATTGTCAACAACTTTGACAGACCAGAGAGTAATGCATGTACAGAAACCTGCCAATGTAAGTTGGGCAAGTACAGAGTAAAACGGATCAACTATAGAGATCTTATCAAATAGCAGGTTCCAACTCTTCCAATCCATTCGCCAATTTCCAACCTACGATCTTTCATCAGAACATAGAAAAAAGACATACAAATCGAATGTAATTTTATGCAAAATCTAAGTCTGAAATATATGATTCAAATTAGAAGCAAGATCTCTAATCTAACACTCCAGAAAATTAGAAGTTCCAGAAATTGTGCAAGACATAACAACAGAAATTGTGCGATTCTATCCAGATCTAGCGACTAACCTTGTTTTCAGGACCGGAAAGATAGACAGCGAGCAACTTCACAGCTTGCAGTGCAGTGGCAGCGGAGGAATCGATCTCGCTAACCACAAGCTGAAAAATAACAATCTTAATATGAAAAACCCTAACTAGATCGAATTTCGAGCAAAGGAGGAACCGGTAGTTTCCGCCAAAAACATGTATGCGTTTGCTCTGACAGATGAGGAGAGAGCAAACCTGGTAGCTGCCAAGGGCAATGTATGATCTGTAGACGAGACAATCCCTTTCAATGGCATCTTCTGGAGACAGATTGGGGACATCGCTATTATTAATTGCGGATTGATAGGCTCCCAAGTAGAAGTTGTTTCGGAGGTTGAATAGAAGATCGGGAGCCGCCATGATCAGATCTCAAAGGGTTTCGACGTTCGGTGGACGGTGGCAGGGAGATTGGGGGGATAAGTAGAATGAAGCAATAGAGCCGGTAATTTGTGATGTTTAATATTTTTGCACCCACCGATGGAAAAAAAAAAAAAAAAAAATTATATATCTTGACAAACAAAAACTTATATTGTTACAATATTAGAGAGCATAGAGTAGATAAGGAGAATATTGAGAGACTTGATATCTTATTAGGTTATTAATGAGTGTTTTTTATAGATGTTATATTTTTTGAAAAACAAGACAATTTTAGGATTTATGAAAAATACAATATTTTAATGTACATTCATATATAATATTATAACACTCTCCCTGAATGTATATTACTAACTGTCTCATTAAAAACTTTGTCAAGAAAAAATCCAATGGGATAAAAATCAAGACTAAGAAAAAAAATAGTGCAGTTGTAATTTTCTCCCTCAATTTAACATATATCTTTCAAACGACGCATACTAATCTGATGAATGAGTTGTTTAAAGACTTTGATGGGCAACGATTTGGTAAACAAATCTGATAGGTTCTTGCTTGACTGAATTTGTTGAACATCAATCTTGCCTTGGACTTGAAGTTCGTGAGTGGAGAAAATTTTAGCTATATGTGCTTGACTCGATCGCTTTTAATGTAGCCTTATTTGATTTGGGTGATACAAGCTGCATTGTCTTCATATATGATTGTTGGGCTTTCTGCAACTGATCTCAATCCACAAGACATTTGAACATATTGTGTAAATGATCTAAGCCACACACATTCTCTTCTGATTTCATAAAGTGCTATCAACTCCGCATGGTTTGATGATGTGGTTACTAAGGTCTGTTTTGTTGAACGCCATGAAATAGTTGTTCCGCCATACATGAACAAGTATCATGTTTGTGAAATAGCTTTGTGTGAGTCAGATAGATAACCCGCATCGCTGTAGCCAACTAATTTTGCAGTTTGATTGTCCCCCTTCGGGTTTCTGAAAATACAACCCCATATCACTTGTTCCGCGCAAATAACGCAAGATTTGTTTGACACAACTCTAATGTCTTTTTGTTGGGGTTGAACTGTATCTTGCTAGCAAATTCACTGCAAATGCTATTTTTGGTCGGGTATTAGTAGCAAGATACATTAATGCACCTATTGCACTAAGGTATGGTACTTGAGGACCAAATATCTCTTCATTCTCTGCACAAGGGCGGAAAGGGTCCTTTTCTATATTAAGTTATCGTACGACCATTGGTGTACTTAATGGATGAGCTTTATCCATATTAAAGCGCTTTAGGACCTTTTCAATATATATTGATTGATAGATAAGAACTCCATTGTTTGTATGTTCGAACTGCAGGTCGAGACAATACTTGGTAGTTCCAAGATCTTTCATCTCGAATTCTCTTTTCAAGTAATTTGTTGTCTGTTGGATCTCTTCTGGAGTTCCTATGATGTTCAAGTCATCAACATAACCAACTATAATCACATAACCCGATTTTGATCTATTTATGAATACACATGGACTTATTTGATATGTTGTAAATCCTTGTCTTAGTAAGTAGTCACTAAGACGATTGTACCACATACGACCGAATTGCTTTAGTCTATACAAGGATCTAATTAACTTGATGGAGTACATATGGCGTGGTTTTGAATTCAATGTTTCTGGCAATTTTAGTTCTTCATGGACTTTCATGTAAATATCTGTATCTAATGTCCTATACAGGTAAGCAGTTACCACGTCCATGAGTTGCATTTGGAGTCGTTTAACGACGGCTAAAGCAATTAAAAATCTAAGTGTGGTTGCATCCACTATAGGTGAATACGTCTCCACATAGTTACCCTTATCCTGTAGGGAGTCTTGATATAATGCCATGACATGTGCTGGTGCACGACAGGTGCGAGACCAGTGTCCAGTTCCCCCGTATCTATAACAAATACTTTCACCTCGAGGTGTTGGCTTGTCTTGCTAATTTTGCTTCTTGGGCTTGTTTCCAATGTTCTTCTGGACATTTGGGTTGATCCTTGTATAATTGTGCCATTGTTCTTGTCCCTTTCCACCATGACCACGACTACGACCATGATTTTGACCTCTCACACGTCCTCTACAGGAGGAGGTAGCATTTGCTTCAGGTAATGTTTGAGATTGATCTGGAAGTGGTACTGACCCAATAGGACGAGTTTGGTGGTTGTTCGGAAGCAACTGATTATTCTCTTCAACTAGAATCATACAAGAGAAGAGCTCTGAATATGTCTTGAATCCACGTTCCCTATATTGCTGTCGGAGTATGAGGTTGGATGCATGAAAAGTAGAGAAATTTTTTTCAAGCATATCTTCATCTTTTATGCTTTCTCCACAAAGCCTCAGAGTTGAAACAACACGAAACATTTCAGAATTATAATCTGAGACATTCTTGAAATCCTGCAACCTCAGGTGCATCCATTCATACCTCGCACGAGATAGGATAACAGTCTTCTGGTGATCAAACCTATCCTTTAGGTTCTTCCAGAGTTCAGATGGATTCTTGACTGTCAAGTATTGAGCCTTCAAATTTTCGTGGAGATGGTGACGAAGTAATATCATTGCCTTAGCATAATCCTACAGTTTTCTTTGATTGTTTCTCCCAAATTGTTGCTTTCCAAATGGAGTTCCGCATCAAGTACCCATGTTAAATAGTTTCTTCCGGAAACATCAAGAGCGGCAAACTCCAACCTTGTAAGGTTTGTCATCTATTATACAAAATAAGATAGAAATAAGTTAATATCTAATATATATGACATGCCGAACAATATATATGTATATATGCCAAACAGTATATATGTATATATTATAATATCTAAAAAATACGTATGACATATATATATAACCAAAAAACATGTTGTAGAATGACAACATGTTATTTTTTTGTTGTGTAAGATTTGGCGTGGTGGAAATTAGAATCTATAGCATGATTACATCAAATGTGTGGTAAGTACTAAAGCTACCAACATTAGCATCATGTTAAATATAAAAAGGGTCGGTTTGGAAGACTAAATTTGTGAGGGTGGTTTTCAATTGAGCAGGGGATAATACAAGTGTAGTATGATGAAAGGATGCGCGGCTAGAAAGCACGTAGAGAGGGCAGTGGATGAAGTCGGTATTCTGGTTGGCACCTACGAAAGGGAGCACAATCGCTCTCTCTCCTCGCTTGAACGCACAACTCTTATACTTGAATATGTGTAAAAAAACAATAAGTAAGCATTAGTTTAGTTAAGTTCGGTTTGTTTTACGATGATTTAATTTAATTTGATCCAAGACAAACTACTGTTGTAACAATTTGAAAGTGTGCATAGATATATTGTATTTGGTTCACTAAATGTGCCGTATTACTGGTCTCAATCTTGAATAGGACTTTCTTTGTTGTGTTTTTCTGGTAAAAAAGGTGGGATTGAAAGAAGATGCCACCATGTGGTCACACTTGAAATGTTTTACAATGTTTCCAAATATAGCAGCTTTGAATCAATTCAAGACATAACTTGTTGTAAGTGCTTGATATCGCATAGTCATTCAATGTGTGTACAAAGTTCGCTTAATCCCAACTCTATTCTTTCTCGTTGAATGAATTGAGGTTTATAGATTTGCATGTATCGGTTTTGGCGATTGTTTTTTAAATTGGGGTGTAAAATCCACTATAATTTTTGTTGTGTATAACTTTGACCGTTAGTGGGATTGACAAAATAAGGTTTACATGTTTAATGAGGTTGTATATGGATAATAAGTTTTTTTTGTGTAAGAGATGTACAAATGTAAAAAAATGCTATCTATGATGGAAGCTAAAACGTTACAAGTAATGAACTGGATACAACTTAAAATTCATAGTACTTTTGGTTTTCCCTTTCTGGCTACAAACTAAATGCCATTCTAGGCTTGTCCATTTCTATGTTCGTAACATTTGTGACATTGGTTGTACATTCACCCAAGACATTGTTGCTCAGTTCAACCACACGAATGGGCTTACTCTTATTTCAAGGGCCCATCATGTTATACTGGAAGGATAAAATTGGTGCCAGGTTTGTCATTCCCAGATGTCCTCTTGGTATGGCATTCTATTTTTGGATCAAACCTGTTATGAGGGATTTTTGAGTTGCTTGTTTGTTTTTGTGTAACTTTAAGCTTTATTTTACGAGAGTGGAACTTGAGACTATTCCCAAAGAAGGTTTTTTTTGGTTTCCCAACTTCCACTTATGCAACAGTCGATGATCCAAAACTATTTGACTGATGGAATTAGGGCTGAGCACGGGCCAGAAACCGACCCGAACCCGAGAAAACGGGACCGAAGAACGAACCGAAGTCATGCGGTTCGATTCGGGCTGATTTTTTTAGCCCAGTTCAGTCTAATTTTTTATTTACGAGTGTTGTTTTAGTCGGGTCGGTTTGGGTTTTCGGTTTTTCTAGCCCGTGCTCAGCCCTAGATGGAATTACATATCAGATTGATAGATTATGGATTACTTGCAACTCTTTACACGGTTGAACATTAGCTCTACGTTGCCTCTAAAATTTCATATATTCAATGTTCAGGCTGGTGCTTCCAACCAACAATGGATGTTGATATTTACAAGATAAGTTTGTTTCAGTTCATCTCCCAGCCTAGATCTTACATTTGCAATTCATGTTTGTTGACGCGAGGATCTGAACTCTCCCATTGAGTGATCAGAACAATAAAGCTTATCTTCATTCTAAAAGATGTCATTGAAAGATCATATTCGTATGCTATTCTATTGCTTTAATTTTTCAGTAGTTTCTGCCTCTTCATCCAGCCTCGAACGATCTCTATGACCTTGCAAAGGATGGTGTTCTTTTATGGCAATTCAAAGAAAGGTACATATTATGTTTTTTGCTTACTGTGTTTTCTTATTGTTAATTTCTTCTGTTGGCTTGATATTGTTGCAGTAAACTCCTCAATGTTGTCGTCCCTGGTACAATTGACAAAAGAGGGATAAACACTAATAGAGTTATTAATTCTTGGCATATGAATGAGAGTCACACTTTGTCTTAACTCAACTAAGGCTAATGGATGCACAATGGTTAACATTGGCCCCTAAGACTTGGTGAAAGGCAAAATTAATTTGCGTTATCGGTCAAATGATGTTCCATTCTAACAACATTCAGTGAGTTCTCATGTTTAAGTTATCTGTTTCTTGCAGCAACATCTGATTCTTGGTTTGATCTCTGAAATCATCAAGGTTAGCTCACCCCACATATATAGCTAAACCCAGTTGGTTTGTTTTTCTGGGTGTTTTCAGTTCTTTCATTTTTCTACCTTGCAACTGCTACATCTTATCCAACTATTGGCTGATCTCAACTTAAGGAAGACGCCTCAACTTACTAAGCTAGCAGATTATAGTGATGTAATTGACATTTTCTATTTCCATTCTCTATTAGAGATGTGATCATGTGATTTGCATTCGTATCTTTGATGCTCTTACAGTCTCATACCTTATAGGATTGTCCAGCAATACTTTATACATTTCTATTTCTATTCTTTTTCTTAGAGCATTGTTATTGGGGGGTTTATTAGGGGGCTTTTGAATTTCTTTTAGTAAAATATTTTAGTACTTGTTTGGTTGAATGTGGGAAGTGTAGTTCCTAAGAAGTTACTTCATGTGAAATCAAAATATGAGAATTGATAAATTATGTTTGCTTAAAATCTAAATCATGGAAAATATGGGGGAATAAAATCTTACCCACCCCTCCCTAGGTGATTGCACTTCCTATGTTTTGCAGGAATTGAAAATCCCATGAATTAAATATCTGTATTTTTCAAAAACAAAAAGGCCAACCAAACACATATATTTGATATCACTTCCCAAGTAATTTAAAATCATGTGAATTTACTTCCCAACCAAACGAGCACTTAATGGGGGAGCTCATGGCTTGGGGCTTTTCAAAAGCTGAATTTTTAAGCCCCAACCTGCTCAATTCAATACTCCCTCCGTTTTTCTCTCCATCTATTGGTTGTAGAGGGTGGTGAGTGGTTAAATTGAGAAAAAAGTTAGATTTTCAAAACACAATGAATGACTTTCTTGATATGTGTGAAAAATTCTAAAAGGACAAATACAAATGAACGGAGGAAGTATAACTTCTTCTCTACCTTTAAATCCAATCCCCAAGAAGGAAAAAACTTAAGTCAAAACCAGACCATCTCTGAAAAAACTTATATAACATTTTTTGTATTTTAGAGCCAATTGCAAAGGGATGGGTTGTCTCATTAATAGTACATTTTTAGTATACCTTTTATTATCTATTAATATAAACGTGCTCTTAAGGATGCACGGTCTCAAATAGTATTTGCTAAATAATGTATAATTTTATTAAAATATATATAAAAGACACCGTCTACAAAAAAGTTATACATTCTGTTAAACACGTCTTATCTAGCTATTATTTAAGAGGCATAACAAGTACACTATTTTGCGAGCCTAGCTAATCTTGTATGAAAATAAATAAAACTACACATTTTCGTGCAATCTCCTTCAATACTTTCAGTCTAAAGCTACAAAAGAAATAACTCTTACGATCATAACACTACCAGTAATGACATATTCATAGCTCGTGTATCTCTTCTCAACTCTTGAATAGAATAAAAATATTTTATAAACTTGCTAACGATAATTACTACCGTGTACATGTGAAAATGACATGTTTGTGTATATGAAATGCATTGCGTGCTATGTGTGCATGTGAAACAACGTAGATGTGCATGTGTGCACACGAGAATAACATATGTGTGCATGCGAAAATGACCCAAAACACGTACAAAATAACATGTGTGCATACGTATGAAAACAACGAAAATAACCTACGTGTGCATACGAAAATGACATGTGTGTGCACATGAAAACAACATGTGTGCATGCGAAACAACGTATGTGTGCATACGAAGCAAAATGCATGTGCACGCGAGGCGCGTTTTTTTCGCAAAAAATTCGACCGTGCCGAATCATATATGAATTTGTCCAAATTCTTTCCTTGGCTGATCTACACGCTTTATTTGACGGTCTTGGAACATCCTCACTCCTCTCCTAAGCCCTCATCCTCAACTTATTTTTTCCCTAATTTTAGTCTATAAATAGATATTGATATTGATTGTAATATAAAATCATGAGAATGATAAACAAATACTCCGAGAACGTTTTTCTTTCCTTTACCTATACTGAGAGAACGTTTTTCTTCATCTTCTTTCCCTATTCTTTTGTCTTTATTTCTCCCCTCTATCAACTTCTTCCGTCAAATGTCAATGATCCAACTATGGACATGATACACTAAGTCACTAAGTGTAACCATTATACTCAATTAATATAAAATAACAAAAATAATATAATAATAGTTTCAATAAATAATCACAATTTATATATTTAAGACAACTTTTAAATTTATGAATATACCCAGATATAAAAATATTTAATTTCTTAATTAACTCCTTATAACTTGTAGGTATTATATTATATTATCTATGAGCTTAAAAAACAAATAACCTAACATTATAATAATTAATAACTTTTAATAAGAATATATAGAGTGATTTATTAAATCTTATGTTTTAAGATTTTTAACTATTTTTAATACGAATTTTCAATTATTTACAAAACAATTTGACATTATATGCATATAACTATACTCCGTATAAGATAAGAGATACACCGACAATAGTTTCTTTTAATCAAATAAAAAAGAAAAGACGGAGTGGGCAACGAGTCATAGCCTGAAATCGGAAGCCAAAGAGGGGGTTGTTCAAGGAGAGAGGACGATAGACAAATATAAATATCTTGGGGTGGGAGAGGTGTCATCGGCCGGCCATGGCTGATCAGTTAGCGAGAGGTGAAGATTTCGAGCGAAAGGCCGAGAAGAAGCTTACCGGATGGGGTATTTTGGGCAACAAGCACGAAGATGCTGCCGATTTGTACGAGAAAGCTGCTAATTGCTTCAAGCTCGCCAAATCATGTAATCGCTCTCTGTCTCCCCCAAATTTAGTCTTGTTGCGTGGTTATTGGAAGCAATTTGGTTGAATTTCAGTTTTGCTTTGCACACGTAGGGCTTTTTGTTCAACAATCCATGATCGCATCCATTAATTTGGTTGAATCCACTTGCTTCTTCTTCTCGATCTGCAGTTGCATGCTACAGGTACGCGAAGCTGAACCCGATCTCCTGATTTTATATATTCAAGTTTGAGCAAACCCTAACTCAGGTATTTGGGGGTTCCGATTATAGGTGGAGAAGTCAATGTAGAGATCTGAAGATAAACGTTATAGGAGAGATAAATCCCAGATCTGAAGGCGGGGATGGTCCAAATGTAGTCCAGAATTTCAAAGGCTCAAGTCTGCTCGCGTGTTGTGGTCTTGCGATTTCTTCTTCTCGGTCGGCAGCTGCATGATACAGGTACGCGAAGCTAAACCCGATCTCCGGATCCTATAAATTCATCTTTGCGCAAACCCTAACTCAGGTTATTGGGGGTTCAGATTATAGGTTGAGATATCATTCTACAGATCTGAAGCTAAGCGTTCTAGGAGAGATAAATCCAAGATCTAAAGGCGGGGATGGTCCAACTGTAGTTCAGAGTTTCATAGATTCAAATTTGCTCGCGTTTTGTGGTTTTACAATTTCTTCTTCTCGATCTGCAGTTGCAGGTACGCGAAGCTAAACCCGATCTCCTGCTCCTAGATATTCACGTGTGCGCAAACTCTAACTCAGGTAATCGGGGGTTCAGATTATAGGTTCTGAAAAAGACAAATACAGATATTTTGGGTTGAGTATACAACTAAACCACTGGAAATTAAGTTGCAACTCCTCTATCAGCATATAATGAAACAACTCTATTCTTGTATAAAATATAAATGCTAGCCTTTTTTTGGAAAGCAAATTACTGATAGCTTGGTTCTATATCATACAACCGTTTTTTATATTACAATAGTTGTGCTCTAAGTATGTTGATAATAATCTGATTCATAATATAATCTGATAGTTATAATTTGAAACTCTCTATACTGGATGAATGGATGATTAAGGGGAATGCAGGGGCAGAGTCATGTAGTCATATTAGAGCCAAATATGCCATAAATACATTGTAAACTAGGGGTGTTCATGGGTGGACCGGACCGGATTTTCGGACCGGACCGGAAATGACCGGACCGGTAAAATTCCGGTCCGGTCTCCGGTCCACCATTTCCCCAAAACCGGTTTCCGGTCCGGTCCAAACCCGGAAAAAATCCGGTCCGGACCGGAAGACCGGAATTTAAAAAAAAAAAAATTTTTTTTGTAATTTATATGTTTTATATTTTTTTTAAGAGATTTATATGTATTTTTTTGTAGATATTTTTTTAAATTTAATAAGTTAGGAGTATATATGTTTTATAAATATTTTTTTAGATATTTTTTTATAGATTTTAAATAAGAATTTAATTTTTTTATTTTTTAAAATTAAATCCGGTCCAATCCGGTCCAAGACCGGACCGGACCGGATTAAGACCGGACCGGACCTATCCGGTCCGGTCTTCGGTCCACATATGTCCAAAAATCCGGTCCGGACCGGATGAACACCCCTATTGTAAACGGTGAACCTACATAACTATTATATAGATAACACACTCGAATTGGGAATACAGGCTTTGTTTTTCTATTTGTCATAGCGCTTTTAGCAATATGCAGTATAGATGATCACTTAGTTTATCAGTACGCATCAACATAGTAGCACCATTTACATTACAAATGTGTGATACTATTATTTTTTAGTTGTTCTTTAAAACCACTTAAGTAGGCAGTATAAAAGTTTCGTTTTCATACTCAGTGATAGCTAACACACTCAAATTGGGTAATACAGGCTTTGTTTTTCTATTTATCATAGGGACTGTAACAATATTCCCCCGCAAGTTTATATTTTTAATTCTTCATTTTCCATCTCTCTTTATCCATAGTTTTTTTTACGATGTTTACTGATTGTCTAGTTGTCTCTGATTGATTCATCATTTCAATTCCTCCATATCCATTGGTCAACTATTGTATATGCTTAGTTTCCTAGGTTTTTTTATTATCTGTGTCATTTTTGTTGTGCACTGGCTTGGGATTTAAAAATTGCTATCCCTTAGATCATCATATTTGATGCACAATTCTCTCAAGACCACATATTCATTGCTTAATCTAATATTTTCTGGTTATCTTGCTTTGATTGACAAATTTGATTGACATTAGTAAAGCTTGCAATTAGATCAACATGTGTTTATTTAAAACTAAATAATTCTGGATTTCCTCATTTTGGATTACCTCATTCTGGATGTCAAGAATAATTTCACAAATGTATTGTGTTTTCTTTCAATCCTTCCTTTATAATCATGCAGTTATATGTGCTTGAGTTTCTTGTTTGTGGGAAAATATAAAGGTGTAATGATATGATATGGTAGTTAGTAGATCAGTTACCATGTTGCACTCACCGCTTTACGGGTTCAGTTTTTTTTTATTGAATTGATAAGTTTACTCTTTTTTATATAACATAGGTCGATATACAACACATCAGTTTGGTCATTGAAACTGGCAAGGCATGTGAAGAGCCACATGCAGATAGACATAATTTTGCCAAAGGAAATGAAGATGGAGCAAATTGAAGACTCAAATAACATATATCCGCAACAAATACGTTCACGCAATCAATAAACATTGAAGCTAAAGCATCAAGAAAACAACCAAAACAATGAAAATGAAGCTAAAGCATGAACACAACCTACTCAAAGCACAACAGAAGCAGAGAAATACCGGAGGAGTTTGCCTTCAATAGTGATGAATGAGACTCCATATAATTCCTTTTATAACCACAAACTTTAAAGGAGATTGCACAAGTTGACACATGGCAACCAACACTCTAAAATGTGGCACTCATTAAAAGCATACATGTATTCATTGATACATGTATTCATTGGAACTGATTCATGCATGCAAATATGACTTCTTTAGGAAAAAATAAATTGAGCATAAATACATATATATTTAAATATTGAATGAGCCAGTTACAAGCAAACACATACTTAAAGATATACACATGTAAAGCAGACTTAAAGATATACACATGTAAAGCAGCTGCAATGACACATAGGGCTTCATTCATGCAAATATAAAGAAGTGTAACTCACTCTTTTAGGTTAAAAATTGCTATCCCTTAGATCATCATATTTGATGCACAATTCTCTCAAGACCACATATTCATTGCTTAATCTAATATTTCCTGGTTATCTTGCTTTGATTGACAAATTTGATTGACATTAGTAAAGCTTGCAATTAGATCAACATCTGTGTTTATTTAAAACTAAATACTTCTGGATTTCCTCATTTTGGATTACCTCATTTTGGATGTCAAGAATAATTTCACAAATGTACTGTGTTTTCTTTCAATCCTTCCTTTATAATCATGCAGTTATATGTGCTTGAGTTTCTTGTTTGTGGGAAAATATAAAGGTGTAATGATATGATATGGTAGTTAGTAGATCAGTTACCATGTTGCACTCACCGCTTTACGGATTCAGTTTTTTTGATTGAATTCATAAGTTTACTCTTTTTTATATAAAACAAGTCAATATACAACACATCAGTTTGGTCATTGAAACTGGCAAGGCATGTGAAGAGCCACATGCATAGATAGACATAATTTTGCCAAAGGAAACAAAGATGGAGCAAATTGAAGACTCAAATAACATATATCCGCAACAAATACGTTTACGCAATCAATAAACATTGAAGCTAAAGCATCAAGAAAACAACCAAAACAATGAAAATGAAGTCAAAGCATGAACACAGCCTACTCGAAGCACAACAGAAGCGGAGAGATACCGGAGGAGTTTGCCTTAATAGTGATGAATGAGACCATATAATTCCTTTTATAACCACAAACTTTAAAGGAGATTGCACAAGTTGACACATGGCAACCAACACTCTAAAACGTGACACTCATTAAAAGCATACATGTATTCATTGGAGCTGATTCATGCATGCAAATATGACTTCTTTAGGAAAAAATAAATTGAGCATAAATACATATATATTTAAATATTGAATGAGCCAGTTACAAGCAAACACATACTTAAAGATATACACATGTAAAGCATCTGCAATGACGCATAGGGCTTCATTCATGCAAATATAAAGAAGTGCCACTCACTCTTTTAGGTATTAAGAATGTATGTGTATCACTAATATCTAATATATATGACATGCCGAACATGTATGTGCAACAATATTCAAACAATAGCATATATATAGTGTATGTATATATGAGACATATGACATGCCAAACAGTATATATGTATATATTATAAAAAACACGTACATATATGTGCAACAGTACTCAAACAATAGCATATAGGTTAACATCTTCTGCCCAAGATATGTGCTAATGTTTAGCATTATTTAGTTATCACTTGGATTGAATATTATAGCTTCAGGGAGTAAAAATTATCATTTCGGAGACTAGAAGTTATCACTTCAGGGAGTAAAAATTATCACTTCGGGGATTAGAAGTTATCGCTTCAGAGACTAGAAGTTATCGCTTCGGGATACAAATTATCGCTTCACTTCAGGGATTAAAATTTACACTTCAGGGTAAATACATATCACTTCAGGGATGGATACATGTATACTTAGAGAAAAAAAAAGGAAAAGAAAAAGAAAATAAAGCATACGTATGAAGATGTATGGAGAATTATGAAGAAGAAAAGATGAACGAACAGTATGCTTCATTTATGAAGTGGACTATTATGAAGATGATCGAGAAGGAAAAAAATAACGTATGGAAAATTGGTTTAAACAAATTACCTTGAATCTTAAACACTCATGCTGATAACGTGTTATAATATGAGAGAGCAGAAAATAGAGAATGAGAATATTGAGAGACTTAATATCTTATTAGATCATCAATGAGTGTCTTTTATAGATATTATAATTATTGGAAACAAGACAATTCTAGAGTTTATGAAAAATACAATATTCTAATGTACATCCATATATAATATTGTAACATGTATAAAGATTTGCGCCTATTAACGTTAATTTGGTATTATGAGGTCATAATACTCCTTTTATTTTAGTTTTTATTTTTTATTAAAAATAATATTATCTTATTTTTAGATATTGATTTATGTGTGAGTTACAACTTACGAGGTATGTTATTAAAATTAAACATATTGATTATTTTTATGCAAATTTTCTTTATATATTGGTGAAATTTGAGGTGGATAGTCATTAAAAAGTAAATTAAAAATATATTATGGTATTTTAGTCTAATCATTGCATTTTTTAATAGTTGGATCAAATGCTAAAATGACAATTATTATTGAATGAATAGAGTAATAAAATAAGGATATATTATAATATTCTATATATGGATGAATATAAGATAAGTCTATCGTACCCCACTTACGCTTGGTCGAGCTACATCGCACCCCTCTTATGCCTGGTCGAACTACATCACACCCCTTGCCTAGTCGAGCGACATCGTACCCCTGGCTATATCGACTCGCTACCGTGATGCCCCCAACTATATCGGTCATACCACTTGGGATACGCTGTGACGCACTCTCTCTCTCGTCTCTACGACGCCATGACCCCAAACGGTCAATATCGCAATGCGAATCCCGTGATCTCTCTCGTCTCTACGACGCTATGACCCATGACGGTCACCTATTACTATCGCGATGTGAATCTCGCGATCTATCTCGTTTCTATGACGCTATGACCCATGACGGTCACCTATTACTATCGCGATGTGAATCCCGCGCTCTCTCATCTCTATGACGCTACGACCCGTGATGGTCACCTATTACTATCGCGATGTGAATCCTATGATCTCTCTCGTCTTTACAACGCCATGATTCCTGGCAGTTATATACACAGATCGTGACATAAACTTCATGATCGAGCTACAACCTACAAAGTCGTTTATCTACGATCGACAATCACACGCTCACTCCAGGTAACACACCTTACACATTGTCTCAAGAAAGCTTAAGTGTTTGTACTTGCTACCTCTCAACTAAGTCACATGATCAAGAAAGAACCATTAATTGAGCACATCTATAGCTAGTCTCCAAGCACATAGACACTTACAATAACTTTCGATAAACACGTCGAAAGTATAATAACCCTCATTTTGTCGTAAGGGTATTAATGTAATTTCGATATATTTTATTTTGATAATAAATAAAAGTTATGAATTTATTTTTATTTTTTTAGAGGAGTAATTTAATTTTTTATTAACTTAAAGTTTAAACGTTATGTTAAGATAACTTTTGTACAAATTATCAAATGGGTCATAATAGCGTGGGTAGAAATAAATAATAAGGTATAACCATGAATGTGGTTTTGGAAATTTTTAGATATATAATAAATGTTATAAGAGTTATTATGTTTATCCATGAGAGGATAAAATAATTCTTAACTGTAGGTTACCTTTTTAAGTCATGAATTATTTAAATTATGTTAACTTATGTTAATATTAATTTAAATAAAATTATCTTGTTAAGAATAAAGTATTTAAAGTAAGGATAATAAAATATGGCTAAGTTTATAAGATAATGCAACTTAAGCTTAAAACTAGCCTAATTAAATTCTTCCCTTAACTTAAATTTGGATTAAAATGTATAAATAAACTTACGATAAGTAATAAATAAGCTTGGGTAATTTTCAAAGTTTTAAAAAATTAAATAAGGGCATTTTTGCCATAACTTAAAAAGTAAGGCAAAAATGTGTAATTAAGCATAAAGATGGGGCCACGATTTGAATTGGGTGCTGCTCTTCAACCTCCAGCCAAGGTAAAAACGCAGCAGCCTTGAAGCCTTTCAATGGCGGATTTGGCCCTAATTTCGACTCGTTTCTTCAAATTAAATTATGGGCTTTGAAGATTAATCAATACGGAACCCAACACCTCTAAAATCGTGATTTAAAACAACCCCATTTGATCGAATTTCAAAGTTTAATATGAACAGCCCGATAAACCTAAAACTGGATAGAGATGCAAAATTCAATCCGATTTGAGCGCGGTTTTTTAAATTGAAGCTTGGACTTTTTAGGTAAGGATCATATGTGTAATAGCCCCTTAAAATCAGGAATCAATTTCCCCCGAATCACTCGAATTTGCTCAAGCAAGGTAAGTGTGTACCACAGACGCGTCACTTGATTTGGTTGACGAAATTCGATCCGATTCGGGATCGATTCGAGCCAAATAAAACAAGATTGTGTAGATCTCTTGAAGGGAAATCCAACCCCTATATATAGGGCCACACACATGGAGTAATTTCATCCAATTTCAAGCCAAATCTCCCGAGTTCTTCATTCTAGGTTGCGACTGTTCTTGGAGTTTTTCCAGCCACCACCGAGCTCCACCGCTGCAATTGAAGCCACCCCTAGCTCTGCCAACTTGTCTTCTTCAAAATCCCTTTGGTCCCAACTTCGGTGGTGCTTCGACGAGGACTAATTTTGCCGGTTTTCGACCGGTGTTCTTGCGAGTTCGTCCGGTAGCCATTTTTTCTTCAATTCGATGTTTGATTTTATTTTATTTTGATTAATCTTAATTAATTAAGTTAATCTGGATTAACTAAAAAAATGTTAAGTTAATTTAATTTTATAAATATTAAAATTAAATTAGTTATATTTTTGGATATTATCTTATATTATGAATTGTTAATGTATAACATTTCTTCAGACAATAAGTTTGGTTGTAAAAAAATTGAATAAATTTATTTATTTATGTTATGATTATTTAGAATATGTGACTAAATGACTTTTAGTATCATATAAATAATCATTTTATTGTTAAAGTCTTGAAAATTGATTTATTTAGAATTAAATAAATTCAATTAGAAACCGAGACATGTATCCTCTAAATTTCGATATTGATTAAATTATTAAATTATAATTTATTTAGTTTGTGTAATTTGGTACATCTCGGAATCACTTTTGGAACAAAAATAAAGCAAGGAGCCAATTTGTTTTCGAAAACAACCATCTCCGTTACGCCATTCGAGTTCTTGATTTAAGGCAAGTGACAGTTCACTCTTGCTATTTTATTCCATAATTTTATTAATTGACAATTAATATACTGTCTTAATTAAGTTGGGATAAATAATTTTATTTGTCGTTTGGGAACTTGTGTGATAAAATGGTGTGATTAATGAACCTTATTATTAGATTGTATATTTGCTAGCAAGGACCTATATATATGTATATTATTATTATAGGGTGCTAGATGAACTTTGGTGTGGATTGTTGTGCATTGGTGTGGACTTATATGCTAGTTAGCACGAGTATTCGTAGGAACGCTATTTACCTTGCGAGATTTAGTTGTTTCTCTATAACTGGTATTAGAAGGATTATTGCCCTAATACTTTTGGTCATGACCTACCCTTATTCGAATATAAGTGGTGGTGCACTTAGCTAGTGCCGAATTCAGGATTTGTCCCATGATCTATATCTCATTGCGAGATTGGTGTGGATTAAAAGCTTTAACGTAAATGCATGTTTTGGAATTAAATAAGGTAAGTGCCATTTTACACATAATTAATATACCATCGGGCGAGAAGTACAACGTGGAACCCGCCCAGACTCTTGTCTAAAGTAAGTCCCCTTTCCAATCTGGATTCACATTATGCGGTGAGGTTAATATTCAAGTAGTCAGTTTTCAAACTTTGTGCGATAAATATAATGTTCCCAAACAAACATACATATTCCTATAAGACTTACCTTCTTTGAAGTCTTCTCTTGTCGCATACCTTTTGTATCGTTTCAGTGAGAGTATCCGAGTTATATATCGTCCGACTATTATTCGAGAGACAATGATAGTAACTGGATATAATCACAAAGAACCACTCTGTTTGCACCCTTGCGTTTTCTTTCATTAGACTGACCAACCTTTCTGTTTCTTTATATGGTTGGCTGGTGTCATCCGTCGTATACGGTACATCAGTGGTTGGTATCAGACGCCTTGAAGTAACAAATCGATGACGAAGGCTTGAAGTTGAAGTTTAGTTTGAAGAATTTTCAAGGTTGTTTAAATATAAGATTTAATTTTCTAATTAATGTAATAAGTGAAGTTGTTATATCCTATTCATGTTTATGATTTATTTAAAGTCTTCCACTATAATTTCAATATCGTTTGTAAACTATCCTTCTCAATTTACGAGAGGAATTCTAATAAAAGATTGAGTTTTTTATATACAAAGTCTTCCTCTATTACTCTTTTATTATTTAATGTTCATTTATTTATTTAAGCTTAATTGTTCTGATTAAAGCCTTGGGTGACTTTGGACTTTACAGTCTGAAGTCACTGGCGTGTGGCACTACCGACGTAAGTCGGGGGTGTTACAGGATGAAGGGCTGAAGGCAAAACAGTGAAAACACAAGTGTTGAAATCGAAAGGATAAGATCTTATTACTAATTCATAGAAGATACACTTTTCTATTCTACTTATGCTATACAAAGAATCTATTACATCTACCACGTTGGCTACTGCTCCAAACGCTTCCAACTCCACCTTCAATGCCTTCAACGACATCTACGACATCTTTGATCAACCTTGTCAACGTTGGCTTAACGCGACAAGCTTGGGCATCATCTCCATAACATGATCATGTCCTCTTCTGTGATTGTTCCAAACCTTGGTGTACCTGCATAATCAAAGACACAAAGGCATGCCATACATACAAGCAAGCAAGTCATGCAAAGAAAGTTAGAGCTAATTAAACACCTCGTCCCCACGGACGAGTGCAAAACATTGTCAAACCACCACAAGGGGTGGGCCCAAATGTTCAAAACACCTTCCCACTACGGGTGACGGACAACACTACCAGGGTTACTAAAAAAAGTTCATGAGGTGGCAGCAGGGTCCAACACATCCCCCTCCGCCACCGAGCCCTGCTTCTCCCCAGGGACCATTTCCTCTTCCTCCTCCACGTCAGTGAGCTTCTGCGGCATCATACTTGGGAAGACAGGTTCGAAAGGATAAGCATCATGAAACGCCTTCCTTTCAACAATCACGTCCCATTCCACGTGCTTTTCAGCGACGATGTCCTCCACCTTGGCAAACCAAGAGTAATAAGCCACCATCTCATCAAGCTCTGCCGCCAGACGCTCATTCTCCTCCGGCGCCACTAGCTTCTCCTCCTTGAGACGAGTCTTCTCATCATCAAGCTTCAAAACCTTATTCTGGAGGACCATCATGCTCTGCCACAACTCGGAGTTCCTGGAAGTTAGGATTTCAATTGTGCGCTTGTCAGTCTCAGCTTGCTTCTTCAAAGAGTCCATTTTGGAAGACAAGCCCTTGAGGTGATCGCAGGAACACATCGTCACCTGGAGGCCCTGTTAAGAGAAGACCACCAGAATGATGGAGATAACAACAACAAAATGATGTGTTCAATATGAGATGGTCTTACCTGCCACTGTGACGCAAGGGACTCTCCAACGACGTCGACCGTGTCCGCGTCCTTGTAATGCTTCTTGGTCAACGATGACCAGATGGCCTTCATCATCTGTAGGACACGTCTCGTAGGAACTGACGACGACGCAAGTAACCCTGGGAGCTCCGACATGTTCATAGGCGATGACACCCTCCTCCGGGCAACTTCTTTCTCCATGACCGGAGTAGCTTTTGGCACATCCGACAAGATCACGACATGCTCAGAGGCGGAAGCACCTTCACCCGACATCTTCCTCTTCTTCGACGCTATCCTTGCCGCCGCGGACTCTGTGTAACACCCCTAAATTACCTTAGGAATATTACTGCCAGTGACCTTAGATCACATATCCAAAATCACCCAAGGTTTTACAGTATTGATTGCAAAATAATAATTTAAAACGAACAATAACATATATAATATCAAAATCAAATTGTATTATAAATCGACGTTGCAAAAACGGCAACCCAATAATGTATATCAAAATATCAGCGGAAGACTTAAATATTCAAAACACAAACAAGATCTAAACCTGATGTGACCCTGCTTAGGAACCATCCTCCCCTCCTTCAAAAGGATTCGTCCTCGAATCTGAGTGCACCTCAAGAAAAAAGTTTAGAGCACACAAAACTGCACAAAGCAAAACAAGGAAGTGAGGGACCAATAAGTTCTTAGAGAATGAAGGACACGTGTACGCACACATATTTAGATCTAATGAATGCCCATGGAAGAACTTCCATGTACAAGTGTTGCCCAGTTTCAGCCTAAAGATATGCTTAAGTATAGAACATGAAATGCACATGACATACTTGGCAACAAAAAAAAGCATTAAATGTTCTAAAAGTCGCTAGGCGGGAGCTGGGCGGTGAGGGGGGGCCTAGTGCCTAGGCGGCTAGACGGGGGCCTAGGCGGACTAAAAAATAATGCATGATCCATGTGATTATTTGATTATGTTCTCCCAAATCCATTAATCTTTATAAAACTATGTTGAGATGAGATTTGATATTATATTATGGGCCTTATTGTACAAAGCCTAACCCAAAATTATGTTAATGCATTCGTCATCTTCTAAGATGTTGTAGCTTTCACAACATTTGAGGATTCTTCTCGCCTAAGCGGATCTAGACGGGTCCTAGGCAGAGGGTGACCGCCTAGCGCCTAGCCGGGGTCTAGGCAGGGATTTTTAGAACATTAAGCGTAGTACATAATTTTTCTCATGCAACAAGAATTGTGAATGAGAACAATAATGCACACATGAATGCCTAGTTCTACTTGAAGTAACTGGATGGCACAAATGCAAGGACTTGTACACATGATTATCAAGAACTAAAGGCATCCAACAAGTCATGATTTGACCAAGAGAACTATGGTGAGAGCATGGAAATCTAGTTCTATCAACAAAATCAGAATCATGGACTTGACATTCTATAGTTCTTACAAAATTTTCAGTTTGATGCAAGGGAGAGAGGATAGAAAGAATAGGATCAATAGATTCTCCCTTAGAGTAAATCTTCAATTGAACATATGTCTCATCTTGGCTGGTGTCAACCTCTTTTTGGAGAAGAAATGGCAAGCTTGAAGGAACCATATGTGTTACATCGGACCATGGAATAGCTAATGATGCTAAGGAGCTATGTTTGATTATAGGCCAACACTTGCATCTTGGAGGAGTTGGAGATGGCTCCAAGATTTCCTCATATTTTTCCATTGGTTCAAGCTCTTTTCCGTTGGCCATAGACGATGGTGATTCAGTAGCAAGAGCATCCTCAACTTTAGCCTTTTTTTGAACCACCAAATTGTCTTCCTCGGCTTCATGACCCTTAAGTGGCTCTTCATTGCTGCCTAAAACTAGGGAAATGTGATTAGCATTCGGTTCACTCTTGACCTCTTCTCCCACACAAGCATCAACCAAAGCTCCACTCTCAAAGGATCCTTCATCCTTGTAAGTGCAGTATTGGTTTGGACAAATTTCAGGCAAGTGACCTCGCCCATCACACATGACACATACAATATTGCGTGTCCTAACCCGGGGCGGTGGAGGCATTCTATCTCTGCCCTTGGACATGCTAAAAGATGAGTCATAGACACCCTTGTCCTGCACGGAAGGGTTAGACGAAAAATGGTAATAAGGTTCAAAATGATGGATGATTTGATACCTTGTTGGGGTGTGCCATCTTTCTTCCTCTCTATAGCCATAGTCAGGGTAGATACGTTGTTGAGCCCCCTATATGAAGCACCATAAGCCTGAAAGGAAAAGAAATCCCTTTGTGACATACGGCCCAAGCTAGACATCTCCATTCAGTCTCCTTGCAAAGTTAGTATCCAAGGCAAATACCAAGAAAACAAGGCAAAAGAATAGCAATCATATCAATGGAACCTTGAGCCAAGCAATTGCCAAAATTTTGAAATAAAAGTTGTCACAACGTTCAGATTTGCAAGCTCTCAAAACAAGGCTAACTGGTGTCATTTTGCAAACCAATAAAACCACAATAAACTTTGATCAAACTCGGTGTTTTATGAAGCCAAAAACGAACCAAAACAAGCTACCAAAGAAGGTACTAAGACAAGGTCCTCAAACTCAACTTTGTTCGCTTTTTCCTGGCTTCGCCACTCTTTCTCGAACCTTTGCTTCTTACTCGACTTTTTCTGGCTATTAAGCCTTTATTTCTCGAGTTTTCTTAGGCTATACCCTTTTGATTACACTTGAGATAACAAAATTGAGAACAAATCTCTTGACTGAGTTGAGAACACACCTAATTGGAGAAGGAATTTCAGTTTTGATTGATTTCAGTTGGCTTGAGTTATCTCAAGTCATTTCCCATATCTTTTAGCTCCTCGATTGGTCCAATTGGTCACATGAATCATACAACTTCAATCAAGGTTTGATGCAGCAAAAAGAAGGGAAAGAAAACCAAAAAACTCGGCTGAGTTAATGTAGAAATTAAGAAAGTTTTCAGCAAAACAATCCAAGAGTTAAGTGAGATTAATGGAAGTGGCTTCAATTATTACAAGAGTTTTAAAGGATATCAGTTTAGATCAACTCAAAGGTTGTCTCCAACCGCTAACTTCCACAATTTTAATCCATAAATTCAACAACTTACACAACAAAGGCACGAAATCAAGTTTGCTTGCAAATTCAACTAAGAACGACTTCCAATTCAGAATTTCGAGCGTTTACCTTGCGTGGCTCTGGTACCACGTGATAGGATCTGCCTTTCCCTACAAGGTCAACAATCGAAGCAAAACCCAAGCAACAAGAACTAAAGAAGACTATATCAAACAATGGTCCCCTGAGCACGCAAGTGCTTAAAATTTTGATTCAAAAGTTGCCACAAAGTTTAGTTTGCAAGCTTACCAAAACAAGGCTAACTAGGGGTCGTTTTGCAAACCAAGAAAACCACAACAAACTTTGATTGAACTCATTGTTTTATGCAACCAAAACGAACCAAATCAAGTCACCAAAAAAGGTACTAAGACAAGGTCCTCATGTTCAACTTGTGTTTGCTTTTTTTCTGGCTTCGCCACTCTTTCTCGAACTTTTGCTTCTTCCTCGAATTTTTCTGGCTACTTAGACTTTATTTCTCGAGTTTCCTTGGCTATAAGCCTTTGATTACACATTTGGGAATTACAACAATGTCATAACAAGCTTCTTGACTGAGGTGTGCACAAGTCTATAATTTGCTAGAATTTCAACTTCGTTTCTTTCAGTTGCCTTTGAGTTTTCTCAAGTATTTTCCCATATCGTTAAGTACTTGCTCAAGTCAGTTCGTCCAAGTAAGAGACATACAAATCAAGCAAGTTTATTGCAGCCAAAAAGAAGAAATAAAAGAAGTCCAGCCGAGTTAAATGCAGGACACCAAAAGTTATAGTTTGAAATGAATGAAGTGGGTTTAATCACTTCAATAACTTCAAGTGACAATTAAAGAGGAGTTTAAGTAACTCAAAGGTTGTCTTCTTCAATTGAACAATCACAAGCACGAAAGTAAGAGCAGATCTCAACAAATTTTCACAAGAACATGGCACGAAAATTCAGAAACTTGCAAACGAACTTAGATTGAATTCTAATCCAAAGTTTTAAGTGTTTACCTTGCTAGCTCTGATACCACATGATATGATCTGCCTTCTTTCGTCCACGGTGCAAAGGAGACGCTCCAACTGAGTTCCAAGTGGAGGAGAGTACACGTCCTGGCTTCAAAGGAAGGATCCTGAATTCCAGGAAATCTGTCCGGTCTTCAACTGGCTTGTTCTCTCTGGTCCGGACTCCGAATTGGGTGATTGCAAATCCCAGAGTTAGATCCGGAAGTCTAGATGATTTCCTCAAAATTAGAGCATTAACGGATCAGGGAATCAGAAGTTGTGCGGCATTTACGGAAGGGTCGCAGGCAGTTCAGAGAGGGAGGTGTTAATGATGTTGGTTCTGCGAAGGAGGAGTTTAGGAAGGTGGAGATGAGTGTTTAGATGAACGAATGGTGAAGTTGAGTGGCTGGATAGGTGGACAAAGGAGGATATGATGCACCCCCAAGGAAGAACAAGGTTGAACCTCTTCGATGGGATGTGACTCACCCAAAGGAGAAGAACAAGATGAACTCGATATAACACACGAGCTAAGGACTTTTATTTGATAGAAAATAGCTTGAAGCTGCTGATTTTTTTATTAAACATGTGATGATTTCAAAATGCTCACGAGGCTTGCTTAAATAGGCCTACAAAAATGGAGTTAAAAACTCTTGAACTAGCCTAGTAAAAGCTTCATCTAACTAGTGTCTTCCAAATCTAATAACTCATAAACCCAAAGTCTTTTGAGCTTTCCCTTCTAGAACATGGTAGCTGGATGAGGTAAGTGGGCATCCTCCAAAAATGGACCCAAATGCACGAGGGAATTTAAATTGAGCCCATGAGGAATGAAGGTATGTCACTCTGGCGCGGGTGCGAGCGTGTCACTGGCTTGGCGCACTAGAACCACCGAGCACCCTTCACATTTGCTCGGCACTCCTTGGGTCATATGGCTTCCTTTGAGTTATAATTAATGATAGACAAGCTATGGCTTGAGCAAAGCTTCCATGACGGTGGAGAATGCCGAGAAGGAACATGAAAACCCTAGAAAGTGTGAGCGTCCGGGAAGCCAGCTGGAGTTGGTTGAACATTTGACCATTTTCCTCGAACAACCTTGGTTGTGGGGACTTATTGGGTCCAGTGGAGCCTTGTGGCTCATTGGTTTGGAGCCAAGTGGTGGCAGGGTCGGTGGAGTTGGGGTTAGAGTAGTTATGAGCGCCATCGCCGAGAAAGGAGGCCCCAGAAGGAGCAAAGCAGCTTGAGGATCTTGGCCTTCTTGATCTTCTTGATTGACCCCAAGGAGGTTGATGCGGGAGCAAGTGACAACGATGCTAAGCCGAGTAACATGCCTAAACCCGAGCCGAGTCAAGATATTAAACATGAAGTATTATTCTTCCAGAATTTACTTGCATGTACAACCGCCCCTTTGCTCGGTAATGGTCTGATTGGCTGCACTCTTCTTACTTGGCTTAATGTGCTGTAGCATTGATGAGGACATGGGAATTAGAGGCAAGCATGCACTTAGTAGTCTTGGGAGTGTATTTCCTACTTTTGCTTTATTTATCTTTTCTATGTTGCCTTAGGAGATTGATGCATTACATGCTCTGGTTGTTGGCTGAGCATAATTTTGAATTATCTTGCATTTTCTAGGCAATTTAAGTGTAATCCCGTTGGTTTTGAGGCTCCTCTATATATGGAGGCCTAATCTTTGTATTTTCAGCAGATTTGAATGATATTAAGCACCTCTTTGAGGTCATATTCATAAAACTGAGTTTTCTACCCAAATCTTGTTCTCTTTATCAAGTTTAGGCTTGTGGTGAGTCAAGTGAGCCCTTTATCCTTGAGTTGGTGGCGCAACCTTTATGCTCTTGGTGGTGAGCTTTATCTATCTTCAGTTCTTGTTCTTAGATCTATCCTTGTACGAGCTGAAGTGTTAAACATCCCGCATCAAATTGGTATCAGAGCATCAGGTTCGTTTCAGCTCGTTTTCTATGATTTTCTTCATTACTTCATCCTAAATATATCTCAAACTTTCAGTCCACAAAGAACCCCTAACCCAAACACATTTCCAGTCCATACAAAAACCTTTTTAACAAAAAAACAGCCACATGTGATCCGGTTCCCATAAATATGACTCTCGAACAAGCTCAAAACGAGCGGAGAGATCGTCAAATCAATGAACTTCAGCAGCAAATTGGAGAGATTCCGACCCTTTTAAGGGATGGGAATGGTAGAGGAAGGCCTCCGACACAAAGAGATTGTGAGAAGGCAAGCCAAACCTCTAGAGGAAGTGATGAGAGTAGTGATTCTGACCATAACAGCCCGAGGAATGGGAGAAGAAACCATGCACGTGATGATTTTCGAAATGTGAAGGTTGAACCCCCTGAGTTTGATGGAAGCTTGAACCCGAAAGATTATCTTGAATGGGTGCAATCCATCAAGAGAGTCTTTGAGGCTAAGGGATATTCTGATGAGAGCTTTAAGGTGGCTGTCTGATGTAACCCAGCCCTCCATGTCAGCTACAGAGGAGGAAGACGCCATGAGACTTCCGCCTACAGGTCCTATCACCCGCGCCAGAGCGAAGAGTGTCCAAGCAACGACACAATCCTTGGTGACCAGACTTGTAGCCAGCCACGACCAGATCACTACATCGTCCGAGCTTTTGTGTCTCGTCAGCTTAGCCGTGAATGACTCCTCTACAACTACATCCATTCCGAGCTAGATTTAGGAGACTTTTTATTTCTAGTTCTTACTATTTCTAGACATTACTTCATTAGTACTTTCTGTTTACATTATATCTATTTTTAGTAGCTGCTAGTTCTGGGTGGTTTCCATTTATGTTAAATGGGCCGCCAGATTTAGTAACTAGAGAGTCTGACCCATTAGGTCAACTCTCTAGTATAAATAGGAACTCTTTGTCTTCTTTTCTATCATGTCGAAATAGAGCTTTTGTTTACAGTCGAGTAATCTCCTGAAACCCGGGCCCTGACGTCAACAATTAACGCGTTTCTAGTCAAATTATCTTGGCGCGTTAATTAGGTTACCCATTACAACTCCGCAACCCTAACCCTAATCACCATCCCACACGGCCGCCGCCCCTCACACCACCCTCACGGCCGCCGCCCCTCATTCCGCCGCGTCTCCCCCATCGTCGCCGCACCTCCACCAGTCCGCCGGCCACCACAGTGTTTTCGACTTCCTACAGCCCGCCGCCACCTCTTTTCCCTTCCGAAGAGTTACTTCGCCCTACTACGCGTTCATCGGATCCTCGACAACAACTTGTAGTCTTTCCGTCGGACAAGGTTACATCAACTGGCATTAGAGCCTACGAATCGCGTAAGTCGTTCCAACTCTTCGTTCAATCACTCATTCGCTTCCATAAATCAGTTCCTGCATAAAAAAAACCCTAGATCTTGCTCTAGGAACCCAATTTTTTTCCTTGCAATCTGAATTTGAAAAACGCAACAAAACCCTAGGATTGGTGGTTGAGCAATTCGGCCATCATCAAAAACCAAAAAAATAAAATAAAAATTTCATGCACAAAACCGAACCATTAATACAGATTTTCAGCAAAGTCTTGTGTTTTTGCTTGGTTGTTGATTGTGTTTATTGTAGATCCGCTTGCATATAGGCTTAGATAGTTTGCTTGCAACTGTGTTTGCCTTATTTGCGCCAATAATCTACATCTTCTTACTCTCCTTCTTTTCCCACTTGAATCACTGCTTAGCTGAATTTTCTGTGCACAAATTTCTGGTTGTGCTGTGCGTGTTTGCTGAACTTTGAATTGCTGAACTTTGTGCTGTGCGTCTTTGCTGTTGAAGTTCCTGTGTTCTGCTGCGTTGTTGCGTTGCTGGCTATTTCTGCTGTTCATTTCTGTTGTTCTGCTGCTCGTTGTTTGTTGTTCCAATAAACCAAACGCAAGAACCCTAGTTTCAAAAAAAAAATATACAGCAACAGTAGCTGTTCAGCAGTAGAAGAAAAAAAATAAAAATAAAAATTGAAACCACACAAGCCAAAATAAGGCAAGTGCGTTTTGCTGCAGTAAAAGAAGGGAGATCCCGGTCTTGAATTCGGCACCTTCAATTCAATTTTTTTTTTCGAGGCCACACAAGCCAAAATAAGTCAAGTGCGTCCTTTCGCAAGTGATTCATTTACCATCTTCTATCTCTTTCACTGTCTAGGTTGCATATCTTGGTTGACTGTGTTGTGCTTGCTTCTGTACTTATATCCTTGCATATCTACTTTCGACATTTTCTTTGCTGAGCATTGCCTTGATTTTGTTGATTGTTGTGTGACTTGCTTTAGCCAGCTTGTAACCGCCCACACGGCCAGCCAGATTAGTTTCCTGAGTGATTGCTTGTTGAGTTCGGTTCTGCTTACCTGTTCGTTATTTCTCTTTTGCTGTTGTTGTTTGCTTTGTTCCTGTGGTTTGCTATTTCGTGCTGTCAGGTACCATGTCAAAAGGTGATACAACCCGCGATACAGGCTCAGAGACTGCTGAACAGAAGATGCTAAGAGAATTGCTTACTGCCAACAAAGTCAGAGATGCACAAATAGCCGAGCTCCTACGTCAGAATGCGGAGCTCTTATCTCGACAACAACCGCCTTCGATCGCTATAGTAGCTTCTGATCAGGGTCAGTTACAGGCAGATGAGTTGAGCGCCCTAGCCCTGGAAAAGGCGAAGGGTAAAGTTGTGATGCTTCCCTCCACATCGACTCCAGGCCAGATGAAACACCTAGAGTCACAGAAAGAAAGCACTGTCGTCCCGCAGTGTCGTCGACAACGATGGTCTACGCAGGTCGTGATCCGGGAGGAGGACCCTGAAGCTGCAGAGGCAGATGATGAAAGTTCCCAGGAGGAACATGAGGACGATCAAGTTCATTCCAGTGGTCGACATAGGCAAGGCCGCTCTCAGACATTCCAGCCTCCTACAGGTCGACCACCCCGCCAGCCGTCTGGGTCACATCTTCAGCAGCCTCCGCATCAGCATTGTCACCGACAATTAACTACTGTGCCATTTGATGTTGATGCATTTCAGGATCATCAAAGTGTCCGCACTCCTATCTATTCTGATGAGGAGGATCAGTTTGATGAGTACGACCAAGAGGAGGATGATGGTCAGTTTGGGTATGCTCATGGTTTTCACCCACCATTACAGGATCCCCCTGAGTTACAACAACACCCTACCAGCTATGTTCCACCTCCTTGCCTACCTCAGAATCAGGCAGCATATTGGAACGCTATCTAGTACGGCAACCGACAACCGGCTCGCCAGCACCAGCGCCCCGCCGCCGGCCATCAGCGTCAGCGACAACCGGCTCGCGAACTGCCGTCGTATGCCGGACCATAATACGGTCAGTATGCAGCTCCTCCCCATCACGCAGCTCGTCACTTCGAGCACCATGAGGACCCTGCCGCACCATTTCCTGACCGTCGGGCCCAACCACCTGTGCACCGCATATACATTAGGGTAAAGATCAAACCCTTCTTTGATTTATATGACCTTGCTATTTTCCTTGAGTGGTTGCAGAACACAGAGCATGTACTGCGACACTTAACCGTCCCGGAACATGAGAAGGTCGAGCTCGTTATCTTACATTTTGAGGGAGCTGCTCAAACCTGGTGGAATCGTCTTGAGCAACAACATTACAAGATGGGTTGGCCACCCATTACTGAATGGCATCAGCTGGTGCATATCATGACTAGGAAGTATGTGCCTTTGACCTACAAGGAGCAGATGCGGTCAGAGATAGCACGTGCTAGACAGGGTTCTGATTCGCCATAGGAGTTCTTCGCTCGCCTGGAAGACATGTACTTCAAGTCTGGCGTCAGTGTTGCTCCGGGAACCTTGAGGACGCGGTTCATTACTGGGCTTAACCAGCCCTTTAGTGATCAGGTCGACGTGCTGCCGATACGGGACCTCAACAATGTCGTTCACACTGCCCAAAAGTTATATCTTCAGCACCTGCGTCACAAGCAGCAACCATGGCAGTCAGCGACTTCGTCCAGGTGTGGTTCTAGACCCTTCAATACGGGTTATGGCACTAATTCTATTTCTACATCTAGTGTGCCTAGATAGGACCGTAGCCGCACAGGTATAGCGTCTGCCACAATGACGCAGCGATCAACCCCAGCTGCTCATGCTCGCCGCCCACAGCCGCCGGCTCCAGAGACTGCTCGTTCTGACCGAGCTCGGGATCTGGAGTGCTACAAATATGGGGGAAGAGGTCATTACAAGAGGGATTGCCCTAATGCAAAGAAGGTCCTCTTCTCCTCCCAATCTACATGTTATGAAAGCTATGACGACGTCGATGACGACGATGTCGAGGCTGAACCTGCAAGCGTCTATACAGCCGATGCTGATGGCTATATGGTCGGTACTTCCGATCACCATGATGACCAGGCATACCACTTTGCCTTGGTTACTAGACGCGTGCTGAGCGTCAAGGAGGGCGACCTGACTGAGCAGAGGGAGAACTTGTTTCATGCTCGATGCAGACTTCAGGATGCGTCGCTGAGTGTGATCATTGATGGGGGTTCTTGAAGCAACATTATCAATGAGAAGGTTGTGCTCCATTTCAACCTTCCGACTACACCACACCCAACTCCCTACGGCCTTCAGTGGATTTCTGATGGTTCAGGTAACAAAGTTTCGCAACAGTGTCTTATTTCTTTTTCTATTGGTCCATATAGCGACACTGTGCTTTGCGATGTTACCGCCATGGACGCCACCCATTTTATTTTGGGACGTCCCTGGCTGTATGATTGTCGCGTGCTTCATGACGGGTATTTGAACACTTACATGTTCAATTACCACGGGATGCGAATGACTCTCTTACCCATGAGCCCGCAGGAAATTTTACAGGATCAGGCGGAGCGCCAGAAGTCAATAGAGGCCGTAAGAAAGAAGCCTGCTACTGCACCAACACAGACGGCCAACTCTGCGTCTGCACCTTTGACGCTTCCTGCGTGATGTACTGAGCAGACAGGTAAGCGTTCTCCACCTGGTATTACTTTACATTACCATCTACGGGTACGGGTGGATCATCTGCTACAGGGGATACTGAGCCGCCTATTTCTGTCCTGCGTGGAACCTGTGAAAACAGGGTTCTACTGGCTCGTAACAGGGACATCACTATGGCACTTCAAGGCAAGTCCCCTTGTTATTCCTCGCCTGTGTGCCACTACTACTGTAGAGCCTGCACTCCCGTATGCTATTTTGTCTGTTTTGCAGGACTTCGAGGATATTATGCCTGACGAGCTGCCGCCAGGTCTACCTCCAGTGCGTGGTATTGAGTACCAGATAGACTTCATTCCCGACGCTTCTCTGCCGAACCATTCTGCCTATAGAGCTTCTCCTGAGGAAACTAAGGAGTTACAGAGACAAGTCCAAGATCTTTTGGACAAGGGTGTTGTTCGGGAAAGCTTGAGTCCTTGCGCCGTTCCTGTGATTCTGGTGCCGAAGAAGGATGGGACTTGGAGGATGTGTGTGGACTGTCGCGCCATCAACCATATCACCATCAAGTACAGACATCCCATTCCGCGCCTCGATGATATGCTAGACGAGATGCATGGTGCCACTTTGTTCTCCAAGATTGACCTTATGAGTGGCTATCATCAGATTTGTATGAAGGAGGGCAATGAATGGAAGATAGCTTTCAAGACCAAGTATAGTCTATACGAGTGGCTAGTCATGCCATTTGGATTGACCAATGCTCCATCGACGTTCATGAGACTCATGAACCATGTCTTACGGTCTTTTTTGGGGAAGTTTGTCATCGTTTACTTTGATGATATACTTGTGTTCTCTCGCAGTTTAAGTGACCATATTGATCATCTTCGACATGTCTTAGAGTGCTTGAGACTTGAGAGCTTGTACGTCAACCGAGGTAAATGCGTATTTTGTTCTGAATCTGCCAACTTCCTTGGTTTTATTGTTGGCAGGGATGGGCTACGAGTGGATGAGGAGAAGATCCACGCCATCAAGGATTGGCCTACACCGACGACACCCACTCAGGTTCGCTCGTTCTTAGGGTTGGCCGATTTTTATAGGCGGTTTATCCGAGACTTCAACACCATAGCCGCCCCTTTGCATGAGCTGACCAAGAAGGCGATGCCCATCACATGGCTTCCGCGACATGATGCTGCTTTTGTCGCCCTGAAGGATGCCCTGTGCCGTGCCCCTTTGCTGCAGTTGCCCGATTTCACTCGTCGCTTCGAGGTAGAGTGTGACGCTTCCGATTTCGGCATCGGTGGTGTCTTGCTGCAGGAGAGGCGTCCGATCGCCTACTTCTCGGAGAAGCTTTCGGGCGCTCAGCTGAACTACCCGACGTATGACAAGGAGTTGTACGCATTGATCCGGGTTCTGAAGACTTGGCAGCACTATCTCTGGCCGAGTGAGTTTGTGATACACTCAGACCATGCTGCTCTGGCCTATCTGAAGAGCCAGACGACCCTCAGCCGCAGTCATGCTAGGTGGGTCGAGTTCATGGAGACATTTCCATACCTGATCATGCACAAGAAAGGTAAGGAGAATGTGGTAGCCGACACCCTTTCTCGCAGGTACGTGCTCGTAACTCATCTCCAGTCTCGTTTACTTGGTTTTGCATTGCTCAAGGATTTGTATGCTGATGATGTCTTCTTTAAAGACATTTTTGAGCAATGTAAGACCAACACAGAGCATGACACGTATTTCCTGGATGACGGGTATCTGTACAAGGCCGGGAAACTCTGTATTCCTACGTCTTCTGTCAGGCACTTGTTGCTCCAGGAGGCACATGACAACCGTGGCCATTTTGGGGTGTCTAAGACCCTTGCAGCACTTCGGGAATACTTTTTCTGGCCAAAGATGGCCCAAAGTGTTACCAGGTATTGCAAGAGTTGTGTGACATGCCAAAAGGCTAAGGCACGCTCGAGTCGACATGGTCTCTACACGCCCCTCCCGATTCCTACAGCCCCGTGGGAAGATCTTTCGATGGATTTTATCACAGGGTTGCCTATGTCTCGGCGTGGTAGAGATTGCATATTTGTAGTGGTCGACATGTTCTCAAAGATGGCACATTTTATTCCCTGCAAGAACACCAACAATGCTACAGACATCGCTGGATTGTTTTTTGAGCATGTGGTGTGCTTGCATGGTGTCCCTAAAACTATTGTTAGTGATAGGGATACCAAGTTTGTGGGCCATTTTTGGGGAACCTTGTGGGGCAAGCTAGGAACCAAGCTCCTATTTTCTACTAGCTATCACCCACAGACGGATGGTCAGACGGAGGTGACCAACCGTACCTTGGGAGCCCTCCTTCGGACGGTTCTCAAGGCTAACCCACGCAGATGGGAGGACTTACTTGCTACAGTTGAGTTTTCATATAACAAGTCCAGGCATTCTGCGACGAAGCTGAATCCTTTCGAGGTCGTATATGGAAGGAACCCGCTGACGCCGCTGGACATGACGCCATACCCTCTGTAGGACCAGGAGAACATTGCTGCTGGCAAGTTGGCAGAGCACATTCAGGAGCTGCACAGGAGGACACACACACAGCTGGAGCGGCATGCGCTGCAGTACTCAGCCCAGAAGAACAAGGGCAGACGACGCTTGATCTTTGCCCCGGGCGAATTGGTTTGGCTTCACTTGCGGAAGGAGCGATTCCCTTCCGTCCGCAAGTCTAAGCTCGACCAACGGGGTGATGGTCCCTTTAGAGTCGTCAAGGCCATTGGCGACAACGCCTACCAGCTCGAGCTCCCGGACAAGTATGGGGTGTGTGACATGATTATAGACAACGAGAGTTGCACTAATGTGGTCGGCAAGCTTACGGTGGAGCATCCTCATCCTTACAAGCTCCAATGGCTGAACATAGGGAATGAAGTTTCGGTAACAAAACATGCCCTTATCTTTTTTTCAATTGGCAAGATATATCATGATGAGATTTTATGTGATGTTATTCCAATAGATGCTTGTCATTTGTTATTAGGGAGACCGTGGCAGTTTGATTGAGGAGTTTTACATGATGGTCGCCATAACATCTATTCCCTTATTACCAATCACAAGAAAATCACCCTTACCCCATTACCCCTACCAATCCACAAAATCTAGCCCGAGAAGGGAAACACAAGTGAGAAAGAGCTATTCTTGAGTGAAACACGGGTTGAGAGAAAAAATCAAAGTGGAAAACCCTTTTTCATCTTGCTTATCCTTGAGCAAACTATAAGCAAATGAGATGACCCTGAACCCCATGGTGCAACCCTTACTAACTCGTTTTGGACATGTTTTTCCTAATGATTTGCCCATAGGTGTACCTCCATTTTGAGGCATTGAGCACCATATTGACTTGATTCCGGGAGCTATGTTGCCAAACAAGGTTGCCTATAGGTGTAGCCCGCAAGAAACAAAGGGGTTGCAATGACAAGTTGATGAGTTGATTGTTAAAGGCTATGTACGAGAGATCATGAGTCCTTGTTCAGTTCCTGCCTTGCTTGTTCCTAAGAAGGATGGCACTATGAGGATGTGTGTGGACAACCTTGCTATCAACAACATTACCGTCAAGTATAGGTAGCCCATTCCTAGACTTGATGATATGTTGGACGAGCTCCATGGTGCACAAGTCTTTTCCAAGGTTGATTTGAGGAGTTGCTACCACCAAATCAGAATTCGAGATGGAGATGAGTGGAAGACAACCTTCAAGACTAAGGGAGGCCTCTATGTGTGGATGGTGATGCCATTCGGATCATCAAATGCTCCAAGTACCTTCATAAGGCTGATGAATGAGGTGCTTAGATCTTTCATTGGAAATTTTGTGGTGGTGTACTTTGACGACATCCTTATCTATTCAAAGGATGAAAAGGAGCATTTGGAGCATCTTGAGCAAGTATTCTCAGTTTTGCGCAAGCAACATCTTTATGCCAAGCTTGAGAAGTGTGAGTTCTTTTCATCAAGCATTGTCTTCCTTGGTTATGTGGTGTCCAAGGATGGGATTTTAGTTGACGAGTCCAAGGTGGAAGCTATTCGCACATGGCCAAATCCAAAGTCCAATTCTGATGTGAGGAGCTTCCATGGGTTAGCCTCTTTCTACCAGAGGTTTATTCACAATTTCAGCTCACATATGGCCCCTATTACTGAGTGCTTGAAGAAGTTACATGACCAGATTCGAGCTAGAATTGAGAAGGTCAATGAGATGTACAAGCAACGGGCTAATAAGCATCGCAAGAAGGCTATTTTCTAGCCTGGTGATCTAGTTTGGTTGCATCTTTGTAAGGAGAGATTTTCTTTCAAGAGGAAAAGCAAGCTCGTGCCTCGATCAGAAGATCCTTTCAAAGTCCTTGAGCGCATTGGTGTTAATGCTTATAAGATGGAAATCCCCGTAGATATGTCAATTTCAGCAACTTTCAATGTTGGAGATCTTTCACCATACTTGGAAGATGAATTTCTTGAGGATTTGAGGGCAAATCCAAAACAACCCAAGGAGGTTGATGCGGGAGCAAGTGACAATGATGCTAAGCCGAGTAACATGCCTAAACCCGAGCCGAGTCAAGATATTAAACATGAAGTATTATTCTTCTAGAATTTACTTGCATTTACAACCGCCCCTTTGCTCAGTAATGGTCAGATTGACTACACTCTTCTTACTTGGCTTAATGTGCTGGAGCATTGATGAGGACATGGGAATTAGAGACAAGCATACACTTAGCATCCTTGGGAGTGTATTTCCTACTTTTGCTTTATTTATCTTTTCTAGTTGCCTTGGGAGATTGATGCATTAAATGCTCTGGTTGTTGGCTGAGCATAATTTTGAATTATCTTGCATTTTCTAGGCAATTTAAGTGGAATCCCGTTGGTTTTGAGGCTCCTCTATATATGGAGGCCTAATCTTTGTATTTTTAGCAGATTTGAATGATATTAAGCACCAATTTGGGGTCATATTCAGAAACTGAGTTTTCTACCCAAATGTTGTTCTCTTTATCAAGTTTAGGCTTATGGTGAGTCAAGTGAGCCCTTTATGCTTGAGTTGGTGGTGCAACCTTTATGCTCTTGGTGGTGAGCTTCATCTATCCTTGGTTCTTGTTCTTAGATCTATCCTTGTTCGAGCTAAAGTGTTGATCATCCCGCATCAGAAACACCAAAGAGACGATGACACTACCAGTTCCACCGACGCAAGGCAACAATGTCCCTAAGAATGACGGTATCTTCCATACCCCACTCGTTAATTCTTTTGTGACTAACACTACTGCTCAGCCACAATTCAATGTGATGTGATTCCCCTTAGGATCCATGCTCAGGTTCAAGGACAAGTCACTTGGATGGTAGCATTCTTGATGCTTCTTCCTTGGATGACAAGGCAACAACAAGAATGGTTCTTTTTGTGGTTTTTGATGTTTAGAAAGCAAGAACCAAAGGGATAGGCAACTATCCTCTCTTGGATATGATTCACCAAGAGATTCAAGAAGATGATAATTCGCGAAAGGGATATTACTCACCCATGCTTAATTACCCTGCTCCAGATATTACTCACCAAAGCACACAAGTATAAGAACACTCGGATATTACTCACCAAGGCTCGAACACTTAGAGAACAAAGAGCTCAATATCAATGATGGTCTATGCCAAAATGTGTGTATTCAATTAATCAAAAGTTGCCTTAAAACGAAATGTTAAAGCCATACTTATAATCTAAAATGTCAGAAACTTGCAAGAAAAGCAATAAAAACCCTGATTTTGCAATCTGCGGATCTTCCAACTCGTAACTCCAATTGGCCTGATATTTGGATATGTTAAAGATAAGACAACTAAGAAAATCATATCCAAACATCAGCCAAATCCACTGATCTAATTGAGAGAACGGCCATCAACAAGATTTCCTCTTAAAGATAGAATTTCCTTAAAAGATAGATCTTGTGGATGCGATATAGTTCTTATCCGAAGTCCGTTTGACCAGAAATTTGGAGAGCTTTCCTTTTGACCCATGAAAAAGAACATATCCAAAAATCAGTTCAATCCATAGAACCAATTGGTAGCGCTGCTCTGCCTTATTTCGTTCTTGACGCCGGCGTCGTTGCAGTATCATCTATATATATACTAAAGCAGAAGCCTAAATCCTACGTGTCGGCCTCACGTTCAATTCGCATATGTGTCGTCACCATATTTAATTCGCCTATGTGTCGGCCTCTGAGCTATGCCACCTCATCCGCTACGTCATTCGATATCTTATCTTATTGTTTATTTTCATAACTAATATCTTATTTATTATTTATTTCCATAACTATTTAAAACTAAATAATAATTATATCCTTCTTATCTTATTTCTGAATATGATATCTTATCTTATTGTTTATTTCCATAACTAATATCTTATTTATTGTTTATTTTCATAACTATTTAAAACTAAATAATAATTATATCCTTCTTATCTTATTTCTGAATTTTTACCATAACTATTTTAAACTAAATAATATATACGATATAAAAACTTGATCTTATTATTTCACTTTAAAAATAGTAATTTCGAATTTTTTAAATAATAATTGTTTATGATTTAAAAACTAATAAATTCATAACTGTCTATAAATATACTAATTTATAACTAAATAATAATTATGTTAACCAAAATAATTATTATTACCAAAACTAATAAATCCATAACTCACTATAGAGTGCGGTTCCGGTGCGGAGCACTCTTCCCGTGCGGACGTGCGTACATGCACTATAGGGCCTTATTTGTGCACTTTTGAGCCTTATTTGTGCACTTTTGCAAAAATTTTGAAAAATGCTTGGAAAAAAATTTGAAAAAGATTTTTTTTTTGAAAAAGTGCACAAATAAGACGTTAAAGTGCACAAATAAGACCCAAAAGTGCATGCTCCGCACGTCCGCACGGGAAGAGTGCTCCGCATATGATCCAAACTCACTATATATATACTAATTTAAAACTAAATAATAAATATTTTTACCATAACTATTTAAAACTAATTTAACTTTGACAATATAAAAGTTTAACTTATTATTTCACTTCAAAAATAGAAAATTAGAATTATTTGAAAATAGAAATTGTTTTAGAGATAATTTAACTAAGAAGATATTATCTTCTTAGTTAATCTACAATAATAATAATTATTAGAGAAGTAGATATAAATATCTTCTTTTTATCAAAAAAGATATAATTTGCATAAATATTAATAACACTTTCTTACGTATAAGATATAATAATTTTGGAGTGTGGTTCCGGTGCGGAGCACTCTTCCCGTGCGGACGTGCGGACATGCACTATAGGGCCTTATTTGTGCACTTTTGCAAAAAAATTGAAAAATGTTTAGAAAAAAATTTGAAAAAGAATTTTTTTTTTTTTTTTTTGAAAAAGTGCACAAATAAGACGTTAAAGTGCACAAATAAGACCCAAAAGTGCATGCTCCGCACGTCCGCACGGGAAGAGTGCTCCGCATATGATCCAAACTCAATAATTTTGTATAATAATATATTTTCTCTTACATATATCTTTATTTATTTATTATCAATCTAATCTAATCCTATAATATATAACTAAGTAAAATTACCATATAAAAAATCTTACCAGCTATCTTTAGAACTATTTTTTTTACCGTAGACATACTCTTAAAGTCAAAATTTAATTAATGATCATTTTCAATTTGTCACCCTATAACACGTGAGTGCAAAAATATCTTATACGAAGCGATTAAGAAACTATTGTGCGTTAAGCTATCTTTAGACTTTTCATTATCAAAGGTAGTTTAACAAAAAATCTTACTTTTCATTATGTAAAGATTTATAATTCACTTTAAAAATAGTAATTTCGATTTTTTTAAATAATAATTATTTATGATTTAAAAACTAATAAATCCATAACTATCTATATATATATACTAATTTAAAACTAAATAAAAATTATTTTTACCAAAACTAATAAATCCATAACTATCTATATATAAACTAATTTAAAACTAAATAATAAATATTTTTTACCTTAACTATTTAAAATTAATTTAACTTTGACAATATAAAAGTTTTATATTATTATTTCACTTCAAAAATAGTAAATTCGAATTATTAGAGATAATAATTATTAGAGATAAAAATAGAAAATTGTTTTAGAGATAATTTAACTAAGAAGATATTATCTTCTTAGTTAATCTACAATAATAATAATTATTAGAGAGATAGATATAGATATCTTTTTTTACCAAAAAAAGATATAACTTGCATAAAATATTAATAACACTTTCCTTACGTATAAGATATAATAATTTTGTATAATAATATATTTTCTCTTACATATATCTTTATTTATTTATTTATTATCAATCTCATCTAATCCTATAATCTATAACTAAGTAAAATTACCATATAGAATTATCAATCTAATCTTATAAACTATAATCACAAAAATTACCATATAAAAAAATTGTAAAGATTCTATCCAATCGGTTACCTCTCTTTTTCCTTACATATACCTTCAATTTGGAGATAATCTATATCTAATTTTATTTTTATTAACTAATAAAATAATTATTTGTATAACTTTCCGATTAATTATGTATACGAATAATTTTTTTTGGGTAAAATATCTAATAATTCGGTTAGCGGGCTATTTCTTTTGGTAAAATATCTAATTAAAAAACGTATAAAACAATATCAAAAACTCTACTAATTTGTTTGTTAAAAGAAACTCTCATATCAGGTCACTTTTTTGGGGACCGAAATATAGTACGGCTGGAATTCTTTGAAGTCTTACGTTTTTCGTTATCAAAGGTAATAAGATTATAATTTTCTTTGTGCAGACATACATTAAAAAACAAAATTTCATTGAACTGAACAGGATGCTTAATCTTCATCATTTAAACATCTCCAAATGCTCAACCAAGTACCAACTGATTCAGGCTGTTAGAAAAATGTTTTATGCAGAATTGAAATATATTAAGTGAATGCCCCAGCAATAGGCAGAAGTGTAAATTTTCTCTATAAAGAATCTATACAAGTGTATAATGTATGAGATATGTCACAAATTTTATTTTTATGTAACTAATGTACTCTAATTGCTAGCTCTATATATATGACACAAAGAATGAAGAAAATAATAGACTCAATGCAATCAAGTAAGTATATCGCATTTCTACATCTTTATATAGTATATTTTAAAGTTACTTTTACATTTGGAAGTAAAATTTGATTTTCATCTTATATTACAGTCCTGACGGATCAAGCAAACTTGACCCTTCCATAGTAAGTGACTTGAAAAAGATGATTGATGAATACAATCCCCATGCCAAAGCATTCAGAATGGAAAAAAGATAGATTTAGGAATGACAAATTTGCAGATATCAAGTTGAAGCTTATTAGTACAAGAGAAACTGATGCCAGGAGATACAATCTTCCTACTACTTCAGAAGTAGCAGCGCTTATAGTTGGTGATATAGATCACATTATTGATCACATGGATATAGTACTTGAAAAACAAGCTGGTGGGTTAAAACGGATAAACGAGTTACATGTCTCATATCTAGCACTACAATATTCGTTGTTATTCCCCTATGGTGAAGACGGATTCAAGATTAATATTCCATTGAGTGATGTTGGTGACACTGCAAAGAGAAAGAGGACAAGAGTAAGCATGAGAGAGTTTTTGGCTTTCGTATTCAAGAGCGGCGCATGGAAGGAAAAACTCTTATGTGGTCTAGAAGGTTACTTTAACAGTTTGTAGTGGATTCTTACACCATGCTTGAATCTGATAGGTTAAATTATATTCGGACCCACCAGAAACAGTTGAGAGCAGATTTATATAAGAACTTAAGTGAGGCTGCTATGGAAGGTAATATTGATCCTACATCTACAGGAAAATGATTTGTTTTACCGTCATCTTTTACAGGCGGTCCGAGGTATATGATGCAAAATTACCAAGATGCAATGGCAATCTGTAGATTTTTTGGGTATCCTGATCTATTTATAACATTCACCTGCAACACAAAATGGTCAGAAATTACCAGGTTTCTTAAAAAACAAGGACTTAGGCCTGAGGATAGACCAAACATCGTATGTAGAGTTTTCAAGATGAAGCTGAATGACATGGTGAAGTTTATTAAACGTGGAAAAGTTTTTGGAGTACTGAAATCAGGTAAATATCATAACTTACTTTTGTATTTTTACTATATGTTATAGTCATTTTTCTAGCATAATGAAAATACTATTCACAGTGTTTGTTAAATATATTTATATCATTATTGTTTACATCTATATTGTTGCACTGTTGAATAAAGATTATTCGTTAAGAAAGTGACTAATTAAGGAATGATGTGTTGTTTTACTTTATTTAATGGATACTATATGTAAATTGTAGTGATATATACTGTTGAGTTTCAGAAAAGAGGACTGCCCCATGCTCATATTCTTCTCTTCTTGGATCGGACGGATACAACTTCAAGTTTTGATACTATTGATAAAATAATTTCTGCTGAGATTCCAGATCCAGTGAATGATACTGCTCTCTTCCGTGTTGTGACTGAGCGTATGATCCATGGCCCGTGTGGATCCTTTAATATGAATTCGCCATGTATGGAAGGTGGCAAATGCAAGAAGCACTATCCAAAGGAGTTTGTGGAAATAACAACTCTCGATGATGAAGGTTATCCTATATAAGGAAAAATGGATATATTTTTCAGAAAAGTGGATGTGAAATTGATAATCGTTCTGTAGTTTCCTACAACAGAACTCTATTGCTCTGCTATAATGCTCACATTAACGTTGAATGGTGTAACCAGGAACAGACAATCAAATATTTGTTCAAGTATATAAATAAAGGACATGATCGTGTTACAACATCAATGTCTAACGGTGTTGATGAGATCAAAGAGTACTATAATTGCAGGTACATAATTACATTCCCAATTTACCATGAAATATAATTGCATGTGTATTATTACAACTCTAATATTTTGCACTTGGTTTACAAGGCTTGGTTAAACTATTTAAGATTATAACGAGTAAAATCATATCCATATTTAATACAGACATAAAAACTAATATTGATATGTTTATATATATGTATATTATGTTGTCTCATAATGCATAGGACATTTTAATATTTGACAATTTGTTTTATACGACAAGTATATATCTCCTCCTGAAGCAATTTGGCGACTCTTTTCCTTTAGCATTCATCATAGAACTACAACAGTGGAGGGGTTATGTTTTCATCTTCCAGATGAACAAAGTGTCGTTTTCGATGATGATGATCCTATTGATGTTGTAATTGAAAGACCTGGAATAGATGGCTCAATGTTTTTGGCTTGGATGAAATATAATAAGAGCTCCGCAGAAGCAAGAAATCTGGCTTACTACCAATTTCCAAAAGATTATGTATTGAAAGAAGATAGCAAGGAATGGAGCAAAAGAAAGCGTAATTAAGGGTCGACGGCAGTTGGTAGAATTTGCCATGCTTCTCCAGGAAGTGGAGAAAGATATTACCTGCGAATTTTGTTAAATCATGTAAAAGGTCCCACTTGCTATGAGGATATCAGGACGGTGGATGGTACGGTTTATCCTACGTTTAGAGAAGCATGCGATGCACTTGGTATATTGGACGATGAAAAGGAATATATTGATGGTATATTGGAAGCAAGTTTTTGGGGCACTGCAAACTACCTTCGAAATCTATTTGTTATGCTTCTCATGTCAGGTAGTATGTCTAGACCAGAATATGTGTGGGAATATATCTACATGGAAAGTATTATCTGATGATATTCTTTCTCATCAATGAAGAATCCTTCGAATGAGAGGTATGGTTTTGTATAAATATCCTGTTATTTATCTAATAATTTACATTTGAATATGCCTTTTTGAACCATTATCATGATAAATATCATGTTACAACATTATCATGAGAGATCCAATTAACTTCAAATAATTTTTTTTACTTTTAGTATAATAAAATTACTTATGTTAAAAAAACAATATGTAGAAACTATCTTTCTTTTGAGACTAATAATAACCAGCTGAAATAAGATTTTTATCATGATTTTGTACAATCTATTGAATTATATATATTTAGTTCAATTGTCAGCTCATATATGTGAGAAATTCTAAACAAAGTTTTATCCTATCAATTTTCCTCATGATTTTTTTTTATCAAATTCTTACAACTAATTAAAATTAATATGAATTGTTTGTGCAGATTTATGCCTTAGTGAGGAACAATTGCAGAATTTTGCTCTTGCAGAAATAGAGAAGTTGTTACACAAAAATGGACCGGAAGTAGCTTGAAATATTTTCCATCGATGCCGCAACCTGATCAGAGTTTGATTTCAGATGGCCTCAACAAGTTGATTCAAGATGAGCTTCGACACAATAGAGAAGAGTTGATAATTGAGCATTAGAGCTTACTTTCTAAATTAACAAATGAGCAAAAGGAGTTTTATGATGAAATCATGTCTGTTGTTGAATCAAACAATGGTGGGGTTTTCTTTTTGTATGGGCATGGTGGAATAGGAAAAACATTCATATGGATATCTCTTTCTATTGCTATTCGTTCTAGAGGTGAAATAGTTCTTACTGTTGCTTCAAGTGGTATTGCGGCCCTGTTGATTCTAGATGGAAGAACTGCTCATTCAAGATTTGCAATACCTATTCAGATTCACCAGGACTCCACCTGCAATATCAAGCCTGGTACAGAACTCGCTTAATTGATTTCAAAGGCCAAGCTTATAATTTGGGATGAAGCTCCAATGGTTAACAAATTTTTCTTTGAAGCATTAGATAAGTCTTTGAGTGATGTGATGCGATCTTCAAATTCAAATAGCTTGAATCAACCTTTTGGAGGTAAAGTTATGGTATTTGGTGGGGATTTTAGACAAATACTACCTGTAGTGCCTGGAGGAAGCAAACAAGATGTTGTTTATTCCACAATAAATTCTTCATATTTATGGAATTCATGCAAGGTTCTAATATTGACAAGAAATATGAGACTACAACATGGAGGTACAGAATTAGAAGTTGCTAAAGCAAAAGAATTTTCAGAATGGATATTAAGAGTTGGAGACGGTGATCAAGGCGGCTCAAATGACGGTGAATCAACTATTGAGATTCCTTCTGATTTGTTGATAACTGAAGCTTCTGAATCAATTCCAACAATTGTTAAAGCTACATATCCTTCTATTCTGGATATTGAATATCCTGCTCAGTATTATCGAGAGAGAGCTATTCTTGCACCCACCTATGAGATTATTGATAAGGTGAATGAATACATGTTGTCTCTACTACAAGGGGATAAAAGAGTGTATCTTAGCTCATATAATATTTGCTAAACAGATGAAAGCGGCTTTGATGATGTCAGTGTTTATTCAGTTGAATTCCTCAATGTCATTCGATCTTCTGGTATACCAAGTCATGTGTTGAAGTTGAAGGTAGGTGTTCCCATTATGCTACTTAGGAACATTGACCAATCTGCATGGCTATGTAATGGTACCAGATTGATAGTCACTCGACTTGGGTAGTCATATTGTAGAAGCTGAAATTATTTATGGAAGCAATATTGGACACATAGTATGTATTCCACGCATGGTACTTACACCATCAGACACTCGATTCTCATTCAGATTTCAAAGACGGCAGTTTCCAGTGGTTGTTTGTTTTGCCATGACCATCAACAAAAGTCAATGACAATCACTATCTCAAGTGGGTTTATTTCTTCCAAAACCTGTTTTTACTCATGGACAACTTTATATTGTATTTTCTAGAGTTACAAGTAGAAATGGATTGAAGATCTTAATTGGTGATCTTCAAGATTGTCCTCAGAATACCACTACAAATGTTGTATATACAAAAGTTTTTCAAAACCTGATATGACTAGGTATGTAATTTTTTACTTGACATACAAATTTAGATTGAATAGCTATGGTAATACTTTCAATTATTGTGGTATTTCATATTTATAATAAATATTAACATATAAAAGTATTAGTCTTTTAGTGTCACATTACGTAAAATTTTTAATTTCATACTATAAAAAATATTTAATAAACCCAACCCCGTGCATGGCACGGGTCATCAACTAGTGTGTTCTATTCTTCTAGGAAAATCCTCTCCAATGACACCTAAATTTGACATGATTTCCTCATTTAGTAAGTCTTGAGGATGGGTCCTTGAGAGCTTACCCATGGAGTCGTTGGCCTAGTAGGCTCGTCAAACCCTACATTCGGCGCCTTCAAGATCGTCAGCATCGTCCATTGAGATCTTGTAATTCTTCCAGGTCATCTTCCTTCATCTGGGGAACTCCCTTGTACAAGCTCCTGCATAGATCCTTTATACAGCCCGCCATGGTCATAGCCTACTTTGGAAGTGAATGGCTCGGGCATCTTGTTAAACCCTAGTGTAGAGCTTGTTGGCAGTTTCGTTGGCTTCAACTTGTCTTGGTGTAGCTTCGAGCTATGACTTGACAGATCTTGAAGCTTGATGTGAACCTGGATCACATCATCCTCTCCTCCTTTGAAAGGATTCGTCCTCGAATCTGCATAGACTAAACCAAAAGGAAATTAATAGCATGGACTTTCAAAGATTCCTAAGTAAACAAACCCTCTTGTCCTAGCTACGACTTGACGATCTCTCCTAGAATTGACAAATACAAATTTGAGTGGACTCCCCTTCTGAATATGCAACCTATCTCCTAGATCCAAATGATAAGCAAAAGTGCATGCACTAGCTACACCACTTTTCTTTCTATGTCTACATATATGCTTAATCATGCTACTAGCAACATAACAAGCATACATGAAGATATTACTATGAACTAGATGCAACCTATATGACATGTCCTTGAAAAAGAAACTATGAAGCAGACTATGATGCAAGTAAGAATGTCTAAATCTAGATGCAAATGAAACATGCCACAAGTATGAAAGTCTGCCACTATATGTATATAAAAAAGTTTTCATGCACGAAAACTCAAAACATGAGGGAGTGAAGGATTCTTCCCTGAATTGTTGACTCATTAGGTGCCCCTTGAGTGGTGAGCTTCCCCTCGACACGAGACTTTCTTGATCCTTGACAAGGCATGGCTTCAGGTCTTCTTTTCCCAAAAACCTTAAGGAAAGGTGATAGGTGTCATTTCATGCACCTTTACTAGCAATTATTAGCATCATTCGGAGGAGTTTAGGATGAGATTTGAGGCTAAGTCTGTGATCCAGAAGTTGTGGAGAAAAGTGAAGATATCCAGGGATTTACAGCTTAGACGGAGATGGAGATGGAGATGATGAAGATGGATGATGTTCTGCTAGAGTTTATTGGAGAAGGCTACCAACACTTGGTAGTAATGAAGAGCATAAGAGAAGAAGAAGAAGAGCTGGAGAAGGAGTGGGCGATTTCACCGCCCCGCGCCAGATGCCACCGCGACCCGGCGGTGGGTCTCAGAGAAGAGCTGGTTGCACCAGAAGAAGCCACCGCCCCGCGGTGGATCTCACCGCCCCGCGGTGAGGCACGTAACGCCTCGCGGCCAGCACAGACTTATTTCCTTTTATGCATTTTCGGATTTCTTTATTGCTATTATTTTATTTCCTTTGTTATTTGCATTAGGTTAACTTATTTTTCCTAAGCTATTTAAGACCCTTTTCTAGGTTAAAAAGAGACTACACTCTGGAAATCACGCAACACTACTTTTACATTACGTAGTTTTACTTTTTATTAGGGTTTCATTCACCTCTGAATGGAGCACTAATTTCCCTTTGTTCTACTAGACGTTTGAAGCAATACAGTTGATGTGTTTGTGAGATTTCTATTCCTTGTTCCTATTCTTATAGGTATTGGTTTGATTCTCTTGGTTATATTGAATATTGATTTATTGTTATTCCTCATAGCCTGATCAACTAGGTTGAATACTATTTATCAATTGCTAGGATTTGCATATAGTGGAATACGAGTGCATATCTAGTAGCAAACATAATTGTTGCATATAGTGGAATACGAGTGCGCAATTGTGAGTGAGAATCATTTGCATGTTAAGTAGTAAGGTTTTCTTCTATTTGCATGTATCCTATATCCTTGTGTGCATTGCTATTGCTTTATTGGTGGTAAGGTTTTCTTCCATTGATATTGTGATAAGTCTATCAACAACTGTGAGAATTGGTAGTACTTAAGATCAGGGTGAGAACAACCATAAGATTAGTGAAAGAACTTGGATTGAATAGATTTCAGTAATCAAATTATATCTTTGTATTGTGGATCTCGTTCTAGTGGAACTCTTTTCCCCAATCATATTCTCAACTAAATCAAACTTGTTTGCTTTATTCTCCTTGATAACTAAAACCCCCCTTCCTTGTTACTTGTCAATCATAATTGCATACTTCATCAGATCTTTCCTGTGGGTTCGACCCTTACTTGCTTACTATACATCTATTTAGTAGGTCTGTTAGGAAATTTACTTTGACTAGGCCACTCAACGATATTTGCATTGCATATTTCGGCCACGTCAAATTGGCGCCGTTGCCGGGGAAGTTTTCTGCTTTGTTGTGTGTTTTCGTGATTGATTTTTGGTGGAGACCTATCTTATGGTCGACACCCGTAGTACTGACTCTCCTCTAGCTGCTTTTGACTTAGAAATCAACAGATCATTCCGTGCGAACCTATGCGATCAAGAAGAAGAAGCAGGAGTTGAAACAGTTGAAACAATTGAGACCGTTGAGCCAGTTGACATTCCTCCTGCTATAATGGCCAGAACTCTGAGAGAGCTGAGTGAACCAAACATTGGGGCACAACCCTTGGCTGTCATCATCCCTGCGCTTGGCGAAGGGGTGAACTTTGAGCTGAAGTCTGGAGTTGTTGCTTATCTCCCGAAATTCCATGGTTTGAGTGGAGAGGACCTGATATCTCATTTGGGTAAATTCCACAATGTTTGCATGACTATGAAGCCAAGGAATGTGACGGAGGATCAAATCAAGATGAGAGCCTTTGGATTTTCTTTGCTAGACTCTGCTAGCGACTGGTATTATCACTTGCCACCAGGGACTATAGATACCTGGACTAAACTGCACAAGGCGTTTCTTGACAAGTACTTCCCAACGAAGAAGGCGAATGCTTTGAAAAAGGCAATTGCTAACATTGAGCAGGCTGGTGATGAGACGCTATATGACTATCTTGAGAGGTACAAGAGGCTTTGCTCTAGCTGCCCGTTCCACGGATATGCCAAGCAGGATCTTATTCTCTACTTGCATAATGGTCTGCTAGATCAGGAAAGAAGGATGGTTGACACTGCATACGGTGGGAGTATTCTGAATCTTACACCGGGCGCAGCCATGGAGAGATTGCAGGAGATGAGTGAGAGTACCAGGAGCTTTGGAAAGACATATCAGAGAAAGGCAGTCAATGCTGTGACTCCTGCAGGACCGAGCCCAGTGCTGAATGAGTTAGCTGAGTTGAAGGAGATGGTGAAGAGAATGGCGAACCAAAACACCCCTCAACAAGTCAAGGCATGTGGGATTTGCTGTGATCAATTCCACCCTACCGATACTTGTCCTCAGCTACAGGAGGAAGGTACTGCTGAAGTGAATGCTGTAGGAGGTTACGGACCCCCTAGACCGTAATTTGGTGGACAGCCCAACTACAATCCGAGAGGGCGAGACCATCCGGGTTTCAGGTGGAGCGACCCCCAAGGTGGTCAACAGCCAGCACAACAACAATACCAGCAGAGAGTCCCATACCAATAGAGGCCTCAAGGCCAAACCTCTAGTGCTACTACTGAAGAGATGCTAAAGACTTTGACTCAGCATTTCGCCACTCATATTCAGGCTACTGAGTCAAGCATAAAGAATATGGAGAGGCAGATTGGCCAACTGGCTGATGTTGTAACCAAGATTGACCAGAGGACATCTAACTCCCTACCCTCTCAGACTACAGTGAATCCAAGGGAGAATGTGAGTGCCATCACCCCAGAAGTGGAAAGAAGCTGGTCGTTCCTCCTATTACTGAAGAGGAGAGCGAGTCTGAGAAGAAGAATATCGGTGACCGCCCCGCGGTGGACTCCACCGCGACCCGGCGACAAGTTAAGGCTGAGGCCAGGAAAGAAGGATGCCTGCCACCGCCCCACAGCGACACTAGCCGTGACCCGGCGGAAAGTCTCAGTAATCCCACCTCGACCTCACCGCCCCGCGGCGATAACCACCGCCCCGCGGTGAGCCTACCGCGACCCGGCCTCCAAAATCCTTGCTCTGCAGAAGAGATCTGTGTTGATGATTATGTTCGTCCATTTTTTCCCCCTCTTGATTCCGAGAAGCCACCAGTACCTTTTCTCGAGGCGCTAAAGGCTAGAAGGGTCGTCGACGACAGTGATCTTTTCGAGACGTTCCGAAACTGTGAGGTGAATATTCCTCTTCTCAAGCTTATTAAGGCTATCCCTCGATACGCCAAGTTTTTGAAGGAGCTGTGCACCGTCAAGAGGACACAAAAGCTGAAGGTCTAGAAGAAGGTTCCGGTTGGTGAACATGTCTCGTCGGTATTTCAAAGACGTATGCCTGAGAAGTGCAAGGATCCAGGTACGTTCACTATCCCGATTGCTATAGGTGAGCATCGATTTGAGAAAGCCTTGCTAGACTTGGGTGCCTCTATTAATGTTTTGCCTTATTCATTGATTGAGGATTTAGGAGTAGGACCCTTGCATGATACCAATATTGTGATACAACTTGCTGATGGTTCTTGTGTGCCTCCTAAGGGTATTGTGGAGGATGTTCTTGTTAAGATAGGTCCTTTGATTTTCCCTGCTGATTTCTTTGTTATGGATGATGAGCAGGTTGCTCCTGTTATGTTAGGTCGACCTTTTATGAAAACATCCATGACAAAGATTGATGTGGATAGTGGAACTTTGACTATGGAATTTGATGGAATAATTTTTTAGCATAATATTCATAAGGCCAACTCCATTGAATTGCCTCCCCTTCGCTGCATTAGTGATATCGATAATCCTATTCAGGAAAATGTTAAGACTAGTGTAGTGGAGACCATAGTTGAACTGTCTGCTATTGCTGAACCTTTGATTCGCATGAGTATGATGTCTTACTCGATGACATAGGAGATTCAATTCCTTCTAATTTGGGCACTTGCCCCCCTGCACTAACCATACAAGGCTGTGAGCCTTCATCTAGTGTTGTGCAGCATGATCAGGTCAAGCCCTATCGGCCTCCACATCGCTCTAAGTATGGGGGAGATGCGCCAAAGGGAACAATCATGGAGTCATTGGCTAAGAGGGAACGAATAAGAGGATTCCGAGGGGATCCTATTTTAGGTGGTGATTGATCTGCAGTAAGTCGAGCCAACGACGTTAACTAAGGCGCTGTCCGGGAGGCAACCCGAGGTAGTTTTCCTAAAATTTTCTTTTCTCTTAGATTAATTTCGTAATTTCTTTTGCTTTGTTTCGTTCGCCTGTCACTAACATTTCAGGTACGAAAGTAAATGGAGAGAGACGGTGTTCCCAACCAATTCTCACCGCCCCGCGGTAGAAGCCACCGCCCCATGGTGGAGGTCTGGTATGCCTTCTCAACTCTGAAAAAAAAAAGAATAAAGGGCCTCGAAAAAACCTTAAACGGGGAGTAAAATTTTTATTTCTTGAGTGGTAACTAAGGATTTGATGGTTTGGGCCCCTTTTTTGGGCCGAGATTTCTCTTTGGGCCATTGTATATGACCGGCCCCATCAACCCCTTTTCTTCCTATTCCCTTTCCCTAACCTAGCCCCCACTCTCTCAAACCCTCCATATCCAACACCCCTCTCAAGTTCTCCAAGCCAAATCCCCCATTCTCCCCCCAACCCCTCTCGTTCTTGGTCCGATCCTAGCCTCCAAATACCTTAATCTTGAGTTTCCTTGCCCAATTTGGAGTCTAGCCTCACACACAAGCCAAACACCACCCCACCGCGTCGCTGTCGCCCCGCCTCGCGTTGCCAGCCACCGCCCCGCGGCGACCCCCACCACGACCCGGTGTGAAGTTCCAGTTATCTCACCGTGACCCAGCGACTCATCCACCGCCCCGCGTCGAGACTACCAGACTTCGTGTTTTCGCTCGTTTGTAAGTCTTCTTGGTTGCCCTCTGTTTTGAGCATCTCAATTCATTACTTATGGCACCTAGAGGTAGGAAGCAAGTATCTACGAGGGATGAGAATGAGGTCTACAATGTTGTGAAGGAGAGGAAGGTATTGGCTACTAAATTCTTTGACAAGCCGACGTTGGCTGAGTTTGGTATGTTGGAGTATGTATCTCTGTGTTTAGCAGAGTGTGGCCTGGGGACTTTCTTGAACAAGGCCGCTGATGCTTATCCCGAGCTGTGTTACCAGTTCATTGCCTCGTTTAAGAGGTATTCTGATGGCTCCGCTGACAAGAGATTGATGAAGGTCACGTTCACATACAATGGTCGTGATTATACTTTGTCTGCTGAGGAGATTCGTGGTGCCCTGGGCATTACAAAGGAGCCATCTGATGGGTGGTCTGGTGGCAACATTGAGACAGATATGATGGAGTTCTAGGAGGCTGCCACGCATAGGACGTTCAAGAAGGGCCAGGAGGTGAATTCGAAGTTGGTGAACCCTTGCCTAAGGTTGATCCACAAGGTGTTGATGAAAGATTTCTTTGGCCATGCTGATGATAGTAAGGTCCCTTTGAAGGATTTTCAGTGGTTTTTGAGCATCTTGGAGCTTGTTACGTACACGCCGTGTTGGGCTACCCTCTTTCTGGGTTCCCTGAAGAGGATTCGTGATGGTGAGCCACATGATATTTGTGGGGGTGGTTTGATCACCCTTCTTTGTGCTGACATTATAGCTACCGATCGGATTCCTCGACCTGTTGCTCACGCGGTGTATGATATGGCGCACATGAAAGTGTGCTCGATGCTGAAACCATTGGGCAGGGATGGTGATTTAGTTTGGTCTTCATATGATGGTCATATTCTGATTCTTCCTCGGGTTCTCACTTATTCTCTTTCATTTGCGGATTGGTGGATTCCCAGTGATAGCAAAGTTATGGCCGACACTACCCCTGTTGCTGCTCCTTCGGGTCCGTTTGGAGAGGGCCCTAGTGTTGGTGCTGCTGCTGCTGAGTTTGTGGGTGAGGATGCCCCTTTGCCTACCCAGTTTGATACGCCCTTGTCTTCTTATGCTCCTGACACACCTTGACAGGAGTTGTATGCAAGATTTGATGCATTCTCGGTACAGCAGACGCATTGGAACACCCGAGTAGAGACCGGTCTACAGACTTGGCAGACCTAGTTCCGCGCTGATGTAGATGAGCGTCTGGATGCTATGGACGCTCATATGAGGGACTACTTCGGGAGGTTCCCACCACCACCGCCATCAGGCCCACAATGAGTTTATTTCTCCTGCCCCTATTTTATTTACTGTTCTCTTTTCTACATTGAGGACAATGTTCGGTTTAAGTATGGGAGAGGGATTTAGACTTGCTATCTCTCTATCTTTTGTACATAGCTTTGTTTTTCTGTAATTTCCATTCGAGTATTTCTTTAAAAAAAAAAAAAGCCAAAAAGATGTAAAAAGGCAATCAAAATCCTGGGATGAGCTGAAAACCCGAAAGGGAGGTTCAGGTAAGAAGCAGGTAGTCCGACTGGTAGACCGATGCAAAAGTCGATTGGAGTGATGCGAGTATTTGTGAGATATCTAGCAAAATGAAATGAGTGGCTAGGTGAAAACCCGAAAGGGCGCCTAGGCAAGATGAGCGTAAAAGAAGAAGAGTGATTTTAGGATTTCTCATTATTCTTGGCGAGGCGTCATAAGAAGGGGAGTCATAAGGAGGACTTGGGTAGGCCACTCTTGGAGCGATAAGGAGCTAGATTGGAGTTAGGATTAGAATTATCTTTACATCACTTGTTTTGGTTGTCTGGAGCTAATTGTTGATATGTTGTAGTTGCTGGTGTCATATTTTCTTATACTTCCTGAGACCTTGGTGTTTGATTGAGAGAGTAGGTTTATCTTTAGCTTACTTGGGACGAGTAAAGGTCTAAGTATGAGGGAATTTGATAGGTGTCATTTCATGTACCTTTACTAGCAATTATTAGCATCATTTGGAGGAGTTTAGGATGAGATTTGAGGCTAAGTCTGTGATCCAGAAGTTGTGGAGAAAAGTGAAGATATCTAGGGATTTACAGCTTAGACGGAGACGGAGATGATGAAGATGGATGAGGTTCTGCTAGAGTTTATTGGAGAAGGCTACCAACACTTGGTAGTAATGAAGAGCAGAAGAGAAGAAGAAGAGGAGCTGAAGAAGGAGTGGGCGATTTCACCGCCCCGCGCCAGATGCCACCGCGACCCGACGGTGGGTCTCAGAGAAGAGCTGGTCGCGCCAGAAGAAGCCACCGCCCCGCGGTGGATCTCACCACCCCGCGGTGAGGCACGTAACGCCTTGCGGCCAGCACAGACTTATTTCCTTTTATGCATTTTCAGATTTCTTTATTGCTATTATTTTATTTCCTTTGTTATTTGCATTAGGTTAACTTATTTTTCCTAAGCTATTTAAGACCCTTTTCTAGGTTAAAAAGAGACTACACTCTGGAAATCACGCAACACTACTTTTACATTACGCAGTTTTACTTTTTATTAGGGTTTCATTCACATCTGAATGGAGCACTAATTTCCCTTTGTTCTACTAGACGTTTGAAGCAATACAGTTGATGTATTTGTGAGATTTCTATTCCTTGTTCCTATTCTTATAGGTGTTGGTTTGATTCTCTTGGTTATATTGAATATTGATTTATTGTTATTCCTCATAGCCTGATCAACTAGGTTGAATACTATTTATCAATTGCTAGGATTTGTATATAGTGGAATACGAGTGCATATCTAGTAGCAAACATAATTGTTGCATATAGTGGAATACGAGTGCGCAATTGTGAGTGAGAATCATTTGCATGTTAAGTAGTAAGGTTTTCCTCTATTTGCATGTATCCTATATCCTTGTGTGCATTGCTATTGCTTTATTGGTGGTAAGGTTTTCTTCCATTGATATTGTGATAAGTCTATCAACAACTGTGAGAATTGGTAGTACTTAAGATCAGGGTGGGAACAACCATAAGATTAGTGAAAGAACTTGGATTGAATAGATTTCAGTGATCAAATTATATCTCTGTATTGTGGATCTCGTTCTAGTGGAACTCTTTTCCCCAATCATATTCTCAACTAAATCAAACTTGTTTGCTTTATTCTCCTTGATAACTAAAACCCCCCTTCCTTGTTACTTGTCAATCATAATTGCATACTTCATCAGATCTTCCCTGTGGGTTCGACCCTTACTTGCTTACTATACATCCATTTAGTAGGTCTGTTAGGACATTTACTTTGACTAGGCCATTCAACGATATTTGCATTGCATATTTCGGCCACGTCAAAAGGCATCTAGGAAGTGTAGGCATTGCGTCTATCCAAGGGGTAGCCTTGCGGTTAGGGAGGCTAAGGGCATAGGATGAAGCGTCAAGCGTCTTTAGCACAAGCCACTTTGGAGTGGTGTGAAATGGCTTGACCTCTTGTGGTAACTAGGCAATGCCACATTGCTTTTTCTATTGGCTCCTATTTTGATAAAAATTTGTGTGATGTTATTTCTATGGATGCCACTCACATTTTTCTAGGAAGGCCTTGGCAGTTTGATCGGCGAGTGATCCATGATGGGTTCCTCAATACCTTTGTATTTTTCCATGTGGGGAATGGGATCACTCTCTTGCCTATGTATCCACGAGAGGTTCTTGAAGATCAAATCGAGAGAAATCAGCTCAAGACCCTTGAAGCTCACGATCCCTTAGCGGCCCACACCCTAGTCAAGGCGCCCTCCTTTGACCCCGCGCTGGCAGCCGTCTCCCCTCGTGTGGCCCACGTGCCGACTTCCTCTGGCCAGTCAGCGGCATGCGCACCCACGACTGCCCTCCAAGGGCGTGGCAAGCACCACTCTTTTGCGCCGCCACGACCTCCCCAATGCCGAGTACCCCAATGCCGAGTGGTGCAAGACGGATCGAGACAAGATCGTCATCTTGTCTCCGAGGTATGGGTTGTCCTCTCCTCATTATGCTTATACTTTCATGCTTCATATTCCTTTGTCTTTGCATGCACCCGAGACACCCCATAGTCCTCTCTCCCCGGCGTGCGCCACGTTAGATGACCTTGCGGGACCTTCTTTGGATGACTTTCCCCTTCCCCAAACACGTGAGCTTTGTGACCTTAGAGCCCCATTTAGGACATTATTGCTTAAGGATGCCCTAGAGTGCCATTTTGAGTTTGGGAACACATGCTATGTCACCACCTTTGAGGATTATTCCCTTGCACCACCACTTGTTCCACCTTTGCCTAGGTCCCACCCTCCCGGCCCTTACGCGCCCCTTTTGCATGCATCCACCACTTGGGACGACCTAGCAAAGGCTTTTCTCACCGGATTGCCCATGTATAAGAAGGGGAGGGATCCCCTATATGTTTTAGGTGAGACAACCCCTAGGAGAGCTCGTGGAATGCCTTGTCTTCCACCACCAACAACAACCGAGCGATCTCCCTTTCCTTTTGGCTTCGAGGGAATCCCTAACGCTATTGTGGTGGTTTGGACACCTAATTTAGTGACTCATTTTTTGAGATTTTGGTGGCTGCATTTTGGGGTGTGCTATATCCTTGACACTAGTTGCCCTCCTCCCCCCGATGACTTGCTTAGGGCCATCCTTAGGGCTCCCCCGCACCGTTGGCTAACTTTTCCATTCCTTGTTGAGTTTAATTGTCATAGGACTTTTGTGGACTTGCCTCCTATGTGTGAACGGATTCCAGCCCGGGGTCGCTTCACTCCTCGCCCATCCGGCCATGAAGCCCCCCGAGTGATCAAGTGGCTCATAGATGTTGCACCCGAATTGAGGACAATTCTCCTTCAAGAAGGGGAGAGTGACGAGTGCCAAACACCCATCAACAAGGACACTCAAGGCCCGGTGACTAGGGCCCGAGCCTGACCCATCTCGGAGTAGCCAAGATGCCGACGCTTCAATGCCACGACAATCAAGCATCCGATGCTTCGACTCCAAGGCATTCAAGCGCACATCCCTATCCAAGCCTTTATGGCTTTTATCCCCTTTTGTCAATTAATTCATGTTAGTGCCTTTCTATTTTGGGTTTATTTATGCTTTTCCTTTTATTGGTGGGCGTGTGGACCCATTTGCCAATGGCTCCTAGCCCACCCAACAACCCTAGACTATTTAAGCTTTGCTTGTCTTCCTTTTTCCACTAGTTGAAGAATATAGAATTGGAATATTGCCTTGGGTAGAGGAATCCTCCCCTAAGGTCTCCAATTAACTTCTATCAACTCAAGCTTTCTCAAATCCCCCATCTTTCTCAATCTCTCATGTTCTCACATTCAAGTGCTCTTCGAATCTAGCAATACACTCATCTCGGTCAAGGAACCTCCAAGGGAGGTTCCCTTGGTCATTCGTCGGCGCCGCCGTCCAACCCTAGCTCCGGTCAGCCCCTCCTCCATCCGGTGTCTCCTCTCCCTTGGCTTCCGTCTTGAGCTCTCAAGGACCTTTGGAGGCCATCCCATCACAAAGTGAAGGAAGCCTTCACTTGGCTTAGTCTAGATCAAGCTATTTGGTAAGAAAAGCCTCACCTTGGAGGCTTGATTCTCATCATCCTCCATCATTTCAATACGAGACTTGAGATAGAAATACGCCTCGACATCGGTGGCGACATGGGCATCCTTCACACGAACCTCCTCAACACTACCCTCAAGCTCCACGAGTCGGGCTTGCACCTCCGCCAACTTCTTCTCGGCCAGTGCTTGCTTGCCCTCAGCGGCCTTGACGCGCCCATTAGCAGCCTTTAGTTGACCTTTAACCTCGGCTACCCGCGCATCAGCTTGGTCGCTCAAATCTTGCACATTGGAGAACGCGACGATTGAGTATTGAAGAGCCTACAAACCAACAATGTAAAAAAACATAAGCAAAAAGAAACAAGAACACGTGTATTAGCAGAAAACTTCATACAAGATCTTTTCTCACTTACTCGCCAAGCGGCCGCTCTACCCTCGTCGATACAATCAATAGGGTTCAAGTCACCAATCTCCTTCTTAGCTTCTGGGTCCAAATTGTGGAGAAACTCTTCCAAATCCTTCCCCTCATCATGCCCACCGGAAGCCCTGGAGCACCAATCGCTTTCCTTTTCGCCCCTGAAATTTTAGACGACGGCGAATCTAAAGTGATGATCCTCGAAAGGGCTTTAGCTTCACCTCTTGCCGACGAAGAAGCTTTTTCCGCCAACAGCTTTTGATCCAAGAGACTCTTTCCGGACAATCGAGCACCCGACCTCGCGCCCCGAGATACTGTCAGGCAAGCACACACATATAAACATATGGTCACTCCAAAGACCACCCACACGCATATCCGAAGGAATGAACAAGTGCCTTTGGTAACGCAAGTGGACGGAGTCGCCATGTCCAGAGGGCTAAGGGTTAGACAATTCATGTTCTTGAACGATCTATCGGCCTCCGAAAAAGCAAGTAAAATTTCAGTAACTGCAGCGAAATTGGAATCCGTCTTCTCTTCTGGACTCGGCACTGAAAATAGACACACGTGAGCAGAAGTTAACAAGACATCAAAACACAAAAGTCTCAAAGGCTAATACGATACCTGATGTCCTCCAGACGTCACGCAAGAAAGAGTAGTCGAATCCCCCCTCAAGCGACCTCCTCTCAACAAAGAAAAACCGCGACCTCCATCCGCGATCGTTAACGTTGAGATTTAGGGTGATTGGTTCTCTGTTTGACCTAAGGCGCAATTGAAAGCGAGAAGAACCTTGACTACTCAGGTAATACAAATACTAGAGAGCATCAAAATCGAAATCAACCTCGACACTGGATACCAAAAGATCAACTACCCTAAGGAGACGCCACGCATATGGCATCACCTGACATGGGGCAAGATTAAGAACAGACAAGAAGTTCCTCACCAAACTCGAAAAAGGGAAAGAGTGACCTATTCTGAAGGGATGCTAAAAAAAGCAAACCCATCCGTCGCGACACCAGTCGGCCCGTTCTTGGGGAAAATGTGATGTGATTCTGTCCCATCTTCAAGACTTGGACTAGCTCAACAAGGAGGAAGGCATGGAGGACCAGCCAAGGAGCAAGGTAGCAAGCCCAAGGATGAGGAGCCCAAGGAAGAGGAGCCCAAGGAAGAGAAGGACAAGCCCATATGCATCACTCGAGCAAAGGCCAATTAGGAGCTCCAACGATCACTTGATCTAGGCCTACTTTCTAATGGGCTTTTGGCAAGCAAGGAGGACGGCCCATCCACTCTCCTAATCACCAAAGAAGAGGCCTACAACAAGCCATCTAGGAGACTTCTTCTCCTTGATGACAATCTCGGTGCCAAACGAGACTTAAGGCACTTTTCAAGGGCCTTTTTAAGGCATTGATTGAATGACATTTTTAAGACATTGGTTTAGCATTTTATGCATGGTTTTAGGAGTTAATTTTCTGCAAACAATTGCTTGAGGGTCGGCTGCTAGGGTATAAGGTCGCCGTCACCCCTCATTTCTTCTTTAGCTTAATCTTGAATCAAACAAAAACTCTCAAGAGAGATTTTCATCCTTAAGCTCATGCTATTTTGCTTCTTTGTGAGTCATATCAAAGCAGCCAAATCGCTCCTTGAATCCCCTTGGTGAGTCATATCCAAGCTAGGTTCAAGAACCCTTGTTCAACCTGGTGAGTCACATCCATTGAGAGCAAGCTATCCCTCGACACTTCCACCTTCCACCGCCGCCGTTTCCACCCTTCAAACTACACCTCATAAGCCACCCAACCAACACCAAGTTCCTCCCCCAATTCTTCCACGCCTCCCTCAAATCGCAACCCTAATCCACCCTCCACCGCTAGGGTTTCCACCGAAACCACCTTCACTTCCACCCCCTATATCTCGAGGCCCACGACGGTGCCACCAGGCCCCTCTTGCGCCACCACTCTCAACATCTTCCACCACCATTGGATACCAAGACCGCCACAATCCACCTCCAATGCCGCCCTACAGCCCGCTTCAAAGATCGCCTCCCCGGATTGCCGAAGGTTGTCAATCGGCCAAGCTCTTGCACCGAAGCTCATCCAAGTCGATCCTTGTCAAGTGGTATCAGAGCCACGCAAGGTTTGGCCATCAAATCTGTCTTTCTTAGTGCAATTTGTTCATTAGAAGTGCAAGCTTAGGTTATCTAGACTTTAACTTCCGATTTTGGTCTTGTTTTGTGCATTTCTCCATTGTTGTCTTGATCTTTTGCTTGCTTCGACTTTTGAACTTTCTGAGGTTGAAGGAGACCGTTGGAATGCTCAAAATCCAGTTACAAAACACAAAAAAAACGTCGCACAAGTCTGCCATCAATTGCTAGTTAATCACTTTCCTTATTTGGCTTTATTACCATATTTGCTAGCAATCAATATTTCCTCTTTGCAGCCAAACCTTAGCCACGACTTTTATCTCATCTTTGGTGTATATTCTTGCTTATCTAAGTTGCTTCATAAATCAAGCTTTGGACTTAGGTTAAGGGAATTTCACTTTCACATACTTTGTGGCTAAGACAACACCGAAATTGTGCAAAAAAGAGATTGTGACTTGAATTGTTCTCGAAATTTTTGTGGGACTTTGTTTGTTACTTCAGTATTGTATTAAGCTTCAGAACTTGTAGCTTGCTCAAAAAAAAAAAAAGAGAAGAAAAGTGCTCAAGAAAAACCCGGTCTAAATAGGAGAGACCATAGAAAAAGTGAACCATTGAAGAGCAAATTTTATTTTATTTTCTTTCTTTTGTTCTACGTGAGGTGTTGAATTGTTTGTGGTTGCTTGGGTGTGATAGTGGTCGGTACCTTCCTTGCCTTTGCTTGTGGTTCCGACTTAGTAGTGAAAATATACACCAACTTTTGCCCTACCCACAAAACCTAGCTCGTAACCTCACTTGAGCTTGCTATTTCTTGTGAATACTTTGTGCTTGAAAATTTCAGATTGTGAGGACCCTTGTGTGTGCTCAAGGGACCATTTGCTTTGATTATCTTCTGGATGTGCTTTGAGTGCTTTTGCTAGGTCCATTATGGGAGACAACTCCAAGGAATCCGGTGGGGGCAAGACCGCCTTGACCATCAACGAGCCCCCCACCTTACAATCCCTAATGGAGGCTATTCAGGGGTGGGCAAGTAGACTTGATGTGTGCCTTCAAGAGACACAACAAAGAAGGCTTGAGGCCTCTCGACCGTGGCATTCCTCTACACCTAGTGCCACTTCCACCCTGCCAAAGGTGCAAGAGTATAAGTGTGAGTTGCCACCCTTGCAGCCTAGGAAATATGCTCCACCACCTCGGCCAAAGCAAGAAAATGAGGAACCGACTGAGCACGTAGAAGAAGAGCCTACGCAAAAGGAGGAGGAAGTTGAAGAACTATCTCTTTCATCTACAAAAGGAACACGTCCACCCATCATTGCCCGTAGCTCACTCAATTCTTTGGCTACTCCATGGATGGATGCAACATCTAAGGTTCCTTCATGTTTTCCATTCCTACTTCAAGAAGAGGTTGACGCTCAGGATGATAAGCCTTCCAAACTCAAGAGCACTTTAGACCATGACAAGAAGGATGTTCAATCCAAGGCTCATTCTAGGGGAGTATCACTTGACTCTACTCAGTTTCTTCTTTTCCCCTTGCATCAAACTGAATTCTTTTCAAGGGTTAGAGAGTCCCTAGTTCATGAATCTGTTTTTGAAGGTGAAACTAGATACTCATGCATACATCATAGTTCTCTTGTTCTATTCATGACTTGTGAGATACCTTTAGTTTGTGATCAACATGTATACAAGTCCTTGCATTCAGTTTTTGCATGTAGAACTAGACATTCATGTGGGCATCATTGTTCTCATTCACAATTCTTGTTTCATGATAAAAAAATGGTCCTATGCATTGCATTTGTTACAAAGTATGTCATGTGCATCTCATGTTCTATACTTAAGCACATCTTTAGGCTGCAGTTGGAAAATACTTGTGCATGGAAATTCATCCATGGATACTCAATGGAACTAATCATGCTTGCTTACATGTACCTTGTTTACCCTAAAGATGTCTTGGTCTCTCACTTCCTTGTTTTTCTTTGTGCAGTTTTGTGTGCTCTAAACCTATTTCTTGAAGTGCACTCAGATTCGAGGATGAATCTTTTTGAAGGGGGGGGAGGATGATGTGATTCTGTCCCATCTTCAAGACTTGGACAAGCTCAACAAGGAGGAAGGCATGGAGGACCAGCCAAGGAGCAAGGTAGCAAGCCCAAGGATGAGGAGCCCAAGGAAGAGGAGCCCAAGGAAGAGAAGGACAAGCCCATATGCATCACTCGAGCAAAGGCCAATTAGGAGCTCCAACGATCACTTGATCTAGGCCTACTTTCTAATGGGCTTTTCGCAAGCAAGGAGGACGGCCCATCCACTCTCCTAATCACCAAAGAAGAGGCCTACAACAAGCCATCTAGGAGACTTCTTCTCCTTGATGACAATCTCGGTGCCAAACGAGACTTAAGGCACTTTTCAAGGGCCTTTTTAAGGCATTGATTGAATGACATTTTTAAGACATTGGTTTAGCATTTTATGCATGGTTTTAGGAGTTAATTTTCTGCAAACAATTGCTTGAGGGCCGACTGCTAGGGTATAAGGTCACCGTCACCCCTCATTTCTTCTTTAGCTTAATCTTGAATCAAACAAACACTCTCAAGAGAGATTTTCATCCTTAAGCTCATGCTATTTTGCTTCTTTGTGAGTCATATCAAAGCAGCCAAATCGCTCCTTGAATCCCCTTGGTGAGTCATATCCAAGCTAGGTTCAAGAACCCTTGTTCAACGTGGTGAGTCACATCTATTGAGAGCAAGCTATCCCTCGACACTTCCACCTTCCACCGCCGCCGTTTCCACCCTTCAAACTACACCTCATAAGCCACCCAACCAACACCAAGCGCCTCCCCCAACGCTTCCACGCCTCCCTCAAATCGCAACCCTAATCCACCCTCCACCTCTAGGGTTTCCACCGAAACCACATTCACTTCCACCCCCTATATCTCGAGGCCTACGACGGTGCCACCAGGCCCCTCTTGCGCCACCACTCTCAACATCTTCCACCACCATTGGATACCAAGACCGCCACAATCCACCTCCAACGCCGCCCTATAGCCCACTTCAAAGATCGCCTCCCCGGATTGCCGAAGGTTGTCAATCGGCCAAGCTTTTGCACCGAAGCTCATCCAAGTCGATCCTTGTCAAAAGGGAGGCGAGCCACCGTTTCGGAAGGGAACTGGCCTACTTCTAGAATCGTATCCAACTTCGATTGAGTCAAGGTTCCGGCTAAGGAATCCTCCGGGCTAAGAAGATTCGAGGGGGAGAAATCACTATCTTTCTTGCTGACACCAGAAGACGAAGCTTTGGACTTCTTTGATCTCGGAAGTGACATTGTTCAAAAGTAGAAAATTCGAAAAAGCTCTTACCTTTGAAACCAGAAACCCTTCGTAAGTAAAAAGAGGATGGTGAAAAGAAAGGGAAGTGACTGCCATTTATAGGGAAACTGCCTGCTCATGGTCAAACCTGCCGACCAATGGAAAAGTGCCACGTCATCGATCCATTACAGTGGAATCGGCAAGAGGGAGATCACGTTCGGAGGAGGCTTTGGAAAAAATCCAACCGTCCTTCAACAGCTACTTCCGGCCCAATTCGATTTTTTGGGGCTATTGTTGGGCCTCATCCTTAATGGACCTTCACCAGAGCAACCCAATGGATGAAGTAGCATTCCCATCTGGAGTGATCTCTTGATTTAAACGACGAGCGAAGATCACAAAGGCAACAAGATCTGAGGAGTTATTGAACCCCGGATTGTGTGAATTAATATATCGGTCAATGCAGCAATTACAACCCACGTAATCAATCATAAATATTGTAAGATCATGACCATCTGGTAATCAAAGCCGACGAGCGAAGATCACGGAGGCCAAACGGCTAGTTTAGCTAATCCGTGGAAATTTAATGTGTATATAAGAAGATTTAGGATCGTTGTAAAGGGGAGGAATTCAACCTAATACAAACTACTATCTACTACTCTCTTGCTTGCAATCACCATTGTTCTCGAGCTCAGATCTTCATTTCAGTATTAAAGCGACCGACGATTAGATTTCTTTGATTCGACAGGTCTCTTATTCGAAGGAGATAAGCTTGTCTTTATGTCTATTTAATCTTATTTCGTCTCGATCTTTGTTTGATTTGGATCATTCAGATATAATCAATATTGTTATTGTCTAGTTGCCCTTCGTAAGGCGATTCAGGTCGGTTCAGTCTTTTCACCCCAAAACAGATATCCAAGGAGATCTAAAAGGTGGAGAAATGAAGGATTTTTAGAAGTACAAACTGTAACGATAGCTCTCAAAGAAAATTATCATAGTTCTTGTTGGGTTGTTATGAAGCCAGATTTTAGTGTTCACTGTTGTTACAGCTAATCCTTGATGCTCCAACAGTGGGAGGAAGGCTTATGATATTGAGCAACGTGTCCAATCAATTATCGCTGATGAGTTTCATGTAAATATGCAAATGGAAGAGAAAAAGGTTTAGGTGATGGAACATATAGGCTGCATAGATACTGTTCTCACGAATATATATAGTTTAGATGTTTGTTATTACCTTTTTATAATCTGCATTTCCCTTTCAAATTAATGAGATGTATATGCACAATGGTTAATGTTTTGGGGCGAAAAGATCGAGCCGGCTTGAATCGCCTTAAGAAGGGCAACTAGACAATGATGAGATTAAATATATCTAAAATAATCCAAATCAACTTAACAACTGAACAAATGAGGTTAATCAAGTTTAAAACAAGCTTATCTCCCAAGGATTTCAGAGCAATCGAGTACAGAGATTCCGACAACGGTCGCTTCAATATTACAAATGAGAATTCAGGCCAGAGAGATTTAAGAGAAAGTAAGAACGAGAGCTAGAGATTATGGATTGCATTCGATGATAGTAGTCCCTTTTACAATGATCATACGATTCGTATTTAAACTATCCTATCTGAACCTACTTGTCCGAGATTTTGGGGCAGTCGTTACGGACGTCGTGGGGCCGAGATTTGCTCTAACGTCTACTGAAGCCTAACGTCCACTGATTGGGCCGATTTGATGAATTGCTGAAATTCGGAGCCCAACAATTGCCCCAAAACATAAATGGGCCGGAAAGAGCCCCTTGTGGTTGATGGGACGGTTATGTTTTCAAAAAGTTTACTTTCATGCGTAATCGTTTCTTGCCGATTTTGTTGCAGAGGATCGGTGACATGGCGGCAAGTTATTGGACCATTGCTTTGATCGATTGGGCTGGTGGTTTTCCTTCTTAAATACATGATCAACTCACTTCTTTTCACCATCTCTTTTTTACTGCAAAATGCATCATCTTTCACAAGTAAAAAATTCAAATTTCTTGATGTTCTTTTGCGATGGCGTTTTCTCGATCAAAGAAGACCAAGGCGTCGTGTTGCGGCCTCGGTGAGGAGGACAGTGGTTTCTCCCCCTCGAAGCTTCTCAACCCTGAGGATTCTGTGGCCGAAACCCTATTCCAGTCAGAGTTAAACACTATTTAGAGCTAGGTCAATTTCCCCCTGAGACAGTCGCTCGTCTCCCTCGTCCTCACGAACGTGCCGATTGGCACCGAGACTGGTGGATTTGTTTCTTTGAATACCCTTTTAAGGTCGGTCATACCTTTCCTTTCTCAAACTTGGTTCAAAATTTCTTAGCTGTCTTGAATCTTGCCCCATGTCAAGTCATGCCTCACGCATGGCGGCTTCTTAGAGTGATTGATCTTTTGGTTTCCAGTGTCGAGATCGACTTTGATTTCGATGCGCTTTGGCATTCTTATTACTTGAGTACTTGAGGGTCTTCTCGTTTCCAATTGCGTCTTAGGCAGGATAGACAACCCATCGCCCTGAACCTTAACGTTAACGACCGTGGATGGAGATCGCGGTTCTTCTTCGTGGAAAAGAAATCGCTTGAGGGGGGGGGGGGGGGGGGGGGGTTAACTGTTCCTTCTTGCAGGATGTTTAGAGGACATCAAGTATTGTATTTGTCTTTTCAGATTTTTAGTTGACGCTCCTTTAACTTGTGCTTACATGTGTCTCTTTTCAGTGCCAAATATGGAGGAAAAAGAGGATTCTGATTTTGCTGGTGTGACCAAGATTTTGTTGTCGTTCTCTGAGGAAGAGAGGTCATTCCAAAACATCAATTTCTTGACAACCGATCCTACTGAAATGGCGATACCATCTACCTTCGTCACCAAAGGCACTTGTTCGTTCCTCCAAGTATGCGTGTGGGTGGTTTTTGGTTTGTTTGTGTGCTTACTTTGCTGTGTTTATCTGACAGCACCTCGAGGTGAAAGGTCGAGCGCTCGCCTGTCGAGAAAGAGCCTCATGGACCATAAGCTTTCAACGGCTAAAGCATCCGCGTCGGCTAAAGCGTCTATGTCGACAAAAAATGTTGTCGTAGATTTGCATTCATCCAAGACCTCAGGGGCGAAGAGGAAGGTTATAGTCGCTGCCAACATGCCGATGGGTGAGTTAAAGAATATGTCTTTGGATGATTTACTCCATACCTTAGATTCCGAAGCGAAGAGGAAAATTGGCGATTTGCACCCAATCGACTGCATCGATGAAGCTGGGGTTGCTGCTTGGAAGGTAAAATGTTTGTGAACTACGTGTACATTTCTGTATTGTTTTTCTTTCAATTAATTACATAATTCATCATGTACATGCCTTGTAATATTCGATCACTGCGTTTTCGAGTGTTTAAGTTTTGAGCGACATGGCTGACAAGCGGGTTGCTCAAGTTGAGGGTCAGTTGAAGGCTGCTAACAATCGTGTAAAGGCCGCCGAGAACAAGTTGGCATCGTCCGAGAAGAAGCTGTTAGAGGTTCAGGCTCATCTTGATGAGTTGGAGGGCAGCATCGAGGAGCTCCGTGTAAAGGATGCCCGGATTGCTAGCGACGTGGGGATGTTCTTCTGCCTTAAGTCGCGCATTGAGATGATGGAGGAATTTGCTGCGGGAACTCACGTGGATTGGAAGGTTGATGATGAAAGGGCTAGCATGGACCTCTTGTATCCCAATGGCAATCCTGGTGATGATCTGTTCAAGCTCATCGGCTTGGGGGAGGATGGGACAATAGGAGAAGCTGATCCTAAAGCGATCGAGAAAGCCGTTGAGGATGCATCGGAGGCTCCTCCTGAGGTGACTAAGGGTAAGGAAGTCGCCCTTGCAGATGTTAATGAAAAATCAGGCGAGTCTTAGATAATGTGATGACATTGTTGTGTGTGTGTGTTGTTTGCGAACATTCTAACTTTAGGTAATTTAGCGAAGTGTTTTGCCCCATCGCGGAGATGGGATGGACAATGTTTTGGCGGCCCGTCCACCATCACAAGTCGCATATTTTGTGAAATGTTTTAGTATTTCGTGTACCTTGTGTTTGTTTGTTTTTGCAGGTTGACTTGTCAGTTGCGCCTTGGCCGAGACGCGTGGAAGCTGGTTGAAGCGTCCTGTATGTTTAAGTGTTTAGTGTAGCATGCTTTGTATTTCCAGGGAAGAGTAATTGTAATGTTTAAGTAAAGACGAGTACCTCATGTGGGACAAGTCTTGTAAATGAAATGTTTTAGTGTTGTTCCTCTATTCCCTGTGTACCGATCGATCGTGTACTTGTAAGCGCTTTTATGTATGGAAATGTTTGTATGTTTGAATGCTATGTCCATCTTCAAGGCCTCTTGTTCCTGTTTGAGTTGTCTCAAATTATAAAAGAAAAGATCAAGGGGTGACCATTGGGTATGAGCCCAACGGCCCCCGATGCTTAAGTCAGTAAAATGAACCAAACAAGTGTAATTGAATGAATGTAATGGGAATATGTGAAAGTACAAGGGTTTAGAAGTGATATAACTTTAAGTGGGTGGCATTCCATCTTCGTGGAAGTGGTTGTCCATCCTTTGTTTCCAATCGATATGCGCCTTGTCCGACAATCTCCTTGATGAGGTAGGGTCCTTCCCATTGAGGTGCTAGCTTCCCATCGGCTGGATCTTGGGTATTTTGGAATGTTTTCCTCAAGACCCAATCCCCTAATTTAAAGACTTTGACACAGACATTCTTGTTGTAGCTCCTAGTGACTTGTTGTTGGTATTGGATCATTCGAATCCTGGCTCTTTCTCTGATTTCTTTTGCAGTGTCGAGATTGTGGGCCAAATCGACATCGTTTTGTTTTGGAGTTTGTAACCCGTATCTGGCAGTTGGGACGAGTAGCTCGACGTGGATGACTGCTTCACTCCTGTAGACCAGTTAGAAGGGACTTTGTCCAGTTGCGTTCTTCACGGTGGTTCTATCGGACCATAATATTAAAGGAGTTCGTCGGTCCATCTTTCTTTTTCCCCTGTGAGGCATTTTTTGAGATTGTTTATGATGATCTTGTTGCTGGATTCAGCCTAGTCGTTGGATTGTGGATACCGCGGTGTGGAAGTGACCAATGTGATGTTCCATTGTTTGCAAAAGGACCGCATTTTGCTACCGATGAATTGGGAGCCATTATCGCATACGATTTCTGAAGGGACGCCAAATCTGCATAGAATTTTACGCTTTATAAATGAAATGACGTGTTTTTCTTTTACCTCTCGATATGCTTCGGCTTCGATCCATTTATAAAAATAGTCAGTCATAGCAAGGAAGAAGACGCGTTGTCCTGACGCTGGTGGTAATTTCCCGACAATGTCCATTCCCCATCATATGAAGGGCCAATGTGCTAAGGTTGGATGACGCATTTCCGATGGTTGGTGCATGACAGGTGTGTGCCGTTGGTAGGCATCATACTTTTTGACGTAGTCAGTCGCGTCCTTGTTCATTGTAGGCCAGTAGTAACCTGTCCTGAGGGCTTTGCCGGAAAGGCTACGTCCCCCAGTATGGTTTCCACATTCTCCGTCGTGTAGGGATTGCAGGACGCGTCTTACCTCGGATGTTTTGAGGCAGCGTAGGTATAGTCCTGTGACAGATCGTTTGAATAAAATATTATCTCTTATATCAAAGGTTATGGCTTGTACCTTGAGTCTTTTGGCTTCTCCCTTGTCTGCTGGGAGTATGCCGTCTTTCAGCCACTTGATGTAGGGTGTGGTCCAATCATCTTGGTCGCTTATGAGGTCATCTTCTGTGTTGTCGCCTACCTCTGCTGAGACGACTTCTTCTAAAGGTAACTCGTTCGTTGCCTAAGTGTTGTCATGATTGATTGTCTTGAGAGTTTTGGGGACTGCTGGAGTTGTGACATGTGCTAGCGGGATGCTATGGAAGTCGTCGGGATGTAAGGTAGAGCCGAGATTGGCTAGAGCATCGGCCTGTGTGTTGAGATCGCGTGGGACTTGTCGGATAATAAAATTTTGGAATTTGCCCACCAGTTTTTTGACGACGTCTAGATAGACCATTATCCTATTGTCTTTGGCGGCATACGACCCTTGCACTTGGTTGACGATCAGGAGTGAATCGCATATCACTTCTATGTTCTGGATTGCGAGATCTTATGCGAGTGTCAGTCCAAATATGAGGGCTTCACACTCTGCTTCATTGTTGGTCGCATCTGATGTGAATCAAGCTGCTCCACATCAAGACCAACCTAACAAAGCTTTCCTAAGATCTTCAATGGATGTACAAGAGCCATATAAGGAGTTAAAAGTGGTTTCAAGTGCCCAAGAAGAAGTCCATGAAGAGCTAATTAAGACGATCCAAGTCCGCGGTCGACGCCAAGACGATGACATCGAGCCATAATTAGGGCATGCAGGCAATCCAGGCCATTTGCCACCAAATGAGGCCAGCTTGGAAAACATGTTCAAGGAACTCCTACAAGTCCATGGAGTCAAGGAGTGTTAGGGAGTTTGCACAATAGTTTGGTGATGACAAGGGATGACACTCAGAGAGCGACCCCGACAATGTCTTGGCGAAGAGGCGAGACCATCTTGCAAACCACTCGGGCCATTGACAATCCCTTTGGTGGTGACGAGGCACATGGTATTTCTGGTGGGTCCACCAAGTTTGAGGTAAAGGCACCATCAGATGGATGAAGGCTTCATGAAGGTTGCATTTAATGCATGGTTTTAAGACACTAGGTTTTGGAAACTATTTAAGCTTGTTTTTCTTTCTTTCTTTCTTACGTTGAATTATATCTAAGACAAGTCTTGAGCTTTCCCATCTGAGAGAATAGCTTTGAGACCTTAGTTCAATTTCATTTCCCATTTGGAGTGAGTTTATCTCCAAGACACTTTGTAGTTCGGTTTTAGGTGAGTTTATCCTAGAATCCACCTACAATCTTTTGGCTATATTTGGTATGTTCATCCAGATATTGTCAATTGCCTATCTTGTTCAATTGTTCCATTCATTGCTTGCCTTTTCTCGGTTCATTGCCTACTTGTTTGCACAAGTGTTGCCGCCGCCGAGAAGGGTGTCTTTGGAGTTCTTTGGTGTCAAGATCTACTTGAAGCTTGGTGATCCTCATCAAGGGACACATCATTTGGTATTAGATCCCTTCTCAAGTAAGTCTTAATCTTTAGAACTCGATCTTGAAAGGCTTAGAAGATTCTTGCATGATTCCGCCGAGTACTAGTCTTTTTAAACTTGTATGCCTTTGAGTGTCTTTCTTTCATTGTTGTTGTTGTCCACGAATTTAGCCTACAAAACCAGCCTAATCCAAGGTAGAAGACAACTCCATTAATCAATATTCCTTCTGCATTTACTTAGTCAAACCTTACCCTCCCCACTGCATTGAATGCCATAAATACATCATTTAAACCTTAGTCTTGTTACCTTATTTTGCTTGAATGCTATCTTATCTTTTGTTGACTGCATAAGTGGGGCACGACTTGCATTTCTTAAGTGACATAAGTTATATTATAAGATGCATAAGTCATGGTGACGGTGCTTGGTTTATTTCATTTGAATTTGCCGTCGAAAATTCTCCAAGTGTTGGACGTGTATTTGTGCAAGGTTCTATTGTATCCAAAGTTTCTAAGTTTGTAAAGTGGGTTGAAAACTAGAGAAAGTAAGGCCAAAGAAGCCAGAAATAGTCAAGTCTAAAGTGGAAAATCTCGAGAAAGAAAGGCCAAAGAAGCCAGAAAGAGTCGAGAATAAAAGAAAAGAAAAACAAAGCTAAGTGTAGAGAAGTTGTAGGTTTGGTATTCGAAGTGGAAGGGCTAAGCACTTAGTAGCTTTCTTGTGTTCCTTGTGTATAATTTTGACTTGCCTAAGCTTGCAAATTTGTGCTTCATTTTGTGCATACCTCCGCCCGAAAACACAACTCCGAGTCTACCCTTTTGCTCGGTGGGATCTTTGCTTGTCTTCTTGGTTTTTCAAGCTCTTGTAGGGCTTGCTTACTTGAGGAGGCGGCACAACTGTGTGTGATTCTGCATTGGTGGTTGTTTGAGATCGTGCGAAGAAGCACAAGGTCGATGACAAGGGTCACTAGGAATGTACCTTGCCTAACTTAGTGAATTTAGCTTTTTCTATTGACTTGTTTTTTGTGTTGGTTTGTTATGTCTTTGCAAGTTGACAAAGGCAAAGGTCACATGGACTCTACCAATGAGAACAAGCCTCCTACATTTGGAGATCTCCTACAAGCTATTGAAGAAAAGCTTGTACAAAGGCTAAAGAGACGAAGAGGTGTTATTGTCATGGATGCACTAGCCCCAAGCCAACCCCTAGACACCATGACTTACCCATTCATTATGGATGTGTCTGAGGATGATGTCGTTCAATGGGACCAACCGCCCATTTTTTATGACTACCTGAAAGCTGAGTTGTTGGAAGACCCTACGACCATGAGTGAAAGTTTGGTGACTCAAGAAGTGGTGGGCAGAAAGAGGCCCAAGAAGATAATGAAGAAGAAGTGATTGTAATCGCCACAATAGGATTATGTGTTGTGATCTCTAAGAAGAAAGAAGAGCCTTTTTCTCCAAGGTATGATGCCTATGCAAACATGGAGCCAATATTTGATGAAGAGCCACTTAGGTCACCCCATGGTGATGATTTACAAGAGAGTTGCCAAGATAATGGGCCATCCAATCAAATGGAACTTGCAAGTCAATGGGATAGACCTCCTATCTATGATGACGAGCCTCAAGAGAGGGAGGTTGAAAGTTTCAAGCCATATGTTCTTAATCTGAATTGGCTTATGCTAAAGCCTATTGGTTCTCCTTCCTACACACTGACACGTCCTTGGCCTCGGATGTGGCCAAGAGCGTCGGCGATGAGCGGATCTAGGTCTCATACTGAGTCACAACAATCCTTGGTAGAGGTTTGCGAGGCTAGAAGCGAATGATATGATGTGGTGGTGACAAGGGAGACGCAGCGAATGGGACACGAGTGACGTCAGGACTAGGCACTCGAACGGCTTGAAGTGACAAGCAGCAATTTGATCGAAGCGACAATCGGCGGAGGCCGTAGCGACGGTAGGCGAGAGTTGCGAGAGATAGAGTTGATAGTGTTTGACGTCAAAATCCAAGCAGGAGGAATAATATCACTCAATACTTGAATTAGATTAAAATGAGATGTAACCTTACAAATGGAGGCCGGAATGGCCTTATAAAGGCATACGGGGCTCGGATGGGCCGAGACCCGCCTAATGAACTAGCCCACTCGACAAAAGTGGAGCACACACCCAAAAATATAAAATTACAAAAATAGTAAGTCTCAAAATAGAAATGTCTAAAAGGGGAAATAAACTTCTAATTAGCTAAACTAGGTGATAGGCGCCGTCTTGGATGTTGGCGAGGCATGGCGCGGCGACAAGGCGTTTGCGAAGGCCATGGCGCGGCGCGAGTGAGGCAACAACGAGGCCCGGGTTGGCGCTAGGTCAAGGTGGACTCTGTGGGCATCACGCCAAGCTCGGAAGGCAGTAGCATCGACTGGGCCTCGACAGTGCCGCTGATGGTGGCGAGGAGCACGAGCGTGGGCGCGACATCGAGTGCGCCTTGGCTGGCGACGAGGCACAAGACTAGCGATTGGGTGGCCTGGCTCATGGCCCTGGCACGCGACCTGGTGACATGCCCAAGTGACTGGTGGCTCATAGCTTGCTCCTCTTCAGCGGTGGTCATGGAGAGCATGGTCTCATTACCCTCCCCCACTTGGTTGTGAAGCGTCCCCGCTTCACCCTCATCAAACTCAGGTTCCACATAAGGCTGAAGGTCAGCCACGTTGAATGTTGCGTGGAAACCAAAGTCAGGGGGTATGTCGACCTCGTAGGCGTTGTCTCCGATGGCTTTGATGACCTTGAATGGGCCATCGCCGCGCGGGGACAGCTTGCACTTGCGCCTGGATGGGAAGCGGTCCTTGCGAAGGTGGACCCAGACCAAATCTTCAAGTGTGAAGATGAGCTTGCGGCGGCCCTTGTTGTGTTGCGCGGCATACTGGGCAGCCCTACGCCCCAGCTGGGCACGCATGCGGTGGTGAAGCTCTTGGACGTGCTCGATGCGATTGGCGGCGGCGCCATGCTCGTGGTCCTTCATGAGGCGCGACAACATGTCCAATGGTGTCAAGGGATTGCGGCCATAGACCACCTCGAACGGTGTCAACTTCGTTGCCGAGTGCCTGGACCTATTATAGGAAAACTCAACCATAGAAAGTAAGTCCTCCTAACGCCTTGGGTTGGCTTTAAGCATGGTCCTAAGGAGGGCTCCTAGGGTTCTGTTGGTGACCTTAGTTTGGCCATCCGTTTGGGGGTGATAGCTAGTAGAGAATAGGAGTTTGGTACCTAGCTTTCCCCAAAGAGTCCTCCAAAAATGTCCAACAAATTTCGTGTCCCTATCACTCACAATAGACCTAGGGATCCCATGTAAACGAACCATTATAAGCACTACTTTGTAGTGCGTAACTAGGAGCTGTTACTAGTATTTGGGTGCCATTTATGTGTGTTTAGGACACAATATAAAAGAATGGAGTTTTGGAGAAGAAGTGTTGATTTGGTGGTTTTTAGTGCATATTGTGAAGACATTGAAGATGGAGGCGAGCCACCAAGGAATGACGCGGGGAGAGCCATGGAAGAACGAAGAAGTCGCGCGAAAGCCAGGTCGTGGGCGCGGAAGCCTGGCAACGGGTGCAGATGGACGACAATAGCTGAGGGGAGCGACATAAGAATTTCTGCAGTCGCGGAAATATTTCCGCGGTCGCGGATATCCTTTCCTGGCGCGGTGCGGAGACTCGATTTTCGTCCGAGATATTTATTTTATTTTATTCCTTTTATTTTATTTTCTTTTAGAGATTGTTATTGTTATCTTTTAGGAAATTAGGTTTTGCTAAGTCTTTATATTCTTCCTTTAGAACTTCAGTTTTGTAAGTTGGGTTCTACCCCAAGTTGGGTTTTACCTTTCTTCCTCTTTTCCCTTTTCTTAGTTTAGTTCTTTGTTTTGTTTCTGGTTAGACAATTGAAGCCGTGGCTGGTAATTAATTTAGAACAGGGATTAGGACATTCATGAGAATTGAGAACTAGGGATAATCAATGATCGATCAACCAAGCTATTTATGTTTTATTTATCATTTTCTTAGTTAGATTCATATAAACTCCCCCCTTTGTCTTTGTTATCAATTAGTGAACGATTTGGCAAACATGATTTATAGCTTGATTCTCTATGGGATTCGACCCTTAATTACCAGACTACATTAGTTAGGTTTTTGAGGTTTACTTTGTTAGGTGCATGCGACAAAACCCCTTATCAAATTTGGCGCCGTTGCCGGGGAATCCAAGTTTGTATTTTCTTGTTTGTGTGATTGTTTACCGATTTGATCAACAAGACACTATCTTTTTCTTTTATTTTCCTCTTTGTTGTGTTTTTCGTGTTTCCGTTTCGTTTTTCGACTAATTCGCAAGAGTAGGAAGAATAGAAGAAAAACCGTAATCGCGGCCTAAAAACCGCGACCGCGGCAAATATTAGAGAAGAAACCGCAACCGTGATCACGGCCGCCGCGACGATTTTAGGGTTTAGTTGAAAATAAATAAATCAAAAATAAAATAAAGTAAAATCGCCGGTGTCCAGTACAAGAACCGCGACTGCGGTTTTCACCGCCGCGATCGCGGTTGATCCAGAATGGCAGCCCTTTTCATCTCTTTCGCGAGCAACAACCAGTTTTCCCTTGATCTATCATTTGTTGTTGTTCCTTGTTGTACGTCTTCGTCTGTCCGTCACCACCAATGCATATTGAGCTCAGATTTCCAGCATCGCTTGGTCTATCTCTTGGGAAGTTCGATTGAGAAGTGGTGATGAAGTTTAGGGGACCCCTATATCCCTGCGTACCCTTCTGGCGTTATTGACGAAGACGACCACCTCGGCATACATCAGTGAGTATTTTCTTCCTTCCCCAATCATTTATCTGTCTTTCAATACATTGAGGACAATGCATTATTCAAGCATGGAAGAGAAGAATGTACTTGCTATCTATATATTTGTGATTTTGTATTTCTTTCCTTTGAAAAAAAAAAGAAAGTCAAAAAGCAAGAAAAAAAAGACAAAAAGAAAATCTTGGGATAAGTCGAAAACCCGAAAGGGCAGCTTAGGTAATAAGCAGGTGGCCCGGACTAGCATTAGGCTGGGGCAAGAAGAGGTCAAGAGTGATGTGAGTTTTGTGAGCCCATCTATAGAAAAATGAAATGAGTGACCATGTGAAAACCCGAAAGGGCGCCTGGGCAAAATGAGTGAAAAGAAGAAGAGTGATTATTAGGATTTCTCATTTTTCCTGGCGTGGTGACATAAGTGTTGGAGCTATAAGGAGGATTCGGGTAGGCCATTATGGGAGTTATAAGAAGATAGATGGAGGCTAGGATTAGATGATCACATTACTCTATATGGTGTTCGGGTCAAGCTTGGGGGAAGTTCTCTACTTTCCTTAAAGCTTAGTTGTGTGTTGTGCTTATTGTGTTGGTGCCTGGTAGATTCATGTTTAGGTGCAGTTCTTAGTGGAGATTGTTTTTATATGCTTCCTGAGACCTTGGGTATTTCATTGGAGGAGTAGGTTTCTGATGTAACCCTGCCTCCCATGACGGCCCAAGACGAGGAAGAAGCCATGAGCCTACGCTCAGAGGGCCCAGTGACAAGGTCAAGGTCCAAAGCCATCTCTGCCGCCGTCGCGTCACTTGTCGCACGCGTCGTCGCTGGCCAAGGAAGCCCAGACGAAAACCCAAGATTCGTCGTCCTCGCCACCATTGACATCGAAACAACGTGTTCTTCAGAGCCAACATCGCGTGCACCCACTCGCGAGGCCATCGACCCTTAGTCGCTGTTCCTCGCGGTGTTTGTACCCATTCAACGCGTCGTTTTCATAGTTTCGAGACATTTTCTAAATTTGGTATTATTGCTTATTTTAGATAGTTTCCTTTTATAGTCTTTTCTATTTTTGGGTTTGTGCCTTTTGCATGCTTGCATGGGATAGCCCATAGGTTCGTCTCGGTCCAAGCCCATTAGGTCTTGGCCGAGCTCTTTGGGTATTTAAAGCCTCCTTTGTTATTGTTATTTCCTTACGTTCAATTTAATTCAAGGTTTCAAGTCGAGTGTTTATCCTCCTTCCCTTGATCGGACGTCAAAACCCTCTATCTTCGCATCCCCTTCACTCCGCCGCCGAAACTACGGCAAACGCTTGAACCTTCAAGCCAGTCTTCCTTCACATCTCCCTTCAACCGCAGTCGACGCTACGACACTCGCAGTCGACGCTACAACACCAACGGCTTGTCTCTTCAAGTCATCTATCCCTCATCAAATCGCTTCCGCCAATGCTATCCTTTCGCCCTAATAACCGCTTCCATCGCGTTCACCACCGCACCAACACCGTGTTCACCACCACGTTCATCATCGCGTTCATCAACGCGTTCGCCATCTTCTTCACTGTTGTGACTTTAAACGTGACTTCTCACCCAAGACTAGATCCCAAGGCGCCACCTTTTGACAATTGGCTTGTCATCGGAGGCAAGAACACATCAACTGTCATTAGAGCCCAGCAGTCTTGTAAGTCACGAACTCAAGTTTGCATTTTGTTAACAATTTTTTTTTACCCTTATCGTTTGCTTTCATAAAGATCTCGCGAGAAAAGAAGAGAAAAACCAGAATTTCCATCTTTGTAACACCTTCGGTTTCTACAAGATCCTATCTTGGCCGAATTTTTTTTCCTTGTTCCCTAAGTTTTGGTGTGTTAGGTAATTTGTTATCTTGCATGCTAGAATATTTTGTTTCCTTATTTCACACGTGGATAGAGTTTCCTTGTTTGCTAGATTTTGCTTTTTAGTTAAGTTAACCGAATTTCTTTATAAGATATCTATCAAATCTTATCTTCTCTCTCCTATATCTAAGATCACACTTGTGATATTCTTGTTACTTGGACCGATTTTACGTTTGTTTCCTTTTGCAAAATCCGAAAAAATCAAAAGATAAGATCTCGGATATTAAAAAAAAATAAAAACATATCAAAAAGATATTTTTTTTTCTTCCAAAGTTAGGTAAAGCCAAAATAAGGCAACCCTAACCCACTCTCGGTCTAAGCTCATCTTCTATATCTCTCTGCCGTCTAGGTCAAGCTTCCTAGAAGGTACTTTCTTGCATATTAGGTTGCTTTGTTTACGTTTGTTTTAGGGTTTCAATTTGTTCTTGTTTGTTTGATTGTAACTTGCTTGATACATCATCTCTTGTCAAGCCAAGCCGCCCTCACGGCAAGCCCAAACTAGCCCTACCTATGTGAACTTTGTGACTTGACTAGTGATTTGCTTGGTTGTTGTTCTTCGTTGTCTTTTGGTTCGTTTTTACTCCCATGTCTGGCCATATTGTTATAAGTACCATGACGATTGAACACGGTGAAAACCAACCTGGAGTCGACAACAACAACCCACCTCAACCACCGTTGGATCTACCCCAAGACCAACCACTGGTTGACCCCCCACAACAGGACCCTCTCATCGCGTTGTCCGAGGAGCAAAGGGAGATCCAAGCCCTTAGACAAGAGAACGCAGCTTTGAGAGCCCAACAACGCAATGCATAACTCGTGCCCAACCCAACTCCCCTGAGTACAATGGACGCGCCGACTCAACCACGAGCCACCGACGCCAGTCCATCAAAGACAAGAGTCGACAAAGGCAAAGGAATCATGCCTTCGACATCTCATCATCAACCACAACTCCATCGTATGTAGAGTGTCATCGAGAGTCGCCAAGGCTTCGTTTCCCACGCGGACCGCTACGTGCCCAGAGCCACAACCGCTGGCTTCGACAACGGCTCCGACTATGACCGTGACGCCGAGGACACTCAAGGTGAGTATTCTGAACCATACAACTTTGATGATCGCTATGCCTCTAGGAGAACCCAAAGATGCATATCGGACTCAGTGCCACGTGAAGGACGCCCTCGCCGAGCCGAGCCAGCCGACGCGACGCCAAGGAGACCCAGTCGCCGACCAAGTGGGCATACACGACGCGATGAGACCAACTTGCGGACACCAACTACCCAGCCACAAAGCCATGATGTACGCGATCACCTTCGACACCAGAGTGTTCGAACGCCGCATTACGGATCTGATGGCTACGCGTCGATCACACCCAATGTCCACGATGACTTCGACGACGAAGAGATTGAGGCCTCAGGTATGGTCAACCCTAATTTTTTTCACCCCCTCTTGGAGGTCCACTAGAATTACAGGATCGCCCTTCGGATTGGATACCTCCACCGTGTCTCCACCCCTAAGGAGAACGCGTTCGTGACATTGGCGGCGAGCGCCGCGATGTTATGCAAAGAGACATTCGACGTGACAACTACGATGCCCAGCTGCGAAGACGTCAACGCGATGACGCCTACGTGCCCAGGGACGAGTATGTCCGCGAGGATCGCCAAGAACGCGATAGATGCCAGGTTGGACGCGATAGACCACATGGAGTGTGCGCCTTTGAGAACCCTCTATACGACGTCGTGCCAAACAATGCGTTCAACCAAGCACCTGCCCAGCCTCGATTCCAACGCCACCAAGTCAAGGTAGAAATCGAGCATTTTCATGGTGAATACAACCCCTCTGTTTTTCTTGAATGGGTGCAGGCTACGGAGTACACACTTCGATATTGTCGAGTGCCCCCTGAGGAGCATGTCAATGCCGCGACACTTCATTTTCGAGGAGCCGCGAGAGTGTGGTGGCATCGCTTCGAGGATGATTGCGTCCGACACCAAAGGACACGGGTCACGGAGTGGCACCAACTCATGTACGTGATGACAAAGAAATATGTGCCTCCAGACTATAGGAATCAAATGCGAATGGAGATAGCCATGGCTCGCCAATGGTCGATGTCTCCACTCGAGTTCTTTCCCAAGCTTGAAGACATGTATTACAAAGCCAACATCTCCGTTGCACCATCGACATTGAGGACAAAATTCTTGAGTGGCTTAAACACCAACATCCGTGATCAACTCGAGATTTTTCCCATCAAAGATTTGAACACCCTCACACATACGGCGATGCAAATTCATGCACAAATCTCTCGTCGAAAGTCTTACACTTATCCAAGTGGCCAACAAAGGTATTCTTCTAACCCTAGTGGTTTACCTTCTACTCATTTTCGCCCTAGTGTTTCTACCACATCCGCGTCAAGACAAGCCCCCAAAGCAAAGCCACTGACGCCAAGCACCACACCGCGCCAGAACATAACAAGACAAGCTCCAGTGAGCATAGATCGCGCGCATGACGTTGAGTGTTACAAATGTGGTGGAAGAGGCCACTATATGAAAGATTGCCCAAACGCTCAAAAGGTTTTGTTCTCCACAACCGCCACCGGCTACGAGTCTTGTGACGACGAGGAGCAAACCCTAGAGGCTATCGATGAAGGCATCGACGAAGAGAAAGACGCCTATGACTGTGAACCAGCTTCACTGCACGCGGGCACACCATTGAGCTTGGTGACGCGTCGTCTCCTCACAATCAAGGAAGCAAGCTTACATGATCAACGCGAGAACTTGTTCCACACAAGAGCTCTCGTCCAGACGGCTTCCTTGAGTGTTATTGTTGATGGAGGATCATGTGCTAATATTGTGAATGAGAAGGTCGTCACACACTTCAAGTTGCCTACGACTCCTCATCCCCAACCTTATGCCCTCCAATGGATTTCTTCAAGTCCAGGTAACACAGTATCTCGCCAATGGTTAATTTCTTTTTCCATAGGGCAATACTGTGATTCTATACTTTGTGATGTCATTGCAATGGACGCCACCCATATTTTGCTTGGGCGCCCATGGCAATTCGACAGGCGCATGCTCCATGATGGCTATTTGAACATTTATGTGTTCAATTACCACGGGAAGCACGTCACTTTGCATCCAATGTCTCCCCATGAGATCTTGCAGGACCAGGTTGAACACGATCGCCAGAAAGCCATAGAGGCCGCGTCTACTAGGTCAAAAGAGTGTCTAGAGGCACTCCAGAGGCCAAACTCCTCCAAAGCTGTCAAAATGTGGTCTCCCCCGGGAACTGATAAGAAGATGCACAACTCCATAGCTGGGACACCAAGTGCCCCACATCATTCGAGTAGCGCATTGCCATCGACAAAGTTTGCCGCGCCATTGCCGAAGACGTTTCCTTTGCAAGGAAAGTGTGAGCAACGCGTGCTTTTAGCCAGGCCCAGTGACCTCACTGCGTGTTTGACTGGCAAAGCTCCATGTTTTCTGCTTGTGCCAACTCCATGCATCCGTGAGTCATCGAACACTGCGTCCGTGCCGCCAGTCATCGCGACCTTGCTCGCCGCGTTCGATGATGTATTTCCTGATGAGTTGCCATAAGGTTTATCTCCACTAAGAGGCATTGAGCACCAGATTGACCTTATACCAGGTGCTTCCTTGCCCAATCGCGCTGCCTATAGAGCTGGCCCAAAAGAGACCAAAGAGCTACAACGCCAAGTGCAAGAGTTGTTGGATCACGGCTATGTAAGGGAATCTCTCTCCCCTTGTGCTGTGCCTGTGATCCTTGTGCCCAAGAAAGATGGCACATGGAGAATGTGTGTTGATTGTCGCGCGATAAACCAGATCACCGTCAAGTATAGGCATCCTATTCCACGCCTCGACGATATGCTTAATGAACTTCATGGCGCCACACTTTTCTCCAAGATAGATTTGAAGAGTGGTTATCACCAGATCAGGATGAAAGAAGGTGATGAGTGGAAAACCACGTTCAAGACAAAGTACGAGCTCTACGAGTGACTTGTCATGCCATTTGGGCTCACGAACGCGCCCAGCACCTTCATGCGCGTGATGAACCACGTCTTGAGAACATTCCTTGGCAAGTTTGTCATCGTTTATTTCGATGACATCCTTGTGTATTCACGGAGTCTGGAAGAGCATGTCGATCACCTTTGACTTGTGCTCGAATGCCTTCGACGCGAGAGCCTGTTTTCCAATCTGGCCAAGTGCAATTTTTGCTCCGCGTCCACAAATTTTATGGGCTACGTCGTGAGTAGTGATGGTCTACGCGTCGACGGGGAAAAGATCACAGCCATCAAAGAGTGGCCAACTCCGACGACGCCGACACATGTGCAAAGTTTTCTAGGCCTCACAGGATTTTATAGGCGCTTTGTTCGAGACTTCTCTTCCATTGCCGCGCCATTGCATGAATTGACAAAGAAGGGAAGCACTGTCTTGTGGCTTGAGTCCCACGAAAAAGCCTTCTTGGCTTTGAAGAGGGCCTTGTGCCAGGCACCATTGCTCCATCTTCCCGACTTTGCCAAACACTTCGAGGTGGAGTGTGATGCCTCAGATATAGGCATTGGTGGTGTGCTACACCAAGAGAAGAGGCCCATTGCATATTTCAGTGAGAAGCTCACAAGGGCCACACTAAATTACCCCACCTACGACAAAGAGGTATATGCCCTCATACGCGTGATAAAGACATGGCAACGTTACCTTTGGCCGCGTGAATTTGTCATCCATAGCGACCACGCAACCTTGAGCTATTTGAAGAGCCAAGCCCACCTCAATCGACGCCATGCTTGTTGGGTGGAATTTCTGGAGACATTTGCTTATGTCGTGGTCCACAAGAAAGGAAAGGAGAACATTGTCGCAGACGCGTTATCTAGAAGGTATGTTCTCTTGACTCATGTGTAAACTAAAGTTTTGGGTTTTGCTTTGATTAAAGAATTGTATGCTAGTGATCCTTTCTTTGCACCTATTTTAGAGCATTGCCTGAGATCGCATGAGTTTGAGTCATATTTCCTTTATGAGGGTTATTTATACAAGGCTAGTCGCCTTTGCATCCCTAGGTCTTCCATTAGGCTCCTTTTGATTCAGGAAGCACACGAAAGTCGTGGACACTTTGGGATTAGTAAGACTTTGGCCGCGTTAAGAGAACATTTCTTTTGGCCTAAGATGACCCACCAAGTGACTAGGTTTTGTAGAAGTTGTGTGACGTGCCAAAGAGCCAAAGCTAGGTCAGGCCCACACGACCTCTACACCCCATTGCCCATTGCTAGTGCCCCCTGGGAAGATTTGTCTATGGATTTCATCACGGGTTTGCCCCTCTCTAGACGAGGTAAAGACTCTATTTTTGTGGTCGTAGATAGATTTTCTAAGATGGCACATTTTATATCTTGTAAGACAACCCATAGTGCTAGTGAGATTGCCGATCTATTCTTTGAGCATGTGGTGCGTCTTCATGGAGTCCCGCGTACAATAGTGAGTGATAGGGATTCTAAGTTCGTTGGTCATTTTTGGAGAACTCTTTGGGGTAAGCTAGGAACCAAATTCCTATTTTCCACTAGCTACCACCCCCAAACCGATGGCTAAACAGAGGTCACGAATAGAACTCTAGGAGCACTCCTTCACACGATGCTCAAAGCCAACCCTAGGCATTGGGAGGACTTACTATCACTTGTCGAGTTTTGTTACAATAGATGCAGGCACACAGCGACCAAGTTGACCCCTTTTGAAGTGGTGTATGGCATGAACCCATTTACACCGCTTGATTTGTCACCGCGACCACTGTGAGACCTAGTGCATGTCTCCGCCGCCAATCGCGCTGAGCACGTACAAGAGCTCCATCGAAGAACCAGAGACCAATTGGAGAGAAGAGCCGTGCAGTATGCATCCCAGAAGAACACCGGCAGACGCCGCATCGTTTTTGCACCCGGGGACCTCGTCTGGGTACACCTGCGAAAAGAAAGGTTCCCCTCGCGGCGTAAGCACAAATTGGCACCACGTGGAGATGGCCCATTCCGCGTGATAAAGGCCATAGGGGACAATGCCTATCAACTCGAGCTCCCACCAGATTTTGGATTCCACGCATCCTTCAACGTGGCGGACTTGACACCGTATGTTGAGCCAGCGTTTGATGATGGTGAAGCGGGGACGCTTCACAGCCAAGTGGGGGAGGGTGATGTGACCCTGCCTCCCATGACGGCCCAAGACGAGGAAGTAGCCATGAGCCTACGCTCAGAGGGCCCAGTGACAAGGTCTAGGTCCAAATCCATTTCTGCCGCCGTCGCGTCACTTGTCGCACGCGTCGTCGCTAGCCAAGGAAGCCCAGGCGAAAACCCAAGACTCGTCGTCCTCGCTACCATCGACATCGAAACAACGCGTTCTTCAGAGCCAACATCGCGTGCACCCACTCGCAAGGCCATCGACCCTTAGTTGCTATTCCTCGCGGTGTTTGTACCCATTCAACGCGTCGTTTTCATAGTTTCGAGACATTTTCTGTATTTGGTATTATTGCTTATTTTAGATAGTTTCCTTTTATAGTCTTTTCTATTTTTGGGTTTGTGCCTTTTGCATGCTTGCATGGGCTAGCCCATAGGTTCATCTCGGTCCAAGCCCATTAGGTCTTGGCCGAGCTCTTTGGCTATTTAATGTCTTCTTTGTTATTGTTATTTCCTTACGTTCAATTTAATTCAAGGTTTCAAGTCGAGTATTTATCCTCCTTCCCGTGATCGGACGTCAAAACCCTCTATCTTCGCATCCCCTTCACTCCGCCGTCGACGCTACGGTAAACGCTTGAACCTTCAAGCCAGTCTTCCTTCGCATCTCCCTTCAACCGCAGTCGATGCTACGACACCCGCAGTCGACGCTACGACACTCGCAGTCGACACTACAACACCAATGACTTGTCTCTTCAACTCATCTATCCCTCATCAAATCGCTTCCGCCAACGCTATCCTTTCGCCCAACAACCGCTTCCACCGCGTTCACCACTGCACCAACACCGTGTTCACCACCACGTTCATCATCGCGTTCATCAATGCGTTCGCCATCTTCTTCACTGCTGTGACGTTCAATGTGACTTCTCACCCAAGACTAGATCCCAAGGCGCCACCTTTTGACAATTGGCTTGTCATCGGAGGCAAGAATACATCAGTTTCTATTAGCTTACTCAAGGATGAGCAAGGTCTAAACATGGGTGAATTTGATAAGCACTAATTTGTAGTGCGTAACTAGGAGCTGTTACTAGTATTTGGGTGCCATTTATGTGTGTTTAGGACACAATATAGGAGAATGGAGTTTTGGAGAAGAAGTGTTGATTTGGTGGTTTTTAGTGCATATTGTGAAGACATTGAAGATGGAGGCGAGCCACCAAGGAATGACGCGGGGAGAGCCACGGAAGAACGAAGAAGTCGCGCGGAATCCTGGCCGCGGGCGCGGAAGCCTGGCTGCGGGCGCGGATGGACGACAATAGCTGAGGGGAGCGACATAAGCATTTCCGCGGTCATGGATTTCCTTTCCTGGCGCGGTGCGAAGACGCGATTTTCGTCCGAGATCTTTAGTTTATTTTATTACTTTTATTTTATTTTCTTTTAGAGATTGTTATTGTTATCTTTTAAGAAATTAGGTTTTGCTAAGTCTGTATATTCTTCCTTTAGAACTTCAGTTTTGTAAGTTGGGTTCTACCCCAAGTTGGGTTTTACCTTTCTTCCTCTTTTCCCTTTTCTTAGTTTAGTTCTTTGTTTTGTTTTTGGCTAGACAATTTAAGCCGTGGTTTGAATTTGATATTGAGATTATTTCTTGCTCTTTCCTTGAATGTTATGATTCTCTTGTGCATCATCCCATTGAGTTTTACTGATTTCTCTAGCCTGATCACCTAGTTTTATTGGTATTATTCATACTGTAGGATTAGGGTTTTGAATTCTATTGGTTTATCTAGTTCACCGTTTCGTTGTGATTAGTATTATTAGTATTGGTTTCCCTAGCCTGACAAACTAGTCGAGATTGGTATTATCTATAGTGCTAGTTCCTCTAATCTGGTCAACTTGTTGAGATTAATATTGTTCATCCCTAATTCATAGTAGCAACTACGATATTCTAGAACTGGTTGGAATAATTTATTGTAGAGAGAATTGATTGCATGTCGAGTACTGACTGGTTGTTAAGTATTGCATGAGCCTATCTATTCCTGAGCTTATTGCTGCTGTTAAATTGAATCTTGATAGTTTCTTGATTGTTTCATAGTTATGATTATTAGGACTGGTTGGACTGGTAATTAATTTAGAACAGGGATTAGGACATTCATGAGAATTGAGAACTAGGGATAATCAATGATTGATCAACCAAACTGAAGGTGGATATTTGTCTAGCCAAGCTATTTATGTTTTATTTATCATTTTCTTAGTTAGATTCATATAAACTCCCCCTTTGTCTTTGTTATCAATTGGTGAACGATTTGGCAAACAGGATTTATAGCTCGATTCTTTGTGGGATTCGACCCTTACTTACCAGACTACATAAGTAAGATTTTTGAGGTTTACTTTGTTAGGTGCATGTGACAAAACGCCTATCAAACCACATTATCAAAGAAAAGGTCGGCTATGTCTGTGGTATTATGGGTCGTCTTACAAGCTATGAAGTGGGACATATCGGCGAAGCTGGGGAGGCAATAGGGGCTTGAGGCGAGGCACTGAATGTAAAATGCCCAGTGCTCAAGGCAGAATCAGAATTGCCCGGCCAGATCTCTATGGGCCTCTTTTTTGGCTTCTGGGCCGCGACGCTAGCGACGGGGCCATTTGCGGCCGCAGGCGGGCTCTGCTTGGCTCTGGAGGCAGGCGGTGGGTTCTGGAGGGCATTTCTATGGCCCAAGTGGCCATTCCTTGATTTGAAATGATTGCTCAAGCCAGAACTCGAATTCCTCGGAGTGGGGCCGCTGGCTTGTGGCACAACCAAGTGCCACGCGGCGGCCTTGTCGACGGCGGCCTCGATGGCCTTTTGTTTGTCCCTCTCAACCTGGTCCTGCAATATCTCATATGGCGACATTGGTAAGAGGGTGACGCACTTCCCGTGGTAAGTAAACACGTAGGTGTTTAAATAGCCATCGTGAAGAGCGCGCCGATCAAATTGCCATGGGCGGCCAATCAAGAGGTGTGTGGCGTCCATGGCTATGACATCACACATAACGGAGTCTGAGTAATGTCCAATGGAAAAAGAAATGAGGCATTGACGTGTAACCGTGTTACCTTCACTCGAAGAGATCTATTGGAGGCCGTAAGGCTGGGGGTGCGGCGTCGTTGGCAAGTTGAAGTGTTTTACCGACTTCTCGTTGACAATGTTGCAGCAACTTCCCCCATCAATGATGACACTCAAAGAGGCAGTCTTGACCAAACATCGGGTGTGGAATAGGTTCTCACGTTGGTTCACCAAGTCGGCCTCTTTGAAGGTGAGCACGCGTCGCGTGACAAGGCTGAGCGGCGTGCCCGCATGCAAGGCGACATGCTCACAATCGTAGGCCTCATCCTCGGCCTCTTCGAAGCCTTCTTCAATGGCCTCAAGTGGGGGCTCTTCTTCCTCATAGGACTCATAGCCGGTGTTTTGGCTAAAGAGAACCTTCTTGGTGTTGGGTCAATCACGCTTGTAATGGCCACGTCCTCCACAATTGAAGCACTCAAGATCACGTGCGCGCTCTTGGTTTCTGGGCGGGGCATTGGGCACAGCGGCGCGGCTAGCGGCAGTCCTTGGCGCCGGCTGATGTGGCTAAAACCTCCTCGTAAGTGTACGTGATCAGTTGTAGTAGTCAAGTGTCGATCCCACAGAGACCAATGTAATATTAATTGAAACACTATCAGTGAACTAGGCCGTAAAATAAGGACTTGATGAAATATGTAACTAAATTAATAAATAATAAAACAAAAATAAAAAGGATAGAATCAATGGGATAAATGTGTCTAAGGTTAAGGATCACCACAATGATGCAACAGTAAATAGAATCACACTTCACCTGAATCTAGTCCAAATTATTTGAAGGTAGGCTATCTAAGGTAATCTACTAACTCCTTTAAGACGATAGTAAACGTGTCTGGACTAGACTAACAATCGTTGTCGCGCAGAACTAATCTCATCCAAACCCTTTAACGCACTTAGAGTCTATGGATAAACTGAAATAACATTCGTTGTCGCACTCCGCTAATCCAACCTAAACCTAGAACATCTATGATAGCCTATTAATCCACAAGAGAAATTAAGATGCTCTCGCAATAATAAAATCTCAGGTTCAATTCCTAGGATTCCAATAAAAGTTATTACCTTTCGGTCTCAAATCCTATCTGACTACCTATTAACGTTTTTACCTCTCGGTTGCAAACCCTAATAGGATCCAATTCACAAAAGCTAATATGGGCATAAAGCATCTAGGAACGAATCAAATATTATTTCAATTCAGGCAAATACATAATTCTAATTATATACACATCATCGGGATCACCCTAACCTTAGAACTAGGGATTTAGCCAAGCATAATTGAAGACATATTCAATAGATTTAAACTAGCCAACAACATATATGATTTATTCATAAAATACAGGAGATAAGAAAACTTAGTCTCAATGTACAAATAATCCAAGTTGATCAAAGGCTAGAACAATAATACCAAAATCTTTACAGTGCTAAAGGCAAAATTCATTCTTGAAATCTTTTCTCGTGTCTGCGGCTGTGCCAAAAAAAAAAACCTAATCTACAGCTACGTCCCAAACTAAACACCTAATCTAATCCCCCTTTAATATATATACTCCCCCGTTATATAAAGCTCTCCTCATGCGCCACAAAGCAACGCGGTCACATGAATTGATGATGGGCCGATGTCCACGATCCAATCCAGTCAAACGGGCCTACAAATAATTCATATTGCATTATCCCAACTATACCAGCTGCCAGTCCGAAATCTTCTTGTGGGCCTTTAATTATAATGGGCCTCTTCAACCAATATAAGCTCTCTGGCGTAAACAATGTTTTAAATGCGTGCATCTAAATCGACTTCGTATGATCTTTAAATTTAGTCCTAAAATACCTACAACATATAAAAGTACGAGTGTAGATTCTGAATAAAAAATATAGCAAAATTAATTATAAAAATATAAAATATGAATGAAAATGATCTAGTCTAATATGCAACTAGACTCCTAAAATATGTATAAAATAGGTGTTATCAAATTCCCCGAAGCTTAAACCTTGCTTGTCCCTAAGCAAAAACATAATTCAAATTTACACAAGAAATACAAAGGTTGTCTCTATCTAATTAATATCCAAGCAAGTACATGAAAACTTAAATATTTAACAATGTAATAATCAAAGCATATAGACAATCATCAAAGAGACAAAATAGTTCATCCACTCTAGACCTCACTTAGGATAAAAAATCAAGAATCAGTCTCACTCATGTGTTTAGGGTTAAGTGTTTCGCTCAAATCTCTACTTTGAAAACTCATCTACCATAAGCTTGCATCAGCGTCCTAAATCTCCACCACTAGGGACCTTATACATGACATAAATCAATAGGACTTTTATTGGGTTGTAATGGGGCCAGGTAAAAAGAAAGGTAAGGATATAATTTGGTCATGTAGTGCTAAATCCGGGAAAGATGAAATAACCAAGACAACACCAAACTTAGAGGATTTTCCGTACAATTCTTTTCAACTAAACACCTTTTCTCTTGGCTTCTTCTTCTTTTTTCTGTTCTTTTCTTTCTTTCTTTCTTTCTTTTTTTCAAAAGCCAAAACACTTCTAACAATAACACACCATACAAATAACTCCCCCAAGCTTGGCTTGCAACCATAAAAACAAACAAACAAATCATCCTAATTCCCAGATGAATAAAAGGCTAATCATTAGGCTCGGGATGTTTTTGTGGAGCTTATAAAGAAATATGATAATTAGCCTCAACGGGCTTCAAGCAGAGTAATAACATATAAGGGTGGTGAAGGGAAATATAGGCTAATAAAAATAATGCCTCAATCATTTTTATATCATATACAAGATGATGAGAATCAAACCTCCAAGGTGAGGCTTTTCTTCCCAAGTTGCTCGATCGTGACTAAGCCAAGTGAGGACTCCCTTCTCCTTGTGATTGAACGACCTCCTAAGGTTATTGAGGGCTCAAGACGGCATCCAAGATAGAGGAGATGCTGGAAAGATGGGAGGGCTGACCGGAGCTAGGGTTGGACGGTGGCGCCGGCGAAGAGACCAAGGGAACCTCCCTTGGAGGTTCCATGACCGAGACAAGTATGAATCTAGATTTGATGAGTAAATGTGAGAACGTGAGAGATTGAGGAAGATGGGAGCTTTGGGAAGCTTGAGTTGATAGAAATAATTGGAGGCCTTAGGGGAGGAATCCTCTACCCAAGGTAATGTTCCAATTCTATATTCTTTAACTAGTGACAAAAGGATGCCAAGAGAGGCTTAAATACTCTAGGGTTTTTAGGGGGCTAGGAGCCCATTTGCAAATGGGTCCACACGTCCCAAAATGGAAAGGCAATAACATGAATTAATTGACAAAAGGGGATAAAAGCCATAAAGGCTTGGATAGGGACGCGTGCTTGAATGCCTTGGAGTCGAAGCATCGGATGCTTGAATGTTGTGGAATTGAGGCATCGGCGTCTTGGCTACTCCGAGATGATGCACAAGAGTAGTTGCGGGCTTTGGGCCGGCGGCTCTTCGGTAGCTTGGTCCACGAGGGCATGGTGGACTAGGGCGGTGATGGCTTGGGCCATGGCTTGGGCCCGGACCCTAGTCACTGGGCCTTGAGTGTCCTTGTTGATAGGTGTTTGGCACTCATCACTCTCCCCTTCTTGAGGGAGAATTGTCCTCAATTCGGGTACAACATCTACGAGCCACTTTATCACTCGGGAGGCGTCATGGCCGGATGGGCGAGGAGTGAAGCGACCCCGGACTGGAATCCGTGCACACGTAGGAGGCAAGTCCGCAAAAGTCCTATGACAAGTAAACTCAACAAGGAATGGAAAAGTTAGCCAACGGTGCGGGGGAGCCCTAAGGATGGCTCTAAGCAAGTCATCGGGGGAAAGAGGGCAACTAGTGTCAAAGATATAGCACACCCAAAAATGCAGCCACCAAAACCTCCAAAAACAAGTCACTAAAGTAGGTGCCCAAACCACCACAATAGCATTAGGGATTCCCTCGAAACCAAATGGAAAGGGAGGTAGCTCGGTTGTTGGTGGCGGTAGTAGACAAGACATTCCATGAGCTCTCCTAGGGGTTTTCTCACCTAAAACATATATGGGATCCCTTCCCTTCTTACACATGTGCAGTCCGGTGAGAAAAACCGTAGCTAGGTCTTCCCAAGTGGTGGATGGATGAAAAAAGGGCGGGTAAGGGCCGAGAGGGTGGAACCTAGGAAAATGGGGAACAAGTGGTGGTGCAAGGGTATAATCCTCAAAGGTGGCGACATAGCTTGTGTTCCCAAACTCAAAATGGCACTCGAGGGCATCCTTAAGCAATAATGTTCCAAAAGGGGCTCTAAGGTCACAAAGTTCACGTGCTCGGGGAAGGGGAAAGTCATCCCAAGAATGTCCCACAAGGTCACCTAACGTGGCGCACGCCGGGGAGAGAGGACTATGGGGTGTCTCGGGTGCATGCAAAGACAAAGGAATATGAAGCATGAAAGTGTAAGCATGATGAGGAGAGGAAAACCCATACCTCGGAGACAAGATGTTGACAATCTTGTCTCAGTCCGTCTTGCACCACTCCCGGATGGGGTACAGGTCCACAAGGGCCATTCCATGTGCATGCATCCGCAAAAGGGCAAAAGCCGTATGAAGGCCGAGCGGTGAGAGCTCCTTGAGGGGCGGCCGGTCTCCTTGGTAGTGTGGCAAAGGTATGGCCCCCGGTGGTAGTGATGTCGGCGGCCAATTGAGAAGCAAGGCCACGCCTCTCATGATGGGATGGGGTGGTCAAAGGGAAGCACCTAGGTGGAATAAGGGATCCCATCAAGAGGTGTCGGCGGGAGACTGTGGCGACGAGTCAAAAGGGTGCAGTGCTTTCCACGCCCGTGGAGGGTAACTGTGGGTGCGCACATCGTCGGCTGGCCGGGGGAAGTCGGCACGTGGACCGCACGAGGGGAGACGGCTGCCGGTGTGGGGTCGAAGGAGGGCGCCTTGACTTGGGTGTGGGCCGCTAAGGGATCATGAGCTTCAAGGGCCTTGAGCCGATTTTGCTCGATTTGATCTTCAAGAACCTCTCGTGGAGACATAGGCAAAAGAGTGATCCGCTTCCCATCATGGAAAAAGACAAAGGTATTGAGGAAGCCATCATGGATCACCCGCCTATCAAATTGCCAAGGCCTTCCTAGTAAAATGTGAGTGGCATCCATAGAAATCACATCACACACAATTTGATCAAAGTAGGAGCCAATGGAGAAAGCAATGTGGCATTGCCTAGCTACCATATCACTTTTACCGTCTCCAAGTCCTTGGGGGCTAAAGGATGAGGATGAGCCGTGGTGGGAAGATGGAGACGCTTGACCACGCGCACATTGACAAAGTTGGCACATGACCCGCCATCGATGATCACACTAAGAGAGGAAGTACCCATGAGGCATCGAGTGTGAAAGAGACTCTCCCGTTGGTCCTTTGTGTCACCCTCATGGATCGAGAGCACACGGTGAGTCACCAAGCTAAAAGGGGCGGCGACTCCATAATCAAGGGGGGCGTAATCATATTTCTCATAAATGCCCTCCGCGGAGGCATCATGCTCGTCCTCCGGGTCTCCTCTTCATCATCAAAGGATTCATACCCACTTGTGGCAGTGAACAAGACCCGCTTGGCATTGGAGCAATCCTGTTGGATGTGGCCACGGCCGCCACACTTAAAGCAAGCACGGTCGCTAGACCGCTCGGTCGTAGGGGCCGGGGCACGCGTGACGGGAGTCGGGCCACGGGGTGGATCACGCAGCCGAGCGGCTCCGGCGGCCTCGATGGAGATGGGCGGGCCTGGTGCGTGGCTGCGAGGCAGACACGGCGGCCGAGGGCGAACCAAATGAGGAACTAGGGGTGGTGGGGACCCGAGGTGGCTGCGAACGGGCCCAAGTCGCCTTCTTCTTCCGTTGTTGTTGAATGTAGATCTCCATGGCCGTGTGGGTGAGAGTGTTGATGTCCCGGATGGGGAGTAGGATCAATGGCTCACGAATGTCCACATCGAGGCCACAGAGGAACATAGTGCGGAGAGAGGCGGGGGTGGTGGACACGTCGGCCTTGTGGATGAGCTCCTTAAGCTCGGCAAAGAACTCAAGTGGCATGCGGGTGCCTTGGTGGGCTAGGGCAATTTGGAGGCGCATGTGCTCAAGGTAGTCCTCCGAAACATACCACTTGGTCATGGCATAGATGAGTTGGTTCCAAGCCATGACCGGCGGTAAGCGGTGCCTCTCTCTCTCGGTGGTGAAAGGGAACCACCAAGCACGGGCATGGCCGGTGAATTGGAGCGTGGCAATCTCAACCCGCTCATAATCCTCATATTGGCAATTATTGAGGGCATACTCTGTGGCTTGCTTCCAATCAAGGAATTTGTCCGCGTTGTATTCCCCCTCGAAAGGCTCGATGCGGACCTTGATCTCCCGGCGTTGGCCAAAGTGTTGGATCGGCCCGGCCGGATCATGGCGGTCATGGAAGTGGCGGGCCGCCTGCCCACTGCCTTGGAAGTTGGCCGGTGGTGGAGGGAGCCATTGCGGGTCGCGACGATCCAAAGGGCGCCGACGGTGGCCACGGTCTCGGCCATGAGGACGGGGGAGCAAGTCGGCTAAGGGGTCGTCCTCATATGGCTCGTGGAAGACGTCATCAAACACGTCATCCTCCTCATGGGCCCCAAACGCGTCATCTCCGTCATCAAAGCCCTCACAATTGCCATAACCATATCGGGGGTTGGGTAGGGCATCGCCGGCGGGGGTTCGGGTGGCGCGTGGATAAGTCTCACCATCAAAGGGGGCAGCGGAGTGGTGAAGATATCGGCCCGGCAGCGGCCGAGCATCATGATGACATCGTGAGTCGGCGTGCGCCGGTTGGTGGTCGTAGTAGCTCGGCTCTCGGGGCGGTGGTAAGCGCTTGGCAAAGGCTCGGGCATCGGAAGACAGTGAATGGTACATAGGGCCCTTGCCCCGAGCGTGTGCCGTGTGATCATGGAGGGCCTCGTCCGGGCCGTGGGATGAGGCGCCGGTGTAGTTGGGCGCGGGTTGGGCCATGGGCTGCGGCGTCATGGTCGGCGCGGTTGCTTGAGGGCCGGCTGCAATGGTGGCTAAGCTAAGCTCGAGGGCAGCCATGCGCGCATCGGCGGCCTCCTTCTCACGGCAGAGCATGGCCAATTCGGTGTGGGCCACGCGCAAGGCCTCGGCGGCAGCCTCTTTGGCTCGGTTTTCTTCGGCAAGCCTAGCCGCAAATGACTCGGGGGAGAGGGTTGGCGTGGAGCTCCGAGGGATCCTATTGCCGGCATTCACGGGATCCTCCATGTGTGGACTCACCTACAAGTGGCCATAAAGCAAACCAAGTAACCAATTCACAAGGAACAAGTAAAGTAACTTAAGAGGGAGGATAAGGAAATGATGTCTAAGACTCAATCACACACAAAGTCAAAGGCTCAAACAAGGAGAGGAAAGGTGGAGCATTGCATGTATCTTGAGAATTGGGTGGAACCAAGGCACATTCAACCCATGCCAATCTTGTATCCTTTAGGCTAAGTAGTAAAGTCTAAGTTGACACCTAGGATGACAAGCCTAATGGGAGTATCAATTCGGCCACCCAATGGACCATAGGAGTGAAGTAGTCATGGCAAAGGGCTAGAGGAACATGGGGGGACGGGCTTGAAGTGACAAGCGGCAGTTTGATCGAAGTGACGATCGGTGGAGGCCGTAGCGACGACAGGCGAGAGTTGCGAGAGATAGAGTTGATAGTGTTTGACGTCAAAATCCAAGAAGGAGGAATAATATCACTCAATACTTAACTTAGATTAACATGAGACGTAAACTTACAAATGGAGGCCAAAATGGCCTTATAAATGCACGCGGGGCTCGGATGGGCCGAGACCCGCCTAATTGGCTAGCCCACTCGACACAAGTGGAGCACACGCCCAAAAATAGAAAATTACAAAAATAGTAAGTCTGAAAATAGAAATGTCTAAAAGGGGAAATAAACCTCTAAATAGCTAAACTAGGTGATAGGCGCCGTCTTGGATGGTGGCGAGGCATCGCGCGGCGACAAGGCGTTGGCGAAGGCCATGTTGCGGCGCGAGTGAGGCAACAGCAAGGCCCGGGTTGGCGCTAGGTAAAGGTGGAATCTATGGGCGTCACGCCAGGCTCGTAAGGTAGGGGCGTCGACTGGGCCTTGCCAGTACCGCTGATGGTGGCGAGGAGCAAGAGCGTGGGCGCGGCATCGGGCGCGCCTTGGCTAGCGACGAGGCATAAGACTAGCGACTGGGTGGCCTGGCTGATGGCCCTGGCACGCGACCTGGTGATAGGCCCAAGTGACTGGAGGCTCATAGCTTGCTCCTCTTCAACGGCGGTCATGGAGGGCATGGTCGCATCACACACCTAGCTTCCTCAACCACATGGCTACACCTTGGTTGGATGCAATGCCTATGCTTCCAACATGTCTTTCATTCGGCCTTATGGGAAAGGAAGATAAATTGGTCATCAAGGAGGGAAAATGCATCTTCACGGATGAGGAGGACATAGCACATGGAAAAGATGCAAGAAGTTCAAAATTCGTGGAAGTGTCTTTCACTTGTTCATATTTTGTCTCTTCATATGTGGACCCTTTTGTGCATGCATCTAGTATTAATGATTATTTTGCAAAACATGATGCATTGACCTGTTTTGATAAAAGTTCTTGCATTCCTTATTGCAATCTTCCTCAAAGTATTTCAGGTAGCATGCATCTAGGTCACTTTGCTAATTGCATGAGTAAGGATGTTTGTCATTTCACTTGTGACATGGTTAATCATTTGCATGAGCATAAGGAAAAATGTGGCTTTAGATGTGGATATTTTAGTATGCATCATGAGATTTTCTTTGAAGACAAGTCATACAAGATGCATATAGACCATAGTTTCATTTTCAATATCAAGTATGTTTTTTATGTTCCTAGTAGCATGATTAAGCATATACATAGATATAGAAAGAAAAGTTGTTTTGCTTGTTCATGCATTTTGGCATACCATCTAGATCTTGGAAATATTGAGCTTCTAGATGAGTATTATATTCATAAAATGGATATTGTGACTCGCTTTTTGATTTTGATTGAAGGGAAGGATGTCATGGACAAGGAGGAGGATTCGAGGACGAATCATTTCCAAGAGAGGGAGGATGATGTGAATCAAGCTGCTCCACATCAAGACCAACCTAACAAAGCTTCTCCAAGATCTTCAAGGGATGTACAAGAGCCATATAAGGAGTCAACAGTGGTTTCAAGTGCCTAAGAAGAAGTCCATGAAGAGCTAAGACGATCCAAGGCCGTGGCCAACGCCAAGACGATGACATCGAGGCCACAATTAGGGCATGCAGGCAATCCATGCCATTTGCCACCAAATGAGGCCAGCTTGGAAAACATGTTCAAGGAACTCCTACAAGTCCATGGATTCAAGGAGTGTCGGGGAGTTTGCACAAAAGCTTGGTGATGACAAGGGATGACACTTAGAGAGCGACCCCGACAATGTCACGGCGAAGAGGCGAGACCATCTTGCAAACCACTTGGGCCTTTGACAATCCCTTTGGTGGTGACGAGGCACATGGCATTTCTGGTGGGTCCACCAAGTTTGAGGTCAAGGCACCATCGGATGGATGAAGGCTTCATGAAGGTTGCAATTAATGCATGGTTTTAATACACTAGGTTTTGGAGACTATTTAAGCTTGTATTTCTTTCTTTCTTCCTTATGTTGAATTATATCTAAAACAAGTCTTGAGCTTTCCCATATGAGAGAATAGCTTTGAGACCTTAGTTCAACATCATTTCCCATTTGGAGTGTGTTTATCTCCAAGACACTTTGTAGTTCAGTTTTAGGTGAGTTTATCCTAGAATCTACCTACGATCTTTTGGCTATATTTGGTGTGTTCATCCAGATATTGTCAATTGCCTATCTTGTTCAATTCTGCCATTCGTTGCTTGCCTTTTCTCGGTTCATTGCCTATTTGTTTGCACAAGTGTTGCCGCCGCCGAGAAGGGTGTCTTTGGAGTTCTTTGGTGTCAAGATTTACTTGAAGCTTGGCGATCCTCATCAAGGGACACATCAGCATCCCATTCACATCTTACACCTTGGACTATATGGTCCCCTTGTGGCGATTTTAGAATGACACCTAGCCTGGCTCCTCTTACATTCGACGCTCCGTTTGTATGGAGTTGCCACGTGCCCCTGTCTTCTTCAGTTTTAAGCTGCTCGGCTTCCTTCATGGCTTCTTGTTATAGTGTAGGACTGAAATCGGCCACAAAGTCAGCCAAAGCTTGAGATTTGATCGTCGTTCTAGGCTCGTATTCGATGTCGAATCCACTCAGGTGTATCGCCCATTTTGCCATTCGTCCTGTAACTTCTGGTTTCCTTATGACGGTCTTCATGGGATGGTTAGTTCTTACAATAATAGCGTGTGACTCAAAATAAGGTCTAAGTTTGTTCGAGGCCATTACCAAAAACTAGGACTAACTTTTCGAGCGACGTGTACCTTGTTTCGGCATGAAGTAAGGAACGACTGTCATAGTAGACCAGTGACTACTTTATGTCCTATTCCCTTGTTAAGACTGCGCTGATTGTCGACTCTGATACAGCTAGGTACAGTGGTAGTGGCTCGTCGTCCTTTGGTTTGGCTAGTAGGAGAGGGCTGGCCAAGTACGTTTGTAGATCTTGGAAGGCCTGCTCGTGTGCCGCTGTCCAATTGAACGACTTGTTTTTCTTCAAAGCTTCATAGAAAAGTTTGCATTTGTCCGATGATTTGGATATGAATCTATTTAAGGCTGATATCCGTCCTGTCAGTTTCTGGATGTCTTTGACGCGCCGGGGAGATCTCAGGTTGACGATGGCTTTGATTTGGTCTGGACTAGCTTCGATCCCTCTTTGCGTCACCATGTATCCCAAGAGCTTACCTGAAGACATTCCAAAAGAGCATTTAGTCGGATTCAATTTCATGTTATAACTTTTCAGTACCTCGAATGCGTCTTTTAGGTGCTCAATGTGGTCTTTTGTTTCTTTTGACTTAACGAGCATGTCATCGATGTAGACCTCCATGGTGTCCCCGATCTGATATTTGAACATCTTGTTTACTAGCCTTTGATATGTAACCCCTACATTTTTTAGTCCGAAAGGCATAACTTTGTAACAGTATGTACCTTGACTGGTTATGAAGGCCATTTTCTCTTGGTCGTCGGGATCCATTAGGATTTGGTTGTACCCGCTGAACGCATCCATGAATGTTAGCATCTCATGTCCTGCAGTCGCGTCGACCATTGCGTCGATGTGTGGCAGCGGAAAAGAGTCTTTTGGAAAGGATTTGTTTAGATCTGTGAAGTCGATGTAGACTCTCCATTTCACATTCTTCTTTTGGACCACGATGACGTTTGCTAGACAGTCGGGATACTTAACTTCCCTCATTTTACCTGTTTCAAGCAGATTCCTGACTTCGTCGTCCACGATCTTGTTGCGCTCTGGTGCGAATTTTCTCATTTTTTGCTTGATTGGAGGATAGGTTGGATCTACATTCATTTTGTGAGTAAAAATATCGAGGGAGATCCCCACCATATCTTCATGCGAATAGGCGAAGCAATCAGAGTGAGACCGTAAAAAAGCTACTAGATCTGACTTGGTCGAATAATTCAAATCTGACCCGACTCTTACCATTTGTGTTGGCTTTGAAGGGTCCAGCGCGATCTCATCTAGTTGTTCCATTTCTGGTTCAATGTATCGCGTGGTCCCTTCGCCGCACTGTGGTTGCTATGCTGAAGCTCGGTCGACTGCCCCCTTCATTGAGGTGATATAGCATTCCTTGGCAGCCTGATGGTCGTCTTTTATTTCATGTACCCCCCACTTGGTTGGGAACTTTATGGTCTGATGGTAAGTGGAAGGTACAACTTTCATGGCGTGGATCTAGGGCCTGCCGAGGATCGCATTGTATGGGGATGGGCAGTCGAGTATCAAGAACTTTACCTATTGGTTGACTCCACCAGCGTATGTTGTCAACACTATTTCCCCTTGAGTATGTTTGACCTCTTCACTGAATCCGACTAGCGGAGTGGAATTTCGGGTTAAATCGTCCTCGCTTAAACCCATACACTTTAAGGCGTCAAGTGTCAACAAGTTGGTGGAGCTCCTGTGTCGATTAATACTCGACAAATGAGACAATTACCGATTGATAGAGAGATTACCAGACCGTTGTGATGATCGCCTAACTCATCGGCTTCAGAATTGTTGAAAGTGATGGTAAGTGCATCAACGACTTGCGATCGCCTTGCTTCCGATCGGATCGGCCTATCGCCTTTGCTTTCTCTGGCGTATCTTTTGGTGGCCGAGTACGTGTTTCCACACACGTCTGACCCTCCTGAAATGGTATTAACGACTTTAGTGTGTATTGGGAAGGATGGTTTATCAAATGTTACCTCGTCCCTTCGGTCAAGGGTTGCTTTCGCTTTGTCGGAGATGATGTCGCGTAGTAGCCCTTGTGCAAGGAGTCTTGTGACCTCCTTACAAAGGGCTATACACTCATCTGTGGACTGACCGTGATCCCTATGGAATTCGCACCATAGGCTCATATCCTTCTTGACGTCCGGTTTGTCGCTCTTCCGAGGTCACCTTACTTCTTTACCGTACTTGTCGAAACTTTTGACGAGTTCCGACACAGAGACGTTGAAGTTGTAAGAGTGGAGCTTTGTAGGGAGAGTGGGGTTGTTCTTCCAGTCTTGGTTCCTGTCATAAGAGTTGCTTACCTGATTGGGGTCGTCTCGCCCCTTGGGATAAGGTTGATGTCATCGATCACGTCGATGATCCTAAGATGTCCTTCAGTTGACTCGATAGGGGCTCTTGCTTGCCTTTGAGGGTTCTTTGTGTTCTTCTAACCTGACCTGAGCCATGGTCTTGGCATGTACGTCTTCGATGCTTCGGCACGAGTATTTGGTAAGTTCGTGATAGAGCTCGTTGGCCCTGATCAAAACCCGGCGGAAGGCCTCAATGGATGTCGGGATGTCGTAATGTGGGATTGTGACCTTCTCTTTGTTGTACCTGTTAAGATAATCTCTTAGGGGTTCGTCATACCTTTGCACGATCCTGTATAGATCGCTCGATTGCTTTTCTAGTCTACGGCTGCTGGCAAATTGGATTTTGAATGAATTAACCAGGTCCGCGAAGGTGGCGATGGAGCCTTGCGGCAAATGCATAAGCCATGTTAGTGCAAGTCCCGTGAGGGTCGTGCCAAAACTCTTGCACATGAATGCCTCGCGGTTCCCTCTTGAGATCGAGATGGTCATTAATTTTTCGTTATAAATCGAAATGGGATCGTCAGGGTCCCCAGTCCCATCGTAGATGGGCATGTTAGGGACGTGAAATTTCTTAGGGATCTCGACGCGTGCAATCGCCTCTACGAAAGACGAGTCTTCGTATTCGTCGATTGCCTCCTTTTCGATCGGTTGCGGGACTCTTGGGATTCGAGCGATGTGATCATCCAAGGTCTTCATATGTTCGTTGATAGCTTGCTGTGAGAGGGTCTGGAGATTCGTTGGCGTGGCGACCTGTGGAGGGACTACTCGAGCTTCTAGAGGCTCGGTTATAGGAGTTGGCACGTTAGTTGTGAGAAGAGTAACTGGAGGAGTTTGAAACATACCAGCATCTTGGGTGATGTTTTGAGTGGTTGCAACCATGGGCATCGAGGCTGCTCTGTCCATGTTGAGTCGCATCGAGAGGCCCTCCGTGTTGACTACGCGCATCGATCTTCTTGGGGCCGATGTGGCTGAATTCACCTATGATTTCAAAAACTCATTTTCACGGGTTAGTCATGTAATTTCGGCTTCAGATTGAGCACTTAGCGTTTCAGTTTTTGAGCGCTGTTGGGCTAGCTCCTCTTGGAGGATGTTCATGTTTTTCGCTAGTTCTTGGATCTGAACGTCTAGGATTGGTTGGTTCTTGAGATCTTCAGCTTGATTTGCGGCTGGAGCATTGGCTTGAATCTGGCCTTCAGCGAGGGCCATGGGATCTTCGGAATTGGCCATAGCGGGATGAATGTCGGATTGTTGATTGGATCGCTAATTGGCTAGATGCCCCGCGGTGGGCGCCAAATGATTTTGGGGTGAAAAGATCGAGCCGACCTGAATCGCCTTAAGAAGGGCAACTAGACAATGATGAGATTGAATATATCTAAAATAATCTAAATCAACTTAACAACTGAACAAATGAGGTTAATCGAGTATAAAACAAGCTTATCTCCCAAGGATTTGAGAGCAATCGAGTACAGAGATTCAGACGACGGTTGCTTCAATATTACAAATGAGAATTCGGGCCAAAGAGATTTCAGAGAAAGTAAGAACGAGATTATGGATTGCATTCGATGATAGTAGTCCCCTTTACAATGATCATACGATTCGTATTTAAACTATCCTATCTGAACCTACTTGTTCAAGATTTTGGGGCAGTCGTTACGAACGTCGTGGGGCCGAGATTTGCTCCAACGTCTACTTGAAGCCTAACGTGTACTGAAGAGTAAGCTCCGGTTTCCTTGGGGAGAATCACCTTTGGGCCGACTTGATGAATTGCTGAAATTCGGAGCCCTAACAGTTAAGACATTGACTTTTATCACAAACTTAACTTTCAATCCGCATGTGTTTATGATTTACCTGTTACATGTTCCTTTACAACAACAAAATATTAAGCATATTAGTTAATGATACTACTTCAATGATTTACTGTTACATGTTCCTTTACAACAACAAAGTGTTAAGCATAATACTAAAAACATCTCATAGTTAATGATATAACTTCAATGTTCGCGTGCAAGTGTGCACGCGCGCTCTACTGGTATCTATATACATATACTAAAGTCGCAATTATCTCTCCTACGTGTCATTCATTCAATTATGTCACATCATCCTAAATATGTTAATTTCCTAAATATTTTCCATTATACATAATAATATATTACCTATTCTTACACATATTCTAACTTTAAAATATGTTAATTTTCTTAATTATAACTAGACGAATACTCTACAACCATATTTCCTATTTGTCCACAAATCTTATACGTGTGAAATTTTTGGTTAAAGATGTTATCTTACTTTATTTTTTAAGTAAGCTAAGATTATTCTATGAGCTATACATACATTTCACCTCATTTTTAAGTTAATCTTATCGTAAGATCAACTTTCAAATAATTTTATACTCAAACAATATATTTTCCTACTCTATATGAATATTTGATTTACTTCATTTTGTTAATTTGGTAGACTCAATAAAGAAGGGAAGAAAATATCTCACCATATTTTTAGATATCATTAAATGTTCAATATTTATCATTTTTTTTATTCGATGCCAAAAAATTCTTTAGTTTATAGATATTTTTACATGAAATAATATATATATATATATTATATCATTCTTTACCGTAGTTTAAGAAAATTGTAATTGTTCATTAATTGAAAATGGTTCATGGTAACAATGTGTCCGTAAACTCCATTATAAAGAATACAATATGCAGTTTTATTTTCAATAATTATATAAAATTCCTAATTTATATTTTCTTCTATTAATAAAGATTCACACATCTATCTTCAATTTTCATCATACAATACACCTTATAAATTATTTCAATTAAGAAATTATCTTTTCGATACATCATGTTAATTTTCATATATAATTCTCTTTTATATTTTACATACTATAAACAAATTTAAATTCATTCTTAAAATATATGGTCATACCCGTGCAAGGCACAAGGACACATGCTAGTTATATCTAAACTTAAAAAACTCCCCCATATACAACGTAAAATATAAAAAAAGTTACAAATATTGAGATGCATGAGATATAAATGATAGCAATATATACATATAGAGAGAGAGAGAGGGGCGCTCAGGTAAAACGAGTCTTGTGGTGAAATGAGTGGACAATTTTAGAGCGTTGGATTGAGGATGATAAATGGCTAGATTAGGAGAGAGAAAATAGGGTGTAGTGGGGGTGTGAATCATGGAATATATATCACAAAAAGCTTTTAATTTTTTTAATTAAATAACCACCTCCAAAATAGGAAGTTTAATATAGATTTGGAGAGAGAAAGATATTGCATATCCCCATCAGCATTATTCCTCAAGCCTCCATCGAGATCCGCATTATTCACTGTGTTTTTAGTTAATACGCATATTCAGTAGAAGTTCGTGCATATCAATACATTTAATTAGTTGAAAATTAACATTATGAATATCGACACGAAAATTGTCAATATCGTTACTTGTTCTTTTCATATATGTTTATTTTGTTCATGTTCCATCGTATTCATGTTGATATTCACTGTCCTATATCTGATATTCAAGTATTGTGAGTGCTTATTCATTATGTATATAATGCATCCACTGAATTGAAAAAAAATTGTGCATATCTGTGCATATCAAAACACATTATTTGAATATCGTTCAAGTATTTCTGAATATCTGTTATTCGGTATCATGTATATCCCATCCACACAAATGAATATCATATTCACGACCAAGGATATAATCCATAATTACAAGTTGCATATCATACACGTATATTCTGCATATCACTGTACAAAAAATGCATATCCCATCCACATAATTGCATGGCCGCGATCGCTGCCCTTGAACTGCGCCCACGACTTGTTCTTTCCTGGCACTCAGTGAGATCTTCCTTGGCCGAGCCCACGGCTTCCTTTCCGTGCCCGCGGCATCTTCTGGCATTCTGCATATCAATATATAGAAAATGCATATCCCATCCACACAAATGAATATCACATTCACGGCCAATGAAATAATCTATCATAAAAATTGCATATCATATAAGTATATTCTGCATATCAATGTATGGAAAATGCATATCACATCCACACAAATGAATATCACAATCACGGCCAGTGAAATAATCTATAATAACAAATTGCATATCATACAAGTATTGTCTGCATATCAATGCATGGAAAATGCATATCCCTTCCATACAACTGAATATCACATTCACGGCCAGATACATAATCCATAATCACAGAATGCATATCATACAAGTATGTCTGAATATCATATATAGACCCTAAATTAGAACTCCAAATCAGCCGGCGGTAATGGAGGACGCCAATAATCCACGAGCCAAAAAATTACACATGCAAAATCGAATGAAAACCCTAAATTAGAACTCCAAATTATGTAAGCAAGGTTGAAGACGATGACCCTATATAGAGCATTTGGAAAATTTGGAAACTCTAAAAACAAACGAGCATCATGCAAAAATCAATTAATCGGTTAATGAAATAATCCAATTAATGCATTTGGGAAATTTGGAAACCCTAAAAACAAACAAGGTCCGTAGCCATTGAACTTTCAAGGATAATATTAAGAAGAAACCCACTCAGGCTTGGTTCATGAAGGGCTCAAATTTCTATTTTGTGCATAGTAATAAAATAAACCCATCAAAGAAACATGGTCAAACAATCAATAACAAAAGCAAAACCCCCATTTCAAAGGAAATAACTGGAAAAAAAAAACTCGGACCTTTGAAATCCAATCGAAACCATCTCTCCTGAAATTCAAGTCCAGCTCCCCACTACGCAGTCGCATGAGGTAATCCTGCTTGGGAAAATACTGATGCTCCCTTTCTAACATCAGCGAAAAGCTCTCGTCGGTTCTCAGAGGGATCCGAACGATTCCCGGGTCAGATCCAAGAGGGCTACAGTAGTAGGGCTACGGTAGTAGCCTATTAGAAGGAGAAGATGCTTGAACAAATGCTTCAATGGAGGTGGAAGAATTTTCGAGAGAGAGCATTGAGGGAGACGATGAATGATTTTTGGAAGGAGAAAGGGAGAGACGATTTAATGGGAAAGTAAATCGGTGGATTAGAGAGAGAGGGAGTAAATTGGGGAAAACAAATCCCATAAAATTAGATAATCTAGTGTGTGTCTTCTATTTAAATTATTGTGAACCTCCCTCCATTTAATCTTATCCGTCAATCTCATCAACATCCAACGTCATTCACCGGTTTTACTATAAAAGCATGTTTTACTAGAGCATAGATCTATATATATATATATAGATTTAGGATCTAGTAAAACAGGTCCTTAGAGTAAAACGGAAGTACAAATAAAGGCCTTTAGATTAGAACCAAATCAATGGTCTGGATTGAAGGTAGGAGGGTGCAAATATTTTACTATAGGTGGCACATACCCGATTAAAACAAAATAACGTGATTTGGGGGATATTCTTAACCGATATCTTTCAATTTCCATTTTTAATTTGTGATCTGCGGTTACTCTCTCATCGTCTTCAGCCTCTCCCTCCTCGTCTCCCCATTTTCGTCCTCGTCTCCCCCCATTTTTGTCTCGCAATCTCTCATCGTCTTCAACCTCTCGAGTTTATGTCATCGTCTTTAACTTTGCTTCGACTCTCCTCGTCATCGTCGTCCCGGATTTCTCTTAGCCTCCTACGGTTGAAGAGCTCCCAGGTATGATTTTTTCTCCCTTTTCCCTATCCAAGGGGCATCCAATTTCAGCGAACCAACAATGAGCACGGGTACCAAATCGCAAGACCATCCAACGACCATTGATGGATCCACCGAGGTGCGCAACATCGAGCCTATCTGAATGCACTTGCTCGAAGAAATTAAGGGCCAAGACATCTAGAATAATTGCGTTGTTCTTAGTGTCGGCAGTGGATTGATGGGTAACATGAAAGCATCTTCTATTTTTTTTGTCTTGTCCCTTGTTTTCTTTCATTTGATCTGGGGATGCTTTGCAATTTGATGAAAGAAGAAAGATTTAATAGAAGTTTGTTTTATGGTTTGAAGTTTTTGATTGTGCCCACCAGGTGTTTGAAGAAAGTTCTCTATGATAAAAAACTCATGTGACGGTGCTATCTTTTAATTGAGTAAATAGTGATACTAATTTTTTCAGTGGTAGGGAGCATAAGCTGAACATGAAATTTTTTCTTCCTGTTTTGTTATAGTTCTAGACCTTCTTTTTACTATTGTAGGAGCTTCGTGAATTGCAAGAGCTTCAGCGGACCATGTAGGAGCTTCGTGTATTGCAAGAGCTTCTAACTTATTTCAGACTTCTTTTCTTCTTGCTGCTTATCAAACTACAAGTTGTTTGATTGCAGTGTTTGCTTAGTTCTAGACCTTCTTTTTTGCAGCATTACTTGAAAATCACGCTCATGAGTTTGGATTTGGTATTTTTAGGTATGATAATGGTTCTAAGCTCTACAATTTTGTCTCAAGGTTATGATCTGCTTCTGGGTTCGATTGCTGCATTTTATGTGTTTAAACTCTGAATATCGACACTGTTTTTATGAATATCGACTACTTACTTGTATGACTATGTGTACAAAATACGTGAATATCATCACATATGGAATGAATATCGCTATTATAGTATTCAAATTACTTGTTGATGGTGTTGTTTGTACTGTTTGCAATTGATATTCAAATTGTTTGATGTGATATTCACTATAATGTTGTTCATATTCAGGAGGTTTCATGTGTTGAATAATTGATATTCAAAATTTATGATGTGATATTCAATATAATGTTGTTGATATTCATCATAATAATGTTGTTGATATTCATTATAATAATGTTGATATTCAGGTTGATCGTGCGACTGTGCGACCCAAAATCGATGCGACAATGTCATTGTTAAACCTTACCGCCATGAATCAAAGCTTCGAAGATATTGGGTGGTGATATTCGTGTAGTTAGGTGATGATATTCATCTACTTGGGGTGACTATATTAATGTAATTGGGTGGTGGGCCATATTCACAAAATGGGTAGTGATATTCACAAATTGAGTGGTGATATTCATATAAGTGAATTTGATATTCACGTGATTAATTGAGATATTCATGTAACTTATTGTGATATTCATATTATCAAGTGGTGAAATTCATGATTTAAGTTACGATATTCACATTTTTAAGATATTAAATATTCATTTATTAAATAGAAATCGATATTCAAACAAACATGAACGATATTCATTAATAAATGATTGATATTCGTGAACACATTAACGATATTCACGAACGTTTTAAAATGTTCTTCTCATTTAAATTTTAAATATTTGAATGGGAGAAAAATCGATTAGGAAAGAGAATATTATCTTAATTTCTCTCTCATGTAACAACTAAAATTAATTATTTTTTTATTAATAATATCCTTATTAGGTTAGATTTAGTGGTTAGGGCTCTACCATATCTCTCCTATAACCCATTAATCCAATCATCCATCAACATCAATCCGACGCTCCAGATTAGTACTTCCGTTCTACCATAACAACCGTTTTACCGGAGCGTGCCCATATATATATATATATATATATTAAAGTAGATACATAAATTCTACGTGTTAACACCACATTCATTTTATTTACGTATCGATATCATATTTATTTCGTCTACATGTCGGCCTCTAAGCTATTCTACATCATTCGATCATTAAAAACATTAGAATAGTGGGTCCTATTATAATTTTTTATTATACCATAAGTGATGATATATATTTTTTATTAATCCCGTATATTTTTATTTATTATTTGCAAATTGAAAGGAAATTTACGTACAGGCACAATTTTGTTAACTCAATAATTTAGCAATGTGTGTTAGTATTGTTACTAGGGGTTTTAGTTGGCAATCTTTAATGGAACAATCTACTTAGAACGATTTAGGTATTATTTAAACATACTATGTATAGTTTTTTAAGTTTTTTAGTTTTTGTACAATTATATTTTAATTTTACATCTTAGCAAAGTGATAATAATTGAATATTTATATCTTAATAATGTTAAGAAAAATTAGCAAAAAATAGTCTTCCACAACAATTGCATTGCACATTTACTCAATGGATTTTGGAATTAGCACACGTACTTATTTTTTATTGCATGAGTATCTACTTAGGGTAACATGGTTCAAAATAACTGCATCAATGCCCAAATCTCTATTTTTGGAATTTCTAGAGGAATGTAAATTCTTTTCCTATTTCTTTTGGCTGTTTTGGAATTATAAAAAGATAAATTAACTATTTTCTTACATTTTTATCATCTGAGAAATATATTCTAAAAGTAAAAATTCAACCCAAATATCTCAAACATGTTATTTCCCTCAACAATAATTCATCCCAAATATCACTTCAAATAAAAAACCCAAACGTGTACCACATTCGTGCATGGCACGAGAAACCAACTAGTAGAATATATTTTATTTATTTTAGAATATTCTATCGATGTGTAAAAAGGAACAAAAAACACTTTCTAATTAACACAATTAAGTATGTATATGCAACAAAATCAATCGTAAAATGGAAAAATGGTTAAATTATTTCGTCGATACATGGTCATATATATTAAAAATTTTAATCGTTTGAACAACCTTTACAAATTATTGAATTATTTACTTTTATGTTATATGAATTTTACAAATCATTTTCAAAAAGTAATTTACATATACATATGGTAATTAGTGCTTTAAAATATTAAAGTGTTAAATAGTTAATGAAAGAGAAATGAAACAAATCATATCATATATTTTGCTCAAATTGAAAAATAATAATTTGTATTCACGTAAAGAAGTAACAATTGTTAAGATTTGTTATTATTAGTGCAAATTTTGTTAATATTTTTTGTTAATTTATATTTTATTGATTATTTAATATATTAAAAGATGGAAAACCAAATAAATAACACTTCAATAACATGGACCTAAAAAGAATATAGTGGCTCAAAAAGGGTGAACTTTAATGTATATATTAATGTATATATATATAGATATATAGTAATTATGAGAAACCTAAATGCGTGAAAGAAAAAATAATTATGAGAAAAATTATAATAAAGCTGAAACGATATTATACAACAAACCTATGCATAAAAGATAATCTTGACAAACTTAAACCCGTTATTGATATGTTTGACTCCACAAACATTAAATTCCATGTTAATTTTGATAATTGTTCTTCTTCACGTTTCGTAACTCACGACAAACTTATTCAATTACTAATAACCCTATAGCAACGTAGCAAATTGAAAAATCCGAATACATCCAATATATAGCAACATAGGCTACATCAAATGACGCGATGTATGTGTCACTTTCCAATATAAGGATTGAACATATAGGGAAATTAGTTGTAACTCGAAACGATAAGCACTAAATTGAAAGCAAATGATTTTTGTAGAAAAAAAAGAGAGTATAATCACAATTTATATATAAATATGACGTTAAATTTTAAATTGTTCATTGAATTTAAAAACCATTACATATCACATATATTCATCAGCCTAGAATCAAATCTCATTGCATTTTCATAAAATAAAGTCTCACTACATTAACAATCAGTTTGAGTACCATCCAAATAATAAACCCACATGGTAGCTCTTATATAAGGCTTCGATGAGATGGATATTTCTGAGTGGCCAATCAATGTATAAATTTTTGTTGTTGATAAGTTAGATTATAAGAGAGATTTTAACAAACAAATAAAAATAACAATTCTTCAATTTACATAAAGATTGAACATTTAACAAAATTTTAATAATATACTATACAAACAAAGTCTCAATTGCATAAACGACCATTAATTTGATATATAAATATTTATACCTTAACAACGATTAAAACTATATCCTTACTGCAACGGAAATGGAGACTGCTCCAAATCTTTATGAAGCGAAGTCAAATATTGTACTCATCATCTTCATCTTTTTTTAATTTGTGTGCATTGATAAGCATAAGGTTGTTTATCCATAACTCTCTTGCAATTCAATATTTTAGATCGATTAAATTAGGATTTATTAGCTATAAAACCCACTTTTTCCAAAAACAAATAGCAACAAAACCGACTACGATAAATACACTTTCTTGAAGATTTGTAAAAAAACAAATTTAGATGATTTAGAATGAACTTGAAGACTCACAAAAAACAACGTAAGAACTGATGGGCATGTAGCAAACTTATATATAGCCTAGTTGGTTTAACATTTAGGTTTTTAAAATTATAACAACTCAATTTTGAAACAAAGTAAACATAAGCAGTTTAGATTTGCAAAATGAACAAATAATTTTGTTATAAGTAAATCACGTCTAGAATTTTTTTTCAAAAATATCACAATACAACATCAATATTCTTTTGATTTAAAATATTAGAATTACGATTAAAATTTATGAAATACGTAACTATATTGAAATGTCAACTTAAGGAATCAATAATATACCACTTAACACAATCAATAACAAAGATTTATTAGTATCTTAATGATGAATAATCATAGTTAGGTGGGTTTGATACAATTAAATTTCAATCAAATTATTTTAAAACTGTAAATTAATAAAACAATCAATAATATGCCAAAAAATTAGTTAAAACATACATGCATGAAAGGAAACAAAATTGTGATTTATCTGATAAAATAGTTTGCTTAGATATAAAATTTGAAATTTAGTTGGAGTTTTAACAATAAAATAATTATTAGTTTATTGTAGAAAAATGAGCAAATATTTAATATACAAATACTTTGTTGATTAGAAATCACATATGGTAATTCTGTACATAAAAATAGATACAAAGTGAAACAAAGCAAACAATCACATTTTAGAAAAAATATTTGTTTGTTAATAAATTCAAGTTTGTTAGTAGAGAATAATAATAATTTATTTAGAATTTATAGAAGATTTTGTAAAATTTTAGATTTTATATTAATTAACACAAAAATAAGAAAAAATAGAAATTATGATAAGGGTTATAAAAAGATAATATATATAATATTATAGATAATTAATACTTGAAATAGTACAAATATTCAAATATTAAATGTTTGGAATATTATCTTTAGTTTGTTTATTGAAAATTTATCTAGTTTTTCAATAATCAACTAATGATTGTTGATAAATTTTAAAATGTAGTCATTAAATTTCAGATATTAAATAATCTAGCGATAACTTTAATATATATATATAGGGAGATCTTCATGTGAGGAGCACCCTTAGGGTGAAACGTGATGAGCATTTTAGACCATTCATTTTAATATTACCATACACCCTACCACACTCAATCCCGGTCAATGGTCAGCGTTGACCGGTCAACGTTGATCGGTCAAAGGCCAGTTTTTTTTTTTTTAAATATTTTTTTTCTTAAAAAAAATTATTTTTTTATACACGTTTTCGTTATAAAATTTGTATGAAAAGAATTGAACAATTTGTTCTTAAAGTTGAACAATTGTATGTTTAAAGTTGCACAATTAAAATTCGAACAATATTAAAGTTGAACAATTGTACATGAAAAGTTGAACTATTGTATCTTAAAGTTGAACAATTTTTTTTTATAGTTCGACAACTGTGTTCGCTATGTATATAAATTTGAACAATTGTCTCTTAATGTTGAACAATTTTATTTTTTATAAGTTTTTTAGTTGTACATGGCCGTTTTTGCCGTTTTTTTATTTTCCTACACATTTATGATTTAGGGTTTATGTTTTGAACATTTTTTAGTTGTATTATGTTTATATTACATTATAAACAAAACTTCAAGTTTATTTGACAATTGTTAAAATATTAATGAAGTATTGTCTAATCTATCTTTTGTTATAAGTTTGAATTTTCATGCAATTTAAATTGTTCAACTTTTCTGGTTCAGTTGTTTAACTTTATATATTGTTAAAAAAGTTGTTCAACTTGTATGATACAATTGTTCAACATTAAGATACAATTGTTAAATTTTCTTGGTATAATTGTTAAACTTTATATATTGTTCAAATAATATTATTCAACTTTCAACATACAATTGTTCAAATTTAATAAGAAAATGTTCAATTTTTTAATTAAAATTTTATGATAAAAACGTGTAGAAAAACAATAAAAAAAAGAAGAAAAAAACTCGCCCAAAAAATATTGTTTAACTTTAAGATACAATTGTTCAACTTTGTTTGTACAATTGTTCAACTTTATATATTGTTCAAAAAACATTGTTCAACTTTTAACATACAATTGTTCAAATTTATTAAGGAATTGTTCAAATTTTTTTATTATAATTTTATGATAAAAATGTGTAGAAAAACAAGGGAAAAAAAAGGAAGAAAAAAATTTGCCCAAAATAAATAAAAATAAAATCTGCTTACTGAAACAATTGTCTAACCATAAAAATAAAAAATTTCAACTTTAAGATACAATTGTTCAACTTTGGTATAATTGTTAAAATTTATATATTATTCAAAATATATTGTTCAACTTTTAACATACAATTGTTCAAATTTAATAAGGAATTGTTCAACTTTTGTAATTAAAATTTTATGATAAAAACATGAATAAAAACAATAAAAAAAATGAAGGAAAAAACTTGCCCAAAAAAAAAAATTGCTTAGTGAAACAGTCGTCTAACCATAAAAATGAAATTGTTCAACTTTAAGATACAATTGTTCAACTTGTTTGTACAATTGTTCAACTTTATATATTGTTCAAAAAACTTTGTTCAAATTTTAATATATAATTGTTCAAGTTTAATAAGGAATTGTTCAACTTTTTTAATTACAATTTTATGATAAAAATGTGTAGAAAAACAAAAAAAAATTTAAAATTTTTTTTATTTAAAAAAAAAATCCGGACAAAAATCAGTTTGACCGGTCAACGTTGACCGTTGACTGGTCAACGCTGACCATTGACCGGTCAATGGTCAAATGTTAACCATGGGGTGTGATTGTGTGTGAGAGGGTGTATGTTTGCTATGATGGATGTTCCATCATAGCCTTCCATTGTCCCAAAATGATTGGCTCTCATTCCTCCTCACGTTTCACCATAAGCATCCGTTTCACCGGAACCTGACTCTATATATGTATATATATAGATAATAGATATAGAGAGATAAAAATAAATAAATAAATGGAAAAATCAAACCTCAACAACTTGAGGATATTAGGAAATATTGTTGATACAATTTTGTTGAGATATGTTAGTTTAAGATTTTGCTAAATTGTTAATACATTTTTTGTGAGAATATTAGGAAAATAAACAAAAATATAAATAATTATAATTATAATTAATGAGATTTAACTAGAAATTGACACATCAACATGATGGGACCGAAATCAATATGGTAGATCTAAATTCATTTGCTTTAATATATATATATATATATATAAATTCTCCTATTTCCAAGTTTTCTATCATTAATACTCTCCATCATCTGTATTTCCTCAGCAAAACACCCATTTTGTTAATTTACTCCCTCCTCTCTAGCTCTCTCATATTTCCCAGACTTCCACCAAATATCCCAAGGAAGATTAAATGGTGCCATCTCCCATCACCCCCTCTGCATATATCTCTACAATTGATGTCACTCAAACACATGAAGATCAAAATTCATATCTTCAGGTATGTTTCTAGACAATTACGGACTAGATAATTTTTTTGCTTTGATTATTGATTTAAAGTAGAGTTTAATATGAGTTTTTTTGTGAGATTAGTTTCATGGAGTTGAGATTTGATTTTGTAGATCTAATATTGTTGTTGGATATACAAGCAGTGGCTATATTAGATTGGATTGAATTTTGGTTGGAAGTGATGTCCATCAAGTGTTTGACAAAATGTCTCAACTAGATAAACTTGCTTCATTTGAAAAATAGAGATCCGGAACTTCACTGGTGTTGCTTAATTTTGAACCCATTTCATTTTACTCTACATTATGTGCAATTGTGTAACATGTATTCACCCAAAACCTACTTCATATAAAAATTGTAAAATCTGCTTCATTTGAAAAATGTCTTAAATGGATGAATCGAGTTATGGTTAGGCATTATCCTTGACATTGCATTTTTGTTCTACTAATTTATCATTTTTCTACTAGTTAAATTTGAATTTATTTTATTATAAACAAGTGAGTTATGGTTAGGTGGTGTTTGTATAAGTTTCAAATGGGTGAAGTTTCTGTAGGAACTTGATTTCCTAAAACATACAGAAAGTAAAAACTGCAAAGTTAAAAGAACTGTAATAAAAAATAATAAGGAAGAAATACCGAACGACGATTGAAACGAATAAGAATATAGAGTCGAGATATGATCTCTTTCTTTAATTCTAAAATCGCCCCGTAGTGTGACGGTTCTGTAGTGATCCGAATCCCAAGATACAACTGCAAATTACTTCTAAATTGCATAACTCAATGTACAGAAGCCTACGAACCAGCGTTTTGTGAGTACTCTCAGACGCGAAAAAGAGAAGAGAGGAAGGCGAGGGGCTTTTCGATGATTCTGATGAGACGCAGAGTTGCTTCTTATGTAGCAACTGCTGGAGTTGTTAGCGCACTAACAGAATGGAGAAGATAGTGGAGGACTCAGTCAGTAACCGCCCTGATATTGTGCGGACTGAGTCAAAGCTGTTAGCTGGGGAATCTGGATCTGAATAAAAAGATACTAGCATTGGCTGCCAGCCCAATGCTACGTACTGCGCCAAAGGCCTAGCCCAGTCTAATCCAAACCCAACCTGACCCATGCCCAAGCTCAGCCAGTCCGGTCCGGTCCGACCCGGCCCGTCCCGGCTCGGCGCGCGCGTGATCTTGATGAGCTAAGTCCTCTCCCCATTACACATTGGTGGTGACCCAAGGCCAGAACCTTGATACCATATTCCTAGTATATATACTAGTGAGTTTTCATCCTCCACTTCCAATATGGGATACAATTTCCACACAATTGTCCCCAAGTTTATGCACTTCAAGCAACCAACTTTGGACATCCATTTTTCATTCAAATAGAATTCATTTTTAACATATGAGTACACTACGAGACTGTGCCCGTGGAGACGAATCCAACGCTCCCATATTCTGGTGTTTCCATTGGTCGAAGCCTACCGGAATCCTGCCCGGAAAAGTCATCGGACATCATTTATAAAATGAGTTCCAACAATCCCCCACATGAATAGAAATGACTCTAATACATATGTAGACAGAAAGATTTTTGAGAGTACAGTCGAAAAATCACTGCATCTGGGCTGGTAGCATTTTTCAGCCTTGAACCACGCATAGTGAGTACTATCGGATTTACTCGACCAAGTAGTGAACATGATGTTTTGAACCACCCGGACTTTGATGTAAACCTAGACAATAGCTATCACGCAGTTTCATCTTCTCACAGAACTAGGTTATCTGGTTGTGTTCATTTTGGCCTTGAACATCCTTGGTTATTCATGAGTGAACTTGGAGAATGTAGCATTTTTTCATTCTCCTAGAAATGGCCCCATTTCACACTCACAAGATGATTGACCATAAAGAGTATCCTGTCATATCCCACTTTTATTTCAAAGCTATGGAATCATTAAAAGCCAAGCTTAACCTCAACTTGTACAGGTAACACTGTTCATCATCCTAGGAACTGGAAGGAGAATTGAGTCTCCCAATGCTCTTCTGGATTCAACTTGATTTAGTTTTTCCTTTGAACCTATATCTTGGGATCTCCAGTCACGTAGGTGGGGTTTTCCATCAAGCATCCTCTTTTGTCATAGGCTTTAAACCCATTCCTCTTGATGATTTGATAACTTGATCTCGTGACAGACCTTTAGTAAATGGATCCGCTAGGTTGTCAGTCGATTTGATATAATCTATTGAGATTACACCATTTGAGAGTAGTTGTCTAATGGTTTTGTGTCGTCTTCTTATATGACGTGACTTACCATTATACATATGACTCAGTGCACGTGCTATAGCTGATTGCCTATCACAGTGTACACATAATGCTAGCATTGGTTTGTCCCACATCGGGATATCTTTCAAAAAGTTCTGAAGCCATTCAGCTTCCTCTGTTGCTTTGTCTAGAGCAATGAACTCAGATTCCATGGTGGATCTGGCCAATAATGTTTGTTTGGAAGATTTCCATGATATTGCTGCACCACCAAGTGTAAATACATATCCACTAGTGGACTTTGAGTTTCTGGAATCTGATATCCAATTGGCATCACTTTAGCCTTCCAGAACTGCTGGGTATTTTCCATAGTACAGCCCATAACCTTGAGTATATCGCAAGTAGTTCAATACTCTAGTTATCCCTTTTCAATGACTGTGTCCTGGATTGCTGGTGTAGCGACTTAGTACATTTACTGAGTGCGCCAAGTCGGGTCTTGTGCAATTGGTCAAGTACATCAGACTTTCAATCACACGTGCATACTCCAATTGTGACACTCCATCACCCGAGTTTTTAGTCAAGTGGAGATGAGGATCTACGGGACTCTTTACAGTCCCACTTGAGTAGTTCTTGAATCTCCAAAGTACTTTTTCAGCATAGTGAGCTTGAGACAGGATGATTCCTTCAGAATGTATAGTGATTTTGATTCCTAGTATTACATCTGTTAGTCCCAAGTCTTTCATGTCAAATTTCCCACTAAGCATGTTCTTAGTTTGGTTGATCATGTCTTTATTGCTTCCAATGATAAGCATGTCATCTACTGATGTGTTCTTGCCTCCGATGACGAGTACACTTGTCAAATATGACACCTTGGATCTAGTCTTGGGCGAGAAGTCACTCGAGTCCTTGTCAAACCTGTCGTGGAATCCTTGGGTGCAAACCCTTGTTGTCTTGCACGAAAGGGTGACAAGATTGGTTGCGAAGTGAACAGTGCTTTTAGAGGTTATCGGACACGGTGGTGCTGCAAAGCGAACCCGATGGAGGTTGTCTGGGTGATATCGAAGGCGGTGGCGATGATGAGTGTCACGAGGAGTGTCACGACAACGTTGGCGACAACGATAGCGAAGGCAAAGGCGAGAGCAATGGCGGTGGTGAGAGATCGAATGGGTCCGTGTCTGGGCACGATGGCGTCGACGATAGCGAAGGTGATGATGGACGTCACATGCGAGGCTAGCGACGACGACAACGAAGGGTTTGGGTTCGATTGTGGGTGCAATGGAAGCGATTGGTTAGCGATGGCGGAAGCGATTGTTTGGATAGATTGGCGAAGTGATGGTGTGATGATTTTGGGATAGATGACTTGAAAGACAAGTCTTTGGCCGTAGCGTCGGCAGCGGAGTGAAGGGAGATGCGAAGGAAGACTTTGCTTGAGGGTTCAAGCGGTTGCCGTAGCGTCGGCGGCGGATGAAGGGGATGCGAAGATAGAGGGTGATGTCCGATCAAGGGTAGGAGGATAAACACTCTACTAAAGCCTTGATTAAATTGAACGTAAGCAAAACAATAACAATGTTTGAACTTAAATACTAAAGGCGAGAACTCGGATGGGCCGAGTCGAGCCTAGTGGGCTAGCCCATGCAAGCATGCAAAGGAACACACCCTAAACATAGAAATAACTATAAATAGAAAGTGTCTAAAACAAGTATAATACCAAATATAGTAATGTCTCAAAACAATGCCAAAACATATGGCAATAAACCTCTAAGTGTCAAAACCCGATGGCGGCGAGGGCATAGACGCAGACACTACGAGCGGCGACGATGATGGGTCGACTGGCTCGGCGGTGGGTGCACCTGATGCCGGCTGCGATGCACTTGTTTCTCCGACGTCGATGGTGGCGAGGATGACGAGTCTGGGTTCTGTCTCTGGGCTTCCTTGGCTAGCGATGATGCGTGCGACAAGCGAGTGCACGGCGTCGGCGATGGCCTTGGACCTGGACCTTGTCACTGGCCCTCTGAGCGTAAGCTCATGGCATTCTCCTCATCTGTGGCCGTCATGGGAGGTGGGGTCACATCACCCCCCACTTGGCTGTGAAGCGTCCCCGCTTCACCATCATCGAACTCAGGCTCAACATATGGCGTCAAGTCCGCGACGTTGAAGGACGCGTGGACTCCAAAATCTGGTGGGAGCTCGAGTTGATAGGCATTGTCCCCTATGGCCTTGATCACGCGGAATGGACCATCTCCACGTGGTGCCACTTTGTGCTTGTGCCGCGAGGGGAATCTTTCTTTTCGCAAATGCACCCAGACAACATCTCCGGGTGCGAATACGACGCGGCGGCGGCCAATGTTCTTTTGTGAGGCATACTATGTTGCCCTTCTCTCCAATTGTTCCCTGGTATGGCGATGGAGCTCTTGCACATGCTCGGAGCGATTGGCGGCAGAGACGTGCACTGTGTCTCGGAGTGGGCGCGGCGACAAATCCAGCGGCGTTAATGGGTTCATTCCATACACCACTTCGAACGGTGTCAACTTGGTCGCCGTGTGCATGCATCTATTGTAACAAAACTCGACAAGAGATAGTAAGTCCTCCCAACGCCTAGGGTTGGCTTTAAGCATCGTGCGGAGGAGGGCTCCTAGGGTTCTATTCGTGACCTCCGTTTGTCCATCGGTCTGTGGGTGGTAGCTAGTGGAAAATAGAAGCTTAGTGCCTAGTTTACCCCAAAGTGTTCTCCAAAAATGACCAACAAACTTTGAATCCCTATCACTAACAATGGTATGTGGGACTCCATGAAGACGCACCACATGCTCAAAGAATAAATCGACTATCTCACTAGCACTATGGGTTGTCTTACAAGCTATAAAGTGTGTCATCTTAGAAAACCTATCTATGACCACAAAAATAGAGTCTTTACCTCGTCTAGAGAGGGGCAAACCCGTGATGAAATCCATAGAAAGGTCTTCCCAGGGGGCACTAGGAATGGGCAAGGGCGTGTAGAGGCCGTGTGGGCTTGACTTGGCTTTGGCTCTTTGGCACGTCACACAACTTCTACAAAATCTGGTCACCTGGTGGGTCATCTTAGGCCAAAAGAAGTGTTCTCTAAGGGTGACCAAAGTCTTGCTAATCCCAAAATGTCCACGAGTGTCGTGTGCTTCTTGGATCAAAAGGAGCCTAATGGAGGACCTAGGGATGCATAGGTGGTCAGCCTTGTACAAATAACCCTCAGAAATAAAATAAGATTCAAACTCACATAGTCTAAGGCAATGCTCGAATATAGGGGCAAAGAAAGGATAAATAGCATATAATTCCTTAATCAAAGCAAAGCCTAGAATCTTAGTTTGCACATGAGTCAAGAGAATGTACCTGCGTGAGAGAGCGTCGACCATAACGTTCTCTTTTCCCATCTTGTGGACCACGACATAGGGAAATGTCTCAAGGAACTCCACCCAACGAGCATAGCGTTGGTTGAGGTGGGCTTGGCTCTTAAAATAGCTCAAGGTTGCGTGGTCGCTGTAGATGACAAATTCACGTGGCCAAAGATAATGTTGCCAAGTCTTTAGCACATGCACTAGGGCATACAATTCCTTGTACTAGGTGGGGTAGTTGAGTGTGGCCCCCGTGAGCTTCTCACTAAAATATGCAATGGGCCTCTTCTCTTGGTGTAGCACACCACCAATGCCTATGTCTGAGGTATCACACTCCACCTCAAAATGCTTGGCGAAGTCGGGGAGCTGGAGCAAAGGCGCCTGGCACAAGGCCCGCTTCAAAGCTGTGAAGGCCTTCTCGTGGGCCTAAAGCCACAAGACGGTGCTTCCCTTCTTCGTCAGCTCGTGCAAAGGCGCGGCAATGGATGAAAAATCACGTACAAAGCGCCTATAAAAGCCTGTAAGGCCGAGGAAGCTTCGCACCTGGGTTGGCGTCGACGGCATGGGCCAGCCTTTGATGGCCATGATCTTCTCTTCGTCGACGCGCAAGCCATCACTACTCACGACGTAGTCAAGAAAGTTGGTAGAGTTGGAGCAAAATCTACACTTGCCAAGGTTGGCGAATAAGCGCTCACGTCGAAGGAAATCAAGAACAAGGCGTAGGTGATCGACGTGCTCCTCAAGGCTGCGTGAGTACACAAGTATGTCATCGAAATAAACGACAACAAACTTGCAAAGGAAAGCTCTCAAGACGTGGTTCATCAAGCACATGAAGGTGCTGGGCGCGTTGGTGAGCCCAAATGGCATGACAAGCCACTCATAGAGCCCATACTTGGTCTTGAAGGCGGTCTTCCACTCATCACCTTCTTTCATCCGAATTTGGTGACAACCACTCTTCAAATCAATCTTGGAGAAAAGTGTGGCGCCATGGAGCTCATCAAGCATGTGGTCCAAGCGTGGGATTAGATGCCTATACTTCACAGTAATCTAGTCAATAGCTCGACAATCAACACACATTCTCCACGTGCCATCTTTCTTGGGTACAAGGATCACGGGCACAGCACAAGGGCTCAAAGATTCCTTGACATAGCCGCAATCCAACAATTCTTGCACCTGGCGCTGCAGCTCCTGGGTCTCTTCTGGGCCAGCACGGTAAGCAGCGGGATTGGGCAAGGAGGCATCGGGCACCAGGTCAATTTGGTGCTCAATGCCCCACAGTGGATGTAAGCCCTGTGGCAACTCATCAGGGAAGACGTCGTCGAAGGCGGCGAGCAACGCGGCGACGGCAGGCGGCACAGACGCGGCGCTCGATGACTCTGGGATGCACAGAGTTGGCACAAGCAGAAAACAGGGAGCTTTGCCAGACAACACAGTAGTGAGTTCACTAGGCCTGGCCAAAAGCAGTCTACGCTCGCAGCGGCCTTGCAAGGGTGGCGTCTGCGGCAACGGAACGGCCAACTGTGTCGATGGCGAGCCACTGGGCGATTGTTGTGAGGCACTGGGTGTATGTGGACCAGTTCTCGAGCCAGAATGGGGAGAACTTGGCCAAGCCTCTTGTGTGCCTCTCTTGGCCTTACTAGCGGCAGCAGCAGCGGCGCCATGACGATTCAGATGGGCATTGGGTGGCCCACATGTGGCATTCATCTTCTTCTGGGCAGTGCCTGGTGGAGACGAAATTTTGCCAGAATTGGATGAGTTTTGCCTCTAGAGTGCCTCAGGGGACTCGTTTGGCCTTGCAGCGGCAGCCTCAATAGCCTTCTGGCGATCACGCTCAACCTGGTCCTGCAAGATCTCATAGGGAGACATTGGATGCAAAGTGACGCGCTTCCCATGGTAATGTAATACATAAGTGTTCAAATAGCCATCATGGAGCACGCGCCTGTCGAATTGCCATGGGCGCCCAAGCAAAATATGGGTGGAGTCCATTGCAATGACATCACATAACACGGAATCACAGTATTGACCCATCAAAAAAGAAATCAAGCATTTTCGAGATACTATGTTACCTGGAGTAGAAGAAATCCATTGGAGGGCATAGGGTTGGGGATGAGGCATCGTGGGCAACTTGAAGTGTGTCACGACCTTCTCATTCACAATATTAGCACATGAACCTCCATCAACAATAACGCTCAAGGAAGCCGTCTAGACGAGAGCCCTTGTGTGGAACAAATTCTCACGTTGGTCGCTTAGGCTCGCTTCCTTGACAGTGAGTAGACGCCTTGTCACTAAGCTCAGTGGCGTGCCCGCGTGTAGAGAAGCGGGTTCACAGTCATAGGCGTCATCCTCATCTTCGTGACCTTCATCGATAGGCTCTAGAGTGGGCTCCTTGTCGTCGCAAGACTCGTAGCCAGCGACAGCCGTGGAGAAGAGCACTCGGCGAGCATTGGGGCAATCCTTCTTATAGTGACCCCGTCCACCACATTTGTAGCATTCGACGTCGCACGCGCGATCAGTGCCCACCGGAGGCTGTCTGGGCGCAGTCTGGCGCGGCGTTGCGCTTGGCGTCGAGGGCTTCACTTTGGGGGCTGGGCTTGACACGGCTGTGGAAGAAGCACTAGGGCGCACATTAAAAGAAGGCAAACTACTAGGGTTAGAAGAATACCTTGTTTGGCCACTTTGCCAAGTGTAGGACTTGCGGCGATTAAGTTGTGCATGGATTTGCATCGCCGTATGCGTGAGGGTGTTCAAATCCTTGACGGGCAAGATCTCGAGTTGATCACGGATGAGCGTGTTCAAGCCACTCAAGAACTTGGTCTGCAAGGTCGATGGGGCAACGCTGATATTGGCCTTGTAGTACATGTCCTCTAACGCGGAGAAGAACTCTAGCGGAGTCTTAGAGCCTTGGCGAGCCATGGCTATATCCATTCTCATTTGGTTGCGATAGTCTAGAGGCACGTACTTCTTGGTCATCACGTACACCAATTGGTGCCATTCTGTGACCTGGGGTAGGCGGCGTCAAACGTAGTCATCCACGAACCTATGCCACCACATGCGGGCGACGCCTCGGAAGTGGAGTGTCGCGGCGTCGACGTGGTCCTCAGGGGGAACGCGGCAATAGCGTAGGGTGTACTCCGTAGCCTGCACCCATTCAAGAAAAACAGAGGGATTGTATTCACCAAAGAGTGCTCAATTTTTACCTTGACTTTGTGTCGTTGGTATCGAGGCTAGGCAGGCGCTGGCATTGGCGCGTTGTGTGGCACGGAGGCGTAGAGAGGGTTCTCATAGGCATGAACGCTAGGAGGTGCAACGCGGCCAAGATGGCGGCTTTCATGGACTGGGTGATCGTCGCTGCGAGCAAACTCGTCCCTGGGCGCATAGGCATCATCGCATCGACGCCGTCGCGGCTGGGCTTCGTAGTCGGCTCGGCGAACGTCTCTGGGCATGACATCGCGGCACTCGCCGCCAATGTCACGAGCACGATCTCCTTGGGGCTGGAGACGCGGTGAAGGAATCCAATCCGAGGGGTGGTCCTGCAATTCAATTGGATCTCCAAGGGGTGGGTGAAAAAAATTAGGATTAACCATACATGAGTCCTCGAGTTCTTCGTCGTCTTACTCGTCGAAGTCGTTATGGACTCTGGGTGTCACAGACGCATAGCCATCAGACCCATAGTGTGGCATCCGAGCACTTTGATGTCATAGATGGTCACACACATCGTAGCTTCTGGGCTGGGTAGGAGGCGTCCTCAAGGGTGCATCATCGCGTCGCGTGTGCCCACTGGAACGACGATTGGGTCTTCGCGGCGTCGCATTGGCTAACCCGGCTTCACGGACTCGGCCTTCGTGTGGCGCTGAGCCTGGTACGCGTCGCTGGGTGCGTCGAGATGCATACCTATCATAAAAGTCATAAGGTTCAGAAAACTCACCTTGAGAGTCGGCGTCATGGTCGGAGCTGGTGTCGTAGCCAGCGGGTGTGGCTCTGGGCACGTATCGATCTTTGTGAGAAACGTAGCCTTGGCGACTCTCGATCACACTTTTGATTCTGTTGAGGCGTGGTTGAAGTTGGGAAGTCAAAGGCATGACTCCTTTGCCTTTGTCCACGCGAGCTTTGGATGGACCCGCGTCGGTGGCTCTGGGTTGAGCCGGCGCGTCCATGTTGATCACTGGGGTGGGAGTGGGGACGATCGGTGCCGCTCGTTGTTGGGCTTGCAAGGTTGCAACTTCTTGTCTGAGGGCTTGTATCAATTGTTGCTCCTCAGACAACTCCAAGATGGGATCTTGTGCCTTGTAGTGGAGGGTCGAGTTGTGGACCCAACGGTTGGGGTTGTGGGTTGGTGTTGTCGGCGCCTGCGTTGTCCTCGCTAGACATGTTGGCCGTAAGGCTACCTATAACAATATGACCAGACATGGGAGTAAAAACGAACAACAAGCACAAAGAACAACAACCAAAAAATCATTAATCAAGTCACAAAGTTCACATATGGTAGGGCTTGTATGGGCTTGTCGTGAGGGCGGCTAGGCTAGTCACAAGAGATGGTGTGAGAAGCAAGTCGTCAATCAAACACACAAGAACAAATTGAAACCCTAGATCAAACGTAAACAAAGCAACCAAATTAGCAAGACAATACCTTCTAGGAAGCTTACCTAGACGGCGGAGGGGTTGAGAAGATGAGCCTAGACCGGAGCGAGTGGGTTAGGGTTGCCTTATTTTTGCTTTCCCTAACTTGAAAACTTTTTTTTTTTTGAATATCCGAATGGATTATCTTTTTTAATTTTTTATAATATCCGAGATCTTATCTTTTTGAAGAGATCGGATTATGCAAAAGGGAAAAAAAAAAAAAAACGGTCTAAGTAACAAGAATATCACAAGCGTGATCTTAGAGATAGGAGAGAGAAGATAAGATTTGATGATATCTTATATGGAAATTCGGCTAACAACCTAAAAAGCAAAGCAAGCAAAATATGGAAACTCTATCAACGCAAGAAACAAATTATTCTAGCATGCAAGATATCAAATTTACCAAACACACCAAAACTTAGGGAGCAAGGAAAAACATTTCGGCCAAGGAATTACCTTGTGCAAACCGATTGGACTTGAGCAAATATGGAAACTTTTGGTTTTTCTTGTGAATGATGATGCGAAAGCAAAGATGGTGGTCAAGAAAAAATTTTGTGAACAAAATGCAAACTTGAGTTCGTGACTTACAAGACTGCTGGGCTCTGATGTCAGTTGATGTGTTCTTGCCTCTGATGACGAGTACACTTGTCAAAGGTGACACCTTGGATCTAGTCTTGGGCGAGAAGTCACTCGAGTCCTTGTCAAACCTGCCGTGGAATCCTTGGGTGCAAACCCTTGTTGTCTTGCACAAAAGGGTGACAAGATTGGTGGCGAAGTGAACAGTGCTTTTAGAGGTTATCGGACACGGTGGTGCTGTGAAGCGAACCCGGTGGAGGTTGTCTGGGTGGTATCGGCGGCGGCGACGATGAGTGTCACGAGGAGTTTCACGACAATGTTGGCGACAACGATAGCGAAGGCGAAGGCGAGAAAGATGGCGGTGGTGAGCGATCGACTGGGTCCGTGTCTGGGCACAATGGCGTCGACGATAGCGAAGGTGATGATGGACGTCACATGCGAGGCTAGCGACGACGACATCAAAGGGTTTGGGTTCGATTGTGGGTGCGATGGAAGCGATTGATGAGGCAATTGGTTAGCGATGGCGGAAGCGATTGTTTGGATAGATTGGCGAAGTGATGGTGTGATGATTTGGGGATAGATGACCTGAAAGACAAGTCTTTGGACGTAGCGTCGGCAGTGGAGTGAAGGGAGATGCGAAGGAAGACTTTGCTTGACGTCCGATCAAGGGTAGGAGGATAAACACTCTACTAAAGCCTTGATTAAATTGAACGTAAGCAAAACAATAACAATGTTTGAACTTAAATACTAAAGGCGAGAACTCGGATGGGCCGAGTCGAGCCTCGTGGGCTAGCCCATGCAAGCATGCAAAGGCACACACCCTAAACATAGAAATAACTATAAATAGAAAGTGTCTAAAACAAGCATAATACCAAATATAGTAATGTATCAAAACAATGCCAAAACATATGGCAATAAACCTCTAAGTGTCAAAACCCGATGGCGGCGAGGGCATGGACGCAGACACTGCGATCGGCGGCGACGATAGGTCGACTGGCTCGGCGGTGGGTGCACCCGATGCCGGCTGCGATGGGCTTGTTTCTCCGATGCCGATGGTGGCGAGGACGACGAGTCTGGGTTCTATCTCTGGGCTTCCTTAGCTAGCGATGACGCGTGCGACAAGCGAGTGCATGGCGTCGGCGATGGCCTTGGACCTGGACCTTGTCACTGGGCCCTCTGAGCATAGGCTCATGGTATTCTCCTCGTGTGTGGCCGTCATGGGAGGTGGGGTCACATCATCTACGTACAGACACAACAAAATATATCCATTTGGAGTATTTTTGATGTAGATGCATTTGTCACATTCATTGATGCTGAATCCATTTGACATCATTCCATTGTCAAATTTTGCATGCCACTGTTTCGGAGCTTGTTTGAGCCCATATAGGGACTTTACAAGTCTGCACACCTTGTGTTCCTGTCCAGAGACAACATAACCCTCAGGTTGTTTCATATATATTTCCTCTTCTAATTCTCCATTTAGAAAAGTAGTTTTCACATCCATTTGATGGATTTCTAGGTTGTGTAGTGCTGCTATTGCTATTAACATTCTGATTGAAGTTATTCTCGTGACCGGGGAATAAGTGTCAAAGAAATCCAAGCCCTCTTTTTGCCGGAATCCTTGCACCACAAGCCTAGCCTTGTGCTTCTCTATTGAGCCATCTGTTTTCAATTTTCTTTTGAAAATCCATTTGCACCCAAGTGCTTTACACCCTTGTGGCAAATCGACTAACTCCCATGTATGGTTTTGCATAATGGAGTCTATTTTGCTTTTGCCTGCTTCCTTCCATGAAGGTGCATCAGGTGTAGACATGGCTTCTTTGAATGTCTAGGCTCATTTTCTATAAGAAAAGCCGTTATGAACTCAAGCCCAAATGATTTCTCCTTTCGAGCTCTCTTGCTTCGTCTAGGTTCATCTTTTTCCTCTTCTGTTTCATTTACAAAAGTGCTTTCTTCTCTTTCTTCACAAGTTTGTTTCAGATGTTTTTTACCCTTGCACGGAAACACATGTTCAAAGAAGGACGCATTCCTTGATTCCATTATTGTATTTGCATGTATGTCTGGTATGTCAGACTTATATACCAAAAACCGATAAGCACTATTGTTGTATGTATATCCTATTGATCCGCTCTATTTTGTAGTGCGTAACTAGGAGCTGTTACTAGTATTTGGGATGTCATTTATGTGTGTTTAGGACACAATATAAGAGAATGGAGTTTTGGAGAAGAAGTGTTGATTTGGTGGTTTTGAGTGCTTAAATGAAGACTTAAGGAGATGAAGGCGAAGCCACGAGAGAAGACCGCAAGCGAGAAGTAGAAGTCGCGCAGAAGCAAAACCGCTAACGCGGAAGCAAACCGCGGGCGCGGAAAGAAGGACCGCGGGCGCGGAATTCTTTCCGCGGTCGCGGTTATTGTTCACACGCGGAGCCGGGCTTTTATTTCGTCTGAGACTTGTTTTTGTTTTATTCCTTTTTATTTTATTTCTTTTATTTCGTTTATTTCCTTTGAGGAAGATTTTATTATTATCTTTTTAGATTAGGGTTTGCTAGGTTTATACCTTTATTAGTTAGCAGCCTTTTCATAATTCGTTATCAACATTATCGTTCAGTTTTTCCCTTAGAGTTTTTATGCTTTGAAGACTATGAAGAACTAAGCAACCTTTGCTTAGTCCGACGATTGAAGACGGTGTTCGCCTCGCGTCTGACACGAAACCTGCAGGTAGGAGACTCGAAGACAAATTCGAAGACGGTGTTCGCCTCGCGTCTGACACGACCATGGAAATATTTCCGCGACCGCGGTTTCGCCACTGTAAGTCTCCCTACCCCGAAAAAAAAATCTGAAGATTTCGCGATCGCGGCCCAGCTGTCCGAGTTTTACTTTGAGAGACGGTGCACATCATGTTGCCAAAGAGGAGACGTTAGCCCGACATTTTTATTTGGCAACGATGATGGCCCGACATTCGACAACTGCTGAGGAGGAACACCAGATCCCGCTACACGATTACACTAGGGCTCCAATTTTGTGTTTGTTGAAGGCATGTGCAACCCCGTTTCTTTGATGTACCACTTCACCTTATAGTGGATCTATTTGGTTGCATGTGGAATTTGCTTGAGTATGACCGCCGCAACACCAGAGACTTGTGTTTTCAATGTTTTACCGCCAGCACCACCATCCATGTCCAGGCCAACTCGGCGACGGTTGTAAGTACTTTTCTGCTTTCCCCTGTACTTCATCTTTTAGTCTTTCATTACATTGAGGACAATGCATTATTTAAGCATGAGGGAGTGATATATACTTGCTAGTCGTCTGAGAAAGAAAAAAATTGAAAAAGTCAAAAATATGGAAAAAAGACACAAGAAGAAATCCTGGGATAAGTCGAAAACCCGAAAGGGCGGCTTAGGTAATAAGCAGGTGACCCGGACCAGCATTAGGCTAGGGTAATAAGAGGTCAAGAGTGATGTGAGTTTTGTGAGCCCATCTAAAGAAAAATGAAATGAGTGGCTTGGTGAAAACCCGAAAGGGCGCCTTGGCAAAATGAGTGAAAAGAAGAATAGTGATTATTAGGATTCCTCATTTTTCCTGGCGTGGTGACATAAGAAGAAGTGATATAAGGAGGATTCGGGTAGGTCACTTTGGGAGGTATAAGAAGATAGATGGAGCCTAGGATTAAATGGTCACTTTTACTCTATGGTGTTCGGGTTAAGCTTGGGGGAAGTACTCTGCTTTCCTTTAAGCTTGTGTTGTGTTGATTGTGTTGGTACTTGGAGATTCATGATTAGGTGTAGTTCTTAGTGGAGATAGTTTTGCCGTGCTTCCTGAGACCTTGGGTATTTCATTGGAGGAGTAGGTTTCTATTAGCTTACTCGAGGACGAGCAAGGTCTAAGCATGGGGGAGTTTGATCCGCTCTACTTTGTAGTGTGTAACTAGGAGTTATTACTAGTATTTGGGGTGTCATTTATGTGTGTTTAGGACACAATATAAGAGAATGGAGTTTTGGAGAAGAAGTGTTGATTTGGTGGTTTTGAGTGCTTAAATGAAGACTTAAGGAAATGAAGGAGAAGCCACGAGAGAAGACCGCAAGCGAGAAGTAGAAGTCGTGCATAAGCAAAACCGTTGGCGCAGAAGCAAACCGCGGGCGCGGAAAGAAGGACCGCGGGCGCATAATTCTTTTTGCAGTCGCAGTTACTGTTCACACACGGAGCCGGGCTTTTATTTCGTCCGAGACTTGTTTTTGTTTTATTCCTTTTTATTTTATTTATTTTATTTCGTTTATTTCCTTTGAGGAAGATTTTATTATTATCTTTTTAGATTAGGGTTTGCTAGGTTTATACCTTTATTAGTTAGCAGCCTTTTCATAATTCGTTATCAACATTATCGTTCAGTTTTTCCCTTAGAGTTTTTATGCTTTGAAGACTATGAAGAACTAAGCAACCTTTGCTTAGTCCGACGATTGAAGCCTTCGTTTGTGAGATTATAACTCTATTTCTTTTCCTTTGATTATATTGATTCTCTTTGTGCTTCATCCCATGATTCTTGCTGATTTGACTAGTCTGATCATTTAGTTGATATTAGTGATTGTCTATTGCTAGGGTTTGGATATTTCTAGTTGAAATCCCTTATCTTGTGTAGCAACCACGATTTACAGGAACTAGTTGTGAATATTTATTGTGAAGAAAATTAATTACATGTCGAGTACTGACTAGTTGTTAAGTATTGCATGTATCCTGGTTAATTCATTTGCTTACTGCTGCCGTTAGATTGAATCTTGATAGTTTCTTGATTGTTTAATGGTAAGTATTTTCAGGGCTAGTTGACTTGTCTATATACATAAGATCGGAACAAGAATATTCATTGGTAGGAACTTGAGATAATCTAGGATCAACCAATCAAACTGAAGTATGGATGTTTGTCTGGCTAAGTTACTTCTCACCCATTGATGTGCCCCTGCCCACCATGACTGCTACAGAAGAAGAGCAAGCTATAAGCATTCGCTCAGAAGGACCAATAACGCGATCGCGTGTCAAATCAATCACCAACGCGACACAATCCATGGTTGTCCGCGTTGTCGCAAGACAAGGAGCGCAAGAGACCGCGTTCTCCCTCACACGCCTTCAATCCAGTCAAGAGAACGTGTTCTCCGTTAAGATTCTCTCAGCCATCAGTTGAACGCGATCTATGTTATTGTTTTGGAATTTCTAAACATTGTTATTTAAGTTATTTTCTTTTGGGGCGTGCGTTCCACGCGTGTCACGTGGGCCAGCCCATTAAGCGAGTCTCGGTCCATCCGAGTCCCGCTATCTCTTATAAAACGTCAACTCGACCTTCTATATTAGGTTAAGCATCATTTTAATCTAAGATTACTTGTCGAGAGCTTTTGCCTCCATTCTCTTAGATCTGTGATCAACACTACTTTGTAGTGCATATCTAGGAGTTGTTATCGGTGTTTTGGGTACATTTGGAGATGTTTAGAGCACAACTATAGAGAATGAAGTTGAGAAGTAGAAGTGTGGATTTGGTGGTTTGGAGAAGCTTAAATGAAGACTTATTGAAGAAGGAGAGGATGTAACACCCCCAAAACTTAACCCTTTTGGAAAGGTATTACCGCCAGTGACCCTAGTGTTCCTTACCGATATCACCCAAGGCTTTACCATTTAAATACAATTTATCAAATACAAATGATACATAATGATCAAAGCATTCAATTCCAAAACATAACATTGTCAAAGAAACATGAGTTACGGGATTACAACCCAATCCCGAATAGGCTAACACAGAGTTTAAACCAAATACAGCGGAAGTCTTATAAAGTAGGGTACAACGGAAGTCTTATAAAACACATTACAACCAAAGTCATTGCCCAAAAGATCTCAACCTGATTAACGAAATAACTCAAACATTCGAAAACCACCGTCGACTCCATAGTCCTTCTATTCTTCTGAGCTACTTTCTATCTGATGTGCCGAATCGAACGGATGACACCAGCCCACATGCGGAGAACAAAGTTCGTGGGTTAGTCTACTTGAATAGACTAGCAAGGGTACAAAGCAGAAGGTTCGATGTAGTTGTATTAGGTTAGACTTATCGTTTCTCGAATGATAACCGATAACGATAATCAATCTTCATACTTCTACAGAATAATAACAAGAGGTATGCACAAGAGAAGACTCCAACGGAAGTGAGTCTTAAGGAATTATGACAAATCTGGAAAGTTTCAAGAATCATACAACAATGATTTAAAAGCTGACTGAGATGCTTCAGTTCACGACCAACCTCACCGCATACAGCGAATCCAGATTGGAAAGAGAACGTACTATGATCAAAGTCGAGACGAGTTTTCCTAGCTGTACTATAACTTAGCTGCACTACTCGCCGAAGGTTTATTTATTATGTGCGTCGAGTAGCACTTATCTGATTTATATTTCAAACACACATCACGTTATTAGACTTTTACATGTGTACCCCACCATTGGGACGACACATCTTAGTATACGTTTCATCGAGAGTGACGCACATCGGAAGGTTTGTGACACTAGCTAAGTGTCCTGCCTCTACACACTTGTGAAAGAGACCGATCATGATCTTAGAATAGTACCAGGTGGAGACGAGCCACCCCGATACCAGATTATAAAGAAACGACCGGACGAAGTCCGAGTACATTCCTAACTAACAGTGCTAACCATACAGATACAACACAATTACAGTTACAGAATAAATCCACATAAAGGTCCGAAAGGCGATCACAGATAATCGCGTTGTTCTAACAGATATACAACCTATTATATGATTTTCAAAACAGTTTATAAATCACTTCCAGAAGAACACAGTAATAATCGTTCCAAATTAATTAATCAATTGAAATAACTGATAATCAATGTAAATATGGAAACGATGAGCAAGAGCGAACCGCCACTTGCCTTAATCCGCAGAATAGAAACAAGCCTAACGACAATGACGGGATTCCGGGATCGACACGGGTATAGCTCCGACAGCACAACGACCTTCGAGTCGACCCATAAAAGGAACCCTAAGTTAGATCCGACATAACCACAGTACGAATCTAAAAACGACGAAAGAAAACGAAAGGAACGATGCCACAACGACGACCACCAAAGCCAAAAGCCCAAAAAGGCATTCTGGACACTGGCGGCGGTCGCCGTTCTTGGCGGCGGTCGCCGCAGTTCATCACGGCGGGCGCCGTGAAGAACTCAGATGACAGAAGCGGCGAGAAAACTCACCCAAAACACGAGCGACTCGGCCTCCTTCGACTTGCTTTGGTTTCTAACCTCCAAGGCTACCAAAAGCTTCACAAAGGCACTCTGGAAACACCACCAAACGACCTCCGACGAAAGCTTCAGAAATCTGGCGAGGCACAACTCTGATGAGGCAAGAATTTGGGAGAGCTTGGGCTGTGGATTGAGCTCAAAACCCCTCCCAAACACCTCCTTTTATAGCCAAATGCCAGGAAACACAATGATGGCCCTACGACGAGGCGGAGCAGGCCTACTTCGGCGCGTCAGAGGCTCGCCGGCGACCATCGGGCAAAGACCTCCGGACAACGACGGCGGGCGCCGCGGAGAGCAAGGGGCGCCGCCTCACAAATTGCCTACGGCGGGCGAATTACGGCGGGCGCCGTACTGCACGGCGGTTGATAAGTGCTATTTTGTAGCACATATCTAAGGGTTATTACCAGGTTTGAGGCGCCATTTGGTTGGATTTTATGCACAATTGGAGATTATGGAGTTAGAGTGGAGAAGTGAAGAAATCATGGGATTTATAGAGGTTTGAAGTGTATTGAAGAGTAGAAGAACAATATGCTGAATTCAAATGGTTCGTTCTCTCTACTCAGATGTCCAAATGAAGTGATTCCAATTCGAGGAGTTAGACCTTGAAGTCTACTGCATGTCCTAAAAATATGAGCGCAATCCGAGTTGGGAATCAAAAGTTATGGCATTTTTACTAAAGTATCACAGAAGCTGAAAAGTCACCGCCCCGCGCCAGAAGCCACCGCGACCCGGCGGTGGGTCTCAGATAAAGATGCCGTGCCGCGTGAATTGAAAGCGGGAAAGTGTGCTGAAGAATTGGAAGATGATGTCGCCATGACATCAGCGGAGCATGTGATGGAGTTGGGCCGATCAGCTGGAATTGGAGATGGGCAGACGAGAGGCTTGCACGAGAATTACGGGATTAATTCCCTATTTCGTTTGTTTATTTTTGGCTATTAGTTTTATTATTATTTCCTTTTATTATTTTTATTACTTTTAGATTTAGGTTAAATACTCTTTTGTTAACCTAGTTGCCACAAGTTACAATTCTCCTTCGGGAGACTTAGTTCGTTTTTCATTCTGCCTCTAGGGTTTTCAACCCATGAAGAGCTAAACACCTTTGTTCTGCTAGACGTTTGAAGCAATACAGTTGATTCGGTTGTGAGATTTCTATTCCTTGTTCTTATTTTTATGTGTGTTGGTTTGATTCTCTTGGTTATATTGATTATTGATTTATCGTTGTTCTTCATAGTCTGGCCAACTAGGTTGAGTAATATCTATCAATTGCTAGGATTGCATATAGGGGTTCCGAGTGCATATCTAGTAGCAAACACAATTGTGCATATAGGGGTTCCGAGCGTACAATTGTGAGTGAGAATCAGTTGCATGCGAGTATTAATACGTCTTTCTATTTGCATGTATCCTATATCCTTGTGTGCATTGCTATTGCTTTGTTGGTGGTAAAGTACACCGACAACTGTGAGAATCGGAGGTGCTTTACCATTGGCATAGTAATAAGTCTATTGACAACTGTGAGAATCAATAGTACTTAAGTTCAGGGTGGGAACAACCATAAGAATAGTAAAAGAACTTGGATTGAATAGATTTCAGTGATCAACTTATATCTCTGTATTGTGGATCTCGTTCTAGTGGAACTACTTTCCCCATCATACTTATTCTTTCTCTAAAGCCTGCATACTTGTCACTTTGCTGAACAACCAAAACCCCCCTTTCTTGTTACTTTGTATGCTTATAAATACTTAGAAAGATCACTTCCTCCCTGTGGATTCGACCCTTGCTTGCCTCTACTACTTGTTTAGGTTTCTTAGGATTATTTTGTTTAGGTGTCACGACAACGCCTTATCAGCGGTCGCCACCACTAGGCCTGGCGCCCAGCTAGGAAGACGACCACGCCAGTCCTCGAGCCTGGCGACGGCGGGCGCTGCCATAAATGCGGCGGTCGCCGCCCCTGTGGCTTCGCGCCCATTCTGGTTTTGAACGACAACAACTTTAACCCGGGATAAAATTATTGTATGCGAACGAGTATTAAAATCCAAAGCACGTCGTCTGTATTTTATTTCACTGAGAAAAATATTACAGATACAGAGAGCATTACCGAACGTCTTAAACTCTCTGAATTAAATCCGACGTACATAACGGGTACTCGGGAAAAATCCCAGAACTCCAGAAATAGCTTACAAAAAATACGGGGTATCACAGAGGAGACCACTTGAGAAGACCGAGGAAGAGTCGAAGAAAGAAGCCACACGAAGCAGCAACGAGGAATCCGCGACCGCGGGCGATCAAGAGGAGTGATCGCGGATAATTCGAGAGCAAGGAGCCAGAAACGGAATTTTCCGCGACCACGGAAATTCATCCGCGATCGCGGAAATGGGCATCAGCGAAGCGGCGGGATTTCTCCGAAGTAACTTTATTTTACTTTTTCGATTTTCTTTTAATTTCTTTATTTCGTTTACTTTAGTTTATTTCCTTTTTAGCTTAAGTTTGTTATCTTTTTAGAACTAGGTTTGGTTTCTAGGTTATTTAACCTAGTTTCCCTAGCAGCTTTTCATTATTCAGTTTTTATTCATCCTTCATTATTCAGCACTTTTTTTCCTTTGAGTTTTATTGTTTCAAGACTATGAAGAACTAAGCACATTTTGCTTAGTCCGACAATTGAAGTCTTCGTTTGAATAATGGTTGTGAGGTTATAATTCTCTTTCTTTTCCTTTGAATGTATTGATTCTCTTGTGCTTCATCCCATTGATTCTTACTGATTTCGCTTGTTGGACGCAACTAGTTGTTACTAGTAATTGTCTATTGCTAGGGTTTGATAATTACTGTTTGAGTTACCTAATTCATGAGTAGCAACTACAATATTCTAAGAACTGTTTGGACTGGTTTATTGTAGAGAGAATTAATTACATGCAATTGTATGTCTGTTTGCTACACTTGCATGTATCTAGCTAAATTCATGTGCTCATTGCTGCTATTGAATTGAATCATGGAGGTTTTTCTGGTTGTTTGATAGTTAGTATTCTCAGGGTCTGTTTGTCCTGTTTATAACTTAAGAAAAGGAATAGGAACATTCATAGGAAAGAATTAGAGATAATCTAGGATCAACCTATCAAATGAATGGTGGATATTTGTTTGGCTAAGTATTTTTCCCCAATTGATTACAACCCTTTGTTTTGTTTACTTTACTTTGTTTACTTGAAATTCAATCAACCAACCAATCCCCCCTTTGTTACTATTGCATGCAAATTGACATAAAGAAAGACAACTCCTCCCTGTGGGATTCGACCCTTGCTTGCCTATTCTACTGAGTTAGGTTTGTTTGGGATTACTTTGATTGGGCACACGACTTTAGCTCCTATCAAATTGGCGTCGTTGTCGGGGAGGCAAGTTTTGTTTTTTCTTTGTGTGTGTTTGTGTGTCAAATTTTGGTGTGGGCCTATCTTATGGTCCACACCCGTGGTACTAATCTTCCACTTCTGAGTCCTAATACAGAGAACCAGCAAACGAGAGATGGCCGCAGCCCTGCATGTTGAGATTAGGGAACTAAAGGAGATGATGCAGATGTATATGACAAACAGCGGACAGTAGCAGGAGCAGCGATATGACCCATACTCCTGCGCATACACTCCAGGGTGGAGAGATCACCCCAATTCGAGTTATGGGAACCGGCAATACCCGCTATATGATCATGACTACAAGGAGTTCTATCCGGGGCCACAGTCGTTCTATGAACAGGGTACTGCATAACAATACTATCCAGCTTACGAGCATAGCCCACCGATGTCCAATCCCTATTCCTCCATGTCTACTGAGGATATGCTTCGATCTTTCACGCAACATGAACAAGAGACGAAGTCCATGCTCCAGAACTTGGAAAAGCAGATGGAGCAACTGGCTCAAGCAACAAGCAGATGGGAGGCCGGCGCATCAGCGAAACTGCTATCGCACCCAGTAGTGCATTAGAGAGACAGTGCCCTTTCGATGACCATACGAAGTACTGAGCAGCTGCATGTTGTCCCACTAGCTGAAAGGGAACAATAATTTTGTGCGACGGGAGCAAAATACAGCGAGATGTCTGCAGAAGAGGCCCCGAGACCGCGGGAGGTGCTTTCTGAAGAAGATTATTTCTGGGAACAGGAAGAATGCCGCGACCGCAAATGTGTTGCTGAAGAAGAGCCAAAAATCGGCGAATTTCCGCGACCGCCGACGGATTTCCGCGATTGCGGAAAAGTCGCTACTGAAGAGGAGCTACTCGATGATTTTCCGTGACCGCGGACGGATATCCGCGATCGTGAAACAACCCCTGGAGACGAAGACCCTCTCGAAGCTGCCTTCGACGCATATGTGCGCCCCAATTTTCCTCCGCTTAGTTCATTGAAGCCTCCCGCACCCTTTCCCGATGCTCTGAAGGACACTAGAAAGGTGGAGAACGTCAAGGATTTATTTGAAACCTTCAGTAACTGCGAGGCAAACGCCCCTTTGATCAAACTGGCAAAGAGCACCCCTCGCTGTGCAGAATTTTTAAAGGCGCTGCGCAAGATCAAGAAGAAGCCGAAGGAGAAACACAAGAACGAGACCGTGATTCAAATGGCGAATCTCTACATGCTGGATACGGGGCAGGACGAGCATGCAGCCCTTGAGATGTTGGGTAGGCCATTTCTGAAGATGGCAAGTGCAATCATCGATGTAAGCAACGGTCCACCCATCATGAAGTGTAGGAGAATGGGGGTAAAGCTCAACATAGAGAATACAAAGAGGCATCCCCATGATCTTGACCCCAAGAGTTTTGTTGCTGTGAGCAACCCGGGATGATTAGAGAGTACTAGGTCGAGCCACGACAATAACTAAGGCATTGCTCGAGAGGCAACCCGAGGTATGTATTTCTTTTCATGTCTTTTCGTTTTTCATGTAGTTAGTTGTTATTGTTTTATCTTGCTTTATTTCGCTTCTGCATTTGTTTTTTGTTTCGTTTTTCGACTAACCTGTAGGAAGGACAGAAGAAAAACCGCGATCGCGGCCTCATCCCCGCAAAAAACAATACGAGAAGAATCTGCGATCGCGGAAATTTTTCCGCGATCGCGGCCGCCGCGGCGATTTTAGGGTTTAGTTGGAAAAAAAAAACGTGATCGCGGTGAATTTTACGCGACCGCTGTTCACAAAAAAAAACGGAAAAAAAAATCCCCAAAAAAAAAAGGTTTTACCGAAGGCCAGCTGTCCAAGTTTCCCATGGAGAGACGGTGCACATGATACTGCCAAGGAGGAGACATTAGCCCCACATTTTTATTTGGCAACGATGATGGCCCTACATTTGACAGCTAAGGAGGAGGAACACTAGAGCCCCCAACACGATTACATCTAGGCTCCACCTTGTGTTCGTTGAAGGCTGTGCAGCCCCGAGTTCTTTGACGTACCACTACACCTTACAATGGATTCCTTTTGGTTGCACAGTAGAGTTTGAGTTTGAAGACCGACGCAACACCGGAGACATGTGCTTTATTGATATACCGCCAGCAACAACTTCCGTGTCCAAGCAAACTCGGCGACGGTTGTGAGTTAATTTTTTGCTCTTCCCTGTGCTTTAATTTTTTTTTCTTGTCTTTCATTACATTGAGGACAATGCAATGTTTAAGCATGGGGGAGTGTTTTATACTTGCTAGTCGTTGAGGAGAAAGAAAAATAATGAAAAAGAAAAAGCCACAAATTTTAAAAAAGGAAAAACTAGAGGCTTAGGTAATAAGCAGGTGGCTTGGACCAACATTAGGCTGGGGTAATAAGAGGTCAAGAGTGATATGAGTTTATTGTGAGCCCATCTATTGAAAAATGAAATGAGTGACTTGGTGAATACCCGAAAGGGCGCCTTGGCAAAATGAGTGAAAAGAAGAAGAGTGATTATTAGGAATCATCATTTTACCTAGCGTGGTGACATAAGAAGAGGTGATATAAGGAGGATTTAGGTAGGTCACTCTGGGAGGCATAAGAAGATAGTTGGAGGCTAGGATTACATTTTTATTCACTCTATGGTGTTCGGGATAAGCTTGGGGGAAGTACTCTGCTTCCCTTTAAGCTTGGTTGTATGTTGTGATTGTGCTTATTGTTTTGGTGCATTGGAGTTTCATGTTAGGTGCAATTCTTAGTGGAGATGGTTTTTCTATGCTTCCTGAGACCTTGGGGGTTTTGATTGGAGGAGTAGGTTTACATTAGCTTACTCGAGAACGAGCAAGGTTTAAGCATGGGGGAATTTGATCAGCGTTACTTTGTAGGGCATATCTGGGAGTTGTTACCGGTGTTTTGGGTACATTTGGAGATGTTTAGAGCACAACTATGGAGAATGAAGTTGAGAAGTAGAAGTGTGGATTTGGTGGTTTGGAAAAGCTTAAACGAAGACTTATTAAAGAAGGAGAGGAGACCACTTGATAAGACCGAGGAAAAGTCGAAGAAAGAAGCCACACGAAGCAGCAGTGAGGAATCCGCGACCGCGGGCGAGCAAGAGGAGTGATCGCGGATAATTCGAGAGCAAGGAGCCAGAAACGGAATTTTCCGCGACCGCGGAAATTCATCCGCGATCGCGGAAATGGGCATCAGCGAAGCGGCGGGATTTCTCCGAAGTCACTTTATTTTACTTTTTCGATTTTCTTTTAATTTCTTTATTTCGTTTACTTTAGTTTATTTCCTTTTTACCTTAAGTTTGTTATCTTTTTAGAACTAGGTTTGGTTTCTAGGTTATTTAACCTAGTTTTCCTAGCAGCTTTTCATTATTCAGTTTTTATTCATCGTTCATTATTCAGCACTTTTTTCCCTTTGAGTTTTATTGTTTCAAGACTATGAAGAACTAAGCACCTTTTGCTTAGTCCGACAATTGAATCCTTCGTTTGAATAATGGTTGTGAGGTTATAAATTTTTTTTTTGAATGTACTGATTCTCTTGTACTTCATCCCATTGATTCTTACTGATTTCGCTTGTTGGATGCAACTAGTTGTTATTAGTAATTGTCTATTGCTAGGGTTTGGTAATTACTGTTTGAGTTACCTAATTCATTAGTAGCAACTACAATATTTTAAGAACTGTTTGGACTGGTTTATTATAGAGAGAATTAGTTGCATGCAATTGTATGACTGTTTGCTATACTTGCATGTATCTATCTAAATTCATGTGCTCATTGCTGCTATTGAATTGAATCATGTAGGTTTTCCTGGTTGTTTGATAGTTAGTATTCTCAGGGTCTGTTTGTCCTGTTTATAACTTAAGATAAGGAATAGGAACATTCATAGGAAAGAATTAGAGATAATCTAGGATCAACCTATCAAATAAATGGTGGATATTTGTTTGGCTAAGTGTTTTTTCCCCAATTGATTACAACCCTATGTTTTGTTTACTTTACTTTGTTTACTTGAAATTCAATCAACCAACCAATCCCCCCTTTGTTACTATTGCATGCAAATTAACATAAAGAAAGACAACTCCTCCCTGTGGGATTCGACCCTTGCTTGCCTATTCTACTGAGTTAGGTTTGTTTAGGATTACTTTGATTGGGCACACGACTTTAGCTCCTATCAAATTGGCGTTGTTGTCGGGGAGGCAAGTTTTGTTTTTTCTTTGTGTGTGTTTGTGTGCCAAATTTTGGTATGGGCCTATCTTATGGTCCACACCCGTGCTACTAATCTTCCACTTCTGAGTCCTAATAGAGAGAACCAGCAAACGAGAGATGGTCGCAGCCCTGCATGCTGAGATTAGGGAACTAAAGAAGATGATACAGATGTATATGACAAACAGCGGACAGTAGCAGGAGCAGCGATATGACCCATACTCCTGCGCATACACTCCAGGGTGGAGAGATTACCCCAATTCGAGTTATGAGAACCAACAATACCCGCTATATGGTCATGACTACCAGGAGTTCTACCCGGGGCCATAGTCGTTCTATCAGCAGGGTACTGCACAGCAATACTATCCAGCTTACGAGCATAGCCCACCGGTGTCCAATCCCTATTCCTCCATGTCTCCAATTCGAGTTATGGGAACCAACAATACCCGCTATATGGTCATGACTACCAGGAGTTTTACCCGAGGCCACAGTCGTTCTATCAATAGGTTACTGCATAGCAATACTATCCAGCTTATGAGCATAGCCCACCGGTGTCCAATCCCTATTCCTCCATGTCTACTGAGGATATGCTTCGATCTCTCACGCAACATGAACAAGAGACGAAGTCCATGCTCCAGAACTTGGAAAAGCAGATGGAGCAACTGGCTGAAGCAACGAGCAGATAGGAGGTCGGCGCGTCAGTGAAACTGATATCGCACCCAGTAGTGCATCAGAGAGAGAGTGCCCTTTCGATGACCATACGAAGTACTGAGCAGCTGCATGTCGTCCCACTAGCTGAAAGAGAACAACAATTTTGTGCGACGGGAGTAGAATACAACGAGATGTCTACAGAAGAGGCCCCGAGACCGCGGGAGGTGCTTTTTGAAGAAGAGCAAAAAATAGTTGAATTTCCGCGACCGCGGACGGATTTCCGCGATCGCGGAAAAGTCGCTACTGAAGAGGAGTTGCTCGATGATTTTCCGCGACCGCGGACGGATATCCGCGATCACGGAACAGCCCTTGGAGACGAAGACCCTCTCGAAGCTGCCTTCGACGCATATGTGCACCCCAATTTTCCTCCGTTCAGTTCATTAAAGCCTCCCGCACCCTTTCTCGAGGCTCTGAAGGACACCAGAAAGGTGGATAACATCAAGGATTTATTTGAAACCTTCAGTAACTGCGAGGCAAACGCCCCTTTGATCAAACTGGAAAAGAGCATCCCTCGTTGTGCAGAATTTTTAAAGGCGCTGCGCAAGATCAAGAAGAAGCCGAAGAAGGAACACAAGAAGGAGACCGTGATTCAAATGGCGAATCTCTACATGCTGGATACGGGGCAGGACGAGCATGCAGACCCTGAGATGTTGGGTAGGCCATTTCTGAAGATGGCAAGTGCAATCATCGATGTAAACAACAGTCCACCCATTATGAAGTGCAGGAGAATGAGGGTAAAGCTCAACATAGAGAATACAAAGAGGCATCCCCCTGATCTTGACCCCAGGGCTTCAGTTGCTGTGAGCAACCCGGGATGATTAGAGAGTACCAGGTGGAGCCACGACAATAACTAAGGCGTTGCTCGGGAGGCAACCCGAGGTATGTATTTCTTTTCATGTCTTTTCATTTTTCATGTCGTTAGTTGTTATTGTTTTATCTTGCTTTATTCCGCTTCTGCATTTGTTTTCCGTTTCGTCTTTCGACTAACCCGCAGGAAGAACAGAAGAAAAATCGCAATCGCGGCCTCAGCCCGGCGATCGCGGCAAACAATACGAGAAGAATCCGCGATCGTGAAAATTTTTCGCGGCCGCCGCGGCGATTTTAGGGTTTAGTTGGAAAAAAAATAAAAAATCCGCGATCGCGGTGAATTTTCCGCAACCGCGGTACTGTTCACAAAAAAAATCGGAAAAAAAAAATCAAAAAAGAAAAGGTTTTACCGAAGGCCAGCTGTCCAAGTTTCCCATGGAGAGACGGTGCACATCATGCTGACAAGGAGGAGACATTAGCCCCACATTTTTATTTGGCAACGACGATGGCCCTACATTTGACAGCTGAGAAGGAGGAACACTAGAGCCCCCAACACGATTACATATGGGCTCCACCATGTGTTCGTTGAAGGCCGTGCATCCCCGACTTCTTTGATGTACCACTACACCTTAAAATGGATTCCTTTTGGTTGCATAGTAGAGTTTGAGTTTGAAGACCGGCACAACACCAGATACATGTGCTTTATTGATATACCGCCAGCAACAACTTCTGTGTCCAAGCCAACTCGGCGACGGTTGTGAGTTAATTGTTTGCTCTTCCCTGTGCTTCAATTTTTTTTCTTGTCTTTCATTACATTGAGGACAATGCAATGTTTAAGCATGGGGGAGTGTTCTATACTTGCTAGTCGTTGAGGAGAAAGAAAAATAATGAAAAAGAAAAAGCCACAAATTTGAAAAAAGGCAAAACTAGAAATCCTGGGATAAGTCGAAAACCCGAAAGGGCGGCTTAGGTAATAAGCAGGTGGCTTGGACCAGCATTAGGCTGGGGTAATAAGAGGTCAAGAGTGATGTGAGTTTATTGTGAGCCCATCTATTGAAAAATGAAATGAGTGGCTTGGTGAAAACCCGAAAGGGCGCCTTGGCAAAATGAGTGAAAAGAAGAAGAGTGATTATTAGAAATCATCATTTTACCTGGCGTGGTGACATAAGAAGAGGTGATATAATGAGGATTCGGGTAGGTCACTCTGGGAGGCATAAGAAGATAGATGGATGCTAGGATTACATTTTTATTCACTCTATGGTGTTCAGGATAAGCTTGGGGGAAGTACTCTGCTTCCCTTTAAGCTTGGTTGTATGTTGTGATTGTGCTTATTATTTTGGTGCCTTGGAGTTTCATGTTAGGTGCAATTCTTAGTGGAGATGGTTTTTCTATGCTTCCTAAGACCTTGGGGGTTTTGATTGGAGGAGTAGGTTTACATTAGCTTACTCGAGAACGAGCAAGGTTTAAGCATGGGGGAATTTGATCAGCGTTACTTTGTAGTGCATATCTAGGAGTTGTTACCGGTGTTTTGGGTACATTTAGAGATGTTTAGAGCACAACTATGGAGAATGAAGTTGAGAAGTAGATGTGTGGATTTGGTGGTTTGGAGAAGCTTAAACGAAGACTTATTGAAGAAGGAGAGGAGACCACTTGAGAAGACCGAGGAAGAGTCGAAGAAAGAAGCCACACGAAGCAGTAGCGAGGAATCCGTGACCGCGGGCGAGCAAGAGGAGTGATCGCGGATAATTCGAGAGCAAGGAGCCAGAAACGGAATTTTCCGCGACCGCGGAATTTCATCCACGATCGCGGAAATGGGCATCAACGAAGCGGCGGGATTTCTCCGAAGTCCCTTTATTTTACTTTTCCGATTTTCTTTTAATTTCTTTATTTCGTTTACTTTAGTTTATTTCCTTTTTAGCTTAAGTTTGTTATCTTTTTAGAACTAGGTTTGGTTTCTAGGTTATTTAACCTAGTTTTCCTAACAGGTTTTCATTATTCAGTTTTTATTCATCGTTCATTATTCATCACTTTTTTCCCTTTGAGTTTTATTGTTTCAAGACTATGAAGAACTAAGCACCTTTTGCTTAGTCCAACAATTGAAGCCTTCGTTTGAATAATGGTTGTGAGGTTATAATTCTCTTTCTTTTCCTTTGAATGTATTGATTCTCTTGTGCTTCATCCCATTGATTCTTACTGATTTCGCTTGATGGACGCAACTAGTTGTTATTAGTAATTGTCTATTACTAGGGTTTGGTAATTATTGTTTGAGTTACCTAATTCATGAGTAGCAACTATAATATTCTAAGAACTGTTTGGACTGGTTTATTGTAGAGAGAATTAATTGCATGCAATTGTATGACTGTTTGCTACACTTGTATGTATCTATCTAAATTCTTGTGCTCATTGCTGCTATTGAATTGAATCATGGAGGTTTTCCTGGTTGTTTGATAGTTAGTATTCTCATGGTCTGTTTGTCCTATTTATAACTTAAGAAAAGGAATAGGAACATTCATAGGAAAGAATTAGAGATAATCTAGGATCAACCTATCAAATGAATGGTGGATATTTGTTTGGCTAAGTGTTTTTCCCCAATTGATTACAACCCTTTGTTTTTTTTACTTTACTTTGTTTACTTGAAATTCAATCAACCAACCAACCCCCCCTTTGTTACTATTGCATGCAAATTGACATAAAGAAAGACAACTCCTCCCTGTGGGATCGACCCTTGCTTGCCTATTCTACTGAGTTAGGTTTGTTTAGGATTACTTTGATTGGGCACACGACTTTAGCTCCTATCAATCTGCGTCACCCCAAACTCTGTCTTCTCATCTCTTTCACTCCGCCGCCGACACTACGGCCACCACTCGATCTTCTTTGAGTCTATCCCCTCTGCCGCCGACGCTACGGCCCTCACTCGATCTTTCGAGTCTATCTCCTCTGCTGCCGACACTACGGCTTCGCTCTCCATCTCGAGCCACCATTCCAACAACGCATTCCACCTCCTCAACCCCACTTTCGACGCATGCGACTTCCCACCAAGATCATAGATCCGGCATCAAAAGCAGGAACGCATCAACTGGCATCAGAGCCTTTGATCTTGTAAGTTGCTTGTCAAGTTCTCATTTGTTCACGAATTTTTTTCTCCCCCATCATCCTTGCTTCCTCGTTTGTGACAAAAAAATTTCTCTTCAAACACATGCTTGTCCAATCGGTTTCTACAAGAGAATCTCTTGGCCGATAATTGCTTGATCTCCTCGCGAAATTTGTGTGATTTGCTCGCGTGAAATCTTCTGACATTAATTGCTTAATTTGCTTAATTAATTTCGTGAATTTCGCATGCCATAAATGCCATATCTTCTTGTTGATTGACTGCCATAAATCTGCATATTCTTCTCTCTCCTATCGCGTCAATCTCGCGATTTCTTTCTATATTAGTTACTTAGCCGATTTTATTTTGTTTCATATAATTCTTATCCGATCTTCAATCAAAAGTCAAAACAAGATCTCGGATTTGAATTTCAAATTCAAAAAAAAAGTCAAGTCGCATTCAAAAAAAAGAAAGAAAAAAGAACGCGACTTAATTCAAAAAAAAAAAGAAAAAAAATAAGGAAAGTTAAAATAAGGCAACCTTCTTTCCCCCTCTCGGCTAGGCTCATCTTCTTCATCTCCCCACAGTCTAGGTTAATGATAGAGGCTAAAGTCGTATCGCCTTTTCAAAATAATCCTAAACAAACCTAACTCAGTAGAATAGGCAAGTAAGGGTCGAATCCCACAGGGAGGAGTTGTCTTTCTCTATGTCAATTTGCATGCAATAATAACAAAAGGGGGTTTTGGTTGTTTGTTGGTAAACAAGTAAACAAAGGAAACAAAAGCAAAGGTTTGTAATCAAATTGGGAAAAACACTTAGCCAAACAAATATCCAGCATTCATTCGATTGATTGGTCCTAGGTTATCTCTATTCCTTCCTTTGATTATTCCTGTCCCTATTCTGAAATAGTTACCAGTCCATGCAACCCTTACTATCGAACGCACAAGAAACCATCAAGATTTAGAACAATAGTAGCATAGAGCATAGGAATTAACTAGGATACATGCAATACTTAACAACCCGTCAGTACTCGACATGTAATCAATTCTCTTCACAATAAACTAGTCCTAGAATATCATGGATGCTACAAAAGATAAGGAATCTCAACCCGAAATATCCAAACCCTAGCAATAGACAATTACTAATATCAACTAGGTGATCAAGCTAGTCAAATAAATAAGAATCAATAGGAATATGCTCAAGAGAAAAGATATAATCCAATGGACTAGGAAATAGAGTTATAACCTCACAATCATGAATCAAATGAAGGCTTCTGTAACACCCCCAAATTTAACCCCATTTGAAAGCGTTACTACCGATGACCCCGGACGTAAACCCCGAAGTCACCCCAGGCTTTTTCGACGTCATAACTGACTTAAAACATAGTTACAATACTAAGATCATAACTTTTATTAAACCACATGGTCGCGGAATTACACGATTCCAAAAACGACCCAATTAATCAGAAATACAACAGCGAGAGTCTTTAACAAAATACAAAATAGCACAGCGGAAATCTTTTAAACAAGGCGACAAAACAACTTGTCGAAAACAAAACACCATCCATTCTCATAGTCGTTCTAGCCTTCACGGATCTTCAACACACCTGATGTGCCGAATCGAACGGATGACACCAGCCAACCATGCAAGGAATATAACGGTTGGTTAGTCTACATGAATAGACTAGCAAGGGTACAAAGCAGAGTGGTTCGAAGCAGTCGTATTAGGTTAGACTCATCGTCCCTCGAATAATAACCGAGTACGCTAGTCAACCATCATACTCCTACTAGAATATCAAAAGGTATGCACAAGAGAAGATTCTGGAGACCAAGTCTCACAGCAATCAATCCCAAAAAGAAGACTCCAAAATGAAATGAGCCTTATAGGAAACATGATAACAAATGTTGGAAAACATAACCAAACACACACAACCACATCACACAAGTATCGCATACGAGCGATCTACAACTAAGATGAGCTTTTCCTAGCTGCTCTAGCGCCTAGCTGCACTACTCGCCAAACATTTTAAATAAGTGCTTACTCATACGGCACTTTATATTATGGTCAAGGCATTTTAATTATGTGCATTATTCATTGCACGTATCTTATTAAATGTCATCACACACACACATCACGTTAAGCTTTTAACATACATGTCCCGCCACTCGTGAAACACATATTGAACCGGGTTGTGACACCTGCAGAGTGCACCACTTCTTACTCCACTCGAGTATAGAAGTCAGTCAATGACTTTACAAATTTATTATAAAGAGACGACAGGACCTCTCATCCATTGTCCCTACGAATACTCGTTCTGACTAAACAGTCAAACACACAACAATTCATATACATGACCATCACGGCCCAACCTGCACAAACATCTATATCCTTGCCCACCTGGCAGTCATCCTAGATTTAATAATCTAAACACACACACAATAAATCACATCAAAGTCCCTTAAGGTCTTCACCTGCACAAAATCTACAATATACTAGCGTCGGTTCTAGCAAAATATACAACCTAGTATAATATCTTCTTTTTGATCACATAACGTTATCAAACAATTCCAACATACTTAACAATCATCCCAAATTAATTAACAACAAAACTATTGATAATTAATTGAAATATGGAATGATGAGCAAGAGCGAACCGCCACTTGCCTTAGATCCGACAACTTCGAATCAAGCTGAGCAACGTCTAGTTCCTGGATCTGAAACTGGAGCAAATCTTGGATATTAAATCCCTAAGAAATGGCTCATAACAAGATCCTAAGTTAGATTCCATACACTTATATATGAATCTAAAAGAATACGAAAAGAACTCAAAGGAAACGAGCAAAGCCCAAAGCCAAACCACAAAACACACAACTCGGACACACATACCGCGATCGCTGCAGGTCGCGGTCGGTCGCGGTTTTCGTGCTGTGACAGTGGCTAGCTCGCGAGACAACAATGGAGAATTTCTTACCCAAACCGATTTGTTTGCCTTCGATTTGTTTATGGTTCGATCTCCCAACACCTCAAAGCTTCTCACAACACTCAAGAGCACCTTCTCAACTCAAGAGACACTCGAAATCTCCCACACACGAAGCTCACAAACTCGGCTTTAATGGAGAAAAACAGAGGAAAACAGAGGAGAAGAAGAAGAAGAAGAGAGCTTCCACTTTGGCTTTCACCTCCTTTTATAGCTCCAATCCGAGCCTCATCTGAGGGGACAAGGGGACAAAGGCGAAGGGCAAGTTGGCTGCCCACTTGGCCTGCCCAAAAACAGAGAAAACAGAGCGCTACAGTAACCGCCACGCGAGGAAGACGACTCTGCCCAGCTCTTGGCATTATCGCGATCGCGGCCGGTCGCGGTGAATCGCGGTTGATCGCGGTCAATCGCGGTGAGTCGCGGTTTTAAGGCCGACTTCGTTAATTCTTATCCGAACTTGGTTTGGATTAAATTTCTTAACTCTGGGTTAAATATATTTGTACATTAACGATACATTAACCCCGAAAACACCTCAACTGTATTATATAATGCTCGGAAAATTTTACAGAGCTCAGACCCCTTTTCAGAAGGTCCGAGACTCACTGAATTAAATCCGTCTAGCAAAACGGGCATAAGAAAAATTTAAAAATAATTCAAAATACCCTTAAAAATTACGGGGTGTTACAGCTTCAATTGTCGGACTAAGCAAAGGGTGCTTAGTTCTTCATAGTCTTGAAAACAATAAAACTCTAAAGGAAAATTGAACGTAGAATGAAAACTGAATAATGAAAGGCTGCTATGGAAATTAGGTTAAATAACCTAAAAACCAAACCTAATGCTAAAAAGATAACAAGTCTAATCTTAGAAGGAAATAAAATACACTGAATAAAAGAAAAGGGAATAAATAAAATAAATAAAAATCTTCGGAAAAACTCTTCGGACGCGCTGATGCAGATTTCCGCGACCGCGGAAGAATTTCCGCGATCGCTACTTCTTCGTCTTCTTGGGTGGCTTCCTTCTCTCTTCAATATATCTTCATTTAAGCTTCTCCAAACCACCATATTTGCACATCTACTCCTCAACTCCATTCTCCACAATTGTGCTCTAATCATCTCCAAATGGTACCCAAAACTCCGGTAACAACCCCTAGTTACACCCTACAAAGTAGAGCTGGTCAAATTCCCCCATGCTTAAACTTTGCTCGTCCTCGAGTAAGCTAAAATAAACCTACTCCTCCAATCAAATCCCCAAGGTCTCAAGAAGCATAGAAAAATCATCTCCACTAAGAATTGCACCTAAACATGAATCTCCAAGGCACCAACACAATAACACAACATACAAGCTTAAAGGAAAGCAGAGTACTTCCCTCAAGCTTATCCCGAACACCATAGAGTGAATAAAAATCTAATCCTAATATCCATCTATCTTCTTATGCCTCCCAGAGTAACCTACTTGAATCCTCCTTATATCACCTCTTCTTATGTCACCACGCCAGGTAAAATGATGATTCCCAATAATCACTCTTCTTCTTTTCACTCATTTTGCCAAGGCGCCCTTTCGGGTTTTCACCAAGCCACTCATTTCATTTTTCAATAGATGGGCTCACATAAAACTCACATCACTCTTGACCAATTATTACCCCAGCCTAATGCTGGTCCAAGCCACCTGCTTATTACCTAAGCCGCCCTCTCGGGTTTTTGACTTATCCCAGGATTTCTATTTTTGCCTTTTTTTGTATTTTTGGCTTTTTCTTTTTCTGTATGTCCTCAACGACTAGCAAGTATAGAACACTCCCCCATGCTTAAACATTGCATTGTCCTCAGTGTAATGAAAGACAAGAAAAAAATTGAAGCACAGGGAAGAGCAAAAAATAACTCACAACCGTCGCCGAGTTGGCTTGGACTTTGGAAGTTGTTGCTGGCGGTATAACAATAAAAGCACATGTCTCTGGTGTTGCGCGGGTCTTCAAACTCAAACTCTACCGTGCAACCAAAAGAAATCCACTGTAAGGTGTAGTGGTACATCAAAGAATCGGGGTTGTACGGCCTTCAATGAACACAAAAATGGGGCCCATATGTAATCATGGTGTGGGCCCTGGTGTTCCTCCTTCCCAGCTGTCGAATGTAGGGCCATCATCGTTGCCAAATAAAAATATGGGGCGAATGTCTCCTCCTTGGCAGAATGATACGCACCTACCTCGTGTAAAATTCGGACAGGCTAGCCTCCGGTAGAACTTTTTTTTTCGATTTTTTTTTGAAGGAGACTTACAGTGGTATTTCCGCTACCGCAAAAATGTTTCTAGTATGGAACACCGTCTTCGATTTTGGCTCGAGTCTCCTACTTGCAAGTTAGTCTAATGCAAAAACAAAAGCAAAAACAAAATGAAACAAAAACAACTAAAGACATGGAATGAAAAGACAAGAAAAGAAATACATACCTCGGGTTGCCTCCCGGATAGCGCTTTAGTTATTATCGTGGCTCAACATGGTACTCTCCCGATCAACTTGGGTTGCTCACATCAATTGAGCACTCGGGGTCTCCATCCGGAGGGTGTCGCTTTGAATCATCTATGCTGAATCCGACCCTCACCCCATCAAATTCCATTGTGAGCGAACCGCTGCTCACATCAATCTTTGTATCCGCCGTGTTTATAAACGGCCTTCCTAGCATCATAGGGGCAGCATTCTTGTCCTTCCCCGTATCCATCACAAAGAAGTCCGCAAAGAATATCAATTTGTCAACCTCTACCATCACATCCTGCACCACTCCCTTGGGGTACACATAGGAATTGCCCGCCAGCTGGATCACAATCCCTGTCTTCTCTAATTGTCCGACCTCTAGAGACTCGTACAGCGAGAGAGGCAACACATTAATTGAGGCACCCAAATCAAGCATGGCCTTGTCGAACAAGGTGCCCCCAATCTTGCAAGGAATAGTGAACATCCCCGGATCACTCGCCTTCTTAGGTAACTGCTTTTGCAGCATAGCAGATACATTCTCGCTGACCTGGACTTTATTCTTCTCCTTTATCACCTTTTTCCTCTTTATCGTGCATAGCTTCTTCAAGAATTTAGCATAACGAGGGATGCTATTAACCAGCTTGAGTAAAGGAACATTTACCTCATAGTTGTTGAAGGTCTCGAACAATTCGTTATTATTCGTCGGCCTCCTTGTGTCCTTTAGAGCTTCGGGAAAAGGAGCGGGAGGCTTCAATGTGCTGAGCGGGGGGAAATTGGGTCGCATATATCCATCGTAGGCGTCTTCGAGAGGAACTGGAACTCCAGAGACGTTTCCGCGATCGCGGATATATGTCCACGGTCGCGGATTGTCTTCGAACAACTCCTCGTCTCCAGTGATTTTTCCGCGATCGCAGAATTCTGTCCGCGGTCGCGGATTACTCTCGAACAGGTCTTCAGAAAGGATTTTGCCATGATCGCGGAATTCTGTCTGCGGTCGCGGATTAGCGTCGATTTCGTGCTCCTCTTTGCCAGTAGCCAATCCGCGATCGCGGCCGTCTGTCCCGCAGTCGCGGATTACTTTCTGTTGTGCTCGGGTTTCCTCCACTTGCACTCCGCTCCTCAGCGTCATGGCGCATACATTCTCCCTCGGGTTGACTACCATTTGAGATGGTAGTTTGCCCGAGTCCCGGGCTTCCAGTCTGCTCACTGCGATGGAGATCTGCCCCACTTGCTTCTCCAAGTTCTGAATACTCGACTGCATCTCTTGATTTTGTTGAACCATAGTATTGCTCAATGTTGCTACAGTCTAAACTAGTGACTCCTGGTTCTTGACTACCGTTGATACGGTTAGGGTGAGGGCCCTGATCTGGTCCTCACTGGACATAGATGAACTTGAGCCTTGGCCTTGGGGTCTTTGGTCATATGGAGCTCGAAATTGTTGTTGTTGACCCCCAGGCTGCTGAAATTGTTGTGGGCGGGGTAGAAATTGTGGTGGCCTCTGTTGATACTCTTGATTCTCCTGGCCTTGAGGGGTACTCTGCTGATTCCCATATCTCAGATTGGGGTGATCTCTCCACCCTAGATTGTACGTGTTGGAGTACGGGTCATATCTTGGCCTTGAAGGGCCGTATCCTCCAATAGCATTCACCTCAGCAGTGGGCTCCTGCAGCGTGGGACATGCATCGGTTGGATGCATCGTGTCATAGCATATCCCACATGATTTGACTTGCTGCTGGCCACCCTTCATCATGTACCACCTCATCATCTCCTTCATCTCAGCCATGTCAGAAAGTAATGAAGAATTTAGCTGAGAGTCCGCAGCTCTGACTGTTTGGGCGCTCTTTCTCCTATTGAACTGTCTTGAGCCCTCCGAAAGCTCAAAGAAAACCTCATACGCATCAGCTGGCGTCTTGTTCAAGATGTTTCCTCCGCAGGCTGCATTTACCATTCGACGCTCCTCGTCAAGAAGGCCACCGTACAAATAAAGTACGAGGTCTTGTTCTGAATACCCATGGTAAGGGCAGCTAGAAATCAGCCTCTTGAACCTCTCGTAGTACTCGTACAATGACTCAGCAGCCTGTTGTTCAATGTTGCTTATGCTCCTCTTCAGGTTGTTGAGCTTTGTCGCAGGGAAGTACTTTTCCAGGAAGGCTTTCGTCATTTTAGCCCATGTGTCTATGCTTCCTGGAGGCAAATAGTAGAACCAATCATTCGCCGCATCCTTTAGCGAAAAAGGAAAGGCCCTCAGCTTGATCTGGTCCTCAGTCACGCCCTTTGGCTTCATGCTGGTGTAGACGGAATGAAACTCCGAAAGATGCTTGTTGGGGTCTTCTCCACTCATCCCATGGAAGTGGGGGAGTAAGTGGATTAACCCGGACTTCAACTCAAAGTTGACTCCATCCGCCAGCTCAGGGAACTGCATAGCCAGCGGTTGCTGCTGTAGATTAGGGGCAGTCAACTTCCTCAGCGTCTGTTGTGCATCAGCCATCTCAAAACAAGGATTATCAAAACACAGAACTCTGTTTATCTTGCGGTTCCTAGAAAGGGTTCTCTCAATCTCTGTGTCACAAGCAAGAATGGGAGAGTCAGTAGCACGGGTGTGGACCATAAGATAGGTCCACACAAAAAATTGGCACACAAACACACACAAAGAAAAAACAAAATTTGCCTTCCCCGGCAACGGCGCCAATTTGATAGAGGCTAAAGTCGTATCGCCTTTTCAAAATAATCCTAAACAAACCTAACTCAGTAGAATAGGCAAGTAAGGGTCGAATCCCATAGGGAGGAGTTGTCTTTCTCTATGTCAATTTGCATGCAATAATAACAAAAGGGGGTTTTGGTTGTTTGTTGGTACACAAAGGAAACAAAAGCAAAGGTTTGTAATCAAATTGGGAAAAATACTTAGCCAAACAAATATCCACCATTCATTCGATTGATTGGTCCTAGGTTATCTCTATTCCTTCCTTTGATTATTCCTGTCCCTATTCTGAAATAGTTACCAGTCCTACCAGTCCAGACAACCCTTACTATCGAACGCACAAGAAACCATCAAGATTTAGAACAATAGTAGCATAGAGCATAGGAATTAACCAGGATACATGCAATACTTAACAACCCGTCAGTACTCGACATGTAATCAATTCTCTTCACAATAAACTAGTCCTACTAGTCCTAGAATATCATGGATGCTACAAAAGATAAGGAATCTCAACCCGAAATATCCAAACCCTAGCAATAGACAATTACTAATATCAACTAGGTGATCAAGCTAGTCAAATCAATAAGAATCAATAGAAATATGCTCAAGAGAAAAGATATAATCCAAAGGACTAGGAAATAGAGTTATAACCTCACAATCATGAATCAAATGAAGGCTTCAATTGCCGGACTAAGCAAAGGGTGCTTAGTTCTTCATAGTCTTGAAAATAATAAAACTCCAAAGGAAATTTGAACGTAGAATGAAAACTGAATAATGAAAGGTTGCTATGGAAATTAGGTTAAATAACCTAAAAACCAAACCTAATGCTAAAAAGATAACAAGTCTAACCTTAGAAGGAAATAAAGTACACGGAATAAAAGAAAAGGGAATAAATAAAATAAATAAAAATCTTCGGAAAAACTCTTCGGACGCGCTGTTGCAGATTTCCGCGACCGCGGAAGAATTTCCGCGATCGCGGAAAATACCCTGATGCTCTCGAATTAACCGCGACCAGAAGCCTTGCTCTTCCGCGACCATCCGCGCCCGCGGCGGCACTTCCGCAATCGCGGATCTTCATAGACCCGCTTTGTTCTACTTCTTCGTCTTCTTGGGTGGATTCCTTCTCTCTTCAATATATCTTCATTTAAGCTTCTCCAAACCACCATATTTGCACATCTACTCCTCAACTCCATTCTCCGCAATTGTGCTCTAATCATCTCCAAATGGTACCCAAAACTCCGGTAACAACCCCTAGTTACACCCTACAAAGTAGCGCTGATCAGTTAACACCTCAAAGGTTGGTTCTTGTGTGTTTGGGTTGTTTACGTAAGAGGTTAAGACTTTTTTCAATTAGTTTCGTTTGGATTTGTGCTTGCATATCACACTTGTTTTGATTGCCTTAAGCCGCCCTCACGTCCAAAAGAACGCGCCCTCCTACGTGAACAATTGTTACTTGCTAGTTGCTTACTTGTTCTTTGGTTTTGAATTGTCTTTTGTTCGTTTTACTCGCGATGTCTGGTCATATTGTGATAGGTAGCCTCACGGCACCCACCGGAGGGAATGTTCAAGGAGAAGGCAACAACCACCCTCCACCACAAAACATCGCGCAACATGAAGTGGTACCGCTCGCCAACCCTCCTCTACCAGATCCCATTCTAGAGCTCTCGCAGGAACAACGCGAGATCCAAGAACTTCGGCGCCAAGTTGCCGAATTCCAGGCCATACAACGCACTGCGGCGGCACAACCCACACCAACTTTGCAAGTACCTATGGACACCTTGGCCGCACCGCGTCAAACTGAAGCCGGACCAAGTAAACAGCGCGTTGACAAGGGCAAAGGAGTCATGCCCCCCTCCTCCAACTTGCAGCCGCGTCTTCAAAGGATCCAATCGGTGATCGAAAGCCGCCAAGGCTATGTGTCACATCATGACCGCTATGCACCACAGGCAACACCAGTCGGCCACGACAGCGACTCCGACCGTGATGAGGATTCCCATGGTGAGTACTCTGAACCCTTTGACTTCAATGACAAGTATGAAGCAAGGGGGACAAGACGCCACCGCGAGATTCCCTCAACACCAATTGTCGGCCGAGCCAGACGAGAAGAACGCGACTCAGGTCTGCCGTGTCGATCCAATCACGCCCCAAACATTGTGCCGCGTCACCGCCGACATGATCCCACCACAGTGCCTTTCGACGTCCATGACCACCTTGGCCATCAAAGTACGCGCACTCCGCGTTATGGCTCCGATGGCTATGGATCGACGATGCCAACAATTCATGATGATTTCAATGAGTTCGACGATGAGGAGATGAAAGACGCAGGGCTCATCAATCCAGGCTCCTTCCATCCTCCCCTTGGTGACCCCATTGAACTCCAAGATAGGCCCACGGATTGGATTCCACCACCACTCTAACCAGTAACACCACCACATCGCGTCCCAGGCGACCGAAGACGTGACACTCATGGCCACCACCACGAGGACATTCCATGTGACTTTCGCCGACAACACGATGCCCCTGATCAGAGAAGAAGACAAGGATGCGTTGACTATAACGCGCCTCCTAGGGACGTTGTCGCTGACGATTTCCAGGATCGCCAAGTTTATCGTCATCGCGCTCAAGAAGCTGACCAAGGCGCTTATGCACCACCACCTGCTCAACATCCACCAAGACTTAACCGCCATGAGGTAAAAGTATAAAATGGAGCATTTCTTTGGGGAATATGATCCCGCTGTGTTTCTTGAGTGGTTGCAGGCCACAGAATATACCTTGCGCTATACCAAAGTCCCCCCAAAAGAGCATGTTGACAAGGCAACGCTACACTTCCGAGGTACTGCACGCGTTTGGTACCACAGGTTCGTGGACGATCGCATTCGTCGACACCTTGCTCCCGTCACAGATTGGCACCAGCTCGTGTATGTCATGACCCAGAAGTACGTGCCATCAGACTACCGAAACTAGATGCGCATAGAGATCGCTATGGTGCGGCAAGGCTCCCAAACACCTCTGGAGTTCTTCTCCCAGTTGGAGGACATGTACTACAAAGCCAACATCAGTGTCGCCCCGTCCACACTGCGAACAAAATTTCTCAGTGGCTTGAATGTCTCCATTCGTGACCAACTCGAGATTTTGCCGATCAAGGATCTGAATACCTTGACTCACACCGCGATGCAGATCTATAAACAACAAATACGTCGTCGGCAATCCACTTGGCAAACTCCGGGTCAAAGAAGGTACGATTCTAACTCTGGTTAATTCCCTTCTACTAATGTGCGCGGCCCACCCACAGGAACCACCGCGTCAAATCAAACCAGACAGGGAAAGATCGCGACAACATCCAACAATGCTACTCGCGCGCCGCCATCAAAGGGCACATCACCAACTCTAGAACGCACGCGTGACGTGGAATGTTACAAGTGTGAAGGAATAGGGCACTACCAGAAAAATTGCCCAAACAACAAGAAGGTCCTCTTCTCCAACATCTCCGCAGGATATGAGGACGAGGACACACCCCTTGAGACCATCGAAGAAGGGTTCGAAGATGACGAGGAGGCTTACACCTGTGAAGCCACCGCGCTACATGAAGGCACACCTCTGACCCTTGTAACGCGACGTCTCCTCACTGTCAAGGAAGCAACTCTTGGCGACCAACGCGAGAACCTATTCCACACGCGTTGCTTGGTCAAGACCGCGTCCTTGAGCGTCATCATCGATGGAGGCAGCTGTTGCAACATAATCAATGAAAACGTGGTCACTCATTTCAACCTCCCCACCACTCCTCACCCACAACCATATGGTCTACAATGGATTTCTTCGAGTTCTGGTAACACTGTAACTCGTCAATGTCAGATTTCTTTCTCCATTGGTCAATATACAGATTCGGTCCTTTGTGATGTCATTGCAATGGACGCCAGACATCTTTTTCTGGGGCGCCCATGGCAATTTGACAGGCGCATTCTTCACGATGGCTATTTAAACACTTATGTGTTTACTTACCACGGGAAATGCATCACGCTCTTACCTATGTCTTCTCATGAGATTTTACAAGACCAGGTTGAGCGTGATCGATAGAGGGCAATGGAAGCCTCCAAGAATCAGAGTCCAAGTAGCATGCGTTCTTCCACTGGCCACGAAGTCGCTACCACCGACAACGTGTCCACTGATCGAACGCGTTCCAATGACGGGCCAAAGACCACACCAAAAACCACCAAGTTGAAAGGTACTTGTGAGCACATACTGCTGTTGGTGCGACCAAGCGACCTCACTGCCCCCTTGAATGGCAAGCCCCATGTTTCCTTTTAGTGCACACGCGTTGCAACCCAGAGAGCCCTATCCAGGTAGCTTTGCCGAACGCGATTTCTGAGATGCTCGATGAGTTGAAAGACTTATTCCCAGAGGAGCTTTCCCAGGGCCTTCCACCTTTGCGAGGCATTGAGCACCAAATTGACTTGGTGCCTGGTGCCTCCCTTCCTAATCGCGCTGCATATCGCACTGGCCCAGATGAAACCAAGGAACTACAACGCCAAGTGCAAGAACTTCTGGATCGCGGCTACGTAAGGGAATCCCTAAGCCCTTGCGCGGTCCCCGTAATCCTGGTCCCAAAGAAAGATGGCCCATGGCGCATGTGTATCGACTACCGTGCCATCAATCAGATCACAGTCAAGTACAAGCATCCAATACCGCGCCTTGATGACATGCTCGATGAGTTGCATGGTGCGACCCACTTCACCAAGATTGACTTGAAGAGCGGATATCACCAGATTCGCATGAAAGAGGGTGATGAATGGAAGACCGCGTTCAAGACCAAATATGGGCTGTATGAATGGCTAGTCATGCCATTTGGTCTCACCAACGCGCCGAGCACCTTCATGAGGCTCATGAACCATGTGTTGCGGGAATTTCTAGGGAAATTTGTTGTAGTTTACTTTGATGATATTCTGGTGTATTCGCGTAGTCTTGAAAATCATGTAAAGCACATTAGGCTTGTATTAGAGTGCTTGAGACGCGAACACTTGTACGCCAACCTTGGCAAGTGTTGTTTTGCATCCGACACTACCAACTTTCTGGGCTACGTGTTATCCAAAGATGGACTCCGCGTAGATGACGACAAAGTGAAGGCCATCCGGGATTGGCCAACACCCACCACACCGACAATGGTTAGAAGCTTCCTTGGCTTGGAAGGCTTCTATAAGAGATTTGTCTGCAACTTCAGCTCCATCGCCGCGCCACTCCATGAGCTCACAAAGAAAAACGCCGCGGTGAATTGGAAAGACAATCACGCGTTCAACGCGTTGAAAGATGCCATGTGCAACGCGCCACTACATTAACTCCCAGACTTCACCAAACCCTTTGAAGTGGAATGTGACGCGTCCAATGTGGGGATTGGTGGAGTCCTCTGTAACGCCTCGCTTTTTTTTAGGTTATTCAGCCAAGTTTCGGGTCGGAACTTCTTTTAAGGGGGAGGTGATGTAATATCCCTCATTTTAATAAAGAGTATTTTGATAATGTTCCTAACCCCCGTATCACAAACCGGATTAATTTCAGAGAAGTTCAGACACTCTGTAATTTGTTTGATCTCTGTAATATTTTTCCTGAGTGGTATAAAATACATTCGACGTATTTTCGGGGCTTAGAATACTCATTCGGGTGCAAAGATATTAACCGAGTACGAATATATTTAACCTGGGGTTAAAAACTCATACCCGTACTTAACCCGGACAACAGAGGACAAAAGGGCCTAGATTTGGCGTTGACCGCACCCGCGGTCAAGTGGCCGCACCCCGCGGTGAAGGCCAATTCTGTAAGGCGGTCTGGGGAGGCTCGCCGCACCCGCGGTGAGGCCATCGCACCCCGCGGTGTCGTCATTTCTTCTCTGCAGCGCCGGACTTCAGACGTCGTGTCGTCTTTGCCTCTGCAACTGTCCCATCCGGTCGTTGTAGGCGCCTACCATGAGTCACCTGGTTGCTTGACCTCCTTGCTTGGGCTATAAAAGGCAAGCAGCTGGAGTGGAGTTGAATCACAACTCTCAAACTCTCTCTCTCAAATCTCTCATTTCCATTGTTACCGGAAAGCTCAAGCTTTCGCCGGAGCTACCATAGGAGGAGAAGGTACTCTCAAAGTGGTGTTTAGAAGTGCAAAGGACTTGGAGATCGAAGCCCATCCAAATCGAAGCCAAACGTGTCGATCTAGGTGAGTTCTCGTCGTCGTCGTCTCGCCATTGTCACACCACCGCACCCGCGGTCAAGGCCGGCGCACCCGCGGTGGGCTGGGCTCGTGGTGTGGCTTTGGGTCTTGTGGTCTCGAGCGAGGCTTTGTTCCTTCAATTCCTTTCGTCTCTTCTTAGATTCGTATATTTGGTTATCGAATCTAACTTAGGGTCTCGTTATGGGTCGTTCCGTAGGGATTTGCTACCCAAGATCTGTCCCTGCTTCGGACCCAGAAACTTGTCATCTCTAAGCTTTGTTCAAGCTTTCGTCTGATCTAAGGCAAGTGGTGGTTCGCTCTTGCTTATCATTCCATATTTCTATTAATTATCAATTGTTTAATTGTTAATTAAATTGGGATGAATTACTGGTTTCGTTGGGAACAGTTTTCTTAAAATGATACGATTAAAAATGAATATTATAATAGGTTGTATATATTGCTAGAAACAACGCTATTATGCGAGAAGCGATGAGTCTAACCTAATACAACTACTTAGAACCTTTCTGTTTAACCCTTGCATAATCTTTCATTAGACTAACCAACCGGTTATATTCCCTTGTATGATTGGCTGGTGTCATCCGTCTCATACGGCACATCAGATAAACTGCAGTTCCATGAAGGATAGAAACGACGGTGAAGGCAGATGAAAATTTTGAAGTATTTTACCAAGGTTGAGATCCTAGGCGTGTGATCGCTAGATCAAGACTTTTGTGTTATTTATTTTAAAGACTTCAGCTGTATTAAACATGTCTTATGTTAAGACTACTCTGTATTTCTGTTGTTTTTGGATTATGGATGTAACTCCAAGACTTTGATTTAATATGAAATGTTATGATATTTCATATTATAAATGTTGTTTTATGTTTTGTATAAACTGGTTAAGCCTTGGGTGGCTTCAGATGTGGAATCTGAGGTCACTGGCGGTAATGCTTTCAAGGAGATATTTGGGGGTGTTACATCCTCCACCAAGAGAAGAAGCCCATCGCGTTCTTCAGCGAGAAGCTCACTGGGGCAACTTTGAATTACCCCACCTACGACAAGGAGCTCTATGCGCTTGTTCGCGTCCTCAAGACATGGCAGCACTACCTGTGGCCACGCGAGTTCGTGATCCCCTCGGACCACACGGCCATCTGCTATCTGAAGAGTCAAGCCCATCTAAGCCGCCGCCATGCTCGTTGGGTGGAATTTATGGAGACGTTTCCTTACGTCGTCGTGCATAAAAAAGGTAAGGAGAATGTGGTCGCCGACGCCCTTTCTCGTAGGTATGTTCTTGTAAGGCCCATAGCCTTAGAGACGTTGTCCCCATGCCAACCGGGAACTTCCCAGGAGGTCACCCATCCCAAGACTACTCCCGCCCTAGCACGCTTAACTTCCTAATTCTTTGTTATCACTTAAACCAGAAAAATGAAGAGCTCTTGTTGACATGGGTAGCATTCTAATCCTTATAAAGGATTACAAATCCGGGGTATTACAATCACCCCCACTTAAACCCTTAACGACCTCGTCAAGGCCCGTCAAGTCCCAAAGACCACCCTCTGGGTCGAGCGACTGACATCCAAGACAAGCCCACTTGTAACCCAGAGTCGGCTCTGATACCATTTGTAAGGCCCATAGCCTTAGAGACGCTGTCCCCATGCCAACCGGGAACTTCCCAGGAGGTCACCCATCCCAAGACTACTCCCGCCCTAGCACGCTTAACTTCCTAATTCTTTGTCCTCACTTGAACCAGGAAAAGGAAGAGCTCTTGTTGACATGGGTAGCATTCTAATCCTTATAAAGGATTACAAATCCGGGGTATTACACTTACTACCTATTGCCGGAAGAAGATGATCCGTTGTGTTCATGTCAGAGTAAAAATTACATCGGAAAGTCATGTTTCTTTCAACAATTGCAAGACCAAGGTTTAATGATGAAGGCAATGAAGTATTTTCATGAAAAATAGGAGTATTTCTACTTGTGACTAAGAAACCAACTTTAAGGCGGAGTCGAAATAGAGATGATGGAACCTTGGAAATCAAACCCATATTATCTGTGACGAAACAAGTAAGCCGAGCCTTTTTGGTTGAGAAGATACTTCTAGCTATTGAATCTATGTGGCCAATTGAGGATTCAAGAAAGACAATTTTCATTCAGCAAGACAATGCAAGATCACATGTTCGCCTAGATGACAAAGAATTTCAAATGGTTGCATCACAACATGGGTTTGACATCAAATTGGTTGATCAACTAGCCAACTCACCAGACTTAAATGTTCTTGACCTGGGTTTTTTAATGCGATCCAGTCCTTGCAAGTTAAGGAGTGTGCAACAATGCCGGATGAACTTATTAATATTGTTGAGAAGTCATTCCAAGAATACCCGACATCAAAGATCAACCATGTTTTCTTAACTTTACAATTGTACATGAAGGAGATCATGAGAATGGAAGGGTCCAATCGATATAAGATGCCACATATACATAAGGCTAGATTAGAAAGGAATGGAATACTTCCTAGACAAATCCATTGTGACTATGTGTAGAAAACACCATGAATATACTAGCAACAAGAAATGAATAATGATCATTCTCTTGTACTTAACAACAACAAAAACGGCATTTTAGAGTTCTTAAAATTCATATATTTCTTGCATCGCTTAATCCCTTTCATGGGATCCATAACTAAATCTATCAACAAGTGAATGTTTTGCTTTAGTGCTTTATTTATATTTTTAGTGAAGTTTTGCTTTAGTACTTCATGTAAATTTCTAGTGAAGTTTTGCTTTAGTGCTTTATGTATATTTCTTTTGATCTGCATATCCATCATTGTTTTCTCCAATTTGAAAATTGCCAGGCAATCACAAGTAGAGAATGTACTCCATTGTCAAAATTTAAGATAAATTGCTCTTACACCTCCCACTTAAGACACCCATATGACTTGTAAACCAAATCTAAATTGGTTGAATCACACAAGTTAGATCCTTCAACATCGCAAAATTTGTAGAATCACACAAGGATGGAAATGGCATAAGTCAATCATGTTAATCTATGGAATTTCATTACTCAATACAACATGAGGTCAAATGAGTTCATTAATCAGAGCATATGCTAGCACAATTGCATCAATTTAGAAACAAATAGTCCCAAAATGTGGTACCACCACTTCATGAACTCAACAACAAAAGGTTTCACAAAAAAGAGAATACAACTATAACTAGGAAAACATCTAGAATAGGTGAACATATTGGACAAGGCAAAATATCCAATATAACATTGCAAAATACCCTATCAAATATAACTAGCCCTTCATGTCGAGGTCCAATAACATCTTGGGAAGAAAATATTCAACAAGTCCAATACATCTTTGTGGATCACTTCACTTGAATAAAGCTTTCCTATTTCCATAGGGAACTTGTTCACATCAAAGTCACACGATACGCATCAAGATCATCCTCATTTGGTGTTGGGTTCACATCGAGACCATGATTGACACCAAAAATATCATCCTTATACAACGAAATGTTCTTTTCACAATCATGCTCCTCTTCATATGGTAGTGAGTTCAAATCGAAACCTTGCTCGACTTTAGTGGTGAACAAAGCCATGCTAACAAGACAAGTAATTGGGCTTTAACTCCAAGACCACTAAGTTGATAATAATACAGTAAAAAAAGTTACGCAACAGAAGATGAATTGTAGTAAAAACAATCATACTCGGTACATTAATTTGTGATGCTTCAGCCATTTGAAACTGTTGGAACTCATTTTATAAATGATGTCCGATGACTTTTCCAGGTAGGATTCCGGTGGGCTCCGACCAATGGAAACATCAGAATATGGGAGCGTTGGATTCGTCTCTGCGAGCACATTCTCGTAGTGTACTCATATGTTAAAAATGAATTCCGTGTGAATGAGAAATGGAGGTCCAAAGTTGGTTGCTTGAAGTGCATAAACTTGGGGACAATTGTGTGGAAATTGTATCCCACATTAGAAGTGGAGGATGAAAACTCACTAGTATATATACTAGGAATATGGCATCAAGGTTCTGGACTTTGGTCACCACCAATGTGTAATGGGGAAAGGACCTAGCTTATGAAGACCACGCGCGTGCCAAGCCGAGCCGGGCCGGGTCGGACCGGACCGAACTGGCTGGCTGAGCTTGGGCATGGGCCGGGTTGGGTTTGGATTGGATTGGACTGGGCTGGGCCTTTGGCCCAGTATGTAGCATTGGGCTGGCCAGCCAATGCTAGTATCTTTTTGTTCAGATCCAGATTCCCCAGCTAACAGCTTTGACTCAGTCCGCACAATATCAGGGCGGTTACTGACTGAGTCCTCTACTATCTTCTCCACTCTGTTAGTGCGATAACTACTTCAGCAGTTGCTACATAAGAAGTAGGTCTGCGTCTCATCAGAATCATCGAAAAAACCCTCGCCTTCCTTTCTTCTCCTTTTCGTGTCTAAGAGTACTCACAAAACGCTGGTTCATAGGCTTCTGTACATTGAGTTGTGCAATTCAGAAGTAATTCACAATTGTATCCTGGGATTCGGATCGCTACAAAACCATCACACTACGGGGCGATTTCAAAATTAAGGAAAGAGATCATATCTCGACTCTGCATCAGATTCGTTTCAATCGCCGTTCGGTATTTCTTCCTTTTAATTTTTTATTACATTTCTGTTTAACTTTGTAGTTTTTACTTTTTGTATATTTTAGGAAATCAGGTTCCTATAGTCTTAATTCTGAAATTTCATTTAACTGCAATTACGCACTAACCGAACTTTTGATTGTGAAGTTTCTAAACAGAAGAAGAATTCGTTTAAATCCGTGTTGTTGTTCAGCACAAATCCATAAAATTATATATATACTTTCGATTCTGCAATTTATTCGTACTGTTTAAATTGCTTCGTTTTAGATTTCTTTCTCGTGGTCCCTTAGACAGTGTTCTACAATTGGCTTAAAGAAGGGATCAATTAGATATAAATCCTAAATCAACGCGAAGCCAAGAAGTTTAGACTGAAGATGAGTAAGGAGAACTGTAGTACCCCTCATTTTTTAGTAAGGGTATTTGGGTAAATTTTAACTCTCGTTGGGAAAGCAAGACGCGTTTGGCAAAATTTGGAATTTCTGTAACGTGTATGATCTCTGTAAAAATCCCCTGAGCCTTGGAAAATACACTCGACGTATTGTCGAGGCTTAGAATATTTGTTCGGGTACAAATATTTAAAATCTGGGGTTTAAACCCATGCCAAACCTTTTCCCGGGCAAACAGACGCGAAAAGGGCAATTCCGCGACCGCGTAATAATAATGCTCAGCGAAGCTGGGCACAGGAATTTTCCGCGACCGCGGTGCTTTTTCCGCGATCGCGGAAAACTACAACACGCCAGCGACGCTTCGTATTCCACCCCGCCGTTGATCGCCTGCTCCTCTGTCGATCTTGTCGGGGCTGGCCTCCTCTCCTTGGCTATATATAGTGGCGAGTTTGGAGGGTTTAGGGGCACCAATATCTGATCTCCTCTCTCTCTCTCTCTCGTTTTTCTTGCTCGCCGGAGTTTCGTTCCCTTGCCAGAGTTTCGAGGTGTCGCCGGAGCTTTCGTTGGTGGTCGTGGTGGCCTTGGAGTAGTGCTTTGGAGGCGCAAGGAAGATTGGCATCGAAGCCCCCTCGAATCGAGCCCGTCTGAGTCATCGTCGGTGAGTTTTCTCCATTTAGGGTCGCCGGAGTTCATGGCCGCGACCGCAGACATGAACTGCCGCGACCGCGGCAGTGACAAGGTCGGCCGCATCCGCGGCCGCTGTCTTTGACACTCGCGGACAACGTCCTCGATGGCCGCGACCGCGGAATCCCTGCCTCGACCGCAGATTGCTTTGGAAATTGCGATCGTGGCCTTGGACGATCCGGTCTCGGGCGGGACTTTCGTTCTTTCGATCTCGTTCGTTTTTCCTTAGATTCGTATTATTGATTGTCGAATCTAACCTAGGGTTTCGTTGTGGGTCATCGTCATAGGAATATGTAATCCGATTTCCGTTCCCGTTCCGGACCCAGAAACCCATCGTCGCTCAATCGTTCGTCTAGACTAAGGCAATTGGCGGTTTGCTCTTGCTTATCATTCCATGTTTCCGTTAATTATCAATTATTTCGAATTGTTAATTAAATTGGGATGAATTGTTGTTTTCATTTGGGAATAGATTTTTATAAATAATATGATTTAAAATGTGATATTATAATAGGTTGTATATATTGCTAGAAACAACGCTATTATATCTGTTATTACCATGATGGTATTGGTGTGGATTTTATGTGTGAACTTATACATTATAGTTAGAACGAGTATTCGTAGGAACGCTATGTATCTCATTGCGAGTGCTGGCTGTTTCTTTATAATTGTGGTGCTTAGGAGGATTTTGCCCTAACACCCTTCCCCCTGGTCATGACTGTCCCCTATCCGAGTATAGGGGAGGTGCACACAGCTGGTGCCAAACATTCAGGAATTGCTCCCAAGATATCTCTCGTATCGAGATGATATATGATAAAAGCTTTAACGTGAATATACGTTTTGGAATTAAACAAGATAAGTGCGATTATGCACATAATTAATATACCCTCGGGTGAGGAGTACAACGTGGAAACCGCCCGGACTTCGGTTAGAGTAAGTCTTCTTTCCAATCTGGATTTACATTGCGCGGTGAGGTTGGTCGTTAACCCAAATAGTCAAGTCATTTTTAAATGCTTGTATGAAGACTTTAACGTTCTCAAACATTTGTTATACTTTCCCATAAGACTCAATCTATTGGAGTCTTCTCTTCATATATTTTCCCATAAGACTCAATTCCTTTGGAGCCTTCTTTTCAGTGCATGTCTAAATTCTAATCATTCCGTGAAAGTTTCGGGTTATATATCGTTCCTTCGGTTTTTATTCGAGGGACAATGATAGTAAACGGTTACGATTACTAGGACCATTCTGTTTTCACCTTTGCATAGTCTTTCATTAGACAAACCAACCGGGTTTTATTCCTTGTATGGTTGGCTAGTGTCATCTGTCCTATACGGCACATCAATGATTGGTTCCCGAAGACTTGAAGTAACCAATTGAAGAAGAGACTTGCAGTTGAAGGTTCAATTATTAGTAGTTTTAAGGTTGTCAAATATTATTGTAATATATTCTTATCACTAAGTCATGTAATAGGTTTATTCTTAAAGTCTTCCGCTGAAATTTCACTCTGTTGTAAAAACACTTCTCTCGTTTGATGAGAGATCTTTTAATATAAATGGTTGAGTTTCATTTAAAAATGTCTTCCGCTGTTAAATCCTTCGTTATTTAACATGTTTAATTAAGATTAGTTATTCCGATTAAAGCCTAGGGTGACATCGGACAGCAACGTCTGAGGTCACTGGCGTGTGGCACTACCGACGTAAGTCGGGGGTGTTACAGTTATGGTATCAGAGCAACGGTTTTAAAATTCTTGGCCTATTGTTAGGTTTGAGAATTTTCGAAAATTCATTTCGAAACTATTTTCAACCTATTTTTTTATTTGAAATAAATTTTGAGAGTTTTAATGTTAAATTTAAAAGTTTTAATTATTTCTTGGAATTTAATTTAAACTAATGATTTAGCTATTTGAACTTCAAAAGCTATTTATAACTAGTTTATAAAATGTCGTGTTATAAGCGATTAAACTAAGTTTATGGTTGTAACTTTAAAAGTATGATTTGGGTCTTAGAAAAGTTTTGTGTAATCGTATCACTAATTTGAGAAACTAACACTATAGGTAATTATTTTTGTATAAGGTTTAAAAAGTATAAAGTATAAGATTTGAAGGTATACGGTTTTATAATAAGTTGTTTTCAAACTTCTGCAAGGTTCAAGTTGTTACTTATTCCTTAGATCCATTCTTAGGAATATCATTTCTCCTTAGATGGAATGTCATTTACAGGTTGACGTTTCTCCTAGAGTTTCCACTTCCCAAGTAAGTCAGAGAAGAAGTCGTTTCTGCGGTTAGTGGTGGTGGGCCAGTCAGACTAATATAGAGTTATTAGTTTGGACCCTTATAAATCGTATCATAACGTAATTGAGTCAGTGTCAATTACCAGTTAGAGAAGTTCTAAACTAATGTTATGGTTCATCAACAGGTGATGGACACCCGATCCACCAACCAAGCAGCTAGCGAGAGCCTTAGTAGAGATTCTCGAATTCAGCTGAGGAGTGCTACTCCACCAGGGGAAGACGCGGGATCTGGACCACGTAGCAATGACCCGACCCTGCGACAGGATGTTCTTCATGGGCAAGCGGACCCCCAAGCTGCAAGGGGATTTCCACCTCCTGCCCCGATCGTGCTAAATGCGGCGACCATTGGGCAGATAGTGGGGCTAGTGGTCGAAGTATTAACGGCCCAGGTAATACCACAAGCACAAGCGGCCTCCGTACCTCAAGTCGCAGCTAGTGTGGAGGCACAAAATAAGGCAAAGAATGGGCAACAGAATCGCAGGGCTGGCTCGCTCAAGTGGCCGGCGTCGCCCACCAAGTTCGAGAAGTCTGGTCGTACTAAGACCAAGGCAACTCCGTCTGATTCCGCCAAGGGCTCAGGCTGGAATAGCGGCGAGATTCAATGCCACAACTATGGTAAGGCCGGGCACAAGAGTCCTAGTTGCCAGAAGGATAAGAGGGTATGCTACTATTGTGGAAGAGAAGGCCACATGAAGGCATATTGTAGGAAGAAAGGCCTAAGGCCAACTCAAGATAATCAGGCCTCAAAAGTTGGCAGTGGACAGAACCCACGGGCGGAAGTATCTGTTCTAGGGCAGTCTGTTACTCGTGATAAAGGCAAGGCGCCTATGGAATCTTCGGGTCAAGAGCAGCGACTCTGTGTGATACGTCACCCCGACGGGAGGGAAGCTTTGTACAAGTGGTAGTATTTAGTAATGTTTTTAGAATAAGGAGCGATGACTTGTGTCGACAGTCTCTATAGTTTAGTAATCTGTCTATTTGACTTTCTATCAGTTGGTTTATGTAATGTTTCGAATAATAAAGAAGTGTTTCCTTGTTTAGGAAATTACTAAATTCGTTACTATTGCAAATTATTCATTCATACGAGACTCCGTGAGTGCCAAAAACAGTTATGTCACGTGTGGATAAGGGCTGTCAGGACTCACACAGGAGGGGTAACGTATGGAGCCTAGGTGTTCGTTCCCTACATGGTTAACACCAGGGTCGACTCCATTACTGAATTCCTAGATCCATTCTTAGGAATCTATCTTTATTCTTGGGGTAATGTCGCATCGGTATGACATTAATTACTCCATTCGTTGAGTGGACGAGCGTTATCTCGTGAATTGAGTTTTACCAAATTCCTTAATGTAAAGGAAACAAATGTATGTGGTTAATGCTCTATGGGATTAAGAATTGTCTTCCCGTATATGTACCCTAAAACAATTGTTTTGGTAAAAGTACGTAAGAGTGAACTGTATGGAGTTCAGAATACCTAGTTGTGAGGTCATATTGTAGTCGTCTATATGGATAGATTGATGAGAGGGGAATAAATGTGTATTAGAGATAGTTCATAGGGAATCCAGTCTCTCTATGAAAATCGTACTCTATTATGACCTTGAGTAGAACTTTAGAACCCAAGGGTTATGGTTATGGAAGTTGTAAGTGAGTATGTTCATTGTGGGCCCAGAGGGTTACACTTTCGGAAAGGCTAAGGGTGTGAAGCCATAAGTATTATTTTGGAAGATTTATCTGAAGTTTCGTTAGGAGGCTTTCTTAAGAGAAATGACATAAGGATTGGATGGAGAGTGATTGATGTCTGTTAAGGCGATTTGATGTCGAGTTTAGGAAAATAACGTGATTAGCCATAATTGTGCTAATTGATTTATTACGATCTTGTTTTGAGGAAACTAGAGGTTTTGAGTTGGAAGTGAGCTTTTGGGTCAGTTTTAATAGGGGCCAAAGAACTGAATCAGGGAATTGTACTTTCAGGGAATAGAGAGTTATGATACTTGGGAATTTGCAAAGTTTGATACTTGGATTTTAAGTGAGTATGTCGTCTATAAAGCTTATAGTATAACACTTTTTGGAAGAATTAAGTTGTGAACGATTGTATTGGGAGAAAGCCCACTTGAAATTGAAAGATTATGGTGTAGGGCCTAGATATTCGGAGGATATCGATAAACCAAAAGGATCTAGCATGGAAAATGGTCATATGTACGTTTAAGGAGTGAAGTGACAGTGTTACTTGTATGTACTCATTGAAGGATTAGGACGTAAAGTGAGTGATTTTGATGGCAAGGCATCGTTCATCAATATGGTATTTTTGAGTAAATAGAATTGAAGAACCTTAAAAGCTTCAGTTAGGGACTGAATAATAGAATATGTTAGGTTAATATTGGATATACGGTAAATATCCGTAAAGCAAAAGGGTGCTCGATTTGGGATAATAAATCGCATGAGGACAACTGATTAACTAAGGATTTTTTGGTGAATAGCAAACTCGACCGGTAAAAGTTGTTACAGTTTTGAAGGTCAATAGTGTGGCATAAAGTAAGTATGTAGATGATATCAAGTGGACTTGAGGAAAAGGTGACTCATGTTTATTAAGATGATCGTATGACACGTATGGGTAAGACGAGAGTATAATCCTATAGAGAGGATTAGTAAATCATGTTGAGGTAATCGGACATAGGCTATGGTGTGAGTATTATGGGATCACAGGAGTGAAGATTTTGAGTTAAAGATATGGCACAAGGGCCAAATGTGAGTAAGGTAACCAATGTAATAGGTGAGTCGTGTATGTAAGGAGTAAGATCTATATGACAAGAGAGGTACTAAGTTGAGGTATAGTGGAATTCTATGTATGTACTTTGAGGATCTGATCATCGAAGGAAAGTTAGTAGAAAAATGTTGTATTCTTCTATTTGAGGACATCAAGGTCTTTTTGAGGAATAGGGCAACATAGCGATGTTATATTGGAGATTATAATGGATCCTCTGAGCGAGACAATGGTAATCTTGTGAATGATCACATCTGTTCTAGCAAGAGTGAGGAATGTAGGCAGTATGTTGTAAGTGGAATCATGATCGAGTAAATAGTTCGATTTTTGGTGGTACAGGTTTCGAAAACCAAATTTATTCAAGGATATCGACTTAAGGAAGATAAGGTACATACTTTAGGAGAAGTTTAGAGAAAGGTGAAAGAGAAATATGTATAATCTCATGCTTAAGGTATAGCGAGACTAGTGCGATGATTTTAGGAGACAATTATCCTAAGACAATTATGACCTTGAGGATGGTCACGAGTTAGTACAAGAATAGTACGTGGAAGTAGGCTATGCGAGATAGTGGTATGGTTGAGGAAACATATCATTTTCCAGGAGCAAGTACTTGATGCAATGATTAAGGAAGTTAAGATTAGGTAGTGAGATTATGGTGAAACGGGTCCCATTAGTTTAGCAATGCTAGTTTCGGGGTCAAAACTTCTTTTAAGGGAGTAGTGATGTAATACCCCTCATTTTTTAGTAAGGGTATTTGGGTAAATTTCCAATTCTCGTTGGGAAAGCAAGACGCGTTTGGCAAAATTCGGAATTTCTGTAACGTGTATGATCTCTGTAAAAATCCCCTGAGCCTTGTAAAATACATTCGACGTATTGTCGAGGCTTAGAATATTTGTTCGGTACAAATATTTAAAATCCGGGATTTAAACCCATGCCAAACCTTTTTCCGGACAAACAGACGCGAAAAGGGCAATTCTTCGACCGCGGAAGCAATTCCGCGACCGCGGAATAATAATGCTCAGCGAAGCTGGGCACAGGAATTTTCCGCGACCGCGGTGCTTTTTCCGCGATCGCGGAAAACTGCAACACGCCAGCAACGCTTCGTATTCCACCACGCCGTTGATCGCCTGTTCCTCCGTCGATCTTGTCGGGGCTGGCCTCCTCTCCTTGGCTATATATAGTGGCGAGTTTGGAGGGTTTAGGGGCACTGAAATCTGATCTCCTCTCTCTCGCTCGTTTTTCTTGCTCGTCGGAGTTTCGTTCCCTTGCCGGAGTTTCGAGGTGTCGCCGGAGCTTTCGTTGGTGGTCGTGGTGGCCTTGGAGTAGTGCTTTGGAGGCGCAAGGAAGATTGGCATCGAAGCCCCCTCGAATCGAGCCCGTCTTAGTCGTCGCCGGTGAGTTTTCTCCATTTAGGGTCGTCGGAGTTCATGGCCGCGACCGCGGACATGAACTGTCGCGACCGCGGCAGTGACAAGGTCAGCCGCGTCCGCGGCCGCTGTCTTTGACACTCGCGGACGAAGTCCTCGACGGCCGCGACCGCGGAATCCTTGCCGCGACCGCGGATTGCTTTGGCAATCGCGATCGTTTTTCCTTAGATTCGTATTATTTGATTGTCGAATCTAACCTAGGGTTTCGTTGTGGGTCACCGTCATAGGAATCTGTAATCCAATTTCCGTTCCCGTTCCTGACCCAAAAACTCATCGTCGCTCAATCGTTCGTCTAGACTAAGGCAATTGGCGGTTCACTCTTGCTTATCATTCCATGTTTCCGTTAATTATCAATTATTTTGAATTGTTAATTAAATTGGGATGAATTGTTGTTTTCATTTGGGAATAGATTTTTATAAATAATATGATTTAAAATGTGATATTATAATAGGTTGTATATATTGCTAGAAACAACGCTATTATATCTGTTATTACCATGATGGTATTGGTGTGGATTTTATATGTGAACTTATACATTATAGTTAGAACGAGTATTCGTATGAACGCTATGTATCTCATTGCGAGTGCTGGCTGTTTCTTTATAACCGTGGTGCTTAGGAGGATTTTTCCCTAACACCCTTCTCCCTGGTCATGACTGTCCCCTATCCGAGTATAGGGGAGGTACACACAGTTGGTGCCAAACATTCGGGAATTGCTCCCAAGATATCTCGATGATATATGATAAAAGCTTTAACGTGAATATACGTTTTGGAATTAAACAAGATAAGTGCGATTATGCACATAATTAATATACCCTCGGGCGAGGAGTACAACGTGGAAACCGCCCGGACTTCGGTTAGAGTAAGTCTTCTTTCCAATCTGGATTCGCATTGCGCGGTGAGGTTGGTCGTTGACCCAAATAGTCAAGTCATTTTTAAATGCTTGTATGAAGACTTTTGTGATACCCCGTATTTCTGTAAGGATATTTTGGAAATTTTGGAAATTTTCTCGAACACCCGTTTTATACGTCGGATTTAATTCAGAGAGTTTAAGACATTCTGTAATGTGCTCAATCTGTGTAATATTTTTCTCAGCAAAATAATATACAGTCGACGTACTTTGGGACTTAATACTCGTTCGTGTACGATTATTTTTATCCCGGGCTAAGCCAAGCTTATCCAAAGCCCAAACGGATAAGAGTTGACTTGGCGGCGACCGCTGTCCCGTGGCGGCGACCACCGTAAGTCAACTCATCGGCGCCTTCCTCGCAGCTTCGCGTTGGACAGATGTCCCTAGGAAACGGCGACCGCTGCCCAAAAGCGGCGACCGCCGCTTTAGGAATTCACGACGGCGACCAAGCGGCGACCGCCGCCCCTGTGCAGGCATAGACTTGCCAGCTGCCGGCGATCGGTCGGTGCTTCGATCTTGGCCCTCCACGTGGTTTTGTTGGCCAATCTTATCCCCTTTGATGTTGGGGCTATTTAAGGAGTGATTTGGGATCAGAATTGAGCACAATCGAAGCTCAAATCTCTCACTCTTGTCTCGCCTGAATTTTGAGCTCTCGCCGGAAAGTTTGAAGCCGATCGTCGGAGCTCCTTTTTGGTGTCGTTCCAGTTGCAAAGAGAAGCTTTGGAGGCCCTTAGAAGCTTAGAATCCAAAGCAAGGCAAAGACGAACCAAAGCGATCGACGTGGGTAAGAATTCTGTTCTCGTAAAATTTCCCGATGTTCGTAGCGGCTCCCGCCGTAAGGCCGGCGGCGACCCCCGCCACGAACACCGGCGACCGCCGTGAGGCTGGCGGTGCCCGCCGTAAGGCAGGCGGCGACCGCCGTGAGGCTGGCGGCGCCCGCCGTAAGGCAGGCGGCGACCGCCGTAAGGCAGGCGGCGACCGCCGCCCTTCAGCTGTTGTCATGTGTTGGCTTTGGCTTCCGTAGCCTTCGTTCGGACGTCGTTCCTTTCGATTTCTTTCGGTTCGTACTCATCTTTGTCGAATCTAACTTAGGGTTTCTTTATGGGTCGATTCGAAGGAATCTGTGTTGCCAGATCTGTCCCTGTGTCGAGCCCGGAAACTCGTCGTTAGGCTTCGTTCAAACTCTGCGGATTAAGGCAAGTGGCGGTTCGCTCTTGCTCATCATTCCATATTTACATTAATTATCAGTTGTTTATCTCAGTAATTAATTTGGAATGATTACTGTGTTGATCTGGAAATGGTTTTATAAACTGTTTTGGAAAACTAAAAGATGATATTATAATAGGTTGTGTATCTGTTAGAACAACGCTATTATTTATGTTTGCCTTGAGAGCATTTATGTGGATTTATCTCGAACTATTGTTGTGCTAGAACTGTTTAGTTAGCACTAGTGGTTAGGAACGCTATGTACCTTGTGGGGGTTTAGCTATTTCTTTATAACTGGTACTTGGTGGATTTTCCCCAGTACTTTCTCTCTGGTCATGACCATACCCTTACTCGGGGTTGGCGCACTTCGCTAGTGCCAAATCTTCTAAGGTTCGTCCCTTCTATATCTCTTGTGGGGAGGTCTGATATCTCTTGCGGGGAGATCCGATATCTCTCGGGTGGAGATCTAAAAGCTTATAACGTAATGCTCGTTTTGGAATTTAATAAGATAAAGTGCCCGAGTGCACATAATTAATATACCTTTGGCGAGTAGTGCAGCTAAGTAAATAGTGCAACTAGGAAAGCTCGTCTCGACTTTTGATCAGAGTACGTTCTCTTTCCAATCTGGATTCGCTGTAAGCGGTGAGGTTGGTCGTGAACCGAAACATCTAAGTCAGCTTTTAAATCACTAATGTCTGATTCTTTAAACGTTCCAGATTTGTCATATTTCCTTAAGACTCACTTCCGTTGGAGTCTTCTTTCGGGTCGATTTTTGTGAAGATTCAGTCTTCCAGAATCTTCTCTTGTGCATACCTCTTGTTGTTATTCAGTAGAAGTATGAAGGTTGATTATCGTTATCGGTTACGGGCGGGCTGTTAGCTAGCGTGTATCATCTTACGAGAATAGAATCCGGTGTGGATCAGCCAGAAGAGGTCTGCATAAAAGTATTTGCCCCAAGGAGGAACCCTCGAATTCCGTCTGTTTTCTGGGTTTGGAAAAGTGTGGATTTTCAAGAACGGGAATCCTATGATATGTTGGGAACCTTTTATGATAATCATCCACGCCCGAAACGTATTTTAATGCCCGAAAGTTGGATAGGATGGCCTTTACGTAAAGATTATATTGCCCCCATTTTTTATGAAATACAAGATGCTTTTTGAATTATAAGAAACTTATCTTCACTTCAACAATTTCAAATCAAACAAATCTATATTATAAGTATAAGGAATATTTGTACACTCTGTTCCATAACAAACAATCGGAGTAATTGACATTTTTTTCGGAGTATGGTTGGTTAAAAAATAAAAAATCGAATTACGAATTCATTGGAAATTTGAAAGTTGGGAAGATACTTTGATTTTTTATTAGCCGAGCCAATAGAATGAACCAAAAAAATTGCATATCATGAACTTTGTACCGCGAACATCGAACATCACTTAGCTGGTCTGTAGAAAGTCACGGAATGTAGGGGGGAAATGAAGAAATAGAAAAAAAGAAATGAAAAATTCGAGGGTTCCTCTTGTTGTTATTCAGTAGAAGAGCAATGAGTTTAAGACATTCTGTAATGTGCTCAATCTCTGTAATATTTTTCTCAGCGAAATAATATACAGTCGACGTACTTTGGGACTTAATACTCGTTCGTGTACGATTATTTTTATCCTGGGCTAAGCCAAACTTATCCAAAGCCCAAACGGATAAGAGTTGACTTGGCGGCGACCGCTGCCCCGTGGCGGCGACCGCCGTAAGTCAACTCATCGGCGCCTTCCTCGCAGCTTCGTGTTGGACAGATGTCCCTAGGAAACGGCGACCGCTGCCCAAAAGCGGTGACCGCCGCTTCAGGAATTCACGACGGCGACCAGGCGGCGACCGCCGCCCCTGTGCAGGCATAGGCTTGCCAGCTGCCGGCGATCGGTCGGCGCTTCGATCTTGGCCCTCCACGTGGTTTTGTTGGCCAATCTTATCCCCTTTGATGTTGGGGCTATTTAAGGAGTGATTTGGGATCAGAATTGAGCACAATCGAAGCTCAAATCTCTCACTCTTGTCTCGCCGGAATTTTGAGCTCTCGCCGGAAAGTTTGAAGCCGATCGTCGGAGCTCCTTTTTGGTGTCGTTCCAGTTGCAAAGAGAAGCTTTGGAGGCCCTTAGAAGTTTAGAATCCAAAGCAAGGCAAAGACGAACCAAAGCGATCGACGTGGGTAAGAATTCTGTTCTCGTAAAATTTCCCGATGTTCGTAGCGGCTCCCGCCGTAAGGCCGGCGTCGACCGCCGCCACGAACACCGGCGACCGCCGTGAGGCTGGCGGCGCCCGCCGTAAGGCATGCGGTGACCGTCGCCCTTCAGTTGTTGCGATGTGTTGGCTTTGGCTTCCGTAGCCTTCGTTCGGACGTCGTTCCTTTCGATTTCTTTCGGTTCATACTCGTCTTTGTCGAATCTAACTTTGGGTTTCTTTATGGGTCGATTCGAAGGAATCTGTGTTGCCAGATCTGTCCCTGTGTCGAGCCCGGAAACTCGTCGTTAGGCTTCGTTCAAACTCTGCGGATTAAGGCAAGTGGCGGTTCGCTCTTGCTCATCGTTCCATATTTACATTAATTATCAGTTGTTTATCTGAGTAATTAATTTGGAATGATTACTGTGTTTATCTGGAAATGGTTTTATAAACTGTTTTGGAAAACTAAAAGATGATATTATAATAGGTTGTATATCTGTTAGAACAACGCTATTATTTATGTTCGCCTTGAGAGCATTTATGTGGATTTATCCCGAACTATTGTTGTGCTAGAACTGTTTAGTTAGCACTAGTGGTTAGGAACGCTATGTACCTTGTGGGGGTTTAGCTATTTCTTTATAAGTGGTACTTGGTGGATTTTCCCCAGTACTTTCTCTCTGGTCATGACCATACCCTTACTCGGGGTTGGCGCACTTCGCTAGTGCCAAATCTTCTAAGTTTCATCCCTTCTATATCTCTTGTGGGGAGGTCTGATATCTCTTGCGGGGAGATCTGATATCTCTCGGGTGGAGATCTATAAGCTTATAACGTAATGCTCGTTTTGGAATTTAATAAGATAAAGTGCCCGAGTGCACATAATTAATATACCTTTGGCGAGTAGTGCAGCTAAGTAAATAGTGCAACTAGGAATGCTCGTCTCGACTTTTGATCAGAGTACGTTCTCTTTCCAATCTGGATTCGGTGTAAGCGGTGAGGTTGGTCGTGAACCGAAACATCTAAGTCAGCTTTTAAATCACTAATGTTTGATTCTTTAAACGTTCCAGATTTGTCATATTTCCTTAAGACTCACTTCCGTTGGAGTCTTCTTTCGGGTCGATTTATATGAAGATTCAGTCTTCCAGAATCTTCTCTTATGCATACCTCTTGTTGTTATTCAGTAGAAGTATGAAGGTTGATTATCGTTATCGGTTATTATTCGAGAAACGATGAGTATAACCTAATACAACTACTTTGAACCTTCTACTTTGTACCCTTGCATAGTCTATTCAGTAGACTAACCAACCGCAATTGTTCTCTGCATGGTTGGCTGGTGTCATCCGTTCGATTCGGCACATCAGATAGAGCGAAGATATGAGGAGACTAGATTGACTATGAAGACGACGGTTGTTGGGAGCGCTCGAACATGAGACCTCTCCCCTTTATCCACTCCTTGTGGGGAGTGGATAAAGGGGAGAGGTTTCGTGTTCGAGCGCTCCCAACAACCTCTTGGCTAATGGCTTCCATTAATTTGGAGTAGCCCCCAAGAAAGGGTTGGGGTGTATGGGCTACAGCCCTGTGATGGGCCGGATCAATGTGGTGTGGGTATTACAACTTTAACGTTCCCAAACATTTGTTATACTTTCCCATAAGACTCAATCTATTGGAGTCTTCTCTTCATATATTTTCCCATAAGACTCAATTCCTTTGGAGCCTTCTTTTCAGTGCATGTCTAAATTCTAATCATTCCGTGAAAGTTCCGGGTTATATATCGTTCCTTCGGTTTTTATTCGAGGGACAATGATAGTAAACAGTTACGATTACTAGGACCATTCTGTTTTCACCCTTGCATAGTATTTCATTAGACTAACCAACCGGGTTTTATTCCTTGCATGGTTGGCTGGTGTCATCCGTCTTATACGGCACATCAGTGGTTGGTTCCCGAAGACTTGAAGTAACCAATTGAAGAAGAGACTTGCAGTTGAAGGTTCAAGTATTAGTATTTTTAAGGTTGTCAAATATTATTGTAATATATTCTTATCACTAAGTCATGTAATAGATTTATTCTTAAAGTCTTCCACTAAAATTTCACTCTGTTGTAAAAACACTTCTCTCGTTTGATGAGAGATCTTTTAATATAAATGGTTGGGTTTCATTTAAAAATGTCTTCTGTTGTTAAATCCTTCGTTATTTAACATGTTTAATTAAGATTAGTTGCTCTGATTAAAGCCTAGGGTGACATCGGACAGCAACGTCTGAGGTCACTGGCGTGTGGCACTACCGACGTAAGTCAGGGGTGTTACAGTAAGATGTTGACTTTTAGACATGTTGTAACACCCCCGACTTATGTCGGTAGTGCCACACGCCAGTGACCTCAGATTGCAAAGTCCAAAGCCATCCTAGGCTTTAATCGTAACAATTATGCTTAAAAAAACAAATAAATAATAACAGAGTAAATAGCGAAAGACTTTTGAAACAAAACTTAACTTTTATTAATCTTTCCTCGTAAATTGAGGAGATAAGTTTTACAAACGATATTGAAATTACAGCGGAAAACTTTAAATAAATCCTAATTACATGACTAAGATATAACAATTTCACCTATTACATTAATTATGAAATTAAATCTTATATTCGAACAACCTTGAAAATTCGTCAAACTAAACTTCACCTGCAAGCCTTCATCTTCGATTTGTTACTTCAAGGCGCTTGAGACCAACCACTGATGTGCCGTATAGGACAGATGACACCAGCCAACCATGTAAGGAAAAGGAATGGTTGGTTAGTCTAATGAAAGACTACGCAAGAGTGCTGCAAACAGAATGGTTCTTGTGATTGTATCCAGTTACTATCATTGTCTCTCGAATAATAGTCGGTAGACGATACATAACTCGGATACTCTCACTGAAACGATAGAAAAAAAAAAGATATGCGACAAGAGAAGACTCCAAAGGAATTGAGTCTTATAGAAATTAAGATAATTTGTTTGGGAACATTATATTTATCACACAAAGTTTTGAAAATGCCTCGTTGAATATTTGGGTCTTCGACCAACCTCACCGCATAATGCGAATCCAGATTGGAAAGGGGACATACTTTAGATAAGAGACCGGGCGGGTTCCACGTTGTACTTCTCGCCCGAGGGTATATTAATTTTGTGCAAAACGAAACTTATCTTATTTAATTCCATAATGTGCATTACGTTAGAACTTTTAATCTACACCAATGTCGCAATGAGATATATATCATGGGACGAATCCCGAATTTTGGCACTAGCTAAGTGCACCACCACTTATATTCGAATAAGGGTAGGTCATGACCAAAAGTATTATGGCAATAATCCTCCTAATACCAAGTTATAAAGAAACATTTAAACCTCACAAGGTAAATAGCGTTCCTATGAATACTCGTACTAACTAGCATATAAATCCACACCAAATGCATAACAAATCCACACCAAGGTTCATCTAGCACCCTATAATATATATATATATATAAGGGTCATTGCTAGCAAATATACAACCTAATAATAAGGTTCATTTACACATCAACTTAACACCCAAGTTCCCAAACGAAAATTAAGAATACTTATCCCAACTTAATAGCACAATCGATTCATTGTCAATTAAGATGAATATGGAATAAATTGCAAGAGTGAACCGCCACTTGCCTTGAATCACGAAGAACTTGAATGGCATAACGGAGATGGTTGCTTTCGAAAAGCAAATTGGCTCACTGCTTTATTTATGTTCCAAAAGTGATTCTGATATGTACCGAAATCACACAACGTAAATAAACTATGATTAGATAATTTATTCAATAACGACATTTGAATGATACAAGTCCCGATTTTTAATTGAATTTATTTAACTCTAAATAAATCAATTTGAAGACTTTTCGACAAAACGATTATTTATACGATACTAAAAAACATTTAGTCATATATTCTAAATAATCATATCATAAAGAAATTGATCAAATAATTTACTTATAACCCTAATAATTTCTCACCAAACATTTGAAGTGTTATAATTTAACCATTCATATTACAAGATAATACCCCAAAAATTTTAATTAATTTTATTTAAATACAAATAAAATTAATTTAGCCTAACCTAAATTTTAATTAACTTATATTATTATAATTAATCAAAAGTAACGCCAAAATTAAACAAACAATTTGGCCGAACTAGTTACCGAAGGAACTCGGATGACACTCGCCGGAAAAGCACAAAATTCGCCTCCTTCGGACCACAACCGGGGCTGGGGTTAGAGGCATTTTGAAGAGGACTACTTGGTGGATCTAGGGATGGTACCAATTGCAAAACAAAGCAAGGAAGAGGACGAATTTCCTTGATGAACAGCTGCGGATTTCATCATGGGTTCTTGAGCTTTGGAGGTGAAATTGGATGAATCTACTCAATGGGTGAAGGGATAATTATAGAGGTTGGATAGGTCTCTCAAAATACTACAGATTGATATAAAATTTGGGCCAAATCGAGCTTAAATCGGATCTCAATTTCCCATAATGCCAAAAACGCGTTTTTTGGGATATTTCTTGCCTTTTCGGGGGAAATTTGATCTTATCTTTGGTTGATTCATCCCGATTTTATGGTAACTATACACATCATGAAGTTACCCACAAATTCCATGCTTCAATTGTCAAAATCGAGCCCGATTTTGGGCCGAAACCCACCATGGCCGAGAGCTTCCCATGGCTGTGTTTTGGCTGGGTTGTTCGACCTTGGAGCAAGAAATTCTACCAATTGGGGATGTTAAAAATCATGATTTTAGGGGAATTAGGTTTGAGATTGATTAATCTTTGAATCCCATGATTTAATTTGGACAAATGGGTGTGAATTGGAGCCGAAAACCTCCATTGAAGAGCCTCCCAAGAGCTTGAACGTGTGGCTTGAGGTTGAAGATGACAACTCCCATTAATTACACACGGCCCCCTTATATTGCCTTAATTACGCATTTTTGCCCAACTTTTCAAGTTGTGGCAAAAATGCCCTTAATTTAACTTTTAAAAATTACACAATTTACCCAAACTTATCTATAACTTATCCTAAGTTTAAGTATACATTTTAATCGAAATTTGAGTTAAAGGAAAAATTAAATTAAGCTACTCTCAAGCTTAAGGGTCCGTTCGGTTCGCGAGTTAAGTCGACTTAAAGTGACTTAACTGAACTTAATTAAAAATTTAAGTCAGGATGACTGAACTTACTTACAAAATCCGTTCGGTTCGCCAAAAATTTAAGTCGACTTAAAGTGACTCAAAACGACTGAACTTACTCAAAAATTTTAAGCTAGGAATCCTGACTTATTTGATTTGAGGTGACTGAACTTAACAAAAAAAATATCCAACCCCCAGTCCAGTTTTATTGAATTCAGTCATCTATTTCAGTTCAGTTTCAGTCTAGTTCAGTCGTCAGCTTAAATTTTACCTTACAGCTTCAGTTCAATTTTGTACCCAGTTCAGTTTCAGTTCAATTCAGTCTCTGCGAACCGAACAGACCCTAAATCATCTCTTCGCATAAACTTAACTAGATTTTAACTATCATTCTATTATTCTTACTTTAAATACTTTAAGCTTAACAAGATAATTTTATTTAAATTAGTATTAACATAAGTTAACATAATTTAAATAATTCATGTCTTAAAGAGGTAACCTACTTAGGTTAAGAATTATTTTATCCCTTCATGGATAACATAATAATTCTTACAACCATTACTAATATATCTAAAAATTCCAATAACCACATTCATGGTTATACTGAATTGTTTATTTCTACCCATACTATGATGACCCATTTGATATTTTGTACAAATATGATCTTAACCTAACCTTTGAACTTTAAGTTAATGAAAATTTTAAATTACTCCTCTCAAAGAAATAAAATAAATTTCATAATTTTTATTATTAAATTTTTTTTTAATAGAAATTACGTTAATACCCTTATGATAAAATAAGGGTTATTACACATGTAGAACCATTTCTCATCAATGTGCACAATGTTGTACATATCAACAAATTTTGGGTCATGCGGCAAACTACTCTATATATCCAACATAGATATGCAAAACTGAAGTCATGCTCTCTTATGCTCATCACTTAAATGCGGCTTGATGGCATTTGAGTGATGCCAAATGAGACCTTCTTTAAAGCGTAAATATAGAGTGTTATAGCTGATATTCAGAGCTTGAGAAAGTGACCTTAATGTTCTCATTCGATTTAACGGTATAGAAGATAAAAGACTCAGGTCAACTTCAACCCGCTTACGACCGACTCTTTTTTGTTTTTTTTGTGACATACATCATCTGCAACACCATTTGGGGTATCCTTTGCTTGTTTCCAAATCCGCTGTATTGTTCTTATTGACACTGACAATAAAGCGGAAATCTCTGATGTCGTATTTCGTTTAAACTTACAATTCACACTTCTCTCAAGTAAAGCATTGTAGATCTGAAGCGTTTCCTCATTTGATAAGAATCTCAAATTGCGTTGTTGCTCATTTGAAGTAGATTTGTCAATATTTTAAATTTACAAGATATTAGAAATTATAGATCAAATAATACAAATTATTAGCATTATAACACTAATGCCAAACATTTCAATACGGAATAAACTATGAACAACCATACAAAGTAACAACATATGCTGAATTTATATTACTGCATAAACCAAAATTTAGACTGATTTTGAATTATGTTTATTTTAAATAAATCTAGATAATCATTTCAAATTATCATTTTTAAATGACTTAACCAACTCACAAAATAATTCCCAATTACAAATAAAGATAACTTAACTAACTCACAGAGTAACTTAACATCTCTCTACTAAAAAGGGTAATATTATTATCAAATAACCTAAAGTTTATAGTACTGCATAAACTAAAATTCAATTGCAAATACATCTGGATATCTAACGTAGCAAATCAAAGGTAATTCTACCATTACCATACAAAGTAACAACATATGGTAAATTTATAGTACTGCATAAACTAAAATTTAGAGTGATTTTAAATTATGTTTATTTTAGATAATCAATTTAATTTATCATTATTTAAATAACTTAACCAACTCACAAATCAATTTCCAATTGCAAATAAAGATAACTTAACCAACTCACGGAATAACTTAACATCTCCCTACTAAAAGGGATAATATTAGTATTATTAGCAAACTAAGATAATTTTCAATTGCAAATAAATATAGATATCTAACTGGTAGATTGTCTCGTGCCTTGTACGAGTTCTTGTAAAAAATAGATGTAATAATATTAAATAAATAATAGTAATTAATTATTATGAAATAAAATTAATAAAATTTTACACAAATAATGTCATTAAATAATAATGATAAATATCAAATAAATCCCTAAAAATAAGGGAAAATGATAATAATGTTGATAAAATAATATTTATAGAATAAGCTTTATTTAATAACTAATAACTTGTATGTCATGTGTAACACACTTAGTCATCATTCTCTTTCTTCAAACAATTTTTTGGTACGTGAAATAGAAAGTTGGTCTTGTGTACCATTTTTTTCATTGTCATCTTCAATAAATAGGCTCCCATTTGAGAACTAAAGGAGTAAGCATTTCATTTGACGACACATTGTAGTATACGAGCTCACATGGCAGTGGTTTGACATTGTTATGATATTCAATATAAGTATATAAGTAATTAGTTATGTGATATATATTGTTGTATTATATGTGTTATATAGGAACACAATAGTAAATACTTGAGTTTCTGAAATCAACTTTTTGAGTTCAACAATCAAAGTTGGATTGTCAGTCATATTGGAAACAATCAATCTACGACTATATTCATACAGCCTGAACCCATCAACATCAATTATGAATAAAAAAAGTATTCCCAATGAACCCTTTAAGTTCATTAGGTGCATTGCTATTATCCATAACATGTACTTAAGAAAATATATTTAATGGAATCGAAACAATAAGGTAAGTATATGACAAATTAGGTACGTAAATGTACAAATCTAAGCAAACTAAATAAAGTCATAATGTTTTATAATATATAATTAAAATATCCAAATGTTTTATTTTTTATACATAGTGTATAATCTTATGTATAAAATTAGTAAATAGATTAATACCTTAACGAACGATTTCAACATTTTGATTACAAATTTGTTAACCCACATTTTGACATCTCTATCAAATATAACAAAAGATGTCATGCCAGAATCATCTTTCACTATTAACGTAACCTTAAAGTTGCATGACAATGTAAGTAATTTTTAGTATAATAATACAATTATTATTCTATATATGTTTATTTAATTTTACATTAAATACCTAAGAATGACGAATTTGACAATGCTTCACATTTGCCACAATGGAATTGACCCCCTTCAGGTCGAACCTTCTTTTTGCGTTGTTCGCACAAATGATAGTACCATCCAAATGTGTTGTTAATGTCTTCTACCGTAACAATAGTGATGCATTGACATGGCTGCAAAATGCGTTAACATTTGGTGAGGGAAAACAACCAGATTCTAACATTAATATTATAACTGCTAATATTAAAATATAATAAAATTATAAAATTACCCTGAAGATATCTATAATTTCATCATCCAGCTTAAACAATGCGATATCTTAGAATTGATCAAATAAAGAATATGAAGGTCTGCTTGGAATTGAAGTAATTTTATTCATACCAACATGAACACTAGAGCTGTGAAGACTTTAGAAATAATCATAAAAAATAGTATTATAAAAATATTGCTAAAATAAATAATGTTAGCTAAAATAAACATTGAACTAATCTCTCCTTAGAAAATCTGGAATTAAGGAATCATTAATAGTGATTTGAGTTCCACCACCAGATATATTGCCCAACTTGTATTGATCTAAATAAATACATATAACACTAATAAAGTTAATTTAAATAATAAAAATAATAAAATCAATAATTTGGAAAAGGTGTACTTATACTTTGGAAGGTTTTGATCTTGACAAATTGAATTATGACAATAATCGAGTCTTCTATGATATTTTTAACGTAATGGGCAAATTGGTCGTCATATCGGTCTCATATAGTAAAACTTATCACGTCGTTCCTATAAAAATATATACAATAACATAAAGAGAATTATGAAGAAAACGTTGGGATTCAATCAATAAAATAATTAACACATTCACTATAAACACATTTAAAAACGGGCAAATTGTAGTAGTGTGAAAATACATATTGGTTCTAATTTAATTTCAAGCCATGATAAACATATTAATTAATTGTTTTTAAAAAAGAATCGTCGGATAGCAAGAAAAAAACTCATTAACTCATATAATAGACATGCTGTATTTTTCAATGTACAACCTATAATCAACACATTCATTGTATATATACAAAAAACTCTTATTATATTATGGTGAAAATTGATATAAAGAGGTATTACGTAACAGTATATAGATATAAAGAGGTAAATCACATGTGTAAAATATATGGATATAATATAATTTTTTTATTCATCTACAATAATATCACTTGAATATATCATATAAACTAATATTCATTAATATGGTAAGAAATATATAGCTTTGCAAGGTTGATAACTAGGCTTTAATTTGTAGAAAAATGAAAGGGTAAATGAGTAAACTAATTTGATGACTTAGCATACCTCAATGCTTTAGAAATAAGATATATAATAATGACTTTTGTAATAGTATATAGATAAAGATGAAAAAAAAAACTTTAGTGAATATGCAAAAGAGACTGAATTATGACAATAATCGAGTCTTCTATGATATTTTTGACGTAAGGGGCAAATTGGTTGACATATCGGTCTCATACAGTAAAACATATCACAACGCTCCTATAAAAATATATTCATTAGCATGAAGAAAATCTTACAGAAAACATTGGGATTCAATCAATAAAAAAAATTAACACATTCATTGTAAACACATTCAAAAACAGGCAAACCATGATACATACGGGTAGTAGTGTGAAAATACATATTGGTTCTAATTCAAATTCAATCCATGATACGCAATATTCATTCACACGACTAAACCTCAATAAACATTTTTTTTAAGCGAATCGTCGGATAGCAAAAAAACACATTCACTCATATAATAGACATGATGTATTTTTCAATCTACAACCTATAATCAACACATTCACAATAGATATACAAAAACCTTATTATATTTTGGTAAAAAAAGATATGAAGAGGTATTACGTAATAGTATATAGATATAAAGAGGTAAATCACATGTGTAAAACATATAAATATGATATAAATTTTTTTATTCATCTACAATAATATCACCTGAATATATCATATAAACTTAATACTCATTAATATGGTGAGAAAGATATAGCTTTGCAAGGTTGATAATTGTGCTTTAATTTGTAGAAAAATGAAAAGGCAAATAGGTAAATGGGTAAATTAATTTGATAACTTGGCCTACCTCAATGATTGACAAATAAGAGAGATAATAATGGCTTTAATAATAGTATATAGTATATAGATAAGTTATACATTATTATATATAACGGGAGATATTTGGAATGTAATTAAGGAAATTTGTATCTACAGTCCAGTTCTTGTGCATACCGGGCTTAACATGTAAAATGCGGACCGACTTCCCACCGTCGGATGAAGCCTTCCAACGGCTAGGATTAAAGATTTCCACCAACTCTACTGTAGAGGCGCGCGCGTTGGATGAAATATACGGTGGCATAAGCATAAATTAGGGACAATGGAGGAGAAAAGGACGCGCCTGCCCTTGAGCGGTTTAAACACAACCCTTTTCAACTGCAACTATCTCAAAAACTCTCTCCACTCGAAACGTTTCAATTGCAACTGCAACTCTCTCAAGCAATATCTCATGTTCGTACTCAAACATCAACCAAACAAACAACGAAAAATCGGAGTTCAACAACTTGAAGAAGCGATCGGGATATCAACTTCGCGAAATTGACACATTACAAATAGACAAAGTCGAACAATGAAGAGAAGAAATAAAGCACCAACACCAAATCAGAGTCCGAAGGTAGTAATAGTCCAATCTCTTGCCTTCTATCAATCCGAGTTTCAAAATTTTAACCAAAAAAAAGGATTTTTGATGAACTGTACACGAAATTTAGGGTTTACTAAATTTTTGAAACTTGTGTTATGAGGTTCATGTGGTTTTTGTGTGAAGTTCATAGTGTTGTTAGGTGTGGTTCATGTGTTTGATGAACTGTACATGATTGTTTTTTTGAAATTTGTGTTATGAGGTTCATGTGTTTTTTGTGTGAAGTTCATGGTGTGGTTCATGTGTTTGATGAAATGTACACGAAATTTAGGGTTTACTAAATTTTTGAAAATTGTGTTATGAGGTTCATGTGGTTTTTGTGTAAAGTTCATGGTGTTGTTAGGTGTGGTTCATGTATTTGATGAACTGTACATGAAATTTAGGGTTTACAATATTTTTGAAATTTGTGTTATGAGATTCATGTGGTTTTTGTGTGAAGTTCATGGTGTTGTTAGGTGTGGTAAATGTGTTTGATGAAATGTATACGAAATTTAGGGTTTACTAAATATTTGAAATTTGTGTTATGAGGTTCATGTGGTTTTTGTGTGAAGTTATAGTGTTGTTAGGTGTGGTTCATGTGTTTGATGAACTGTATACGAAATTTATGGTTTAGAAATTTTTGAAACTTGTGATATGAGGTTCATGTGGTTTTTGTATGAAGTTCATGGTGTTGTTAGGTGTGGTTCATCTGTTTGATGGTTCATGTGATTTTGTTTGTTGGTTCATATCACTTAAGGTTCGTAAGTGTACATGTTCTTACAACTTTAGTTGTGGCTACTGTGGTAGGTTCATATGCTTTAAGTTGTAGCTATTTAGGTTCATATGCTTTAAGTTGTTGGTTCATGGTTATTGACATTAAGGTTCATGTTCTTACAACTGTTGGTTCATAAAAATGAAAGATTCATATGCTATATATCAAGTTCACTTAATGCACACAGGTTCATGGTTGTTGACATTCAGTTCATGTTCTTACAACTGTTGGTTCGTGACAATAAAAGGTTCATATGTTATAAGTTGTGGACTAGAATCAAGTATGTGTCTTAGAAGGTTCATGTAGGTAATGTATCATGTTCATGTTTTTTAGAAGTCGGGTTTATGTGATTTTGTTTGGTAGTTCATATGCTTTAAGTTGCTGCTCATGTGGAGAATCCAAATCTAACAATCTTTTATAAATATGTTTGTAGAAGACATACCAATATCTACACTAGCTTTGAAAAAAGCAAAGTTGAATCCTAAAAAACGAGGACGGGATGAAACGGAGTCTATTGGCCAAACACGGAGAAGTCAACGCAACAAGCATGTGGGGGAGAATGAACAAAAGGAGGAGTCATTAGAGAATACTGAAACTGATGAGGAGGAATCCCCTGAAAAGACTGTTTCAGAGGATCTAGGGGACGATGATGATGATGATGATGATGATGATGATGAACCGAGCAACAACTACAATGATGAGAGGAGGATGAGACTTCAGGGAATGAGAGTTCGGGCAAAACAATCAGGTTGGGAAAGAAAAAATAATGTGCAGTAAGGAGAAAGGTGACAACACAGCCTTAGGCAAAAAAGAGAAAGTTATCGCCAAGGAAAGGAATGAGAAAGACGGATGCAGAACAAGGACCGGCTGAGGTTGAGAAACCTACTCTGAAGAAGCGTAACCCCAAGTTAAAGATAGTAGCTAAAGCATCAACTTCAAAAGGGAAAACGCGCAAGGAGAAAGGTAATAAGCTCATGATACTTAAATAAGACGACAGTGACAAGGAAAAGGAGAAGAGCAAGGCACTGACTTGCAAAGATAAGGGAAACATGAAGCTGGTGATTTCAGTGAAGAAGGAGAAGGAGCTGCCGAGTCCAAAAAAGAAGGAAAAAATACAGTTAGTCCTTGCAAAGAGTAAGAAAAGTCAACCCATTAGGGAGAAATATAAGTTGGAGAGCTTGAGCACAAGAAACGTGTCAGTTCTACTTGTGGAGACGCTGAAAAAGTTCCCTGAGAACAAGAGAGATTGCATCACAAACATGGGTTTTGGCTATCTGCTCGACTTGAAGTTGACTGAAATACCTAAACAGCTCGCCTACTAGGTGGTTGACCATTTCGATCTAGTCAAGTGTGCAATAAAGAAGGAAGACGGAGGGTATATAGAGGTGAATGAGGACGAGGTCCATCGCGTTCTTGGGATTCCTAAGGGAGATACACCATTTGTCAAGAGAGGGAAGAAGAAAAATGACAATGTTATCATTGAAGGCTGGAAGAAGTTCTTCAAAAAATACAATGAGATATGGCCAAAGAGTGTCTCGGATATGGTGATGGACTGCACATCTGAGCCATGGTTCAAGAGGATTTTCTTGATGCTCTTCATGTTTGTGCTTGTTGAGAGCAACCAGAAAGGCACTATGATGCAAAGTTTGATGATCGATGGCGTGAGCAATGTGAAAGACATAAACTAGTGTTAGTTCATAGTGGACAACTTGATACAAACCAAGCTCGAATGGAGTGAAAAGAAAGATAGGTTCTTTAGGGGACCCATTCCGTTCTTGGTGGTAAGTACCAGCATCTCGAAACTACTTTAATATTCCTTAATTTATTCATATAACTGTACTAAGTTCATGTGTTTTACGTGTAAAACAACTGCTCTATGTTGATAGAGTATCAATTCTAGGAAAGCCAAACCCAAGCACTACCCTCGTCTTCTTGGGGTAGGAAGATAAGACATTGCTTGAGAGGCAAAAGGATGAGATGAAGGTGGGAGGTTTTGGGCAATAGAAAATATTAGAGAAGAAGGACAAGGATGCTGCATGAACAAGTAATCAAGATGAGAACAAGAAGGAGAAAAAGGAGCAAAGGTTTGAAGCAAGTATGCTACAGGTAATATCAAATACTGTCACAACTCAGGTTCATGTTGTTAATTCAATAGGTTCATGGCTATTGACATTCAGGTTCATGTTCTTACAACTGTTGGTTCAAGAAAATACTTTGCTAGGTTCATATGCTATAAGTTTTGGGTTCAAGTAGATATTTTGCTAGGTTCACATGTTTTGGGTTGTTGGTGCATGAAACTCAGCTTAAAGGTTCACATAATTTAACATGTTGGGATTGGAATCAAGTAGGTATCTTATAAGGTTCATGTAGTTAATGTATGAAGTTCATGTTTTTTAGAATTTGGGTAAATATGATTCTAATTGTGGGTTCATGTCACTTAAGGTTCCTAAGTGTAATGACTTGATTAAAGTAGCTATTGTGGTAGGCTCATAGGTTTTAAGCTGCTGGTTCATGTCACTTAAGGTTTATGTAGTTAATGTATGAAGTTCATGTTTTTTAGAATTTAGGTTCATGTGCTTTTAATAGTAGGTTCATGTCACTTATGGTTCATAAATATATGAAGTTCATGACTTTTAGAATTCAGGTTTGTGATCTTTTTAATTATAGGTTTGTGTCACTTATAGGTGTTGACTTGTTTGTGTGACTAACATGATGTATTGTTTTCATGAATGAAGGATTGGTTGCAAATCTTTGTTGAAAAGTCAATGAACGTAGCAATCGCGATCCTTGAGCTTGCTACTATGGTGGACAAGTTGCCGGAAGAATTCAAGGAAAATTTGGTGGTTAAAAGCATGATTAAGACAACACAAACACTGATTGGGAAGAAGCATGAACAAGAGGAGCTCGAGGCGGACTTTAAGACCATATGGAAGACTCGAAACATCTGTTTTGGTCTGACCCGCAACACATTGAGTGCCTCAAACAGATAGAAAAAGTTGAAGCATCGAAGGCCAAGGTTAGGTTTTCTGCTGGTGTCTCTGCACCAGCCAACAAATCCATAAATACAAAGAATTGGGAGGGTGTGAATGAGATTGCAAGGGAGTATGGCGGTGCAAGGACATAAGCAACTGAGAGAGCCATAAAACCATCAAGAGGACACACCTGGGGAAGGACAGGATCAAGCACATGAAGAAGATATGGTTGCTGAAGAAGGGACAAAGGTGGGTGGGAGTGATGTGAATCAAGGGACAGCTAAGTAACAAAAAGAAAAGGGAAAAAACAAGGAGAATGGAGATTTCACGCCTCCAAGTTTCAAGCTCATTAGCTCGGAGGAGGCAGAGAACGTGGATATAGAGATATTGACAGAGGACGTAGGCGTCGAGCAAGGAGACAATGAGGGACAACAACAGACATGAAAAAAAAAAGAACAAAAAAATGATGATGTAAGGTTTTTTTGCTATACGTTTTTTGTTTGAACTTACAATATCACACTACATTGTTTGAGTTCTTCTTGTCTTACTATGAAAAAGGAAATGGGCAAGGGCAAGAACAAGGTAGATGAAGAGGAAAACCAACAAATGCAGAAGGACAAGGAACAAAAGGTTCGTGAAGAAGATAAACCGAAATATTTACATCAAGCAACAATGTTTTAGGATTTTGACATAGAGGTTGACACAGGACAAAGGCAAAGGCAAGCTCACAAGTACGGAGGAACAGGTTCACACGGCGGCATAAGAAGCCAGCCGACACACTGAAGAGCCCGTACAAGACCAGAACAGTACAAATCTTGGCAAAGACAACTTAGGAGCAAAAAGCTGTTTGGTGGTATGTGGATAAAAAAGCAACCGACGATTGGTAAGTTGTTGTTTTTTTGGGAAAAAATGTTTGTCCCACTTTTAATTACAACAAAACAGTCTACTATTGAGGAATTTTAAGAGGTATAAATTGGGTTTTTTTACTCATGGATTAGTGAGCTCGTCTTTGAAGACAAACTGCGGAAAGGAACAAGGCAGGAGTTCAGTACCATGGATATGGATGTGCATTACAAGGTTATTGATTGCTGGACTACGGTGTTGAACTATAATAAAAAGATAGGAGCCAAAGCAAGCCTACCAGGATGTTCCTATATACACTAAACATGGTAAGGTTCACGAATTTATGATGTAAGGTTCATACCGATTGAACTTTAGGTTCATGAACTCATTTGTATGCATTTGGATTGGAATACACTTGTGAGGTTCATGGATGATGCAATAAACTGAGCGCATTAAAAGGTTCAAGTATTTACTGCATAAGGTTCATGTATTTTCATATTCAAGATCATGTGTTAATTAGTGTAGGTTCATTTGACTATTTAGGTTAGTTCATTGATTTTAGTTTGGTGGTTCATGAAGTTGAACTTGAGGTTCAAGTAGTTGCTGCATAAGGTTAATGTGTTTTCATATTCAAGTTCATGTGTAATTACTGTAGGTTCATTTGACTATTTAGGTTGGTTCATTGATTTTAATTTGGTGTTTCATGAAGTTCAACTTGATGGAATACAGATTCATATGTAGTTAATAACATGTTTGCATTGGAACACAAGAATTGCACCCCAAGGATAAGATACACGACTCTATGAGGAACATCGATTTCGCTGTGAAAATGGTGCATGGACGTCAAATGAAAGATGTTGACATGGTAATCATTAAAGTTAATGCATTTAGTCTATGAAGTTCATGGTTTTGTACTACATGTTCATATGCTTTATTCTGCAAGTTCATGTCAATAAAACATGATACAGTATAATGTGTGGGTTCAAGTGGATATAATGAATGCTAGGTTCATAGGTTGCAATTTCGTGATCCATGAAGACAAAATTAAAAGTAGATATTTTGGAAGGTTCATGTGGTTTTTGTATGAAGTTCATGATTTTTGCTCTTTAGGTTCATGTTCTAAAACTAAGGTTTTGTAGATTTTTGTTCCTATACTTGCGAACAACTTTCACTTCTATGTCATCTCGTTTGACATCAAGAATGCCGGAATCCATGTCTTGGACAACTTGCACAGCGATGAAAACATGTAGCGATATGAAGTTGCAATAGATAGGGCGGTACGTACACAAACACGAGAAAAATGTTTAATTTAACACTTTCAGTTCTAAAAACATGAAATTGTAATAAGAAAATATGTTGTTTATACATGGCAAGCTAGTTAAAGACTACATGTCAACCACGAAGCTACACAAGAGGTGTAAGACGCTTTTAGTTGCATTTGTTGTGCCTCTGCCATGGGCAGAACCTGGAGACATCCTCAACTCTTCACTGTATTTCATGAGACACATGGAGAATTGGAGATGTACATGGGGTCACCGAATGACAAATGGGAAGCTGAAATGAACAAGAAAGACAACAAGAAGTGCATCGAAGCGTTGAGGGTCAAATATGTGCATGGCATCATTACATCGGACGTCAATTTCTTAAAGGATGAAGTGATGAAGAGAATCAAAGATGCAAACAGCCTTGAAAAGGGGAGTCTCTAGAGAGGAATAGATGGTTCATATGTAAGGGTTCTTGTAGGTGTTATGAAAACTCAAGACAATAGGTTTTTTCTAGTTAAATGGATTATTTCTTTTAAAGTATTGAAAATTGTGTGAGACAAAAATATGTTAGAAAACGTGTTAAGACATCTATTTGTGAGTTATGCTCACAAGTGTTTCCAAGTAATGTGTAGTGTTTTGCATAGAAGGTTCATTGTTAAACTCATGCAGGTTCATACATTAACTCACACAGGTTCATTGATTAACTTTTACAAGTTCATACGACAAAAATAAATTCATGATATGAACCTTGTTCATAATGTTATGAACCTAGCTACGAAAGATCGTGACCCTAACGAAACAACAACATGACATCGTTAGTAGAACACTGGTCATGAAAATGAACTTAGAGGTTCATATAATTTGGAAAGTGAGCATGATTCAAGTGCGTGCAATATAAGATTCATGAGTTACTGTACGAGGTTCATATGATTTCACATTCAAGTTCATGCGTTAGTTAATGTAGGTTCATTTGACAAAACAGTTTCATAGAGTGTAATATACGGGTTCAAGTATATATTGTGGTAGGTTCATAGTTTTTAGTTGGGTGGTTCATGAAGTTGAAGTTACAGGTTGATATAATCTACAAGTGAAAAATGTGAGTTCAAGTAACAAAGTCATTACGTTCATGAAGAGGGTGTATAAAGTTCAAGTTTTCGATATTGAGGTTCATATTCCATTTCATGTGGGTTCATATAATACAATGTGTGGGTGCAAATTAGATATTGTGGCAGGTTCATAGGTGTTAAGCTAAAGGTTCATATGATTTAAAATGTGCGGGTTGTGAGTAAGATGAAATTATGAAGAACAACTGAAACCAACATTTTATAATCCATGAGAGAAAACAGTAACAAACAAGATAACATGTTCAACACAAACTACTGAATCTCCTTGTTAAAAGTGATTTAACTTCGAAAAAACGACTAAGAATCTAGCACTTCGTTACAAGTGCAGCTGTTGTAAGTGGTAAACCTCTTGAACTTGCCGCAACGCCTTTGTCCGAAACGGCTAGTAGCCATGGAGATCTCTCTACCACTACGGATACGCTTGTAACACCCCCAATTTACACCGGAGATATTACATGCTAGTGACCTCAGACTTTACCGTCCAAAGTCACCCCAGGCTTTTCCAGAACAGACATGCTTAAATACATACACAATTACATATTAATTGAAAGATTAAACAGCGGAAGACTTTAAATAGCCAACTTATAACATGGCTTAAATTATGAAGATACATCAAGGTAACACTTAACAAACTTAAAACACTTAACAACTTAAATACTGACTTTAAATCTTCGTCTGCAAGCTTCTTATCCTTCAATAGGTTACTTAAACTCCGGGAATCAACTCCTGATGTGCCGAATCGAACGGATGACACCAGCCCACATGCAGAGAACAAAGTTCGTGGGTTAGTCTACTGAATAGACTGGCAAGGGTACAAAGCAGAGTGGTTCGAGTGATCGTGACCGTTTACTATCATTGTCCCTTGAATAAAAACCGAAGGAACGATATATAACCCGGCACTTTCACGGAATGATTTAACAATTAAGATATGCACTGAAGATAAGACTCCAAAGCAATTTGAGTCTTAAAGGAAATTATGACAACTGCTAGGGAACATTAAAGTTACACACACAATGATTTAAAAGTTGACTGAGATGCTTCAGTTCACAACCAACCTCATCGCATACAACGAATCCAGATTGAAAAGAGAACGTACTATGATCAAAGTCGAGACAAGTTTTCCTAGCTGCACTATAACTTAGCTGCACTACTCGCCGAAGGTTTATTAATCATGTGCACTCGGGCACATATCTTATTTAATTACAAAACACACTTTACTGAAACACGTTAATGTTATTAAGAGCGACACAAAGCTTAAATCTCAGGGTGACAATCATGTCGACCCAAATTAACACAACACACAAACACACACACGAGACTTAAAATTATTCCGAGTAACAACGGAAATTATTATTACACAGGGTGATCTTACGTTCACCCAGATTGCACTGCCACAGTGCTTACACTTTAATTTACAGGGTGACAGTACGTCCACCCCAATTGCACTAGCTAAGTGCTTAATACACAGGATTGCAATTATGCTCATCCAATGGCGCTTGCAAGGCGCTTAAAACACTTCAGATCCTTAACGGTGGATAAGAAGCATAGGTCATGACCCTTAAATTATTCGGAAATTATCCCGAGGAGTACCAAGTTATAAAGAAACGACTAATCCTTAACTGGATTAGCGTTCCCACGAATATTAAGTTATAAAGAAACGACTAATCCTTATCTGGACTTAGCGTTCCTACGAACATTAAGTTATAAGGAAATTACTAATCCTTACTTGGACTTAGCGTTCCTACGAATACTCGTGCTAACTATACAGTTCAACACATTAATTATTCACATCCAAGCCATCCTCACAATCAACTTAAACATAGATATAATAGAAACGGCTAATCCTTACCTGGACTTAGCTTTCCTACTAACCCACGTGCTATTCTAGCATTAAGTTCACATTAAATTCACAACAATACCATCTCGGTAATTAACACATATAATAACGTTGTTCTAACAGATATACAACTTATTATAACATCACCTTTTTAATCACGTTATTTATGAAATTAGTTCCCAAACAACAGTTCACTCCAATTTAATTAACAATTAAACAATTGATAATTAATGAAACATGGAATGATTAAGCAAGAGCGAACCGCCACTTGCCTTAATCCGCAGAAAAGCCTAATGAAGACGGGATTTCGGGCTCGACACGGGTATAGCTCCGACAGCACAACAACCTCCGAGTCGACCCACAAGAGAAACCCTAAGTTAGATCCGACATAAACACAGTACGAATCTAAAAACGATGAAAGAAATCGAAAGAAACAATGCCTCGACGATGACCACCAAAGCCAAAAGCCAAAGAGGCATTCTGGGCCTTGGCGGCGGTCGCCGCAGTTCATCACGGCGGGCGCCGTGAAGAACACGGCGGTCGTCGTGAAGAACTCCGACGACAGAAACGGCGAGAAAACTCACCCAAAACATGAGCGACTCGTCCTCCTTCGACTTGCTTTGGTTTCTAACCACCAAGGGCTACCAAAAGCTTCACAAAAGGCACACTGGAACACCACCAAACGACACCGGCGAAAGCTCCAGAATCCGGCGAGGCAAGAACTCCGACGAGGCACAATTTTGGGAGAGCTTGAGCTATGGAATCGGTTCCAATCCGACCTCCAAGCACCTCCTTAAATAGCCAAAGCACCGGGAACACAATGATGGCCCTACGACGAGGCGGAGCAGGCCTACTTCGGTGCGTCAGAGGCTCGCCGGCGACCATCGGGCAAAGACCTCCGGACAACGACGGCGGGCGCCGCGGAGATCAAGGGTCGCCACGTCACAAATTGCCTACGGCGGGCGTCGTACTGCACGGCGGTCGCCGCCAGGCCAGTCCTCGAGCCTGGCGACGGCGGGCGCCGCCATAAATGCGGCGGTCGCCGCCCCTGTGGCTTCGCGCCCATTCTGGTTTTGAACGACAACAACTTTAACCCGGAATAAAATTATCGTATGCGAACGAGTATTAAAATCCAAAGCACGTCGTCTATATATTATTTTACTGAGAAAAATATTACAGATATAGAGGACATTACAGAATGTCCTAAACTCTCTGAATTAAATCCGACGTACAAAACGGGTACTCAGGAAAATTCTCAAAATTCCCAAAATAACCTTACAGAATTACGGGGTATCACAACGCTTGCCACTTCCTTTCATCTTAGCTTGCTCCGATGGCAGAATGTTAACCTCGGAGGGGATTTCAACGCCAGCGTATGTCTCCAAATGCAGCCGACTCGAAGTAGCACCGCTAGAAGATTCCCCTCCCGTACTCAGTAAGGAGGCATTTTTCTCCTTCAAAAGGGATGAAAACTATTTCAGCAGATTCGGCTTATCTTCTAGTAACCCCACGCAACTGTAAAAGTCAGAATTGACGTCATTCATAAGCAACTCCCTTTCTTCAGTAGCCACGCATTGATTGACAATTGTTTCATCAATTGTGAAGATCGGGTTTATGGTGGCATCCTTTTTCCATCGCGTAAGGATGTACTTCTCTGGGATACTATCCAAACACAAGTTCCCGAAGACAAAAATCATATGTCGACAAGGCAACCCAAGACGCTGAAACATCGTGCAGCTACATATGAAGGCGTCCTCCGTAACCAGGTGTTCCACCTCCACTTTTTTTGGGTCGCCTTCCTTAATGCCATATACTTTCGTACCATTGATGTTTGGCATGGAGACCATACAACACGAGTAGCAAGCAACATAAATCTCATTTTGAAGACTAGAAACATACACAGCGTGTACACCTCAGAGGCATGCTTCTCTAAACTCAGAGGCGTCTTCAGTTGTGGAAACGTCGTCAAGCTGTCGTGATTCAGCTTTACTTGATGGTGTCTCTGAGTGTCCATAGCAATGTCGAAATGCATAACGTGCTTGACAATGCGGTAGTGTTTGTCATTAATGAGCCCAAAACAATTGTTGGCCGACTCGGAAATCGACATAGTATGGAGCAACCCACCAAAATGGATGTCTCTAAAGCAGGAATCCAGTACTTCCAAATGGCAAACATGTCGTCAAACCACCTCCGATTCAACAAGGGGTTTTGATCCGCTCTACTTTATAGTGCGTAACTAGGAGTTGTTACTGGATATTAGGTACCATTTTGTGTGGGTTTAGAAGATATTTGAGGAGAATGGATTTGTAGAGAAGAAGTGGTGAAAAGGAGATTTTAACGGAGTATTGAAGACATTAAGGAGCGGTGAAGGCGAAGCATGCACCGAGTGAAGGCCGCGAGCGCGGAAGAAGTTGAAGATCGCGACAGAGCACAAACCGCTGGCGCGGAAGGATGGGCCGCGGGCGCGGAAGGACGACATGAGCAAATGAAGACTACAGGAATTTCCGCGGGCGCGGAAGATTTTCCGCCATCGCGGATTTCCCTTCTGGCACGGAGCGCGTCGACGATTCGTCCGAGATCTTTGTTTACCTTATTGATTTTATTTTATTTTCTTTTTATTCCGATTATTATATTTTAGGAAGATATTATTTCTTATCTTAGGAATTGGGTTTTGCTAGGTTATTTATCTCTCTTTGTTAGCAGCCTTGACATTATCACATTATCACTTTTATCGTTCAGTTTTTCCCTTAGAGTTTTTATGCTTTGAAGATTATGAAGAACTAAGCAACCATTGCTTAGTCCGACGATTGAAGCCTTTGTTTGTATTTGGTTGTGAGATTATAACTCTATTTCATTTCCTTTTATTATATTGATTCTCTTTGTGCTTCATTCCATTGATTCTTGATGATTTGACTAGTCTGATCATCTAGTTGATATTAGTGATTGTCTATTGCTAGGGTTTGGATATTTCTAGTTGAAATCCCTTATCTTGTGTAGCAACCGCAATTTACAGGAACTAGTTGTGAATGTTTATTGTGAAGAGAATTGATTACATGTCGAGTACTGACTAGTTGTTAAGTATTGCATGTATCCTGCTTAATTCATATGCTTACTGCTACCGTTAGATTGAATCTTGATAGTTTCTTGATTGTTTAATGGTAAGTATTTTCAGGGCTAGTTGACCTGTCTATATACATAAGATCGGAATAGGAATATTCATTGGTAGGAATTGGAGATAATCTAGGATCAACCAATCAAACTGAAGTGTGGATATTTGTCTGGCTAAGTTACTTCTCATCCATTGATTACATCTTTTGCATTGATTTATTTTGTTACTCATTACACACCTGAAATCCCCCATTTTGTTACTATTGGCATACAACCTTTGCATATATGAAGATTGCTTACCTCCTTGTGGGATCGATCCTTATTTACCCTACTACATTAGTTAGGTTTTTGAGGTTATTTGATAGGAGTCTACGAAAAACCCCTCATCAAATTTGGCGCCGTTGCCGGGGAGGCAAAGTTTCAATTTTTCTTTTTGTTTGTTTGTGTGCCAACTATTGTGTGGACCTATCTTATGGTCCACACCCGTGCTACTGACTCTCCAATCTTAGATCTTGATACAGAAATTGAGAGGACACTTTCCCGAAACCATAGAGAAGTGCGTGAGCAACTCGAGATTGCCGAGGAACAGACTTTGAGGCAGTTGACTGCGCGGAATCTAGAGCAACTGCCGCTTGCTGTGTAATTTCCGGAGTTGGCAGATGGTGTGAATTTTGAGCTAAAATCTGGGTTGATTCATTTACTACCCCACTTCCATGGGATGAGTGGAGAAGACCCCAACAAGCATCTCTCTGAATTCCACGCTGTCTGCAGCAGCATGAAGCCAAGGAACATTACTGAGGACCAAATCAAGCTGAGGGCCTTTCCTTTCTCTCTGAAGGATGCGGCCAATGATTGGTTCTACTATTTGGCCCCAGGAAGCATAGATACATGGGCGAAGATGAAGAAAGCCTTCCTGGAGAAATACTTCCCTGCAACGAAGCTCAATAGCTTGAAGAGGAACATTAGCAACATCGAACAACATGCTACTGAGACGTTGTATGAGTACTATGAGAGGTTTAAGAGGTTGATATCAAGCTGTCCATACCATGGTTATTCTGACCAAGACCTCGTTCTATATCTGTATGGCGGACTTCTTGATGATGAGCGCAGAATGGTGAACGCAGCCTGTGGCGGTAACATTCTAAACAAGATGCCGGCTGTAGCTTTTGAGATATTCTTTGAGCTATCTGAGGGCTCGAGATAGTTTAGCAAGAGAGCGAGCATTCAAGCAGTTAAGGACGCAGAATCTCATCCATCATCCTCACTACTCTCTGATATGGCTGAGATGAAGGAGATGATGAGGCGGTTTATGATGAAAGGCAACCAGCAGCAAGTCAAGTCCTATGGAATATGCTATGACACGGTGCACCCCCACAGATGCATGTCCAACGCTGCAGGAACCCACTGCTGAAGTGAATGCTATGTGAGGTTACGGTCCTCCAAGGCCAAGATATGACCCGTACTCCAACACCTATAATCCAGGGTGGAGAGATCACCCTAATTTGAGGTACGAGAACCAATAAAACCCTCCACAGGGCCGGGATGATCAGGAGTTCCACTAGAGGCCGCCACAGTTCCTATAATAGCAACAACAATTTTAGCGGCCTGGAGGTCAACAACAATTTAGAGCACAATATGACCCTAGACCTCAAGGCCAAAGCGCAAGTTCGTCTATGTCCGGTGATGACATGATCAAGTCTCTCACTCAGAGTGTATCGACTTTGGCAAACACTATAGTCCAACAAAATCAAGATATGAAATCGAGCATTCAAAACCTGGAGAAGCAGGTGGGGCAGATTTCTCTGGCAGTGAGCAAACTGGAGGCTAGGGATTCGGGGAAACTACCATCTCAAACGTTAGCAAACCCAAGAGGGAATGTATGTGCAATGACACTGAGAAGTACTAAGCAGCTGAATGTCGCACCCTTAGCTGAAATGGGCAAAGTACTGGAGGATGCAGGAGAAGACAACGGAGCTAAAGTTGCAGAGGGCGTTCAACAAGAATCTTCGCGCCCGCGGCAAGATTTCCGCGATTGCGGAAATACCTCTGGAGAACCCTCAGAAAGCGCCGAAAGTTTGGAGGAATAGATTCTCCAATTTCCGCGACCGCGGAAAGATTTCCGCGACCGAAAAAGATTTTCGTGACCGCGGAAATGCCCCTGGAAGCGGAGAAATTTCTGAAGAAATGCCGCGATCGCGGGCCCAAAGCCGCTACCGCGGATTACATGTAGACATCCAAGACAACTACGTTCATCCATATTTTCCTCCGCTCAGTTCGCTGAAGCCCCCCGCGCCATTCCCTGAGGCATTGAAGGATACTAGAAGGCCGGAAAACGACTAGGAGATCTTCGAGACCTTCAGTAATTGCGAGGTAAACATTTCGTTGATCACACTGATTAAGAGCATTCCTCGCTATGCAAATTTTTTGAAGGAATTATGTAAGATCAAGAGGAAGACAAAAGAGAAAACGAAAAAGAAGGTCCAGGTGAAGGAGAATGTATCCGCTATGCTGCAAAAGCGGATGCCCAAGAAATGCAGCGACCCTGGCATGTTTAGCATTCCCTACAAAATAGGTGACACCACGTTCGATAAAGCCATGTTGGATTTGGGTGCATCTATAAATGTGTTGCCTCTCTCGATGTATGAATCTTTGGAGCTTGGACCATTGCATGAGACAGGGACGGTGATTCAATTGGCGGATATGTCTACTGTGTATCCCAAAGGAGTAGTGCAGGATGTTCTGGTAGAGGTCGATAAGCTGATTTTCCCTTCTGACTTCTTTGTGATGGATACGGGGCAAGACAAGCATGCAGCCCCAGTGATGTTGGGTAGGCCGTTTATGAAAACGGCAAACACAACGATCGATGTGAGTAGTGGTTCACTCACCATGGAGTTTGATGGGTTGAGGGTCGAATACAACATTGATGATGCAAAGAGACACCCGCCTGATTTTGATCCCAAGTGTTCGGTTGCTATGAGCAACCCAAGTTGATTTGCAAGACACTATGTCGAGCCACGACACTAACCAAGGCGCTGCTCGGGAGGCAACCCGAGGTATGTAATTCTTTTCATGTCTTCTCTTTTCAAGTTTTTATTCGTGTTGTTTCGTGTTTAGACTAACCTGCAGGTAGGAGACTCGAAGACAAAGTTCGAAGACGGTGTTCGTCTCGAAGACAAAGGGTGGCTTATGCAATAAGCAGGTGGCCCGGACCAGCATTAGGCTGGGGTAATAAGAGGTCAAGAGTGATGTGAGTTTTGTGAGCCCATCTATAGAAAAATAAAATGAGTGGCTTGGTGAAAACCCGAAAGGGCGCCTTGGCAAAATGAGTGAAAAGAAGAAAAGTGATTATTAAGATTCCTCATTTTTCCTGGCGTGGTGACATAAGTGTTGGAGCTATAAGGAGGATTCGGGTAGGTCACTTTGGGAGTTATAAGAAGTTAGACTGGAGCTAGGATTAGATATTTTTATTCACTCTATGGTGTTCGAGATAAGCTTGGGGGAAGTACTCTGCTTTCCTTAAAGCTTGTGTGTTGTGGTGTTGTGTTGGTGCCCTGGAGATTCATGATTAGGTGTAGTTCTTAGTGGAGATAGTTTTGTTGTGCTTCCTGAGACCTTGGGTATTTCATTGGAGGAGTAGGTTTCTATTAGCTTACTCAAGGACGAGCAAGGTTTAAGCATGGGGGAATTTGATCCGCTCTACTTTGTAGTGCGTAACTAGGAGTTGTTACTGGATATTAGGTACCATTTTGTGTGGGTTTAGAAGATATTTAAGGAGAATGGATTTGTAGAGAAGAAGTGGTGAAAAGGAGATTTTAACGGAGTATTGAAGACATTAAGGAGCGGTGAAGGCGAAGCATGCACCGAGTGAAGGCCGCGAGCGCAAAAGAAGCTGAAGATCGCGGCAGAGCACAAACCGCGGGCGCAGAAGGATGGGCCGCAGGCGCGGAAGGACGGTAGGAGCAGATGAAGACTATAAGCATTTCCGCGAGTGCGGAAGATTTTCCGCGGTCGCGGATTTCCCTTCTGGCGTAGAGCGCGTCGACGATTCGTCCAAGATCTTTGTTTACCTTATTTCTTTTATTTTATTTTTATTCTGGTTATTATATTTTAGGAAGATATTATTTCTTATCTTAGGAATTAGGTTTTGCTAGGTTATTTATCTCTCTTTGTTAGCAGCCTTGACATTATCACATTATCACTTTTATCGTTCAGTTTTTCCCTTAGAGTTTTTATGCTTTGAAGACTATGAAGAACTAAGCAATCATTGCTTAGTCCGGCGATTGAAGCCTTCGTTTGTATTTGGTTGTGAGATTATAACTATATTTCCTTTCCTTTGATTATATTAATTGTCTTTGTGCTTCATCCCATTGATTCTTGCTGATTTGACTAGTCTGATCATCTAGTTGATATTAGTGATTGTCTATTACTAGGGTTTGGATATTTCTAGTTGAAATCCCTTATCTTGTGTAGCAACCGCAATTTACATGAACTAGTTGTGAATGTTTATTGTGAAGAGAATTGATTACATGTCGAGTACTGACTAGTTGTTAAGTATTACATGTATCCTGCTTAATTCCTATGCTTATTGCTGCCGTTAGATTGAATCTTGATAGTTTCTTGATTGTTTAATGGTAAGTATTTTCAGGGCTAGTTGACCTGTCTATATACATAAGATCGGAATAGGAATATTCATTGGTAGGAATTGGAGATAATCTAGGATCAACTAATCAAACTGAAGTGTGGATATTTGTTTGGCTAAGTTACGTCTCATCCATTAATTACATCTTTTGCATTGATTTACTTTGTTACTCATTACAAACCTGAAATCCCCCCTTTTGTTACTATTGGCATACAACCTTTGCATATAGGAAGATTGTTTACCTCCATGTGGGATCGATTCTTATTTACCCTACTACATTAGTTAGGTTGTTGAGGTTATTTAATAGGAGTCTACGACAAACCCCTCATCAGGTATTCGTCTAACAACAACATCCAGCGTGCCTCAAAATCTGTCTTCGAAACACCTCACCTATCTCAGTATCGTATTTTGTCTTCCCCGAAACTTTGCTCATGATATGCCACATGCACAGCCGATGGCGAAACTGTGGGAAAACCTGCTCAATCGCAAGCTTTATGGATAGGTCTTGGTCGTCACAATAATCTCCGGCTCGTGAACCATTATTTCCTTAAAATTCTCCAGCAGCCACACGTACGATCCCGCGTCCTCTCTGAATATTAATCCAACACCAAACGTAACACTCATCTTGTGGTGATCGACACCGGTGATAAGAATGAAGATCAAATTGTACTTGTAGATTCGTAAGCAATAATATGCAACACAGGTTCACAGTTATGACAGATAGGTGCATACACAATAGTTAGAAGGTTTGTATGTTTATGTCTGAGGTTCATGGACAATTTAAATGAAAACAACAACAAACTGAGAAGTGGCATGATAAGGTTCATGAATTACTTCATGTAGGTTCACAACATTTTACAACAGGTTCATAAGCAAACAAAGTAATTACACTACGTAAATGGAAATATAAGTAGAATGAACAAAAAAGAGGTAAAGTGTTTATAAAGGACCTATGTGTTTGGTAGGTCACGTCAAATGATACAACATAGCCAAAGAGCAAAAAGTTCTTCCGCGAGATGGGATCACACCAGAACAGTCAAGTCAAGCGGTCGGTGGAGTTGACATCGTACTTGAAATAGAATGCAGAGGATAGTTCCTTTTCTCGAAGAATTTGTTAATCGTCATATGCGCATCGGAACCACCTATGTAAGCCAACATATCGCGTCACAAATTCTTGAAGTCAATCGAAGAAGCACCAACATGTGTGAAGCCCTTAACAATATCCTTGAATATGTGATGAGACCTCACGGGACCAATGCTTGCCTTCTCACAGTTCATAACAAATTTCTTGTGCCCCACATCCATCTTCCTATGCATCTTTATAAACTTCCTATTGTTGTCGATAACGAGTTGGTGAGTGTGACATTCTTCAAAAGCAACTACTTTGTACCCCAGGCTGTCAGCCAAACGAAGGGTGAACTTTGCCTTGAAACCGACCCTATTCGATACCCTTGTACGGAGACGTTTGTTGTTTTGTGCTTGCTTGAAACCTTCCATGCTGCATAATAGATACTTCAAAGTAAAAACTCCGTCTTTACTGTGCGAACATCCATGTCGAACATCAAATCTGCACTCAAAAGCGTAATGCTTGTAAAACTCAATGCCTTTCTCTACCATACGAAAATTCATTCCTACCATTGGTTTGATAGAGGTAGAGCAAACTGGAACGTAGTATATCGAGCCGCCTTTAGATAAATGAGACTCGTAGTGTGGTTGTGAATCACCCTCATCTAATGGAATTTTTTCCAGACTAGGGCAGCTAAATCCATAAGAGGTTTCACAACCAGGTTCAACAGGGACTGATGTAGAAACTGGAAATAGAGAGACAACATGTTAATATTTGGTTCATAATGTGTTAACTGCAGGTTCATAGATAATCAACACTAGGTTCATAAGTTGAGAACACTTATGATGAATTAATTGTGTGAATCTAACAATGATGAAAATCAAGTAGCACAACCAAACAAGAGACGAAAAATGATCGTAATAGGTGCATAAGAAGTTGAATCCAGGTTCATCAGTAATGAGCACCTTCTTTTATAATGTGGTAAATGCATGTTCATAACTAATCAACACTAGGTTCATGCGTTGAGAACTCTAATAATGATGATGAATTCATTGCGTGAATATATCAACAATGGAATCAAGTAGCACAACCAAATAAGACAATGATAATGATCGTAATAGGTGCATATGAAGTTGAATGCAAGTTCATCAGTAATGAGCATAGGTTCATGGGATGAAAACAATGATCCTGAATGTTTCCTGCAAATCTAAAAACAACGAAATTTGATGGCACAACAACACAAGACAGGAAAAATTAGCACAAACACATTGAACCAACACAAAAGAAGAGAATAAAAACAATAGCAATGCATAGATCCATCACAACAAAAGAACGCAGTCAAACGAAGAAGAAAACCTAGACTTTTCAACACATTCAAACATCGATGGTTTATACTGGGAGAAACCGAAGAAAAATTCACTCACAAACACAGGAAAACAAGATTAAGAAGAAGGAAGAAGGATTAAATGCAAGGATGAATCGAAAATTGAAGAACAATGAAATCTAGGTCAAAAACGCGAATCGACTTATTTGAATCTAATCCGTTCGACATAATCGACGAGCGAAATTCAAAGCAAACACTAATTAAAAGGTTTTTAGACGAATACAAGACAAAGAGCAACGTAATGCAACCAGAAATCGAGCACCACAACAATGGCAATTTGTGGGAGAGAGAGGTCGCAAAAATCGCCAATGGAAGAGAGCTCCGCCGCGAGGAGGAAGGAATGAGAGCAAAATGACCAATGTGCCCCTCCGCTTGATTCCTGTAGCAGAACTTTCGGGAGCCTCTCCATCGCACGATCAAGTGGAACTTACGGCCTAGATGTGGTCCGTAAGTTACACCGATCATATGCTCCGCATATGATCCCAATTCTTTGTATCTATACTAAATTGTATAATAAGAGAAGGGTGAATATGTAAATGTACATACTTTTTTGATGATGTGGCATACTTGATAGGGTGACACGTATGAGAGATAATTGTGGCTTTTGTATATGTATATAGATATAGAATATATAGAATATAGATAGATATAGATATATAGATATATAAATGTAGCAAATCAAGGTAATTCTACGTTTACCATCTACCATCTAGATAAGCTTAACGTAGCAAATCATTAGTAACGATTAAAATTCCTATGTATACAATGAAAAGAAGAACTGTTTCTTAAAATTCTACCAAAAAACAACATAGCAAATCACTAGATAGGACTTGAACGGGTATAATTTCCTATCAATACGAAGTATTAAAATTCTACCAAAACAGAAAAACAATTTGATTAAAATTACTAGCAAGGATTTCCTATAACTCTGATATGCTTTTCCATGATATTTCTTTCCTAAAATCACTATATAATCATTCAAAATTATCTACAAAAGTCATCACCAGACATATACATTATCAAAATTATTGATTTTTTTACAGATCCATGAATGCTAAATAACCATGAAGTGTGAGACAAAAAGGGTAACTTACTACGATCAATGGTAGAGTCATCCTCATCTTCGTTGCTTTGATCAATAGTTAGATCAATAATTGGGTCTTCGAGTTCTCCTTCGACATCCTCGTGAGCTTCCGAAACCATATCGTCATAGATGTTGGCTTCGCCTCCTTCGACCCCTTCATACTGATTTGTAATATGATATCCTTCAAACTCCCAATCCGATAATTCATTCAGATCAAATGTAAACACTTCTGGAAGAGCATTCAAATCAATGTTGTTATTGCAAGCCATGGATTAAAAGGAGTTTTGAGGCTAAAAATCAATTGGAAATATATTACTGTATTTGTGTACGTTCATTATATATATACATGACCTTTAGGTTTGAAATTTTTAAGTTTGGCTCCATAACGAAAATTTTATAATTCTTGTCCAAGTGCAATCCAAAAAAATGGCTTTACAATGAAAATTTGCCTTTGAAATTTGAATCCAAATTTGAAAGTAATCATTGTGTTTGTGCTATTGGAGGAAGTTACTGAGGTAGAATTACATGCCCATGTGTTTCTTCAATTAAAGATAATTACACGCCTTGTGTAGTTTTATATCTTCATTTAATGTGTTAAGGGCAATGGGAAAAATAATGGCACGCTTGTGCATCTTCATTTACTGAGATAAAAAATTGGCTCATTAATTGGATTTAGTAAGTAAAGTGTTATTTTCTTAATCTGTGTAAATAATCTAAAACGTCAGTTATTGTTAACTGATCGTGTGAACTATCACAACTTTTTTGATAACATGCAAACACTAGGACCCATCCAACGAGGAAGGCAGTCCTAAATCATCCCAATCACTCATATCTAGTGGCAAGCAGGATTCGTGTAGAGCAGGCTGAGGAAGACAGTGAGATGAGTTGTTGAAATTTCTGAAGAGCAGAAGGAGGAATCATATGAGTAGCAATAAAATTAGTTGCACGGTTGGCTTCTCGGAAGCAATGATGCACCTGAAATGCAACAAAAGACGAAAGCAATGAAATAATGTATGTAATAATGGAATGGATTTTCCAAGGAATTTTCCAAATTCCTTTGATAGAGTTGACAACAACTAGGTTACCACCTTCTATAACTAAGTGTTTTGTATGAAGTTTAGCAGCTTATTGAATACCAGAAAGTGTTGCAAGCACCTCACTACACAAAACAGAAGTAGACGTAATATTTTGACGGTGAAAGGAAAGAACAACACCGTTATGGTCTCGTAATAGGTATCCAAAGTGTGTGGTGTCAATTTTTTTCCTAGATCCGTCGAAGTTTAATTTGATCCAATGAACATGAGGTTTCTTCCAGGTACGGTTGGAAGAACGTAGATGGTTTCGCTTTATAGGTGTCATGTTTGTTGTGAACGTTAATGTCATCCAATCTTGGCATTGGTGAAAGGCTTGATATGAGGGACAAGACTGTGATGCATTATCTCGTTGTCTGAAAATAAGTGTATTTCGGTGATTCCAGATAGTCCACCACAGAAAGAGCAATGGTATAGGTTGTGAATTGGACTATCTGAAATATTCAAAGTTGTAATCAAAATCTGATGTGAATTGAAGGGAGAACGAAAATTTCATTTTAGTTTCCAATTTGGATATCATAGATTGTGCAAAGGGACAAGTGAAGAAAAGATGATTGAGGTCTTCATCATTTGAGTTGCAAAGAGTACAAATGGAAGGAACTGTGGAGAAATGTCAATTTAACTGTTCTGTAGTTGGGAGAGCATCTACCATAACTTTCCAAAGAAAGTTCTGAATCTTGGGAGGGATTTTAGTTTCCAGATCCAGGAAAACGAGTGGCTTTGAGGATGGATTATAACATTATGATTGTTCTTATGTGTAGAACGTACAATAAATTTGCCGTCAGAAGTAAGTTTCCATATAAGGTGGTCCTCATAAGGTGTTGATGGAATGTGCACATCCAAAAAAAATTGATAATATAGACGGCTAACAAAGTTTGGAGATATTGTATATCCCATTCATTGTTGGGGGTAATGAAGGATAAAACTATAATATGATGATCTGTGCTATTGTTAAAGTAAGGAAAGAGGTCAGAGTCAGGTACCCAGGAGTCAGACTAGAATTTTTCCGTCTTACCATTTCCAATTTCCCAACCTAGACCTTTCCGGAATTCATCACGAATATGCAAGAGTCTAGAGAATTGCCAAGATTGTTTATATTTCTTTCGATAAGAGAATAAGTCCAAAGAGTGAAGATATTTTTGACTAATAAGTCTAGTCCAAAGATTGTTAGGTTCTACTAATATTTTCCACAGTAGTTTCATTTGTAAGGATTTGTTCATGTCAGCTGCGGTATGAAGTCCTAAGCCACCAAGCACTTTAGGTTGACAAATACTATTCCAGCTAATCAACAAAAGGTATATGGGGTTTGCTTTATTCCAGAAGAAGTCTTTAGTAATTCTATCTATCTCGTTCCAGATAGTAGTCGATAATAAAAAACTTTGCATTAAGTAGTTGACCTTGGAAAGTAAATTTGACTAGATAAGTACGAGACGTCCAGCCTGAGACAAAGAGTTGGCCTTCCATTTGGTCAATTGCTTCTTAAGGCTATTAGTGTAACCTTCAAAATTTCTTTTTTGACACGGCCTCTGACAATTGGAGTACCAAGCTATTCCTCCACAGATTTGGTGAGTTGGATATTTAGAATAGATGCAAGACACATAGTTTGTGATGCATTAGTATTAGAGGATGTTGAAAAGAACTCTTTTGGAAGTTAATATATAATCCAGAGGTTTGGCTAAATTTTTCTAGTAGGCCTTGAATATAGAACATATTTGTTTGAGAGGCATTAGCAAAGATAAGAGTGTCATCTGCAAAGGTTAGAAATGGGATACATGTTCCATTTATGGGTAAGTTGAATACTCACATTACGATTTCTTTGTTGAGATTGTAGAGTTAGAGTTCTAGAAAGAAACTCCATTGCAATAATAAATATGAAAGGAGTGATCCACTCTACTTTGTAGTGCGTAACTAGGAGTTGTTATTGGATATTAGGTACCATTTTGTGTGGGTTTAGAAGATATTTGAGCAACATGGAGTTGTAGAGAAGAAGTGGCGGAAAGGAGGATTTTAGTGCATATTGTGAAGACATTGAAGATAAGGCGAAGCCACCACAAGAGAAGACCGCAAGCGAGAAGTAGAAGACGCCACAGAGGCATTTTCGCGGGCGCAAATGGATGGCCGCGGGCGCGGATGGACGACAGAAGCAGATGAAGATTACATGCATTTTTGCGGGTGCGGAATATTTTCCGCGATTGCGGATCCTTTCCCAGGAGCGGAACGCGTTGACGATTCGTCCGAGATCTGTTTTGTTTTATTTCTTTTTATTTTATTTCTTTATTATTTCATTTAATTTCCTTTTAGGAAGATATTATTTCTTATCTTAGGAATTAGGTTTTGCTAGGTTATTTACCTCTCTTTGTTAGCAGCCTTTTCATTATCACATTATCACTTTATCGTTCAGTTTTTCCCTTAGAGTTGTATGCTTTGAAAACTATGAAGAACTAAGCACCCATTGCTTAGTCCGACGATTGAAACCTTCGTTTTTTATTTGGTTGTGAGATTATAACTCTATTTCCTTTCCTTTGATTATATCGATTCTCTTTGTTCTTCTGTGATACCCCGTATTTTTATAGGGTTATTTTGGGAATTTTGGAATTTTCCCGAGCACCCGTTTAGTACGTCGGATTTAATTCAGAGAGTTGGAGGCATTCTGTAATGTGCTCTGTATCTATAATATTTTTTCTCAGTGAAATAAGATACAGACGACGTACTTTGGATTTTAATACTCGTTCGTGTACGATTATTTTTATCCCGGTTTAAGTTGTCATCGTCCAAAAGCTGAGAGGGGCAAAGCCACGGTGGCGGCGCCCGCCGCAATTATTACGGCGCCCGCCGCGAAGGGCTCGAGGCAATAGTAGCCTCGTCTTCTAGCTGGGCGCGACAACCAGAAAACGGCGCCCGCCGCACTTTTGCGGCGCCCGCCGTAAGTGCCCGCCGCAGGGTATTTGCAAGGCGACGACCAAGGGAATTACGGCGCCCGCCGTTTCCTAGTGGGGGCGTAGCCCTGTGGTCGCCGGAGTCGTCTGACAATCGCCGTTTTAGCCCCGCCACGACACCCTCCTAGCCATCATTGTGCTCCCTCGATCTGTGGCTATAAAAGGAGAGGCTTGGGGGTCGAATTTGAGCAAAAATCAGAAGCTTAAATCCCTCAAAATTGTCTCGCCGGAAAAGCTTGCCCTCGCCGGAGTTCTTTGGAGTGATCGCCGGTGTAGTGTGGTGTTGTTCCAATGGCCCTTGTGAAGCTTTTGGGTAGCCTTTGAAGGTTAGAACCCAAAGCAAGTTGAAAGGAGGCCATGTCGCGTGCCATTTGGTGAGTCTTTCTCGCCGTTCTGTTTCTGGGCTCTTCACGGCGCCCGCTGTGTTCATGGCGGCGACCGCCGTGATGAACACGGCGCCCGCCGCCAGAGGGAAGAATGCCTATTTGGGCCTCGGCCTTGGTGGTCGTTGTTCGGGCGTCGTTTCTTTCGGTTTCTTTCGTCGTTTTTAGATTCGTATTGTGTTTATGTCGGATCTAACTTAGAGTTTCTCTTGTGGGTCGACTCGGAGGTTGTTGTGCTGTCGGAGCTATACCCGTGTCGAGCCCGGAATTCCGTCGTCGTTAGGCTTGTTCCAACTCTGCGGATTAAGGCAAGTGGCGGTTCGCTCTTGCTTAATCATTCCATGTTTCATTAATTATCAATTACTTAATTGTTAATTAAATTGGAGTGAACTGTTGTTTTGTTTGGGAACTAATTTCATAAATAAACGTGATTAAAGTAATGTTATGATAGGTTGTATATCTGTTAGAATAACGCTATTATATGTGATAATTACCGTGATGGTATTGTTGTGAATTTAATCTTAATGCTAGAATAGCATGTGGGTTAATAGGAAAACTAATCCAAGTAAGGATTAACCGTTTCTATTATCTCTATGTTTAAGTTGATTGCCTGGATGGATTTATTATGAATAATTGTTGTGTTAGACTATTTAGTTAACACGAGTGTTCGTAGGAACGCTAATCCAAGTAAGGATTAGTCGTTTCTTTATAACTTAATGTTCGTAGGAACGCTAATCCAAGTAAGGATTTGTCGTTTCTTTAAATCGTAATACTCCTCGGGTTAATTTCCGGATAATAATTTAAGGGTCATGACCTATGCTTCTTATCCACCGTTAAGGATCTGAAGTGTTTTTAGCGCCTTGCAAGCGCCATTGGATGAGCATAATTGCAGTCCTGTGTATTAAGCACTTAGCTAGTGCAATTGGGGTGGAGGTACTGTCATCCTGTAAATTAAAGTGTAAGCACTGTGGCAGTGTAATCTGGGTGAACGTAAGATCACCCTGTGTAATAATAACTTCCGTTGTTACTCGGAATAATATTAAGCCTCGTGCGTGCGTTTGCGTGTATGTGTTTGTGTGTTGTGTTAAATTGGGTCGACATGATTGTCACCCTGAGATTTAAGTTTTGTGCCGCTCTTAATAACATTAACGTGTTTCAGTAAAGTGTGTTTGGTAATTAAATAAGATATGTGCCCGAATGCACATGATTAATAAACCTTCGGCGAGTAGTGCAGCTAAGTTATAGTGCAGCTAGGAAAACTCGTCTCGACTTTGATCATAGTACGTTCTCTTTTCAATCTGGATTCGCTGTATGCGATGAGGTTGGTTGTGAACTGAAGCATCTCAGTCAACTTTTAAATCATTTGGGTGTGTAACTTTAATGTTCCCTAGCAGTTGTCATAATTTCCTATAAGGCTCGTTTCAGTTGGAGTCTTCTCTTCAGTGCATATCTAATTGTTAAATCATTCCGTGAAAGTGTCGGGTTATATATCGTTCCTTCGGTTTTTATTCAAGGGACAATGATAGTAAACGGTCATGATCACCCGAACCACTCTGCTTTGTACCCTTACTAGTCTATTCAAGTAGACTAACCCACGAACTTTGTTCGCTGCATGTGGGCTGGTGTCATCCGTTCAATTCGGCACATCAGGAGTTGATTCCCGGAGTTTAAGTAACCTATTGAAGGATAAGAAGCTTGCAGACGAAGATTTAAAGTCAGTATTTAAGTTGTTAAGTGTTTTAAGTTTGTTAAGTGTTACCTTGATGTATCTTCATAATTTAGCCATGTTAAGTTGGCTTTTTAAAAGTCTTCCGCTGTGTAATTTAAAGTCTTCTGCTGTTTAATCTTTCAATTAATATGTAATTATGTTGTGTATTTGAGCTTAATTGTTCTGGAAAAGCCTGGGGTGACTTTGGACGGTAAAGTCTGAGGTCACTGGCATGTAATATCTCCGGTATAAATTGGGGGTGTTACAGCTTCATCCTATTGATTCTTGTTGATTTGACTAGTCTGATCATCTAGTTGATATTAGTGATTGTCTATTGCTAGGGTTTGGATATTTCTGGTTGAAATCCCTTATCTTGTGTAGCAACCACAATTTACAGGAACTGGTTGTGAATGTTTATTGTGAAGAGAATTGATTACATGTCGAGTACTGACTAGTTGTTAAGTATTGCATGTATCCTTCTTAATTCATATGCTTACTGCTGCCGTTAGATTGAATCTTGATGGTTTCTTGATTGTTTAATGGTAAGTATTTTCAGGGTTGGTTGACCTGTCTATATACATAAGATCAGAATAGGAATATTCATTGGTAGGAATTGGAAATAATCTAGGATCAACCAATCAAACTGAAGTGTGGATATTTGTCTGGCTAAGTTACTTCTCACCCATTGATTACATCTTTTGCATTGATTTACATTGTTACTTGTTACACACCTAAATCCCCCTTTTTTGTTACTATTGGCATACAACCTTTGCAATTAGGAAGATTGCTTACCTCCATGTGGGATCGATCCTTATTTACCCTATTACGTTAGTTATGTTTTTGAGGTTTATTGATAGGAGTCTAAGACAAACCCCTCATCAAGGAGCAATCGGATTACCTTGTCATAATCCACACGAAGGTGAAAACATTTGACCAGGTTCGTTGTGCACTAGAACAGAAAATGAGGTAGTTGTAATACAGGTCATAAGGAGTTTTACCCAAGCACTAGAGAATCTGGATGAAACTCTAGTTCAATTTATCATACGCATTTTCCATACCTAACTTAAGGGCCATCCAACCTTTCTTGTAACACCCCCAATTTATACCGGAGATATTACATGTCAGTGACCTCAGACTTTACCGTCCAAAGTCACCCCAGGCTTTTCCAGAACAATTAAGCTCAAATACACAACATAATTACATATTAATTGAAAGATTTAAACAGCGGAAGACTTTAAATTACACAGCGGAAGACTTTTAAAAGAACCAACTTAACATGGCTAAATTATGAAGATACATCAAGGTAACACTTAACAAACTTAAAACACTTAACAAATTAAATACTGACTTTAAATCTTCGTCTGCAAGCTTCTTATCCTTCAATAGGTTACTTAAACTCCGGGAATCAACTCCTGATGTGCCGAATCGAACGGATGACACCAGCCCACATGCAGAGAATAAAGTTTGTGGGTTAGTCTACTTGAATAGACTAGCAAGGGTACAAAGCAGAGTGGTTTGCGTGATCGTGACCGTTTACTATCATTGTCCCTTGAATAAAAACCGAAGGAACGATATATAACCCGGCACTTTCACGGAATGATTTAACAATTAGATATGCACTGAAGAGAAGACTCCAACTGAAATGAGCCTTATAGGAAATTATGACAACTGCTAGGGAACATTAAAGTTACACACACAAATGATTTAAAAGTTGACTGAAATGCTTCAGTTCACAACCAACCTCATCGCATACAGCGAATCCATATTGAAAAGAGAACGTACTATGATCAAAGTCGAGACGAGTTTTCCTAGCTGCACTATAACTTAGCTGCACTACTCACCGAAGGTTTATTAATCATGTGCACTCGGGCACATATCTTATTTAATTACCAAACACACTTTACTGAAACACGTTAATGTTATTAAGAGCGGCACAAAGCTTAAATCTCAGGGTGACAATCATGTCGACCCAAATTAACACAACACACAAACACACACACGCACACGCACACACGAGGCTTAATATTATTCCGAGTAACAACGGAAGTTATTATTACACAGGGTGACCTTACGTTCACCCAGATTACACTGTCACAGTGCTTACACTTTAATTTACAGGATGACAGTTATGTCCACCCCAATTGCACTAGCTAAGTGCTTAATACACAGGACTGCAATTATGCTCATCCAATGGTGCTTGCAAGGCACTTAAAACACTTCAGATCCTTAACGGTCGATAAGAAGCATAGGTCATGACCCTTAAATTATTATCCGGAAATTAACCCGAGGAGTATTACGATTTAAAGAAACGACAAATCCTTACTTGGATTAGCGTTCCTATGAACATTAAGTTATAAAGAAACGACTAATCCTTACTTGGATTAGCGTTCCTACGAACACTCGTGTTAACTAAACAGTCTAACATAACAATTATTCACAATAAAGCCATCCAGACAATCAACTTAAACATAGAGATAATAGAAACGGTTAATCCTTACTTGGATTAGTTTTCCTATTAATCCACATGCTATTCTAGCATTAAGATTAAATTCACAACAATACCATCACGGTAATTATCACATATAATAGCGTTGTTCTAACAGATATACAACCTATCATAACATTACTTTAATCACGTTTATTTATGAAATTAGTTCCCGAACAAAACAACAGTTCACTCCAATTTAATTAACAATTAAATAATTGATAATTAATGAAACATGGAATGATTAAGCAAGAGTGAACCGCCACTTGCCTTAATCCGCAGAGTTGGAACAAGCCTAACGACGACGGAATTCCGGGCTCGACACGGGTATAGCTCCGACAGCACAACAACCTCCGAGTCGACCCACAAGAGAAACCCTAAGTTAGATCCGACATAAACACAGTATGAATCTAAAAATGACGAAAGAAACGACGCCCGAACAACGACCACCAAGGTCGAGGCCAAAATAGGCATTCTGCCCTCTGGCGGCGGGCACCGGGTTCATCACGGCGGGCGCCGTGTTCATCACGGCGGTCGCCGCCATGAACACATCGGGCGCCGTGAAGAGCCCAAAATCAGAACGGCGAGAAAGACTCACCAAATGGCATGCGACTTGGCCTCCTTTCGACTTGCTTTGGGTTCTAACCTTCAAAGGCTACCCAAAAGCTTCACAAGGGCCACTGGAACAACACCACACTACACCGGCGATCACTCCAAAGAACTCCGGCGAGGGCAAGCTTTTCCGGTGAGACAATTTTGAGGGATTGAAGCTTCTGATTTGAGCTCGAATCCGACCCCCAAGCCTCTCCTTTTATAGCCACAGATCGAGGGAGCACAATGATGGCTAGGAGGGTGTCGTGGCGGGGCTAAAACGGCGATTGTCAAACGACTCCGGCGACCACAGGGCTACGCCCCCACTAGGAAACGGCGGGCGCCGTAATTCCCTTGGTCGCCGCCTTGCAAATACCCTGCGGCGGGCACTTACGGCGGGCGCCGCAAAAGCACGGCGGGCGCCGTTTTCTGGTCGTCACGCCCAGCTAGAAGACGAGGCTACTATTGTCTCGAGCCCTTTGCGGCGGGCGCCGTAATAATTGTGGCGGGCGCCGCCACCGTGGCTTTGCCCCTCTCAGCTATTGGACGATGACAACTTAAACCGGGATAAAAATAATCGTACACGAACGAGTATTAAAATCCAAAGTACGTCGTCTGTATCTTATTTCACTGAGAAAAATATTACAGATACAGAGCACATTACAGAATGCCTCAAACTCTCTGAATTAAATCCGACGTACTAAACGGGTGTTCGGGAAAATTCCAAAAATTCCCAAAATAATCCTTATAGAATTACGGGGTATCACATCACCTCCCCCTTAAAAGAAGTTTCGACCCCAAAACTTGCATTAAGCCAATGAGTATCTTGCCTTAACACAAACCTTACTACTTGGATCCAATATCCTTAATCACTTCATCCTTGAAATGGATCACAAGAGATATTACTCTTAATTCTTTAGGATATCATTCTGAAAATGATTCATCTGCCTCAATGTTTATGGCATAAACTCACGCATGAGAGATAGCTCCTAATCTCTCCGAACAAAACTCCACAAGTTCCTCCTTATCCTCTTTTCAATCTGGATTCGCTCAATGCTTATGGCATAAACTCACGTACGAGATAATGCTTACCACTGTACTCCTTAGGTGCGTAGACAATTCTCCTTACTGAATCTTTAATACATCGGGATTATCAACATATCCTCCTTAAACTGTAACCTTTCTTCTTAGCACAACAACTCCACAACTTAATCTTCCTCAAAGAGTTGCATTCGTTCTTATAGATGACATACTCTATGTATGAAGAAGAATCTTAGGAATGGATTTAGATTTAAACAACAGAGTCGACCTTGTGATTAACCACATAGGGGACGAACATCTACGTTGCCCATAATACTCCACCACCATAAGTCCGACAGTCTTTATCCTTACTTGGCATAAGCTGTTCTCGACACTTACGGGGTTTCGTATGTACTACAACTAATCCGTACTGATAACGCATTCAGAAATTTCCAAAACAAAGAAACACTTCATGTCATTAAACATTACATTAACCGACAAAAGTTGAACAACCAGATCACGATATTACGGAGATTACCGACACACGCCGTTACTCCTTAATCTTACAAAAAGACTTAACACAAATACAACTTAATGGATCAGGGTTCTTCTCCGTCGGCTTGGCTCATTATGAAGAGTCGTTGCCCTTGGCCTGAAGACCTCATAGGCGCCTTGCCTTTATTACGAGCCATAGACTACTCAGGAGCAGATGCCTCCGGCCTTGGGTTCTGCCCACCTCCAACATTTGACGCCTGATACGACTGCATTGGTCCCTGACCCTTTAGTCTGCAGTATTCTTTTATGTGGCCTTCCCTTCCATAATTATGACATACTCTCTTGTCCTTTTGGCAATTAAAACTTTTATGCCCAACTTCCCCACATTTGTGGCACTGAATTACTCCGTTGTTCCAACCTGAGCCTCTGGCAGAGTCAGACTGAGTTATCTCGGTCTTAGCACGACCAGACTTCTCAAACTTGGTAGGCGATGCCGGTCGTTTGAATGAACTAACCTGGCGATCATGTTGCCCACCCTTTCCCTTAACTTGCTTTTCCCGCTTAAGGGCAGACTCCTCCAATGTGACTTCTGTCTTGAAGGTTGCATCCACATATTATTCTAATGTAGAACAACCATGACACAACATTAGAGGCTTGATCTCTGGATTCATCCATCAATGGAAGTACCAGATCTTCTGCTCTTCGGTTGACACCTCAGGTCCAGCGTACTGCATCAAGTGATTGAACTTAGCTGCGAGCTCGGTCACCTTTAACCCATCAGTCTGCGGGTACAGAAATTCCTTATGCTTCTCCTCCCTCATAGCACGGGAAAAGAAACAGTCAGTCATCTTTGTTTTAAACATGCTCCAATTCAGTTCGGGATGATCTGCCAGACCGGTACTCTCCCACCATTCGCTAGCCACATCCTTGAGTTGAAGAGAGGCGATATGCACTTTCCCAGCCTCAGTGATATTAATGTTCCGGAGCAACCGTTCCATATGCGAGAACCAATATGTCATCTTGACCGGTTCTCCGGTACCTTCATAGCTGTCGGGCCTCATTGAACTCACGGCTTTTAACGCTTGCCCGTAAGTTCCTATGTCCCTAACAACATTGATCCGTGGTACTTGCTCCACTGACTCCTCAACTTCAGGAATAGCTTGAGGAACTAGACCACCTTGTGTTGGTGGCGCGACTGGTCGCATAACATCTGTGATTGCCTGCATGACAATTCCCCGAATTGCCTCCACTGCTGCAGCATCAAACATCATCGGAGCGTTGGCCTGAGCTTGGCCATTGCCTCCCTGGTTATTGTTAGAAGCAGCCTCACGCTCTTCCCCTTGATTAGCGGCGCTCCTCAGAATCAACCTTGGTTCAGCACCAGCATGGGTTGTGTTCCTTGTGTTCACCATCTGTTGGTGAATCATAACGTTACTTTAGAACTTTTCCAACTTAATTATGACACTATAGTCAAATACGTTATGATACAGATTATAGGGGTCCAAACTAATAACTTTATATTAGTCTGACTATCCTTCACTGTTAACTGCAAGAACGACCTTCTTCTGCTCACTAAAGACTGAGAACCTGGGAGAAATGTCAACCTTTAAATGACATCAATCCCGAGAATAGACAATATTCCTAAGAATGGATCTAAGGAATAAGTAACACTTGAAGCTTGCAGAAATTTGAAACCACTTATTAACAACCTCACTTTCAACTTTATACCTTTAAACTTTAATTTACTTGCTTATAACACAACACTTTTATAAACCAATTATAAGTAGCATTTGAAATTCAAAAGCTAAATCATTTAAATTAAATCACCGAGTTACTTATAACTCTTAACATTGAAATTCTCAAAATTTCTTTTTAATATGAAATAGGTTTGAAAACAGTTTAAAAATTAATTTTCGAAAATTCTCAAACCTAACAATAGGCCAATAATTTTAAAACCATTGCTCTGATACCAAATCTGTAACACCCCCAATTTATACCGGAGATATTACATGCCAGTGACCTCAAACTTTACCGTCCAAAGTCACCCCAGGCTTTTCCAGAACAATTAAGCTCAAATACACAACATAATTACATATTAATTGAAAGATTTAAACAGCGGAAGACTTTAAATTACACAGCGGGAGACTTTTAAAAGAACCAACTTAACATGGCTAAATTATGAAGATACATCAAGGTAACACTTAACAAACTTAAAACACTTAACAACTTAAATACTAACTTTAAATCTTCATCTGCAAGCTTCTTATCCTTCAATAGGTTACTTAAACTCCGGGAATCAACTCCTGATGTGCCGAATCGAACGGATGACACCAGCCCACATGCAGAGAACAAAGTTCGTGGGTTAGTCTACTTGAATAGACTAGCAAGGGTACAAAGCAGAGTGGTTCGAGTGATCGTGACCGTTTACTATCATTGTCCCTTGAATAAAAACCGAACGAACGATATATAACCCGGCACTTTCACGGAATGATTTAACAATTAGATATGCACTGAAGAGAAGACTCCAACTGAAATGAGCCTTATAGGAAATTATGACAACTGCTAGGGAATATTAAAGTTACATACACAAATGATTTAAAAGTTGACTAAGATGCTTCAGTTCACAACCAACCTCATCGCATACAGCGAATCCAGATTGAAAAGAGAACGTACTATGATCAAAGTCGAGACGAGTTTTCCTAGCTGCACTATAACTTAGCTGCACTACTCGCCGAAGGTTTATTAATCATGTGCACTCGGGCACATATCTTATTTAAATACCAAACACACTTTATTGAAACACGTTAATGTTATTAAGAGCGGCACAAAGCTTAAATCTCAGGGTGACAATCATGTCGACCCAAATTAACACAACACACAAACACACACACGCACACGCACACACGAGGCTTAATATTATTCGGAGTAACAACGGAAGTTATTATTACACAGGGTGACCTTACGTTCACCCAGATTACACTGCCACAGTGCTTACACTTTATGTTACAGGATGACAGTTACGTCCACCCCAATTGCACTAGCTAAGTGCTTAATACACAGGACTGCAATTATGCTCATCCAATGGCACTTGCATGGCGCTTGCAACACTTCAGATCCTTAACGGTGGATAAGAAGCATAGGTCATGACCCTTAAATTATTATCCGGAAATTAACCCGAGGAGTATTACGATTTAAAGAAACGACAAATCCTTACTTGGATTAGCGTTCCTATGAACATTAAGTTATAAAGAAACAACTAATCCTTACTTGGATTAGCGTTCCTACGAACACTCGTGTTAACTAAACAGTCTAACACAACAATTATTCACAATAAAGCCATCCAGGCAATCAACTTAAACATAGAGATAATAGAAACGGCTAATCCTTACTTGGATTAGTTTTCCTATTAACTCACATGCTATTCTAGCATTAAGATTAAATTCACAACAATACCATCACGGTAATTATCACATATAATAGCGTTGTTCTAACAGATATACAACCTATCATAACATTACTTTAATCACGTTTATTTATGAAATTAGTTCCCGAACAAAACAACAGTTCACTCCAATTTAATTAACAATTAAATAATTGATAATTAATGAAACATGGAATGATTAAGCAAGAGCGAACCGCCACTTGCCTTAATCCGCAGAGTTGGAACAAGCCTAACGACGACGGAATTTCGGGCTCGACACGGGTATAGCTCCGACAGCACAACAACCTCCGAGTCGACCCACAAGAGAAACCCTAAGTTAGATCCGACATAAACATAATATGAATCTAAAAATGACGAAAGAAACGACGCCCGAACAACGACCACCAAGGCCGAGGCCAAAATAGGCATTCTGCCCTCTGGCGGCGGGCACCGGGTTCATCACGGCGAGCGCCGTGTTCATCACGGCGGTCGCCGCCATGAACACATCGGGCGCCGTGAAGAGCCCAGAAACAGAACGGCGAGAAAGACTCACCAAATGGCACGCAACTTGGCCTCCTTTCGACTTGCTTTGGGTTCTAACCTTCAAAGGCTACCCAAAAGCTTCACAAGGGCCACTGGAACAACACCACACTACACCGGCGATCACTCCAAAGAACTCCGGCGAGGGCAAGCTTTCCCGGTGAGACAATTTTGAGGGATTGAAGCTTCTGATTTGAGCTCGAATCCGACCCCCAAGCCTCTCCTTTTATAGCCACAGATCGAGGGAGCACAATGATGGCTAGGAGGGTGTCGTGGCGGGGCTAAAACAGTGATTGTCAGACGACTCCGGCGACCACAGGGCTACGCCCCCGCTAGGAAACGGCGGGCGCCGTAATTACCTTGGTCGCCGCCTTGCAAATACCCTGCAGCGGGCACTTACGGCGGGCGCCGCAAAAGCGCGGTGGGCGCCATTTTCTGGTCGTCGTGCCCAGCTAGAAGACGAGGCTACTATTGCCTCGAGCCCTTCGCGGCGGGCGTCGTAATAATTGTGGCGGGCGCCGCCACCGTGGCTTTGCCCCTCTCAGCTATTGGACGATGACAACTTAAACCGGGATAAAAATAATCGTACACGAACGAGTATTAAAATCCAAAGTACGCCGTCTGTATCTTATTTCACATATTTGAACGACCAAATTCATTCTATTTCTCTCTTAACTAAACGTGAGAATATTCTCTTATATATATGTGGAGGCCAAATATCTAATCATATATGATATGGTTTGAGAGAGATATGATTGAGTTCTCAAAAGAGCAAATATTAACATAAAAACAGTAAATAAAATCGAAATGTAATTATCATTGATATCCTTGACCATTTTCAAACAACGGAAAATATTACAGATACAGAGCACATTACAGAATGCCTCCAACTCTCTGAATTAAATCCGACGTACTAAACGGGTGTTCGGGAAAATTCCAAAAATTCCCAAAATAATCCTTACAGAATTACGGGGTATCACATTTCTTTCCTTTCTTTTTAATGTGGAAAGAATGAAAAATTTCATGAGCTACTAGAATGTTATCTTGACTGGATCGTCCTTCAACGAAAGCCCCCCTGATATGCACTAATCAACTTTAGGAGGACCAATTTTAATCTGTTCTCCATAATTTTTGTAATGATTTGGTAGGTCGTATTTCATAAATTGATAGGGCGGTAATGATTAATAGTAATTGTGTTGTCATTTTTAGGGATCAGAGCAATAAAAGAATGAGCACATTCGTTAAGAAGCTGCACGAAGTGGGAAAAGGCCTAGTTAGCAGAAGTCAATGATTTACCAACAACAGACTAATAGGTCTGATAGAATTCGACAGGGTAACCATCACGACTCGGGGTTTTATTTATAGGTAAGTCAAAAACTACCTTTTTAATTTCAGTAGGAGTTGGTGGGGGCAGTGAGGTATAAATTATCATGAGGAGTAATAATGGAAGTAATTATGTTTAGATTGTCATCCGTTGTTGATTGGTTTATTGTTGGAGTAAAGTAGGACTATAATTCCAAGGAAATCATCTGTTGAATGAGATGATGATCCTGAATAATACATTCGTCTTGGGTTTGGAAGGAAAATATTTTTTGTTTATACATTCTGATTTTAGCCACTGATTGAAAGTATTTAGTATTTTTATCGACATTTGTCAAATGAATAGATTTGGCACGTTGTTTCCAGAACAAATGTTGAAACTCCAATAGCTTGTTATATTTGAGAAGATGTCGTCTATATTTGGCAGAAAGTTGAGGAGAGTGGTTCGATTGTAATAACGTTGTTTGTAATTCTTCTAGTTTAGCCTCAGTCGTCTTTAGTTGTTCGTAATTGTTTTGATGTTTTGATTTGTGAACTGCCGCAAATTGAGGTGTATGTTATATTAATTAGAATTTTTTTATTGTTTTTTATTTGATATCAAATTTTCAATAGTAACTAATATGTTCTTACGTTAATGCTGAATTTTAATTCAAAATATTTCTTTTAAGTAAATATAGGAAAACTATTGTTAGCTTTTCAATATTAAGGTTAAAAAAATAAAATATTTTTTTATATAAAAATAGTAATTATCATTTTTTATTCAATATTGTAATCTTTTTGTTAATACATATATGTAATGATATTTTGATTGTGTATATACACAAAGGATATATATAATGCACGATAAGTTTATTCAATGCAACATATGTATTAAACAAATTCGTAGAAATGCAATTATGCAAGGCAAATTATACACACGAAGTCATAATTTTTAGAGAAAATTGCAGGAAACCACCCATTAAAGGGCCGATTTTTAGTGGAATCACCCGTTATAGAGGAAATTATTTTAAACCACCCATTATAACCATTCCGTTAGCGCGTGACCACCCAAAGTCAAGAGCCGTTAGTTTTTCCGTCAGATTGTGTTAACTGACCAATATACCCCTGGTTTTAAAAAAAATACCAAATAAACCTGGCTGGTGTTAAATCACCACCGAGTTCCCCCAACCCGATGACCTCGCCGTCAACCACAATGGGGCCGGAGATGCGGAAATCGTTTTCGAGGATGAATGCGACAACGATGATTTCGAGTTTGATCTCTCCAATTTGATGCCAGAGGATGGCGAGATCCGACATGTCTATCCTGTCTTCAACCGCGCTTTCGACCTCGTAGGCGAGATCGCGTCCCAGTCGTCAGATTCCTCTAGGGCTCAGATTCAACTCCAGAGCCTCTTTCTAGAAGATCCTCCGTCCTCCTCCTCATCGGAGGCTGACGAGATGGAGGAAATTTCGCCGAGAACTTACTGCGTTTGGGCGCCGAACAAGTCTCCTGTGGCTTTGCCGTCGCCCGGGAGGTGTACGAAGAGCAACTCCACCGGATCGTCTGTGTCGGTGGCGGGGAAGGGGAAGGCAAAGGCGTGGAAGCTGACGGACTTTCTGAAAAGGAGCAAGAGCGACGGGAAAGAAGGTCTGATGCTGCTGACGCCGAAGAAGAAGCCCGTCGGCGATGGCGGAAAACCGGGGAGAGTAAGGTTTATTTGGTAATTTAAAAAAAAAAATAGGGATATATTGGTCATTTAACACAATCTGACGAAAAAACTAACGGTTCTTGACTTTGTGTGGTCACGCGCTAACGGAATGGTTATAATGGGTGGTTTAAAATAATTTCCTCTATAACGGATGGTTTCACTAAAAATCGGCTCTTTAACGGTGGTTTCCCGCAATTTTTTCTAATTTTTATAAATTGATTTTAAAATATTTAATAAAAAAATTCAAGGGAAATTCCTGTTGGTACCCCTGAGTTTAGGGTTATTCCTGTTGGTGTCCCACGATTAAGTTTTTTCATGTTGGTGCCCCAAAGGTTTGGGTTTGTTTGCTTCGTAACCAAACGTTTTCATGTTTGTACCATTCTAGTTCAAATTGATTAAATCCAAGTCTACCATTGTGTTCCTCGCCCTAAATTTAGTAAGATTTGACTCCTAAAATACCCAAATCAATGTCCGAACCATATCGATTTGAATTTCGAAGCAACAACCCGTTTTGACCTTAAGAATTCAAATCGAAATGGTTTGGGTATGGATTTGATTGGTTTAGGAGTCGAATCTTACTAAGTTGATGTCAATAAACATAATGATGAGCTTCGATTTGATTAATTTGAACCGAAATGATACGGATATGAAAAATTTTGGTTACAAAGCGAACAAACCAAAATCTTAGAAATACCAACAGAAAAAAAACTTAATCGTGGAATACCAACAGAAATAACTCTAAACTCAGGACACCAACAATAATTTCCCAAAATTCAATTATGTGCCTGGCACCGGCACTATATTCTAGTTAGCCGCCTAATGGAGCCACAAACCCTGTTTTTACCCGAGTTATCTACCTGCCGTCAAACACAGAGAAGACGGGAGGGAGAAGTGAGGCGAAAGGCACATACGAAAACGCCAGACGAGTCGTACCGCAATTCACCACCACCACAAGAGGGTAGCAGTTTCTTCGACGGCGCAACACCAGCGTTCTGCTACCCCAGGGTACGCCGTCGTGGGGGTCGGCAGGGCAGGGGAATTTCGTGAGGGAGGACATTAGGCAGCGTCGGGTCCTCGCCGGAGTTGTCTTCGGGGTAATATTCTAATCTTTGTTTTGTTTTAGATGCTGACTTTCTTGATTTAATTCAATGTGATTGTGTGCAATTAGCAAATTACCTTTCAATGTTGTTTGTTTGTTCCCTCTCTTTTTTCCAATCTGACTAGTATGAAGTGATACATAGGCACTTATCTTAGCTCAGTAGTAATCTTTGTGAGTGGTAGTATATGGTTTGCTTATCCTGATCAATGATGAAATCTTATTTCACATTCTCCTATTTATCACCAAATATCTGAGATAACCAGTTTCACAAGTTTCTAATGTAATTCTGGATGTTTTTGTGTTCTTCTGTTATTCTCATGGTACTAATTTTGTTAAACGCTTTTGTGGTTCCAAATCGTCAAATCTCAGTTGATGCTATGAAAGCTCTGAAACTTATAGACTGAGTGACTACTGATAAAGTGATAATCCTTCAGGTAGTTTTCTTTATGTGTGACTGACTAGATCTTTGTATTAATACTAGCTTCTTTGTGATACTCGGCAATTAGGCTGGTGCATAAGGAGGTCCATTAAAGAATGGAGTTCTGCCCCACCTGTGGGAATACAGTTCAGTATGACATGAGCCGTGACGGTAAGCTCGCAAAATTCTTCTGCCGATCATGTCCTTATGTCTGCCCTTTAGAGCATAAGGTACTGTATCCGAAAAGACTTTCTTTCCATCTATATAGATATTCATTTGCTTCCTTGTGTGGTCTTGATGGTTGAGTAATTGTTTCTGTAGGTCAAGATAAAGAGAGGTGTGCAGCTTGCTAAGAAGGAAGCAGAGCCGATGACTGTTGCACAGAAGAATGTTGGACCAATTACAGACGGTATGGTGTTCAATATGTTCCAATCCCCTCTCTTTGTAAATGTTGAATTCAGTTCTGTGTTGGATCCTTTACTCAGTAAATGTTGAATTTAGCTCACTATATTGATATTTGTATATGCAACATGAAGATAAATGGAGTTTGCAAAAACAAAATTTTGACTGCTGTTACCAACACTTCATGAATGTGTTATTAAAGAATATCACTAAATTTGTTTAGGGCTAGTATTGGTGTGGAACTGTCAATTCATATCCTCCAAAAGTGCTTTTGTACAGTGCAACTCATCTTTGCTTGTGATCTTCTAGTGCAAGTGTAATGTATTCCATACTCGGATTATAGTTGCTAAGCATTTACTGATGGTTTGATCTCTCGTTGCCCTGGTTAGTAATCCCCTATTGATGTCAACTTCGAGACACTTCCTCAGAGTGCAACATTGTTGTTGTTGACTTAAAATCGAGAAGTACTGCAAGGGGGCCCTACTCGAGCGAGCAGGGCCCAGTAGAGGAAATAACGACTTAGTGGGCCGTGGCGTATTGTTTGCCGCTATCGGGGGGTGCGGGGGGCGGAGCCCCCCGCGGTACGGTACGGGTATTTGGATCCGTTTCGGGTTTTTTCTTGGGAGTATAAATACTGTATTAGGGTTTGTAACTGTTTTAATCCACAGCAGCAATAGAAACCCTAAAGGGGCGTTTTTCTCTCTCAAACTTAGTTCTCATTCTCTTGTGTTAATCTGTTCGATTATCCCTCAAATTTACAACAAAGATGTCTTTTACTTGTAATTGTTCTTGTTATAATGTCTTCAATACTTGGCTATCAGTTGTCATTTACTAGCATTTGGCGGTGGTCAGATCTCTCTTTGTTCCCCCTCACTAGCATTGATATAATTCTCAAATTCTTGATATATCAACCGTTTAACTGCGATTGCACAGCTGCAAAATTTCTGGTATTACATGCTCCATAGCTTTTGCTAAGCATTTTAATAATGGTTTTATTTTCTCCCCACAGCTTCATGTCCAAAATGTGGTCATGGAAAAGCTACTTACCAACAATTGCAAATAAGATCAGCTGATGAGCCAATGACAATATTCTACGAGTGCTTGAATAAAGGGTGTGGACACCGATGGCGCGAGGATTAAATGGTACTCCGTTTGCACTCCCCTAAATCTCTTGCAATGAAATGGGTTTTTGCTGTAACGAAGGATGTCTTTCTGTTTGCTCAGTTTTTATGTTTAGCTCATTAATCTTGTTTTTACTACGCATTCTTTAGTGTTAAGTATAATTGGCATGCTTGTATCAGATAAAAGCTCTATAATTTTCAAAAGAACGTGCTATTAATGAGTAAAGTTGTCCAGGACCAGTATTTAATTCTCAGTTTTCTATGTTGGGTACGAGCTGACCACGTTATAGCCCTGGGTCTGTAGTTTCGGATTACAAATGAAAGCTGTTTTTACCATAACCTATAATTTTGGCTCAAGTAAAGGTGGGTTTTTGTTATAGTTCTAAATCTAGGTATTTGTTGATTTGAGGTTATTCAAGAATATTCTAAGTCCTAAGAGTGTTTGTTTCAGGTATAATTCTTGGATCTGCACTTGTATTTGGAGTTGTTGGTCAGGTTATTAACCATACAAAGTAGCACGTTTTAAATCTTATAGAAAGTGTTTAATAATCCAATGGAGAAGTGCTGAATTATCTGATGAATTCAACTTGAAAATTCGGTGTGTTTGATCGAGCTATTTCGACATTACTTGAACTATCATTATTTTGATATATATACTTTGCAGCTGAGGAAAGCTGAATAATCTGACAGTGGTGTGGAACATTTTCACAATTGACTATAAAATCTCTTGAACTTTAGATCTTTTTTCGAATTTATACCTGATGTAAAGTTGTAAATTGTATGATAATCTTCAGTGGAACATCATAGCTTGACTTGTCGTGGGTCTTGTTTAGCCTGTTTTGGTCATAAAATATGAACAGTCTGTCTGCACCTTGTAAGTTTGGAGAGGCAATTCACTATTGTCTATTTCTTAGTTGTACAGTATACTTTTTAAGGTCGGTTATCATCCAAATAGGGTTGACTAGGTTATCAATCGATCTGATTTCAAATGAGATCTAATAATGAAATTAGTTCCAAATAAAAACAGATTAAACAAACTGGAGTATCAAGTGAACTTAGGTCAGCTGTATCAACTCAACTGGATCTAGTTGTACACGCGATATTCAAACTCAACAAGTTGCATATTAAGCACAAAATGAAATGCCCAAGTCAGTATCAATTTTACAAACCATGTGTTGGAGATTATCACATATCCCATCTCTATTTTTGTAAAACAAATTCCGCCGGTTAAACTCGGGGTTTTGCAAAATCCACGAAATACATATATGAATTATTTTGCGTGGTAACTCTAAACTTTATTTTTTTCCCGTGAAATACCCAACACGTTTTTCATCCATTAAGGAAACGTAAAACCTTTAAAGATACAAAAAAATAAAGAAGTCGGGTTACTGGTGCGTTGACAGCGTTGTTTGAGAGATACAGAGGAGCAGAGGGAGAGGCTCGATATTGACGACCTAGTTGGAATCAACGTCTGTGGTGGCTGAAATCGATGACCTGACGCTCGTGGACGACACCGGTGGTTGTGTGCGCGTGGACGACATAGGCTGTTGAATTAATTTTTGGGGGTGGAAGGGTTGTTTTAGCTGCAAGGCGTGAAAATCGCTTTGGTTTAGGTGGATGTTGTAGGGACCTAAAGTCGAGCACTAGTTATTTATTTAGGGGCTTAAAAAAAATTTGGGTTTTTCGCGTGTTAATCCTGAGGTATGGCTTAATTTGCATGGTACTCCAAATTTTCTCATATTTCACGCGGTAACCTAGAGTCTATACTTATTTCGTGAAATATCTAAAAATGTTATAATTAAACCCACTATTAAGTTTTTCTTTTAAGTAAGGAAATAAAATTTCTCTGTTGAAATACAACCCAAAGCAGATGATTTCTTCAAACAAAACCCCCAAACCATAAGAAGCTATTTTGAAATGGCGTGTGAAGATACAATTGTTCTCCACCATGTATAAATGAAAATTCTATAAAATTGTTGAATTCTGTAACCTCAGTGTTCGTCTAAGCCTAAATTTTGAGCTTATGCTTTGAAACTTCCATAGCTATGAAGGTCCCGTTGAGATCGATTATTTTGATTTCTAGGTACTGAAATTGACGTAGTTTCTCGATTGTGAGGCAGGTTTCATGGTCGTATTTGCTCAACTATGTGTTTTTTTTTAAGTTGGGAGGTGTAAAGCATTTCTCAAAATATTTAAGCGGGATCAAAGGAATACACTTCAGATTACGGGGTTAAGAATCAGGGTCGGCCAATAAATATTAGAGGCCCAGTGTGAACAATAAATAAGGTCCTCATAAAATGTAAAATATCGATAACATCAGTAAAGTCTATTTTATATATCAAAATAAATTTCAATACGATTGTTATCTTAGTAACTAAAATCTCCATCTAATACAATTCATTTCATGAAGTATCATTTAAATTGTTGTACATAATACGAATTATATATTTTGAACCAATAAAAACCCTAAATAAAAATTCCTGTAAACTACTATCTAAAAACTTCATTCTATAGGAGTATATTGTATTGTTGTATATTACATTAAGTTCAGTTCAATTGTTTAAAGAGACTACAATAATGTTCCTTTTAAAACTTAAAAGAATAAAATATTGATTGAAATTTCAACGTGCTAACCATTAGCCAAAGCAACAGTAGCTAGCACAATCAACTACAGTAACTTATTTATTTCTTAAGTCCAAACGAATTGCAGTAGCCACAACCCTCACAACCATAATTACAAAATTGCAAATTTTTCAGTCTGTAAACAAATCGACCAATTTCCACTAGCCCCAAAACACCAATTTCAGTCAGTAATCACAACCAATTACAGTAGGCAAGAGGAAACTACAAATTGCGATTAGAAATTTCAACCGAATTCAAAACTTAATCAGAAAAGCAAATATATTTAAGAACCAGATTATAAACTTGATTATAAAATTTACAAGAAAAGCAAATAAAATTTAGAACTTACACAGAGGGGGGAGAGGGGTCGCAGAAAGCACTAAAAGTTTGAATCAAATTTCTTAATGAATTGCCTAAATTCAACACCAAACCCGCCTAAATTTGTTAAATACCAAGAAAGAAGTCAGATAAGAAAGAGGAAAGAGGGCAATCTCAATGATAATAAAAGAGATTTGTGAAATAATATGTACCAAGAGAACAAATGACCAGATCGGAATATCTCAGATAAGTGTCAAGCCGTCAATATTCAATAACTCCATTTATGGTCGATCTCTGCTAGGGGAATTGGAAAATTGGAAGAAGGGAAAGCATTTGTGTTGGAAATACACAACGCAGATGCAGGCTGGAAGGAGATTCAGAGAACGCTTTTACTTTTCGATTTTCACCAATTAACAAGGATTTCCTTTTTTTCTGTTAGCCTAAATATTAGGCAAATAGATTATGGGCCATTAAAATTATTGGTCCCTCCAAAATTTGAGGTCCTATACAGATGCTCACATTGCACTTACTTAGGACCGGGCGTGTTAAGAATATCATCAGCGTCGCCTTCGATAAAGGCGACGTCGACAAGTCAACCACAAATGATATGCCGATTTTTGTGTATGCATAAACAAATTGTAGTCATGGTGTTTGAGATTTAAATTTTGAAGTAGAAAGATGGTAGCTTGAAGAGTGAATTATGAATGAGGGTCGGGTTTGCTTTGGGTTGTATCTCAACAGAAGAATTTTATTTTCCTTTTAAAAAAAGCTTAACGATGTGTTAATTAAAACGTTTTTGAAAATTTTACTAATAAAGTATAAATCTCATAATTATCACACAAAATATGATGAGAATTAAGCCATATCTCAGGGTAACTACACGAAAAACCCGTCGATTTTATAGAGTTTTGAAATTTAGGGTTTAGTTCAATTTGGGGCTTTTGAATTTTGGTGTTTGAATTAAGTTCAATTGGATACAAATTTGAGATTGATGCAATTGTAAATGTTAAATGTTGATTGAGCTTTTTCCTACTTAACTAAGATTTTGTCGTTTGATGGAAATGTCAAAGCTAAATTAGGGATTAATTCAATAAGGTACGAACTTGAGATGGATGTGATTGAAAATGCTGAAGCTAAATTGAGTTTTTTTTAGGCATAGTCTATATGCAAACCAATTTCTGTCTATTTGCAAATCAAATTGTGCGCTTAATGTAAGCGCACGCCTTTTGTGCGCTTAATGTAAGCGCACAGGGGCATAATGGTATTAAAAAAATATATGAAGGGATAAGGGCAAAATAGGGGAGGAAGCAGTGCGCCTATTATGCGCCTACAATAGGCGCATAGCCCTAAAATATTTGTTTTTAACAAGTTTATCTTGTGCGCTTACATTAAGCGCACAATACTAATTTTTTTTTTCAAATGCAATTTTTTTCCATAATAATGTAGAGAATTTCAATATGAGTCCGTACATATAAAATGCGTCCAAAACGGACATCGTTTGCCCCTCCAAAAGCCTAAAAAATGAAGTCTTCCTACCCATTTTTTTACAATTTGGTGTCTGTCATATAGCGCATTGTAGTGAAAAAAAATGATATTTTTTATAGCTTTCTACTATAATTTTGTAGAAAATCTTAATACAAATCCATACATGTAAAATTCATCCAAAACGGAAATCGTTTTCCCCTCCAAAAAGCCAAAAAACGGAAATAAAAACTTTAGAAACTATAGTATTTAAGTAATATATTTTGTAATACTTAACTAAAATACATAAAGTATATTTATTTTTCCATAATCATGTATAGAATTTCAATACGAGTCCGTACATATAAAACTCGTCCAAAACGGACATCGTTTGCCATAGTATAACTATACTTTATGTATTGTAGTTTGGGACCAAAAAACGAAGCCTTCCTACTAGACCTGTTAACTCGGTCGGGCGGGTCGGGTTCGAGTTCGGGACATGTCGGGTTTGACCCGGCGGATCGAACATGCCCTTTTTATGATTTTTAACTTTAATAAAATAATTATAATAATATAATTAGTATTATATTATTATTTAATAAAGTATATTAAAATATTTAATATAAATGATAAAATATACAAAATAAAGGGGACCCGCGAGCTCGGATTTGCGTTCGGGTCGGGTTTGGGTCCTTCGGGTTCGGGTCCTTCTTTACCCAGTGACATTCAGGTCGGATTCGGGTTGGGTTGGGTTGGATTTTTTGGTTGTGTCGATTTTGAAAAGTCTACTTCCTATCCATGGACATTTCTTTCTCTCAAATCTAACCGTCCAAAATGGTTCTTATTTATTGTATACATAATTGTTCTTATATAATCCATCCTTTGTTAAATTAGACTAAAATACTCCTATCTACCCATTTACCTATTTCACTACAAATAGAATAATCTCATTATATCATATATTATATTTTATAGTTATATACTATTGTTATATCTTATAGGATATAACGATTATAATCATAAAATTATAATCATAGTGTATAACTATAAAATTATACTATGGTTATATCATATAGTTATATATTTTGATGATATCTTATAGTTATATCCAATTTGGTTATATCATTTAGTTATATAACAATAAGATGTATGATATGACCATAGTAAATGACTATAAAATATAAACAAATTGGATATAACTATAAGATATAATCATGGTTATATCCTATATTATATCCTATAGTTATATATTATGGGTATATCATATAGTTATATACTATGATTATATCTTATATTTATATCCAATTTGGTTATATCTTATGGTTATATTCTATAGTTATATACTATGATTATATCATATAGTTATATACTATATTTATATCCAATTTGGTTATATCATTGTTATACACTATGGTTATATCCTATATTACATCCTATAGTTATATACTATGGTTATATCATATAGTTATATACTATGATGATATTTTATAGCTATGTCCAATTTGGTTATATTATTCTTATAGTTATATCCAATTTGCTTATATCATATATTATAATTTATAGTTATATACTATGGTTATATCTTATAGTTATATCCAATTTGGTTATATCTTATGGGTACATCCTATAGTTATATACTATGGTTATATCATATAGTTATATACTACAGTTAGATCCTATATTACATCTTATAGTTATATATTATGGTTATATCATATAGTTATATACTATGATTATATCTTATAGTTATATCCAATTAGGTTATATCTTATGGTTATATTTAATAGTTATATACTATAGTTTAATCATATATTATATTTTATAGTTATATACTATTGTTATATCCTATAGTTATATTATATAATTATAGACTTTGGTTATATCATATCATTATATCCTATAGTTGTATACTATGGTTATATTCCTTTATTACATCCTATAGTTATATACTATGGTTATATCTTATAGTATATATACTATGGTTATATCTTATAGTTATATCCAATTTGGTTATATCTTATGGTTACATCTTATAATTATATCTTATGCTTACATCCTATAGTTATATCCTATGGTTATATCATACAGTTATATACTATGGTTATATCTTATAGTTATATCCAATTTGGTTATATCTTATGGGTACATCCTATAGTTATATACTATTGTTATATCATATAGTTATATACTATGGTTAGATCATATATTACATCCTATAGTTATATATTATGGTTATATCATATATATAGTTATATCCAATTAGGTTATATTCTATGGTCATATACTATAGTTATATCATATATTATATTTTATAGTTATATACTATTGTTATATCCTATAGTTATATTCTATAATTATAGACTATGGCTATATCATATAATTATATCATATAGTTTTATACCATGGTTATATACTTATATCCTATATTACATCCTATAGTTTATACTATGGTTATATCTTATAGCATATATATTATGGTTATATCACATAGTTATATACTATGGTTATAACCATAGTATATAACGATAAGGATATATATAACCAAATTGGATATTACTATAAGATATAATAATAATAATATATAACTATATGATATAACCATAATATATAACTATAGGATGTAAGCATAAGATATAATAAAATAGTTATATATTATGGTTATATCATATAGTTATATACTATGGTTATATCCTATATTACATCCTATAGTTATAAAAATCGACCCAATCCGAAAACCCAACCCGACCCGAAAGGACCCAAATCCGACCCAAATGCAAATCCAAGCTCGCGGGTCCCCTTTATTTTGTATATTTTATTTCATTTATATTAAATATTTTAATATACTTTATTAAAAAATAATATAATACTAATTATATTATTATAATTATTTTATTAAAGTTAAAAATCATAAAAAGGGCATGTTCGACCCACCGGGTCAAACCCGACATGTCCCGAACTCGACCCGCCCGACCGAGTTGACAGGTCTAGTAGGAAGGCTTCGTTTTTTTGTCCCAAACTACAATACATAAAGTATAGTTATACTATGGCAAACGATGTCCGTTTTGGACGAGTTTTATATGTACGGACTCGTATTGAAATTCTATACATGATTATGAAAAAATAAATATACTTTATGTATTATAGTTAAGTATTACAAAATATATTACCTTAAATACTATAGCTTCTAAAGTTTTTATTTTCGTTTTTTTGGCTTTTTGGAGGGGAAAACGATATCCGTTTTGGATGAATTTTACATGTATGGATTTGTATTAAAATTTTCTACAAAATTATAGTAGAAAGTTATAAAAAATATCATTTTTTTCACTACAATACGCTATATGACAGACACCAAATTGTAAAAAAATGGGTAGGAAGGCTTCGTTTTTTAGGCTTTTGGAGGGGCAAACGATGTCCGTTTTGGACGCATTTTATATGTACGGACTCGTATTGAAATTCTCTACATATTATGGGGGAAAAATTGCATTTGGAAAAAAAAATTAATATTGTGCGCTTAATGTAAGCGCACAAGATAAACTTGTTAAAAAAAATATTTTAGGGCTATGCGCCTATTGTAGGCGCATAGCTGTGTGCCTATTTTAGGCGCACCGCTTCCTCCCCTATTTTGCCCCTTATCCCTTCATATTTTTTTAATACCATTATACCCCTGTGCGCTTAATGTAAGCGCACAAAAGGCGTGCGCTTACATTAAGTGCACAATTTGATTTGCAAATAGACAGAAATTGGTTTGCATATAGACTATGCCTTTTTTTATCTGCTTAATTGAATACATGTCGCTTACATGTTTTATTTTTCTCGCTCCGTCGACGTCACGTGCCTCCTAATCTGCATATATGATTTTAAAGCAAGTACTGGGTAACTAGTTCGATTTTTCTAACCTATGTCTTAAGATCTTTTATACAGAAAATTTTAATTATGTGTTAATTTTTTAGAGTTTTTTAATTTTTTTAAATGGGTTCACTTTTTTCTATTTAGGGTTTATATTCTTTTATAAAAATTCTTAACCTATGACATTGGAGCATATGTTAGATAAACCGTAATTAGTTTATACAATACATTTGCTATTATATTTTTATGGTCAAACAAATTGCTTAAACTAATTGAGTATTGAGTATTGACCCCACCCAATCTTTTTCTTGAGATTCTCTCCTGCTTTAATTTCCTTTTTAACTCTCAACAAAATTAATATCTCTACATGTAATTTCTCTCCCTCTGCTTCTGTTCATCTTCCTATTCTTTCACGCCTTATTTATCAAGCGCCGCTTTGGTGGCTTTTCCCTACCTCTTTCCACTCTCTCTTGAAGCACCGCTCATCTCTCAATTCTCCCATGGCTGACCAAAATCTTTCCTATTCAAATGTTCTTGTAAATTATACTCCTCCTACTTCAACCCAATCTCCTACTATGTCCACGCCCGGTGATATTTCTGTATCATCGTCTCTCAACCCTCTCTCTGACGCTTCCATGCTTCTTGAATCTCAAGCAGAGGGTGCCCCTGTTACTGCTCATGTTATCTACCTCCCTGGCGAATCCTCCAATCATGGTGCTTCCTTTTCTCATGAAGATGTGCAACCCCATCCTACAGACTTTCAGCAGAGTCACCCCATTCAACAAGAATCGACCCAAGGTGCTCCTATCTGTCACCCGATGTTCATTCCTCCCACATGCATGCCGATCACCCATCAGTTGTCAGCGGTCCAAGACAACATCGCCCGCTATACTCATTTCTCCTTGTACATGCGCATGGTTGGAGGTTCGATTCCTACTGCTACTATTATTGGCCGACTTAAGGACACTTGGAAGGGCATCCGTGGTGATATTGAGATACGTGACACTGGAAACTTCTGGCTTCACTTCATCTTCTCCAACCGCGAGGCCCATGACTAGGTATGGGAGAACATGTCATATCACGTTCAAGGTAAGTTGGTTGTGGTGGTGCCCTATCACTCCGTTTTCCAAACTCTCAATGAGCATACCAATAGAGGCGATCTCTGGGTCAGGATTCCTCTCATCCCACATTATCTTTTCAATGAGCAACCTCTTGACTTCATATTCACTCAGAATCAGGTTGGTAAATTCATCCGCCTTGACAATGTCTCCAATCTTAGAAACAAGCTCAAGTTTGCAAGGGTTTGCATCAACACTGTCATCCCGGTTGTCCACAAGTTCATCCGCGTCCAACATATTGACGGGACCACTTTGACCCTTCGCCTGTGGTATGAAGACTTCTCTAGTGGGTAATTAGTTCGATTTATCGTACAAAGTACCTATATTATGTGTTTTATTTTATAATTAAATGAAAATAGGATACTGGAATTGCAGAGGTTCCAAAAGAACAAACTTCTGGACAAAAATTAGATTTATCAGACATATTAATAACTTGGATTTATTGTGTCTCTCTGAGACTAAATCAAATGTCATGTCCCCACAAACATTCTATAATAAAGCAGGGTTCAAATCTCTTTTTATGTGCCCTTCAATCGGCACTAGAGGCGGTCTTTGGCTTGGGTGCTCCAATTCTACATTTCTACCACATACCACAACCTTATACAACACTGATAATGTTATTATTCTTGAATACGAACATTTGAACATTCATTTCCTTCTATTTTTTATATACGCTCCATCACGGGAAGACAATAAGTCAACTTTTTAGAGCAATATTCGTATGGTGATCACAAATTACAGTTTACATGTTCTTATAATAGGAGATTTTAACGATTTACTTTCGTCATCAGACAAACTAGGAGGTCAGATCATCTCCAATAGTAGATTCAAAAGACTTTCAAGTCTCACTATTGAGTTTGATTTAGTAGACGTTCCGTTTTTTGGATTCCCCTTCACGTGGCGACGATCGTCTACCTCTACTAACACCACGTTTGAACGACTTGATCGGGTACTTTTACATCCTTATTTTTTACAAAATTTCAACAATGTCATCGTTCATCACCATCCCTTCACCACCTCTGATCATTGCCTTATTACAATTTATTTGGACAATTTTCAGACATTTAGAAAGGTTCCTTTCCGACTAGAAAATGCATGGCTTGATCAACCTTCGTTTGCTAACTGACAATTTAATTATCTATCAATTAATTTGACTGGACGAATTTAATGAATTATATTTAATAAATTTTTATGATATTAAATCATAAAAATATTTATTAAATTTTCCTATAGAAAAATACGGACGAAAGAGAATCGAAATTATACCGCTCGTATAAATTTCGGGTCAAAACTGGACTGGAATTGAATTGGGCTTATTCGGCCCATGAAGCAACTAATTATGGGAGGGGCCCACTTTCACTATTCATCCTCCTTCAACCTTCCTCCTTTAACAGCACAACAACTACGGAGCATCATCGACTCGACAACAACGCTGAAGATGGAGCTCGGCGGGAGGAGGAGCACCACCAATCGGCTAGCCGCAGCTCAACAACGGAGCACCACGCCAGGCTCGCTGGCTGGGATGAGCTCGAAACAGAGGAGAGAGAGAGAGAGAGAAAACGGGAGGGAGAGATGAGAGACGGGAGAGAGTTGTGTTTCCAGCTTCTCCAGATTGGACTCATTTTATAGTCCAAGGAAGATACTTGCCTATCACGTAAAAATACACATGGCCAAGCTTCCGGGAAGATGTCGTGGTGCTCGGCCACCATCGACACACAAGAGGGGAATGAGGCTACGTGCCCAGACAGGAGCTTATACGTGGCATCAATCTGAAGCTTGCGTGCAACAGTGTATATGTGAAGTTTGGTATGAGTTTTTAAACCCCGGAAATTATATGTTTGTATCCAAATAAATATTCTAAGTTTCGAAAATACATTGAATGTATTTTATACCACTCAAGGAATTATTTCGGATATCATGGAAGTTACGGAAAATCCGAACTCCACTGAAAGCGAAATAATTACTGAACGAAGGTTGGGAAAAATTACCCAAATACCCTTACTAAAATTGAGGGATATTACATTGAGCACGTTCATGATGCGGCAAAAGGAACTCTAAAATAGCATTGCGAAGAACAGTGGAAAGGATGTTAGAAGTAGCTAGGAAATCAGCGGCTTTGTTAGACTCTTGGTAGCAGTTATGAACCAGAAAATAATCCAAACCATGTAACAGTGATCTGATTTCCATAATTATAGGAGAAATTTCCCATGGAATTTTCCATATTCCACTAATGGAATTAATGACTGAAAGATTGTCTCCTTCAAAAACTATTCGCGTAAACCGATGCGAAATAGCCCTATGAAGGCACTCAAGAGCGGTCAATGCCTCAGCTTTAGTAGGTGAGGAGCAGAGAATCTGCCTATGGTCTAAGAAGACCACCTCACCGGAATGGTTACGGAATACATATCCAATATGTGTAGAACCATTTTGTTTGACCGAAGCTCCATCGCGAAAATTGTTTGGAACCCTTCTTTTTGCAAGAGAAAGAAGCGTCTTCCAAAAAAGACCGCGTCCAATCCTTGTAAGAAATGAAAGCATTGTTGACTATTGTATGAATATTGAGAGGAACCTTTCTAAAGATTAAAGCATTATGGTATTTCCAGATAGTCCACCAAAGAAAAAGAACCGGAATTATATCTTTGTTTCTGGAATGGAAGAATGCCAAATTAGTGTAGAAGTCATTGTCGAAGTCAAAGCTATATGTGTGACCAATGAGCTTTTGAAGTAATTGTAGGGTTCGTAAAGTGAATGGACATTCAAAAAATAAGTGGTTGGAGCATCGAAGATGAATTACAAAGGACGCAGTGAGAAGGAACCCTAGAGAAGTACCTGTTTAGGCATTCTGTTGTAGGCAAAGAGTCGCTGAAGCATTTCCAAAGAAAATTTTTAATCTTTGGAGGAATATTCAATTTCCAGAACCAAGTCGGAAAACTTCATGAGGCTGCGGTGTAAGTAGTTAACGTTCGAGCACTTTTGACAGAAAAATTACCGTACGTTTGATAGATACCAAATAAGTTTATCATGTATGTAAGTTGTAGGTATAAAAATGTTCAAAATTTTAGGGATTAAGTGAGATGGTAGAAGACGCTGAAGAGCGCCCAGATCCCATTTTTTATCGGGGGTAATGTATTGGGAAACAGTGATGATGCGGTCATTGTTTCCTGCGAACTGCTAAAGAATACTGTTAGGGATCCAATGGTCTTCCCAGAAATTGATATGAGTACCATTACCAATTTGCCAGAACAAACCTTTTTTGAACTGTTCTCGTAGTTGCAGAAGTCTGGGGAATTGCCATGAATCTGAAGGCTTATTTTTGTAGGAGAAAATATTAGAATTCCGTAAATACTTTTATGAGATTAATCAAACCCGGAAGGACTGGGGGTCAGATAACAATTTCCAGAAAAGTTTCAATTGCATAGCACTATTTATGTTCTGAGATAGTTCAAGATCAAGACCCCCATAACTCTTAGGCTGACAAATAGACTCACACCCAATAAATGAATGATAATTTGGTGTTGAATGATTCCAGAAAAAGTTTCTGTTAATTTATCAATCTCTTGGCAAACTCCTTTCGGAAGAAGGAAACTCTGCATTAAGTAATTAGTTTATGATTGTAAATTAGATTGAATTAGGACAAAACGTCTAGCTTGAGACATCGAGTTAGCTTTCCATTTCGATAGTTGTTTTTGTAATTTTGAAATAGCATCGGAGAACGTTTCATTTTTAACCCGTCCCCTAATGACAGGAATTCCCAGATACTTTTCCATAGAGCGAGTAACCTGTAAGTTTAAAATACTGGCAAGTGCAAGAGATTGTTGCCTAGAAATATTACAGGATGTTTGAAAAGTACTTTTTATGGTAATTTATAGAAAGTCCAGATTTTAGAGAAAAGTCGTCAAGTAAGGATTTGATGAAAAGCATATTTTCCTGGGTAGCATTTGCAAATATTAATGTGTCATGAGCAAAATTTAAGAAAGGAATACATGTTTCGTTTTCTGAATGCCAATCCTTTTGTGAGAAGAACGGGATTCCTGAATGAGAGTGCGTGCCATATATTTCATTGCAAGAATAAAAATAAATGGAGCTATAGGGTCACCTTGTTGTAAGCCACGGAGAGGGTGGAACACATATCCTGGTTCGTTGTTGACAAGGAGTGAGGATGAATTACTTGTGATGCAAGTCATGACACGTTGTACTCATAGATCTGAAAATCCGAAACTGCGGAGAACATGTGTAATGAAATTCCAGTTCAGTTTGTTATAAGCTTTTTCCATATCTAGCTTAAGAGTCATCCATCTGTAATACCCCGGATTTGTAATCCTTTATAAGGATTAGAATGTTACCCATGTCAACAAGAGCTCTTCTTTTTCCTGGTTCAAGTGAGGACAAAGAACTAGGAAGTTAAGCGTGCTAGGGCGGGAGTAGTCTTGGGATGGGTGACCTCTTGGGAAGTTTCCGGTTGGCATGGGGACAACGTCTCTAAGGCTGTGGGCCTTACACCATCCATGTTTTATTTTTTTTTTCTTTTATGGAAGGAGTGAAAGATTGCATGAGCGATGAGGATGTTATCCCGGATAAGACGTCCAGGAACAAACACACCCTGTAGAGGACTAATTAATTTATGGAAAATTGGTGATAGCCGATTTGACATAATTTTAGTTATGATTTTGTAGGATGTGTTACAAAGGCTAATAGGCCTATAGTGGTTAATAGTGGTCAGGTTTTCCATTTTAGGAATTAAAGTAATGAATGATTGAGCAGACTCACGAAATAATTGTCCTAAATGAAAGAATGATTGAATAGCAGAAGTAAGTGAATTCCCAACTAGATTCTAGTATTTTTGGTAGAACTCAGCAATAAATCCATCTGGACATGGCGTCTGGATTGCCATTTTGAGAAGTAAAGGAAGTGATTTTTTGTTTGTATGTTCTTATTTTAGAAACGGATTAAAAGTATCGTGTATTCATATCCGCGTTGAGGTGATGTTTGATTTTAGCACGTTGTTTCCAATAGTCATGTTGAACATTTAGAAGTTTTTATATTTAAGGAGGTGGTTGTCGTAAAGTTGTAGAGTTCGAGAATTTGTTGGATCATGAAGAAGTTGATTTTGAAGGTTAGATAATTTCTCATGTGTCATCTGTAGCTGATGAAGCGTATTAGCAGTGTTGTTCCTTGTCCAAGATTTGCAATAAGATTTAAGTAGCTTTTATTTCATATAGAATTTGAACATATAGGATCCTTTATATTTATAATTCCAAACTTTGGAAACTAATTTAGCAAACGAAGGTTGATCAAGCCATGCATTTTCTAGTCGGAAAGGAACCTTTCTAAATGTCTGAAAATTGTCCAAATAAATTGTAATAAGGCAATGATCAGAGGTGGTGAAGGGATGGTGGTGAACGATGACATTGTTGAAATTTTGTAAAAAATAAGGATGTAAAAGTACCCGATGATGCTCTGTAGTTGTTGTGCTGTTAAAGGAGGAAGGTTGAAGGAGGATGAATAGTGAAAGTGGGCCCCTCCCATAATTAGTTGCTTCATGGGCCGAATAAGCCCAATTCAATTCCAGTCCAGTTTTGACCCGAAATTTATACGAGCGGTATAATTTCGATTCCCTTTCGTCCGTATTTTTCTATAGGAAAATTTAATAAATATTTTTATGATTTAATATCATAAAAATTTATTAAATATAATTCATTAAATTCGTCCAGTCAAATTAATTGATAGATAATTAAATTGTCAGTTAGAATGTGATCTGCTGGATCGCGTGTGGACTCGTACTCTGCTAGGACTATTCTGAAGCTTGAACCATATCCTTGGAAAGGATATTTTCGGTAGTCATCTTGTCCAGATTCATCGTCGAATCTACTCTAGGCAAGTGGCGGTTCGCTCTTGCTCATTATTTTATATTTTAATTAATTATCAGTTATTTATCTGTTAATTAATTTGGGATGATTTACTGCTTTATTGTTTCATTGGGAGCAGTTTGGTTAATTAATATGATTAAAATCTGATATTATAATAGGTTGTATATCTGCTAGTATCAACGCTATTATAAATAATTATTCTGAATATTGGCCTTGATAGCTTTGATATGAATTATTGATGTGTTGAACTACTTAATTAGCACTTTGGCTTTGATGTGATTTGTTGATATGTGGAACTGCTTGTGTTAGCATTTGTGTGAATTAATTGTTAATGTTTTCCGCCCTTGCTTAGTCTATTCATTAGACTAACCCCTTGTATTTTATTTATCTGCAATGTCATGGTGGTGTCGTCCGTCCGTTTCGGCACATACAGGTCCAAAAAGGCTAGATCGACTATGAACGTGGACGGTGTTTAAAAATGTTTTAATCAGGCTACGATCTTTGGGCATTGACTACTGAGGTCAATACTATTGTAAATTATTTCAAATCTTCCGCTGTATTGTAATCTGTATTTTGTCGCATTTGGAATTGTGTTGAACTTCCGCGACTATGTTTTAAATGAAAGTTATGGTAATTTTGTACCATACTTATTGGTTATGATTTGTGTTTAAACCGGTAAAGCCTTGGGTGGCTTCGGTAAGGAACATCGAGGTCACTGGCGGTAATACCTTTCCAAATTGGTTAAAATTTGGGGGTGTTACACTCAACAACATCGATCTCGACTCCATAATTTAGATTCGAGCTCGACCGTTCCGTTAGCTTGTAAATCCTTTGTAAAAATCATCCCTTGTGATGATTTAGGTATGCCTTCTGGTTTATAAGGATACCTTCTGTTTGCCTGTATAAAAAAACTAATTGAGTATTGAGTGTCACGGTATGCGGCTCTGTTTAAAATAGGAAAAGAGAACCAATATGTATAGAATATGATTCATAACAAGTGTTAATAAGTTAGATTAATAATTGGGGAGAAATTAACAAGTTTTAGGCTTTCTTTCATTTTTTAATGTTAAAGCATTTGGGTATTTTGAGGAGGAATTAGCAAAAAAAAAAAAAAAGACTTCTACAACAATTGCATTGCACCCTTATTCTATAAATCTTGGAATTAAGTAAATTAACACTCATGCCTAATTTTTATTGCATGAGTATCTATTTAGGGGTAAAATGGTCCAAAACAGTTACATCACTGCATATATTCTCTATTTTTGGATTTTACAGAAAAATGTAAATTCATTTTGCATTTTCCATTTTTTTGATTTTTTTTGAATTATAAAAAGGTAAAATAAATAATTTTTAATAATATCCTATAATTAATTTATTTTATTTTTGTAAAATCTTACCTAATAAAATTATTACCCCAAAACCGTTCCCTTTCCCTCCCAACTTCCCTCCCTCCAAAAGCTTCCCCATTAACTCTCCTCTGAAACTTCTACAACTTCCATTTTCAACTTTCTTCAACCCAACCGCCGCCCTCAACTTCTTCTGATTCCCTCCATTGTTTGTTGCCCTCCGAACTGAACCTCTGAACCTCGTAAAAACCCGTCTAAACCTCATACAAAAAACCTAGAAATGGCAGTGTTGAGAGGCGGTAAAGAATCAAGCCCAATGAAGAGCGGAGACAAAAGGATGAGGAAAGAAGATGACAACCAGGATCAAAAGAAGAAGCAGAGAGGAGACGAAGTGCATGTCGCAGTGAAAGGAACAAAAATCTTCTGACAGGGAGAAACCCGTAGAGAAAAAGTCTGGGAATTGTAGGTCGATTAGCCCAAAAGTGAAAAAGAAGTCTACCTCAACGAAAACAGTAAAGGGAAAGGAGAAGGTGAAAAACCCATATGCTTCAAAAGGGATGTAAGTTTTCTACATTTTGTCCAGTCAGGCTTCACAAATGGTTCAATTTTCATATTTTTTGTTTGTTTATGAGATTTTTCATGTGGTTTGTAGATTAGGTACAATTATTACAGAGGGGAACCATTCTATGGAAGAATTAACATTAACTTTAGGGTGCACTTTGTTCGTGAGATTGAAAACAAGTTGACACCTGCGGATTGGCAACGAGTTTTGGATGGCCCGTTTGGAAAAGTAATGAAAATATTGCAACATATATCATTTTCTTCACAGACATTGCATGCAGTTCTATTCAAGCAACTTGAAACAAAAAAGGAATGGGAATCTTGGTATGAGGTGGCAGGAAAAGAGTTGAGGTTTTCGATCAAGGAGTTTGGTCTCATCACTGGACTGAATTGTGGGGAAATTCTATTTGTGGATACGAAAGGTGACGGGCTAGTAATGGAGTGGTTTTTTGGTAGTCTAGGTGGTCCTAAGATGACAATATAAGATGTTTATAACAGATTCAAATAACATTGTGAGTTGGACAATTACAAACTAAAGTTGGCACTGTTGTTGATAGTTGAGGGTCTAATGCTGGGAGGGAATACAAAGAGGCTGGTGAAGCCGTAACATATTAAGATGTTGGAAAGTTTAGATAAGTTTTGGGATTATCCACGGGGAAGGGTTGCTTATGAAGAGCTTCACAAGTCATTGACTACATAGATGATTTGTAAGAATGTGAACTGTGGGGATTTAGAGCTATTTGTGAATGGTTCAAATATGAATTATTGAGTTCTGTGGTGTCTGGATGGAGTAGTACTCATAGTGAAACAACATATGTGTTTTCTTTGCGTCATAGTTGTATGGCATATGCAATGCATTAATTACATGCATACTTTATGCTATAGTGTGACCGAATGTTTGAATACAGGGTGACATGGTCATCGTGAATATGCAAGATGTTTGTTTGGTTTGTGGGGTGCATTTACATAATATCATGGTGCATATATAACAATAAATGTGATGCTATTTGTTGTTTGATTGAAACAACATACTTGTTTTTCATCACAGTTTTATGTGCATTCCATTCAGATTTTAGGTTACATGGTGGCCGGATTTCACAATACAGGGTGACTGGATACCATGGTGCATATATCATGATTTAATGTATCATAGTTTTATGTACATTCCATTTCCCTGCATTTTTGTTTGATTGGATAATTGGCTAATAATACTCAAACCACTTGTTATTCTAGATATGGGTATGGGAAGCTGTGCTAACAGTTGGACACCAATTTGCATCAAGGTTGAGAGAATTTGCAATGCCTTGAGGTTTTCGTTGGTTTTCAGATGAACTCCCTGAGCATGGAGTCTTGGAGTTGGCTTTGGCTGATCCTACAAATGTGATTAAGCTCATTCTTATTCCCGATGAAGATGAGGTGGATATGCTGTCCGACTGCAACTTTGCTGATGAAAATGATGATCGGTATTTTGACAAGATTGTGAAGGAAACAATGAAGGGTTTGAAAAAAAAGGGAAAGGGGAAGAAGCAAGGAAAATATAGTGGTTTTGGGGCGAGCCCGAGTAATGCATCTGCGCATTCATTAGAGGCGACGCGTGCTGTATATGAGATGTTTAGAATGATGGAGAGGATAGGAAAAAGAGTGCTTGAGAGGATGGGAAGACTGAAAAAGAGGGTATCAAACTAGGAGGAGGTGCCTAAGTGTAAGAGTAAAACTGAAGGCATGTCAAAAGGGAAACAAAAGATTGAAGAGTATGAGGAGGATTTTGAATCCTATGATGAGTCTAATGAGGATGAAGAGGAAGTTTATAAGGATGACCAGGAAACAGAGGATGAGGAGGTAGAGGATGAGGATATACAAGAAGATGAGGTTGAGAGTGAGGATGTTAAGGGGACTGATGACGATGAGAAAGTTGAGGATGATGATAATGGTGATGGTGATGAGGATAATGAGAATGAAGAACTTTGTTAGGGTGGTGACAAAGAGGTAGAGGCCGAAGGCAATGAGGATGAAGAGGAGGAGGATGAGGAGGAGGAGGAGGAGGATGAAGAGGATGATATTAAGGATGAGGATGATAATAAAGTTCAGGAGGAGGAGGAGGAGGAGGTAGAGGCTGAATGCAAAGAGAAAGAGATATGAAATATGCTCCTCTCAAAATTTCCATTTATATTCTTTGACAGTTTTATTTGTGCCATGGTGACAGGATTTTGAGTCGTCTCTGTCAGGATTGGAGTTTATATCTTTGATAATTTTCTTTGTGACATGGTGACGTGATTTATTGTCGTGTCTGTCAGGATAAGAGTTTAAATGCCTTACAATTTTCTTTATTCTTTTCATCCCATATTGGTTATTATGATTGCAGGATAATTCTATTGAGGATAACGAGGACCGTAGGTTGGTATTGTATGCTGAAGGTGGATAAAAAAATCTATCACCAAGAAGATTGGATGAAGCATTTGAGAATATTGCAGGAGATGGTGAAGATGATGTTGAGGGTCCAGAAAATGTAGTAATGGGCATTGTTCAAGACCTAAATGAAAAGGCTGGTGAGAAAGACTAGGATCTTACTGACGAGGGTGATCAACAACAAAAAGGTGGTAGTGAGAGAACTATTACTAATGATCTTGAAGATGCCCCACTGGAGGAGGTTACCGAACAAGAGGTTATCCAGCATGAGGGTCTTGAAGTGCTAACCATAACGGCCATGGTGTTGGAAACCAAAGAGGCGGCTGATGTGGAAACCAAAAAGGTGGCTATTGTACCCCCACATGAAGGAAAGGATGAAGTGGCTGATGTACCCGCTGAAGGAAACATTGTAGAGGATGTCAAGGAGAGAAAGGATGTCAAGGGAAAATCCAAAAGGAAACCAAAACAGACCCCCCACCGAAGAGGGTCCTTCCTAGCCGTAGCATGAAGCCATCATCCAAAAAGCTAACACCTTACACATATGAGAAAAAGGGTAAAAATCTGAAGAAGATAACCAAGAATTCACAGGTGAAGAAGATGGCTTCTTTGCTACAATGGATGGATGATGAAAGGTTAGTATCTCACGGATTTAATTATGTTAAACTATGTCATGGATTTAATTATGCCTTCATTCTTTTTTAGCTCTGAGCCAAGAGTTGGACTCCTTGGTGAATCGATGAACAAAGATTGGTTTCGGCTATTATTGGAACCAAAAGCTTGGCTTGATGATGGTGTAAGCTATTTAGTTATGATGTCAAATTAGTTAACTGTTGGGATTTGTTGCAATGTCTGACATGATTATTTTTAATTTTTGAAGCAAATGGATGAGGTTTGTTGTTATATGCATAAGGCGCTTGTGGAGAACCATGTAGACAAACATAAAGTCATTGTATTGGAGGTTTTCTGGTATGAAGATTATAGAGAGGCATTGAAATACTTTGTCAAACATCAAACTGTTCCACCTATAACTCCATGTGCAATTGAATACAATAAGGGAGATAAGCTTGCATTTTATAGGTCGAGTTGGGATGATATGGACTTCATTTATGCCCCCCACAACCTCAATAATCGATATTGGGTAGCTCTACAAATTGATCTGCAACAATGGAAGATATATGTATATGATTGTGCTATGGATTTGAACAGAAACGTAGAGGTAGAGAACATGATGTTTGTGGTGAGCAAGTTTTTTCCTCACTTCATCAGCCAGTACCCGCCACTTGCCCAAAAATTAAAAAAACGGGGTACTGAGGAGTTTACATTTTCCAGAATTCAAGAAATGAAGCACATGTCAGTCGAAATATCATTACCATATGTATATTAATCAATTTTTTTTATACTTCATCTAACTAACTTTGATGCATTTTCTGTTCCCAGTGGTGACTGTGGGGTGTACACTCTGAAACACATAGAGATTCTCAATGCTGGTTGGACAAATATTGACGTTGTGGTAGGCAAATTTATCAACGGCTTCAGGAGGGATATGGCTCACAGTGTGTTTGACGGGGTATGGAGATCGAACATAAGGAACCCCGAGGTTTAAATTGGATGTTTGGATAATTTTTTGGAGGTCGAACATGTTGTTCAAAAACATTAGGTTGTTTGTGGTTTGGATGACAATTGTTTGGATTAGATTAATGTTATAGACTTATGGTAAGGCATAAGCCCTAGTTTACGTACAATATTATGACAACTTGAACAAACAGCATACGGGTTAAACCGTGACAGGCTTCCGTAAATGGCATGATAGGATAAGTGCCAGTTATGTGGTAGTTAAGTGCCAGTTCATACTCGATCAAAGTAGAAGTTATGTGGTAGTTAAGTTCTAGTTAAATGGTAGTTATATGCTAGTTTAATGTTAAGTTTACTGGCAGTCGTTTAATTGCCAGTTAAATGACAGTTATGTAAAAAAATATACATATTTAAAAGTAGTCAGCATGACATGATGAGTGTAAGAGGGTTTTGGGATGTATGTTAATTCTGAAATATCATTTACTTTTGCTTTCATGTACAGAGTATTTAATGCAAAATATTCAGTCAAATTTGACAACATCCCTATGCATATACAGTCTTATTTTATAGGGTGAAGATATATAGTACAAATGTATATAATACTCTTATTTTATATACATTATTGTCTTGTAATACTCCTTCCTTTAACTATTGCTGGTTTTTTCAAACAAAAAGTACTGACATAGGGGCTTCCCTGATATGTACTATAGGGTGAAGATTAGTTCAAAATATACATACCTGACATGATATCTTAAGTTATGATTAACCCTACTAACCTAGGAGAGTAAAGAAACCGCCATAAATTACCCCTAACTGCCAACCGACTCCTCTTTATATACCTCCCCTTAGCCATATTTCCTCATATACAACTCTTCCAACATCTTCCTAATCTACACAACTCCACATTTCCTTATCTACTTCTCTTCCTTCCATGGATGAACATCCAGCATAGAGGGTGTACACCACGGTCCATACCGGCGGGAGAATCGTCCCTACAAGGGGACAAATGGCAAGCGCCTCCACCCACGTCTACAAGGGTGGCATTTCTGAAAACTGGGCGCCGATGGCTGAAAGGGTAAGAGACATTTGGTGGCTCCTCAACCAAATTTATAATTTTAACAACTATGAACAGGACACCGCCTACTTCTTTGAAGTAGTACCCCCGCATGGCGGCCCTCGTACCTTGAGGGCATTGCAGAACCACGGAGACGTCGCCGTCTTTGCCGACCTTGGTAGGACAATGGCCTTCATAAACATATATATCGTGACTGGAAAGGTGGAGACGTGCTTCACCCATGCGACTTCCCAGCCTCCGCCATGTCCTCCACATGAGATGTGTCTATCTAATGTCACTTAATATATGTAATATTTAGTATTTTATGATGCATTTTAGTGTAGTGACTATCTAATGTCACTTAATATATGTAATATTTAGTACTTTATGATGCATGTTATGTATTTTTGTTTTATATAATATATAAATGTATTTTGGGGTTGTGCTAGAACAATGACAGTCTACCGGGACCGGTTCTTTTCTATGAAACAACAAATGTTACATTAACAGGATAACAAAAGAATCTAGGGTGTCAACAGGATACTTATAGAACAACGACATGATAATGTTTCTACCAGTGCTCGATATATTCTATGAAAGCGCGAAAACTAACTAAGTGCTAAGAAAATTACATTAACTACTTTCAACTGAAATGGCATCCTGCAAATACATCGACTATTAGTTGCCATCTACCCTCTCCGCTTGTAAAAATCGACAAGTTTGTTCCTAACCCTCTATAGATCCCCTCCCCTTATTTAATTAAGGCTTACAAGCCGTAGTTTTTACCTCACCTCTTTTTAGAGGTGCCAACACTTATCTTTACATCTACTACAAAACATTCCACCACAACAATAACATTTACAACATAGTAGTGTGGCAAAAGCAACTAATACTAACCTGTATTCATAACCACATATTAAAACTTGGCTCTCTCAACTTAAGTCATAATTTATGAATATAGGATACTGGAATGTTAGAGGGACATGATGCCCAAGTTTCTGGGAAGAGTTGAAATACATTAAGAAATCCAATAACCTGAATATCTTAGCCCTTGCATAAACAAAATGTAATATAATACCCACATAAAGTTTAATCCGAAGAAGCGGTTTTTAGGAAATCCTTTTTATCACGTCAACTGACTCTAGAGGAGGTTTATGGATCCTTTGGAACCATAACCAAGAAACAAAAAAATTATTTTTTCTAAATAGCTATAACAATATGGCCATCTATAAATATGATCACGAAACTAACCCTTTCTTATGCTTATTTGTGTATGCACCTTCAAAGGAAGAACACAAACCATCATTTTGGTAAAAAATCGAACAAGATATTGTAGAAATTAATTTAACAACTATCCTTGTAGGAGACTTAAATGAATTAGAAAACGACACTGAAAAGCTAGGAGGGGCAGTTATCAATCCTTATAGATTTAGAAGACTGTATAACTTTAGAAATAATCTCGGACTTATTAATACACGAACATGTGGATTTCCTTTCACTAGGAGGAAAAATATATATGCAGCTATCACGTTATATGAGAAACTAGACCGTGTTATTATCCATCCAGACATTTTAGACATTGCACCCGATTTAATAGAAAAACACCACCCTTTCACAACATCAAATCATTGTCTAATTACCTTTACCATTGGAAAAATCAATAGGAAAATTGACCCACCTTTCAGATTTGAAAATGCATGGACATATTTTAAAGACTACGAAAAATTGGTTGAAAAAGAATGGAAATATAAAGTGCATGGATCCTATATGTTCAAGCTCCATCATAAACTTAAACTGCTGAAGAAATATTCGAAGACATGGGCAAAACAAACCTTTAGCCATAATTTCAAAAGCAAATATCAGAAACAAAACTAGAAGAAATGCAACAACAAACGATGGTAGAACCTAATTGCAATAAAACGTTAAAGAGTCATCAACTATTAACAACCAAATACCAAAGCATTCTCAGGTTTCAGCACAAGTATTAGAAACAAAGAGCAAAAATTACCCACCTAAAATTAGCAAATCATAACACAAAGTATTATCAAACAATTTCAAAGATTAGATTCACAAAACAATCAATAACAAAATTTCAAAACAAAGATGGATTAGTAATCTTTGAACCAAACAACATCAAAGACGAAATATCAAAAGAAATGGGTGCTAGATTTATATCCACTAGGAAAATCAGTAGTTAATGCACCATCAATACTAGAAGTTGACAACATAAAACATCTAAAAACACCATCAATACTAGAAGTAAAACAAGCCATAAATGACATGCCCAAGGAAAAAACACCTAGACCTGACAGTTTTCCCATAGTTTTCTACAAAATATATTGGAACATTATAGGAAAATCAGTAGTTAATGCAACAGGAGCCTTCTTCCATTCTGGAATTATGCTCAGAGAAATAAACCATGCTTATTATGCGCTCATACCAAAAGTGGATTCCCCGCTCAATATAAACCATTCCAGACATATTAGTTTATGCAATACCACGTATAAAATAATCACTAAAATTTTGGCAAATAAAATAAAACCTCTTCTACCCAGATTAATTCACCCCCTCCAAGGAGCATTTGTGGAAGGCAGACTAATACAAGATAATATCCTAATAGCCTACAAGATTTTCCATTCATTCCATAGAAAGAAAACAGGAAAACAAAGCTGTATGGCAGTAAAATTAGACCTAGAATTAGCTTATGATAAAATAAGCTGGAGTTTTATAAGACATATACTCCTATCCTTTGGATTTGACAATAAATTTGTTCACCTCGTAATGGCATGCATCACAACTGTATCTCTCTCGGTAATTGTCAATAATGAACCAGGAAATATTCAGATACATACCTGTGGAAATAGACAAGGAGAACCTATGTCACCATACACTTTTGACATGGCAATGGAATATTTGGCCAGGACTCTATCTGCCGAATCAAAGAAACCAAACCCAAAAACAGGAATAAAAATAGTCAGGAACGGAACTCCTATACTTTTTTATAAGATCGACGATCTCTTTAGCCTTGGTGCAAGGAAAACGCCAAGGAATGCAGCCAAACAAGAGGGTTCCAAGGACTCTCCGCGACTAGGACTTTTTAAGAGGATTTCGAGGAAAGCGAGGAGGGAGATGGGAAGGATGAAGGGAGATTGGTTTGCTGGAGTGATTTAGGGGATAAGTGATCTTTCTTGAGTGGATGCAACACACCACAAAAGGAAGAACAAGTTGATCTACGACTAGGGGATATAACACACCCGAAGTGAAAGATCAAGGGGGTTGTTTGATGCCACACACGAACAAGTTCTTGCTGGAGTTTTCAAGGGAAAACAAAGCTTTCTTAAGGTGTTTGATTAAGCTGAAAACGTGCCTTTACATGGAAGAAGACAAGGCCTTATAAAGGCCTAAAAAATGAGTTACACGACCAACCTTTCACATGACCAACAATATAACTCCTCCAATTAAAGCTTATCTATAATTTAAAGTGAAAAGCAAAAAAATGCATATATTAATAAACTAAAAATAAAAATAGAAGACGCGGCTTGAATGGCTTGATGAAGCACGAGACGCATTGGCGGTTTGTCTTCTATGTGGCCCGGTGCGTCATGAGCAAAGTCATCGAGTCAAATTGAACATGGCTCGGCGCTTCAAGGCTTAGAAGTCCCCTCTTGAGCCTGGCATGCAACTCTTTAGCTCGCGCACGCGTGATAGACCCGGGTGGTAGCTCGTTGTCAAGGACCAATGGTGGAGCCCTAGCGGCACCGCGCGTGGGGTAAGGTGAGAGGCGTTGGTGGGGCTCCTTAGGACTTTCTCTGGACAACCCTAAGTGAGGATCCTTCCTAGGGATTGAGGAGTTTTGTAGGGCTTGGGTGTGCGAGCCAACATGTGGAGTGGCTGATGGTGCCGTGGGGGAGCGGGCGCGGACAAGAAAGTGCGGCCATCTTCAAGCCTCGGCAAGTCTTCTATGGCGCACTTGGGTTGGATCAACTCATCATGGCTGAGGGAATCTTTGGGAGTCGTGGTGTCTGAGGGAAGTCGTTGGGATGGCGTGTTGGCCTTGGGTGGCTTGAATGGCGCCGAGGATGGCATAAGAGTGGTGGCCGATGCAGCGACTTGGGTGTCAAGGCCTTCATAATGGGACATAGTCACATCATCCTCCCTCTCTTGAAAGGGATTTGTCTTCGAACAAAGTCTTCACAGATTTCTTCGTCATCCATCACGAAGGGAGCCAAATCCGCAACGTTGAAGATATCATAGACGCCATAGGTAGAAGAAAGATCCAACTTTTAGGCATTGTCATTGATCCTCTCGAGCACTTAGAATGGACCATCTCCCCTAGGTTTAAGCTTTGAATTGCAAAGGGTGGAGAAGCGCTCCTTCCTCAAATGCACCCATACAAGGTCTCCTGGCTCAAAGATCACCTCCTTGCGACCATTGTTGGCTTGCTTCATGTATTGCAAGGTCTTTCTCTCTAATTGCAGCCTTGTATCCTCGTGCAACTTTTGAATCCTCGTAGCATGGTCAACTTCTTCTTTGCTCTCGCGGTCCTTGGTAGCATATGGCATGAGATTCAATGGAGTGGTAGGATTACGACCATACACCACCTCAAAGAGCATGCACTTGGTGGCTAAGTGAACGGACCTATTGTATGCAAACTCTATGAAGGAGAGGCATTCTTTCCACATATGCAAGTTAGTGTGCATTAAAGATCTAACCAATGCACCAAGAGTTCAGTTTACTACATCAGTTTGTCCATCTGTTTAAGGATGACAAGTGGTGGAGAAGAGAAGCTTTGTTCCAAGCTTGACCCATAGAGTCTTCCAAAAGTAACTCAAAAACTTCACATCTCGGTCCGAAACTATGGATCTAGGAACTCCATGTAACCTCATAACTTGATCAAAGAAGAGATTAGCAACATATGAAGCATCATCAGTTTTGTGGCAAGCAATGAAGTAAGCCATTTTTAAAAACCTATCTACCACAACAAAGATGGAGTCCCTCCTTCTCATAGACCGTGGTAACCCTAAGACAAAGTCCATGAAGATGTCCTCCCAAGGGGCTTGGGGAATGGGTAAGGGAGTGTATAAGCCATAGGGCTGGACCTTAGACTTAGCACGCAGGCAAGTGGTACATGAAGCAAAAAAATTCTCAACCGACCTAAGCATGTGTGGACAATAAAAATACTCCCTAAGGGTATGCAAGGTTTTAAGCACCCCAAAGTGTCCCATAAGTCCCCCACTGTGGGCTTCTTGAACCTACAATCTCCTAGACGATCCCTTAGGAACACATAACTTAGACCCTTTGAATAGAAATCCCTAATGCAAATAGAATTGCTCCTTTCTTCCCATGGACATGCATGCATGAAAGATATCACAAAAATCTACATCACTAGCATAAAGTTCTTTCATAAAAGAAAATCCAAGCAATTTAGCATCCAAAATGGAGAGGAGAGAATACCGCCTTGAAAGTGCATCGATAACTACATTGTCTTTCCCCTTCTTATGCTTGATGACATAGGGAAAGCTTTGATGAATTCAACTCATTTGGCATGCCTCTTATTCAGTTTGCTTTGCCCCTTCAAGAACTTCAATGCTTCATGGTCCGAATGGATGACAAATTCTCTTGGCTATAAGTAGTTTTTCCACACCTTGAGGACTCGGACTAGGGCCAACCACTTTTTGTCATATGTAGGATAATTCAAGTCGGCCCCTCCTAGCTTTTCACTAAAATAAGCAACGGGCTTGCCTTCTTGCATAAGCACACCTCCAAAACCAATGCCGGATGCATCACACTCGATCTCAAAGGTCTTGTCAAAGTTTGGAAAGGCTATAAGTGGTTCATGCGTAAGCTTCTCCTTGAGAGCCTTAAAAGCTTCTTCTTGTGCAGCGTCCCACTTGAAGACCACAATCTTCTTGATGAGTTCAGTGAGAGGTGTTGCCAATGTGCTAAAACCCCTCACAAACCTTCGGTAAAATCCAGCCAATCCAAGAAAACTGCGTACTTGAATCATAGTGGTGGGAGTTGGCCATTCTTGGATTGCTTTCACCTTTTCCTCATCAATCTTCAAGCCTTCCCTGTACACAACAAAGCCTAGAAACACCACGTGATCGGAGCAAAAGTGACACTTTTTGAAATTAGCATACAACTTTTCACTCCTAAGCACTTCTAAGACTTGTCTAAGATGATTGACATGCTCATGCAAGTTGTGACTATACACTAAGATGTCGTCAAAATAAACTATCACAAAGTTACCAAGAAAAGGCCGTAGAACATAGTTCATTAACCTTATAAATGTACTTAGGGCATTGGTGAGCCCAAATGGCATGACCATCCATTCATACAAGCCATACTTGGTTTTGAAGGCGGTTTTCCACTCGTCTCCCTCCTTCATCCTTATTTGGTGTTAGTCACTTTTTAGATCTATCTTGGAGAAAATGCTTGCCCCATGCAGCTCATCAAGCATATCGTCAAGCCTAGGAATTGGATGACGATACTTGATGGTAATGTTGTTAATGGCTCAACAATCAACACACATCCTCCATGACCCATCTTTCTTTGGGACCAAGATGACAGGAACGGCGCATGGACTAAGACTTTCCCTCACATAGCGCTTGTCAAGCAACTCTTGCACTTGTTTTTGGAGCTCCTTTGTATCTTCTGGATTGGCTCTATAGGCAGCTCGATTTAAAAGTGTTACCCCGGGTATGAAGTCAATTTGATGTTATATCCCTCTAATCGGTGGTAGCCCATTAGGGATTTCTTATTGGAACAAATGTTCAAAGCCCGGCAAAGGATGAGCAATATGAGGAGGAAGATAATCTAGCTCTTGGGAAGTAAGCAATGTATCTTTGAATACAAGGAGAAAGCAAACTTTACTTCCCTGGATTGCGTGAACCACTTCCTTTAGCTTGGCTAGAAGCATGTGGTTGGATTGGCTGGATTTTACTCTCACCATGAATCTCACTGATGGCATCTATCCGCAATGGGCCATATTTGTCCAATCAATTCAGCTTCCTCAAGGCCCTCAAGCCAAGTGGTTTGCCCAACACCAAAAGGATGTTCGTAAAGATGTGGAAAGGGCATTTGGAGTATTGCAATATCGATTTGCGATAATTCGTAACCCAACACTCTCTTGGGATCTTGTGAAGATTGGAAAGATAATGAGAGCTTGTATCATTCTGCATAATATGATCATAGAAGATGAGCGAGATTCTTATAACCATCATGGATACAAAATCCCAGAGTATGACGAAGAGGTAAATGGAGAGACATCATCGGCGAATGTCCCGAATTATACATACTCCACCGATACACCACCGAATATGAGAAACTACCTGGAACAGATGAGGGCACTTCAGAATTCAATTACACACCTCCATCTTCAAGAAGATTTGAAGGCAAACATTTAGCGACTACATGGCGAAGATTAGGGACTTTCTTGTGCTTTTTTAAAAAAGTTATTGAGTTATGTATCGTGTAATGATGTTTGTCGTTCAATTTGGTAATTTGTTTCAGTTTGTCTTTTAATTCGGTAATTTGCTTCAGTGTATGTTGTTCCATTATAATGTTTTTTAATTCTCCTTTCGTTTGTTATTTTAATATATATGTTTGTCGTTAATGTTCTTCAAGTCTATTATTTGCTCTCCATTTTCATTTTAATAACAATAATATAACAAAATACTTGAATTAAACTATATTTAATAAATTTTTATAATTTAATATAAAGGATATATTAAGTATTTAATATAAAAGTTATTGTAATTTAATATAAATGAAGGGGTATAATTATAATTTAATATATTCCAATAAACCCCTTTAATAAGCCCCCCACTAAGGGTCTGTTCGGTATGGCTGAGACTTATTGGGGCTGAAGTTGAAGTAGGGGCTGAATTGGCCTAAAGTTGAATGGAAATATTTGAAGTTGTGGGCTGAATTGTGTTATGACTGAAGCTGTAAGGGTCTGAAGCATTAATATCTGTTCGGTATCGATGACTTATCAAGAATTAATTTTACATAAAAATTACAAATTTATCCTCCACTTAAATTTATGAGGGATATATTTTTCCCAGATTGGTTGTTGTCTTCCTTCTTTGGATGTAAAATTGGCCAAGGGACTTTTTAGAGTAAAAAAATTAATTAATAGTTTAATCAATTATTATTTGGGATTATTTTTGTCATCTTTCGGTTGTGTGTTTAATCAACTAATTGTTATCATTAGTAAAAATGACATTGCTAAAAATGTACAAAAGTTGTTAAAAAGCATGCTAATGGGTTAATTAACTATTAGACCTATTAAAACTACATCTGCTTACGATCCAACAGAAATTGATTAAACCCTAAACGAATAACTTAAATTAATACGAATCATTAGTTCTAAAAAACCAAATAGAGAAGCCAAAGGCTACCTAAAACCTGCTTATGCAAAGGTATGATAAGTTGATAGCAACTAACAACCACAATTGATACTTGATAGCAATTAACAACCACATCTGTGTTTTCTATGGCTGAAAAAAAGAAACACTCATACAATAGATAGCAAGAGGAATCAATTCCTAACGCACTCAGCACGTCCTCTAGTGCCCACAATTGGGCACATGAGATGCAACTTAATTCAACTAATGTTATTATGATGGTTTCAATTCAAAGAAGCTAGAAGAACAAATACAATTGTAAAAGCAGTTAAAGACAAACAATGTTGATGTTAAGGTGATCTTGAACTTGAAATTCCAAGACTTCAAACAACTCCTTGATGAGTATGATAGTTACTCCATTGTCAGCTTTAATTCTGTATAGAAGACAGGAAAAAGGAGTTTGCATAAGTGCTGAATTATACAAATATAGAATAAGGGTAACACTTCTCTTCCAATTTTCATACACATTAAAACATATTATGCAAGACTTGTGCTGAATTATACAAATGCATATAAGATACAAGAAAATAGTTGTTCAATATATTATCAACTAAAAACCTAAAATCATAACATGTGCATTACTTATTGACATATAATCCACGACTACTCAACTCATAAGTAAACCCAAAGTCAAAGCTTTGTCAATCCATATTTGTCATCTTATGTTCTAATAGTGTACAAGGGACTTTCAAACTTAGCCTAATCAAGATATGAGAACAAGGTAAAATGAACTACACTCATATGCGTATTTGATCCCAAATCAAGGAGAAATGATAAGTGAACCAAGGTGATGGCACAAGCTCTAAATCTTTAGGAGAATTTTAAAATTTTGATCTCAAATCTATATATAGTCATTAGTCAAGGCAAAGAAAATTCTCTTTTAATGATTTTCCTTTGGCTCCAAAGAAGAAAGATGAGACATAGAGAGTACAATGTGACAATGTGCAAGTTGCTCAGGTATCTTCATCTACAACTATTCATACATTTCCTTCATATGCAAGTTTATGCAAATCATACTTTGCACATTCCTTAGTAGCATCTTTTGCAACTACTTTTCTTTTTTGACCACCAGGAGCTGCATTTGTCTCCATTTCATAAGTGTCGCCATACACAACTTTCGTATCTCTTCCAAAGTGTTTACAACTCCTAATCTACAACAAATGCAAATCAACATACCAGAGTATGTTACTATAAGACTGCAAAAATTTGACTTCATGTATATACTAGTAATAGAATGAATATACTAGATTATTATTAAACAGATAACACACAAATCATTTTATCATTTGGAAGACCAGTAATAATATGAATATGATTCAGTGCAAGAAAGTTAGGGATATAAAAGACTACAAAACATATAATTCCAAATACAAGGGATGAACATAACCCTAGTAATAATATGAATATACTAGAGTATTATTAAACAAATAACACACAAATAATTCTTAAATTCACAGCCACCAAGAACATAACCCTAATAAATCCCCCAAGACTCCAAATCTCAACCCCTCAATCCACAAATTCCAACCCCTTATTGCCTGAATCCCAACCCCTAAATCCCTCAAACCCTAAATCGCGGCAAAAAAACGGAAGCAATACACCATCGTAACCAAACGTAACCCTAAAAATCGCCCAAAACCTTAAACCTATGAGCTAGATGAGGAGGGACAAGCTAAGATCGAAGACCCAAAGAAGAGGAACAACAAATATAGAAGAGGAAGAAGCAAGCAATGAAGGGAATCACACCCCAAATTTCTGACATGGAGCGAAGAGGAGGAAGAATAAGATCTGGAAAATAGTAGAAGAGGAAGAACAATACGTACTTGTGAGATGGGCGAGGAGGAAGAAGATCGAAGAGGATCATGAAAATCTCCAACCTAGAGCAAAGCATCGAAGCTTTCTGCGTTGTCAAGAAAGAACAAGATGGGTAATTATGATAAAATCCGGATAAGCCACCTTTGTTCAGCCCCATAAGCTCTAATATGAACCTTATTTTTTTTCCCAAAAATCAGCCCAAATAAGCCTCTGTAAGCCTTGATAATCCCTGTCGACACCGAACGCTCCTGAGGATGGCGCTTCAGTCTATGTGGCTTGCCTTCCCCTTTAAGCCCCTTTAAGTCCACAAATAAGGCATACCGAACGGAGCCTAAAGTTAAAAAAATGAGTGAGGCTTATTGGCAAAAAGCCTCAAATAAGCCCCTAATAAGCCTCCCCACTAAAGATGCTCTAACAATATGAGATTTTTCAGAAATCATCAAGAAAAACTATCAAACCAAGAACCCAACAGTAATAAGATACCTTCTTTTTTAGGAGTAACCACATATCAACTTGAGGATTCTTCAGAAATCATCAAGAAAAACTATCAAATCAAGAACAAGAAGAACAAATACATTGGAAAAAACATACTAGGAAACACCCCTAAATTCATTGAACCGTAGATGAGGTTCTGAAAATTCCATAATACCTCCTTGCTTACTCCAAGTAAAAATATTGAAATCGATCCCTTTACAACTTCCTTTCTACCTTTTTTCTTACCTATTATGAAAATTTTCTAATAAATCAATAAGATATTTAGGTGAAGTTTTTCTTCTATTATGGGAGAAGCTTTTTCCCATATTCACCGATATGCTTCATCCCAGACCACCTTCATCCACCGCAAAACCACCTGGTCTCACTTTATTCTTTGAATCGATCTACCATCAACCAATCTCGAACAAATCATGGCTGAAAGAACACATCTGGTTCCAGCTGAATCTACCGCTCCACCAGATTTGGCCACCCATTTGATTCCATGATTAGATCCGGAATCATCTTTCATTAATTTGGTTTAAGAAACCATCAAACTTGAAGCAATCGTAGATCTGAAATCAAATAAAGAAAGTTAACAAAAATGAGCTTTTGTGCTTGCGGTGCAAGCTGCCCGTGCTCAAGCTCCGACGCTGATTCTTACTTGACCACCGTCGATCTGGCTAACAACTTGTTCCTTCTTGTTCAGCCACAATATAAAAAACATGAAAATAAAGCAAAAAGAGCAAATATGGACAATGGTACCAAAACATACAAAAGCCCAACCCAAATCCAACAAAAGCATGGCCGAAGCTTGTTTGAACATAAACATGTTCTCCTCTGTATGCTTTTAACTTTTTTTTAAACAGGCAAACAGAAGGTATCCTTACAAATCACAAAGCATACCTAAATCATCACTATAGATGATTTTTACAAAGGATTTACAAGCTAACTGAACAATCGAGCTTAGATCTAAATAATGGAGTCGAGATCGATGAATCTGAGCACGATCATGTTGAGTTGAAAGGAACTCTGAAGTAACACTGTGAAAAACAGTGGAAGGGATGTTAGAAGTAGCCAGGAAATCAGCGGCTTTATTAGACTCTCGGTAGCAGTGATGGACCTGAAAATAATCCAAGCCATGTAACAGAGATCTAATTTCCATAATTATGGGAGAAATTTCCCATGGAATTTTCCATATTCCACGAATAGAATTAATTATTGACAGATTATCTCCTTCGAGAACTATTCGCATAAAACGATGTGAAATAGCCCTACGAAGGAACTCAAGAGCGGCCAAAGCCTCAACTTTAAGAGGTGAGGAGCAGAGAACCTGCCAATGGTCTAAAAAAACCACCTCACCAGAATGGTTACGGAATATGTATCCAATATGTGTAGAACCATTTACTTTTACCGAAGCGTCAAAATTCAATTTAATACAATTAGGAGGCGGTTTTCGCCAACGTGAAAATTGTCTGCATCTCTTATTTTTGGACGTGAAGGAAGCGGCCTCCGATAAAGACCGCATCCAGTCCTTATAAGAAATAAAAGCACAGTGAACTGTTGTTTGAATATTGAGAGGAACCTTTCTAAATATTAAAGCATTACGGTCTTTCCAAAGAGTCCACCAAAGAAAAAAAACTGGAATTATATCTCTATTTCTGGAATGGAAAATTTCCAAATTAGTGTAGAAGTCATTTTCAAAGTCACAGCTATAAGTATGACCAATTAACGTTTGAAGTAATTGTAAGGATCGTAGAGTAAATGGACATTCAAAAAATAAATGATTGGAGTCCTCGAAGGGTGAATTACAAAAAACGCAATGAGAAGGAACCCTAGAGAAGTATTTGTTTAGATGTTCTGTCATAGGAAAAGAGTCGTTGTAGCATTTCCAAAGAAAATGTTTAATTTTTGGAGGAATAATCAATTTCCAGAACCAAGTCGGAAAACTCCCTGAGGTTTCAGTATGACTAGTTAATGATCGAGCACTTTTGACAGAGAAATTACCATCTGTGGAAAGATACCAAATAAGTTTATCAGGTATGAAAGTTGTAGGTATAAAAATATTCAAAATTTTAGGGATTAATTTGGATGGAAGAACATGCTGAAGAGTGCCCAAATCCCATTTTTTATCGGGTGTAATGTATTTGGAAACAGTACTACTACGGTCATTGTTTCTAGCAAACTGAGAAAGAATACATTTAGGAATCCAATGGTCTTCCCATAAATTGATATGAGTACCATCACCCAATTGCCAGAACAAACATTTTTTGAATTGTTGTCATAGTTGCAGAAGTCTGGAGAATTGCCATAAATCCGAAGGTTTCTTTTTGTATGAGAAAATATTTGAATTTCGTAAATACTTTTCTGAGATTAATCGAACCCAGAAGGACTGAGGGTCAGATAGTAGTTTCCAAAGAAGTTTCATTTGAATGACACTATTTATGTTCTGAGATATTCAAGATCAAGGCCCCCATTACTATTGGGCTGACAAATACTCTCCCGCCCAATAAGTGAATGATAATTTGGTGTTGAATGATTCCAGAAAACAGTTTTTATTAATTTTATCCATTTCTTGGCAAACGCCTTTCGGAAGAAGGAAACTCTGCATTAAATAATTAGTTTGTGATTATAAATTAGATTGAATAAGGACACATCGTCCAACTTGAGACAATAATTTAGCTTTTCATTTTGATAGTTATTTTATATTTTGCAATAGCGTCGGAGAACATTTCATTTTTAACCCGTCCCCTAATTATTGGAATTCCCAAATATTCTTCCATAGAGCAAGTAACCTGTAAGTTTAAAATACTGGCAAGTGAAAAATATTGTTGCCTAGAAACATTACAGGATGTTTGAAAAGTACTTTTATGATAATTTATAGAAAGGCCAGATTTTATCGAAAAGTCATCAAGTACGGATTTAATAAAAAACATATTTTCCTGTGTAGCAACTGCAAATATTAATGTGTCATTAGCAAAATTTAAGAAAGGAATACATGTTACATATATCGTTATCTGAATGCCAACCTTTTTATGTGAAGAACGTGATTCTTGAATGAGGGTACGTGCCAAATATTCCATTGCAAGAATAAAAATAAATGGAGCTATAGGGTCACCTTGTCGTAAGCCACAAAGAGGGTGGAACACAAATCCCGGTTCATTATTGACAAGAACAGAGGATGAAATGCTAGTGATACAAGTCATGACACGATGAATCCATAGTTCAGAGAATCTAAAACTATAGAGAACATGTGTAGTGAAATTCCAATTGAGTTTGTCATAAGCTTTTTCCATATCTAGTTTAAGAGCCATCCATCCATGTTTTCCCTTTTTTCTTTTATGGAAAGAGTGAAAAATTTCATGAGCGATAAAGATGTTATCCTGGATAAGACGTCTAGGAACAAACGCTCCCTGCAGATGACTAATTAATTTATTGAGAATTGGTGACAATTGATTTGACATAATTTTAGTTATAATTTTGTAGGATGTGTTACAAAGACTAATGGATCTATAGTGGTTAATAGTGGTTGGGTTTTCCATTTTAGGAATAAAAGTAATGAATGACTGAGCCGACTCACGAAGTAATTGTCCTGAATGAAAGAATGATTGAATAGAAGAAGTAAGTGAATTCCCAACTAGATTCTAGTATTTTTGGTAGAACTCAATTGTAAATCCATCTAGACCTGACGTCTTGTTAGCGGGCATATTGAAAACAGTCTTTTTAATTTCCATAACTGTTGGTGGAGAACATAATTGGTGGTTTTCATATTCCGAAATTAAAGAGGGTATTATATTGAAATCCGCTCTTGTTAAAGGAGCAAAATGAGAGGGTTTAAAACAAACTGCTAGTTCATCCGTGATTGTATTTCTAATTGAAGAGTCATCAATCAGATGAATCCCGTTTTGAGAAGTAAAGGATGTGATTTTTTGTTTGTATGTTCTTATTTTAGAAACTGATTGAAAGTACCGTGTATTCATATCCGCATTGAGGTTATGTTTGATTCTACTCGAAAATGAACCTTTCTGAATGATTGAAAGTGTTGTTCTTTCTCCAAGATTTTGCTTAGGATTTAAGTAATTTTTGTTTCATATAGAATTTGAACATATAAGATCCTTTATATCTATAATTCCATACTTTTGATACTAATTTACCAATAGAATGTTGATCAAGCCATGCATTTTCTACTCGAAAAGGAACCTTTCTGAATGATTGAAAGTTATCCAAACAAATTGTAATAAAGCAATGATCAGATGTGGTGAAAGGATGGTGGTGGACTATGACATTGTTGAAATTTTGCAGAAAGTAAGGATGTAAAAGTACTCGATCAAGTCGTTCAAAAATGTTATTAGTAGAGCCTAAAGAACGTCGCCACGTGAAGGGGAAACCAGAGAAAGGGACGTCTACCAAATCAAACTCCTTTGTGAAGCTTGAAAGTCTTTGGAATCTACTATTGGAGATGATTGTACGCTTTTAACTTTTGTTCTTTTTCCTTGGGATATCACCAGCTGGAAACAAAAATAATAGAAAAACAAATAACCCAAAAGTAAAATCTAAAACCAGGAAGAGAAATTTACTAGAGTAAACTAAATCCAATAATTTTCACAGACTTTTAAAATTAGAAAGGAAAAAAAATATAGAAATAATAGCAAGCGGAACAATCTATAGTCGGCGTGCAGAAGCTTAGGCTTTTGCACAAAACTAGTGCAGTACCCGTACCTTGTACGGGTGAACTTAAATTTATAAAATAATCAATAATCATTTACAGTTAAATTTGTTATATTTAAGTGGTATTAATAAGAAAAAATTCTTATTGACGTTGTTTAAGAATTATATATATAGAAGACTGAAATAACATAAATTTGTTATTTAAAAGCAATATGTTCAACATTTTATTGTTAATTATATAACTTGTATAAATATATTATATTTTATTCATACCTATTCTCGTATAGTTATCCTTTTTTATTTTTAATCATGTAATTATTTTCATACACGAGATATTTTTGCTGAAATCATACGTATTCAATACCATTTATCGTGTATTTCCAATAAACTATATTATATTAACATAAAATATTCAAATTATGTCAATATTTTAATATTAAAAATTATAAGTGACAATATTAGATAAACATAACTATGTGTACTTATCACAAAACTCTAGCTTTAAAAGTGATATGTTGAAATGTTATATTAAAAATATATTATTCAAAAATATGAAAATATCAATCATATTAACTCAAAAAAGAAAAATAGAAAAATAGAAACAAATGTAAATCATTAGTCTAAAAAAATGAAAAAAATGAAATAAAAAAGGTTGGGAAAGTTAGAATGTACCGGATAGTTAGAATATACCAAAGGTTAATCCTGTTTGTTATGATGAGTTTATTTAGATGTATATTTATATTTAAAGAAAACAAAAATAAGTTTTTAAATTAAAAATGTTTGGGTAATTAAAATATACATTAAATAGTTAATGCTAATAAAATTTTATATCGGTTTTCTAACCTATGCCCTATGGGAATATGTTAAGAATTATCGTTTTCAAAATTGTTCCTTAAAAAGGGATGCTTAAATCCTTTTACAACATATAAAAATCCCTGATATAATTACACCTAACAAAATCCTTCTAGAATTAAGTGCTTAACCTATGCCTTAGGCATAGGTTAGAAAAATTGTATTTGTATTTAACATCTTCTTAATTATTTTGTGGTGTAAAAAATGTCATTGTAGTAGTAACGTAGCTAATACTATAATTTATATCAAAAAGAAGAGTGAACCTATGATAAGATTTGCCATGTTATTAAGAATAAGATTTAATTGCCATGTACTTAGAATGAGATTTGCTAAAAAGAAATAGTGAGACTATGATATATGTTATTTTAATAACAGATCAATATTAGATTAAATGGAAATTATTACATTTAATAATAAAAAAACCTCACTAATACTGTACATTAAATTGAGAAGTTTGGTTGGGTAAAATCGAATTTGATAATCTGGTAAATAAAACATAAATAATGTAAGATATATTGATTTAAAATTCAGAAGCTTGGTTGGTTAACATCAAACTTTGTTAATATCCATAATTTGACACATGAGTAATGTGGGTCCAAAATTGTTTTGGTGGTTTGAAAATAAATCGCTTTAATATAGATTTATAGATTTTGTGGATTATTCAATATAATAATAAATTGAAAAATCAAATAATAACACCTTAACAACTTTTTCCTAAAAACACTCTTGTGGCTCTAAATGTGTGAGCTTTAATATATAGTAATAGATTTTTGCCTTTTGGTAAATTTTGAAGAAAACTTATATTTAATTCAAAGGTAATCTTAGATAAATAATTTATTTGTTGTTTCTGTTTGATTCAAGCTTGATGATAATTCTTCGATGCTTTTATGGAGCTCATCTATGGTGGAGTTGAGTTTTTCCGGTTGTGGTCGTGGTCGTGCTCGAGGCTCTTGAAGATTCCTCCCTTTGTGGGGGCAACTTCATGGTTGAGACTCATGAAGATCCATCTTTGAAGAGGGGGCAACGTCATGGTGGTCCATTCAGCACATCCGTAAGATTGATCACGTGAGACCCGGTTCCCGACAACACTTTCTTTCGATATTGTTGTGATCTTCTTTCTCCCTAGGTCATTTTGGTTCTTTATTTTTTTTTTTTTTGTAATTTTCTTGCTTGTTTAGTTGTTGTATCGTCTCCGGTTGTGCCCGACACCGATTTATCGACCTCTTGAGTTACTCTACATTACTATGTCGGGAAATTCGAATTCTTTCCTTGTAAAAAAACATGTTAAAGTCCATCAATTATAAGTAATTGTTGCTCAAGAAGAAGGAATGGTATTTAAAGTTATCAAAAGTGAGATAGAGCATTGGAGGTAAACCGAAGTTGCAAGTTCTCCTCGTCAACATCTAATTTATTGTGGTGCAAATCTTTGCAACCACAATTGGTGCCGTATGAGGAAAACGAAGACAACGACTAGCAAAGACATGACCTCTGGCTGCATGTATTTTGCACCATTTATTATAAAATATGAGCAAGTATCAAAATTTCTAAAAGTCCAAATCAAGAGAGCATGACCACTCAAGAACCAAAGATTTATCTTCAAGAAGATGATAAGCATTGGAACACTAGTCCGTCGCCTCTCATCCATCAACCCCCAATTTCATATTCACCGATAGAATTTCCCAACTCAACTACATATTCACAACGGCGACGTTCGATACTTCTTGTTGGGCCCCTTTTTCCGCATCTTCCTTGATAGAGGCAAGGATCGAGGGGCTTCGGTGAAAGGAAATTGCTCTTCAAGTCTCCAAAGACAAGGCCTTTGGCTAGGGCGTGTTGCCGGTACAAAGGGACTCCAGCGGCGACTCTAATGGAAAAGTGACAACACTTTGGAAGTTTTGATGAAGGATGACAATGGATGTTGACGAAGGCATGAAGATGGAGATGATGGCGATGTAACAAGGACTGGATAGGGCTCTTCTCGGTTTGGATACAACACACTAAACAAAGGAGAGCTAGGCTGGAAACTCTTGAGATTTGACGCACTCAAAAGCTACCAAGGAGATCTCGATTTCACACACGAGCAAGAGGAATGAAGAGAGAGTTTGTTTTCAGCCAAAAATTGTTTTCTGATTAACAATGAACGTGTTCACCCAAAAACAACATAGCAGCCTTCTATAGGCTAGAACGCTTAAGGGAAATGCTAAAGGAAATGTGTTGCGGCCCAACATGGCACATTAGGCCTCACAATGTCTTAAACTTGAAAATTGACCGAAAAACAATTAAACCAAGTCTAAAAATGTCATGAACTGTAATTAAATAAAAACAACATGATTCACGCGCCTAGATGCGCCATGATAAGGTTGATCGGCTCAAGAGGAACAAGGCTTGGAGCTCCGAGGCTTGTGAGTCCCTTCTTTAGCTCCATTTGAAGTTGCTTGGCTCGGGCCCTCGTGATTGAACCAGGTGGAAGCTCATCATCTTGGTCTTGGCTTGGATTGGCATCTAGAGCTTCAAGAGGCTCTTCTTGGAAACTTGAGCCATCACTCAAGTCACCATGGTCATCTAGGCTCTCTTGATGGGACTTGGTCACATCATCCTCCTTCTCTTGAAAGGGATTCGACCTCGATCCATCTCGTCAAGGTCTGCATCTTCCCCCACCAAGAAAGGAACCAAATCAACCACATTGAAGACGTCATGAACACCATAGGATGGAGGCACTCAAGCTTGTAGGCATTGTCAATGATCTTCTCAAACAGTTGGAATGGACCATCTCCTCTTGGTTTCAACTTGGAGTTGCGAAGTGATGGGAAGTGTTCCTTCCTCAAGTGCACCCAAACCAGATCTCTAGGTTCAAAGAGCACTTCTTTGCGCCCCTTGTCAGCTTGCCTCTTGTATTGCATTGTCCTCCGTTCAAGTTGCATCTGGGTCTCTTCATGCAACTTTTGTATCTTCAAGGCTTGGTCAGCACCCTCTTTGCTCTCTCGGTCCTTGATGGCATATGGCAAGAGATCAAGTGGCATTTTTGGATTGAGGCCATACACCACTTCGAATGGAGTCTTCTTTGTAGCCGTGTGGACCGACCTATTGTAGGCAAACTCAATGACGGAGAGGCATTCTTCCCACATGCGCAAGTTAGTTTGCAACATATATCTAAGCAAAGCACCAAGGTTACGATTAACTACCTCAGTTTGTTCATCCATTTGAGGATGACAAGTAGTGGAGAATAGAAGCTTTATCCCAAGCTTGGCCCATAGTGTCTTCCAAAAGTAGCTTAGGAACTTCATATCTCGATCTAAAACAATAGACCTATGAACTCCATGCAATCTAACAACTTGATCAAAGAATATGTTAGCAACATGAGATGCATCATCAGTTTTATGGCATGTAATGAAATGAGCAATTTTGGAGAACCTATCCACAACAACAAAGATGGAGTCCCTCCCTCTCTTGGACCTAGGTAAACCCAAAACAAAGTCCATGGAAATGTCTTCCCAAGGCACTTGAGGTATAGGCAAAGGAGTGTAGAGACCATGAGGTTGGACCTTAGACTTAGCACGCATGCAAGTAGTACATGAAGCACAAAATTTCTCTGCACCCCTAAGCATGCGTGGCCAATAGAAATGTTCTCTAAGAGTATGCATGGTCTTAAGGACCCCAAAATGTTCCATTAGTCCCCCTCCCATGAGCTTCTTGCACTAATATTCTCCTAGTAGAACCCTTAGGAATGAAAAACTTATGACCTTTAAATGAGAAACCCTCATGCAAATAATATTGATCTTTGCTACCCTTAGACACACATGCAACAAATATATCACAAAAATTAGGATCACATGCATAGAGTTCTTTCATGAAAGAAAAGCCAATTAATCTAGCATCCAAAAGAGTTAAGAGAGAGTACCTTCGGGAGAATGCATCAGCCACCACATTGTCTTTCCCTTCTTCTGCTTGATGACATAAGGGAAAGATTCAATGAATTCTACCCACTTAGCATGTCTCTTGTTGAGCTTGCTTTGCCCCTTTAAGTACTTTAATGCGTCATGGTCAAAATGTATCACAAATTCTTTTGGCAACAAGTAGTGTTGCCACACCTTAAGTACACAAACAAGAGCCAATAGCTCCTTGTCATAGGTAGGATAATTCAGCTCAGCCCCACCTAATTCTCACTAAAATAGGCTATGGGTTTGCCCTCTTGCATGAGCACACCTTCTAGTCCTATGTCCGACGCATCACACTCTATTTCAAAAGTCTTTCAAAGTTAGGCAATGCAAGAAGTGGTGTGTGTGTGAGCTTAGACTTAAGAGTGGCAAAGGCCTTTTCTTGTGCAGTTTTGATGTGTCCTTGCCTCCGATGACAAGCCTTTGGGATCTAGTCCTGGTTGGGAAGTCACGCAGCGAACTCGTCTCGTTGATGGGGAGGGTCGCAAACGGAAGAACGCGATGATTGGTGGTGATGGAAATGATGGTGATCACGGTGGTGACGCAGTGGAAGCGATTGATGGAAAGATGATAGCGGTGGCGGAAGCAATTTGAGGAAGGGATATAAGACTTGAAAGAACAAGTCTTTAGGTGTCGTAGCATCGACTGCGGGTGAAGGAGATGCGGAGATAGATTGGCTTGAGAAGATCAAGCAGTTTGCTGTAGCGTCAGCGGCGGAGGGAATGGGGATGAGAGGGATATGGGTGACGTCCGATCAAGGGAATGAGGATTTAACACTCGACTTTAAACCTTGAACTTTAACTTGAATGTGAGAAATAACAATAACAAAGTAGGGTATAAATAGGGAGAGGTGAGACGTCGGATGGGGCCGAGTCGAACCTCGTGGGCTAGCCCATGCAAGCATGCAAAAGGCACTCACCCTAAAAGATAGAACGACTAAAAAGGAAACTATCTAAAATGCTATAAATAAGGAAACTATCTAAAACGCTATAAATAAGGAAACTATCTAAAAAGAACGCAATCTGCAGAAAGAATGCGTGAAGTGATAAAGGCGATTGAGCCGCTTGAGGGAGATCGCGTTCAACACGGAGTCACTTGAAGGGATATGCATTGAGGCACGCGATCTTTGGACTTGGATGAAGACGCTTGATGAAGATCATGGTCTTCATACTTGGCTCTTTTGAGCTCACAGTCATCGCGTTCTTCCTCGTCTTGAACCAAGGTGGTCTCCAAGGTCTTGGACGCGTGGGGCTCGCTTGAGCCTGGCTTGGGTCGATGTAGGGTCGCATCATTCTCCTCCCCTTAAAATTGAAGCGTCCTCGCTTCGAACTGGGTGGGGCCAAGGATAAGACACTCTCGTCGGGTAGCAGGAAGACGGCGTCGGGCTTGTTTCCGACTCGGAGGACCTTAAAGAAGATCAAGGAAGACTCTGGTTCAGGAGCATGCTCGGGGGCTAGGGCGGACGCGCCAAAGTAGAAAATCGCAACCATGTGCACGGCTGCAAGTTCGATGGAGTACGGACCTGCATCCATGGGCACGGGTGCAAACGTCGTTGGACTCGGTGGCACGGCAACGGGCTTCTCAGTTGAGGTCAGACCTACTGGCGTGGAAACGGGTGTAGTTGGGGCGTCTACAGGCGGTGTTGTCCCGGTAGCGGGCACCGGTCTTGGTTCGTTGATGTTCGGATCTGGATGTGCGGTAACGGGCACGACAACGGGTTCACTGAAGAACGGACCCGCTGACGCGACAGGTGGTTCGTCAGGTGAGGCGCCGGATGTCGGCTCGATGGGCAGAGGCGATGCGGTCAACTCGGCTCTGAGGTGGGCAATCTCGCGCCGTAGTTGTTGGATTTCGCGTTGCGCGGGTGTGAGCTCAGGGACTGTGGCAACGGGTTGCCGCTCAATGCTGGTGCTAGACCGGGTACATACGCAGTCTATGTCGGGGGTTCGGCATCGCGCGTCAATGTGGGTGTCATACATGGTCCGCTCGCATTGGCGATCGTGCGTGCGGACCTGTTGTCGGAGCCGAGGGGGAGGAATCCAGTCGGGGTCATCGTCGCGGTGCTGGGTGTGACGTCACGGCTGGGGCGCGTCTGTGCGTGGATGCGGCGGGGCATGTAGTCGTGGCAGCGGGATCCAGTCCGGGTTCACGCCACCGAACCAAGGGCCGCGGTTCCACTCGTCGGGCTCGAAGTAAGGGTACAAACGGGCCATGGAAGAGGGGTTTACAACTCGGTCATGGATTCGGGTTGGGTGTTGGGTTCGGCCGTGGTTAATTACGGGTGGGTTAGGGAGTGGGTTTGTGCCGAGGGGGGGGGCTAGGGTTGTGTGGATATGAAAAAGGAATTGGAAATGGTAGCGTAGAAAACCGCGGTCGCGGTTTGTGAACCGCGGTCGCAGCAGCTAGGGTTTTGGCGGCGGGTGGTTCGTGTTTTGGCTTTTTGAGGGGTCAAACGATGTCCGTTTTGGGTGAATTTTATATTCTCGGACTTGTATCGAGATGCTCTATAGGGATTTGGAAGAAAATTTTAAGAAAACAGAAAAAACATTTGGGCGAAATCTAGACAGAAGTCGAGGGGAATTTCTTGTGGTGGTGGAGGGTAAACTTGAGTTCGTGACTTACAAGACTGCTGGGCTCTGATACCAGTTGATGTGTCCTTGCCTCCGATGACAAGCCTTTGGGATCTAGTCCTTCTTGGGAACTCACGCAGCGAACTCGTCTCGTTGATGGGGAGGGTCACGAACGGAAGAACGCGATGATTGGTGGTGATGGAAGTGATGGTGATCACGGTGGTGACGCGGTGGAAGCGATTGATGGAAAGATGATAGCGGTGGCGGAAGCGATTTGATGAAGGGATATAAGACTTGAAAGAACAAGTCTTTGGGTGTCGTAGCGTCGACTGCGGGTGAAGGAGATGCGAAGATAGATTGGCTTGAGAAGATCAAGCAGTTTGCCATAGCGTCGGCGGCGGAGGGAATCGGGATGAGAGGGATATGGGTGACGTCCGATCAAGGGAAGTAGGATTTAACACTCGACTTTAAACCTTGAACTTTAACTTGAACGTGAGAAATAACAATAACAAAGTAGGGTATAAATAGGGAGAGGTGAGACGTCGAATGGGGCCGAGTCGAACCTCATGGGCTAGCCCATGCAAGCATGCAAAAGGCACTCACCCTAAAAGATAGAACGACTAAAAATGAAACTATCTAAAACGCTATAAATAAGGAAACTATCTAAAATGCTATAAATAAGAAAACTATCTAAAAAGAACGCAATCTTCAGAAAGAACGCGTGAAGTGATGAAGGCGGTTGAGCCGCTTGAGGGAGATCGCGTTCAACATGGAGTCGCTTGAAGGGAGACGCGTTGAGGCACGCGATCTTTGGACTTGGATGAAGACGCTTGATGAAGATCGCGGTCTTCATACTTGGCTCTTCTGAGCTCACAGTCATCGCGTTCTTCCTCGTCTTGAACCAAGGTGGTTTCCAAGGTCTTGGACGTGTGGGGCTCGCTTGAGCCCGGCTTGGGTCGATGCAGGGTCGCATCAAGTTTCCCACTTGAAAATCACACCTTTCTTGGTTAACTCGGTGAGGGGCGTGGCCAAGGTACTAAAATCCCTCACAAACTGGTAGTAGAAGCCAACGAAGTCTAAAAAGCTGCGGACTTGAGTCATAGTCGTAGGTGTAGGCCATTCATGAATATCTTTCACCTTTTCTTCATCAACTCTCAATCCGTCTTTGCACACCACATATCCAAGAAATACCACATGCTCTGAGCAAAAGTGCCACTTCTTGTAATTGGCATACATCTTCTCTTTCCTAAGAACCTCAAGGACCTTACTAAGGTGCTCAACCTGCTCATGTAGATCATGGCTATACAATAAGATATCATCAAAGTATACAACCACAAACTTACCAAGAAATGGCCTTAAGACATGGTTCATGAGCCTCATAAAAGTGCTAGGGGTATTAGTGAGACCAAAAGTCATTACCATCCATTCATGCAACCCATATTTAGTTTTGAAGGTTATTTTCCACTCATCTTCCTCTTTCATTCTAATTTAGTGGTTGAGAACACACTTGCCCCATGCAACTCATCAAGCATGTCATCTAGCCTAGGAATGGGATGGCGATACTTGATTATAATGTTGTTGATTGCACGACAATCAATACATATTCTCCAAGAGCCATCCTTCTTAGGAACTAGGATGATGGGGACTGTACAAGGGCTAAGGATTTCCCTCACATAGCCCTTGTCAATCAAGTCTTGCACTTGACGTTGCAACTCTTTTGTCTCTTTGGGGTTGGCCCTATAGGCATCCCGATTAGGAAGTGTTTCCCCCGGTATAAAGTCAATTTGATGCTCAATACCTCTTATCGGAAGCAAGCCACTAGGCACCTCCTCTTGAAAGAGGTCATCAAACTCAAGCAAGAGTTGTGCAATGGCCGTGGGAAGTCCTTCAAGTTCAGTAGAGGAGCTCAAGGTGTCCTTATATATGAGTAAGAAACACACCTCACCCTATTTGAGAGCTTGAACAACTTCCTTTGGCTTAGCCAAGAGCATATGATTAGAAGCACCTCCTTTGCTTCCAATGGCCAGCTTCTTGCCCTAGCTTGCTCTTTGTTTTGAAGAGATTTCCTTTGCTCCCTAGCCACATGGTCATCCATAATCTTGTGGGGAGATAAGGGGTATAGGGTGATTCTCTTGTCATTCATCATGAAAGAGTACTCATTAGTCACTCCTTGATGAAGAGGTGGTGTCATGAATGGACAACCGTGAGAGCTCTTGAGAAATGGCTTCAGACGCGCCTCCTTCTACACAGAAAGAGTTGGATGGGCCTCCTAGCTCATGTGCTCCACTAGGCCTCAGGCCACCTTGAGATTGCTCCCACTTAGCCTCCATATTTCTCATGAAGGCAGCTTGATCCTCTCTCAACGCTTGGATTTACTGGCGGACCCTTTCATCCGTGTCATCCTTGGTTGTTTGGATGGCTTGGAGGAGGGTCTCCATTGTGATAGGAGAGCCGGCTGGTAGGCCTTCATTGGAGGGGCCTTTGTTCTTGTCTTGGCCGTCCATTTGGAGTTTCATTGACAATAAGACTCAAACAACAACCAAACACAAAAGTTCCCACAGAACACAAGACTTATCAATGGAACCTAAGCTAGTAAGAGCTTTAAACCTTGATTCGGGAGTCAAGACTTTCAGCCAAGCAAGCACACCTATGTAGGGTAGGCTTAGGGTCCTAGACTCAACTTTAAACAAATTAAGCAAAAAATACACGCCACAAATAAACCTAAAGTACTTGTGCAACAACTAAGTCAAGCAACGCCAAAGAAGTTACTCAACTCACTTGCATTTACAAGGATTACAATTGTTGCAAGAAAACAAAGATTCAAACAACCAACTCAGCCAAGCTTCAAGACTTTTTCAATCGTTGAGTCACTTTTTCTATGGCCTTCCATTTTGTTACTTGGTCTGGTATTTCTAAATCAACCACTTTTTATGTGAAATTTGTATTTTTTTACTATAGACGTCCAATTGCAGAAATAAAATGCACCAAAAAAATTACAAAGTTGAGCAAGGAGTCTTTCCCGTTACTCTAACGTTAAAGTTGTAGCCTAAGCACAAGCAAGAAACAAATTCAAACGTGGAATGCAACAAAAGACCAAAAGAAATGGCCTCTAACGACTAACCACTAAACCTAGAAATTAGGAAGGCTTTGACTCAGCAAAACAACTATTCTAAGGCTGGACGTGGGCAAAACTGAATTGGTTAGGATGCTGCTAGATTATAGGATCTGGCAAAACAACCTTTGGCTTCTCCTCTAACCTCACGCTCCACTCAATTCTGTAGCATAATGACTTGACTCACACATCCACAAATCAACAAGGACAAGACGCAAAAACAACAAGGAAAATGCAAGGAAAGACGCAGCAAACAACAAGGAAAACAACAACAAAACGCAAGCAAACAAATGCCAAACGTTTTAGATTTTAGGGAACGAAAACTATGCTTGCAAATCTGATAATTCTAAGCCTTAAACCAAAGTTTCGAGCAATACCTTACTTAGCTATGATACCACGTGATACAGGCAAGGATCGAGGGGCTTCGGTGCAAGGAAATTGCTCTTCAAGTCTCCATAGACAAGGCCTTCGGCTAGGGCGTGTTGCCGGCACAAAGGGACTCCAGCGGCGACTCCAATGGAAAAGTGACGGCACTTTGGAAGTTTTGATAAAGGATGACAATGGATGTTGACGAAGGCGTAAAGATGGCGATGATTGCAATGTAACAAGGACTGGATAGGGCTCTTCTCAGTTTAGATACAACACACCAAACAAAAGAGAGCTAGGCTGGCAACTCTTGAGATTTGACGCACTCAAAAGCTACCAAGGAGATATCGATTTCACACACAAGCAAGAGGAAGGAAGATAGAGTTTGTTTTCAGCCAAAAACTATTTTCTGATTAGCAATGAACGTGTTCACTCAAAAACAACATAACAACCTTCTATAGGCTAGAACGCTTAAGGGAAATGCTAAAGGAAATGTGTTGCGGCCCAACATGGCCCATTAAGCCTCACAAATTAAAAATTGACGGAAAAATAATTAAACCAAGTCAAAAAATGTCATGAACTGCAATTAAAAAAAACAACATGATTCACATGCCCGGACTCGCCATGATAAGGTTGACCGGCTCAAGAGGAACAAGGCTTGGAGCTCCGAGGCTTGTGAGTCCCTTCTTTAGCTCCATTTGATGTTGCTTGGCTCGGGCCCTCGTGATTGAACTAGGTGGAAGCTCATCATCTTGGTCTTGGCTTGGATTGGCGTCTAGAGCTTTACTAGGCTTTTCTTGGACACTTGAGCCATCACTCAAGTCACCATGGTAATCTAGGCTCTCTTGGCTCTCTTGATGAGACTTGGTCACATCATTCCTTAGCGTCTGCTAAGTTGCTTCGACTATGGACCCACCATAAGGATTCCATGGATTCCAAAATCGCCCAATTGAGAGCTTCTCCCACGACTCCAATTCTCGTCACTCAAATACAACACCATCATTGAAAAAGGCAAGCTTGTTCAGATCGAAAACTGTGTTGTATCCCCTTTGCGGGAACCAAACAAAGATGTTTTATACACCAAGACAGGCGAGGATGCAATGCTGAAAAGGACGGTGGTGTACACCGATCAACACGGGTCTGCGCCATCACGGAGTTGTTGCTCGTTTATCGTACCATGTTGTTGTTTTACTAGGTTGTAGACTAGGGATGAGGGGGCCCACATGGCTTCTTTGGAAATTAAAGATGAGCCAAGTTGTTAGCTAATGGGCTTCCTTGGTTATGGACTTGTTGTTAGTACGTAATTCCGGGACAAGTCTAAATCTACACTTAGTGTAAAAGCATATCTTACACTTCCTATACTTAGAAAGGGTAAAATAGTAAATACATATCTAGTGTATTGGAAATAATGTAATATTTTTATTCAAAATTTTATTTTTCTATCGGTCTTTAGTCTTTTACATTTTTCACGCTTATTTCTTTTTTTTCTTTTCTGAAAATAAAACCCTTCATCTTCTCCCATTACAATTCAATTCTCTTAACCCATACCATTACCAAATCGTTCAAGCTCCTCCGACACCGCTTTGTTTCACCCGCACAACCAATCAAAACTCTCTCCGTCATATTGCACAAATTTTGAAATTTGAGCAAGGATTGGTATGGGTCTATTATTGTTTTAGCAAGAATGAATTGCCACAAAGTGAAACTACTCCATCATGTTCATCTTTCAAAAGCGGGCCTCCATGAATCTACACAAAAGCATGACTATATGCCAACCAAAGAACCACCATCCACCATACCCCGTCGTCTGAGGCCACCAAAAACAAGTCTGCACCGCTCCACCACCCACCAACAACAGCAGATCTGGTGCAAATCTATCAACTGCTCAAAACAACAACACTATATAATGTAAATTTTGATTTTTTTAAGCCAATTTTCTATCGATCAAGAGATGGAATAAAGCATTAATCTTCTTTTATACCTATGTTTCATTTTCAAAGTAAAAGATGAAACAAAATAAAAAAGGCTTGGATTAGGTGTTGGGAGCCATTGCCGGCAGTTGGAGGAGAGGGTGCGAGTTTGGTTGGAGGAGAGGGGCTACATAGCCGGTTAGAGGAGAGACGATTGCAGTGTCAGTTGGAGGTCGGAGGAGAGGTGGATGCAGTGTCGGCCAGAGGAGAGGCAATTGTGAAGCCTGTTAGAGAGATGGTTGCGACGCTGGTCAGAGAGGTGGCTGAAATAGTTGGAGGAGGAGAGTATGCCTGAGCGCAACATACATGGAAGATGAGGGTTGATTTTAAAAATTAAAGTTCAATGTTCAACTAAAATAGCAAAATGGTAAAAAGACTGAAATAGACATTGCATTAATTTAATCTATTTTTATTTTATAAATTAAAATGCCACGTGGATCTTGTTTATTGAAGACTTTTCTTACACTAATTTACACTGAGTGTAGGTATATCATGGTCCCGTAACACCGTAAGAATTATGTCAACAAACCAAATTTCGATCCAAACCCACTTTCGATTCGGTCAGTAAATTTCTACATAGAATATTATTCCATCTAAATTGAAGTCGGTTTTTTTTTTTGCAAATAATGTATTTATAGCAATTTAATTTAATCATTCAATGATTATTACATTTATGTCATGTCGGTACGAATTCTAGAGCAAATCGCTAATTAAAAGCGAGACATGAGACCTTGTCGGCAAAAATCATCAATCCCTTGAGAGTGGTATCCAAGCGCTAGATGTCAAAGGACATAAATCGCGACGTTGGAATTAATGTCCCAGTATAGCTAAGGCCTTCTTAAGATGATTTGACTACGACAACAATCAACTTTATGGGCCTGCAACAAAACATTTGTAGGTTGCTCAAGCAACTCTCCTATCAAGCCTAATCGACAATTTCAACCCAAGTGCAATCGAAGTTGAAATTAATAAGAATAACCTATATTCCATTCACACAGCCAATTCGAAAAGCGAACCTGGAAGCTAAGTTTTCAATCTATTCGTTTGAATTCCAAATATTCTCTGAAAGTTAGATTATTTGCATCAAAGTGTTTAATTTGCAACGTTGCATGAGTAAAGTCTCTTCTTAAGACAATTTTGGCACCTTTAGCATGGTCAATTCATGATATTCACGCTTCATTCTTGAGAATCAGTTAAATAATGAATACCGTTTGAAAAAGCATGAAATGTTAGCTTTAAATATTGATATTGTAACACCCTCAAATCTTAACCCATTTGAAAATGTATTACCGTCAGTGACCTCAGTTTTCCTTACCGAGATCACCCAAGGCTTTACCGTTTAAATACAATCATGAAACACATATGATACAAAATGATAACTTTATTCATATAAAACATGAGTCCCGGGATTACATTCCAATCCCGAATAGGACAAATACAGAGTTTAAACAAAGTACAGCGGAAGTCTTTTTAAATATATAACAGAGTAAATAAGTTACAGCGGAAGTCTTTCTTGAAATCTTACAAAAAGGGTTATGATCGTAATGATCATCTGCCCAAGGATCTCAACCTGATTAAAAGATAATTATTAAAACATCAAAAAACAACCGTCGTCTTCATAGTCAATCTAGTCTCCTCATATCTTCGCTCTATATGATGTGCCGAATCGAACGGATGACATCAGCCAACCATGCAGAGAACAATTGCGGTTGGTTAGTCTACTGAATAGACTATGCGAGGGTACAAAGCAGAATGTTCGAAGTAGTTGTATTAGGTTAGACTCATCGTTTCTCGAATAATAACCGATAACGATAATCAACCTTCATACTTCTACTGAAAACAACAAGAGGTATGCACAAGAGAAGATTCTGGAAGACTGACTCTTCACAGAAATCGACTCGAAAAAAGACTCCAAAGGAATTGAGTCTTAAGGAAATATGACAAATCTAGAACGTTTAAAGAATCAGACATCAGTGATTTAAAAGATGACTTAGATGTATCGGTTCACGACCAACCTCACCGCTTATAGCGAATCCAGATTGGAAAGAGAACGTACTCTGATCAAAAGTCGAGACGAGCTTTCCTAGTTGCACTATTTACTTAGCTGCACTACTCGCCAAAGGTATATTAATTATGTGCACTCGGGCACTTTATCTTATTTAATTCCAAAACTCACATTACGTTATAAGCTTTTAAACATATACCCTGTCACGCATGACATACAACTAAGGAATGGACCTCACAGAATCCAAGCCTCTGGACTTATATCGAAGGAATGAACCTCACAGAGTCCAAGCTTCTACTATCATAGGGTCTTGATCGCCCTTTTCCCCAAGTTATAAAGAAACGAATGGACCTCACGGAGTCCAGGCGTTCCTACGAATACTCGTGCTAACTAACAGTTCGAGCACAACAATAGTTCAGGATAAATCCACATAAATGCCCTCAAGGCGAACATAAATAATATCGTTGTTCTAACAGATATACAACCTATTATAATATCATTATTACAGTTTCCAAAAGAGTTTATAAAACCATTTCCAGATAAAAACAATAATCATTCCAAATTAATTACTCAGATAAACAACTGATAATTTATGTAAATATGGAACGATGAGCAAGATCGAACCGCCACTTGCCTTAATCCGCAGAGTTTGAACGAAGCCTAATGACGACGGGATTCTGGGTTCGAAATAGGAACAAATCTGACACACAGATTCCTTCGGATCGACCCATACAGAAACCTTAAGTTAGATTCGACAATAGCTAGTACGAATCTAAGGGCAAACGAAAGAAATCGAGAGGAACGACGCCCGAAAGACGACCACCCAGGGCCGAGGCCAAAAGAGGCCACAACCCTCTGGCAGCGGTCGCCGCTGCTCTTGGCAGCGGGCGCCGCTGTTCATCACGGCGGTCGCCGCCATGAACACGGCGGGCGCCGCGATGAACCCAGAAAACAGAAACGGCGAGAACACTCACCAATTGGTACGCGTTTCGACCCCCTTTGCCTTGCTTTGGGTTCTGACCTTCAAAGGCAACCAAAAGGCTTCACAAAGGCCAATGGAAACACACCAAACAACACCCCGGCGATTGCTTCAGAATCCGGCAAGGGGCACAAAACTCCGGCGATAGATTTTGAGGGACTAAAGCTTCAGATTTGTGTGAAATCCGATCCCCAATCCTTCTCCATTTATAGCCCAAGCCCAGGGAACACAATGATGGCTACATGGAGACGTGGAGGGGCTAAATCGGCGTCATCAGACGCTTGCCGGCGACCACAGGGCTACGCCTGCAACTAGGGCGGCGGTCGCCGCTGTCGGCAAGAGGTCGCCGCTTTGACGGGCCTCTTGCGGCGGTCGCTGCTTCTCCGGCGGTGGTCGCCGTTCCTAGCCCTGGTGCCCAGCTAGACGAAGAAGGGATGACTGCCTCGAGCCACGAACGGCGGTCGTCGTCATAACTGTGGCGGGCGCCGCCAGGTCATCTTTGACCAATTGGCTCTTTGGACGATAACGTCTTAACCCGGGATAATAATAATCGTACACGAACGAGTATCAAGATCCAAAGTACATCGTCTGTATTTTATTTCACTTAGAAAAATATTACAGATATTGAGCATATTACAGAATGTCTCAAACTTCCTGAATTAAATCCGACGTACAAAACGGGTGTTCGGGAAAATCCCCAAAATTCCCAAAATAACCTTATAGAAATACGGGATATCACATCACCTCCCCCTTAAAAGAAGTTTCGACCCTAAAACTTGCATTAAGCCAATGAGGGTTCTGCCTCAACACCAATCTTACCACCTAGATCCAATATCCTTATTCACTTCATCCTTGAAATGGATCACAAGAGATATTACTCTTAATTCCTTAGGATATCATTCTAAAAATGATTCGCTCGTCTCGATGCTTATAACACAACTCACTTATGAGAGATAGCTCTTAATCTCTCCGATCATAACTCCACAAGTTCATCCTTTATATCTTAAGAAATCTCAGAAGAACTCAGTGTATGGGATACCGCTTACCACTTTATTCCTTAGATGTAAATAGACAATTCTCTTTACTGAATATTTAATGCATCTGGATCATTAACATATCCCGGTCTTCAACTGAAACCTTTCTTCTTAACACAACAACTCTTACAACTTATTCTTCCTCAAAGAGTTGCACCCAGCCTTATAGATGACATACTCTATGTATGAAGAAGAATCTTAGGAATGGATTTATATTTAAACAGCAGTAGAGTCGACCCTGTGATTAATCATATAGGGGACGAATATCTAAGTTGCCCATACTACTCTACCACCATAAGTCCGACAGTCTTTATCCTTACTTGGCATAAGCTGTTCTCGACACTTACGAGGTTTCGTATGAACAACTAATTCGTAACGATAACGCATTCTGAAATTTTCAAAACAAGGAAACACTTCATTATCATTCAAACCTTACATTACTGACAAAAGTTGAACAACCAGATCACGATACCACGGAGATTATCGACACACGTCGCTACTCCTTAATCTTAAAGAAAGACTTAATACAAATACAACTTAATGGATCAAGGTTCTTCTTCGCTGGCTTGGCTCATTACAAAGAGTCTTTGCCCTTGGCCTGAAGACCCCATAGGCGCTTTGCCTTTATTAGGAGCCATAGACTGCTCAGGAGCAGATACCGCTGGCCTTGGGTTTTGTCCACCGCCAACATTTGACGCCTGATAAGACTGCATTGGTCCTTGACCCTTCAGTTTACAGTATGCTTTTATGTGGCCTTCTCTCCCACAATTATGACATACTCTCTTGTCCTTTTGGCAATTAAAATTTTTATGCCCATCTTCACCACAGTTGTGGCACTGAATTACTCCGCTGCTCCAACCTGAGCCTCTGGCAGAGTCAGACTGAGTTGTCTCGGTCTTGGCACGACCATACTTTTCAAACTTGGTAGGCGATGCCGGTCGTTTGAATGAACCAACCTGGCGATCCTGTTGCCCACCCTTTCCCTTAACTTGCTTCTCCCGTTTATGGGCGGATTCTTCCAGTGTGACTTCTGTCTTATAGGCTGCGTCCACATATTGTTCTAACGTAGAACAGCCGTGACGCAACACTAGAGGCTTGATTTTTTGATTCATCCATCCTTGGAAGTACCAGATCTTTTGTTCTTCGCTTGACACCTCAACTTCAGGAATAGCCTGAGGAACTGGACCACCTTGGGCTTGTGGTACGACTGGTCGCATAACATCTGCGATTGCTTGCATGACAATTCCTCTAATTGCCTCAACTGATGCAGCATCAAACATCATCGGTGCGTTGGGCTGATCTTGGTCATTGCCTCCTGGATTATTGTTGAAGATAGACTCACGCTCTCCTGTTGGGTCTGCAGCATTCCTCGCATTTAGTCTGGGGTCATTACTCGGCCCAGCACCAGCACGGATAACGTTCCTTGTGTTCACCATCTGTTTACCGATCAAATTCCAAGGATTTTATCACATTAATATCATTCTGATATACTTATTGTAATAAAATCAACTTAGAATAGATCAACTTGATAATTTCTATTGATGAACTCAAACCGAGTTACTAGGTTCTACAACCTTAACTCAAAGCGAGGGAACTGGGAATTCAAGCCTTATTGGGTATGGCGAAACCACCTTGGCTTCTCCCGGGTTCCTCTGAAGAGAACAGAATGCACCCATATCTTACGGGGCAACGGGGAAGGAATTAGTCTTTCTAGATATAGAAGCAAACTTACTATATCAGACTGTATAGAAGACATGACTATGAACAGTGTTTTTAAATTCTTTTCACTTTGAAAATTCAGAGTCCTTTGAAAACACTTTTTAATTAAAACGAGTAAATGGTTTTCAAATATCCAACCCGTTTTAAAAAAACTTTTAGCTCTGATACCACAACTGTAACACCCCCAAATCTTAACCCATTTGGAAATGTCAACTGTAATACCCCCAAATCTTAACCCATTTGAAAAGGTATTACCGCCAGTGACCTCAGTGTTCCTTACCGAGATCACCCAAGGCTTTACCGTTTAAATACAATCATGAAACACATATGATACAAAATGATAACTTTATTCATATAAAACATGAGTCCCAATCCCGAATAGGACAAATACAGAGTTTAAACAAAGTACAGCGGAAGTCTTCTTAAATATATAACAGAGTAAATAAGTTACAGCGGAAGTCTTTCTTGAAATCTTACAAAAAGGGTTATGATCGTAATGATCATCTGCCCAAGGATCTCAACCTGATTAAAAGATAATTATTAAAACATCAAAAAACAACCGTCGTTTTCATAGTCAATCTAGTCTCCTCATATCCTCGCTCTATCTGATGTGTCAAATCGAACGGATGACACCATCCAACCATGCAGAGAACAATTGTGGTTGGTTAGTCTACTGAATAGACTATGCAAGGGTACAAAGTAGAAGGTTCGAAGTAGTTGTATTAGGTTAGACTCATCGTTTCTCGAATAATAACCGATAACGATAATCAACCTTCATACTTCTACTGAAAATAACAAGAGATATGCACAAGAGAAGATTCTGGAAGACTGACTCTTCACAGAAATCGACTCGAAAGAAGACTCCAAAGGAATTGAGTCTTAAGGAAATATGACAAATCTGGAACGTTTAAAGAATCAGACATCAGTGATTTAAAAGCTGACTTAGATGTTTCGGTTCACGACCAACCTCACCGCTTACAGCGAATCCAGATTGGAAAGAGAACGTACTCTGATCAAAAGTCGAGACGAGCTTTCCTAGTTGCACTATTTACTTAGCTGCACTACTCGCCAAAGGTATATTAATTATGTGCACTCGGGCACTTTATCTTATTTAATTCCAAAACTCACATTATGTTATAAGCTTTTAAACATATGCCCTGTCATGCAGGACATACAACTAAGGAATGGACCTCACAGAATCCAAGCCTCTGGACTTATATCGAAGGAATGAACCTCACAGAGTCCAAGCTTCTACTATCGTAGGGTCTTGATCGCCCTTTTCCCCAAGTTATATAGAAACGAATGGACCTCACGGAGTCCAGGCGTTCCTACGAATACTCGTGCTAACTAACAGTTCGAGCACAACAATAGTTCAGGATAAATCCACATAAATGCCCTCAAGGCGAACATAAATAATAACGTTGTTCTAACAGATATACAACCTATTATAATATCATTATTATAGTTTCCAAAAGAGTTTATAAAACCATTTCCAGATAAACACAATAATCATTCCAAATTAATTACTCAGATAAACAACTGATAATTAATGTAAATATGGAACGATGCGCAAGAGTGAACCGCCACTTGCCTTAATCCGCAGAGTTTGAACGAAGCCTAACGACGACGGGATTCCGGGCTCGACACAGGAACATATCTGACACACAGATTCCTTCGGATCGACCCATACAGAAACCTTAAGTTAGATTCGATAATAGCTAGTACGAATCTAAGGGCAAACGAAAGAAATCGAGAGGAACGACGCCCGAAAGACGACCACCCAAGGCCGAGGCCAAAAGAGGCCACAACCCTCTGGCGGCGGTCGCCGCTGCTCTTGGCAGCGGGCGCCGTTGTTCATCACGGCGGTCGCCGCCATGAACACGGCGGGCGCCACGATGAACCCAGAAAACAGAAACGGCGAGAACACTCACCAATTGGTACGCGTTTCGACCCCCTTTGCCTTGCTTTGGGTTCTGACCTTCAAAGGAAACCAAAAGGCTTCACAAAGGCCACTGGAAACACACCAAACAACACCCCGGCGATTGCTTTAGAATCCGGCGAGGGGCACAAAACTCCGGCGAGAGATTTTGAGGGACTAAAGCTTCAGATTTGTGTGAAATCCGATCCCCAATCCTTCTCCATTTATAGCCCAAGCCCAGGGAACACAATGATGGCTACATGGAGACGTGGAGGGGCTAAATCGGCGTCGTCAGACGCTTGCCGGCGACCATAGGGCTACTCCTGCAACTAGGGCGGTGGTCACCGCTGTCGGCAAGAGGTCGCCGCTTTGACGGGCCTCTTGCGGCGGTCGCCGTTCCTAGCCCTGGTGCCCAGCTAGACGAAGAAGGGATGGCTGCCTCGAGCCATGAACGGCGGTCGCCGTCATAACTGCGGCGGGCTCTGCCAGGTCATCTTTGACCAATTGGCTCTTTGGACGATAACGTCTTAACCCGAGATAATAATAATCGTACACGAACGAGTATCAAGATCCAAAGTACGTCGTCTGTATTTTATTTCACTTAGAAAAATATTACAGATATTGAGCACATTACAGAATGTCTCAAACTTCCTGAATTAAATCCGACGTACAAAACGGGTGTTCGGAAAAATACCTAAAATTTCCAAAATAACCTTACAGAAATACGGGGTATCATAGATATACCGGTCTAATTTCTATTGGATTCGATAAAATTATGAGTTTAATCATGAGCTAAATATTTATTAGTTTAGTAATTGATTTGATGTGACTTTCTTTCAGGTTTTATCCCCTTGAAAACGGTCAACATGACATGCTTTATGTAATAATTTCAATGCCCATGTCGCCGTGCTTAACATATGATGTCATACGATGTTATTAAAATTGCTTGTTCTTGACAAATCATTTTTAAATGATTTGATTGTCCTAAATCTCGTGAAAGTCAGTGAAATAGATGAATCTTGGCTGAACAAGTTTCTCTTGTGATTTTTATTAGTATGGGTGAAAAGTGTATACACAGGGGTAAAGTCTCATCAAGGACAAGATCCCTTCCCTTCTTAGTGATTATACCGCGTCTTCTTGGAGTCTCATTAGACAAGTCAGCGGTAGAGCCTAATCGTACTCACAACGCTCCAATGCTCATGATGAAAGAATGAACCTAGATTTAAAGGCCAAGTGGTTCGGAAAGACAAAAAGCCAAGGGCATGCCCCTAGCATCCAAGAATAACAAAGTCGAGAAAACGTTTAAGTGGCTACACCATCTTCTAATGAGTCAACAAAGAAGCTTAAGTTGATCCATGTAAGTGATTCTAAAACACATAAGTATATTCTAATCGGTATCACATTGCAAGATAATTTATTTGTACTATTTTGGTTTAACAAATGTTGGGGCAAAGAGCCAAGGAGCGTTGATAGACAAAGAAAAATAAATAAAAAGGGAGAATCCCAAAGCATGACATCAAATTCTTGGACAATTGGACTAATACAGATGACCTCGACATCATCCACTAAAACAAATAAGATGCAAACGTAATAGCTAAGTTCTCAATTCCCTCTTTTCAATTATGTGCTAAGACATAATACCCAGGTACCGAAACATCACACAATTTGACGTCAATTTGCTTAGTCATGGGGCAACTACATCTGTTATTTCTTATGATTCTATTCTTTTGTACATTAGCTCCCAAAATTTGCATTGACTTGTTGTTATATCCCTTTGTTTCAGCTATGTACTAGGGTAACCAAGGAGAGACTATTGTCATCATTTTGTTCTTCCCTCGGAGGCCGAAGGCATGTCCATCGCACCCAAAAATAGTTTTATTACCACTCTCGATTGCAATCGATGTTCATCTTACTGTGCATAGAATGTTTGAAGAGAATGGCACATGATCCCGCAAAACTCAATGGCACTGGCTGTCGTGATACAAAAAGGCACATTCTACTGTGAAAAATAGTTTTAAGGATTGATTCTTGGGCAAAATTCGAGCAAATCAAGCATGATTGATCCAATCTACGAATTGGGCATTGAAGATCAAGATGATATCAATTAAACACCCCTAATTTCGGGGTTAATTGATGTCAAGATTGCTCGGAACCAGCCCGAGATTGGATTGACGTGTTCGGGCAAAAAAATGGGAAATTTGATCCAATCTAAATGAATTAAGGCGAGGTGATTGCGAGATTGTGATATTGGGATTGCGAGCAACCAAATCCTAATAAATAAGAGCCCTTTTCGGAATCCAATTCATCCAAACAAACCCCAACAAAGCTCTCGTTCTCTGCTTCAGTCCAGCTTGTGTAAATTGCACTTTTCGGCGTCGTTTCTCAAGGTTTTCCACCAACAATCATATCTGGAGATAGCTTGCAACTGTAATAACCCTAAATATTTTGAACTTTTATAGTATGTTTCAGAATAAGTAAAGTCAATCTTATATCGGATAAGATTATTTGGAGTCCGAAGATATATAAAATGATAACTTAGACTTTTTGTGTATGATGTGAACGAGCTAAGAACATTTGTGGACATCTTTAACATTTATCCAAACAAGCCCTAGTTAGTCTTTGGATGAAATAAATCAAAGTGACGTATCAAAACTCGATGTTTTGATTAATGATGGACCGATTAGATTTAAGTTTAGAATCTTCGTAGGGATTGCCGCAGGAATTGTTGTGTTCGAGGCAACTTCGTAGGATGGGCATATCTTTTGCCACAAAGCTTGGATTTCAATGATTCAAGATGCGTTGGAAACTAGACTCGGAGATCTACAATTCTCTAAATTGCATCAAGACGTAATTCAAGAGTAATTGATTCAAAATTATGCTTCAATATGGGTCATTAAACAGTTTTATCCCACATTGCTCATCTTAGAAATTTTAATAGTACTCTCACCCACATCTGAAAGAGAGAAATGAAGGGTTAGAGAAACAACTATATATAGAGGTCTAGACACTCTCTACCATTCATTCAAAGTTCATAATTTGTAAGAGGTTTCGGTATCGGTAGATCCAATCTTCTTGGCGGGCCCACAAAAGCGAAACTCTTCAAATTTGGAAATTTTTTGCAACGGCGGGTACAGTCTTTTCGACGGGCCCACAACAATGAAATAGTTGAGTTTTTGGGATTCGTCTTAGAATTCATCATCAGTTTCAACGTTATCACTCTTAGGGTAGGAGATGAAGCTTAGTGCCCTTTTCATAGTAACGTAAGTTTCCGAGTTTATTACTTTCTAGCTTTAGTTCTTTCAGTTATTCCATTTCTTAGAAAGTAGTTTAATTTAGGGCTATGTTGGTCTTATACCACAAAACCTTATTTGGTTTCGTGACGGTTGGTGGAGCGCTGACATTGCCTCGGCGCTCGACAAACCAAGCTTCGTCTTGGTCGAGCGCGCTTGATGGTTCGATTGTCATCACTAGGGTGGTTGCTTGTGATGTGAGCATAGTGTGCTCATAAGGGATCCAATATGGTCGACATGTGCATGGTGTATACGTACGATCTTCATAAGTAAGGCAAGTGGCGCTTCACTCTTCCATTTATTACATATTTTTCTTTAATTGACAATTAATTAATTGTTTTAATTGAGTTGGGCACTACCGACATAAGTCGAGGGTGTTACAACAATTCCACGAGTCCATAGCCACCGGCCTTTCTCGATTTGGACGTTGTTTGAGCCACCAATGTGCCATTCAAAGTGGGCTAGATCTAAGCGCTTTTCTGGAAATCTGATCCCACACCGCCTATTGATCGGAACTTTTCGGATACCTCAGACTACCTCCGATGCCGATTCCAAGTCTTGGTGAAAGGTCTGGTTGCAATGAATCCAACCCCATCGGTCTCGACCCATTTGCATTTCGAACGAACATTCCGAAAATGGCTCTTCGCGTACTATGTTTTCTGCCCCGTGAGCTGTCCGATTTTTTTATTTTATTTTTGGTTTATTTTATTTAATTAAGATAAAATAAAGTAATATAGGATTAATTATAATTTAATTTAATCATATTATTTGTTTAATATTTTGATTAGGAAAATCTTAATATTAACATTACAAAACTATATAATTTATATAGGTGAAGTTGGTTATTTGAGGCTATAAAAAAATTTATCAATTAATTATTTAGATTAAGGTTGTTAGGACATGTGGTTAAAGGATTAATTGTGTCGCATAATTAATCGATTATAATTTGGAGAATCTTGACGATTGATTTATTTAGGTTTAAATCAATATAAATAGAATCCGATACGAGTTTAGTTCAATTTTCTGTTTCGAAATAAATTATCTAATCATAATTTATATTGTCAAAATTGGGTACATCTCAGAATCACTATCGAAAACAGAACGAATCAAGAATCTAGTTCGTCAATTAGTATCAACCTCCTTTCGAACATCGACACATCGTTTTTTTGACAAAATGACTCAAGACAAGTGGTGGCTTGCTCTTGTCATTTCAGTTATTTTTGTGACCGATAATTAATATTAAAATTAATTTTTAATCAATTGAGTAATTTCTAAAACCTAATTAATATTTGAGAACATTTGTGTACTTATATGAATTTCGTATCTAGTTTGACAGTTCTTATCGATATCTATATATATATAGTTATATAGGGGTACATATCATCGTCTGAATGACGATATTATGTGTGTACTTTGTGTGTTATGTGTGTCAAGGATATTACGGCCTTGCGGGACATAATGATATCTTTATAACTTTGTATTAGTCAGAATAATTCCCTAATACTTTTAAGGTCATGACCATTGCCTCTTATCCACCCGTTAAGGATAAGTGGTGTTTAAGCACCTTGCTAGTGCAATTCGGTTAGATATAACGTCGCCTTGTGTTGTTCTCGTTTTATTCAAGAACGTGTTAAAAACTTTAAGACAATGTAGGGTGTGTTGAAATTAAATAAGATAAGTCATGCGAGCACATAATTGATAAACTTCGAGCGAGAAGTATAGCTTGGAAACCGCTCATGCTCCAGTTTAAGCGGGTTGTCTTTCCAATCTGAATTCTCATTATGCGATGAGGTTGGTCGGACCCAATTATTTAATGGAGTTTATATATGTTGTGGGTTGACTTCAAACGTTCCCAAACAAATCATATCTTCTTCCCATAATAACTACATTCATTTTGGGTATTCTTTTGGTGCATATCTCTTTGTCCATATTTTGTTTCAGTGGAAGTATGTAAGTTTTTTGTCGTTTATCGGCTTTTTTTGAGAGACAGTGATAGTAACTAGAAATGATCACATAGAACCTCACAGAAAACACCCTTGCTTAATCATTCATTATATTAACCAACCACTCTTTTTTCTTGTATGGTTGGCTGGTGTCATCCGTCCCATGCGACACATCAGTCTACGTGTATCAGGTTATCTAGAAGTAACGAATCAGAGAAGAAGGCTTGCAGTTGAAGTTCAGTTTAAAATATTTTCAAAGTGGTCTGAATACAAGGTTTTATTTCTACTAAATTAATGTAATAGGTGAAAGCGTTAGATAACCTAGTCATGTAATTTTGGTTTATGTAAAGTCTTCTGTTGTAATTTCATATTTTTTTGTAAAACTAATCTCCTCAATTTACGAGGAGAATTTTAATAAAGATTGGTTATTTATTTCAAAAGTCTTCTGCTATTGTTCCGTTTGTTATAAATGTACTTTTATTAACATATAAAATGTTTGGATTATGCCTTGTGTGGCTTTGGACATTAAAGTTTGAGGTCACTAGCGTGTGACACTACCGACATAAGTCGGAGATGTTAGAAATATAGTATAAGAGCAAGGTTTTAAGATTCTTGGCCTATTGTTAGGTTTGAGAATTTTCAAAATTATTTTCAAACTATTTTTTTTATTGTAAATATGAACGAGTAGTTATTTGATTTTATTAAACATTGAGAACTTAAATTGTTAAGTATTTAACTAAATGATTGTGAAAATGGTTTATGGTCTAGAAAATAATTGAATTAGTGATTTAATTATTAAGAAACTAGTATTAGGAATATTGGTTGTTTTATTAAACAATAGTAGTTTAAAAGGCTGAATTTTTAATTCATTTAAGGATTTAAAAGTATAGTTTTGAAAGTTTTGGTGAGTTTTTTTTATAAAAAAAGCATTGGTAATTTAGTCAATCTTAGCATTATCATGAAGAGTTGAGTTTAAATTTCATTTAAATGATTTAAAATATGATTTGGAAACTTCTACAAGCTTCAATTCAATTACTTATTCCTTAGATCCACTCATAAGAATATCTTTAATCTTGGGATTAATGTCATATGAATTATTGATATTTTTCTTCTGCCTTATTCTTATATGAAAGCATATTATTATTTTTGGAAAGTAGTTGTGTTTGAGTCAATGAAATTGAGATAAATTATTATCTTGGTCCATATACTTTTTATTATATTAGAGTTGACTTTTGGTGTTAATACAATACAAGTAAAGTATTGATAAAAATAGACAGAACTCATAATATATGGAGTAATGTCTTGGGACATGATTGATTGTTCCCCATCTAGTTAAGTGCTAGTTTCAGAGTCGAAACTATTTTAAAGAGGGTAGTATTGAAATAACACACATTAAATTAGAAGAGCATTATGGTAATTTTATTTTGAAAATAATAAAAGTTATGAAATTTATTTTATTTCTTTTATAGAAGGGTAACTCAAATTTTCATTAACTTAGACAAAATAAATTATGTTAAGATTATTTTTGTACAAATTATCAAAAGGGTTACAACAATATAGTGTAGAAATGAATGATTAAGTGTAATAATGGTTAATAAAATAAAGTTGGACAACTTTATAATAATTTTGTAATTAAAATAGGGAGATTTTGTCTCACTTTTGAATGTTTTGGAAAAAAATGCAATACATCCTAAATTGAGGAGGGTTGTGTGTATTTAAAGCAAAAGTGTGGTTTGTCTTCTTCCTCTAAAACGCATTTTAGGGCTTGATTCATGGGCGACATTTGAGCAAATCAAGCATGATTGATTGGTTTTACGAATTGGACATTGATGATCAATAGGATATCAATTAAAGCCACCAAATTTTAGGGTTGATTGATGTCAGGATTACTCGGAATCAGCCCGGGATTGGAATGACGCTTTCGTGATTGGGCAAAAAAGGGAAATTTGATCCAATATGAATCAATTAAGGCAAGGTGTTTGCGGGATTGTGATATTAGGATTGGGATAAACCAAAGCCTTATATATAAGAGCCCAATCGAAGCATTTTCGACATCCAAACAAACCCGAACAAAGCTCTCATTCTCTATTTCAGTCCAGGCTATGTAAATTGCATTTTCCGACGTCATTTCTCGAGCTCTTTCGCCACCAACCATATCTAGAGAAATCCTGCAACGCCACGAGTGTATAGCTATCGGCTTGCTCAATTTTGATGTCATTTGAGACACCAATGAGCCACTCAAAGTGGGCTCAATCCAATATAGAGAACAAAAGAGAAGGTGGGAAAGTTAGTTAGATGCTAATGTGGCAATTAGGTTTAACCGTGGTTAGTTAAATGTGGTGGGTTGTTAGAAGTATGGTTAAGTGGTTGAGTTAGTTCTAACAAACTTCTAACTCATCATGTATAAAGCCTGATTGTTGTCCATTTTCACATTTGAGAAAATGTAATGGAATATTCAGCTTATCAAACACTCTCTCTCTAATGAAGTTAGGCTTCCTTGATGGTACATTTGTGAAGCCAAAGGAAAATTCTCCAGATTTGTTACGATGTAGTCGAGAAGATGGAATGGTTGCTTGCTGGTTGCTTGCTGGTTGTTAGGATCCATGACACCAAAGCTTTCTTGTATGTTTATTTACATAGGATAGACATACAATCTATGGGGGGAGATACTGGACATATACAACCAAAGCAATGCATCGACAATGTTTCAACTAAAGCAAGAACAAATGTGCACCGTACAAGGTAATCTCTCTATATCTGTGTATTTATGCTAAGTTGAAGATGTGTTGGGATGAATTGCAATTTATGGAGGGTATTCCTACTTGCAACTGTGGAATGTTAACAAAGTGTACTTGTCAAGTTCTTGAAAGAGTTCAAGAATTGGAAAATTAAGACAAGTTGATGCAATTTTTGGCGAATCTAAATAGTTAATTTGATGATGTACAAGTCAAATCCTATCTACTGATCTAGTGGCTACTGTGAGCAAAGCTTATCACATTGTGATGGAAGTATAGAAGCAAAAGAATATTGGAAATTCAGCCCCTCAATCCAATGCCTTTATTTATGGTTTTAATGATCAGAAAATAGGGAATTCCAAATGGACTAGATCTGACAAGAACGATGTGAAAAAAGGCAAATCTAGTGAGAAGAAATTATGCAGTCACTGTAATAAGACTGGAAATGTCTTGGAGGAATGCTTTGAGATCATCAGGTACCCTGATTGGTACAAGGGGAAGAAGAAACGTAGTGCATGATCATCTATAAAAATAGCAGCACAAGTTGATGGAGGGACTCAATACACACCACTTGACACAGAAGAAGGAACACAAAGTAGGAAGTTTAGTCAACTGGATCCATATTTTGTATAGGCTATGTTCTAAGACATGATGAAAGTCTTTAAAGGGAAAATGATGGACGACTTCAGTCAACTTTTCATGTAGTTTCTATATCAATTTAATCACTCATCAATGTAACAAATATGAGTGGATACTTGATACAGGTGCTACAGACCATATGACTCCCTATCATGATATCTTGATCAATGTGAGATCATTAGATGTGCCTATTTCAATTAAGTTGCCAAATGGATCTATAAAGGAAGTATTGTAGGTCGGAGATGTGGTTTTAGGCTTGGATTTGTGTCGCAGGATGTTCAAATTTAAAGTTTAATTTCTTGTTAGTAAGCAAAGTGGTTGCTCAGAAAGATTTGATGGCATTTTTTATTACTCTTATTGTTCTTTATAAGACCTTCAGAGTAGGTCTATCCTTGTTGTTGGAAAGGACAATGAAGGTTTATACAAGCTACAGGTTCAAGGCTATAAGAGTCTTAGTTACAATAAGGCATGTTATTCTTCTAGTAGTGAGTATTAAGCATCCAAGGACAATGCCCTATAGGCTTCAAAAGAATGGGTTAGTAGAGAGGAAGCACATGCATTTGATAGACACAACCAGAGCACTAAGGTTACATGCTAATCTTCCCAAAGAATTATGGGGAGAATGTGTGTTAAGTGTTATCTACCACTCACTTAATCAACAAGATTCCATTGGTATGGAAAACACCATTTGAGGTGTTGTTTCACAAGGCACCACAATATGGTGAATTGAGGATTATGGGGGTGTTTGTGTTATAGAGCTGCACTAAGGAGAGGTCATGATAAGTTTAATGCAAGAGGGAGAAGAAGTATCTTATTGGGATATCGTAGTGAACATTAAAGGGAAAAGACTTTATGATTTAGACACAAAGGAAGTCTATCATTGATAGCCCTCGGTGAGGCCCCCGCCCCTTGGCTCCCAACTCCATCATACTATTGGCGCTCGACACATATCCATCGGCATTGCCCTTGCACCTTGGCCTTTAGGCCCTTGGCACCCTGATGCCTTAGCTTGATGCCTTCGACGTGATGACTTGTCTTGCCATTGGTCGTGACGTATGCCACCCATATCCGCGCCCTATGACGCGCCTATTCGGACCCACTTAGGGGTTCTTATCCTAGCTTTACTAGTTTTAGTTGTAGTATTTATTAGTAGTCTTTATTATTGTTGTTTCTTTCTTGGTCGTGTTGGACCATTTGCAAATGGCCCACTAGTTGGCAAGGCCTTGTTGGCCAAGAGAATTGTATTTAGTATTTAAGCCAAGTATTGGCTTCATTTTAACCTAGTTGGAGATTATTGAATTGGACAATCAATCTTTGGTTGAGGAATACCTCCCCAAGATTTCCAATCTATCTTCTAACTCAAAGCTCACTCTCATCTTCTCTCTCTCTCTCAATCAAACAAAACTCTTGCTCAAGAAAGCTCTCTCTCTTGTTCTTGCATTCACGAAATCAGCCAAGGAACCTCCTTTAGAGGTTCCATTGGCCTTGTTCTTCACGGCTTCCTTCAGGATCTCCTTCCCTTGCTTCTGCCTCGTTCAAGCCATCAAGAAGACCTCAAGATCCATTTGGTGCCCGAAGAGAAGAAGCCTTGTTTTGCTAGCCACGATCGAGCCCAAGCCGTGAAGAGAGGCTCCTTGGGTGCCTTGATTCACATCAATCATAGTGGAGATGTCTTGTTTCATGAAGACAAATTTCCTTTTAAGGAGATTCCAACACATGACTCAAATCTTCCTCCAATTGACTTTTTTCACTTGTTGTACCAATAGAAAGAGATTCCAACACATCATTGATGTTCCTGTTACTGATGCATTGCCAATTGCTACTCAGGAGATCGACTAGAGTCAGGCAAGATACAGTATGGGCTCAAGACTATGTGATGATAGTGGCTGGTTCAGAGAGTACTGCCTCATTTGGGGATCACACTACTATTGCAACCCTAGAAGACAACATGTCAATTCATGAGCTAGCAACCTATTCAGAAGCACAAGGGAAACTTGAGTGGGAAGGAGCCATGGCCAAGGAAATTGCAACCCTAGAAGACAATGGGACTTGGGAGTTTACGTCCTTACCTAAAAGTCACACTACTATTGGATCCAAATGGGTGTATAAGGTGAAGTTTAAAGCAGATGGTTCTATATAGAGGCATAAGGCTCGCTTGGTGGTTAAAGGATTCAATCAGAAGATAGGTAAGGACTATAAGCGTACTTTTAGTCTACTTTCCAAGCTTCCAACTGTCAGAATTGTGATTGCCCTTGCTACTGCCAAAGGATGTCCTTTGTCTCAAATGGATGTAAACAATGCCTTCCTCCACGGTTTCTTAGAGGAAGAAATTTACATGAAGATTCCAGAAGGGTATCATAAGACGAAACCTAATCAGGCTTGCAAGCTAAAGAGATCCCTATATGGACTGAAGCAGGCTTCACGATAGTGGAACCATGAGATCACACATTTCTTGACCGACTTGGGTTATATGCAGTCTCACAATGATTATTTTTTATTTACAAAGGTTTCACAATATACCTTTTACTACATTGTTGATATATGTGGATGACATTCTAGTAACATGGAGTGATTTAACTGAGATGATAGCCATCAAGACATCATTGAATGACAAGTTTACCATCAAAGATTTGGGTGAACCAATATATTTTCTGGGGATGGAGATCTACAAGAATGTTACTGGCACTTACTTAAGTCAGCAGAAATATATGAAAGATATATTAAGTGATGCTCAGATGATGGAGGTTACAACAACTAACTTTCCTCTACCTACTGGACTGAAGTTAAGTGTAGATATTGGTGTTCTTCTCTCATAGCCTTAACAATATAGTCGTTTACTAGGGCGTCAACTCTACCTTGCTCTTACACTTTCTGATATCAGCTATGTAGAATATCACTTGTCCTAATTTGTTTTTGGGCTTAGTCAACCACATTTTCAAATTGCCTTGCATCTTCTCATGTATCTTAGAGGCTTTCTATATAAAGGTCTTTTTTATCCGGTTCAAACTAACCTCACAGTTGTTGGGTTCTCTAATGGTGATTGGGGTGCTTGTCTAACAACTCAAAGTTTATCCACTGGATTATATGTGTTTCTGGGTCATGCTCTTGTTTCATTGAAAACCTAGAAGCAAGCCATGTCTCTACATCATATGCACAGGCAGAATATCGGAGTATGGCAACTACTACCTCTGAACTAGTGTGGACTATCTATATTCTCAATGATTTGTGCATTCATGTTGCCCTTCCCATCGCCTTGTTTTGTGACAATAAGGCAACACAATATATATTATGTGTCCCTCGGACCGTTGATCGTCGATTCTTGAAGTGAAGTCGAAATCGTTGCCAGAAGGTGGAGATGTTTGGACAACGACACCTTCCTTGACGAGGTTTTGTGTTGAATTCTGCGGAGGGAGAGATGAAACTCCTTGGAATGATTGAGACACGAGCAAGATAGGCAATCCACGACCCAAATGAATCCACACTTGAATCTGGAAAGACTCCCCTAGGCTTGGATATGGCCACCAAGATGAGAAGAGGTTGCATCGGGTTCACGTTGGATATGCCCACCAACACCTCCTTGGATTCGGTTTGTTTGAAGCCCTTGGATATGTCCACCAAAGGAAACAAACGAGTTCTTGATATGGCCACAAGAACAACAAGAAAAGACGAAAGGAATTATGGAAAAAAGAGAGCTTGAAACTTAACGACAATAAGAGAAAGATGAGTTTGATCTCAAGTTTAGCCAACCCTTGAACAAGTGGGAGGAGTTGGTTTTTATAGGCATCAAACTACTTAAATGGGCCTCACAAAATGGACCAAATCCCAACCCAAAATCAGAAGTAGGAGCCCACACGCCTAGCCTTCATGCCAGCCTTAAGTGTCTTGATGTCAAGGTGTGCGGCGCCGATGGAGTCGTAGAGCCATTGAGAGACTCGCTCGTGCCTTTCAAGCAAAACTTGGTCCAAGCCTTCCTTAGGTCCAGATGAGCTGATTGGACCCCCATATGTGCACTGAAAACTGGCTCGAGCCATGAGATGTGAACTAGCCACCTTGGTGTGCTCGACACTCTTGGTGAGGACTTGGAGATATCTAGGCATTTGTGCTTAAATTCACCCCAAATTTGGCAGGTGATCTTATTTAGGCATTTGCTGAAGAAGGCTTGAGGTAGAACTTGGATTCTTAGTGGTTGACCCGGGCCAAGATGAAAACCCTAATCAGGTGCCCGACACCGGGGTGACGCCATGGCCTTCACCGAGCCATTCCCCTCCAGTTGACATGAAACTCGGCATGACCTCCTCATTTGGCAAATCTTGAAGTTTGGCACCACGTGCGTCGAGTGGAGATGAAGTTGGCGCGCATAAGTGAAGAAAGCCCCTCTTGACTGCCGTCGGGCGACGCGCGCTAGACTTGAGAGCTAGCTTGGGGCCGTGTGATGGGTCTCGAGTCTTGATGGGACCCATGGTCACATCATCCTCCCCCCTTTGAGAGGATTCAACCTCGAATCCTTAGTCCATGCTAGAATAAAGCACAAAAAGTTAGGCACTTCAAACATGCCCAAGTAAACTTGCTTAGTGGGGCAAATAAGGTCATCTACCCTAGTTGCATGCATGAAGAGAAGTTTAAAAAGACTTCCCTTATTCAACCTAATTCTTTCCTCCTTGTCAACCCTAGGACAAACTATATGTGAATAGTTGGACAACACCCAAGACAAGCAACATGCACACGATAATCAACAAAGTGCATTTTAAGGCTGAACTTTAAAATACAAGAAAAGGGTAAGAAAACTCCCTTACATCTTGTGTTGGCTGAAGGGAGTTCATGAGGCATTAGAATCTTCCTTCTTGCTTCTACAACAACATTCGGCGGGTGAAAGAACTCATGAGGCATAAGAGGTGTCCTAGGAAGAGGACTTGATACGGCTACTCCATTGCGAGCCCAACGAGCAACTCTTCAAAAAGAATCAAGTTGCCCAAGCGTCATGGGTTCTAAGCAAAGTCGCCTCCCATCTTTCACAAAGCGTAGGACATTTCTTATCCCTTCATGAGTTACATCCACTACTACAATATTGAACAAATGAAACGGTCAGGTACAGCGGTTTAGGATTAGGAAGCGGTTTAGGATAATGGTTCACCTATTGAAGCAATTCTTTGTAGCGGTTGAAAATAATAAAGCGGTTTATGTTAGCGATTTAGGCAAATGCAAGGTATTTTGCAGCGGTTTTTAAATAGAATCTAATAAAGCGGTTTTATTACCTATAGCGATTTATAAATTATAAAAATAATGCTTTTGAAGCGGTTTTACGTGGCGCATTTTGTTTTATCCCCGCGCGCGCCTTTTATTTCTTCCCCGCTTCATTAAAAATAAAGCATGTGCGTACCAAAATACACAGACCTAGGTCATCGGGTTCGGGGGTTCCAATTCTTGTCTTCTAAAAAGCTAGGGTTTACTCATAGTTTCAAATTTGAAGTAAATCTCGTGCGATTAGGTTCTTTGTTCCTGAAATTTGAAGAAGGCTATTTGGACTTGGTTAGGGGTCTTAGTTCGTCGGAAATGAAGGCAAATCCGCCTCGCATCCGCTCAGGTTGGATTTTTTGAGCGCTTCCTCTCTTTCTTCTATTTTGTGTGTGTTGAGTTTTGGAAAAACTGAGGTTGTTGCTTGCTACGTACCTTTGTAAATTAGATTGTGAATGCAGCTCAAACCACTTTGTGTGAAATGTTTTTATCAATACATTTTGACTCTATTTTGTCCCTCAACCTCAGTTGTATATTCCATGCATCTGTTATATGTTGTTTCTGAAGTCACAGAAACATGGACTTCAGTATTTGGTTTTGAGCCCCTTGGAGGACTGGGTAGTGAGTTGAGACACATGAACACTATTGTTTTTCCTGGAGTGGATATGCTTCAGAAACCATTATTGGACCAACAATTTGTTGGTGAAACCACTTCTGATCTAGGTTGTTTATCAGTCTTCAACTAGAAATTTTCTTACATTGTTGCTCAATTATTTCTGTATATGATCCATCTAAATGTATGTATGTTCTCTTTCAGAAGAAAAAGAAATTAAACCTGGTGTCCCCAAGTGGTACAACTATGTTTAATGCTTATTTAGGTAACAAATAACCCAATCTATTTAAGTTTTGCATAAGAGCAATTTGCAGTAAGTCGGTAAAATGAGATGTTAAAGCTTACTCTAATTGCTATGTGAAACACTATTTTGATAAACAACCGGAACTAGCCAAATACTTGATACTAACTAAAGCAACTGTAACAGAACTACACTAGTTTAATATGAAAGTAAAACTTCCTCGTCAGAGATCCATAGATTTGAACTTATTCTATACTGAGGTATTCAAGAATTGATAATTTAAAGTGATATGCTTTTTGTAATAATTTGGGCAATGTACTAGAGATAGATAAAACATGAATAAATATGATGTATCTCACTACTGCAACTTCCTTCCCCCACTCTTCAAAAGATGAGTTTTGTGTGTAGTTTGCGCGTTCTGATCTTAACTTGTTCTTTGATGTAATTCTGATTTAAACTTTGATGCCATTATAATAATAGTGCTTTGCTTTCTCTTTGGAAACAATTTTACTAGTTTTCAACTTTGATGCAATTATAGTATCAAATGATAAATGAGCTGTTTTCATATTTCATTTCTCTTTCTTCTATTCTTTTACTTCATAAAATTTTGTTTTTGCTAAAAGTTCAACTTCTAGTTAGTTTTCTATCCAAGTTGTCTGTCATGGATAATTGTGCCTTTGATTAAAAAAAATCAGTAATGTGTAGATAATAGACTTAGTGAACACTTGATTCAAATTTTTTATCCATTGTTGGCTAAAGGATAAAAAATTCAGTCCAAGTGTTCAATGAATGTAATCATACCTTTTTTTTTTTTTTTTTTTGACGACGCAGGAACCCACCACTTGCGGAGTGGTAAACCTGCAGGCCCGGGACCTAGCCGGCAAAGACCCCGAACCGGGTAAACCGGCTTGCGTCGACCGGCTCGACCCAGCGGCAAGGGACACGATAAACCCCTGGGAGTTGCACCCAGGAGAAAGGGGGGCAGGCATCGAACCCGGGACTTGCCCTTACCCCTCCGTGCCCTTACCACCAAGCCACCACCGAAGTGGCAATAATCATACCTTAATTGCTATAGCTTTCTGCGTGTATTTTTCAGCCTCGATGCAATTATTGTATCAAATAATGAATGAGCTGTTTTCATACTTCATTTCTCTTTCTTCAATTCTTTTACTTCATAAAATTTTGTTTTTGCTAAAAGTTCAATACTTCTAATTAGTTTTCTTTCCAAGTTGTCTATCATGGCTAATTGTGCCTTTGATTAAAAAAATTCAGTGAATCATATGAATGTGTAGTTAATAGACTTAGTTTCATCAAAATAAATTAGACTTAGTGAACACTTGATTCAAATTTCTATAGCTTATCATCTCGAATCATGTATATTGATGTGAGATTCTCCATTCTCATTGTTGTGCAGATTTTAGGGGGAGTGTTTTTTGAAAGGCTATTGTTGTCTAACTAAGATTTTTTGCACGTGTGTGTTTATAATTTTGTTATTGTGGTAGTGTGTGCTATTTTGTAGTTTCTGCATATTTGCTACTATGTCATCCGGCAGATTCTGAATCCCAAGTGTCAACCTGCAGATTCTTACACTGTATATAGGTATACTTTATATCCTTCACATAATTGCGAGTGCTACATGCTTTTGATTATCCACGTAAAATTATTGGGTCTGATCATTTGTAAAGAAAAAATTGTTTGGTTTTGATCCAAGTCCAACTAAATGGAGCTTCAAATGAGTTAAGATTATCTTTGTCAACTTTGTCAACTTTGTCAAATTCAGTTGACGGGGAGGGACTATTATGTCTGGTCCACTAGTTGTTTGTGATGTTGGTTAAAATAATGGAATGGTTTTTTTTTTCTCTTCTTCTGTTCCAATATGGTAATCGCCCTATGTTCGGAAGATGCAAAGCATTCGCAGTTTTCTGCAATTCATTTATTTGTCTTTTGATGTTTATCACCTGATTCATGAGTCGGATAATGAGAAATGCAAATGGATTATTTGTTGATGCATGGCTCTTTTAGTGCAGCAATTTCAGCAGATCAAGCTTCAGCAAATATGTGCTCAGTTTTTGGAGTGGCCTCCAGAGAAAACAGGTCTCTAAACTCTCCCTTGATAAACTCACAATCAGAACATCTTTTCTAAAAGTTGAATGAAATTTTCTCACATTCATCATTGATTCCATTTCATTTCTACTCCAGATGAATATATCCTTCCTAAGATTGTTGAAAGGGATTTGCGGAGATTCGCCAATCTGCGTGCAAGTTCTTCATAATTGGGGGCAAGGATTCCACTCAAACAGGTGAGACAATCATAAATGTGCTCTCATCAGAAGAAATTCTGGCTTAAAAAATGACATTATGCGTACATTCTCTATTATCATCACGCTTGTAGGATTTAGTTGTTGAGTAGCAATATCAACTGAACATTTGGGATGAAGAGCATTCAAATTTGATTAAAGAAAGCGCATGCAAATACATAATTAGAGAATCTGATGCAACCCGTTTGATAATATGACTGAAAATCAAGCTTTTTTGCAGAAGAACAATTGGGAATGTAGTATAACCAGGATACACGAAGCAAAAATGGTTTAATTTATAGGTGGATGCTAAAGTTTTTTTTTCCTTGTGCAGATGCTTGTCAAATGCCTATAGCTGGAATTGTCAAACCGTGAAAGATACAAGGAAAAGAATGCTTTCAAGTTGAGTTGGAATCGTTTGGTGTTCATAACACCTCTGTAGTTCATGCTGATCTTGTAGAGAGGTAAATAATTTCATTTATCTGTTGAAATCTGGCTATGAAAATCTATCTATATATATAAGAATGCTAAATATGGTGTTACTATTTAAGTAGAATAAGGCAACATAAAAAACAATGATTATGGATCAATCCTTCTATGATATGAATTTAACGTTTTGGCATCTCCTTTAGTAATCATTTTAATCAAATCTCAAATAACCCACCTGAAATTGCTACTAAACCAATCTGCAAGATTGTGGCACGTGTATGTTTATAATCTTGGCAGCAAGTTTGAAGAATGATTTTTTCACTACAATTGGTCTATCTACTTGATAGGTTTTGAAGAATGGTTTAGTTGCAAAAGACCCTGCATATGAATTCTCTATAAGAGCAGAATTCGATTTTTTTTTACCTAATATTGTTTTTTCTTTACCTAATATTGTTTTTTCTTTGTCTTGACAAAATAGATGGGAAAAAATCTGTCATCTCGTCAAAATGAAAGTATTTGTGAATACGAAAAGATGAGGATGAAGATACTACAATCAAATGCTGCAAAAATGAAGGCAAAAGGTTATGGTACATTAGCAAATAAATATTTGCAAGAAAAGTATGACAGAGTTGCGAGGGGTGTTGCTAATGAGGTTACAGGAGAAGACATGGATTTCCAATATGAGGTATAAGGTTGTTATTCAATATGATATTGTTGTTTTAATGACAATTTCAGTTATTTGAAATAATATGATAATCATTCTCATCCAACACCATCACATGAATCTCATAAAGTATGTGATTACTCTTTCCTTTTTTTTGTACATTTTCTATTTTCCTATCTATTTTAACTACCTTGACATGCTTTACAGGTTTCAAAGAATGTTAGTTCTTCACGTGCAAAGAAGGCAAAACAACCATTTACCCAAACATTACCCATGGCTGAATTTCTTGCATCAAAAACTAAGGATAGGCAACAAAAAAAACAAGGAAGGTCAACAGCATCAGCCACCACTCTTTGTCCAAGAATCGGATTCAGTTATGAGTGGTGGGCCAACTCAAGTTCAAGTGCAAACTTTGGTCCAACCACCAGAAATTCAGCAAAAGAAAATGTTGGCTTGGCAGCAAGAAAAAAGTCACAAGCAATATTGCGCTCCAGGGTCTATGTCAAGATTTATGAACATGAGGAAATCGCAAGGCTCAAGAGGACAACAAAGCAATGGAAAAAAATTGATCCTTATTATGATGTCATTACTAAGAAGGAGCATAGTGGGTGTTTGCGTATGTATGGACTAGGTGTCACGAAGTCAAGTTTGAAGAGCAAGGATCCCAATACCCCATACAAAATTCCCTCGGTGTTCCTCGATAGCATCACACAGCAAATGGAAAAAACAGTAATTGAACAAGTGGAGCAGAAACTCTCTTATCTCATATCAAAGATACGAGAAGCCAATCCTGGAAGAGATTTTGTTATACCTGACTTCCCTACAAGCCAAGAAGCTATGCGAGGACACTTTTTCTTATCTGTTTGAGTTGTAATTGAACAAGTGAGTTAGATTTATAATTTAAAGTTCAAGCATAAGCAGGACACTTTTTCTTATCTGTTTGTGTTGATTTTAGGGACCCTCTTGATGAATTTGAGAGGACAGAAGCTATGCGAGTTGCTTAGTGAACATGTAAAGAGGGATGATGTAACATGAAGGTATGCTTTCAAGTATTTGTTAAGGCTCTATGCTGATTTGAGTGTGATATGTAGTGGTGTTCGTTTCTTGTGATTTCGACAATCTATAGTGGTGTTCTCTATCTCAGGTGGATTTGCCGTGATTTGGACAAATTTTCAAATGTTTAACTGGAATTTGGATTTTAGAGTTTTTACCTCATGAAAATGATCAATTTCTAGGATAAATGTATTGATTTTGAGGCTCTGAACTGTACAATTCCATATGTTAAAATTGAAAAGTATTTTGTTTTCTTCTTCTGCTTGCTGTTGTCTTGTGACATTGAGGCCGGTGACTTAACGAACCTAATACCCACTTATTTATTGGAAGCAATGGTCCTCCTTATGCAACTGATTTTGTTTCATGTGTTGTCATTTTGTAACCATCTCTCATTTGGATCATAGATTCTTCACCAGTGATTCATTATTCATGTTGTATAGAAAACAGAGGTAGGCAAGATGTGGTTGGTTGGATAAGATTTAAAGCTTGTCTTGATGCCCTCTACTATTGTTACTTCCTTTTTTATTGTTTGATTTAATCTAATATTGGTTATTTCTTTTATTTTTACAGGTTTTTGATTTTAGTGCACAAGCAAGAAAACATCGGATTAATTGATCCACTTTTTTAGGGTAATGATACTTTGACTTTGGTGCATAATTTTGGTATATTAGCATCCTTAGCTAACACTTGGTATATATGGTAATTAGCACAAGCCTATGGACTTGGTATTTTGTATAGTAAGTATACTTGGCAATCTATGAACTTATTTGTTGAATTTATACTTCAACTAGCAGGTTTCTTATATAATGAATGAAATTTCAGTATACAATGACATTATTTATTACTTTGTAAGCAGGAAAAATATGTATATATATAATCATCAAATAATTGTGGATACATCCATAAATATTCGAACCGTTGCTAAAATATGAAATATATCTGTTGCAATATAAACACAACCGCTTCATTAGATTAGTAACTAGCAAAATTAAATTTCAATAACCACTACAATAGAATTCACAATCGCTGCAATAGCTTCCTAACGGCTGCAAAAAGATTGAAAAAGTGCTTCAATAGATTGCATAACTGCTGTAAACGCCATAAAAAGTGCTTCAAAGGTTACCACAACCGCTACAATAGGTTTTAACAAAGCCGATGTAAAAAGTGCTTCAAAAGGCTCCTAATCCGCTACAATAGATGCTCAAAACCGCTTCAAAAGGTAAATTAACCGCTGTAATAGATGTTGCTAACAACCGCTGTATTAGATAATATACTAGCGGTTTCTTTCCTGAGGAAGGTTGTTCGTCTACTTTTTTATACCGTTGCATTAGCCTTTTTAAACCGCTACATCAGACCTAATACAACGCGAACAGATGAAGCGGTTGATACCGCTACAATAGAAATAAAGAAGCGATTTTTGTACTTGTGGTAGCGGTTTATGACCGCTTCCTTAGTTCTTTATTGTAGTAGTGATCCAATTCAAACTGCCATGGACGCCCCAATAGAAGATCACAAGCGGTAAGGGAAAGCACCTCGAACATTTTCGTGGCCCTACCTCGAACTTCACATAGGCCTTCTTCCTTGTCACGACCACTTGGGTGTCACCATTGATCCAGCTCATGGCGTAGGGCACGAGTTGGGGAAATGTTTCAAGACCAAGTTGATCGACCACAGATTGAGAGATGAGATTGTGATCGTTTCCACTATCGACCATAACAAGGTAATGGTTGTCATACCCTGCTATCTTGCACTTGTGGAAGAAGATTTGGGAGCGTTGGAGCATAGATTCTTGCCATGGAATAGGAGGGGGCGGCGCCAAGGGTCCATCAACAGAATCTTCAACCCTAGAAGCCATGAAGCACTCTCCACTTTCAGCATAGGCTTTGATCTTTTCTTCTTGCAATTCCTTGGCCAACTTCCCATCATCTTCTTCTTCAGCTAACTCATAGTCTCCATGGACAGTCATAAGAACTTGCTTCTTAGATGGGCAATCTCTAGCCATGTGTCCTCGGCCCATGCACTTATAGCACCTAATGTCACTTGTCCTTGCTTTAGGATCTTGGGCAGTTTGTTCCCTCTTGACAAAAGGCTTTGTATCCTGGCCCTTAGAAGTCTCTTTCTCTTTTGATGTAGACACATCCTACCTCTTTGATTGCCCAATGTCACGCTTCTTCGGAAGAGAATCATGCAGTTGAGTAGCATAGTGTAAAGCAACATGAATACTCTCAAAGCGTTGGAGATCAACCGGTGTCCTAATTTCTGTTCAGCCCCGAAATGAACTTAGATTCAATATACTTCTCGGGAAGCCTAAGACCTGAACGCACAAGCAAATGGCATAGCTCCTTATAGTACTCATCCGGGATCCGATTTCCTTGACTAAGCAACTCAAGCTTGTGATGCACTCGTTGCTCATGGTTGGACGGCACAAATCTCCTTCTCATGGCCCCTTTTAAGGCTGTCCAGGTGGTCAAGCACTACTACAAAAAACCCCAAATAACTCGGGCGTGTATAGGCAAATAACCCGGATCTGGTCCGAGTTAAAGGTCAGCGCGGTATTTGCCTCATACCTAATAACCCAGACCTAGATTTCACACGCCCGAGTTATTTGACTCCCCAAAATTTCCCACATGATTTACACATCCGGGTTATTTGAGTACAATATAACCCGGATATATACACATCCGGGTTATATAAAACACATACATACTCGGGTTATTTGCATGCCAAATACACCGGTTTTCACACATCCGGGTTATTTGAATAACAAATACATCGGTTAATTAAAAACAAAATTCATGTTATTTTAGAAGCAAATACACCGAACTTTTAACATCCGGGTTAATAAAGTGAACTAAAATTAAAAAAATTCAGATGAAATAACCCGGACCTATAAAGGTCTAGTTATACCATCTGTTAACTTCTTAAAATAGACGAATAAGGATAGCACACTTCAATATGTACGTTCTACATATGATATCCAATTTCACCACTCAATATGCTTCTTTATAATTAAACCTTGACAACAAAATAAAACATCAATATATAACATGTTTCGCTAATCTACTGGTACAAGAAAACCAGCAAAAGAAAACATCAATATTCGTTCCTACAACACTTCAAGGAGTACATTCTACATATAATAGTTGTGCCATGCTTTTGGGGTCCATCTTTGGAATCTGAAAGAGAGGAAGCTGAAAGTTCTGCACCCAACAAACAAAGATACACGATAAATAAACAATGACAAAAACAAGATATCTTTCAATCTTGTTCACAATGACACACCAAATCAAAGTTAGTTCATAGGAAATCAATGATAAAAACAAGATTATGAAACTAGAACAAACAAAATATTATGAGACCTGCGTTGCTAAAGATCTTAATTTGAAAAAGAATGCAATAATCCTGAAATTGAACTCTTGAGTTCTAAACACCTGAAAGTGCATATACATTGTTTTCCAAGAGAAGTATATGAGACTAGCATAGAAAATATCATACCCAATGAGAACCTTGAGTTCATGTCAGATGATCATCACTCATTAGTAGCGTGGCGGCCATGAACAATCTGAAGTACGCACTTGGCATTCTCCAGACATGAATTCATCTCTTCGTTGTTAGAGTCAAGCATCCTCAGTTCCTTCATCTCTTCTTGCCATTTCTCTATCTGCTCCATGTGTATCCTGTTAACATATAATTTTGAAGAAAAACTGAAATGGACTAGGATCCCCTCGATCTCGGTGCAAGGTAGACGTCAAGGTGGGTTCCAAGCAAGGTTGAACTTGTTTGGCCGCAGACAGTATTTTTCCAGAATTCTGTTCCGTTTTCAACTGGGTCTTTCTTTTTGCTCCGGACTCCAAAGTGGATGATTCCAACTCCAGATGTTAGATATGGCCAATTTACTGAGGGGTCGTAGACAGTTCAGTGAAGGAGGTGTTGATGATGATGGGTTTGGTTTTGATGAAGTGGATGATGGTGATGAATAGATCTGGATGTGAGGATTGATTTGTGATGGATATCGAAAGGATAAGTATCCTAGACTCACGTGGATATGACTCACCACAAGAGAATAGAACAAGACCAAAGAGCATAGGGATATTACGCACCCTAAACTAGTCGATCAAAAGCCCGATATTACACACGAGCAAAGACTGAAATTTCTGGAAATTTTCAAAGGAGGTATCTCTGGTTTTTTATTAAGCATTTGATGATTACAAAAGGCTCACGAGGCTTGCTTAAATATGCATACAAAATTGGAGTATAAAACTCTTGAACTAGCCTAGTAAAAGCTTCCTCTAATTAGTGTCTTCTAGATCTAATAACTCTTAAACCGGAAGTCGTTTGAGCTTTTCCTTATAGAACATGGTAGCTGGATGAGTTAAGTGGGCTTCTCCAAATATGGGCCCAAACGCCCGAGGGAATTGAAATTGAGCCCATGAGGAATGCAGGTATGTCACTCAGGCGCGGCAGCGAGCGCGTCACTGGCTTGTTGCATCGAACCACCAAGCACCCTTCACATTTGCTCGGCACTCCTTGGGTCATATGGCTTTATTTGAGTTATAATTAATGATAGACAAGCTATGGCTCGAGAAAAGTTTCCATGATGGTGGAGAATGTCGAGGAGGAACATGAAAACCCAAGAAAGTGCGCGCGTCCGGGAAGCCAGCTGGAGTTGGTTGAACATTTGACAATTTTCCTCGAACAACCTAAAGATAAGGTTGGTGGAGTCAAGGTTGGAGTAGTTATGAGTGCCACTGCCGAGAAAGGAGGCCCTAGAAGAAGCAAAGCAGCTTGAGGATCTTGGCCTTCTTGATCTTCATGATTGACCCTAAGCAGGGTCACATCAAAAACTGTATATGAACTCTTGGACTATTGATTCATAAATACAAGTCTATAATCTAATTTCCTCACTGACATAAGAACTCGCTCTTCAAAATCATTACTCAGTTTGCTGAAAAGTAACTTCCATTTTCAAGCAGCTTAAAGACCTGCAAAGGAAAGTTCATGAACTTAGAGATGTCATCCCTTCCCTTCAAGAAATAATCATTAGTCATATAGCACATAAACAGCTACAGCAGTGAGCAGTGATGGACGACAAGACACCACGAGATCATACTGCATTGGGCCACTTTCTGCTAGGAAAAAGGCCATGTTTTCAACCCGCATTTCTGCAGTCAAAGCAAAGTAAAGTTAAGCTACACAATGCTTGAAATCAGATGGATAAAAAACAAAAGTTTTATTAATGTAAAAGTGTGTGTTATATTATACTTGTTTGTCGGATGGCACAGTTGCTTTGATGAATCAAACGAGGAAAACATAAGGCGTGGCGACAGTCAGGTTCCACTCTTAAGTTTGTGAGAATGGATTTCTCCATGACAAGCACTTGTTCTCTCCTATATGCAGACAAAGTCATCCACATTAAATTTGCAACCAATCAAGCCACCGATTGCAACCTATGCCAAATAGCTCAGTCAAAACACTGATTTGGAGAATGAGATTGCAAAGCCAAATAACTGAGCTTTTCCATGGAATACATATAAATAAATAAATAAATAAATAAGACCACACCCTCTCTTGCTCCCCACTTCTATCAACCACTGCTTTCAGTGTTATGTCAATATTTTCATTATAACAAATTCTTTAACCCTATCAATAGGCCATACCCCAATTCAACTGAAATTGTCTCAAACACATTAGCTCACCTACAATCCCTTCGTAAAAATGGCCAATCACAGATTCACAACTAATGACACTATCTACTAACAACTTTGTTTCTTATCTCCTGCATAGTCCATGATATCATTTTTCAATCTACAAGGAACTTTTCTAATTGCTAAGAAGCTGATCAGACATAGGGGATGGGTCAAGATACTGAAGATACAGAGATGCTAGTAGAAAAGAAAATAGTACAAGTGTACTTGGAACTACAAATCATGATTCCATAAGCAGCTTTGTTCTTCTTCTTTTTCATCCAATAAACTGAAAACATAAAACCAGTTTCCTTTGGTTCTTCACTTCATAGTTGTAGTTCAAAGTAAAGGGTAAAAGGGGAGTTGTTCACTTATCTCATAAGCTTGAGACTATAATTTGTAAACAGGATATTAGTATAAACTGTAGCTAATTGATTTTTCATAACTAAATTTATGCCTTCACATTCATATAGTATATAGTTGGCTTTGAAGATCGTGACACAAAAGAATATGCTTAACCCATCAGTGCAGACTAAAGAAAGCCCGTAAAGAATGAAATAAACAGAATTTTCCTCATTGTACAAATACGGACAAACATCTGGAAATATCAAGTGGCTTTAGAAATCGAGAATGTTAATTCTAGTCTTCAAAGGTCTGCGAAATGGAGTGTGTGCTGTGAAAATCAAAATGTCATTTATTCAAATTTTTAGCTAATTATACAGTTATGAACAACTTAAGACTAACACATAAACAACTTTAATCATTAGATCTTTGATATATAAGCACAGGAAAAAAAACATCAAAAGTTTTAAGTCAGAATTTAGGAAGTCAATTATCCAGATTTTTGGATCCGAGTTCAGGTACTGAATTACATTGAGTTACAATTTTGGAAGTTAAGTGTCATAGGGGACTAAATGTGCGGGTTGAAGAGTTTAAAGGCCACTTACTTATCAATAGCACCTCTCTTAAATTTAATATATGCATCTATCAGATTAAAAGAAGAGATAAACAAAACAGAAGAAACCAACTTAAAAGGATTAGCAAAATGACAAAGAATTTTTTTAAAAAGAACTTCCAAGAATTGGCAAGGAAAGCAACCCAATATTAAGTTGAATGCCCTAGCTTAAAAGGATTCAAGCAATTCTAGAGTGAAAGTTGCATCCGTTACCTCTTAGGATCACAATTGGCTACTTAACTTCTCATGCCTTCTTGAGATCAATTTCTCAGCAGCTTAAAAAAACACAATCCTATACCAAAATCTCCATAAGAACTTTACTCAAGAGAACAATTGTTCCAAAGTACAGAATAGATAATCACCTACTAAAAAAGGTTTAAAACTAAGTTAGGAGTAGGTAGGATAAATTTATAATTGCAGATTTGTAGCAAACAATTCCAATTTCCCTTTTGGAAATGCAAACCGTCTATATACATATTCCACGAGATATATAAATCTTTTCAGCATCTATCTTACTAGGGTACTAAGAATTGAAAGTCGTAGAAACACAAAATGTCAACATCACTATTCTCAAGAGAGCTACATATATGTTTTCAGTGTATCCACAAACTAGTAGAACGGAATGTAATTCATACATCACACTTAAACACCTAGAAATAGGAAATGCTGAGTTAACTAAAGAAAGCTTACCTGGTGAAAAGAGGAGAGGCCGACAAACGGAGGCGGAGAGGCCGGCGAACTGAGGTGGAGAGGCCGGCAAAACAGAGGTGGAGTGCTAGGGCATATCGACGATGTTCAGTTTTGGGAACAAATCGATCTCGGAGGGCACTTACTGTTCTATCGATAGACTAAGGAAGGAGTTGTTATAAAAGGCACAACCGTAGCTTATGGTCAAATAATCCGGGCGTTTTTTTTTGTAACTCTCGAATAACACGTATGTTAATTTTACGGGATATATGGACATACATATAACCCGGGCATGTATACTTACAGGTTATTTTACTATCTTATTCGTTCATATAATCCGGATGAGAAACGCCTGGTTTATAACTTACAAGAACTTTTTTAGAACACTATTATAACTTGTCAATTGAACGTTCGGGTTATTTTTCTATGAGATATTAGGTGATTTTTGTAGTAGTGAAGGGAGGATCCAAATTCAGTTCCCCAGATTCTTTCTCATCATTCCACCATAGGAGCGTAAATTCAGAAACATGAATGGTGGCAAGGGGCACTCTTTCTTCCTCTCCAAGCCCAAGATAATCAAACACTTGTTGGGCCTTCAATTCCCATTCAAAGAAGGCTTCCGGGTCAGACAAACCTGTAAAAGTAGGAACACTCACTTTAGGACCTTGGTGGTGTCGGCGAGGGCGTTGTGGTGGAGCTACCGACTCATCATTGTCTGAAGTTGCAGGTTCATAGCCATAGCGATGAGGAGCCCTTTCATAATGCGTCTGCATCTGAGGAAGTGGTAGTCTTGGAACTTCTATCACTGGCACACGCCTTGGTAGCATAGCTAGCCGCGCATAGGACACACCTTGTTGTGGTGTTGGCGCTTGTGTGGCTGGATGCGGCGGTGCGTTGGATGGGCCGGCCATGTATTGGTTATAGGCGGCTTGTTGGCTGATCAAGGGCACACTTGTAGGCCATGGAGAACCAATACCGGAATTCAACACTTGTAATAGTGTCGTAGCTGCATGGGGCACATAAGGCGGCGATGGAGGATAAGGCATAGGCGGCATAGAGGCATGGACACTCATGGGCACACTTGGATGCCATGTTGTAACTAGAGGTTGTGTGTGACGGCTTTGCTGCGCCCTGGCCATTGCTTCCTCAGGTGTAGGAGTGTGTGATCAGCTGGACCAGCTACTCCTAGAAGATCTTGAACTACGTTGCCTCCGACGCTTCTCTTCCTTAAACCTCTTGTCAATCTTTAGCTCCATATCTTCCAAAAGAGCTTTAAGGGTTGTGATGGTGATAGGAGGGCCATCAAGATCCGTCGGCACTTGCTTGTTTTTCTTCCCGGATCCCTGCAAAGACATGGTGACAGACAAAAGAACAAACAAGAATGAAAGAGGAAAATCACAAAAACATAGAATTTGGTTAAGGTTAGTGATAATCCAAAACGTTCTCTCACTTGCCTCCCTCCTCTTCTTTACACTCTTTGATTTTTCATTTGGGGGTGGACGCTTCTCACTTGTGTTTCACTCACTCTCGCCTCACAAACTGATTTTACAAGATTGTTAAGCCAAGAACAAGCAAACTGAAGTTGGTGAACGCAATTGGTGAACCCAAGAAGCTTTCCGAATCGTTGATGTAGTCCAATCTTGCAAGCAAGTCCTCGTACGGCCGCTGCACAATTCACAAAGACAAACACAACAAGTGATAACAAAACAACTCAAGAAAGTAAGCGCTAGAGCGAGTATTTGGACAACTCAAGGTGAACCCACACAACTCAAAGTTTGGAAGGAAGTGACACAAGGGAAGGATTAGGCTTTTTGGCCTTGTGATGCTACTGATTTGGGGTTCCCTTCAACACGTAGCTACCTTCAAGACTTGGCACCCAGATTTGAGAGAAGGAAAGACGAAGAGAAAAGAAGAGAAGAGAGATGCACAACTCTTGGCTTTGCTTTCTTTTTTCTTTTCTTTTTCACTCCGATTTCTATTTTTTTTGTCGACTTCCTTTTTTCTTAAAATAAAATACAATGCTATGCTCAGCCAATAATTTAACATGTAGGAAATGTTATGACTTGACTTTAAGAGGAGAGAAGAAAAGAAGAAAAAGCCCCTTGGAATTTCGGCTCCTTTCATGGCTGTCTTGAAAAAGCTAGGTGAAAGGGTGGAGTTCCAATTAATAAACTCTTGATGTAAGCTGAATTAAAGCAGCTTGTTTGAATGAGGGATGGCTGGAGTTATTGAAGTGAAGGTGGTTAATGAAAGGATGGGAAAAGAAGACAAAGAGAGTGGAGTGAATGAGGAGTTACTTCACTTAATGCTTCCTTCAAGTGGCAAGTTGGCAACCTTTGGAGTGCCTTCAGCCAATGGAACGTGGGAGGTTGTTTTGAGGTTAAAGATGAGTGTTCAAACTCAGGCAACAGTGGTGGGAAAAATGAAGTTTGGTTTTGATCAAGCAAGGTTCAAACAATTTCCAAATTTTGGGTGCATGCAAGTTCAAACTCAAGAAGCCAATTCGTACCCTCTAACCTTGAGAAACTTACTTCAAGAGGGCTCTGATACCACCTGATGTGTCCCTCGGATCCTTGATCGTCGGTTCTTGAAGTGAAGTCAAAATCGTTGCTACATGGTGGAGAAGTTTGGACAACGACACCTTCCTTGACGATGTTTTGTGTTGAATTCTGTAGAGGGAGAGATGAAACTCCTTGGAATGATTGAGACACGAGCAAGATAGGCAATCCATGACCCAAATGAATCCACACTTGTATCTGGAAAGAGTCCCCTAGGCTTGGATATGGCCACCAAGACGAGAAGAGGTTGCATCGGGTTGACGTTGGATATGCCCACCAACATCTCCTTGGATTCGGTTTGTTTGAAGCCCTTGGATATGTCCACCAAAGGAAACAAACGAGTTATTGATATGGCCACAAGAACAAAAAGAAAAGACGAAAGGAATTCTGGAAAAAGAGAGCTTGAAACTTAACGACAATAAGAGAAAGATGAGTTTGATCTCAAGTTTAGCCAACCCTTGAACAAAATGGACCTCACAAAAGAGAGCTTGAAACTTAACGACAACAAGAAGTTGGTTTTACATGCAACAAACTACTTAAATGGGCCTGACAAAATGGACCAAATCCCAGCCCAAAATAAGAAGTAGGAGCCCACACGCCTAGCCTTCATGCCAGCCTTGAGTGTCTTGATGTCAAGGTGTGCAGTGTCGGTGGAGTCGTAGAGCCATTGAGAGACTCGCTCGTGCCTTTCAAGCCCAACTAGGTCCAAGCCTTCCTTAGGACCAGATGAGCCGATTGGACCCCTCATATGTGCACTGACAACGGGCTCGAGCCAGGAGATGTGAACTAGCCACCTTGGTGTGCTCGACGCTCTTAGTGAGGACTTGGAGATCTCTAGGAATTTGTGCTTCAATTGACCCCAAATTTGGCAGGCGATCTTCTTTAGGCATTTGTTGGACAAGGCTTGAGGCAGAACTTGGATTCTTGGTGGTTGACCCGGGCCAAGCTGAAAACCCTAATCGGGGGCCCGACGCCGAGGTGACGCCATGGCCTTCACCGAGCCATTCCCCTCCAATTGACATGAAACTCGGCATGACCTCCTCATTTGGAAAATCTTGAAGTTTGGCACCACGTGCGCCTCGTGGAGATGAAGTTGGCACGCAGAAGTGAAGAAAGCCCTTCTTGAGTGTCGTCGGGCGACACGCGCTAGACTTGAGAGCAAGCTTGGGGCCGTGTGATGGGTCTCGAGCCTTGATGAGACCCTTGGTCACATCAAGATAGCTGTAAATCCTTGTTTCCATGAGAGTACGAAGGATTTGGAATTGGATTGCCATTTCACGAGGGTGATAGTTCAAAGGGATTTCTTCAGACTGCTTACATACACACTAGTTTGCAGCTAGCTGATGTCATGACAATGTCCCTCGGTCATGCTCAACATGAGTTTTTTTTTATTCTCAAGTCGGGATTTGTGGTCTTCCCACTTTGGGGGGGATATAGAGAACAAAAGAGAAGGCGAGAAAGTTAGTTAGATGTTAATGTGGCAATTAGGCTTAACCGAGATTAGTTAACTGTGGCGGGTTGTTAGTATTATGGTTAGATGGTTGATTTACTTCTAACAAACTTCTAACTCTTCATGTATAAAGCCCAATTGCTGGCCATTGTCACATTTAAGAAAATTTATGGAAAATTTAGCTTCTCAAACACTCTCTCTGATTTCGTAGTTTTGCCTGAATTAGGAATTTCTAATTCATATGATATTCTAGATCTAAGCCTTTTTTTGAAAATTGATCCGACACAGCCTGTTCATCGGCACTTTCCAGTCACCTCCGACGCCGATTCCAAGTCCCGGTGAAAGGTCTCGTTGCATCGAAGCCAACCACACCGGTCTCGACCCATTTGGATTCCGAATGAGCCTTCCAAAAACCACACCTTGCGCGCTATGTTTTATGCTCGGTGAGTTGTCTGATATTTTATTATTATTTTCGGTTAATTTAATTTCAAAAAAATAATCATCTTAGTTAAATTAATTTAGGATTAGTTATAATTAGGATTAAAATTAATCATATTATTTAAATAATGTTTTGATCAGGAAAAACTTTAATATTAACATTATAAAACTATATAATGTATATTGTTAAAATTGGTTATTAGAGGCTATAATTGTGTCGCGTAATCAATTATAAGATAATGTGTGGTGTGTTGAAATTAAATAAGATAAGTGGCGAAAGCACATAATTAATAAACTCTAAGCGATAAGTACAACTTGGAAATCACTTAAGCAGGTCGTCTTTCCAATCTGAATTCACATTATGCGGTGAGGTTGGTCGGACCCAATTATTCAATTGAGTTTATATATGTTGTGGGTTGACTTAAAATGTTATCAAACAAATCATATCTTCTTCCCATAATATCCACATTCATTATCGGTATTTTCTTGGTGTATATCTCTTTGTCCATCTTTCGTTTTAGTGGAAGTATGTTAGTTGTTTATCGTCTATCGGCTTTTATTTCAAATACAATGATAGTAGCTAAATATGACCACATAGAACCTCACATAAAATACCCTTGCTTAGTCTTTGATTAGATTAATCAACCGCTCTTTTTCATGGCATGGTTGGCTGGTGTCTTCCACCCCATACAACACATGAGCCCGCGTGTCTCATGTTATCTATAAGTAACGAATCAGAGAAGAAGGCTTGAAGTTGAAGTTTAGTTTAAAATATTCTCAAAGTAGTTTGTATACAAGGTTTAAATTTAATTTAATAGGTGAAAGGGTTAGATAACCTAGTTATGTAATTTGGGTGTATGTACAGTCTTCTGCTGTAATGTCATATTGTTTTGTAAAACTAGTTTCCTCAATTTACGAGGATAATTTTAATAAAGATTGTTTTTTTTTTATTTCAAAAGTCTTTTGCTACTGTTCCTTATGTTAGAAATGTACTTATATTTACGTATAAATTGATCCAATTAAACCTTGGGTGGCTTTGAACATTAAAGTTTGAGGTCACTGACGTGTCGCATTATCGACATGAGTCAGGGGTGGTACAGTCGCGATACTAAAATGCACAGATTGTCATGGTACAAAATGGCACAGGCTGTCATGATACTGAATGGCATGAACTACCGTGATGCAAAATGGCACAGGCTATCGCGAACTAGAAGGCACAGGCTATCGTGATACAAAATGGCATAGGCTATCGTGATGTTAAAAGGCACATGATGCCAGTATATAAATTCGCACAGGCTACCGCGATACTCAATGGCACAGATTGTCGTGATAAAAAAATGGCATAAGTTGTCGCGGTACTAAATGGAACATGCTACCAAGATACAAAATGGAACATGTTGTTGCGATAATCAAGGGCACATGTTGTCGTAATACAAAAATGAGACAGACTGTTGTGATTCTCAATGGCACATGCTATCGAGATAAAAAATGGTAGAGGTTGACGCGATACTCAATGGAACAGGCTGATGTAATTTTGGACCAAATACAGGCCCAATGGCACATGCTACCGCGATACCCGATGCCGCACACGGCGTCGCCGCCGCTCAAATTAGGGTTTCGCAAAACCTCCATACCAATGACTTCCAAACATAGAAAGGATGGTTTCTACCTTCAAGAAAGGTAAAATTAGGAGCTCATGGAAAATTTCAATCCATTTGGAGGAGAAGTGCTGGATGAAGTTGTAAGAAGTGTGTTTCTAGCGGCACCAGCGCGTGCACCAAACTTGTCCCAGGGTGAGTTTTCAGATGGCTAGTGCGTTTTGGCTTATTTTTGTATATTTAGTGGGAAATGGACCTACCTTAGTCCTGTATAAATTTCAGGTCCATTGGATCCATGAGCTGGGAGAAAGACTACCTACAATTTTAGGGTTTTCTTGAGATTAAGGTTTGACATTCTTGGATTCTATTTATATGGTTTTGCTCTCTAGTTGCTAGGGAGATGTTGAGACTTGATTATTGACATTAAACTTGGAGCTTTAGATTGCAAATCCTTGAGTTTGTCTTATGTTCGGAGTGCCTTATCATGGTGTGTTTATCCAAGTTGTTCGTTCTTGTTTTTGGTACGTTTATCCAAAGACGGTTGTTTTGTTTTGGTGCATTTATGATGTGAATCTGGCTGCGCCACATCAAGGCCAATATGCGAAGAACAAGCCACGCCTAGGAACTAAGGAGTCAAGTGTCGCAGAGAAGCCACCGTCGACGCCATTTGCGTCATCACTTGCCCCTCGCAACCCAGCAAACCAAACTACTCCAAATGCCTCCAAATTTCTACCACATGATTCTCATGCCCCAAGATGCCTATGGATATTAGGAATGTCGAGCAAAGTGGAGGTTGGCTCAGAGATGGCTCAAGAGCAAGGAATGTCCCCGACGCCGGCAATATCACGCTTTTGTTTCGAGGCGTTCTCCAAAATGGCTCATTCCTTTAGGCCCAAGTTTAGTGGAAAGAAGTCCCATGAAGTCCACAATAACATATCCAAATATTAGCCCATTTGGAGCTGGAACACCTGCTGATCATTAAGTCACTTCAATTAGTGTTTTTCACTTAAGACTCTTGATATTTCTCATCATTGTAACTCTTGGTATTTCTTTCCTTTAAATACTTGAACTTGCAGCCGCATGTTTTATCTGAATATATTCTTGAGTTTTCCTCTGAAAAACTTTGAGAAACCATTAGGTTTGACGTCTTGTTTGGTGAGTCTATCCAAACACCGTTGTAGTCCGATTCGTGGTGAGTTTATCCACTAATTTGAATACAACTTCTTTTGGCCAATTTGGTGCATATATCCAAACTTGTCCAGTTGCTTATCCCATCAATTCTCCTTCACATTTCCATCCAAATCCATCGTTCCACACCATTTCATCATCAACACTTTGTTGCTCTCAGATTCGTTCACAAGAGTGTCTTCACCGGCTTGAGGGGCGATCATTTCCTTGACCAGATGGAGATCCTCAACCAAGGACCTATCAAGTGGTATCAGAGCCCTTCCTCAATGTAAGTGATTGAAAACCCTCGTTTTAATCTTGCAAGAAAATTGTGCAAATCCATCGACAAGTTGTTCTAGCCTTTTGTGTGTTGTGCTCGATTTCTTGCATATGTTTTCTGCAAATTCGTGGTTGTTTGCTGCATTGGTTTGAGGTTTAAGACAACCTCTTGAGGTTCCTAAACTGAAAGCTTCATTAAAAGAACAATTATTTCAGCCCACAACTTCATTAATAAGAGTTGCATTAAGTGAAGTACATTAAACCTCCATTCATTCCCATTTTGGCATTGATTGTTTCCTTGTTTCCTTATTCACGTCCTATACCTGAGCATTTTATGCAAATTATAAGGTTCAAATTAAGGCAAACAAGATACAGGAAAAGTGCTTAGTCCCACGTCTAAAATTCAGTTGAGAAGTGGACGTTAAAAGCACCTTTGTGCAAGTGATTTGTGTTTTCTGTTTTGCTAAGCTAAGTTGTGACTCAAAGAGAAGTGTCTTGTAAAAAAAATCAAGTAATCAAGCCCGAGAAAGAGTGGTTGGATCTAGAAATACCCGGCCTACGTAACAAAAGGGAAGGCCATAGAAACATTAGACCAACCAAGAAAGAAACGAGCATAAGTAAAGTGTTGCAAAGTTTTTCTTGTTGTGCAAATTGAAAGTTGTAAGGGACGAAGTACCTAGTAGCTTCTTACGTGTCTTGGTTTGTGTCTATTATAATTTTATAAGTGCTTAAGTTCGTGTGGAATAAAGCTTGCCTTGACCAAACACAATTCTAGCCCTACCTTGCACTTAGAGAACGTTTTGCATAACTTTGTTGTGGATTTTCAAAAGTTGGTTTTTGTGACTGCCTTTGTGGAGGCCTTGTGCTATTTGTGTGGGTCATAGTGAGGATCTTAAGCAGTCTTGGAGGTACCTCTTGAAGCCTTGGCCAGCTGCAAAGACGAGTGTGTTAAGCTAAGGACTTGAGGTAAGCACTTGTCCTCATTTGTCCATTCAGGTTTGCTCTAATTTTGTTTGCTACGTGTATTGTGTGAGTTGTGCAGAATGTCTCACCAAAAGGACAAGGGAGTCATGAACAATGCTAATGAGGCAAGACTTGTGCCTCTTGAAGACATCCAGTCCATAATTGAGAAGCTTCGGCTTGATCTTTTGCAAGCCATTGATGACAAGTTGGAGAAGAGGCTTGGGAGTTCTAAGAGTGGGAGTGATGAAGAAGAGTCTCAAGGATCTCCAAGAGGGGAGGACCTTCAAAAAGACTTTCATGAAGCCGACACTTCCAACCAGCCAAGAGTGCATTCCCATCCTCAAGGGTGAGCTCCTGGCCCTAAGTTCTTTCAAGACGACATGGAGAATCCTTTCTACCCAGAGGCTAAGCATCCCCTCTCCCCAAGGCATCACACCACCACCACTCAGCCCGTACTTGAGAGGATGAGTCGAAGGCCTTATCAACAACCACATTGACCTTTGATGATGCCAATGCGTGGTCCCTTTGAGCCACCACAAGACCAAAGGGAATGAGTGAGAGCCCGAGAAGCTACTCCAAGGGAGCCAATGCAAAGAAGCCGAGGCTATGGCTACCAAGAGGAGAAAGAGAGGGTCCATGGAAGAGAGCACCACCATGGGATCAAGTTGACAATACAACCCTTTGTCGGTACATCCGACGTTGAGGCCTTTCTTGATTGGCTATCTAAGACCAAGTCCATCTTCGACTACTACCACTACTCGGGTGCCCAAAGAGTTTCCATTGCCACCATCCAGTTCACAGAGTTTGCTTACTCATTGTGGGTGGAAGACAAGGAAGAAAGAGCCTACAACAACTACCCCCCTATCTCCACATGGAATGAGCTCAAGGAGGCCATGCAATTCAGACTTGTGCCCTCCGATTATGTGAACAAGATTCATGTGAAGCTTGAGAGGGTGAAGCAAGGGGGAGGAACTCCGAAAAAGTTCTTTAAAGAACTCAAACACCTTATTCAGATCTGGGGTGCATTTCCCAGATAGCTACATTGTGTCCAAGTTCATAGGTGGCTTGAACCTGAACATTGGTCAAATTGTTGATTTGGAAAGGTTTGGGCCAAATGTGCAGATTGAGGAAGTGTTGCATTATGCCATACAAGTATACCAAAGCTTTCAAAAGAAGAAGATCACTCCTAGCACAAGGCCATGGGGAACTTCATCCAATTCTCATTCATCTTCATCCAACCTTAGGTGGCCTAAGCCTAAGTATGACCAAGCTGAGCACCACCTAGACGTGAGGTGTCCCATCATGAGCAAGCTCCTAGAAAGGAAGATATGACACGTGCTAAGGACCTGAAGTGCTACAAGTGCCATGGAAGAGGGCATTTTGCAAAAGATCCAACTAGAAGGCAAGTGCTCTTGAATGCGCATGGAGACTACATTTCATAAGATGAGCATGAGGAAGATGTGGAAGAAGTGAAATCAGCTAAGGAGGAAGAGATCCATGCCACAGCTGCCATTGGAGAGTGTTTTGTGATCTCTAAAGTGAAAGAAGAGCCTTTTGATCCAAGGTATGATACCTACGCAAACATGGAGCCAATATATGATGGAGATGAGCTTTTGGAGATGCCTCCTATGTTTGATGAAGAAGAGCTTTTCAAGACGCCTCCAATATTTGATGAAGAAGAGCTTGTGAAGGTGCCTTTTGTAGAACTCACTCCCATGGTTGACTATGGCCAACGAGAGAAAAGCTTCCACCACTTGTGCACCATTGCTGGCCATGACCAACCTTTCTTGGCCTTGGTTGATAGTGGAATTGATCAAAATGCAATTTCTAAGTCTGTGGTTCAAAGGTTAGGTCTTGTGACTCAGCCACAAAGTCCACCACTTGTGATAGGATGGGTAAATGAAGGTCATAAGATCAACGTGGATAAGAAAGTTCATGTAAGCTTTAGCTTGGGAGCCTACTCGGATATGGAAACATTTGTGGTGATACCTACCCATGCATTTGATCTCATCTTAGGGCGACCATGGCAGTTCAACCTCAACGTCATCCATGAAGGTCGTCTCAATGTGAACCATGTGAATAAAGACAGTGTGTGGTACCGATTGGAGGCCATGGGTGTAGAAGCATTGAAGGAGGCTAGGAAGCGTTCCATGAGCTTGGTTCATAAGAAGAAGAAACCATGGGTATGTCAACTACACCATGAGCTTTGCAAGCAACCTAGACCCAACGAGAAGAGTCAAGTCCATGCCTTCAAGTCATCCATTTTTCTCAAACCTCACGAGATGACCAAGCTGCTCACAAAAGAAAAGGGAGTCTTCTTGCCTATTTCTCTTGCTTTACATATGAGTCTAAAGGTACACTTCCAAAGATATCATGTTTATCTCTTTTATGTCCTTGGAATTTTATCTAGTCATTCGCATGCTATTCATCCAAGTGAAACTCTAGGAGATAGGTTGCATATAAAGAAGGGGAGTCCCCTCAAAATCATATTTTTGCATTCTAGGAGAGTACATACAGTCATGGGTAGGGCTAGAAACTTTGTGTACTTGGGTGTTTTTGAGAAACCTTGCTATTTAACGTTTGGTAGTGTAGGTCGCGTTGATTCGAGGTCGAATCCTCTTCAAGGGAGAGAGGATGATGTGACTCTGCTTGCGCTAAATCAAGGTCAATATGCCAAGAACAAGCCATACCTAGGAACTAAGGAGTCAAGTGTCGCAGAGAAGCCACCGCCGACGCCATTCGCGCCATCACTTGCCCCTCGCAACCCACCAAGCCAAACTACTCCAAATGCCTCTAAATTTCTACCACGTGATTCTCATGTCCCAAGATGCCTATGGAGATTAGGAGTGCTGAGCAAAGTAGAGGTTGGCTCGGAGATGGCTTAAGAGCAAGGAATGTCCCCGAAGCCGACAATGTCACGATTGTGTTTCGAGGCTTTCTCCAAATTGATTCTCATGTCCCAAGATGCCTATGGAGATTAGTGTTTTTCACTTAAGACTCTTGATATTTCTCATCATTGTAACTCTTGGTATTTCTTTCCTTTAAATACTTGAACTTGCAGCCATTGTTAGGCACGTTTTATCTGAATATATTCTTGAGTTTTCATCTGAAAAACTTTGAGAAATCATTAGGTTTGACGTCTTGTTTGGTGAGTCTATCCAAACACCGTTGTAGTTCGATTCGTGGTGATTTTATCCACTAATTTGAATACAACTTCTTCCGGCCACTTTGGTGCGTATATCCAAACTTGTCCAGTTGCTTATCCTATCAATTCTCCTTCACATTTCCATCCAAATCCATCGTTCTATACCATTTCATCATCAACACTTTGTTGCTCTCAGATTCGTTCACAATAGTGTCTTCACCGGCTTGAGGGGCGATCATTTCCTTGATCAGCTGGAGATCCTCAACCATGGACCTATTAGTTTATCCTTGGAGACAAGGTTTGTGATATCTTGTTATTTTTTATTTGTGTTATCATAGCTGTGTTTAAGTTATAAATTGCAAAGGAAAATTTCGAACTTGACAGAGAAATAGAGTTGGAGCTTATATAAATCTTGACTTTGCTAAAAGAAAAAGGAGAGAAGCTTAGAAAAACTCGGACTCCACAAAAAAGAAGAGAAGTCAAGCAAGGCCTATTTTTAGTACGTGTACAAACTTCATAAAATATATCTAAGTTGTGTCTTGACCATGGTGCCCGTGCCTTTTTCCTATCTAAACGCTATCCATCCCAAACCCTAGTCGAGCACTACTTGCTTCTGTTTGATTTTGAAAATTTGCTTGGTTTTTCCTTTAGCTTTGTGAGATATTCTTTTGATTGCACTCACCTAGGTCAAGTGAAGGATTTGAAATTAGCTAGTAAAGTGCACAACATGATACTCTTGGGAATTACGGATTTGGTTCGTGGAAAGGTACTTTCTTTAGCCTTAAACTTGGTGAATTATTTTGTTTAAGACTAACTTCCCGTGCTTTTTGTTTTGTGAGTGTCTAGGCTAGTTTTCTGTTCTTCTTTTGTTTTATTTTGTTTAGTTGATGTACAGGGGAACTTAGGCAAAGTGCTGAAGGAAACCCTTAGGAAAGAAGATAGGTCACTCACCTTGAGTGACCTCCTAACTTTACTTACCGCCTTGACATCCTTGGAGTCATCGATGAGAAGGTAGACCAACGGCTCGGGCAATGTTAATGGGACTCCACCCATGAGGAGAGACTTGGCTCCTCTCAAGGAGTTAGGTTTCAAGACGACTTCCAAGAGGACGGGCCATCCTACCAACCAAGAGGGTGTTTTAGGACTTCAAGAAGAAGACTTGGAGAATCCTTTTTCTCCAGAGGCCAAACGTAGGGTTCCTTCAAGATTCCAAGGGCAGTTCACATGCCCTATCTTTACAGGGATGCTAAGGCGACCCTACCAAGCTCCAGCTAGCTCTACCATGTGACCTCACCTTGAGATAGGTCACTCTTAGGAAAGAAGATAGGTCACTCACCTTGAGTGACCTCCTAACTTTACTTACCTCCTTGACATCCTTGGAGTCATCGATGAGATAGTAGACCAACGGCTCGGGCAATGATAGTGGGACTCCACCCATGAGGAGAGACTTGGCTCCTCTCAAGGAGTTAGGTTTCAAGACGACTTCCAAGAGGATGGGCCATCCTACCAGCCAAGAGGGTGTTTTAGGACTCAAAGACCCCCAAGTGTCCCAGCTAACCTTCAAGAAGAAGACTTGGAGAATCCTTTTTCCCCAGAGGCCAAACGTAGGGTTCCTTCAAGATTCCAAGGGCAGTTCACATGCCCTATATTTACAGGGATGCTAAGGCGACCCTACCAAGCTCCAGCTAGCCCTACCATGTTGCCAAGACGTGTGCCCCTTAATCCATGTGATTTTCGACAAAAGGGCGAGACTTAAAGACATTAAGCCGAGGATTCAAGTGCATGAGGACCGAGGCTATGATTATGGAGACAATGATAGGAGTCAAGGGGGATATCAACATCATGGTGTGAAGCTTACCATCCAGCCCTTTGTGGGGACAATCGACGTGGAGGCCTATCTAGATTGGGAGTCCAAGACCGAGTCCATCTTCGAATACTATGGCTATACCGACGCTCAAAGGGTAGCCATTGCCGTTATGCACTTCACGGACTTCACCTTTTCATGGTGGAAGGAGGATAAGGAAGAAAGGGTTCACAACCGCTACCCTCTAATAACCACATGTGACTTAAGGAGGCTCTTCAGTTCATATTTGTACCCAAAGACTATGTGGATAAAGTCGAGGTGAAGTTGGAAAGGGTTAAACAAGGTGCAAGAGCTTCATAGGAGTTTTACAAGGAGCTCAAACAACATGTTTTTCGTTCGGGAGTTCAATTCCCTAAGAGGTATGAGATCTCTAAGATGAATGGTGGTTTAAACGCTGATGTTGCTGCTCATATAAATATGCAGAGATTTGGCCCAAGCGTTAAAATTGAAGAGGTGTTGCACTATGCTACTCAAGTGCACCAAAATTCGCAAAAGAGGAAGTCGAGCAGTAGCTCACGAACTTGGAGTTCAAGCTTGCCTTCTAGCTCCTTAATTCAGCTGCCTAGCCACAAAGAACAAAAGAGTGAGCCAAGCAAGGCAATGCCAAGGCGTGACCCCCACCAACAGTCCAAAACCCAAGAGTGAAGACATGTCTCGCGCTAGAGATGTTAAGTGTTACAAGTGCATAGGAGGATGACACTTTGCTCATGATTTCCTATGAGGAGACAAGTTCTCCTTAAAGATTATGGCGAATATGATTCGGAGGATGAGAAGGAAGAGGAGGGTTGAAGAAGAGGCTAAGAAGTGCATGTCACTTCCTCCGTGAGAGAGTGCTTTGTGATTTCCAAGCCATCTTTTGATGATTACGGGTCCATGGACAAAAACGGAACTCCCCATTGACTTAGACCAATGCTCTCAAAGTTTCCATCACCTATGCACAATTGCAGGTCATGCGCAACAATTCATAACTTTGGTGGATAGTGGAAGCGACCACAATGTGATATCGGAATCGGTGGTACAAACGCTGGGACTTGAGACCATTCCTCAAGCTTCACCAATTGTTTTTGGATGGGTCAGCGAAGGCCGTAGAATGGTGGTGGATAAAATGGCCTACGTGAGCTTTGGGATGGGAACTTATTCAGATTCGGCCCTACTATCGGTTATGCCTTGCAACCCGTGTGATCTTATCTTGGGCCAACCGTGGCAATTTGATCTTGATGTCATCCATAAATGACGAAGAAACTTGAACCACTTTGTGAGGGACAATGAGTGGCACTGCTTAAGGGAATTGAGTGTGGAGGACTTGCAACGGGCTCGGTGGGACGCCTACAACACCCTTGGCCCCATGGAAAGAAATCCAAGGACATACCGTTGGCCCCACTTCATGTCATCTAGGGCTGACACCAAGACCAACGGGCATATTCTAGTTCCTCATGAGATGATCAAACGACCTTCAAGCGCTAAGGGAGTTTTCTTGCCAATGAATTTTTTAATGCAAATTAGTTTTAAAGCACACTTCTTGATTTTCATGCTGATGTCACTTATTTCCTTAGGATTCTATCTAGTCATTCACATGCTATTTTTCCAAGTATAACTCAAAGAGATTGGTTGCATATTAAAAAGGGGAGTCCCTTCAAAATTTCACTTGCGCATTCTAGACGCACACATTAAGTTTTGTGTAGTCCAAGTAATTTCTCTTATATTGGCGTGTTTGAGAAACCTTATTACTTGGTCTTTTTTTATGCAGGTTGTGTGGATTCGAGGTCAAATCCTCTTCAAGAAGGAGAAGATGATGTGATTCTAGATCATATCAAGGTCCAAGGTACTCAAGCCAATTCCAAGCATCGCACCAATGCCCCTACGCCACACCGACACCGTTGTCGCTCAAATTAGGGTTTTTCAAAACCTCTGTAGCACCAACTTCCAAACTGGACAAAGATTGTATCCACATTCAATATAGGCCAAATGAGGACCGTGCAAGTTGTTCTGCAAAGTGTTATGCTTAGAGCTGTCAAAAATGCACGGTCTAGTACGAGACCGTCCGAACTTCCATGTATGTTTATGGGAAAACCAAAGCCTAACACGAACAATATCTATTAGCCTTCGGACCACTCGGACGAGAATCACCATCAAAGCAAGAAAGCCAGATCGCCTTTATGACCAACGAGCGACGAATCGCCTACTAGCCTAATGGACAATGTCTCATTCATAAGTCAACGAAGGCACTGAATTACAAGTCGTGGGGGGAAAACCTGGATCATAACAAAGTCATCAATCAATGCATCTAGTATGACACCAAGAGCACTAAAGCCAATATAATGAATAATATCCACTATGTTGCACATATGTGTCGTGCATATTTTTCTATAATCATGTCTACAAATGCATCTAGTATTACATGCTCTCACCAATGTTATTTAAAATCCTCGCTAGAGACACTACTTTCTACAACCCATGTTAGAATAATGGAAGAGAAAGGGACCACGCACCCACACGTGCGGACTAGACGATCACAAACTAATGAAAGGCTACATCTAAGCCTAGCTCAAAAGAAATATTACAAAGATCAACTTTCTTAACCACATTTGGTTCTTAAGAAACCTGATAGGCATTTGTGGATTTAAAATTAATATCTTTATTTTATTAAATATCATTATCAATCAATGGTGTTTAAATTGCTATAATACCCAAAAGTCCATTAAGGGCTCTCAGAGATAATTAATTGTTCTCCAAGAATAAGGTATGTTATTTAAAGCCCTTTCAACATTGATGATCACATTCAGAACTCTCTATGAAAAACCCTAGCATTCATTCAAAAATTCAAGATCTTACTTGAGTGACGAAGGTAAAACGGGGGACAAAGTCCCGCCTTTGTCTTTTTTTCTCTATTCGCAAACCACTGGAAGGCAAGTCAGAGGGAGCCTACGATCACCCGGAGTTGCGGGTTCTCATCATCAATATCTAATTTATTGTGGTGCAGATTTTACAACCACATCAAATATAATGTTTTTAATTATTATTAGTTTCTATGTGATTAATTGTATTAAAGATTGAATTTTATTTCTTAGGCTCAACCTGATATCTATTTTTGTATGATCATGTTTTCAACATTATATAATTTTTATTATTGTCTGTTATTAATTATATAAAAGATTTTTTTTTGTCTTATTAATCATCAGTTCTAACCGTGTCGTTTTATATCCAAATTAGGTAACTCATGGCCTAATTTTGAGCGAATCCACCTAATATTAATTTTTTCGTACATGCTGTTAGGAAGATTCAAATTGGAATATTTTGAACAAGGAGTATACCAGTGTACTATTATAGGAGTTTGGATCATATGCGGAGCACTCTTCCCGTGCGGACGTGCGGAGCATGCACTTTAGGGCCTTATTTGTGCACTTTAATGTCTTATTTGTGCACTTTTTCAAAAAAAAAAATTCTTTTACAAATTGTTTTCCAAGCATTTTTCAATTTTTTTGCAAAAGTGCACAAATAAGGCTCTAAAGTGCACAAATAAGGCCCTATAGTGCATGTCCACACGTCCGTACGGGAAGAGTGCTCCGCACCGGAACCGCACTCACTATTATAGACCAACTAACCAACTAAATACTTACATATGAAAGGTTGATTTAGGCCGGCCGGGCTAATGTAAACATGGCTAATGTAAACAGGCTTCATGTAACAATAATTATATTTGATTCCGTAGATAAATCTATAGAAGGTTTAAATTTCTATATCGAAGCCACATGGTATGTACTTTGTAACATTGAAATTGCATAATGAAGGTTCAACCATCAGCAATTTTGGTATGAGATTTAGGGATCATTAAATGATTCAAATACACATTAATCAGTCATGCCTATTATTTTATACTAGAAATCAGAGCCCGTGCCGTTTGTGTAATTTTGAGATATTTTTTCTGCTAGAATTAGAATTATAGTTTTGAATTGAAGTGGAAGTTCGGTTATGTATGGATGCTTTCGTGTTTTATGTGTTTTTGTGTTGAAGATGTAAGAGATATATATGTTCAAAATAGTTTTTTTAATGTGCATTACATGTGTTTATTCAATGTCAGACAAGCGTTTTTTAGGCCAAAATCATTTCGAGTGTATTAGATATTTTTAATATGAAGCAATGAAATGAAGAGTAGCAAACCCAACAAATGTGAAGTTAATGAAATGTAATTTTTCATATTCAAATACAACATGTTTAATGAAACGGGCTGGCCATTTTTTTTTAATGATTTGGTCAAAAAGAATTTGCAGGTATTTTGTTTGCTTATTCACAGATCTTCGAACATGAGTCACACCAGAACTGGTCACCAACCTTACTAACTCCTTTTTTGCAATTGCCCATGGCACACGAAAAATAGTACCAGCCGAATTTTGTCCTAACGTTCTCAATCTTCACTTTACAATGGAGGGTTATAGATTCCTATCATCACAAAAGGTGAGTAAGTAATTGTGTCACAACTATGCATTAAATAAGTCATAGTAGGATTTGCTGAAAACTCGCCTTTTGATTGTCTTCTTTTTGCTCCCTCCCTAGGTGCAACAACTGTAGGAGCATTCCCTCTTTTGGGACTTGGGGCCCGAGTGGACGTGGCATAGCAGGAAGGTCTGCGTTGCTGGAGCGAAAATGTAATAAGTAAGTGGCGCAGTTTAAAAAATATGATAAGTTTAAGAACAAAACATTGTACGTCATCAATGTCTTAAATTCTTGGATCTCTAAAATTTCTTCCCCATCATGTATCAATGTTGCTGAAGTGCTTGATAAGTATATCTCTCATGTACATACATGAATGAAATGAGATGGAGAAAGTATACGAATATACTTAAATGGTTCAGCAAGCTATATTAAATGCAACAAAATAATTATTCTTTTTTGTTTCTGTCATTTCAGGTTACTCATACGGGTTTCGGCCCCGGGGTGTAGTACAATGTAAATCGATTACCATTGAGTGAGAAAAACATAGGCATGTTGAGGAAGGAAACAAATCAGGGGATCCAAAACTGCTTTGGTAGCCAAGAACTAAAGTGGGAATGACATAGCAAAGAGGTTTTGCAGCAAACAATATGAAACAACAGAATCGAGACTATTATTTTGTAATAATGGCGACTAAAACAGATAATTTCAGTCTCAAACATTCGTCTATTTTTATTAACTTGGTATACTATTTTTATAAAACTTATATCTGGGTAAAAAAGTTGATTGCCTCAACATTTCTCACTCACATTCCTGTGGCCCTTGAGAGTAAAGCAAGAATTAGAACAAAATAAAAACTAAAATAGTGATATAACATATACAAATAAGTCACATGACTCATGTCAATACATGATTAGTCAATACCATGTATTGTTTCAACTATTGAAGTCTTTAAAAGGTAAAATTGTGTGTATGATTAGGCCTATGGACTATGATTAAAATGGCAACAAACCAAACTCATTTGCCATATTTCCTTATTCCATTTCCATTGATGAAATGATACACAACACAAGAAGCCGGCTTCCCCGTTTAAACTTAGCTTTCATGCAAAACCCCTTTGTATAAATGTGATTGTGTCCCCTACATAAGCCTTTCTCAATTAATCCTACATCTCAAATATAGTTGTGATTTTAGACGTTTAGTTCATAAGTTTTGTTAAGAAATGTTTGTTAATTTATTATTTTAGTAAATGGTTTACTGATGGTTTATCAGTTGTTTATTTCTTTCCATACGAATTTTTTAATTACATAAAAATAAGGTGGCGTATATTTTGTAATAGTTATGTAAATGGGAAATGATATTTTTTAATGAAAGAATAAATAATAAATTAAACATTTATGATTTGATAAATTGCACTCTACTCTGACTCTGAGCACTTCGCATCTTGTTTTGCTCTTCTGTCTTCACACTCTTCACCTCCCTCCTCGCCTTAGATCACTTCAGATCTCCCAATACAATCCACGATTAAACTTTCCCCCACTTTACACACGAAATTCTCCGACTGGGATCAAAATTGAGGGAGAAGAAACCTCCTTCACACAAGGAACGAATCAAGTACACTGTCGTCACCCAATTTATAGCTTTCACATTCAAGAAACCAGGGTGTACCCCAAAACCCACTCTCTCTATAAGATCGAATTAGGGCGTATACATTGGACATTGGGGTTTAAGTGCTCAGGCCTACATTTGCACTGTTTTGATTATATCTGATCGTAGGCGAGTGTATAGATTTCAGGGGGTTAATCTGTGGGAAGTGGTGGCGACTAAAGGATGAGACGATGAGTGCCCAAGTATCGGCGCCCGGTTCGGAACTGGCTTTCCTATTGGATCTAGGCGATCATTGGATTGTTTTTCTTTGCCGGGTTGATCATGTTCATGGGTCACCATAATCATCATCAAGATGAGGTTCCTCAACACGCGACGGTCAGTGAACAAATCCCCCACTTGAGCCTTCTAATCTTATCTTGATTAATTTGTTATTCTTTTTTCCCTTGTTCGTGCTCTCTTGGAATTATTGCTTTGTTGTGGCGGTGGGTGTTGCTAATTTTGTGTCGGCTAAGATATAGTTTACTTGTTTGAAAGTTCTTCACCTAATCTTGTTCAGTTCATGTTGTTGGGCTTCGAAACATGAACTGGGAGATGTTCAAATGAAGAGTGTGGAAAAGCCTGTTTTTTCCTTGTAGGAGCACTTATGTATTGTAAAGGTTGGCACTTGAGCATTGTGATGTATGTTTGGAAGCTGATTTCTAAATTGCCATTATATGGTATAGTTTGGGTGGGAAGTTTTGTAGGTTTATATCACTTGTAGGAACCCCATTTTAGGACAGTTCTGGGAAGTGGGTTATGATTCAAGGGTAAATTTGCCTTCGTGGCGGGTTAGGTAGAAGGCCTAACCTCAAGTTATGTACTTATTATTGCATTCGCTAGTCTTTCCTACCCTCAATGTGGGGATTTACGCATAAATAAATTTCAAAGCACTATAATATGTACCTTTCCACTCTTTCACATGCATGCCGGGCAAAATGAGGATGTACTTCTGCTGCGCTTTAGCATTTCTCTCAACAAACTCATGGCATAGGATGCCCCACAGCGTCACTCGGATGTGTCGGCCTCTGCATAGGGTAGGAGGTAAAGGAAGGTTGGTGTCAACAATATGTTCAAGAAACATCTTTGCTGTCATGGGTAAGGCAAAATAGCAACGCACCTTTCATTTTGAATATGAATATCCAGCAACTGCGAATTGTTTCTAGTTGGATTGATTTGCCCAATACAAATCACGATTCCTATCACATCTGCACAATATTGAATCAAGAGTTAGTATGAAATGCTCACTTTGTCGTGCTTCAACATTTCAGATTTATGAATAAATTCATACCGAGAAGGAACGTGGACCCATTCAAAGCAATATCCTCAAACGGTGTTAGTTGAAAGGGATATCGCTGGAACATGGAAGAATCACATTCAATGTTCTTCACTACGGTATTGCCTTCCAGCTGGATGCAATGTTTATCGCTGTTTCGCACGCGGAATTTGTCTTTGTTTGGCTTAACGGTAAACCCTTTAATGGTGCAACAATTACCTTCTTCTAGCTTCGTTGCAAAACGATGTGCTATCCCACTCCATGCAGTACAATGTATAACCCTTCCCTAGGGTAGATACCAATAAAAATGAAAATTTGAACAACAGCTTAAGATTTGTTTTTTTTTTCCAACTGGAAACTATTTCAACAAACTTAGATTTCATTTTTTGAGCAGTTCCCCCACCCAAAAAAACAGTGAAGCCTTACTAATGTATTTCTTGGAGATGGATTCTTAGTATTGACCAACTGAAATCTAAGTATTCGTCCTTCTTAAGTTCTAAGGCAGTCACAAGGTACACATGATAGATTTCTATTAGGTAAATCACAAAATAGGTTGTACTTTCTTGTCAAGGCATAATATAGAGGTTGTTGTTAAATGATCATTTACCTGATCGACTGAAATCTTTGGGGTTGTTCAACTTTACATTTCTATTCGACATGATAGATCTGGTAAAAGATGTTGTCAGTTGATCTGGCTAAATGATTTGGAAAAAAATCAAGTCTTCAACCAGTAATATCTTTGGGGTTGTTCAACTTTACATTTCTATTCGACATGATGTAGGGACGGCTAAATGATCTGGTAAGTGGATATATGATAGCTTTCATCAATCTCAGGTGTGTGGATGCTTCTGTTAACTTAATAAGAGAGATGGTGTGCTTTGGTGAATTAAGTTTGGGTTTCATGCAACCTGTTCAAATTCCAGGAGCAAAATATTGTACCCTCACTCAGAAAAGCTTTAAGGGATGTTGCTATGGAGAAGGATGCAACAGTAGGTGCACGGGTAGTCTGAAAATTTAAAGTGTTGTATTTTTCTTCTTCTAGGTTCTAAGATATTTGAGTTTTTTCCTGCATTTGTGAAATCCTTTATACTTGTGTAGGAGGATCTTTCTACACATATGCGAACGATGAAGAAGCGTTTAAAGGATGCTGAAGAGGAACAATATAGAGTATGAACATTCATCTTGTGTGACTTCACTCCACGATTCCCATCTCTATGGGCTAATGATGATCTTTATGCAGGCTGAAGAAGATGCAGCTTCCTTGAGAGCTGAGCTAAACTCAATGCAGCAACATGCAATTAATAGTAGTACACTTGGAGGAATAGCTTCAACGGGGAACCCAATGAGCCATGTCCAGGCTTTTGAAGAGGAGTTAGCAAATTTGAGATCTAAATTAGAGGTTTTTTTTTGAAAAGCTAAATTAGAGGTTGTTGTTGACTTATAGAATATTGTGATACATGTTTATATTGCTAAAATAAATTATCCTATAATTCTTTGTTCATTAATAGCTACAATCACAATTGAGGCTGCAAGAGGCACACAAGTTGGTAGAAGAGCAAGGTCGAGTTTCCGCTCTCCAATCCGAAAAGAAGGATTTAGAGGAAAAGCTTGATAGTCTAAGTAAAGCAACAACAGGTACCAACCATACTTGTATAAATGTAATAGCCTGTTTTAGTGCGTGCGTAGACTGTGGCGTCGAAGTGGTAAATAGATCTGTTATAATACTACTATATCTAGTATTTCTGGGTTTGAACAATAAAGTTTCTCCTGTGATGTCCAGTGTACTAACATGTGGTAAAGTAAAATGGTGATTATTTGCGGGCAGTTTTTTCACAAGCTTCACCTTGCATCTTTTGTCTTATTTTCTAATGTGATTTGGGGATGGAATAGCAGTTATGTAGGTCTATACTGCTACAATAGAGGTATACTTTCTTTTTTCAATCTTTTCTTAGCTGTCTTTTCTTTTTATGTGGAAGAAATATATTGTAATTTTTTTATATTGTGGCCTTTTATTAATTAGCAATGAATTACCTTAGAAATTGTACCCTTGTCACTGTTTATTTTTTTTGTTAGCTGATAAGCACTACTTTGTAGGGCTTAAGTAAGAGTCATTAGAGGTTTTATTGGTGCCATTCGGGTAGATTTAGACACATTCATGTGCATGGCGTGTGGGGGCAAAGTTTGGTGATTAACTGGCCACGCGAGGCGAACCAGCTTAATTAAGCAATTCACGTGAAGCTGGAAGGATGATGGGCCCATTTGGAAATGAAAGAAAGGCCCATGAATTAGGCCCACCGAGAATTCCGCGCGAGAGAGCTGGAGAATTGAAGAATTGGAAGCGGAAGATGATGCAGGCGTGATGAAGCAGCTGGAATGCAATTGGAGATGGGCCGAATTGCAGAAGTGGGCCGTGCTTCGTGAGTTGGATCGAGAGAGAGAGAGAGCTGCTAGGTGGGCCGAAGCTGCCAATTGAAGAGACCGAGACCGAGCAACTGCTGAACGATTATTGAAGGCCGAGACGTGATTAATTCCCCAATTTCGGTTGTTTACTTATTATTATTATTATTACTATTTTGTTTTAGGTTAATTTAGATTTTATTTCCTTTAGTATATTAGGGTTGAGAAAAGGCTTGTTTGCCTATCTTGGATAATCATCTTTTTCTTTGAACCCTAATTTCTTTCTACGTACTTACTATGAAGAACTAAGCCCCCTGGCTTAGTCAGACGCTGAAGCTTTCGTTTCGATAAAGTTGTGAGATTCTCGTTTTTATCTATTGCATGGTTTTTATCTTTCTCTTGCTTAAGTTGTTTATGATTGATATTGATAATCTCTATTTGGACGCATCTATGGTTTGTTGTTATTGATTGATTGCTAGATTTAGATTGTTACTGGTTGAGCATATCTATTTCAGAGTAGCAACTGCATCGTATTAGTAACTGGTTGTGCTAATCTTATGCAGAAGAGAATTGATTTACATTCTAGGATAAAAGCTGGTTGTTTTATGCTAGAATTGTATCCAACTATATTCCTATCCGTAAGGCTGCTGTTAAACTGAATCTTGATAGTTTCAGGGTTGTTTAATTAGTTAGTGCTAATAGTATCTGGTTGTGCTATTAGTTATATCTGAAAATGAATTAGAATTTCCATTGCATGAGATTTTGAATGAGTATCTATGATCAACTTGTCATACGAATAGTGGATGTTGTTTGACTAAGTGCTTTTCCCTATCACTGATTTCATCATATTTTACTTTGTTTACTTTTGCATGCTTAGATTACTTAAAAAAACAAAACCCCCATTTGGTTACTTTAGTTTGACATACAAATTGCATATTAAGATAGAATTCGCCTCCCTGTGGATTCGACCTGTACGTACCTAGGACTACGGTTTAAGGGTTGTTTGGATATTTTGCATAGCAGTTTATAGAACGACAAAAACCTGTTATCAAGTTGACCTTACTGAGATGATGATGCAGATGATGATGCAGTGCAACATGAACCTTACTGAGAATGTTGCCAAGTTGACCAAGAGCCACATACAGTTCCAGGAAAGTACACAAGCTAGCATTCAGAACATGGAAAGACAATTTGGTCAAATCTCTCAAGTGGTGAATAAACTGGACGCAAAGGATTCTGGTAAACTTCCATCTCAAACGGAAATGAACCCGAATATTAGGAATGTCAGTGTTATGACTCTGAGGAGCAGGAAGAGGCTCGAAGAGGATGATTCTGAGGTCGAAAAGGAAGCGGATCAGGGGCTGGAATAGAACAGTGACGGCGACCGCCGCAAAACACACGACGACCGCCGCGAAAGGGACGCTGCTCTCGACCTGGAAGAAAAAAATCACGGCGACCGCCGCAACAATTACGGCGACCGCCGTGACGGTGAAACTTTTCTCGGAAATCCTGATGACATTCACGGCGACCGCCGCGAAACACACGGCGCCCGCCGCCCCTCCGTTGCTGAATCTGAGGCTGAGAAGGAGTATGTGCCTCCAATTTTTCCTGAGTGTAAGCCCGTTGCACCATTCCCATCTGCATTGAAGCGTACCAAGCCACTTGCGCAGGACAAAGACATGTTTGAGATGTTCAGAAACGTTGAGGTCAACATGCCTCTCCTAAATTTGATCAAGTCTGTCCCTCGTTATGCCAAGTTCTTAAAGCAGATGTGCATTACAAAGAGGAATCAGGACCGGAATAGCAAGAAGAAGGTCAAGGTAAGCGAATATGTCTCCGCTATTTTTCAGAAGCGCTTACCCAAGAAGTGTGGCGACCTAGGTATGTTTACCATCCCAGTCACTATTGGAAGCACCAGGTTTCCCAAAGCTATGTTAGATTTGGGTGCTTCCATTAATGTCTTACCGTCATCTCTTTGTGAATCCTTAGGATTAGGACCCATGCATGCGACCAATATTTCCATTCAGTTAGGTGATAGATCTAGTGTGCGTCCTATAGGGATTGTGGAGGATGTCTTGGTTAGGGTTGATGATCTTACTTTTCCTGCTGACTTCTATGTGCTTGATATGAAACATGATATGCATGCAACCCCTATTCTGTTAGGGAGACCATTCTTGAAAACTGCCAACACTAAGATCAACGTGAGTACTGGTTCTTTAACCATGGAATTTGATGGCGAAACTATTAACTACAATATCTATGAAGCCAGAAAATTTCCTTCTAATGATCTTTCTTTGTGTGCAATTGATACCCTTGAGCCTGTGGTGAAAGATGTTTTTGATGAGGACCACCTAGATGACCCACCACTTATTGTTGATTCTAGCTTGGATATTGCTATATCTACTGACTTGCAGGAAGGTGTTACTGAGTGGGACGCTTGCTATAAGCTCCCTCCGGAGCTACCATGTAAATCACCTTTGCTGCTAACTCTGAGCGAGAAGCTTGCTCCCTCTTTGGTGCAGGTCCCTGAAGTTAAGGTTAAACACCCCCCGGATCGATCTAAGCATGGGGTAGACGCGACCAAGAAGGTCAAGATGGAGAAGCCAAGGAAGAAGAAGCATGGTCTAAGGTTCAAACCTTTCCATGACTGGTTCAGAAAGGAGGTATGGATTAAGAAGGTTCCCAAGGAAGCCGACGATATGGATTGAGGTTGTTCGAGCACTATGTCGAGCCAGGACAGTAAACAAGGCGCTACTCGGGAGGCAACCCGAGGTTAGTTAGTTTATTTCCCTTTCCCATAGTCTTTTCTTTTGTTTTTCCTTTTAGTTTTTCTTTTATGTGTCGAACTAACCTGCAGGAAGCGCGAAAAAACGAAAATGGTGTTCACGGCGACCGTTGCGAAGTTCACGGCACCCATCGTAAATGCCCCGCCAAGCAAGTTGGCTACGACCTAAAAACGGCGACCGTCGCACCCTTCACGGCGACCGCCGCACTTTCTCAGGTAAAAAAAAAAGGAATTTTTTTTTTAAAAAAAAAAAAAATCAAAAAAATGGGCCCCGAAAAAACCTTAAACGGGGAGCAAAAGACGAAAATAAGATACCCCGAAAAGACCTTAAACGGGGAGAAAAAGTCCAAAAAAAAAATTCAAAAAAGAAAAAAAAAAATTCAAAAAAAAAATTTACCCAGCTATCCAGATTCTCCACGGAGAGGTGCACATCATGTTGCTAACGGAAGATTACATTCACCCTACTTTTACTTGGCAACGATGATGGCCCTACAGTCGACGGTTGGAGAGGAGGTACACCAGGGCCCAACCACGATGACATCTGGGCCCATTTTTGAAGGCCATGCAACCCCGTTCCCTTGATTGACCACTATTCACCAGAGTGGTTCCTTATGGTTGCATGGTAGGAGTTGATAGAGTTGAAGGCCGTGCAGCCCTGATTTCCTACATCACCACCACACCCTACAGTGGTCTCTTATGGTTGCACGGTAGATGAAGATAATGACGTTGATGCCAGACATCCAGGACATGAGCTTTTATGACTACACCGCCAGCAACAAGGAAGTGTCCAAGCCAACTTGGTAACGTTGTGAGTTATTTTTTTGCTTTTCCCTGTGCTTTATTCTTTTGTCTTTCATTACATTGAGGACAATGCAATGTTTAAGCATGGGGTGGGGTTTTATACTTGCTACGCTGTTGAGGAGAAAAATGAAAAAAAAAAAAATGAAAAGAGCCAAAAAAATTGAAAAAGGCTATCATAAAAATCCTGGGATAGGTTAAAAACCCGAAAGGACGGCCTAGGCAATAAGCAGGTGGCTTGGACCAACATTAGGCTGGGGTAATATGAGGTCAAGAGTGACGTGAACTTATGTGAGCACATCTATTGAAAAATGAAATGAGTGGCTTGGTGAAAACCCGAAAGGGCGCCTTGGCAAAATGAGCGAAAAGAAGAAGAGTGATTTTAGGATTTCTCATTATTCTTGGCGAGGCGTCATAAGAAGAGGAGTCAAAGAAGGATTGTCGGGTAGGTCACTCTGGGAGACATAAGGAGCAATATACGGAGGTTAGGATTAGAGGTTACTCACACTATTGGATGTCCGGGTTTAGCTTGGGGGAAGTACTCTGCTTGCCCTTAAGCTTGTTGAGTTGTGGATGTGTTGTGAATGAGATTGGTGCTATGAGCTTGGCATGAGTTAGGTGACTCTTAGTTGGAGGATATGCTTCCTGAGACCTTGGATGGTACATTGGAGGAGTAGACTCTTTATTAGTTTACTCGAGGACGAGCAAAGGTCTAAGCATGGGGTGGTTTGATAAGCACTACTTTGTAGGGCTTAAGTAAGAGTCATTAGAGGTTTTATTGGTGCCATTCGGGTAGATTTAGACACATTCATGTGCATGACGTGTGGGGGCGAAGTTTGGTGATTAACTAGCCACGCGAGGCGAACCATCTTAATTAAGCAATTCACGTGAAGCTGGAAGGATGATGGGCCCATTTGGAAATGAAAGAAAGGCCCATGAATTAGGCCCACCGAGAATTCCGTGCGAGAGAGCTGGAGAATTGAGGAATTGGAAGTGGAAGATGATGCGGGCGTGATGAAGCAGCTATAATGCAATTGGAGATGGGCCGAATTGCAGAAGTGGGCCGCGCTTCGTGAGTTGGACCGAGAGAGAGAGCTGCTAGGTGGGCAGAAGCTGCCAATTGAAGAGACCGAGACCGAGCAGCTGCTGAACGATTATTGAAGGCCGAGACGGGATTAATTCCCCAATTTCGGTTGTTTACTTATTATTATTATTACTATTTTGTTTTAGGTTAATTTAGATTTTATTTCCTTTAGTATATTAGGATTGAGAAAAGGCTTGTTTGCCTATCTTGGATAATCATCTTTTTCTTTGAACCCTAATTTCTTTCTACGTAATTACTATGAAGAACTAAGCCCCCCTGGCTTAGTCAGACGCTGAAGCTTTCATTTCGATAAAGTTGTGAGATTCTCGTTTTTTTCTATTGCATGGTTTTTATCTTTCTCTTGCTTAAGTTGTTTATGATTGATATTGATAATCTCTATTTGGATGCATCTAGGGTTTGTTGTTATTGATTGATTGCTAGATTTAGATTGTTACTGGTTGAGCATATCTATTTCAGAGTAGCAACTGCATCGTATTAGTAACTGGTTGTGCTAATCTTATACAGAAGAGAATTGATTTACATTCTAGGATAAAAGCTGGTTGTTTTATGCTAGAATTGTATCCAACTATATTCCTATCCGTAAGGCTGCTGTTAAACTGAATCTTGATAGTTTCAGGGTTGTTTAATTAGTTAGTGCTAATAGTATCTGGTTGTGCTATTAGTTATATCTGAAAAGGAATTGGAATTTCCATTGCATGAGATTTTGAATGAGTATCTATGATCAACTTGTCATACGAATAGTGGATGTTGTTTGACTAAGTGCTTTTCCCTATCACTGATTTCATCATATTTTACTTTGTTTACTTTTGCATGCTTAGATTACTTAAAACAAACAAAACCCCCATTTGGTTACTTTAGTTTGACATACAAATTGCATATTAAGATAGAATTCGCCTCCCTGTGGATTCGACCTGTACTTACCTAGGACTACGGTTTAAGGGTTGTTTGGATATTTTGCATAGCAGTTTTTAGAACGACAAAAACCTGTTATCATTAGCTTATATTCTGCCAGTTCATGTTATTCTTGAAATGTCTCAGGAAGAAAAGGAGAAGCTGGAAGGGCAGTTACATGATATGGAAGTAATGGGTGAAAGGTTAGAAAGCAATAGACAAAAACTGCTGGTAGAGGTAGGAAAGGAACTTTGCTAAGATTTCATATTTATTTGTAGGAGGAATTCTGTATATTACAGCCCTGTGTTCTAATGAAATTAGTTTACCAGATCATTTATGTCGAATAGGTAAATCATTTACCAGATCAACTGAAATCTACAGATTCTTAGCTTCTCATTTCCATTTTTTGGTTCTTTTACTTTACTTTCGCTCTCAGATATATCATTTTTTGTGTAGCTATGAAGATGTCAGACCAAAAATGTAAAGTTGAACAACCCCAAAGATATTACTGGCTGAAGACTTGATTTTTTCCCAACTGAAGCCTTACTAATGTATTTCTTGAAGATGGATTCTTAGTATTTCGTGTTTGGCTCTCACATATATTAGTTTTTCTGTAGCTTAGAAGATGTCAGACCAAAAATCTAAAGTTAAAAACCCCTAAAATATTACTGGCTCATATGAACGACCTACCTTCTGATTTCTATTTATTTATTTTTTCATCTTATCCTGTCTGTCAGCTCTATCAATTTGGACCCAAAAAGAATATGTGATATCAGCTCAACCTCTTAATTTGTATATATACAGTACCAAAAACGTAATTGAAAAGGTAGAGTAGAATACATGTTCATCGGAGACGATGTAGTCGGTGCTAATAGGCTTCCCTTTCAAGTCTGTTGACTCCCACTTACGACAGACCATAACTCTTACTGTACAGGCCGTTCCAAAACTCAGCTGGCCGAGAACAACGTAGGAATTTTCTGATGGTGACACCACCACAGCAGCCCCCTTCTTGTTGGGCGGAGTTATGGGTGCGATAATGTTGTTGACACCTTTCCCTTTCATGGATGCATCAGAACGGACGACGAACGAAGCCTTGCTCTGGGAGTCCTTGGAAGTAGACATGCTGGAGGAGATGAGAGGTAATGAAAGTCACGATTATTGTAGGTGCCACCAATAGTATTTGAATGGCATATTTAAGGTTGTTGCAGATGTGGGAAAGCCTTTCACATCCTCTTCAACGTCTCACTTGGAGCTGGAAGGGCATCCTCTAATGCTTATTACTGCATATTTGTGCAAGCCTATTCAACTCCTATCAGAAGTGTAACCGTCATAACTGTTGTAATTCAACTGGGCCCAAAATGCTAATTATTTAGACCCTTGTTGCCTCTGGCCCATGTAACAAACAATCTACAAATCCGACTGGGCCAATATATGTTTTTATGCTTGCTTAAGTTTTAAGTGTGTACAAAGTCGGCTGGCCTAATATATGTTTTTTGCCTGCTTAAGCTTTAAGTGTTTGAAGGAGAACATTAAATTGGCAAGAAAGTCAACTTTTAATTATATATAGATGATCTCCGGGAGGAAAGGAATCAAATTCACAGGCCTCCTGTCATGAGGCTACTAATTAATTTATTAAACATTATTAAGTGTGACATATATTTAATTTTAGATTCAAAATATCTAATAATTCATAGTTGATACTCTCATAAAAGAAAATACTTCAAATACTTTAGGGCCTTTCCCAAAACAAATCAGAAATGTTTAAAGCACCGATCTATATATCTATATATATATATAATTACGGTTTTTCTAACCTATGCCCTTAGGGTATAGGTTAAGATTTCCTATTAAGGAATATAAACCCTAAATAGGAAATGGTGAACCCATTTTAAAAAAATTACAAAACTCTAAAAAATTAACACATAATCAAAACTTTCTATATAAGAGATCTTAACCTATGCCCTTAGGGCATAGGTTAGAAAAATCGATATAATTAAGCTCTAGTGAAACAACCTATTAGGGTAAAACGAGTGTATTAATTTAGGATGTTGGATGAGAGGAGAGTAGATGACTCTGATTTAATAATGGGTTCTCTAATTTTATATGGTGGATCTGACCACACCAGATCCCCTAAAATCCTAAAATCAAGGGATTACAATATTCACCAAATTCCATCAACTTCCTCTTTCAATCTCTCTCTCTTGTTTCTCTAAGCCGCTCGTCTTCCCCCCCCCCCCCCCCTCTCTCTCTCTCTCTCTCTCTCTCTCTCTCTCTCTCTCTCTCTCTCTCTCTCTCTCTCTCTCGTATTACTCTTTGGCGCTGCATGGAACCACCATTGACGACCTCACCGAGCTTCGTTTCTCCTTGTCGATTGCGCCTCCTCGTCAATGTCCTCTCTCTCATGTTTCTCTCTACCGCAGGATTGGTGGGGCTCGACCACCAGACGTTGTCGGATCATCAATTAGCGGATGGAATGGAGAAGGATTATGGCGATCTGGTGTTGGATAAGTTTGATGTCGACGGGAAGGGATCGATCGACGGCGAGGAGTTTCGGCCGATGATGATGGAGATATTGATCGCGCTGGCGCGGGGGATCGGGTCAATGCCGATCATCGTCGGCGTCGAGGAGGATATCCTTTTGATGAAGGCTTATGAAAACGAGTTGGCGAGAATCGATCGCAAATTGGATGAGGTCATCGAATCGAACGAGATTCAAGTAGTTAAGAGGGATCGCAATTTGACGAAGAAGAAGAGCAAGAGGATATTTAGGATTTGTGCTTGTAATTCTGCAAGGTATTTAGGGGAAGACTAAGAGCAATTTGCACAAAGCTAAATCAATTGTTATTATGCACAGGTGATAGAGCTTAAATTAATTAGTTATTTCTATTAAGTTCATATTTATTAAACTATTTTTGTTATGCAATTAGATCATTGCTTGGAGACTTTGTTGATCAATTGAAAACCTCATGACTTCGGGGTCATTTGTAATGGTATAGAGCCTTCTATAGAAATAAATAAAAATTGATCACCTACATACATTATTCTAAAAATCCTCGTCTAGGCAACATGTGGTCGTCCAGGAAAGCATTCCATCGAACTTCTCGCCGTCCTCTCTCTTTCTCTCATTGTCTATGTATGATATTCAGATATACTTGTATGATATGCAATTTGTAATTATGAATTATTTCTTTGGTCGTGAATGTGATATTCATTTGTGTGGATGAGATATGCATAGTCCATACATTGATATGCATGAAATATACAATGCTTTAAATTTGTAGGTTCTTTAGGATTGTCACCGTCCTCCATTACCGCATAAAATCTGTTGAGGTACTTGATCTAATATCAAGCACCTCAACATGAGCACGACTAATAGATATTCAGAAATACTTGAACGATATTGACAATATTTATTTTGATATGTACAAAGTTTCAAATAGATTGAATACAAATATTTTTAATTGGAATATCAACTACCACATAGTGCATATCTATTCAAAGTTTATGAATATCAATATGTAGAGTTTGGATCATATGCGGAGCACTCTTCCCGTGCGGACGTGCGGAGCATGCACTTTTGGGTCTTATTTGTGCACTTTAACGTCTTATTTGTGCACTTTTTCAAAAAAAAAATAAATTCTTTTTCAAATTTTTTTCCAAGCATTTTTCAAATTTTTTGCAAAAGTGCACAAATAAGGCCCAAAAGTGCACAAATAAGGCCCTATAGTGCATGTCCGAACGTCCGCACGGGAAGAGTGCTCCGCACCGGAACTGCACTCTCAATATGTATATGACTGAACATGATAACGAATAACAAATATTCAGAAATACTTGAACGATATTCAAATAATGTGTTTTGATATGCACATTTTTTTTTTCAATTCAGTGGATGCATTATATACATAGTGAATAAGTACTCACAATACTTGAATATCAGATATAGGATAGTGAATATCATCATGAATACGATGGAACATGAACAAAATTAACAGATATATAAAGAATATTTAACTATATTCACAATTTTCGTGTCGATATGCATAATGTTAATTTTCAACTAATTAAACATATTGATATACATGAACTTCCACTGAATATGCGTATTAACTAAAAACACAGTGGTATACGATGGGGATTTGCAATATCTTTCTCTCTCCAAATCTACATTTAACTTCCTATTTTGGAGGTGGTTAATTAATAAAACTCAAAAAAGTTTTTTGTGATATTCATTTCGTGATTCACGCCCCCACTACACTATCTTTTCTCTCTCCTAATCTAGCCATTTATCACTCTCAATCCAACGCTCCAAAATTGTCCACTCGTTTAACGTAAGAGTTGTTTTACTAGAGCGTTCTTCTATATATCTATATACATATAGAGTTTGGATCATATGCGGAGCACTCTTCCCGTGCGGACGTGCGGAGCATGCACTTTAGGGCCTTATTTGTGCACTTTAATGTCTTATTTGTGCACTTTTTCAAAAAAAAAAAATTTCTTTTACAAATTGTTTTCCAAGCATTTTTTAAATTTTTTGCAAAAGTGCACAAATAAGTCTCTAAAGTGCACAAATAAGGCCCTATAGTGCATGTCCGCACGTCCGCACGGGAAGAGTGCTCCGCACCGGAACCGCACTCATATATATATATATATATTAAAGTTGGCTCATTTGGAGTCTCCAGAACAATTTTGTCCCCATCTTGTTGAGGCATCATTTTCTTATTCGCTTTCTTTTTTATTTACATAATTTTATTTCACTTTAAATTTAAAAACTTAACAAATTACAAAATTATCTTTACAAGATCTTAACAAATTACAAAATACCAATAATTTAGAAAATTTTAAAGTAACAAATCTTACCAAGTTAATTCATATGATATTTTGATTTGCTTGCATATTAACAACAAGTCTAAAGTTGTTTATGTGAAGCTATATTATTTTTAACCAAAAGAATCCATTCTTGAAAAATTAATTCATACACGAAGATGTTTTAAATTACATTTAACAAATATTTAATAAATGTACTTTTTATACTAGATTTTGACCCATAATGTTGAGTTTTTTTTTTATCTTAATTTGATATTAAAACAATAATTAAACAAATTTTAACTAACAAGTCATAACAAAATTTGCACCAACAAATCTTAACAAAATATGAAACAACATATCTTCAAAATTTGATGATTTACGTGCAATCTAATATGATTGTTTATTTTCATATTTAATTGAATTATCTATTTTAATTATAAATACGATATGTTATCATTAAGTAAACCAAATGTAAGAAAAATATCACCAATCTAACCAAATATAACAGAAAAAATAAAGCTTATTGACTATCATCTAAGTTGATTGTCACTTATTAATAATTTCATCTTATAGGTGCCAACTTTCAAGTATTTCGAGTATTTTAAATAAATATTAATATATGAATAAACAATCGTGCATGACACGGGTATTACAATAGTTTTATTATATTCTCAAACTCATAGTGGCCACTGGCCAGTCGTCGCTCTTATTTGTTGATGTGAAACTTGGTGATTTTGTTGAAATATTTTACGAAATTGTGATGATTTTCTAGATTTACTTTTAATTAACTACTAGTGTAATGGGTATAATTTGAAAAACCATCACTAATATTTATGATCGAATAAAATCAATAATATATTTAAGTAATTTGAAAAAAAATGTTCTAACTGTTTAAATGGAGTATTGAAAAATCATTACATTAATTAGTTAAAAGCAAGATGCTGGATATTTTATTTTTAAAGATAAAACTTTATGAATCTTTTATATTTTGTTCATACCCATTTTTATACAGTATTTTTTTTAATTTTTAATCATGTAACTCTTATAAATATATTAAATGCAAAAAGAATATATATTTATATTTGTAGCTTTAATTTGTCATAACAATCTTCAAATTTTGCAAAAACGGGACGATTTGAAATTTGAGTAGGGGAATAAGGATTTGAAGTGAAAAACTACCCATGATAAGTGGTATCTTCATACAGGCTTATGAATCATCAACATAGGGTGAGGGAGCAAAAATTTCTGATAAAAAGAAACATATTAGTAACTTCTACCTATAATTAAAAGAGTGTATCCTAATATTATTCCTATTATGATAAACTCTTTCACCCCTCTTATGACTTTGTAATTAGATTATTTTCATCTTAGGACGTTTGTTGAATTACACAACTCATTAACTAAGTTGTGCAATTTTGATTAATATTGGGTTTTCATGTCCTTTATTATGTCATATTAATTAATTTTTATTTTATGTTTTTGCTAATTCTAGTTAATTGTGTTTTATGTTATGATTTTTTTATCGATTTGTATCATTTATAAAATTCTAACAGTTATTAAAAATACGTTCTTCCTTAAAATATTAGTAACTTCTACCTATAATTAAAACTTAAAAATATGTTTTCATAATTGACAAACATAATTTTTAATCCCATTTATAACATAACAAAATGCTTAGGAAATAAAACAAAATATAACTTCCATAAAAAAGCTTTCAAATTATAGCTAAATAATTATCGATCACAAGAAAAGTTTATTATGAATTTTTAACCCATAAAAAAACAACAAAACAGCCGTGAGACAATAAAATGTAAATTCAACTAAACAATAATCAACGAAATTACAAGTACATAAATTAAATCAAGTATTTTAAAAGCTAACAAAGTATATATGCTACATAATCAACACAAAAAAAAGAAATCCACGATCACAATTGTAGTTGGCCATGGGTGATGTGATTCCCCTTAGGATCCGCGCACAGGTTCGAGGACAAGTCACTTGATAGGCTGCGTTTTTGAGACTTCTTGCTTGGACAACAAGATACATGAAAGAATGGTTCTTTTTTTGGTGGTTTTTGGGTTAAAGAATGTAAGAAATAGAAAGGGAACAAGCAACTATCCTCCCTTGGATATGACTCACCAAGAGATTCAAGAAGATGATAATTCAAGCAAGGGATATTACTCACCCAAGCCTAATTACCCTGCTTTGGATATTACGCACCAAAACACAAGAGTATAAGAAACTTGGATATTACACACCAAGGTTCAAACACTAAAAGAACAAGAGCTCAAGATTAACGATGGTTAAAACCAAAACGTATATTCTGAATTAATCAAAAGTTGTCTTACAAATGAAACAACGAAGTACTTAAATAGTTTAATGTTCTCCTAAAACCCTAATTCTCTAGGTTCCTGAAACGGCCTACCTCATCATAACTCCATTGGACCTGAAATTTGGACACGAGCTAAAGAATCCCAAAATCTCTAACGTATCAAAACTTCAGCCCAACCGCTCGTAGGAATCGGAATTGTGCCTTGGGACAGTCTTAGATGTTGAAGTTGGTGCGGCCGCAGCCTCTTCCTTGTGGATTCCTTCCGGCACTTCTTCTTCAATTGCTCCCAAACTTGGCGGACATCCTTGACTGGCCATATCTTGAGGATAGACATCATTGTCACTCAAAGTCGAAGCCCTTTGTGTGGAGGTATGGAGATACCCTAATGTGGTTGGAGTTGCACTGATCATCATCACTGGTTTGACCTCCTCTTGTTTCAACGTTCCCTAGTTCCAAAGATAGTCTTGAATATCCAGAAGCAATTTTCATGCTCGTGCACGAGCGATAGCTCCAACTGGTTGGTCTTGCTCCCATGTGGCTTGATGGTGCTTCCTTTGGTGTCAACTCTTCTAGATATTGATGTGAAGATAAAGATCGCGCCTCTAGATTCTCAGTTCAAGACAAGATGGTCTAAGCTTTGTGTCTCCAAGATTAGGGCTCGATTGATCCTTCTTTGAGTTGGTTTTTGGCGAAAGAAGTGGTGGCTAGATGTTGACGATGGAGGGAACTTATGGGGTGGAGTTTCTGGAATATTTTGATAATCTTAATCATTTTCAACAACAAGCAAGACCAACTTTATATAGGAAATTTAGAAGCAAAACAAAAACTCTTCACATGGCCAAGAGTAATTAGGCGTGTGACTTATGGGATGGATCCTTTGAATGATATCTCTTGATGGCAGCCCTCCATTCAATGTGAAGAAGACCCTTGGCATGAGTGCATGCATCAACAACCTTTGAGTTACAAATTCAATTCTCTTCAAAGCTAGTGTTGAGGGCAAGATGGTCGATTTGAGTCATCATCAAGGCAGAGTTTGGAAAAGTGTCAAACACGAAAGTTGTAGGTCTTTGAAAGGGCTTTCCGACGATACTTTATGTGATTGAATTCGATGTGCAGAGCCTCCAAACGAGCTAAAAGACGGAAAGGTTGTCTGAAGATCCGAGAATTATGAAATTGACTTGATACCTCGTTCTTCTTTGGCGGTGCGGTTTGTCGGATCACATCATGTGACACAGGCATGATCACATCATCCTTCCCCTCTTAAAAATGATTCGACGTCGAATCTTCTTCAACGTCCAAGTCTTCTTCATCTACAATAAAATGATTTAAGTCAGCTACATTAAACACATCATGGACACCAGACTCACCTGGTAGATTAACTTGATAGGCGTTGTTGTTGATTCTTCTTAAGACTTGAAAGGGTCCATCTCCTCTCGGTTTCGGCTTGAAATCACGTTGGTGTGGGAAACGTTCCTTCGGAGATGTATCCATACCAAATCTCCAGGCTCAAAGATTACTTCCCGTCTCCCTTTGTTGGCTTGCTTCAGATATTGTTTTGTTTGTGCTTCTAACCTCTTCTTTGTTTCCTCATGCTGCTTCTTAATGCTCTTGGTATGGTCGACTCCTTCTTGGCTTTCTCGGTCTTTGATTGCGTTGGATTTCGCCCATAGACAACTTGAAATGGTGACTTTCGAGTAGCAGAGTGCACCGTCCGATATTAGGCAAATTCAATGAAAGCAAGACATCTTTCCCACCTACGCAAGTTAGTACTCAACAAGGAACGTAGTGAAGCACCAAGAGTTCAATTTACAACTTTTGTTCGCCCATCGGTTTGTTGGTGGCATGATGTGGAGAAAAGAAGTTTAGTACCCATTTTAGCCCAAACGTCTTCCAAAGGTAACTAAGAGACTTAACATCTTTGTGCGACACAATGGTCTTAGGTACCTCATGTAATCTAACGATTTCCTCAAAGAAAAATAATCAACAATATGGAATGCATTATCGGTCTTGTGACAAGCTATGAAATGTGTCATCTTAGAGTATTTATCCACTACCACAAATATAGAGTCCCTTCCTCTCTTAGACCTAGGTAATCCCATAGATATGTCTTCCAAAGGTCCACTAGGTATAGGTAAGGGAGTGTATAAGCCATGAGGATTGAGTTTTGATTTGGCTCGTAAACAAGTCACAAATGAGGCACAAAACTTAACTACTTCCATGTGCATTTGGGGACAATAGAAATGTTCCTCTACGGTTGTCAAAGTCTTAGTCACTCCAAAATGTCCCATTAACCCTCCTCCATGTGCTTCTTGTATAAATAGTTTGCGGATAGAACTTTGAGGCACACATAACTTAGTTCCCTTAAAAAGATAACCATCATGAAGGTAAAACTAATCTTGGCTACCCTTAGTTTGGCATATATGAATCATTTCCCTAAAATCTAGATCTTGATCATATAGTTCACGCATTAGAGAAAAACCAAGCATCTTCGCATCAAAGGAAGTTATGAATGAGTACCTTTTGGATAGGGTATCCGTGACAATGTTGTCTTTTCCTTTTTTGTACTTGATGACATAAGGAAAGGCTTCAATGAACTCGACCCACTTGGCATGTCGCTTGTTTAGCTTGCTTTGTTCCTTGAGAAACTTGAGGGCTTCATGGTCAGAATGGATAACAAATTCCTTGGATAAGAGGTAGTGTTGCCATGTTTATAACACTCACACGAGAGCGTACAATTCCTTGTCATAAGTGGGATAATTCAGTTCGGCCCCACTCAACTTTTCACTGAAATAGGCTATGGGACGGCCTCCTTGCATTAGTACTCCTCCTAATCCAATTCTAGATGCATCAGATTCTATCTCGAATGTCTTGGTAAAGTTAGCATAGAGTTTTTCTTTCCTAAGGATCTCTAGCACTTGTCTAAGATGATCAACGTGTTCTTCCATTGACCTGTTGTAGATTAGTATGTCATCAAAGCAAACCACTACAAACCTTCCTAGGAATGCTTTAAGGACATGGTTCATTAAGTGCATGAATGTACTAGGTGCATTAGTGAGTCCAAAGGGCATTGCAAACCATTCATACAGTCCATATTTGGTTTTGAAGGCGGTCTTCCATTCAGCTCATTCCTTCATTTGGATTTGATGGTATCCACTCTTCAAGTAGATCTTGGATCCATGTAGTTCATCAAGCATGTCGTCCATCCTTGGGATTGGATGTCTATACTTGATTGTGATGTTGTTGATGGCGCGATAATCAACACACATGCACCAACTTCCATCCTTCTTGGGCACTAGGATCACGGGTACTCCACAAGGACTCAAGCTTTCTCTAACATAGCCCTTTTCCATCAATTCTTGGACATGTCTTTGAAGTTCTTTGGTCTCCTCGGGGTTGGTCCTGTAGGCTTCCATGTTTTGTAAGGTTGCTCCCGGGATGAAGTCGATTTGATGCTCAATGCCCTAATGGGTGGAAGTCCATTGGGGACGTCTTCTTGAAACGGGTCTTTGAAGTCCTACAATAAGTGAGCAATAGAAGGGGGTAGGTCACCCAATTCACTAGAAGTAAATAAGTTACATATGGGAATTAAGAGAAAACAATCTCTACTTCCCTGAATGGCTTGCTCCATCTCCTTAGCCTGTGCTAGAATCATGTGACTACTAGCGCCTGAGTTGTAACCTATGACCATCTTCTGCTTCTCGTCTTTCTCTTTTTCCTTACTTCTTTGTTCACTAGCCACGTGGTCCATCATGATTTCGTGTGGCGCCATGGGGTGTAGTGTAAACCGCTTCCCTTCCATGTGAAAGGAGTACTCATTAGTGATTCCTTGGTGGATTACTCCTCGGTCATACTGCCATGGTCGTCCAAGTAGGAGGTGGCAGGCAGTCATGGGAAGCACATCATACAACATCTTGGCCTTGTATCCCCTAATGGCGAATTAGATCTTAGCTTGTTCTTGCACCTTGAGGGACGTGGTTGCATTTAATCAATTGAGAGTATAGGGTTGTTGATGAGGGGTGGTCTTGATGTGGAATCTTTCTATGACTTCTTTATCAATAATGTTGCAACAAGATCCCCCATCAATGATGACACTACACACCTTTCCATGGATTAGGCACCTTGTGTGGAAGATTGTTTCCCTTTGAGAGGGAATGGACGGTCCTTCATTGGCTACCAATGATCTCTTGACCCCCAAGGTTTGTTTCTTGGCCATGGGGTTTTCTTGGTTCTTTTCTTCCGGGTGATCCTTGTGTTGTGGTGTCTTGTTCACCAAGGCAACAACCTCCTTCTCGTCCCCTTGTCAAGTCCGAGGGGTTGGGTTGTCATTCGGTTCTTTCTTGGCTCCCCTTCCTTGGTCAACGTCCAGCACCTTCTCCATGGTAGATATGGCGTATTCCCCCATCTCTTTGTAGTGTTGCGTGAGTAACCTCGTGAGGTCTTCCAGGGTAACGGGCTTCTTGCCCGAGGGGTGTACCATGGTAGCACTAGATAAACTACTTTAAGCTAGAACGATTCAAAACACGCAACTTGTGATGTTGAATAAACAAAATAACAAAAAACAGAATTTAGAGGAGTCAAGAACCTCTTTCTTGGGCCGTACACTTCTCCTTTATCGTGGTCAGCCATAACCCGAGGGTTTCTTGTCCAAGAACCTTAGCTTGCATCCCAAGGTGGTGGCATCACGTGGATATCTTGGCCACCACAAGGTGAGGACCAAGCACATTCTTGAGATCAAACACAAGATAGTGTTGTGGGGCTTAAGGGACGGCTGGCTTCTCTCTAAGGTGATGTCGTGAACACCAAGAAAAGATCCAATCGTACAAGACAAGTTAGATAAGATAAAGTTCAAGATAGACTTACAGTAAGGTAGTTATCCAGATTCTTGCTTCAAGATGGGTTTTCTTGATCTCCTTGGGAGGCTTTCTCAAGCCCTAGCAAGGGTCCATTGGGCTTTCTCAAGCTTTATTCGCAAGGGTCCCGGGCTGTCTCAAGCTAGGGAAAGGGTCCTCTTCCTCTTCCCCCTTGTGTACGGCTAGGGCTTTGCCCAACTATGCCATTCGGCCTTTGGCCTGGTTTTTTTTTTTTCTTGTTTTTGATGTCAAGACGATAAGATAGAATCTTGGGAGATCAAGATAATATATAAAAAAAATTATCCCAAAAGTCACAAGAAAATATTAACTACCAAAATATATAATTAAATCTTTAACAAAATCTTATCATATCAAATCTACAAGATAGGATCTTTATCTTAAAGTGCTAACAACCAAAAATATAGGATAAGGTTGTTACAAAAGATAAGATTTACCAAGATTTGGTTATTTCTTAGGGGCCAAGGAGTGGCAAGTGAATTTCTTTCTCTCCCTCCTCTCTCGGCCTTCTTCCTTTCTTTGCAGCCCACTCCACCCTTTTCCTCATGCCAAAATATGATGGTGGTGGTTCGGTTTGGTGGCTTGGCGTGCAAGGTACGGTTGCACCCTCGATGGTTGGTCAGTTGGAGGTGGGGTTTGCACGGCTTGGGACCACCCTCTTTGTAGGAACTTGGCTGAAGTTCGTAGGGTCACAAGAGGATTCTCACAACCCCCTTCATAAAGGAAAATTCAGCCCCTTCTCGTATGGTAGGGTAGGATCAACACAGTCTTAAGTATTTGAAATCAAGACACGCAAGGTTGTTTAGACTTACCTCGAGCAGACATTGATACCAAATGATGTGATTCCCCTTAGGATCCGCGCACAGGTTCGAGGACAAGTCACTTGATAGGCTGCGTTCTTGGGACTTCTTGCTTGGACAACAAGATACGTGAAAGAATTGGTTTTTTTTGGTGGTTTTTGGGTTAAAGAATGCAAGAAATAGAAAGAGGATAAGCAACTATCTTCCCTTGGATGTGACTCACCAAGAGATTCAAGAAGATGATAATTCAAGCAAGGGAAATTACTCACCCAAGCCTAATTACCCTGCTTTGGATATTACGCACCAAAACACAAGAGTATAAGAAATTTGGATATTACACACCAAGGTTCAAACACTAAAAGAACAAGAGCTCAAGATGAACGATGGTTAAAACCAAAACGTATATTCTCAATTAATCAAAAGTTGTCTTACAAATGAAACAATGAAGTACTTAAATAGTTTAATGTTCTCCTGGAACCCTAATTCTCTAGGTTCTTGAAACGGGTCTAACTTCCTCATCCTAACTCTATTGGACCTGCATTTGGACACGAGCTAAAGAATCCCAAAATCACTAACGTATTAAAACGTCAGCCGAAACGCCCGTAGGAATCCGAATTGTGCCTTGGGACAGTCTTAGACGTTGAAGCTGGTGCGACCGCAACCTCTTCCATGTGGATTCCTTCCGTCACTTATTCTTAAATTGCTCTTAAACTTGGCGGACGTCCTTGACTAGCCATATCTTTAGGATAGACATATTGGCACTCAAAGTCAAAGCCCTTTGGAGGTTTGGAGAAACCCTATTGATGTGACTACGTCACATCATGAACAAGACTGAGGCCATTCAAGCCATGAAGAGTCAAGTGCCGTCACCGCCGCGCCTAGGGCATCCGAGCTAGGGCATGGAAGTTGGCCCAACGATTCTCACAACTCTCCGAGGCATCTTTTGGGGGATGACTCCACTAGTCCTCTAGGAGATATTGCGCACAAGAATGCCTATGAAACTGGCGTGGAAGCAAGGAAGTGCCGCACACCTATGGTAGGCACAAGGGAGGCCGGCGCTCGGGTCTTTCCGGGGCGAATCACTCGGGCTCGGGCTCGAGCATTGCAAGAGGGACTCCAGGCTGGCTTGATGACCATGGGAGCGCCGAGCCAAATGGAAGAGAAGGCCATGTGGTGCAACAACCGGACCAAGGCGCAAGGATTCCTTAAGCCATGTGGGGCTTGTTTTGAAGAGGCATTCAATGCCGATTTTGTGTGGGTCTTTATGACATTTTCTACCTTATTTTTTGTCTATGTGATGGTTAAACTTGAGCATTAGGGGTTGGGTTTATAAGGGGGTAGCTGGCCCTTGTTTTCGGGAAGCAAAAACTTGAACCAAAAATGTTGTTTTCTCTCTCATTTTTCAATGGAGTTTTCTGCAGAATTTTAGTGTTTCTTCCATCACTTAGATAGCTTGAAAACCCAGGTTGTGAGTCATATCAACCTTCGTGCAAGGCCTCCTTTGGTGCGTCATATCCAAGGCGAGTTCTTCACTAGTTCTTACAAGGTGCGGTGCGTCATATCCAACCCTTGTAAGTCCATATCCCTTTGACGTTTACCCTATCTCTCCGCCTCAAATCTTGCCCTCAAAACCACCCTTGAATCACCCCAAGATCATACAAAGAACCAGCCCAAGACGTGCTTCCAATCTGCCCTCAAACTTCCTCTCGTCGGAGCCAAGTTCCTTGCGGAAACCATCTGCGACACCTCAGTAGATTCGCTATATCTTCTGATTCCTCGATCGGTTCACTCTCAAATTTTGAGGCTTTCATATAGACTTCCGGATCTACCACTGGGATTTGGAATCGCTCAATTCTGAGCCCGGAACAGAGAGAACCATCCATCTGAATACAGACGATTCCCCTTGCCGGGTTGGTGTTGTCTCGCCTAACTCCTTTGGCTCTTGTGGACTTCCTCGCACCGAAGGCTTCATCCCGATCCTCACGCATCATGTGGTATCAGAGCCACGCGAGGTATGTCCTAAACGTGGCTTAGAATTTCAAGTTACAATAGTGCAAGTGAAGTTCTAGCCAAATTGTTGTTGGCCTTGTTGTCCATGCGTATTGTGTCTTGTTCTTGGACATTTTTCGGCAAATTTTTGGGTTCGTTTTCTGCATATTTCTGAGTGGAGATGAAGGTTGAATGCAGCCATAAAAGAATGGGAGTTGTGGTTTGATGAAAGGTCTTGTGCATTGAATTGTTCGGTTTCCTTGTGCACTTTCACTTGCCCGAATTTAGCGCATTTGTGACTGACCTTTGGCTGCTTTAAAACACATTAAAACAGAACATTTTGAGCCCATAAACCGAGCCTTGTATTCCCTGGACCACCCTTGCATTCTATGCAATCTTGACTAGTAATGCTTGCCTAGTCTTGTGTTTAGGATACGGGAACGGTTGCCTTGGTTGATTCTCTTTGTTTTGTTTTGTTTTGTTGCATGCTCATTGTGACTTGCCTTTGCTTGTCTCTACTTGTTTTTTTTTTAAAAAAAAGGTCAAGAAAAACCCGGTCTAAACAGGAGAGACCATAGAAAAAAGTGAGCTCATTCGGCTTGTTGTTTGCTCTTGAAAAAAGAAGTGCTCAAGAAAAACCCGGCCTAAATAGGAGAGGCCATAGAAAAAAGTGAGCCAACCTAAGAGCCAATTCAGTTTTTTTAAGTGAAAAAGAGTTTTCAAAATCAAGTGCGTACTTAGTAGCTTCCTAGACATAGGTCCGGGCAAGCTAGCTAGTCTTTGTTCGCCTAGCCAAACCCTTTCCTAGCCGTGACCTACATTCACTTGCATCTTGTTGTGATTTGAGTTTTAGGTCAGTTTTGGGGCTATCTTGTTTGGCTTGGTATACTATATCTTGCTTGGTTTTGTGTTGTTGCTTTTGGTGCTTGGTTGTTTGCTTTGTCTAGGATGGTGGACGATCACCGAGCCGGGAAGGACCTTGACACATCTACACAAGGGCGTGTATCTCCACCCCCGAAAGTGACCTTGCAAGACATTCAACAAGTCTTGCTCAGCAATCAACAAGCCTTGCTAGCTATTAATGCACGGCTGGAAAGTGTAGAGCGCAAACAAGAGGATACCGCCGAGCAATTGCAACAATTGAGTGTTAACCGTCCTCCAAGCCATGGCCATGTTGTGCCACCAGTTTCAAGAGAATTCATTGGGTCCACGACTAATAATGTGGACCATGTGCAAGTCCGGGAGGAAGCGTCCTCTTCTCATGCGCCGAGAGTGTCTTTGGCGCCACAAGGAGGATATGCGGCGTACGAAGCGCCACCATTTGTAGCAACCTCGGGGGTAAGTATGTTTAATGATTTTGTTACATTTCCTAATAATATCCCTATTGGTGCTACTAACCTTCCAGGTTATGGAGTTGGAGGCTATGACTCTTATGGGCGATCTCAAGCTAGACCTACGCCCACCGCCAATCTTTTCCCTCCACAAATGGCGATGAGGGGACCTCAAGTCCGTGCAACTATGCGGCCTCCAATGCCTCCCCAACGACATGTTCCCCCGGCCTACCATGAAGAAAGGCCACAAGGAAGGGAGCAACACCACGGTGTTAAGCTCCATGTGCAAACATTTGCGGGATCTTCCAACGGGGATGAGTGCTTGGATTGGATGGCCAAAACTGAATCCATCTTCGAGTTCTATGGATATGATGATGCTAGGAAGATCGCCATTGCCGCAATTCACTTCACCGACTTTGCCTATCATTGGTGGCAAGAGAACCAGGCGGAGCGGCGTCGCATGGGATATGATCCCATCAGGACTTGGCAAGAGCTCAAGGATGCTCTTTCAGAGCGTTTTGTGCCAAGGGACTATATCGAGAGAGTGCACGCCAAGCTGGAGCAAGTGCGCCAAGGAAGTCGTACTCCCGATGAGTACTTCAAGGAGCTTCGGACTCTCATCTTCCGATCCGGCCTCCGCTTTCCCGACGAGTATGTTATTTCTAAGTTTGTCAATGGCTTGAATTCTGATCTTCGTGCTATTGTTAACATGCAGCATTTCGTCCGTGGTACAAGTATTGAGGAGGTTCTACACTACACGAATCATGTCAACAAGAACCAACCGCAAAGGAAGTAAGTTGCTCCACCCACACCTATGGTTCAGCCGAATCGTTGCTTTGAACCCTTACAAGTTGTGAAGCGATCCTTTGGTGAAAGAGAGCTCAAGGAAGAACCTCCACTTATAACCACATCATGTCAGCCTTCTATGCTCATTGAAGATGAGCTAAAGCCAAAAGAAAAGGAGAAGGAAGTTGAAGAACCATCTCTTTCATCTATAAAAGGAACACGTCCACCCATCATTGCTCGTAGTTCACTCAACTCTTTGGCTACTCCATGGATGGATGCAACATCTATGGTTCCTTCATGTTTGCCGTTCCTATTCCAAGAAGAGGTTGACGACAAGGATGATAAGCCTTCTGAACTCAAGGGCACTTGTGACCATGAGAAGAAGGATGTTCAATCCAAGGCTCATTCTAGGAGAGTATCACTTGACTCTACTCAATTTATTCTTTTCCCTTTGCTTCAAACTGAATTCTTTTCAAGGGTTAGAGAATACCTAGTTCATGAATATGTTTTTGTAGGTGAAACTAGATATTCATGCATACATCATAGTTCTCTTGTTCTATTCATGACTTGTTGGATACCTTTAGTTTGTGATCAACATGTATACAAGTCCTTGCATTCAGTTTTTGCATGTAGAACTAGACATTCATGTGTGCATCATTGTTCTCATTCACAATTCTTGTTTCATGATAAAAAAATGGTCCTATGCGTTGCATTTGTTGCAAAGTATGTCATGTGCATCTCATGTTCTATACTTAAGCACATCTTTAGGCTGAAGTGGGGAAATACTTGTGCATGGAAATTCATCCATGGATACTCAATGAAACTAATCATGGTCGCTTACACATACCCTGCTTTCCCTGATGACGTATTGGTCCCTCATTTCCTTGTTTTTCTTTGTGGAGTGTTGTGTGCTCTAAAGCTTTTCTTGAAGTGCACTTGGATTCGTGGGCGAATCCTTTTCAAGAAGGGGAGGATGATGTGACTACGTCGCATCATGAACAAGACTCAAGCCATTCAAGCCATGAAGAGTCAAGTGTCGTCGCCGCCGCGCCTAGGGCATCCGAACTAGGGCATGGAAGTTGGCCCAACGATTCTCACAACTCTCTGAGGCATCTTTTGGGGGATGACTCCACTGGTCCTCTAGGAGATATTGAGCACAAGAATTCCTATGAAACTGGCGTGGAAGCAAGGAAGTGCCGCACACCTATGGTAGGCACAAGGGAGGCCGACGCTCGGGTCTTTCCGGGGCGAATCACTTGGGCTCGGGCTCGAGCATTGCAAGAGGGACTCCAGGCTGGCTTGATGACCATGGGAGCGCCGAGCCAAATGGAAGAGAAGGCCATGTGTGCTTTGGTGCAACAACCGGACCAAGGCGCAAGGATTCCTTAAGCCATGTGGGGCTTGTTTTGAAGAGGCATTCAATGCCGATTTTGTGTGGGTCTTTATGAAATTTTCTACCTTATTTTTTGTCTATGTGATGGTTAAACTCGAGCATTAGGGGTTGGGTTTATAAGGGGGTAGCCGGCCCTTGTTTTCGGGAAGCAAAAACTTGAACCAAAAACGTTGTTTTCTCTCTCATTTTTCAATGGAGTTTTATGCAGAATTTTAGTGTTTCTTCCATCACTTAGATAGCTTGAAAACCCAGGTTGTGAGTCATATCAACCTTCGTGCAAGGCCTCCTTTGGTGCGTCATATCCAAGGCGAGTTCTTCACTAGTTCTTACAAGGTGCGGTGCGTCATATCCAACCCTTGTAAGTCCATATCCCTTCGACGTTTACCCTATCTCTCTGCCTCAAATCTTGCCCTCAAAACCACCCTTGAATCACCCCAAGATCATACAAAGAACCAGCCCAAGACGTGCTTCCAATCTGCCCTCAAACTTCCTCTCGCCGGAGCCAAGTTCCTTGCGGAAACCATCTGCGACACCTCAGTAGATTCTCTATATCTTCTGATTCCTCGATCGGTTCACTCTCAAATTTTGAGGCTTTCATATAGACTTCCGGATCTACCACTGGGATTTGGAATCTCTCAATTCTGAGCCCGGAACAGAGAGAACCATCCATCTGAATACAGACGATTCCCCTTGCCGGGTTAGTGTTGTCTCGCCTAACTCCTTTGGCTCTTGTGGACTTCCTCGCACCGAAGGCTTCATCCCGATCCTCACGCATCACCTATTGTGGTTGGCGTTGCACGGATCATCATCACCGGTTTGATCTCCTCTTGTTTCAACGCTCCTTGGTTCTAGAGGTAGTCTTGAATATCCATAAGCAATTGCCGTGCTCGTGCACAACTGATAGCTCTAGCTGGTTGGTCTTGCTCCCGTGTGGCTGCGCGCGTGACCGAGCGCGTAGTTGGTCTTGATGGTGCTTCCTTTGGTGTTAGCTCTTCTAGATCTTGATGTGACATAGGCGTGATCACATCATTGGGGAGAGTGGATTCAATCGGTTGAGATGCAATTCTAGTTACATTACAAAAGTTGTTTTAGCAAAACTGTACACCACTACGAAAAAAAGTGTGCTTGTCAATTATATAAAATACCGAGATATATTAATGGAGAAGGAGGAATACATGCAAAACTTATATGTATTTATTTTACAATTTAAAAAAATGTGAAGATGAGGGTTTCAAGACGTAATTATAGAATAAGTATATTTTTACTGTGATTATAAGTTTAAATTCATGTCCTTATTTAAATCATTTCTAAAAAAAATTGATTATTTGTTAATATATTTCTTTATATAAAAATATTATTTAGCAAAATAAAAATAGTTACTAATATCATAGTTAAATTACGAAGACCAGAGATAGGATGGTTAAGATGGGATAAGCATGAGACTATGCAAGATCATTGATAGGACAAAAACCTACCCACAAGCGTATGGGTTCAGTTGTAGCTTTTCAAGTGTCGTTCCCAACGAGGACTATATAGTATCTTTTGTAAACTTAAACTGGTAAGCTAAGCAGTAAGAATTGAAATTTGTTTGACTAATAACTAAGAAAATAAGAAACAAGAATTGCAAAAGACGGTTGTAAACGACTAGGGAGAAGATCCTAGGACCAGGGATCCCCACAACAATGTCTTGGTAAACTTACGGATATCTATTTGAAAATAGTCTGAACCTGTCTGAAGGTAAGCTATCTAAAGTCTCTACTAACTCCTTGCAGACGATAATAGATGTGCCTAAATTCAAACTAACAATCGCTGTCGCGTAGAACTAATCAAATCTAGACCCTTTGGGCACTTAGAATCTAGGATCAAACTGGGTTAACATTCGTTGTCGCGCTCCGCTAAGTCCATGCAAACCTAGGGTTTCTATGATAGCTTAGGATTTCACAAGAGTAATTAGGTTGTTGTCGCACAAATAATACTCAAGTTCAATACCTAGTAATATGATAAAGTAATCTCCTTTCAGACTCATACCCTATCTGAGTTATCTATTAAAGTTATCTCATTTCAGACTCAAACCTAATAGAAATCTAATCAACATTCATTAATTGCATTAAGAACTCTAGGATTGAATCAAACAAGATTTCAGGTTTCAATTCATACAAATATCATGCACAAGTCTACCAATTCATTGTTTCACCCCAACCCTAGAATTATGGGATTAGCCAGACATGCTTAGAGAAACAATCAAAAACATCATTTGAACAAAAGAAATCATTCAACTAAATTAGAAAAAGAGAAATACTTGATCCAATCCAGGGAAACAATCTCCAATCTTCAGAAATCTTCAATAGAACTCCCAAAACACCTAGGGCTAGATAGAGTGGCAAAAAGAGGTAGAAAGGACTGCCAAATAACCCTCGAAAAAGTATTTATACCATCCTAAAATAAAAGGGGTTGAAAAAATAACAAATCGGGTCCGCAGGGCATTAGCACGGTTTGTGACAAAACCTCACGGTTTGTCATAAACCGTGCAGATTTACAGAGAGTGACAAGGGTTTGTGGCACGGTCTGTTACAGACCGTGCTGTTTTGCAGAAGCTTCTTTCTATGTGATTTTTGCTCCGCATGGTCAGAGACAGATTGGCATGGTTTGTCACAAACCGTGTCAATCACCTGAAAGCCATTGTTCATCTTTGAATTCGCCCGTGCACATCTCCTATGACGTCTATGCCTCGTAATGCATCCCAGAAGTCCACCAATGTACCTGAAACCACGTAGAAACTCGTGTAGACATCTAAACTGAAGAAAATGATGCAACTAGCTAAAACTGCAAGATAATAAATGTGGAAATGCCAAAACTTAGCCTCAATGCATGTCCTAAATATGTATAAAATGGATGTCATCAATCAAAAACAATTTGGGCTTGTTTCACTTTTTCTTCAATTTCCGTCCATAGAATAAAGGAAACAAAAAAACATCAATGTTAATCATGTGACGATAAACTCTTTCACCCCTCTTATGACTTTTTCAGCTTAGGACATTTTCTAAATTACACAACTCATTAACTAAGTTGTGTACTTTTGTATAATATTGGGTTTTAGGTACTTTATTATGTCATAATAATTCATTTTGATTTTATGTTTTTAGAAATTCTAATTAATTGTGTTTTAACAATTATAATACGTTATTGTTAAAAAGATAAGAATTCATACTTTATTATGTCATTATATTATGAATTTTTTTATTGGTTTGTATCTATTATGGATAGAAATCTAACAATTATAATACGTTATTGTTAAAAAGATAAGAATTTTTTTTGGACTAATTCCAGAAATTAAACTATTGTGCAACCTATATATTATATTGACTTGTGATCTTGAAGATGATGGGTAGTGATTCATCATTCATATATTGTTAGAAAAAAAATTATTTTAGTTAAAAAAAGAGTAAGATCAATACTTTTTTTTTGTACATAGTTAAGAACTAGACTGCCTTTCTAGGAAAGGTCCATCCTAAATTATCCTTCTTGGATAATCGTAAGAAAAGCCTTCAACATAGGGTGAAGGATCCCGTTATAGTTAACACTACTCAAATGGCCAAGAAGACGTAAAGTGTCAATGTTACAGTCATTGGATGCCAGAAAATATGCCGCTTGGTTTGCTTCTCTCTAGCAATGTTGTATTTTAACATCCTCACAGTAAGATAAGAATTTCCTTGTATCGCGAATAATCATGTCAAACTACCAAGGAGTATCCCATATGCCTTGTAATGTATTTAAGACTGGAAGGTTGTCTCCTTTAATGGTAATCTTCCTGATGCCCAGCCGATGAGCCTAAGCCACACCTACCTACATCGCGGTAGTTTCAGTCTGTAAAATAGAATTTGCATGTATTTTCACACTGTCCATAAACACTATGTTATTATACCTATCCCTAATAATATAACCAATTTTTTATTCCCCGTATTTATTCTTGGATTAATCAAAGTTTAACTTTAAACGGTCCCTAGTAGATTTAGAACATGAGACATACTTAGTATTTTTTTCTTTCGAGTTTCTTTGATATCAGATTCTATATCTTATATATAGAATCTGATATATAGAGTAAGAACAATACTTGATAGGGTGAATGAATGATTGATGGATTGGTAAGCTTGATCTAATTAGTAGGTGATTAGTATGAATGATCCACCCAACTATCAACTTGATGAAATCCTAGGCCCGGTTGATGCTCAGTATCAAGGAAGGTTGGCCCTCAAACGCATACAAGACGACGATGAAGACCAGTGCTTGAAAATGATGATTTTGGTAGAGTTTTGGGACTGTTTTTGTTTGAGTTTTGAACTCGATTTTTATTAAGCTTTGAAACGGAATGAAGAAGAACAATTCTGTAATTTTATAAAGGGATAAGCAAAAAAGGTCTTTGTGGATATGACTCACCACTCGAACCTTGAACAAGATCAAGTACAAGAGATATTACACACTCGAGCACAAGATCGGGAGTTCTTGATATGACTCACGAGAACAAGGAAAAAACCCTAGGAATCTCTCCTAGTTACAAGCTGACCTTATTCTGGTTTTTTACTAAAATTTTCGTGCCTAACAATGGCTGCGAAACAAAGTATAAATAGAAGAAAACAATGAGCAAAACAAGAGTCTCTTCGGTGGCTTGGCATTGATCTCAACAACTTTGGAAGACTCTTCACATGCAGTGGAGTAAAGGATGAACAGGATGAGGAGTCTCCACATTATTAGATGCATCTAATTCATATTTGATATGGCTTAATGATGTTCAAGTTGATGGATGGTCGTTAGCCTTCCTTGTCTTGAATTCATATGAATCAATTTCTGACAATAGTTGGACTGCCGTACAGATTGGGATTTTATGGCCTGTTCAGGGCTGATTTCATGGAATCAATTGTCATGAGAGTTGTAGCCCTTTCTCTTAGCTTCCATTGACTACTCATGGACCTCCATTGGACCTGTGTAGCTCCCAAACTAGCCAAAACATTGAGAAGGTGTCTGTTGGTCAGATTGTTCGGTTTTGACATCTTCCAACTTTCGTACACTTCCTTGGGGACAAGTTTTTGACCCTCTTGAAAGATGATGGCAGCCATGGTCACATCACAACTAATAGGTCATTTATTAATTATTTTGGAAATATTTATAAAACAAATCAAATATTTAAAATCGATGTTGGGGCTTTGATTAATTAGTTAGGGTAATTAAAATGGTATAGTTGGGTGAAAAAAATTGAAAATTAGCATATATAAAACCATATTTTTTAATAAGTGAGGATGAAATTAAATGATAACAGATGGGCTTTATTATCACTTTTTGTTTTATGTTTGGCTAAATTATTCATATTTTTGGTTTCATATTTGGTTTAGTAACTGATGACATATCAAAACAAATTTAGAATAAATAATTCAACAACATATGAAAATAAACAAAATAAGAAATCATAGTAGAATGTTCGTGAAGAATAAAAGATTGTTAAGATTTGTTTTTTTATTTTGTCATAAATGAATAGGGAAATAATTAAGATTTGTTGGTAAATTTTTTATTAGGATTTATTAATTTAAAATTGCTATAATGATTAATATAATAATAAATTAAGAAGAAAAAAGTGGGCCAGAATCGTTCTTGTAGCTCAAAAGGGAGAGCTTTAATGTATATATATAAAGATAGATAGATAGATTTAGGATTTGGTGAAACGGATTATTATGGTTAAACGAGTGGACTAATCTAGGAGTTGGATAAGAGGGGGATATATGGCTGCGATATAATAATGGGGCGCTTCAAATCACGCTGATGGATGTGACCACACTCGATTCCCGCAAAAAAAACGAAATTCACAGGACTTACTTTTACCCGAAATCTTCACAATTTACCCAGCCCTTTCGTCTTCATCTTTCAATCTCTCTCGTCTTTCTCTTAATCGCTTCAACCGCCATTGACGCTTTCGCAGAGCATCTCGTCGTCGTCTCTCTGTCACCTTATTTCTTCCAGGAAAGATCCATCATTTTCACCATCTTCGTCTTCGCATGTATTGTATCGATTAAACCTTAAATGTAACACCCCCAAACTTGGGGTGTCACCGCCGTGGATTCAACCCAGAACCCACCATGAAAAGGAAAACAAACAGAATAACAACGATAGCGGAAGCAACTGAAAGACATTAACTTAATAATAATTATTGGTAAAATTGAAATGAATGTCTTACACAAGGTCAACTAGACTCAATAATAATGTCAGAGTACACAATTGTATACAAAACAAAGCCCAAAGGCTAAACTAGCACCACTATCGAGCACCTCCAACTCCTCCATGTAGCTTTCAAACTGTGCAAAGTTGAAAACCTATAACCGAAAACAAGCGAAAACCAAACAGAAAAAACCCCGGAGTAACCTGTGTTAGTGATTGGGATCTTTGCAATGAACCCACAATCAAATCACAAATCCGGACACTAAACGGTCAAAATACAAACAAAGTTTAACAAAAACTTAAACACACATTAGGGTAGATTACTAAGATAATAAAAAAACACATCGGAATCACGACTTAGCAACACACATACAACACAACACAACACACGCACGCACACACAACACAAATATACAAATATACCAATTGTGCAACCACAATAATGTCATACATACAAGCAACATCTATTCTGCCATGAGAGGCTAAACCACTCTCCTGACACATTATGTGCCACAACTAAGACACATAAAAAGGTAACCACGGAAATCATTCACACACTTCATCTAAGTCACAGAACAAGGAAAAACATGAATTGCATATAGAATCCAGAAATGCAATCTTCATGCAGGCCAAGCCAAGGCAATCAACTAAATAAGTCTTGGGAGACTTACCTCGAAACCAAGCAAACATTATACATTGAAGAGGGATCGTCAGTTATAACCCAGCCTAAACAACCCATATAAGTACTATTCTTTAATTTCCTAAATTTCCAAATACTCAAGCTTCCAAAAATAGTATCCTCACATGATAACCCAAAGTATTATACCAAACTTAAAAACTAACTAATAATCTCCAAGAGGAACTAATTCTCCATTATTTTCCTTAATAAGTCTTGTCATTACTGTGGTTGGACAATTGTTGTATTTGTGTAATTGTGTTGTGTGTTGTGTTGTGTGTTGTGTGTGTGTGTGTATTGTGTTGTGTGTGTGTGTATAACTTTTGTTGTTGTTGTTACGTGTGTGTGTTGTGTGTGCGTGTTTGTGTATGTGTTGTGTTGTGTGTGTATGTTATTTTGTATTGTTACTAAGTCGTGATTCCGTTGTGTTCCTCTAATTATCTTTGTAATCTACTCTGATATGCCTTTAAGATATGGTTAAACTTTGTTTGTAATTTGTCTGTTTAGTTTACGGATTTGCGATTTTATTGTGGGTTCTTTGCTCAGATCCCAATTACTAACCCAGGTTACTCTGGGGTTTTTCTGTTTGGTTTCCGCTTGTTTTCGGTTACAGGTTTTCAGCTTTGCACAGTTTTAAAGGTACATGGAGGAGTTGGTGGTGCTCGATAGTGGTGCTAGTTTAGCCTTTGGGCTTCCTTTTGTATTTCGTTGTGTACTATGATATTGTTATTGAGTCTAGTTGACCTTGTATTAGACATTCATTTCATTTTCACAAATAATTTTATTAAGTTCAAGTCTTTTAGTTGCTTCCGCTATCGTTGCTATTCCGTTTGTCTTCCTTTTCCTGGTGGGTTCTGGGTGGAATCCAAAGCGGTGACACCCTGGGTTTGGGGGTGTTACACTAAAATCCCTTTGAATTCTTACTCTAATTTTTGCTTTAGTTTGGCCATTTTTTCCTTCAATTTTAAGTTTTGATTCACTATTTTGAATCGATTGTGCTTATTTCTTCAAAGTCGCCGCCGATTGTGACCGCCTTGAAGGTCTTACCAGTTGATTCCCACTTTTCCGGTTACTAGTTTGGAGTGAACGTGTCCAAATTCTTCATTTTTTTTGGTTTTTCGACATTAACGCCTTGAAATAGAAGGATTTTATGCTAAGAATTCTCATTTCTTTCAAATTTTCATTTGTGGTATGTATAAGGTTTTGTCCATGGTTAGAGGATTGATGGGTAATGGGCAAAGATAGAATATCCCAAAAAGAAAAGGTGGCAAGCGTAGAAAGCTTGTCAAAGGAAATTTATTGTAATTCAAATCTCGCTTTGTTTTGATGTATTGATATTCATGTTTAGGTTTTATGATCTTAATGTGTGATATTCAAGTTTCAAGTTACAATATTCATGATTACCATATTGGTATTCATATTATTGCAGTATGTGTGTTTTAATTGTGTTCCTTGTGTTTTTATACTAGATATTCAGATTATATTATGTCATATTCACTGGAATAATATTGATATTCGTGTTTTTGTATGGTGTTGTATGAACTCTTGATCATTGATATTCACTTCATATTATGTTATATTCATTTATTGATTCTAATATTCATAGTGGAATAATTGATGTGATATTCAAACAAATGCTTTTGATATTCATGTTCGATTAGTTTTGGTGTTTTTGTTTATGTTTAGGGTTTAGTGTGTATGGATTAAGGGTTTATGGTTTAGGGTGTAGGGTGTGGGAGTTTAGGAGTTGGGGGTTTAGGATTTATGAGTTTAAGATTTAGGATTTAGGAGTTTAGGGTTTAGGAGTTTAGTGTTTTGGGTTTAGCTTAGGGTTTAGGGTTAAGAGTGTAGGGTTTAACAGTTTAGGGTTTATGAGTTTAAGGTTTATGAGTTTAGGGTTTAGGGTTAATGAGTTTTAGATTTAGGATTTGTGAGTGTAGGATTTATGAGTTTAGGATTTAGGGTTTATTATTTAAGTTTTAGGGTTAATGGGTTTTGGGTTTTAGAGTGTAGGGTTAGGGGTTTATGGTCTATGATTCAGGATTTAGGGGCTTTTTTATATTCATGTGTTATGTTGTTGATATTTATTCAACTATATACTGATGTTCAAGGATACACAGAACATGTAGAGTTCTATTTTTCTCTCATATAATTATATAGCAATATTCATGTTTTTTGTTCTTGATATTCATGTACACTTTGATGACATTCATGAATCTAGGTGCAAGGGATTAATGAATCTAGGCACAAGGTTCAACGATTTTGCCAACAAGAAGCCCGAAATTCTATACATGAAGTGGCATGATGATAAAAACATGATTGATTGTAGGGTGTATGCATATGCCATGTGGAGGCATATCTAGGTCAATGTATACAATATTGTGAAACTCAATTCAAGCATGGAAATATTCATGGTTATAGCATTTGCCTTTTTTAATGACTAATATATGTAACTAGTGTGAGTGCTCGTGCCTAGTTAAGACTTGAATTTCATTTTTATGTTTTATTTTTTAATAACGATAAAGGTTATATATAACTTTTATATGCATATATACACTTTTAAAATATATTGTAAATATTAATAAAAAAATGTTATTTTATACAAATTATGACACGTCAATATACGTGTTTACATCAATCAAAATATGGTGTAAAACAAAACGAAAAATAAGTATTTTAACTCGTATGTAGATTTTCACACCTAAAAACATGTTGAAAAATATTTCTATAAATTAGTATTTGAACACAAATTATGATACAGTTGTATGACAAGCGATTATCGTATACCACTAAATCAAAATAAACCTAGACAAACCTAAACAAGTAGTTAGGGCAAGTAAATATCGAATCCACAGGGAGGAAGGGATTAATCTATATGTTGTTCGCATGCAATAGTAACAAGAGGGGGGAGTTTTTGGTTGGTTTTGTAATCAAGAAAGTAAACAAAGCAAATAAGCAAAGAGTGTAATCAAATGTGGGAAAAATACTTAGCCAAACAAGATCCACTTTTCCTATGGTAGATTGGTCCTAGGTTCTCTCTATTCCTTTCCTTTGTTTATTCCTGTCCCTATTCTTGTATAGTTACTAGTCCTACCAGTCCTAGCAACTCTTATTATTGAACGCACAAGAAACAATCAAGATTTAGAACAATAATAGCATTGGGCATAGGATCAAACCAGGATACATGTCAAATAATCACAACCCGCAATAATTTAACATGCAATCAATCTTCTTTCATAATAATCTAGTCCTACCAGTCCTAGATAATTATGGATGCTACTCTAGATAAGGAATCACCGACCGGTCAATTCCAAACCCTAGCAATAGATAATTACTAAACCTAACTAGGTGATCAGTCTAGTCAAATCAATAACAATCCATATGAATAAGTACAAGAATAAAGATATAAACCCAAAGGAAATAGGAAATACAGAACTAACCTCGCAATCAAACCATAGAAAAAGCTTCACATGCCGGGCTAAGCAATGGGTGCTTAGCTACTCATAGTACTGAAAGACATAATTGTTGAAAGGGAAAAACTCTGAATACTGAACATACGATAATTCAGGGTTCATATCGGATCCCGAATGGAGGCTGTGAGAGTTAGGTTAAATAAGTTAACCTAAAGCCCAAGATCACAAACCTCATCCCTAAAAAGGAAAAATACTAATATTCGGAATTAAATAAAACAACGAAAAAGGAAAAATAGAAAAAGAAAACAGAAGTTCGGAGCGCGTCGGGATTGGGATGTAATCCTGGGACTCATGTTTTATATGAATAAAGTTATCATTTTGTATCATATGTGTTTCATGATTGTATTTAAACGGTAAAGCCTTGGGTGATCTCGGTAAGGAATACTGAGGTCACTGGCGGTAATACCTTTCCAAATGGGTTAAGATTTGGGGGTGTTACAGTTGTGGTATCAGAGCTAATTTTTTTTTAAAACGGGTTGGGTATTTGAAAACCATTTACTCGTTTTAATTAAAAAGTGTTTTCAAAGGACTCTGAATTTTCAAAGTGAAAAGAATTTGAAAACACTGTTCATAGTCATGTCTTCTATACAGTCTGATATAGTAAGCTTGCTTCTATATCTAGAAAGACTAATTCCTTCCCCGTTGCCCCGTAAGATATGGGTGCATTCTGTTCTCTTCAGAGGAACCCGAGAGAAGCCAAGGTGGTTTCGCCATACCCAATAAGGCTTGAATTCCCAGTTCCCTCGCTTTGAGTTAAGGTTGTAGAACCTAGTAACTCGGTTTGAGTTCATCAATAGAAATTACCAAGTTGATCTATTCTAAGTTGATTTTATTACAATAAGTATATCAGAATGATATTAATGTGATAAAATCCTTGGAATTTGATCGGTAAACAGATGGTGAACACAAGGAACGTTATCCGTGCTGGTGTTGGGCCGAGTAATGACCCCAGACCAAATGAGAGGAATGCTGCAGACCCAACAGGAGAGCGTGAGTCTATCTTCAACAATAATCCAGGAGGCAATGACCAAGATCAGCCCAACGCACCGATGATGTTTGATGCTGCATCAGTTGAGGCAATTCGAGGAATTGTCATGCAAGCAATCGCAGATGTTATGCGACCAGTCGTACCACAAGCCCAAGGTGGTCCAGTTCCTCAGGCTATTCCTGAAGTTGAGGTGTCAAGCGAAGAACAAAAGATCTGATACTTCCATGGATGGATGAATCCATAAATCAAGCCTCTAGTGTTGCGTCACGGCTGTTCTACGTTAGAACAATATGTGGACGCAGCCTACAAGACAGAAGTCACACTGGAAGAATCCGCCCATAAACGGGAGAAGCAAGTTAAGGGAAAGGGTGGGCAACAGGATCACCAGGTTGGTTCATTCAAACGACCGGCATCGCCTACCAAGTTTGAAAAGTCTGGTCGTGCCAAGACCGAGACAACTCAGTCTGACTCTGCCAGAGGCTCAGGTTGGAGCAGCGGAGTAATTCAGTGCCACAACTGTGGTGAAGATGGGCATACAAATTTTAATTGCCAAAAGGACAAGAGAGTATGTCATAATTGTGGGAGAGAAGGCCACATAAAAGCATACTGCAGACTGAAGGGTCAGGGACCAATGCAGTCTTATCAGGCGTCAAATGTTGGCGGTGGACAGAACCCAAGGCCAGCGGTATCTGCTCCTGAGCAGTCTATGGCTCGTAATAAAGGCAAAGCGCCTATGGGGTCTTCAGGCCAAGGGCAAAGACTCTTTGTAATGAGCCAAGCCAGCGAAGAAGAACCCTGATCCATTAAGTTGTATTTGTGTTAAGTCTTTCTTTAAGATTAAGGAGTAGCGACGTGTGTCGATAATCTCCGTGGTATCGTGATCTGGTTGTTCAACTTTTGTCAGTAATGTAAGGTTTGAATGATAATGAAGTGTTTCCTTGTTTTGGAAATTTCAGAATGCGTTATCGTTATGAATTAGTTGTTCATATGAAACCTCGTAAGTGTCGAGAACAGCTTATGCCAAGTAAGGATAAAGACTGTCGGACTTATGGTGGTAGAGTAGTATGGGCAACTTAGATATTCGTCCCCTATATGATTAATCACAGGGTCAACTCTACTGCTGTTTAAATCTAAATCCATTCCTAAGATTCTTCTTCATACATAGAGTATGTCATCTATAAGGCTGGGTGCAACTCTTTGAGGAAGAATAAGTTGTAAGAGTTGTTGTGTTAAGAAGAAAGGTTTCAGTTGAAGACCGGGATATGTTAATGATCCAGATGCATTAAAGATTCAGTAAAGAGAATTGTCTATTTACATCTAAGGAATAAAGTGGTAAGCGGTATCCCATACGCTGAGTTCTTTCGAGATTTCTTAAGATATAAAGGATGAACTTGTGGAGTTATGATCGAAGAGATTAAGAGCTATCTCTCATAAGTGAGTTGTGTTATAAGCATCGAGACGAGCGAATCATTTTCAGAATGATATCCTAAGGAATTAAAAGTAATATCTCTTGTGATCCATTTCAAGGATGAAGTGAATAGGGATATTGGATCCAAGTGGTAAGATTGGTGTTGAGGCAGAACCCTCATTGGCTTAATGCAAGTTTCGGGGTCGAAACTTCTTTTAAGGGGGAGGTGATGTGATACCCCGTATTTCTGTAAGGTTATTTTGGGAATTTTAGGGATTTTCCCGAACACCCGTTTTGTACGTCGGATTTAATTCAGGAAGTTTGAGACATTCTGTAATGTGCTCAATATCTGTAATATTTTTCTAAGTGAAATAAAATATAGACGGCATACTTTGGATCTTGATACTCGTTCGTGTACGATTATTATTATCCCGGGTTAAGACGTTATCGTCCAAAGAGCCAATTGGTCAAAGATGACCTAGCGGCGCCCGCCGCAGTTATGACGGCGACCGCCGTTCGTGGCTCGAGGCAGTCGTCCCTTCTTCGTCTAGCTGGGCACCAGGGCTAGGAACGGCGACCGCCGCCGGAGAAGCAGCGACCGCCGCAAGAGGCCCGTCAAAGCGGCGACCTCTTGCCGACAGCGGTGACCGCCGCCCTAGTTGCAGGCGTAGCCCTATGGTCGCCGGCAAGCGTCTGACGACGCCGATTTAGCCCCTCCACGTCTCCATGAAGCCATCATTGTGTTCCCTGGGCTTGGGCTATAAATGGAGAAGGATTGGGGATCGGATTTCACACAAATCTGAAGCTTTAGTCCCTCAAAATCTCTCGCCGGAGTTTTGTGCCCCTCGCCGGATTCTGAAGCAATCGCCGGGGTGTTGTTTGGTGTGTTTCCAGTGGCCTTTGTGAAGCCTTTTGGTTGCCTTTGAAGGTCATAACCCAAAGCAAGGCAAAGGGGGTCGAAACGCATACCAATTGGTGAGTGTTCTCGCTGTTTCTGTTTTCTGGGTTCATCGCGGCGCCCGCCGTGTTCATGGCGGCGACCGCCGTGATGAACAGCGGCGCCCGCTGCCAAGAGCAGCGGCGACCGCCACCAGAGGGTTGTGGCCTCTTTTGGCCTCGGCCCTGGGTGGTCGTCTTTCGGGCGTCGTTCCTCTCGATTTCTTTCGTTTTCCCTTAGATTCGTACTAGCTATTGTTGAATCTAACTTAAGGTTTCTGTATGGGTCGATCCGAAGGAATCTGTGTGTCAGATCTGTTCCTGTGTCGAGCCCGGAATCTCGTCGTCGTTAGGCTTCGTTCAAACTCTGCGGATTAAGGCAAGTGGTGGTTCGCTCTTGCTCATCGTTCCATATTTACATTAATTATCAGTTGTTTATATGAGTAATTAATTTGGAATGATTATCGTGCTTATCTGGAAATGGTTTTATAAACTGTTTTCAAAACTATAATAATGATATTATAATAGGTTTTATATCTGTTAGAACAACGCTATTATTTATGTTCGCCTTGAGGGCATTTATGTGGATTTATCCTGAACTATTGTTATGCTCGAACTGTTAGTTAGCACGAGTATTCGTAGGAACGCCTGGACTCCGTGAGGTCCATTTGTTTCTTTATAACTTGGGGAAAAGGGCGATCAAGACCCTACGATAGTAGAAGCTTGGACTCTGTGAGGTGCATTCCTTCGATATAAGTCCAGAGGCTTGGATTCTGTGAGGTCCATTCCTTAGTTGTATGTCCTACGTGACAGGGCATATGTTTAAAAGCTTATAACGTAATGTGAGTTTTGGAATTAAATAAGATAAAGTGCCTGAGTGCACATAATTAATATACCTTTGGCGAGTAGTGCAACTAAGTAAATAGTGCAACTAGGAAAGCTCGTCTCGACTTTTGATCAGAGTACGTTCTCTTTCCAATCTGGATTCGCTGTAAGCGGTGAGGTTGGTCGTGAACCGAAACATCTAAGTCAGCTTTTAAATCACTGATGTCTTATTCTTTAAACGTTCCAGATTTGTCATATTTCCTTAAGACTCAATTCCTTTGGAGTCTTCTTTCGAGTCGATTTCTGTGAAGAGTCAGTCTTCCAGAATCTTCTCTTGTGCATACCTCTGGTTGTTTTCAGTAGAAGTATGAAGGTTGATTATCGTTATCGGTTATTATTCGAGAAACGATGAGTCTAACCTAATACAACTACTTCGAACCTTCTGCTTTGTACCCTTGCATAGTCTATTCAGTAGACTAACCAACCGCAATTGTTCTCTGCATGGTTGGCTAGTGTCATCCGTTCGATTCGGCACATCGGATAGAGCGAATCTATGAGGAGACTAGATTGACTATGAAGACGACCGTTGTTTTTGGATGTTTTAATAATTATCTTTTAATCAGGTTGAGATCCTTGGGCAGATGATCATTACGATCATAACCCTTTTTGTAAGATTTCAAGAAAGACTTCCGCTTTAACTTATTTACTCTGTTATATATTTAAAAAGACTTCCGCTGTACTTTGTTTAAATTCTGTATTTGTCCGATTCGGGATTGGGATGTAATCCCAGGACTCATGTTTTATATGAATAAAGTTATCATTTTGTATCATATGTGTTTCATGATTGTATTTAAACGGTAAAGCCTTGGGTGATCTCGGTAAGGAACACTGAGGTCACTGGCGGTAATACCTTTCCAAATGGGTTAAGATTTGGGGGTGTTACAGTCGGGCTGACTCCCGCTGATGGCCGCGGTCGCGGTTTGCTCTCGAAGTGCATAATTAAATTCCGATAATTCGGCCGCGGGCGCGACCTTCGGGCCGCGGTCGCGGCCTCTTCACTATCGCCCATCTCCTTCGGAAATCTTGTCGCGGCCTTCTGCTCCTCGCGGCTTGGTCGCGGTTTCTTCACTTCACCGCCTTTTCACGTGGTTTCTTCATGGATCTTGCTTGTCTCCTCAGGTGGTCAATTTCTCTTCTTCTAGATGTCTCCAATAAGCTCCTCCAGACCACCAAAACCACACTTCTCTGCTCCAACTCCATAATCTCAAATTGTGCATAAAATCCCACCAAATGGTGCCTCAAACCTAATAATAATCCCTAGAAATGTGCTACAAAATAGCACTGATCAAATCCCCCATGCTTAAACCTTCCTCGTCCTCGAGTAAACCTACTCCTCTAATCAAATCCCCAAGGCTTCAGGAAGCATAGAAAACTCAACCTCCAAGAATTACACCAAACAATAAACTCCAGGCAACCATACAAAATAAGCTCAGCACAATAACTACAACATCAAATCAACACCCCACACAGTCAAGCTAAACGAAAAGCAGAGTACTTCCCCCAATCTTATCCCAAACACCATAGAGTGGAAAAAACTCTAATCCTATCTCCCATCTATGTTCTTATTCCTCCAGAGTGACCTACCCGAAACCTCCTTATGACTCCTCTTCTTATGATGCCTCGCCAAGTAAAATAGGGATTCCTAGAAATCGCTCTTCTTCTTTTCGCTCATTTTGCCAAGGTGCCCTTTCGGGTTTTCACCAAGCCACTCATTTCATTTTTCATAGATGGGCTCACAGTATGCTCACATCACTCTTGACCTCTTATTACCCCAGCCTAATGCTAGTCCAAGCCACCTGCTTATTACCTAGGCCGCCCTTTCGGGTTTTCGACCTATCCCAGGATTTTAATTTTAGCCTTTTTTCAAATTTTGTGGCTCTTTTCTTTTTCTTTTTCTCCTCAGCGACATAGAAATATAAAACCCTCCCCCATGCTTAAACATTGCATTGTCCTCAATGTAATGAAAGACAAAAGAATAAAAGCATAGGGAAAAGAAGGAATAAGCTCACAAATGTCGTCGAGTTGGCTTGGACACTTCCGTTGTTGCTGGCGGTCCGCATAATATGCACCGGTCGCTGGTGTTGGGTGGGTGTCATCATCAACTCCAACAACTTCTCCTACCGTGCAACCAAAATGTACCACTTGGTGAGTAGTGGTAAAACAATGATGCCGGGGTTGTACGACCTTCAAATACCATAAAAAAAATGGGCCCAGATATGATCGTGGTGTAGGCCATGAGTGGTCTTCCTTCGCGGCTGTCGACTGTGGGGCCGCCATCGTTGCCAATAAATTGTGTAGCAAAAATTTACTCCGTTGGCAACATGCGCACCCCTCTCCAGGGTACTACTGGACAGCTAGTACTCGTACAACTTTTTTTTTTTTTTTGCCCCCCGTTTAAGGTTTTTTCGGGGGGTTGACTAGTGCAGGGACAGGAGAGACTTACAATGGTGGTAATTACCTTCTTCAATAAGCATGGGTCTCTTCCCTGCAGGTTAGTCGAAAACAAAAACAAAGCAAAAACAAAACACACTAAAACGAATGCGAAAACAAAGAAAGAAAAACAAGGGAAATAATACATACCTCGGGTTGCCTCCCGGACATCGCCTTAGTTATTGTCATGGCATGACATACTACTTAATCTCCTCAACTTGGTTCGCTCACAGCAACCAAACTACTGGGGTCTAGATCAAGGAGATGCCTCTTTGTATACTCCCTGTTGAGCCTTTCCCCCATTCTTGTGCGCTTGTTGATGGTTGGACCGTTGTTCATATCTATGAATGCACTTGCCATCTTCAAAAATGGTCTACCCAACATCTCAGGGGCTACATGTATGTCCTGCCCCGTATCCAGCATATAAAAATCCGCCATTTGTATCAGGGTCTCCTTCTTGTGCTTCCCCTTTGATTTCTTCTTGATCTTGCGCAGCACCCCTAGAAATTCTTTGCAGCAAGGGATGCTGTTTGCCAGCGTGACCAATGGAACGGTTTCTGCGCAGTCACTAAAGGTTTCCAATAAATCTTTGTCATTCTCCACCATTCTGATGTCCTTGAGAGCCTCAGGGAAGGGTGTAGCGGGGTGCAGCAAGACAAGCGGGAAGGAGTTTAGACGCACATACTCATCATAGGCGTCCTTGAGAGGGTCGGGGGCATTTTCGGGAGGAACAACCGCTTCTGGGGAAGAACCGCGATCGCGGTTGGGAGGCCGCGGTCGCGGTTTCGTTAAATCTTCGAAAATTTCCCTCTCTACTGGGCCGCGGTCGCGGTTTTCGGGCCACGACTGTGGTTTGCTCTCGACTTCTAGGGGAATAAATTCTGCGATTGAGTCGCGGCCTTCGGGACGCGGTCGTGGTTCTTGTTCTGCCTCGTCATTCTCGCCTTCGAGCACCTTTTCTTCGTGGGGTACCTCCATACTCTCCTGGACTTCCTTCTCAATGACTCTTTTAGCCTCGTTCTCAGCCTCGCTTCTCAGAGTCATGGTGCAAACATTCTCCACCTGGTTCACTACCGGGTGAGACAGCGCCGACATCTCGGCCTTCAAACTACTCATTGCTTGAGCCATTTGCTCCATCGAGTGCTGCAAAATCTGGAGCATCTCCCAATCAGACCTGGAGGCACTTGAATCAGACATCGGCGAGCTCTGCTCATAGGCTGGATAATACTTGTGCGGGGTGCCCTGCTGAAAGAAATCCTGCGGCCCCGGGTAGGACTCTTGGTAACCCTGTCCATAAGGAGGGTAGTGCTGGTACCCATAGCTCGAATTGGGGCGATCTCTCCACCCCGGGATTATTGCAGTTGCGTATTCTGCAAAATTAGGGCAGTCATCAGTGGTGTGCAGCGTTTCGCGACAGATTCTGTAGGGTCTGACTGGTTTTTCTGCACTCGAATTGGGGTAGTATCCCCACTCTGGAGAGAATGAGCAGGGGTATGGGTTTCCGCACGGCTCTCCCCAGAACTCCATATCTGTATCAAAATCAAAAAAGGGAAAACAAAAATCAGTAGCACTGGTGTGGACCGTAAGATAGGTCCACACCAAAGTAACATGCACACAAACAAACACACAGAAAGATCAAATCTTGCCTCCCCGACAACGGCGCCAATTTTGACAAGCGATTGTCGTATACCACTTAATCAAAATAAACCTAGACAAACCTAAACAAGTAGTTAAGGCAAGTAAGGATCGAATCCACAGGGAGGAAGGGATTAATCTATGTGTTGTTCGCATGCAATAGTAACAAGAGGGGGGAGTTTTTGGTTGGTTTTGTAATCAAGAAAGTAAACAAAGCAAATAAGCAAAGAGTGTAATCAAATGTGGGAAAAACACTTACCCAAACAAGATCCACTTTTCCTATGGTAGATTGGTCCTAGGTTCTCTCTATTCCTTTCCTTTGTTTATTCATGTCCTTATTCTTGTATAGTTACTAGTCCTACCAGTCCTAGCAACTCTTATTATTGAATGCACAAGAAACAATCAAGATTTAGAACAATAATAGCATTGGGCATAGGATCAAACCAGGATACATGTCAAATAATCATAACCCGCAATAATTTAACATGCAATCAATCTTCTTTCATAATAATCTAGTCCTACCAGTCCTAGATAATTATGGATGCTACTCTAGATAATGAATCACCGACCGGTCAATTCCAAACCCTAGCAATAGATAATTACTAAACCTAACTAGGTGATCAGTCTAGTCAAATCAATAACAATCCATATGAATAAGTGCAAGAATAAAGATATAAACCCAAAGGAAATAGGAAATAGAGAATTACCTCGCAATCAAACCATAGAAAAAGCTTCACATGCCGGGCTAAGCAATGGGTGCTTAGCTACTCATAGTACTGAAAGACATAATTGTTGAAAGGGAAAAACTCTGAATACTGAACATACGATAATCTGGGGTTCATATCGGATCCCGAATGGAGGCTGTGAGAGTTAGGTTAAATAAGTTAACCTAAAGACCAAGATCACAAACCTCATCCCTAAAAAGGAAAAATACTAATATTCGGAATTAAATAAAACAACGAAAAAGGAAAAACAGAAAAAGAAAACAGAAGTTCGGAGCGCGTCGGGCTGACTCCCGCTGATGGCCGCGGTCGTGGTTTGCTCTCGAAGTGCATAATTAATTTCCGATAATTCGGCCGCGGGCGCGGCCTTTGGGCCGCAGTCGCGGCCTCTTCACTATCGCCTATCTCCTTCGGAAATCTTGCCGCGGCCTTTTGCTCCCCGCGGCTCGGTCACGGTTTCTTCACTTCACCGCCTTCTCACGTGGTTTCTTCATGGATCTTGATTGTCTCCTCAGGTGGTCAATTTCTCTTCTTCTGGATGTCTCCAATAAGCTCCTCCAGACTACCAAAACCACACTTCTCTGCTCCAACTCCATAATCTCCAATTGTGCATAAAATCCCACCAAATGGCGCCTCAAACCTGATAATAATCCCTAGATATGTGCTACAAAATAGCACTGATCAAATCCCCCATGCTTAAACTTTGCTCGTCCTCGAGTAAGCTAAAGTAAACCTACTCCTCCAATCAAATCCCCAAGGCTTCAGGAAGCATAGAAAACTCAACCTCCAAGAATTACAGCAAACAATAAACTCCAGGCAACCATACAAAATAAGTTCAGCACAATAACTACAACATCAAATCAACACCCCACACAGTCAAGCTAAACGGAAAGCAGTGTACTTCCCCCAAGCTTATCCCAAACACCATAGAGTGGAAAAAACTCTAATCCTATCTCCCATCTATCTTCTTATTCCTCTAGAGTGACCTACCCGAAACCTCCTTATGACTCCTCTTCTTATGACACCTCGCCAAGTAAAATAGGGATTCCTAGAAATCGCTCTTCTTCTTTTCGCTCATTTTGCCAAGGCGCCCTTTTGGGTTTTCACCAAGCCACTCATTTCATTTTTCATAGATGGGCTCACAGTATGCTCACATCACTCTTGACCTCTTATTACCCCAGCCTAATGCTGGTCCAAGCCACCTGCTTATTACCTAGGCTGCCCTTTCGGGTTTTCGACCTATCCCAGGATTTTAATTTTAGCCTTTTTTCAAATTTTGTGGCTCTTTTCTTTTTCTCCTCAGCGACATAGAAATATAAAACCCTCCCCCATGCTTAAACATTGCATTGTCCTCAATGTAATGAAAGACAAAAGAATAGAAGCATAGGGAAAAGAAGGAATAAGCTCACAAATGTCGTCGAGTTGGCTTGGACACTTCCGTTGTTGCTGGCGGTCCGCATAATATGCACCGGTCGCTGGTGTTGGGTGGGTGTCATCATCAACTCCAGCATCTTCTCCTACCGTGCAACCAAAATGTACCACTTGGTGAGTAGTGGTAAAACAATGATGCCGGGGTTGCACGACCTTCAAATACCACAAAAAAAAATGGGCCCAGATATGATCGTGGTGTGGGCCATGAGTGGTCTTCCTTCGCGGCTGTCGACTGTGGGGCCGCCATCGTTGCCAATAAATTGTGTAGCGATAATTTACTCCGTTGGCAACATGCGCACCCCTCTCCATGGTACTACTGGACAGCTCGTACTCGTACAACTTTTTTTTTTTTGCCCCCCGTTTAAGGTTTTTTCGGGGGGTTGACTAGTGCAGGGATAGGAGAGACTTACAATGGTGGTAATTACCTTCTTCAATAAGCATGAGTCTCTTCCCTGCAGGTTAGTCGAAAACAAAAACAAAGCAAAAACAAAACACACTAAAACGAATGCGAAAACAAAGAAAGAAAAACAAGGAAAATAATACATACCTCGGGTTGCCTCCCGGACAGCGCCTTAGTTATTGTCATGGCATGACATACTACTTAATCTCCTCAACTTGGTTCGCTCACAGCAACCAAACTACTAGGGTCTAGATCAGGGGGATGCCTCTTTGTATACTCCCTGTTGAGCCTTTCCCCCATTCTTGTGCGCTTGTTGATGATTGGACCGCTGTTCATATCTATGAATACACTTGCCATCTTCAAAAACGGTCTACCCAACATCTCAGGGGCTACATGTATGTCCTGCCCCATATCCAGCATATAAAAATCCGCCATTTGTATCAGGGTCTCCTTCTTGTGCTTCCCCTTTGATTTCTTCTTGATCTTGCGCAGCACCCCTAAAAATTCTTTGCAGCGAGGGATGCTGTTTGCCAGCGTGACCAAGGGAACGGTTTCTGCGCAGTCACTGAAGGTTTCCAATAAATCTTTGTCGTTCTCCACCATTCTGATGTCCTTCAGAGCCTTAGGAAAGGGTGTAGCGGGGTGCAGCAAGACAAGCGGGAAGGAGTTTAGACGCACATACTCATCATAGGCGTCCTTGAGAGGGTCAGGGGCATTTTCGGGAGGAACAACCGCTTCTGGGAAAGAACCGCAATCGCGGTTGGGAGGCCGCGGTCACGGTTTCGTTAAATCTTCGAAAATTTCCGCCTCTGTTGGGCCGCGGTCGCGGTTTTCGGGCCGCGACCGCGGTTTGCTCTCGACTTCTGGGGGAATAAATTCTGCGATTGAGCCACGGCCACGGCCTTCGGGACACGGTCGTGGTTTCTGTTCTGCCTCGCCATTCTCGCCTTCGAGCACCTTTTCTTCGTGAGGTACCTCCATACTCTCCTGGACTTCCTTCTCAGTGACTCTTCTAGCCTTGTTCTCAGCCTCGCTTCTCAGAGTCATGGCGTAAACATTCTCCACCTGGTTCACTACCGGGTGAGACATCGCCGACATCTCGGCCTTCAAACTGCTCATTGCTTGAGCCATTTGCTCCATCGAGTGCTGCAAAATCTGGAGCATCTCCCAATCAGACCTGGAGGCACTTGAATCAGACATCGGCGAGCTCTGCTCATAGGCAGGCTGGTGCGGGGTGCCCTGCTGAAAGAAATCCTACGGCCCCGGGTAGGACTCTTGGTAACCCTGTCTATAAGTAGGGTAATGCTGGTACCCATAGCTCGAATTGGGGTGATCTCTCCACCCCGGGATTATTGCAGTTGTGTATTCTGCAAAATTAGGGCAGTCATCAGTGGTGTGCAGCATTTCGCGATGGATTCTGCAGGGTCTGACTGGTTTTTCTGCACTCGAATTGGGGTAGTATCCCCACTCTGGAGAGAATGAGCAGGTGTATGGGTTTTCACATGGCTCTCCCCATAAATCCATATCTGTATCAAAATCAAAAAAGGGAAAACAAAAATCAGTAGCACTGGTGTGGACCGTAAGATAGGTCCTCACCAAAGTAACATGCACACAAACAAACACACAGAAAGATCAAATCTTGCCTCCCCGGCAACGGCGCCAATTTTGACAAGCGATTGTCGTATACCACTAAATCAAAATAAACCTAGACAAACCTAAACAAGTAGTTAGGGCAAGTAAGGATCGAATCCACAGGGAGGAAGAGATTAATCTATGTGTTGTTCGCATGCAATAGTAACAAGAGGGGGGAGTTTTTGGTTGGTTTGGTAATCAAGAAAGTAAACAAAGCAAATAAGCAAAGAGTGTAATCAAATGTGGGAAAAACACTTAGCCAAACAAGATCCACTTTTCCTATGGTAGATTGGTCTTAGGTTCTCTCTATTCCTTTCCTTTGTTTATTCTTGTCTCTATTCTTGTATAGTTACTAGTCCTACCAGTCCTAGCAACTCTTATTATTGAACGCACAAGAAACAATCAAGATTTAGAACAATAATAGCATTGGGCATATGATCAAACCAGGATACATGTCAAATAATCACAACCCGCAATAATTTAACATGCAATCAATCTTCTTTCATAATAATCTAGTCCTACCAGTCCTAGATAATTATGGATGCTACTCTAGATAAGGAATCACCGACCGGTCAATTCCAAACCCTAGCAATAGATAATTACTAAACCTAACTAGGTGATCAATCTAGTTAAATCAATAACAATCCATATGAATAAGTGCAAGAAGAAAGATATAAACCCAAAGGAAATAGGAAATAGAGAATTAACCTCGCAATCAAACCATAGAAAAAGCTTCACATGCCGGGCTAAACAATGGGTGCTTAGCTACTCAAAGTACTGAAAGACATAATTGTTGAAAGGGAAAAACTCTGAATACTGAACATACGATAATCCGGGGTTCATATCGGATCCCGAATGGAGGCTGTGAGAGTTAGGTTAAATAAGTTAACCTAAAGCCCAAGATCACAAACCTCATCCCTAAAAAGGAAAAATACTAATATTCGGAATTAAATAAAACAACGAAAAAGGAAAAACAGAAAAAGAAAACAGAAGTTCGGAGCGCGTCGGGCTGACTCCCGCTGATGGCCGCGGTCGTGGTTTGCTCTCGAAGTGCATAATTAATTTCCGATAATTCGGCCGCGGGCGCGGCCTTTGGGCCGCAGTCGCGGCCTCTTCACTATCGCCTATCTCCTTCGGAAATCTTGCCGCGGCCTTTTGCTCCCCGCGGCTTGGTCACGGTTTCTTCACTTCACCGCCTTCTCACGTGGTTTCTTCATGGATCTTGATTGTCTCCTCAGGTGGTCAATTTCTCTTCTTCTGGATGTCTCCAATAAGCTCCTCCAGACTACCAAAACCACACTTCTCTGCTCCAACTCCATAATCTCCAATTGTGTATAAAATCCCACCAAATGGCGCCTCAAACCTGATAATAATCCCTAGATATGTGCTACAAAATAGCACTGATCAAATCCCCCATGCTTAAACCTCATCCCTAAAAAGGAAAAATACTAATATTCGGAATTAAATAAAACAACGAAAAAGGAAAAACAGAAAAAGAAAATAGAAGTTCAGAGTGCGTCGGGCTGACTCCCGCTGATGGCCACGGTCGCGGTTTGCTCTCGAAGTGCATAATTAATTTCCGATAATTCGGCCGCGGGCGCGGCCTCTTCACTATCGCCCATCTCCTTCGGAAATCTTGCAGCGGCCTTCTGCTCCCCGCGGCTTGGTCGCGGTTTCTTCACTTCACCGCCTTCTCACGTGGTTTCTTCATGGATCTTGCTTGTCTCCTCAGGTGGTCAATTTCTCTTCTTCTGGATGTCTCCAATAAGCTCCTCCAGACCACCAAAAACACACTTCTCTGCTCCAACTCCATAATCTCCAATTGTGCATAAAATTCCACCAAATGGCGCCTCAAACCTGGTAATAATCCCTAGAAATGTGCTACAAAATAGCACTGATCATTATATGAATTTCTCTACCCGTAAAACATCTTCTAAAGTTGCAAAAGATAGTGTTTTAACACAAATTACGATATGACTGAATGAATTTCTACTCCCATAAAACATGTTGGAAATATTGCTAGAAATAAATTAGTTTTTTAACACGAATTAAGATACAACTAACAACTGTATGAATATCTCCACCCATAAAACATTTTGTAAAGTTGCTAAAAATAGTGTTTTAACACAAATTACGGCATGGCTGAATTTCTACGCTTGTAAAACATAATGTAAATATTGCTAGAAATAAATTAGTATTTTAGCATGGATTATGATACGATTGTACGCATTTCTCCACCCGTAAAACATCCTGTAAAGTTGCTGAAAAATAGTGTTACACAAATTACGATATGACTAAATGAATTTCTACGCCCGTAAAACATGTTGTAAATATTGCTAGAAATAAATTAGTATTTTAACACGAATTATGATACGACTGTTTCAATTTCTCCGCCTGTAAAACATCTTGTAAAGTTGCTAAAAAATAGTGTTTTAACACAAATTATGGTAAGACTGAATGAATTTCTACGCCCCTAAAGCATGTTGTAAATATTGTTATAAATGAATCAGTAATTTTACACGAATTATGATACGGGTTTATGAATTTCTCCACTCGTAAAACATGCTGTAAAGTTGTTGAGTGTACACAAATTACGGTATGATTGAATGAATTTCTACGCTCGTAAAACATGTTGTAAATATTGCTAGAAATAAATTAGTATTTTAACACGAATTATGATACGACTGTATGAATTTTTTCACCTGTAAAACATCTTGTAAAGTTGTCGAAAATAGTGTTTTAACACAAATTACAGTATGACTGAATGAATTTCTATGCCCGTAAAACATGATGTAAATATCTAGAGCACGGGTGAAGATTAAGCTATTTTACTTGATTATAGTATTAAAAAGATAATGTGATATATATTTTTGTATTTTTATGTTACATGAAAGAATGTGTAAAATGACGGTTATTGTTTTTGGTAATTGACACAAGAGAATGTTAGGGTGGTAAATACTAAAATGAAGCAAAAATAAAGAATTACATGATTATAGACGACGGACTAAGAAATCCAAAATAAGGGCAAAGAAAATCAATAGATGGCGACGACAATAGATGAAAAATCTTAAAATGTGGGCAAAAAAAATCCAACTACGACACTTTCTCGTCCCAACAAAGCCTCCTTTTTTCCCCCTCTTCCTCACCTTGTCGCCGGTGCATACCACCATTATTCTAGTGTGCGTACCCGTGCCTTAGGGTTAAGACTTGAATTTTACTTTTATATTTTTTTCCTGATAATGATAAAGTTATATATAAATTTTTTATGCATATATACACTTTTAAAATATATTGTAAATATTTGTAAGAATTGTAGTTTTATACAAATTATGGCACGTCAATATACGTCTTAACACTATTAAAATATGGTGTAAAACATAATGAAAAATAGTATATTAGTCCGTATGTAAATTTTCACACCGTAAAATATACTGTAAAAAATTGCTATAAATTAGTATTTTAACACGAATTATAATACGGTTGTACAAATTTCGCCAGACGTAAAACATCTTGTAAAATTGCTGAAAAATAGTATTTTAACACAAATTACGGTATGAATGGATGAATTTATACTCCTGTAAAACATGTTGTAAATATTGTTAGAAATAAATTAATATTTTAACATGAATTATGATACGACTGTTTGAATTTCTCCAGTCGCAAAATATCTTGTAAAGTTGCTAAAAAATAGTGTTTTAAAACAAATTAGGGTATGATTGAATAAATTTCTACACTCGTAAAACGTGTTGTAAATATTGTTAGAAATAAATTAATATTTTAACACGAATTATTATACGACCGTATGAATTTCTCCACCCGTAAAACATCTTGTAAAGTTGCTGAAAATTAGTGTTTTAACACAAATTACAATATGCCTGAATAAATTTCTACGTCTATAAAACATGCTGTAAATATTGCTAGAAATAAATTAGTATTTTAACACAAATTATGATACGACTTTATGAATTTCTCCACCCGTAAAACATCTTGTCAAGTTGCTAAAAATAGTGTTTTAACACAAACTACGGTATGACTGAATAAATTTCTACACCCGTAAAACATGCTATAAATATTGTTAGAAATAAATTAGTATTCTAACATGAATTATGATATGACTTACTGAATTTCTCCACATTTAAAACATATTATAAAGTTGCCAAAAAAAGTGTTTTAATACGATATGACTGAATGAAATTCTACGCCCGCAAAACATGATGTAAATATTGCTAGAAATAAATTAGTATTATAACACGAATAATGATACGACTATATGAATATCTCCACCTGTAAAACATCTTGTAAAGTTGTTGAAAAATAGTTTCTTAACACGGTATGACTGAGTGAATTTCTACGCATGTAAAACCTGTTGTAAATATTGCTAAAAATAAATTGGTATTTTAACCGTATGGATTTTTTCACCTGTATGCGTCATCAAAATTCATACATCTATTAAGAAATGTAATAATTAGACTATCTATAGGTTTTTTCTAAGTTTTACAACTAATTAGTAACTTACCACATTTCTATCCAATGAATAAAGATAATTTGCATAAAAAGAGTCAAAAACTACAATTTTCAATAACAAACATTTTAACTTACCAATAGATTACTACCTAATTCCCCTAAAATGACAACCTTTTTTGACAAAATTTTGTGCTAGAATGACAATCTTATTAGAACAGAGGGAGTATTTAAGATATATATAAAGATGATACAGAAGGATTCGATAGGCTTTGCATATAGCTAAATAAAAAAGGTTGTGTTACTTTCGTCTTTTTTCATGTTGAAAAAAAATGTGCCTAATCAAATTAAGTGTCTGAAAGCCTCTCATAGAAAAAAAAACATCTAGAAAAGAAGTGAAACATGTAGAGCAAGTAGTTGACAAACTGCCAAAAGTATACGCAATACACGGGCACCAACAAAATCAAAACTTAACTTAGGGTTTGTTAGGCAGTGTAGTTTATAAAGATTTTTTTGTTTATAAATAGTTGATAAATAGGTTTGTATATAAATGTGAGTTTTATGGGTATGTGTGTATTTTATTAGAAAATTATGAATAGTGAAAAAAACAAAAAATTATTACACGTTTATCGAAATATATAAAAGTAAATTTAAAAAAAAATTATAAACAATAAATTACCCTAGCCAAACAAAGCCTTAGCTAAAGAGGGGGAAAAGGGCCTAACATATGGTGGTTCCTCAGCTATGATTACATCTTTGTCGATATTGGCATGAATTATATGGCCATCAGTACTACGACGAACGGTGCCTTTTATTCTCATTAAGCAATGTTCCTACACCATAATAGTAAAGCTGAATAACCTAAACATTGTTGGAATTTAGATGTTTAAAGCGGAATTTCAGAAAAATATTTCTCCTAATATCTAATCAAGAATCTCATGCATAAACTAAATAGATCATAGATAAAAAGAATTAATTACCTCTTGATGCGTGTTTGAATCTTCCTGGAATGGGGAGATTAGTGCCTCAAGTGTGACTCCTCTAGTTGGTCTACCCGAGTATAGATCTGGATCGCCTAGTGCTCGATTGCTAGAACGAGGAACGAAGGCGAACGAGGTAGAACTCCAAGGAGAGGGGCAGACGTGTGGTGTTGTATCTAGATTAGGGTTTTCTCCTAGAAAGCCCTCATTTTATAATACCATATGTAGATATATTATTTCCTAAATTAATATATCTTTTATTATCAGTAATAACTCTTTATTACTAATAAGCCTTATCTCCCAAGTTATATCATATATAACTTTATATCATATAATTTATATGAGTTTGGATCATATGTGGAGCACTCTTCCCGTACGGACGTGCGGAGCATGCACTTTAGGGCCTTATTTGTGCACTTTAATGTCTTATTTGTGCACTTTTTCAAAAAAAAAATTTCTTTTACAAATTGTTTTCCAAGCATTTTTCAAAATTTTTGCAAAAGTGCACAAATAAGGCTCTAAAGTGCACAAATAAGGCCCTATAGTGCATGTCCGTACGTCCGCACGGAAAGAGTGCTCCGTACCGGAACCGCTAATATGTCTCCCAATAAACTGATCTAGTCCATAAACTCTAAGGGTGTGACCTCGTAGGACTCGGTAATAATAGCAATAGACTTTATAACATATAGTCCATAAATCATAGTTGGCTTCTAGCAAAGCACTATGACTACCTAAGATAACCAGATTATGAATCTCCATAAATGATCTCACTTCATAATTAGTAATTACACCTTTGATTAAAGGACACAATTCCTTCAATCTCTCACTTGTCCTTACAACAAGTGTGCAATGTTAAAATTCCTTTGTCACTTAGTGTCTTATTTGACTATATGATGAAACTCATCTTTACCGCCAAATACGTTTCTTGAACTCTTGAGATCAAACTGTCAGTACATATGATTACTAATAATCCATCTAAGCATGGCCATGCGTTTTCACAGTTCTCACTCTTCAAGTGGCCGAGACACCAATGCTTTCCAAATATATTGTGGTATACACCGAATAGGAGGACATATTCAATCTTGTAAGACTACAGCTCTCACTTAACTTTTGGCAATCCTAAACTGTTTTTATAACTGCTTGTTACGGTTAGCGTTTGACAGCATCAAAGACATACCAGCAGTCAAATGATAACTATATCATACTCATGTCTAAGGATCTCACTAATCATGAATAATCCTAGAACTTCGCAGTAAAGTCCCGAGGAGTCCTAAGATCGGTCTGTCTGATATGTATCGGTATACACATCTATGTAATCGATTAGACATCTCTATGTCCCTATAACACATGAAACCCGGTGTTATCAATCAAACTCACAATATGGTATTTTGATTAAGTCATTTGTATCCAAGTTAACGACTTAGACCATGGACTTCTAACAATTTTATAATTTCAGTTCACTTAATGGGGTTTCATTCACCAAAACAGTTTTGATGAGCCCATTTGATAATTATTATATTGTTTCGATACTTTATCTAATCCCAAGCAATGATTAAATAATAATATGAAACTCATATATAAATCAAGCATAAATGTCTGTGATAACAATAAACAGGGTTTATCATAAAACAAACAATGTGTCTCAAAAGAACTCTCTAATGTGCTTGAGCCCCTTGGCCCGAGTGTGACTGTCATGCTTGGGCCTAGGCATGGGCTTGGTCAAAGGATCTACAATGTTGTCTTCTGTGTGCACTTTGCACATCCTCACGTCTCCTATATCAACATAGTGTCTGATCATGTGGTACTTCCGTAGAACATGTCTGGATTTGGAGCTAGAGCTAGGTTCCTTGGCTTGAGCAATGGCGCCATTGTTGTCACAATAGACGTCAATAGCTCTAGATGTGCTAGGAACGACACCGAGCTCAGCTATGAACTGCCTAATCAGACAACCTCCTTGGCTGCTTTACCATCAGCAATGTACTCTGCCTCCGTTGTAGAATCTGCTACTGTCCCTTGCTTCGAGCTCTTCCAGCTGATGGCTCCTCCATTCAAAATGAAGACATATCCAAACTGAGATTCAAAATCATCTATGTCTGTCTGGAAACTTGCATCAGTATAGCCCTTGACGACCAATTCGTCATCACCTTCAAATACCAAGAGATCATCCATAGTCCTTCTCAAGTACTTCAAGATGCTCTTGGCTGCACTCCAATGTGCATCACCAGGGTTTGATTGGTACCTGCTACACATACTCAAAGCATATGCAACATCTGGGTGAGTACAAGTCATTGCATACATGATGGATCATATGGCTGAGGCATAGGGAATCCTGCTCATCCTCTCAGTTTCATCAGTTGTCTTAGGACATTGGCTCTTGCTGAGATGTAAGACATGTTGCATAGGCAGGAACCCTTTCTTAGAGTTCATCATATTACATCTATCAAGGACCTTATCTATATAAGTTCCCTGACTCAGACCAATAAGTCTCTTAGATCTATCTCTATAGATCTTAATGCCTAGTATGTACTCAACCTCTCCCAAGTCCTTCATTGATAAATACTTCTTAAGCCACTCCTTAACTGTCAACAGCATAGGAATGTCATTCCCAATGAGTAATATGTCATCCACATATAGAACTAGGAAGGCCACTTTGCTCCCACTAAACTTCTTGTAGACAAAGGGCTCTTCTTCGCATCTGATGAAGTCAAACTTTTTGACCACTTCATCAAATTGAAGATTCCAACTCCTGGATGCTTGCTTAAGTCCATAAATGGACTTCTTAAGCTTGCATATTTTCCTAGGGTTTTCTAGATCCTCAAAACATTCTGGTTGCATCATGTATACATCCTCTTCTAAATATCCATTTAGAAAGGCGGTCTTGACATCCATTTGCCAAATCTCATAATCATAATAAGCGACAATCACTAGGAGTATCCTAATGGACCTGATCATAATGACCGGTGAAAACGTTTCATCATAGTCAGTACCATGAACCTGTCTAAATCCTTTGGCAACTAGTATTGCCTTATAGACAGAAACGTTTCCATCCTTGTTTGTCTTGATCTTAAAGACCCATTTGCATCCAATGGGTTTTACTCCATCAGGCAAATCTATCAAGTCCCAGACTTGATTCTCAGACATGGAGTCCATTTCGGATTTCATGGCTACCAGCCATTTCTCGGAGTCGGGGTCCGCCATTGCTTGCTTATAGGTCGCAGGCTCACCGTTCTCTAAAAGTAGAACGTCAATGCTAGCAGTCAAGACGTAATCCTCATATCGTCTAGGTTGCTGCCTTGGCCTGTCTGATCTCCAAAGTGGTCCAACAATAGGAGAGGCTTTAGCAGAAGGGTTGACCACATCGGTATGCGGGACCTCAGGTGCTTCATCTACTTGAGGAATTGCATCTTGAATCTGGGTGGTTTCCCTTTGAGAAGGTACACCTCCAAAGTCAAGTTCCTCAGTGACATCGTCTATGTCCTCGTGTTGTTGGGTTTCTTGATCAACTTGAATCTCATCAAGCTGAATATTTCTCCCACTTGGCTTCTTGGAAAAGAAATCCTTTTCCAAAAAGACACTATCCCGAGCAACAAACACTTTGTTCTCAGCGGGATTGTAGAAATTATATCCCCTTGTTTCCTTGGGGTAACCTATAAAGAAGCATTTGTCTGAATTGTGTGCTAGCTTATCAGATAGTAAACGCTTTACAAAAGCCTCGCATCCCCATACCTTCAGAAATGACAAGCTAGGAACTTTTTCATACCATATCTCATGTGGTGTCTTGTCAACTGATCGTGACGGAGTCCTGTTTAGTGTAAACGCAGTAGTGGTGAGAGCATATCCCCAAAAGGATGTAGGAAGATAAGCAAAGCTCATCATTGAGCGGATCATGTCTAACAATGTCATGTTTCTCCTCTCAGATACGCCATTCAGCTGTGGCGTGCCTGGTGAAGTCAGTTGTGTCAAAATGCCACAACTTCTCAAGTGATGGTCGATTTTTTGGCTTAGATATTCGCCCCCTCGGTCTGATCAGAGTGCCTTTATCTTCTTGCCAGTCTGTGTCTCAACTTCATTCTGGAATTCTTTGAACTTTTCAAAGGACTCAGATTTATGCTTCATTAAGTAGATATACCCATATCTACTAAAATCATCAGTAAATGTAATTAAGTATCGATAGTCTCTCCTAGCTTCTGTGCTCATAGGTCTACACACATCGGTATGTATGAGAGCTAAGAGCTCAGTAGTCCTCTCACTTGTACCAGTGAAAGATGACCTTGTCATCTTGCCCATCATACATGACTCACATGTTTCAAATGATTCTAAATCAAATGACTTTAGGCTACCAACTGTTTGGAGTTCCTTCATGTGTTTGATGCTAATGTGACCCAAGCGACAATGCCATAGATTGGCTTCACTTATATTATTCGCCTTTTGCCTCTTTGTATCAACGTTATAAATTTCATATTTGAGATCCAGTATGTATAGTCCACTACTACTCATATGGGCTCGAGCATAGATAATATCATTCTTATAAATGGAAAAAAATCCTTAATGACAAAATCATAACCCTCAAGGTTCAAAACTGAAATTGAAATCAAATTCTTAGTAATAGAAGGAACAAAATAACAATTATAAAGTTCTAAAACTAAGCCAGAAGGTAGAGGTAGACTATAATCTCCAATAGCAAGTGCTGTGATACCCCGTATTTTTGTAAGGTTATTTTGGGAATTATGAAATTTTCCCGAGTACCCGTTGCGTACGTCGGATTTAATACAGAGAGTTTGAGACATTGTGTAATGTGCTCTATATCTGTAATATTTTTCTCAGTGAAATAATATACAGACAAGGTGCCTTGAATTTTAAATTGTCGTTCGCGTACGATAATTTTTATGCCGGTTTATCGTCAAGCTCGTTCAAAGCCGAATGGACGGGAAAAGGGGGAAACGGCGACCGCCGTTCAGAAACGTCGACCGCCGTGGTTGGGCCCGAGAAGTCAACGTGTCAGCTTCTAGTTGGCCGCGACAGGCCTAGCGACGGCGACCGCCGCATTTACGGCGACCGCCGCGTGCCCGCCGCAGGCAAAATTACGGCGACCGCCGTGATTGTCCAGTGGGCATTGCCCGCCGGTCGCCGGCGTCGTTCGAGGTGCGCCGTTGCGTCGTTTGCCGCGTCTGAGGGTTTGCAGATCACTCCTTGGGGTTTGCCTATAAATAGATGAGCTTGGGCATGGGTTTTGGGTCATCTACAACCCCGAATCGCTGCCAAATTCGCCTCTCGCCGGAGTTGTGTTTTCGCCGGAATTCGAAGGTCTCGCCGGTGTTGCTTTGGTGTGGTTCCTGAGTGCCTTTGTGAAGCTTTTGGTTAGCCTTGGAGGTTAGAAGCCAAAGCAAGTCGAAGGAGGCCAAACCGCTCGTGTTTTGGGGTGAGTTTCCTCTCGTTTCAGTCGGCCGTGTTCTTCACGGCGACCACCGTGATGAATACGGCGACCGCCGCCAGTGCCCAGAATGCCTTCGTGGCTTTGGCTTGGTCGGTTGTCGTCGTGGCGTCTTTCCTTTCGTGTTCTTTCGCCGTGTTTAGATTCGTACTGTTTATGTCGGATCTAACTTAGGGTTCCTTTTATGGGTCGACTCGAAGGTTGTTGTGCTGTCGGAACTATACCGTGTCGAGCCCGGAATCCAGTGACGTCTTTAGACTATTCTGCGGAGTAAGGCAAGTGGCGGTTCGCTCTTGCTCATTCGTTCCATATTTACATTAATTATCAGTAGTTTATCTGAGTAATTAATTTGGAATGAATATTCTGTTTGTCTGGAAATGGTTGTGATAAACTGTTTTGAAAATCATATAATAGGTTGTATATCTGTTAGAACAACGCTATTATCTGTGATCGCCTTTCGGGCCTTTATGTGGATTTATCCTGTAACTGTTGTTGTGCTGTAACTGTTTAGTTAGCACTGTTAGATAGGAACGTTACTCGGACTCTGTCTAGTCGTTTCTTTATAATCTGGTATCGGGATGGCTCGTCCCCATCTGGTACTATTCTATGATCATGATCGGTCTCTTACATATGTGTGTAGAGACAGGACACTTAGCTGGTGTCATAAACCTTTCGGTATACGTCACTCTCGATGAAACGTATACTAAGATGTGTCGTCCCATTGGTGGGGTACACATGTAAAAGTCTATAACGTGATGTGTGTTTTTGAAACATAAATCAGATAAGTGCTACCTTGACGCACATAATTAATACACCTTGGGTGAGTAGTGCAGCTAAGTTCAGTGCAGCTAGGAAAACTCGTCTTGACTCGAATGTAGTACGTTCTCTTTCCAATCTGGATTCGTTGTAGGCGATGAGGTTGGTCGTGAACCGAAGCATCTCAGTCAGTTTTAAATCATTGTTGTATGAAGATTCAGTCTTTCAGAATCTTCTCTTGTGCATACCTCTTGTTTATTCCAGTAGGAGTATGGTGGTTGACAAGCGTACTCGATTATTATTCGAGGGACGAAGAGTCTAACCTAATACAACTACTTCGAACCATTCTGCTTTGTTCCCTTGCTAGTCTATTCATTTAGACTAACCAACCAATATTTTCCCTTGCATGGTTGGCTGGTGTCATCCGTTCGATTCGGCACATCAGTTAAGAAGTAGCTCAGAAGATTAGAGGGACTATGGAGTCGGCGGTGGTTTTTGAATGTTTTAATTATTTCTTTAATCAGGTTATGATCCTTTGGACAATAACTCCGATTGTAATATACTTTCTTAGTCTTCCGCTGTGTTTGGTTTAAACTATGTTTTGACCTATTCGGGATTGGGTTGTAATCCCGTAACTCTTGTTTCCCTGACAATGTTATGTTTTGGAATTTAATGCTTGATCATTGTGTATCAATTGCATTTCATAAATTGTGTTTAATTGGTAAAGCCTTGGGTGATCTCGGTAAGGAACACTGGGGTCACTGGCGGTAATACATTTCCAAAAAGGGTTAAGTTTTGGGGGTGTTACAGTTGTGGTATCAGAGCGAAAGGTTTTAAAACGGGTTTCGAATTTTTATAAACCATTTATCCGTTTTCGAAATGCTTTAAAGAGGGCTCTGAATTTTCATTCTGAAAAGAATTTTAAAAACACCGTTCATAGTCGTGTCTTCTTTATAGTCTGATATAGTAAGCTTGCTTCTATGTCTAGAAAGACTAATTCCTTCCTTATTGTTCGATAGGATGGGTGTCTGCTTTTCTATTGGTAGGGGGTCGGAAGATGCCAAGTCGGATTAGCCGAGGCTAGATTTTCCGTTACCTCAACGATGTTTCGAGGTTGGAGGCCCGAGTAGCCCACCCGAATACGTCAAGCACGTTCTCCCCGAGTCGGTTGTCCTTGTAGCCAGGAATACTATGGTCCCTAGACCTGCACCTGTGCCGCCACCAAGGGTGGAGGGAGTACAGGAATGGGAGCAGGAAGACGAGTTGTTAAGGTATGAACAAGGGGTTTACCAAGATGACTTTCTGCTGGGACCAATTCCCGAAGAGATCGAGTACGAGGAGGAGGAAGAGGAGATGCTTGAGCAAGATCCTGTCGAGGACGAGGATATGATCGAGGATGATTCCGAGGATGAGGATCCCATCGAGGATGATCCCGAGGATGAGGATCCCATCGAGGATGATCCCGAGGATGAGGATCCCATAGAGGATGATCCAGAAGAGGATCCAGAGTTGGACCTTGGAGGGTAGAATCAGGAGCCCGGTACAGGATTGTCACCAGTGCCAGAGTACGCACCCATGTCAGAAGCTGATTGGGAGGCACTGTATACCGAGTACGGTATTGGGAGAAGTGACAGGGAATCTCAGCCTATCCCTACTCCAAGGAGATGGAGGTCGGAATCCGAGCTGCAGGAGATTCTCCACCAGAGCGAGGTAATCTCCGCAGAACAGCAGCGTCAGAGGGATGAGTTGACCGCCAGTACTCAGAGGAGGGCTGGAATAGGAGGACTAGTCATGGACGACCCATACTTTACCATGACTGAGCTAGGACTATGTGCTTCAGGGTCAAGCAGGGTGCGAAACCCATCGCCAGAGCTCGATGGTGAGCCTAGCCCGAAGAGACCATGCACGAGTAGCCAGTCGTATGGGAGACATTTTGGAACGCCTTGAGGAGGAGTGGCGTTGCCTATCGTAGTAGTTCGTTTCTTAGTATTCCAAGTTGTACTTTGTGTAATATTTCAGTATTGCGGCAAGTACTCTGAGAAACACTTATATCTTCGAGCAGCATTGTCCTAGCGCTCGAATGATAAACTTATGTGTAACTTGTGTAAGAATTCGAAGGTTCATCTATAAAATACCAAGTTGATCTATTCTGAGTAATTTATTTACGTTGATATATTGCATAAGTATATTGCATAATATTAATGTATTGAATGCTTGGAATTTGATCGGTAAATAGATGGTGAACCCAAGAAGCACGAGGAATTCGACTCGAGCCGGTGCTGGGACTAGCCAAAACCCCAGACCAGCAGGAAGAGGTGTTCAGGATGAACACGAGTCTGAGTCTCGCGTCCAGCAGAGGCGTGAAGGTCAGGATCAGACCCAAGCGCCGACGTTGTTTGACACTGCAGCTGTTGAGGCGATCCGTGGGATCATGATGCAGGCTATTACAGATGTCTTGAGACCAAGTGCGCCTCAAGCACAAGAAGTGCCTATTCATGCAGCGGTTCCTGATGTTGTGGAACCCAGAAACCCTGTGATTCAGGAGACTGCCGTTAGGGCGAGGGACAGCTATGGTCGCGCTCTTAAGACCATTACTTCCATGAGACCCGACTGCTATAACGGGAAAGGGGAGCCAGTGGCAGTGACTCATTGGTTCTCCCATATGGAGAGGCTGTTCAGGAACGTGGAGTGCACGGAGGCCGAGAAGGTCCATATCGCTTCTCTTCAACTGAAGGAGGAGGCTAGCGAGTGGTGGGAGAGCACTGGTTTGGCTGAGAGCCCAGTGTTGACTTAGTCGATGTTCAAGACCAAGATGGTTGATCATTTTTTCTCTCGCGCTATGAGAGAGGAGAAGCATAAAGAGTTCTTGTACCCTCAGACTGATGGTCTGAGAGTGACCGAGTTGACATCTAAGTTCAACCATCTTCTACAGTACGCCACTGCCGAGATCACCAGCGAGGCTTAAAAGATCTGGTACTTCCACGAGTGGATGGACCCGGATATCAAGCCATTAATGGTGTACCACACATGCTCTACCTTGGAGCAGTATGTGGATTGTGCCTATAAGCTGGAGGTAACTCTCGAGGAGTCGACCAAGAGGCGCAACCGACAGAAGTCGATGCAGAATCAGAACCAGAGAGGTGGTTTTAAGCGCCCTGCGCCACCGTCTAACTTCGCCAAATCCGGCAGAGCTAAGACAGAGATGACACAAGGAGGATCGACTCAACAGTTAGGGCAGACCAGGAGTACAGTTCAATGTTATAACTGCGGTACTGCTGGGCACAAGAGCACTGAGTGTCGGAAGGAGAGGAGGCCATGCTTTGGGTGTGGACGTGATGGTCATCTGTAAAAGTTCTGCAAGCAGGGGAAGCAGAAGGGAGTAGAGTCGCAGCAAGGATCAGTTCATCAGAGCAACCAACCTAGGTTTAAGCCTGCCGAGACTCCTAGCCCTTCAGTGCAGACGACTGCTCAGAACAGGGGAAATGCCCCAGCTGTTTCTGGAAGTCAGGGACAACGCTTGTACGAGATGCGTGAGGCAGATGGACCCAACGCTCCGATTGCTCAAGGTAATCTATACCTTCACTCTACTTCAGTGTGCATTCTGTTTGATTCTGGTGCTACGCATTCCTTTATTTCGGATAGCTGTGTTAGCAAGTTAGACTTAGTGTGCAACGATTTGTGCGACCCTTTCGTCGTTAATCTTCCTAATGGAGAACGTTTGGTGGGAACCAAGCATTTGTCCGACTTTCCGATTACCATTCAGGGTAAGGAATTCGAGACAGATTTAATCTGCATAGCCATGGCTCCATACGACATTATTCTCGGTATGGATTGGCTGACGCGTCATAAGGTGGTGATCGACTTCAGTTCAAGAACGATGACGGTGTCATCCGGGGGCCAATTCGTGTGCAAGTTCAAAGGTCGAAATTCGCCTGAGAAGGATGAACCTGAGGTTCTTGATATTCCTGTAGTTAGGGAATTTTCGGATGTCTTTCCGGAAAAAATTCCAGGATTACCCCCAAATCGTGACGTAGAGTTTTCAATTGATCTCGAGCCTGGTATGGCGCCGATTTCCAAATCCCCGTATCGGATGGCTCCAGCTGAGATGCAAGAGTTGAAGAATCAACTTGAAGATCTTCTTGACAAAGGTTATGTCAGGCCGAGTGCATCGCCGTGGGGTGCTCCGGTACTATTCGTCAAAAAGAAGGACGGATCGTTCCGACTTTGTATCGACTACCGAGAGTTGAATAAGGTGACGATCAAGAACAAGTATCCTTTGCCTAGGATTGATGACTTGTTGGACCAATTGCAGGGAGCAAAGGTTTTCTCCAAGATCGACTTAAGATCTGGATATCATCAACTCAGGATTCGGGAGCAGGACATTCCTAGAACTGCGTTTAGGACCAGATATGGTCATTACGAGTTCGTAGTGATGCCTTTTGGGCTTACAAATGCTCCAGCTGTCTTTATGGATTTGATGAACCGATGTTTTCACCAATACTTGGATAAGTTCGTGGTGGTTTTCATCGACGACATCTTGATCTACTCTCCGAATGAAGAAGTCCACGAGGAACATCTACGGATTTCCTTGTCGATCCTTAGACAACATCAGCTTTATGCTAAACTGTCTAAGTGTGAATTCTGGATAAAGGAAGTGGCTTTCTTAGGTCACGTGATCAATAAAAATGGGGTTATGGTTGATCCCCAAAAGATTGAAGCAGTGGCTAATTGGACACAGCCCCAGAATGTGAAGGAGGTGCGCAGTTTTCTTGGACTTGCCGGGTATTATAGAATGTTTATAGAAGGATTTTCAAAGATCGCTCTACCTATGACCAATCTACTCCGCAAGGTCCATAAGAAGTTTGTCTGGAATGACAAGTGTGAGGTCAGTTTCCAGGAGTTGAAGCGACGGTTGACCTCGGCACCCGTGTTAGCACTCCCAGAGGAGAATGACGATTATGTGGTCTATAGTGATGCTTCCAAGTGTGGCCTTGGTTGTGTTTTGATGCAAAGGGGCAGAGTCATTGCTTACGCATCTAGACAACTCAAGACTTATGAAGAAAACTATCTGACCCATGATCTTGAGTTAGCAGCGGTTGTCTTTGCGCTGAAGATTTGGAGGCATTACCTCTATGGTATAAGATGCCAAGTCTTCACTGACCACAAAAGTCTCAAGTATATATTTATTCAGAAGGAGTTAAATATGAGACAACGCCGCTGGCTAGAGTTGCTCAAGGACTACGACATGGAGTTGTTGTATCATCCGAGCAAGGCTAATGTAGTAGCTGATGCACTAAGTCGGAAGACAATGCACGAGACTGTAGTTGCTCTACTTACTGTTCAAACCAAGCTAAACCAAGAGTCATGCGACATCGAAGTCTTGTATGACCAGCGTAGAGGGTACCTGAGTATGATGGAGATTCAGGCTACACTGCTGGATCAAATCAAAGAAAAGCAAGTCGATGACATCATCTTGGTAAAGTTAAGCAGTGAAGTGATGGATGGGAAAGCTCCCAGTTTTGTGGTTCAGGATGATGGATCACTTTGGTTTCAAGATCGGATCTGTGTGCCTGACACAGAAGGTCTTCGTCAGTTGGTGATGAGAGAAGCTCATTCATCTGCTTATTCTGTGCATCCTGGCTCTAGCAAGATGTACAAAGATCTCAGGAAGAAGTTTTGGTGGCCAAACATGAAGTGGGACGTAGCAGACTTTGTGGCAAAGTGCTTAACTTGCCAAAAAGTCAAGATCGAACACCGCAAACCAGGTGGTGAGATGCTACCTCTCCCCGTGCCAGAATGGAAATGGGAGGACATTTCCATGGACTTCGTCACTGGGCTACCCAAGACTCGAAGTCAGAGAGATGCTATCTGGGTAATCGTGGATAGGCTTATGAAGAGTGCTCATTTCATAGCCATCAGGACCACATGGGAAACCCAGAAGCTAGCCGAAGTTTACCAGAAGGAGATTGTCCGCTTACATGGCATTCCTAAGACCATTGTATCAGACCGAGATGGCCGTTTCATGTCAAGATTCTGGAAGGAACTTCATAAGGCTATGGGAACCGAGTTGAGGTTCAGTACAACGTTTTATCCTCAGACAGATGGCCAGTCTGAAAGGACCATCCAGACTCTGGAGGATATGCTTAGAGCTTGTGTGCTCGATCGTCTGACTAGCTGGGAGGACAACTTGAGTCTGATTGAGTTCACGTGCAACAATAGCTGGCATGCTACAATCAAGATGGCTCCGTTTGAAGCTTTGTATGGTCGCAGATGCAGATCTCTGATTTGTTGGGACGATAATGCCGACAAAATTCTGCTTGGACCAGAGTTGGTCGAAAGGACGGCTTCATACATTACTTTGATCAGACAAAGAATGTTGACCGCTCAGAGTCGACAGAAGTCCTACGCAGATCGGAAGCGCAGGACTGTCGAGTTCGAGGTCGGTGATAAAGTTTTTGTCAAGGTATCGCCATCCAAAGGAGTTTTCAGATTCGGTAAGCGTGGGAAGCTTAACCCTCGCTACGTGGGACCATTCGAGATTTTGGATAGAGTGGGATCTCTAGCGTACCGTTTGGCGTTGCCACCATCGGCTCACCCGGTGCATAACGTGTTCCACGTGTCTTTACTCAGAAAATATGTGCCAGATGAGTCTCATGTGCTTAGTTATGAGGACATCGAGATTCAAGCTAATGGTACTGATGAAGAGTTGCCCGTGCGCATTTTGGAGCATCGGGAGAAGCAATTGCGCAACAAGATCGTGCCGTTGGTAAGAGTGATGTGGTCCAAGTCAGGGACCGAAGAAGTTACTTGGGAGACGTGGGAAACCGAGTCAGATATGCTCAGGCGTTTTCCCGAGTTATTCTCGACCTAAGTTTCGGGGTCGAAACTTCTTGTAAGGGGGAGGAGATGTGATACCCCGTATTTTTGTAAGGTTATTTTGGAAATTATGGAATTTTCCCGAGTACCCGTTGCGTACGTCAGATTTAATACAGAGAGTTTGAGACATTCTGTAATGTGCTCTATATCTGTAATATTTTTCTCAGTGAAATAATATACAGACAAGGTGCCTTGAATTTTAAATTGTCGTTCGCGTACGATAATTTTTATCCCGGTTTATCGTCAAGCTCGTTCAAAGTCGAATGGGCGGGAAAAGGGGGAAACGGCGACCGCCGTTCAAAAACGGCGACCGCCGTGGTTGGGCCCGAGAAGTCAACGTGTCAGCTTCTAGCTGGCCGCGACAGGCCTAGCGACGGCGACCGCCGCATTTACGGCGACCGCCGCAGGCAAAATTACGGCGACCGCCGTGATTGTCCAGTGGGCATTGCCCGCCGGTCACCGGCGTCGTTCGAGGTGCGCCGTTGCGTCGTTTGCCGCGTCTGAGGGTTTGCAGATCACTCCTTGGGGTTTGCCTATAAATAGACGAGCTTGGGCATGGGTTTTGGGTCATCTACAACCCCGAATCGCTGCCAAATTCGCCTCTCGCCGGAGTTGTATTTTCGCCGGAATTCGAAGGTCTCGCCGGTGTTGCTTTGGTGTGGTTCCTGAGTGATGCGGGACAACCCTTGACATTGACGGAGGCCGAGGAGGAAGAGTCGCTTAGCGTTCGGTCAAACGGACCAATTACGAGAGCTCGTGCTAGAGCCATTGCCCACGTGACTACGAGCATTGTCGCTAAAGCATTTGCAAGGAATGGAGCGACTTCAACTTCCACACCTACCGCTGTTATGTGTTCGGTGGCCTCTTATCAAGAGGAGTAGTCATAAACATTATTACACATCTTGGGAATTGTTTTTATTTGTTTACTCTCGTATTTTGCACTATTACTATTTTTGGGCATTAGGAAAGTTACTATCTTCGGTAACTTAGGATCCTTTATATTGAAACTTGGACCCTAATTTTAGTACGTTGAATTGAAGCAAGCTTTGTTGTGAGAATTTCTCCACCCCTTGCTCAACGTCAACCCTAACCCTAGTGTTCTTCCCACTGCCTCCACGTGATCTCCCTCTACTGTTCGATTCTTCATCTTGCCACCGGTGTCGCACGCCCGCCGTTCATCTCGCTCCAGCCCTCCCGGCGTCCAGTCGGTGTTGTCATCGACGGTCTTGTGCCGATCGGAGTTGTGTCTCCCGATCAGCCTTCTTCTCCGGCGTCCCGCGCCCCCCTGTTCTTCTCATCGGTGACTCTCTCCGGTCGGTTTCCAATCACCGAGTACACCCTTGACGTGCATGCCCTTCATTCGATCGGTTGTCTTGTGCACCGTTCCTGTACGTTGTTCTTCAGCGAATTAGCAACCGTGTTCAAAAAGAAATATTAATTAGCAATTGGCATTGACCCTCCGTCCAATTCGCTCGTTCCCTGTCGTGTTGTTCAAGCCGAGACATCTCAGCCGTGATCAAGAAATTATTTAGCAACCCCTACGTTGCTAATTAATTATTGGCTTCCACCTTCGTTCGGTTCACAAGAGTCGTACCTTATCCGTGTCCTACCTAGATCCATCCCAAGCGAAGTCATTTCAAAGGGGTTTTCGCATCAACTGGTATCAGCTTCCAGGGGTACGACGTGTGGTAAATTCGTCTCTTGTTTTCAATTTCTCCCCACATTTTTTTAAAGTTATTTCCATAGCTTATTCTTCCATTTCATTGTCTTCCGCATATTCTGATTTTATATAAAAAAAAAATTGAGTGTCAAACCCTAGGTGATTTGCTTGCAACGCAAGTTGAATCGAACCGAGCGTTTCTTTTTCTTGTTTGTGAGAAACCGAACCTCCTTGTGTGCAATAGTTTATCTTGCTATATTATTGTGTGGCGTATTGTCTTCTTTGATTACTTCGCTGCATTAAGTTGTCATTGCATGAATGGTAAGTTCGCGTTTGTTACACAAAGTCTACAGCAAATCTTCTACCTCTTGAGCTTGGGTGCATTCCACGAATACACTGAAATTTGTGTTGCTACCTTGCTTTCTTTCTTCAAAAAAAAAAAAAAAAACAAAAAAAAACAAAAAAAAACAAAAATTACAACAAGTTGCTGATTTTTTTTTTTTTTAAGGTGCTACGCTTCCAACACAAACATTAATATTAGCACTTGCAACGGGAAAGCCCGCACTCATTCAGCAATTCCATTTCTTGTCTTCCATATCTCTAGTAGCAATCTATAAAAGAGCTTATCTTGCATGATCTTTGCTTTGATTTATTCATTGTTTGACTATATTACATGCTTGATTAGCTTGAGACGGTTATTGCATACGAGTTCACTTCCTTGCCTTGACCTCCCTCACGGATTGCCAAAACTAGATACCGGGAGACATTGATTCTTGAGTTGAGTTTATTGCGTTGAGTATCTTTGTTTGTTGGTTCCTACTGTTGTTTAACCTTCTTTGCTATGTCGTTGCATGGTGATGAATCCGAGGCTCAAGCCGCTGAACTAGTGGCTGCAAAGGATCGCCTTGCTCAATCCGAGACGAAACGACTTGAGTTGATCGAGCGGCTACACACCACGGAGAAACAACTACAACAATACCGGCTCGTAGAAGCTCAATTGGGACAGACTTCGGTGCTTGAGGACGACCACTGGGACGCACGTGACGGGCGACTCATCTGTCATGACTCTCGCCTTGACAAAGGGAAGCACATTGCGTCCTCTTCCCACTATCTAGGCGACAATACTCGTCAAACCGGCAAACTGCGCTCGGTCGTGGTAAAACCCCCGGGTCCGCCCATTGACGATAGATGGCAACCTCGGTCCAACTCCAAGGACCTAGATGACAATGGCCACTACTCCGACCATGTCGACACTCCACGTCGGCAACATCATTCTCATGAGAGACCCAGGTATGATTCCTACGCCCCTGACCCTTATTATGATAATAATCATGCCACTTTGGCAGACCCCACTACCCGAACACCACATGGACGTTCGCATCCGGTGCCCCAAGCCCCTTCTAGGACGTATCCCCAACGTCCCTTTGCTGAATATGATGAGGAGGACATGCACTTGGCTGGCCAAGTGAACCCGGGTAACTTCCATCCTCCCCTAGTTGAGCCAATTGAGCATCAAGTGCACCCGGAAGGATGGATACCGCGTAAGCTTCCTCCCCCTCCTGTTTTTGATACTCACCCCGACGACTATGATGAGTACGAGCAAGCACCACCGCGGCATCATAGGGGACACAATGGAGGACGTGGTGCTGGTCGTGGCTACCAAGGAGAGCGCGCCTATGAAGATAGACGACAAGTGCAACCTAACTACGGCGCTCGCAGAGAAATTAAGGTAAAAATTGAACCTTTTCTTGGTGACTATGATGCCGCTGTCTTTTTGGACTGGTTGCAAGGCGCGGAACATGCTCTTGCACATTGCCACTACAACGAGGAAGACAAGGTGGAAATCGCCACGTTATAATTTCAAGGAGCCGCTCGTTCATGGTGGCATAGGGACCAAAAGAACCGGGTTCGTATGGGATACGACCCCATTGAGCAATGGCATCAACTTGTCTATTTCATGACTCGGAAGTACGTGCCCCCGGAGTACAAGCAAGAAATGCATTTGAAGATTGCTCTAGCACGCCAAGGCACGAGCACTCCTCTCGAGTTCTTTGCTCATCTCGAGGATTTGTACTTCAAGGCGGGCATAAGTGTCACTCCAGGCACGTTCAAGACAAATTTCCTCCAAGGGATGCATGTCGATCTAAGAGAGGAGGTCGATGTGTTACCTATCAATGATTTGACCGCTCTTGCGCACGCCGCTCAAAAGGTTCATCAACGTTTGGTGCGCAAGAAGGTTTATCCATGGCTATCGGGATCGTCATCCCGCAGGTATGATTCTAAACCGAATCCTTCCTATTTTTCTCCTAACCCCATTGTGAGTACGCAGCCTCGGCCACAAGCCCCCTCCAACCGGGCCCCGCCTCGTCTCGAAGCACGCAAACCGTCCACGATGCGCGCTCCCCCGAAGCAGGACACCCGTTCGGAAAAGACGAGCGACCGGATTTGCTATAAATGTGGCGGCCGTGGTCATTTCATGTGCGATTGCTCGAACTCGAGACGCGTGTTGTTCTCTCAAGCCACGGGTTACGAGTCATTTGAGGACGAAGAGGAGACCGAGGATGCACCACCATCGGTGTACGACGATTGCGAAGATGAGGAGCCGTATGAATATGGACCACCGGATTTGAATGAAGGTACGCCTCTCTCTCTTGTTGCTCGCCGTACTTTGACGGTGAAGGATGCGTCTCTAGTGGACCAACGCGAGAATTTGTTCCACACTCGCTGTATTGTGGGCACTTCTTCGTTGAGTGTGATTGTGGATAGCGGCTCGTGCTGTAACATTTTGAATGAAAAGGTCGTTCACGCGCTCAATTTGCCTACGATTGCACATCCTCAACCATATAGTTTGCAATGGCTCTCGGAAGGTAAAGGTGATGTGGTAACCAGGCAATGCCACATTACATTCTCTATTGGTCAATATGTTGATTCCGTTACTTGTGATGTTGTTGTTATGGATGCGACTCACCTCCTTTTAGGTCACCCATGGCAATTCGACAAGAAAGCGGTACATGATGGTTTCTTGAATACGTACACTTTCCACAACAAAGGACGTCGGGTAACACTTTTACCCATGACGCCACAAGAAATCATTCATGATCAAGTCGAGAGAGACCGGATCAAGGCATTGGAGAAGGCCAAGTCAACGACACCAAAGCCGGCACCGCCCGTGCCCAACCCGGCGAAAGGAGCAAAGACGCCAGGCCACAACTCGGCCCAGAACTCGACCGAGTTCTGGACCGAGTCTCCACAACAGAAGACAACTCGGCCCAGAACTCGACCGAGTTCTGGACCGAGTTCCCGCAATAGTGAACAACTTGGCCCCGGATCAACAGCGACTCGGCCGAGTCAGCCAAGCCAGCAAAAAGTCGAGCATAACTCGGCCCAGAACTCGGCCGAGTTCTGGACCGAGTCAGGGGCTGCTCCTCCACCTTCTTCTGGCGATCCTTTGAGTGCGATCCAGGGTCGATGTGAACGTCGTTTGCTTATGGCACGCTCGCGGGATCTCTCTCCAATTGTTCAGGGACGTTCTCCTTGTATTTTATTGGTTCCAAATGCGTGTTTTTCGATTTTAAAGAATGTCGATGAGCTACCCGCTTCTGTGATTTCTCTTTTGCAGGACTTCACGGACGTCATGCCCGATGAGTTGCCGGATGGTCTACCTCCTATACGTGGGATTGAGCACCAGATTGATTTGGTGTCGGGCGCCTCCTTACCCAACCGGGCGGCATACAGGGCGAGCCCGAAGGAGACTAAAGAACTTCAACGACAAGTTACCGACCTCTTGGACAAGGACTACATTCGTGAAAGCCTAAGTCCTTGCGGTGTCCCGGTAATCCTCGTACCGAAGAAGGAGGGCTCATGGAGAATGTGCATGGACTGCAGGGCCATCAATCAAATCACGGTGAAGTACCGTCATCCAATCCCTCGCCTTGATGATATGCTGGACGAGTTGCATGGGGCCACATTATTTTCAAAGATCGATCTTAGGAGTGGCTACCACCAAATCCGCATGAAGGAAGGCGACGAATGGAAGACGGCATTCAAGACGAAGCATGGCCTTTATGAGTGGCTAGTCATGCCGTTCGGACTCACCAACGCACCGAGCACTTTTATGAGGTTAATGAATCACGTCCTTTGTCATTTTTTGGGGAAGTTTGTGGTTGTTTATTTTGATGACATTTTAGTGTATAGTCGGTCATTGCATGAGCATGTTTTACACCTTAGACAAGTTCTAGAATGCCTTCGGAACGAGCAATTATATGCCAACTTGGCAAAATGTGTGTTTTGCTCGGACACAACGATTTTACTAGTATTTGTTGTTTCTAAGGATGGGTTGCGAGTTGATGAAGAAAAGGTCCGCGCCATCAAGGAGTGGCCTACCCCAACTACACTGACCATGGTTCGATCTTTCTTGGGGTTGGCTGGATTCTACAGATGTTTTATGCGCGATTTCAGCTCCATTTCCGCACCTCTACATGAGTTGACAAAGAAAGGCGCCACCATTACTTGGGAAACAAAGCATGAGGTAGCATTCAGAGTGCTAAAAGACCGCCTATGCCATGCACCATTACTACAGCTGCCGGACTTCAACAAGGCCTTTGAGGTTGAGTGCGACGCCTCCAACATTGGAATTGGTGGGGTGCTTCTCCAAGAGCGCCAACCCATCGCGTACTTCAGTGAGAAATTGTCAGGTGCTACACTTAACTATTCTACTTTTGATAAAGAACTGTATGCTCTTATCAGGGTGTTGAAGATGTGGCAGCATTACTTGTGGCCAAAGGAGTTCATTATCCATACCGATCATGAGGCCTTGAAGTATCTTAAGCATCAAACCACACTCGGACGTCGGCATGCGAGATGGGTAGAATTCATGGAGACATTTCCCTATGTGGTGATGCATAAGAAAGGTAAGGAGAATGTGGTAGCCGACGCCCTTTCTCGCAGGTACGTCCTCTTGTCTTCCCTTGATGCTTCAGTCTTTGGTTTTTCATTGATTAAGGAATTGTATTCGCATGATACTTTCTTTAAATCTATTTATGAGACTTGCGCATCTCAGGGTTCCTCAGATTCCTACTTCCTTGACCAAGGGTACCTTTATAAGAGTGGAAAGCTATGCATACCATCTTCTTCTATTAGGGAACTCTTAGTTAAAGAGTCACATGAGAGTAGGGCACATTTTGGTATAGCCAAAACCGTAGCAGCCCTTCAGGAGCATTTTTATTGGCCCAACATGACTAACCAGGTCACTAGGTTTTGCAATGCTTGTGTCACTTGCCATAGGGCCAAGTCTAGATCCAGTCCCTCACTATACACCCCTTTACCTATACCTGATCGTCCTTGGGAGGACATATCTATGGATTTTGTGATGGGGTTGCCTAGGTCTAAGAAGGGGAGGGACTCTATTTTTGTCGTGGTTGATAGGTTCTCGAAGATGGCTCATTTTATACCATGTAAGGGCACTAACAATGCTGCGGATTATGCTTTACTTTTCTTCGACAATGTTGTGCGTTTACACGGTATACCGCGTTCTATTGTTAGCGATAGGGACGTGAAATTTGTTAGCCATTTTTGGAGGACTTTGTGGGGTAAGCTAGGTACCAATCTCTTATTCTCTACAAGCTACCACTCGCAGATTGATGGCCAGACCGAGGTGACCAACCGGACCTTAGGGACTTTGCTTAGGACCATGCTTAGGACCAACCCGCGCCGTTGGGAGGACTTACTACCTTTTGTTGAGTTCTCTTATAACAGGTCTGTCCATTCCGCGATGAACATGTCGCCATTTGAGGTGGTGTACGGCCAGAACCCGCTCTCGCCGCTGGACTTGATGCCACACCCACTGAAGGATGGTGATCATGTACATGGAGCTGCTCGGGCGGAGATGATACAAGAGCTGCATGCTAGGACAAAGGAGCAGCTGGAGAGGAGAGCCCGACAACTGGAGCAGAAGGCCAACAAGGGCCGGCGTCGCGTCACTTTCGCGCCCGGGGACCTTGTTTGGTTGCATTTGAGGAAGGATCGGTTTCCGTCAAGGAGACGATCCAAGCTCGACCCGAGAGGTGATGGCCCGTTCAAGGTTTTGGAAGCTTACGGCCCCAATGCCTACAAGCTTGAGCTTCCCGCAGAATATGGCGTTCACAGCACCTTCAACATTGGAGACCTCTCCCCCTACACACCGCCTGACCTTGACATTGACGAATCGGGGACGATTCGAGGCCAAGAAGGGGAGAATGATGCGGGACAACCCTTGACATTGACGGAGGCCGAGGAGGAAGAGTCGCTTAGCGTTCGGTCAAACGGACCAATTACGAGAGCTCGTGCTAGAGCCATTGCCCACGTGACTACGAGCATTGTCGCTAAAGCATTTGCAAGGAATGGAGCGACTTCAACTTCCACACCTACCGCTGTTATGTGTTCGGTGGCCTCTTATCAAGAGGAGTAGTCATAAACATTATTACACATCTTGGGAATTGTTTTTATTTGTTTACTCTCGTATTTTGCACTATTACTATTTTTGGGCATTAGGAAAGTTACTATCTTCGGTAACTTAGGATCCTTTATATTGAAACTTGGAACCCTAATTTTAGTACGTTGAATTGAAGCAAGCTTTGTTGTGAGAATTTCTCCACCCCTTGCTCAACGTCAACCCTAACCCTAGTGTTCTTCCCACTGCCTCCACGTGATCTCCCTCTACTGTTCGATTCTTCATCTTGCCACCGGTGTCGCACGCCCGCCGTTCATCTCGCTCCAGCCCTCCCGGCGTCCAGTCGGTGTTGTCATCGACGGTCTTGTGCCGATCGGAGTTGTGTCTCCCGATCAGCCTTCTTCTCCGGCGTCCCGCGCCCCCCTGTTCTTCTCACCGGTGACTCTCTCCGGTCGGTTTCCAATCACCGAGTACACCCTTGACGTGCATGCCCTTCATTCGATCGGTTGTCTTGTGCACCGTTCCTGTACGTTGTTCTTCAGCGAATTAGCAACCGTGTTCAAAAAGAAAGATTAATTAGCAATTGGCATTGACCCTCCGTCCAATTCGCTCGTTCCCTGTCGTGTTGTTCAAGCCGAGACATCTCAGCCGTGATCAAGAAATTATTTAGCAACCCCTACGTTGCTAATTAATTATTGGCTTCCACCTTCGTTCGGTTCACAAGAGTCGTACCTTATCCGTGTCCTACCTAGATCCATCCCAAGCGAAGTCATTTCAAAGGGGTTTTCGCATCACTGAGTGCCTTTGTGAAGCTTTTGGTTAGCCTTGGAGGTTAGAAGCCAAAGCAAGTCGAAGGAGGCCAAACCGCTCGTGTTTTGGGGTGAGTTTCCTCTCGTTTCAGTCGGCCGTGTTCTTCACGGCGACCGCCGTGTTCTTCATCACGGCGACCGCCGTGATGAATACGGCGACCGCCGCCAAGAACGGCGACCGCCGCCAGTGCCCAGAATGCCTTCGTGGCTTTGGCTTGGTCGGTTGTCGTCGTGGCGTCTTTCCTTTCGTGTTCTTTCGTCGTGTTTAGATTCGTACTGTTTATGTCGGATCTAACTTAGGGTTCCTTTTATGGGTCGACTCGAAGGTTGTTGTGTTGTCGGAACTATACCGTGTCGAGCCCGGAATCCAGTGACGTCTTTAGACTATTCTGCGGAGTAAGGCAAATGGCGGTTCGCTCTTGCTCATTCGTTCCATATTTACATTAATTATCAGTAGTTTATCTGAGTAATTAATTTGGAATGAATATTCTGTTTGTCTGAAAACGGTTGTGATAAACTGTTTTGAAAATCATATAATAGGTTGTATATCTGTTAGAACAACGCTATTATCTGTGATCGCCTTTCGGGCCTTTATGTGGATTTATCCTGTAACTGTTGTTGTGCTGTAACTGTTTAGTTAGCACTGTTAGATAGGAACGTTACTCGGACTCTGTCCAGTCATTTCTTTATAATCTGGTATCGGGATGGCTCGTCCCCATCTGGTACTATTCTATGATCATGATCGGTCTCTTACACATGTGTGTAGAGACAGGACACTTAGCTGGTGTCACAAACCTTTCGGTATACGTCACTCTCGACGAAACGTATACTACGATGTGTCGTCCCATTGGTGGGGTACACATGTAAAAGTCTATAACGTGATGTGTGTTTTTGAAACATAAATCAGATAAGTGCTACCTTGACGTACATAATTAATACACCTTGGGCGAGTAGTGCAGCTAAGTTCAGTGCAGCTAGGAAAACTCGTCTTGACTCGAATGTAGTACGTTCTCTTTCCAATCTGGATTCGCTGTAGGCGATGAGGTTGGTCGTGAATCGAAGCATCTCAGTCAGTTTTAAATCATTGTTGTATGATTCTGTAATATTCCAGATTTGTCATTCTTCCTTAAAGACTCATTTCAGTTGGAATCTTCTTTCGAGTCGATTTCTGTGAAGATTCAGTTTTCCAGAATCTTCTCTTGTGCATACCTCTTGTTTATTCCAGTAGGAGTATGGTGGTTGACAAGCGTACTCGATTATTATTCGAGGGACGAAGAGTCTAACCTAATACAACTACTTCAAACCATTCTGCTTTGTTCCCTTGCTAGTCTATTCATTTAGACTAACCAAATAATATTTTTCCTTGCATGGTTGGCTGGTGTCATCCGTTCGATTTGGCACATCAGTTAAGAAGTAGCTCAGAAGATTAGAAGGACTATGGAGTCGGCGGTGGTTTTTGAATGTTTTAATTATTTCTTTAATCAGGTTATGATCCTTTGGACAATAACTCTGATTGTAATATACTTTCCTAGTCTTCCGCTGTGTTTGGTTTAAACTATGTTTTGACCTATTCGGGATTGGGTTGTAATCCCGTAACTCTTGTTTCCCTGACAATGTTATGTTTTGGAATTTAATGCTTGACCATTGTGTATCAATTGCATTTCATAAATTGTGTTTAATTGGTAAAGCCTTGGGTGATCTCGGTAAGGAACACTGAGGTCATTGGCGGTAATACCTTTCCAAAAAGGGTTAAGTTTTGGGGGTGTTACAAGTGCAGCAACCCTTGCTCCATTTCCAACGCGCAGATGTATCTCACCCTTCTGCAACCGTCTTCTATTTCTTAGTCCCTGCACATTCGAAATAATGTAAGAACCACATCCGGTATCTAATACCCAAGAATGAGACTTGGTTGATAAGATTTCAGTAACGTAAATACCTGAAGTGGAGATTGTTCCCCTCTTCTTGTCTTCCAGGTATTTGGGGCAGTTCCTCTTCCTGTGCCCCTTAGCCTTGCAGTAGAAGCAGTCGTGCTTAGCAGCCACCTTCACCTTAGGGGTGTTTCCCTTAGGTTGGACAATTTGCTTGCCCTTCCCTTGGTACTGTTGCTTCTTCTGGGGCCCTTTCTTAAACCCTTTCCCTTTGACCATTAGAACTTCCTTCAAAGGGTCAACCATGACGTTCTGCTCAGCAGTTTTGAGCATCACGTTAAGAGTCTTGTTCATGGCTCCCATGTGATACATCTGCCTAAAGTGGGCAAATCCATCATGCAGGGAGTATAAGATCATATCTGTAGCCGTCTCAACATTATAGGGGTTACCTAGTCTAGCCATCTTGTCAAACAAGCCTATCATGTTGTAAACATGTGGCCCAACTGGTCTCCCTTTCTCGAGCTTGCTCTGCAATATGGACTTGAGGGTCAAATACCTCTCAATCCTGGCTTGCTCCTTAAAGAGATCTCTAAGGTTTCTCATAATAGTATGAGTATCCTGATCCTCAAACCTTTGTTAAAGAGCAGGTTCCATAGCAGCCAGCATAAGGCAAGTGACATTCATTGCCTTCTCGCATATTGCCTTGTGACGTGCCTTATCCTCATCAGATGAGGTGGCAGTCAGCTCTGGGATGGGGTTTTTAGGACATCCTCTTGTCCCTCAGACTTGAGAATGATTCTCAAATTTCTTTCCCAATCAAGGAAATTTGTGTCGTTCAACTTGTTTTTCTCAACAATTGAGCGGATAGTGAATTTGAGGTGTTCAGAAGACATAATAACTACAAAAAATGGAATAAAACATGCAGATAAATTATGCTTGACATGCAAGAACTTAAAATTTAGACAAACTATAAATAGTAAGTTATTACACATTCTACTCAATTAAATTGTCCCTTGTGAGTAAAATGATTCCAAGATCCTATCTTAGATGAAACTCGAGCTAAGGCACTTCCCCAAGTCTCATGTAATCAAGGTAAGTAAACTCTTACTAATTATAACACCTTATAACTCTTGGTTGATGGCCACATCTTATGTAAGACTCATCCTTATGCCTCAAGATCCAAAACTGAGCCTTTTGGTCTCTTGTTGAGTGTAACCATATCAAGGCAGCATGCCCCTATTAGACATATCCGCACTATTCCAAGGTCAAGGAAGGACACCTCGCTAGGGCGAAAACTATCCAACGAATTCCAAGGGCCTCATGGTTATGACATGGAAAGGCATTACCTCAATATTCTTGTAAGGGACTTAAGCATGCAGTGGTTGTCTATCTATAAGTGAACTAAATAGCATAAACAGACAAGCAAGCATGCAAAGTGGGAAATAGTAAAGCATTCAAGTAATGCAATAATAAATAATTAAATTTGTAATCCTAGTATGGCCCCTAAAGAGATCTAATCTTCAATAGTCTTGATTTCTTGGATCACCAACCTTCAGTCTTCATAGGATCTTCTTCTTCTTGTCTTACATATAATTGAAATAAACTCTCTTGAAGAAATTTAAATTACAAAAATACATAACGATACGCAGATCGTGTACAAGAAAAACATAACGATGCGCATATCGTATTTATCTATCCCAATATGGGCCATACTAGTCACCGCATGCAATAATATCATAATATTAAAGATACATGCAATAATAACATATACAATTTCATCTAAATAAAACATGCTATTAATCCAAAATAAAAGCATAAACAATTAATCATATTAACTATTTAATATAGAAACTGATTTCTCATTATTTTAATTCAATTAAATTGTGTATGGAATTAATATCTTATATTAATCATTAATTTGCTAAAATATGATGAATCTAATATTCCAAGATAATATTTAATTGTGGTAACTCAAAATTTTACCAAATAAGATATCAAAATATCTAAAAATAAATAAATCTTTATGTACCAAATAAAATATCAAAAATCTTATTGATTAAAATAAATCTAATTTATTAAGATAGAATATCAAATATCTTATCTTGTTTTGGTAAATAATATCTTTTTAGGGTAATTTCTATCCAATTAGGAATTTTCCCCAAAAACACAAAACCCTAATAACCAGCCAAGGGTCCATCGCATGCCGCCAGTAGCCACCAGTAATAAAACCGCGGTCGCGGTTTACACTCTGCTTATGAATCTGTATTCGAAGTCAGCCATCGCGGCACCACATATATCTACACATGGTATTATAAAATGAGGGCTTTCGAGGAGAAAACCCTAATCCAGATACAACACCACATGGCTGCCCCTCTCCCTCGAGTTCTCCCTCGTTCGCATTCGCTCCCAAAGTCAAAGACTTCGATCCGTAGCGTTTCGATCAAATCCGTCTGTCACGATCCATAAGGTTAGTTAAATCTATATTTGTTCTTCACTTAGTTTAATTATCTTGAAATTATTGAAGTTGTTAAGAAATTTTAGATTTATTTCATTTAGCGATTACTTGCACTTATGGAAGAACTCTTGGACCACGGTTCTTCCTTCCATCCCACTATGTCGGACATTGTACACTTCATTGTAAATCTGATACATTTTAATGCAGTTGTTCGGGTCCTGGTTAAGTGTTGTTGCAATCTTTGATGGTTTACTATGATTTTCTGTCATGACCTTAACCAACTTCTTCTGCTCAGGTGTCAACCTGCCAGCAACTGCATGCCCGTACAAGTCATCACCAATGACATGGTTGTGGGTTCCAACAACTACATTGACTGTATATGAGTCCCTCAAATTTTCTTGACACAACAATCTGAAGGGACAATCACATTTTTTGCTCCTTGTTCTTTGCCTTACTCTAGTTTCATCTTTAGGAATATAAACTCCCGCTTTTTCACACATCAACCATGACTTCCGAAGGCTTCCTCCACCAAAGTTTATATCCCGACCAATAGTGAGGCAAAAGTGATTATCAAAGGCAATCTGTCTAGCCCTTTTAATTGCATCATCTCTGGAGTCGAATACTTCACCCGTGGTGAAGTATTCAGAATAATCTTCAGAAACAATCACTTCTTTAGGTGTAGGATACCTAAACTGCGGTTGTGTGTGTAATGCCGGAAACCCAAACTTAGGTGGAGCTTGCCACCTTACGGACGGAATTCCACTACGAGCAAAACAATCTAATCCCGGCAAATGAGGTTGTTGAGGTGGCATAGGTTCGCCGAACAACCCAAGTGAGAAGGACGGTGGTGCCATGTCCCATGCATCATTTAGGGACAGATTGTTAATACCGTTGTTCACGATATTGTTCTCCTATTGAAGTAAAAAAAACAATTTAGCGAAGTATTCAGTTTCTGTCAAACACAACCATACATGACGTATGGATTTACTTGTTTTCCTTTAAAAAAACAGACACGAACAAAGATGAAGTCTTGAAGTTTTGCACTCAACATAACAACGCTCAATACTCAAACATGCAGTTTTGCACACAAAATCTACAACTTTTTAGTACAACTTAATCAAAGATGAAGTTTTTATGAACATATAGTCACAACTATTGAAATTACCATAAGAAAGTGTTTGTTTTGGGGTAAGAACAACTCAATCATATACATTCACAGGAAAGAACCATAAAAAATCTTAACTTTTACTAACATGTAAAGTAAAAGCTTTAAAAACATACCTCATTGTAATTGTAATTCCTTGAAACATCTTCTCCACCATTGAAGTTGGAAAAATCATCTTCATTTGCCATGGAAATGAACTCTTGGAGATGATGAGAATGGACGATGTGTTGTGGGAGGGAAAGGAAAGAGTGATGAAGAGGTTTAGGGTTTAACTTTGGACGTAATATTGATGAGATTTGACGGGGTAGTTAATCTTGTTAGGTGGGGACAAGTAACATTCAATTTTCTGGTTTAGGGTTCGTCCGTCACGGACCATGTACATCCGTCCGTGACGGACCAGATTGATTCGTGCGTCACAGACGGATGTACATGGTCCGTGATGGACGAGTGCCTTTTGTCCGTCACGTATGAGTTTCTTTGGTCCGTCACGTATGAGTTCCTTTGGTCCGTCACAGACGAACTGCTGCGTGAAATAACAATTTTGCCGGTGCGTGAAATAGAAATCGTGTATTTTTATAGAGATGTTTATATATATAGATATAGGTTACATGTTTATTTGCAATATTGTGAATAGTTTAAACCTATAATAAATGAGATAGTCATTAATGATCTAGGATTATAATTTACATTATATATAGATTTTATCATTAGTAATTATCATATTGATTAAGCTAGCCGAAGAACTCCAATTAATTAAGGTTCATCAAAATGAACAATTAGGAATCTAAAAAAATGAAGCCTACGCAACGATCCTTGATTGGCAATTAAGTAGTGACAGAAAATTAATTAGTGTATTCAAAGTAGGGGCGGATCTACAGGGGGCTCCCGATAAATCCCTTATTGTGATACCCCGTATTTTTGTAAGGTTATTTTGGGAATTATGGAATTTTCCCGAGTACCCGTTGTGTACGTCGGATTTAATTCAGGTAGCTTGAGACATTCTGTAATGTGCTCTATTTCTGTAATATTTTTCTCAGTGAAATAATATACAGACAAGGTGCCTTGAATTTTAAATTGTCGTTCGCGTACGATAATTGTTATCCCGGCTTAATGTCATGTTCGTTCAAAGCTGAACGGGCGGAAAAAAGGTGTCACGGCGACCGCCGTAAAGTCGCGGCGACCGCCGTCGTGAGACCCAAGCACGTCGACCGCCGTAAAGTCATGGCGCCCGCCGTCCCAACGCTCGAGGAGGCAGCTGGTGTGTCATGCCACGGCGACCGCCGTAAATTACGGCGCCCGCCGTAATGGCAGTCATCGTTGTCCGGCAGTCCTTGCCCGATGGTCGTCGGCGTGATTTCCGGCGAGCGTTGAACTAGCTGTAGGCCCATCTTCTTCGTGCTCCAGACGCTTTGGCTATAAAAGGGGGTGTTGGGGGAGAGATTTGAGCCATCCCAAACACCGAACCTCTGCCAAAATTGCCTCTCGCCGGAGTTGTGCCTTCGCCGGAATTTTTGAAGGTCTCGCCGGTGTTGCTTTGGTGTGGTTCCTGAGTGCCTTTGTGAAGCTTTTGGTTAGCCTTGGAGGTTAGAAGCCAAAGCTAGTCGAAGGAGGCCGAACCGCTCGTGTTTTTGGGTGAGTTTTCTCTCGTTTCAGTCGGCCGTGTTCTTCACGGCGACCGCCGCCAAGAACGGCGACCGCCGCCAGTGCCCAGAACGCCTTCGTGGCTTTGGCTTGGTCGGTTGTCGTCGTGGCGTCTTTCCTTTCGTGTTCTTTCACCATGTTTAGATTCGTACTGTTTATGTCGGATCTAACTTAGGGTTCCTTTTATGGGTCGACTCGAAGGTCGTTGTGCTGTCAGAGCTGTACCGTGTCGAGCCCGGAATCCAGTGACGTCTTTAGACTATTCTGTGGAGTAAGGCAAGTGGCGGTTCGCTCTTGCTCTTTCGTTCCATATTTACATTAATTATCAGTAGTTTATCTGAGTAATTAATTTGGAATGAATTTTCTGTTTGTCTGGAAACGGTTTTGATAAACTGTTTTGAAAATCATATAATAGGTTGTATATCTGTTAGAACAACGCTATTATCTGTGATCGCCTTTCGGGCCTTTATGTGGATTTATCCTGTAAATGTGGTGGTGCTGTAACTGTTTAGTTAGCACTGTTAGATAGGAACGTTACTCGGACTCTGTCCAGTCGTTTCTTTATAATCTGGTATCGGGATGGCTCCTCCCCATCTGGTACTATTCTAAGATCATGATCGGTCTCTTACACATGTGTGTAGAGACAGGACACTTAGCTGGTGTTACAAACCTTTCGGTATACGTCACTCTCGACGAAACGTATACTAAGATGTGTCGTCCCATTGGTGGGGTACACATGTAAAAGTCTATAACGTGGTGTGTGTTTTTGAAACATAAATCAGATAAGTGCTACCTTGACGCACATAATTAGTACACCTTGGGCGAGTAGTGCAGCTAAGTTCAGTGCAGCTAGGAAAACTCGTCTTGACTTGAATGTAGTACGTTCTCTTTCCAATCTGGATTTGCTGTAGGCGATGAGGTTGGTCGTAAACCGAAGCATCTCAGTCAGTTTTAAATCATGGTTGAATGATTCTGTAACTTTCCAGATTTGTCATTGCTTCCTTAAAGACTCATTTCAGTTGGAGTCTTCTTTCGAGTCGATTTCTGTGAAGATTCAGTCTTCCAGAATCTTCTCTTGTGCATACCTCTTGTTTATTCCAGTAGGAGTATGGTGGTTGACAAGCGTACTCGATTATTATTCGAGGGACGAAGAGTCTAACCTAATACAACTGCTTCGAACCATTCTGCTTTGTTCCCTTGCTAGTCTATTCATTTAGACTAACCAACCAATATTTTCCCTTGCATGGTTGGCTGGTGTCATCCGTTCGATTCGGCACATCAGTTAAGAAGTAGCTCAGAAGATTAGAAGGACTATGGAGTCGGCGGTGGTTTTTGAATGTTTTAATTATTTCTTTAATCAGGTTATGATCCTTTGGACAATAACTCCGATTGTAACTTACTTTCTTAGTCTTCCGCTGTGTTGGGTTTAAACTATGTTTTGACCTATTCGGGATTGGGTTGTAATCCCGTAACTCTTATTTCCTCGATAATGTTATGTTTTGGAATTTAATGCTTAATCTTTGTGTATCAATTGCATTTCATAAATTGTAATTATTTGGTAAAGCCTTGGGTGATCTCGGTAAGGAACACTGGGGTCACTGGCGATAATACATTTCCAAAAGGGTTAAGTTTTGGGGGTGTTACAGTTGTGGTATCAGAGCAAAATTTTTTAAAACGGGTTTGGAATTTTTATAAACCAGTTATTCATTTTCAAAATGCTTTAAAGAGGGCTCTGAATTTTCATTCTGAAAAGAATTTAAAAACACCGTTCATAGCCATGTCTTCTTTATAGTCTGATATAGTAAGCTTGCTTCTATGTCTAGAAAGACTAATTCCTTCCTTATTGTTCGATAGGATGGGTGTCTGCTTTTCTATTGGTGGGGGGTCGGAAGACGCCAAGTCGGATCAGCCGAGGCTAGATTTTCCGTTATCTCAACGATGTTTCGAGGTTGGAGGCCGACTAGCCCACCCAAAGACGTCAAGCACGTTCTCCCCGAGTCGGTTGTCCTTGTAGCCAGGAATGCTATGGTCCCTAGACCTGCACCTGTGCCGCCACCAAGGGTGGAGGGAGTACAGGAATGGGAGCAGGAAGACGAGTTGTCAAGGTATGAACAAGGGGTTTACCAAGACGACTTTCTACTGGGACCAATTCCCGAGGAGATTGAGTACGAAGAGGAGGAAGAGGAGATGCTTGAGCAAGATCCTGTCGAGGACGAGGAGATGGTCGAGGATGATTCTGAGGATGAGGATCCCAGCGAGGATGATCCTGAGGAAGAGGATCCCATCGAGGATGATCCCGAGGATGAGGATCCCATAGAGGATGATCCAGAAGAGGATCCAGAGTTGGACCTTGGAGGGCAGAATCAGGAGCCCGGTACAGGATTGTCACCAGTGCCAGAGTACGCACCCATGTCAGAAGCTGATTGGGAGGCACTGTATACCGAGTACGGTATTAGGAGAAGTGACAGGGAATCTCAGCCTATCCCTATTCCAAGGAGATGGAGGTCGGAATCCGAGCTGCAGGAGATTCTCCGCCAGAGCGAGGAAATCTCCACAGAACAGCAGCGTCAGAGGGATGAGCTGATCGCCAGTACTCAGAGGAGGGCTGGAATAGAAGGACCAGTCATGGACGACCCATACTTTACCATGACTGAGCTAGGACTATCTGCTTCAGGGTCAAGCAGGGTGCGAAACCCATCGCCAGAGCTCGATGGTGAGCCTAGCCCGAAGAGACCATGCACGAGTAGCCAGTCGTATGGGAGACGTTTTGGAACGCCTTGAGGAGGAGTGGCGTTGCCTATCGTAGTAGTTCGTTTCTTAGTTTTCCAAGTTGTACTTTGTGTAATATTTCAGTATTGCGGCAAGTACTTTGAGAAACACTTTTATCTTCGAGCAATGTTGTCCTAACGCTCGAATGATAAACTTATGTGTAACTTGTGTAAGAATTCGAAGGTTCATCTATAAAATGCCAAGTTGATCTATTCTGAGTGATTTATTTACATTGATATATTGCATAAGTATGTTGCATAATATTAATGTATTGAATGCTTGGAATTGGATCGGTAAACAGATGGTGAACCCAAGAAGCACGAGAAACTCGACTCGAGCCGGTGCTGGGACCAGCCAAAACCCCAGACCAGCAGGAAGAGGTGTTCAGGATGAACACGAGTCTGAGTCTCGCGTCCAGTAGAGGCGTGAAGGTCAGGATCAGACCCTGGCGCCGATGCTGTTTGACGCTGCAGCTGTTGAGGCGATCCGTGGGATCGTGATGCAGGCTATCACAGATGTCTTGAGACCAAGTGCGCCTCAAGCACAAGAAGTGCCTATTCACGCAGCGGTTCCTGATGTCGTGGAACCCAGAAACCCTGTGATTCAGGAGACTGCCGTTAGGGCGAGGGACAGCTATGGTCGCGCTCTTAAGACCATTACTTCCATGAGACCCGACTGTTATAACGGGAAAGGGGAGCCAGTGGCAGTGACTCATTGGTTCTCCCATATGGAGAGGCTGTTCAGGAATGTGGAGTGTACGGAGGCCGAGAAGGTCCATATCGTGTCTCTTCAGCTGAAGGAGGAGGCTAGCAAGTGGTGGGAGAGCACTGGTTTGGCTGAGAGCCCAGTGTTGACTTGGTCGATGTTCAAGACCAAGATGGTTGATCGCTTTTTCTCTCGCGCTATGAGAGAGGAGAAGCATAAAGAGTTCTTGTACCCTCAGACTGATGGTCTGAGAGTGACCGAGTTGGCATCTAAGTTCAACCATCTTCTACAGTACGCCACTGCCGAGATCACCAGCAAGGCTCAAAAGATCTGGTACTTCCACGAGTGGATGAACCCGAATATCAAGCCATTAATGGTGCACCACACATGCTCTACCTTGGAGCAGTATGTGGATTGTGCCTATAAGCTGGAGGTAACTCTCGAGGAGTCGACCAAGAGGCGCAACCGACAGAAGTCGATGCAGAATCAGAACCAGGGAGGTGGTTTTAACCGCCCTGCGCCACTGTCTAACTTTGCCAAATCCGGCAGAGCTAAGACAGAGATGACGCAAGGAGGATCGACTCAGCAGTCAGGGCATACCAGGAGTTCAGTTCAGTGTTATAACTACGGTACTGCTGGACACAAGAGCACTGAGTGTCGGAAGGAGAGGAGGCCATGCTTTGGGTGTGGACGTGATGGTCATCTGCAAAAGTTCTGCAAGCAGGGGAAGCAGAAGGGAGTAGAGTCGCAACAAGGGTCCGTTCATCAGAGCAACCGACCTAGGTTTAAGCCTGCCGAGACTCCTAGCCCTTCAGTGCAGACGACTGCTCAGAACAGGGGAAAGGCCCCAGCTGCTTATGGAAGTCAGGGCCAACGCTTGTATGAGATGCGTGAGGCAGATGGACCCAACGCTCCGATTGCTCAAGGTACTCTATACCTTCACTCTACTTCAGTGTGCATTCTGTTTGATTCTGGTGCTACGTATTCCTTTATTTCGGATAGCTGTGTTAGCAAGTTAGACTTAGTGTGCAATGATTCGTGCGACCCTTTCATCGTTAATCTTCCTAATGGAGAACGTTTGGTGGGAACCAAGCATTTGTCCGACTTTCCGATTACCATTCAGGGTAAGGAATTCGAGGCAGATTTAATCTGCATAGCCATGGCTCCATACGACATTATTCTCGGTATGGATTGGCTGACGCGTCACAAGGCGGTGATCGACTTCAGTTCAAGAATGGTGACGGTGTCATCCGGGGGACAATTCGTGTGCAAGTTCAAAGGCTGAAATGACGCTGATAACGGCAAGCTGATCAATGTGATGGCTGCGTTTAAGCTACTACGACAAGGATGTGTCGGGTACCTTTGCTACTTGGATTCACCCGAGAAGGATGGACCTGAGGTTCTTGATATTCCTGTAGTTAGGGAATTTTCGGATGTCTTTCCGGAAGAAATTCCAGGATTACCCCCAAATCGTGACGTAGAGTTTTCAATTGATCTCGAGCCTGGTACGGCACCGATTTCCAAATCCCCGTATCGGATGGCTCCAGCTGAGATGCAAGAGTTGAAGAATCAACTTGAAGATCTTCTTGACAAAGGTTATGTCACGCCGAGTGCATCGCCGTGGGGTGCTCCGGTTTTATTCGTCAAAAAGAAGGACGGATCGTTCCGAATTTGTATCGACTATCGAGAGTTGAACAAGGTGACGATCAAGAACAAGTATCCTTTGCCTAGGATTGATGACTTGTTGGACCAGTTGCAAGGAGCAAAGGTGTTCTCCAAGATCGACTTAAGATCTGGATATCATCAACTCAGGATTCGTGAGCAGGACATTCCTAGAACTGTGTTTAGGACCAGATATGGTCATTACGAGTTCGTAGTGATGCCTTTTGGGCTTACAAATGTTCTAGCTGTCTTTATGGATTTGATGAACCGATGTTTTCACCAGTACTTGGATAAGTTCGTGGTGGTCTTCATAGACGACATCTTGATCTATTCTCCGAATGAAGAAGTCCACGAGGAACATCTACGGATTTCCTTGTCGATCCTTAGACAACATCAGCTTTATGCTAAATTGTCTAAATGTGAATTCTGGAGGAAGGAAGTGGCTTTCTTAGGCCACGTGATCAATAAAAATGGGGTTATGGTTGATCCCCAAAAGATTGAAGCTGTGGCTAAGTGGACACAGCCCCAGAGCGTGAAAGAGGTGCGCAGTTTTCTTGGACTTGCCGGGTATTATAGAAGGTTTGTAGAAGGATTTTCAAAGATCGCTCTACCGATGACCAATCTACTCCGCAAAGTCCACAAGAAGTTTGTCTGGAATGACAAGTGCGAGGTCAGTTTCCAGGAGTTGAAGCGACGGTTGACCTCCGCACCCGTGTTAGCACTCCCAGAGGGGAATGACGATTATGTGGTCTATAGTGATGCTTCCAAGTGTGGCCTTGGTTGTGTTTTGATGCAAAGGGGCAGAGTCATTGCTTACGCATCTAGACAACTCAAGACTTACGAAGAAAACTATCCGACCCATGATCTTGAGTTAGCAGCGGTTGTCTTTGCGCTGAAGATTTGGAGGCATTACCTCTATGGTATAAGATACCAAGTCTTCACTGACCACAAAAGTCTCAAGTATATATTTACTCAGAAGGAGTTAAATATGAGACAACGCCGCTGGCTAGAGTTGCTCAAAGACTACGACATGGAGTTGTTGTATCATCCGGGCAAGGCTAATGTAGTAGCTGATGCGCTAAGCCGGAAGACAACGCACGAGACTGTGGTTGCGTTGCTTACTGCTCAGACCAAGCTAAACCAAGAGTCATGCGACATTGAAGTCTTATATGACCAGCGTAGAGGGTACCTGAGTATGATGGAAACTCAGGCTACACTGCTGGATCAAATCAAAGAAAAGCAAGTTGATGACATCATCTTGGTAAAGTTAAGCAGTGAAGTGATGGATGGGAAAGCTCCCAGTTTTGTGGTTCAGGATGATGGATCACTTTGGTTTCAGGATCGGATCTGTGTGCCTGACACAGAAGGTCTTCGTCAGTTGGTGATGAGAGAAGCTCATTCATCTGCTTATTCTGTGCATCCTAGCTCTAGCAAGATGTACAAGGATCTCAGGAAGAGGTTTTGGTGGCCAAACATGAAGTGGGACGTAGCAGACTTTGTGGCAAAGTGCTTAACTTGCCAAAAAGTCAAGATCGAACACCGCAGACCAGGTGGTGAGATGCTACCTCTCCCCGTGCCAGAATGGAAATGGGAGGACATTTCCATGGACTTCGTCACTGGGCTACCCAAGACTCGAAGTCAGAGAGATGCTATCTGGGTAATTGTGGACAGGCTTACGAAGAGTGCTCATTTCATAGCCATCAAGACCACATGGGAAACCCAGAAGCTAGCCGAAGTTTACCAGAAGGAGATTGTCCGCTTACATGGCCTTCCTAAGACCATCGTATCGGACCGAGATGGCCGTTTCATGTCAAGATTCTGGAAGGAACTTCATAAGGCTATGGGAACCGAGTTAAGGTTCAGTATAGCGTTTCATCCTCAGACAGATGGCCAGTCTGAAAGGACCATCCAGACTCTGGAGGATATGCTTAGAGCTTGTGTGCTCGATCATCCGACTAGCTGGGAGGACAGCTTGAGTCTGATTGAGTTCACATACAACAATAGCTGGCATGCTACAATCAAGATGGCTCCGTTTGAAGCTTTGTATGGTCGCAGATGCAGATCTCCGATTTGTTGGGACGATAATGCCGACAAAATTCTGCTTGGACCAGAGTTGGTCGAAAGGACGGCTTCAGACATTGCTTTTATCAGACAAAGGATGTTGACTGCTCAGAGTCGACAAAAGTCCTACGCAGATCGGAAGCGCAGGACTGTCGAGTTCGAGGTCGGTGACAAGGTTTTTGTCAAGGTGTCGCCTTCCAAAGGAGTTTTCAGATTTGGTAAGCGTGGGAAGCTTAACCCTCGCTACGTGGGACCATTCGAGATTTTGGATAGAGTGGGATCTCTAGCGTACCGTTTGGCGTTGCCACCATCGGCTCACCCGGTGTATAACGTGTTCCACGTGTCTTTACTCAGAAAGTATGTGCCAGATGAGTCTCATGTGCTTAGTTATGAAGACATCGAGATTCAAGCTAATGGTACTTATGAAGAGTTGCCCGTGCGCATTTTGGAGCGTCGGGAGAAACATTTACGCAACAAGATTGTGCCGTTGGTACGAGTGATGTGGTCCAAGTCAGGGACCGAAGAAGTTACTTGGGAGACGTGGGAAACCGAGTCAGATATGCTCAGGCGTTTTCCCGAGTTATTCTCGACCTAAGTTTCGGGGTTGAAACTTCTTGTAAGGGGGAGGAGATGTGATACCCCGTATTTTTGTAAGGTTATTTTGGGAATTATGGAATTTTCCCGAGTACCCGTTGTGTACGTCGGATTTAATTCAGGTAGCTTGAGACATTCTGTAATGTGCTCTATGTATATAATATTTTTCTCAGTGAAATAATATACAGACAAGATGCCTTGAATTTTAAATTGTCGTTCGCGTACGATAATTGTTATCCCGGCTTAATGTCATGTTCGTTCAAAGCTGAACGGGCGGGAAAAAGGTGTCACGGCGACCGCCGTAAAGTCGCGGCGACCGCCGTCGTGAGACCCAAGCACGGCGACCGCCGTAAAGTCACGGCGCCCGCCGTCCCAACGCTCGAGGAGGCAACTGGTGTGTCATGCCACGGCGACCGCCGTAAATTACGGTGCCCGCCGTAATGGCAATCATCGTTGTCCGGCAGTCCTTGCCCGATGGTCGTCGGCGCGATTTCCGGCGAGCGCCGAACTAGCTATAGGCCCATCTTCTTCATGCTCCAGACGCTTTGGCTATAAAAGGGGGTGTTGGGGGAGAGATTTGAGCCATCCCAAACACCGAACCTCTGCCAAAATTGCCTCTCGCCGGAGTTGTGCCTTCGCCTGAATTTTTGAAGGTCTCGCCGGTGTTGCTTTGGTGTGGTTCCTGAGTGCCTTTGTGAAGCTTTTGGTTAGCCTTGGAGGTTAGAAGCCAAAGCTAGTCGAAGGAGGCCGAACCGCTCGTGTTTTTGGGTGAGTTTTCTCTCGTTTCAGTCGGTCGTGTTCTTCACGGCGACCGCCGTGTTCTTCACGGCGACCGCCGCCAAGAACGGCGACCGCCGCCAGTGCCCAGAACGCCTTCGTGGCTTTGGCATGGTCGGTTGTCGTCGTGGCGTCTTTCCTTTCGTGTTCTTTCGCCGTGTTTAGATTCGTACTGTTTATGTCGGATCTAACTTAGGGTTCCTTTTATGGGTCGACTCGAAGGTCGTTGTGCTGTCAGAGCTGTACCGTGTCGAGCCCGGAATCCAGTGACGTCTTTAGACTATTCTGCGGAGTAAGGCAAGTGGCGGTTCGCTCTTGCTCTTTCGTTCCATATTTACATTAATTATCAGTAGTTTATCTGAGTAATTAATTTGGAATGAATTTTCTGTTTGTCTGGAAACGGTTTTGATAAACTATTTTGAAAATCATATAATAGGTTGTATATCTGTTAGAACAACGCTATTATCTGTGATCGCCTTTCGGGCCTTTATGTGGATTTATCCTGTAAATGTGGTGGTGCTGTAACTGTTTAGTTAGCACTGTTAGATAGGAACGTTACTCGGACTCTGTCCAGTCGTTTCTTTATAATCTGGTATCGGGATGGCTCGTCCCCATCTGGTACTATTCTAAGATCATGATCGGTCTCTTACACATGTGTGTAGAGATAGGACACTTAGCTGGTGTCAAAAACCTTTCGGTATACGTCACTCTCGACGAAACGTATACTAAGATATGTCGTCCCATTGGTGGGGTACACATGTAAAAGTCTATAACGTGGTGTGTGTTTTTGAAACATAAATCAGATAAGTGCTACCTTGACGCACATAATTAATACACCTTGGGCGAGTAGTGCAGCTAAGTTCAGTGCAGCTAGGAAAACTCGTCTTGACTTGAATGTAGTACGTTCTCTTTCCAATCTGGATTCGCTGTAGGCGATGAGGTTGGTCGTGAACCGAAGCATCTCAGTCAGTTTTAAATCATGGTTGAATGATTCTGTAACTTTCCAGATTTGTCATTGCTTCCTTAAAGACTCATTTCAGTTGGAGTCTTCTTTCGAGTCGATTTCTGTGAAGATTCAGTCTTCCAGAATCTTCTCTTGTGCATACCTCTTGTTTATTGCAGTAGGAGTATGGTGGTTGACAAGCATACTCGATTATTATTCGAGGGACGAAGAGTCTAACCTAATACAACTGCTTCGAACCATTCTGCTTTGTTCCCTTGCTAGTCTATTCATTTAGACTAACCAACCAATATTTTCCCTTGCATGGTTGGCTGGTGTCATCCGTTCGATTCGGCACATCAGTTAAGAAGTAGCTCAGAAGATTAGAAGGACTATGGAGTCGGCGGTGGTTTTTGAATGTTTTAATTATTTATTTAATCAGGTTATGATCCTTTGGACAATAACTCCGATTGTAACTTACTTTCTTAGTCTTCCGCTGTGTTGGGTTTAAACTATGTTTTGACCTATTCGGGATTGGGTTGTAATCCCGTAACTCTTATTTCCTCGACAATGTTATGTTTTGGAATTTAATGCTTAATCTTTGTGTATCAATTGCATTTCATAAATTGTAATTATTTGGTAAAGCCTTGGGTGATCTCGGTAAGGAACACTGGGGTCACTGGCGGTAATACCTTTCCAAAAGGGTTAAGTTTTGGGGGTGTTACACTTATAATATGTCTAATTTTTTGTTAAGCCCTCTTTTGAATTTTTAATTTTCATTATGTATACATAAAATGAGAAGTAAATGACAAGAAAAATGCATTGGCCTAGTGGTATTTGTCTTGGAACTTGTGTGGAAAAATCTAAAGGTGATGGGTTCAAATCCCTTCCCCAACCCTTTTTTTTACTTTTGTTAAAAAATTGAGTTTTAATTGCTTTATTAAAATCTTTGTGTTTATTAAGCATGTTTATTTCTCTTTTATTTTTTATTTTTCCTTCCATGTTTTAATTTTTTATTAACACAAAAATTGAAAATCTTACATTATTCAAATAATTTTTCAAAACGCTAAAAAATAGAATATATACTGCATGAATTAATCAATTTTCAAAAGGTGAATCTCATATTTTTTGTAATTTTAAAATATTAATATAAATATCCATTTATGAAGTGAAAAATATACGAAACTCGCCCCCCCCCCCTTCGATTAAGTTCTAGATCCGCCACTGATTCAAAGAAAATAGTGATTTCGTACTTAAGTTTAATTACAGGATCGATCGAACGTATATATAAAAGAGATTTCGTTAATGAAGAGGGATTTTCAGCCTCCAACTTGATTTTGTCGGGTTCGATCACTTGGAAGATGCCAACTGAGGGCTCGTTCGGTAAGTAGTAGTGAAAACGAGTGGAAGTGGAAGAAAGTGGAAGTGGAAGTTGAAGTGAAAGTAGGAGTTGAAGTGGAAATATGAGTTAAAGTGGAAATATGAGTTGAAGTGGAAATAAGAGTTGAAGATATAAAATGGTGTGTTCGGTAAGTAGTAAATTAGACGAGTTGAAGTGGGGTAATTTTGGGGTGTAATTACCAAAAAGGGTATAATTTTGATATTGTTATTAATGGCACGTTCCATTTAATACCCTCACGTGATATTTCCCCCTTTGTCCCTCTTGAGCTGGGCTGAAGCTGGCTTCCTCTTCCCCGACGCATATTTCCCCCAAATCGTGTTCTTTTCGCTGGTTTAGGGTCAAACTTCTTCCCCGAACTCGAAGCCATCTCCCAGGTAATGCTTTCAATTCTGGCCTCTTTTTCCAATCTGTAAAGTTTGTAATCTCATGACATATAGCTTGCGAAATGCATATGATTTTAGCTAAAAATATTGATCTACCTTGCGAAATCCTGTGTTCTTTGTGATAAATGAATTGTGGAGAGAAATTCAAACTTGTATTGCTTCGTGATGGATGAATCTAGACCGAATTGACCGTGTTCATGTAAAATTAAAAGTTGGTTTGTTTTTTTAGGGTTTGTTTGTTTGGCGATTTATTTGCTTGTGTTTGTTTGTTTCGACCGAAAGATTTTTGTATGCTAGAATTTTAGAGATTTGGCCGAAAAGGAATGCTTTGATTCTGTGTTTGGCTTCTGAAAGTAACTTGAATTAGCATATACAAAGGAATTGGTCCTACTTTACAGAGAATACAAAAGTACCTGTAGGAATTTTAGGCTTTCTGAAAATTAAATGGTTGGTTTTGTCTTTGATTAGCAATCCAATTGAAGACAAACATATATATAGCTTACTATTAGCAATCCAATTGCGAAATGTTGTTTGAAGGTGTGTGTTCACAATGCCATGCATTTGTGTATGTTGAAATAGAATTATGGATTTGTGCTTATTTTATCCCTTAAAGAACATAGATGGAGGACGACAAAGGTAAGGGAAAAGCAAAGGAGAAGCCATTTCTTTGGACTGAAAATCTTGCATTGACATTGATGAGGAAAAAAAATATGTTTCTATTTCAAAAGAGATATTTTTTTTTTCTTTGACCACAAAAAAAGAAGAATAATATTGAATAATCCAAAAATCTATATACCCTCTCTTTATAGAGGCACACTCTATTGAAACGGGTGTTAAAATGAGTGGACAATCGTGGAGCGTCAGATTGGAGGATGGATGGCTGGATTAGGAGAGGAGAATGAGGGTATATAGGGGCGTGAATTAGGGGTGGGCACAAATTACCGAAACCGAATAACCGTACCGAAAAACCAAAGAATCGGCTTTTTTTTAGGTTTACCAACCGAAAATTAACTGAAGTTACGGTACAATTAACCAACCGAAAATTTATGGTTAGATAACAGTTAGTTGTATTTCTATATTTGGTTAACCGAATAACCGAGCATATAAATAATATATATTTGTAGTAATGGAATAATCTAATTTAGTTGACATGTTTATAGTAGATGTGTTTAGATACATGTCGAACAAGTTGTATTGTTTCTATTTGTAGCGAATATACGTACACAAATAAGAATAAAGTTGATGTTGTAGAATAACCATGTTATATGATAACTAAAATTAGGTATATTTTTGAATTAAATATGTAACTTAGTATACATAACAATTTATTTAACTTATTTTGATTGTTTCTATTTTTATATGTAAAAGCATCATTATAATACATATACAATATATATTAATTTAATTATTTAAGTTGATATAATATCAATTTAGAGTGATTTGGTTAACCAATTAACCGTATCGAAATTACGGTTAACTAACATGGTTAACCGAGATTAACGATTCAGTTCATGGTTATAGAAACTACTAACCGAAATCTCGGTTAACGGATGACCGGTTAACCGAAGTCCGGTTAACCGACCGTGCCCACCCCTAGCGTGAATCATGGAATTGAATATCCCAATGCTTTTTCTGAATTTTGGAAAATAACATCCTCCAAAATAGGCAGTTAGGAGGAGATTTGGAGAGAGTGTGTGTTAGAACCGTCAGCCAGATTTAAAAATCGGGCTTGGACAATAATATTGACCCGCCAGGCCCGGCCCAGTACAGAACCGGGCCGGGCATGAACACTCCTCTAGGCCCGACCCGGTATCCGGCTAAAGTTTTAAAAATATAAATATATCTATTTACATATAATATATAGTATTATAAATATGTATAGTTACTAAATTTCCAACCCTTATTATATAATATTATAAATTTTTAGCCCTTAATATATTATATAGTATATATAATTATACATACTATATATTATAAAACATTATTAAATACTATAAAACAAAATTAAATATTATATAATACAAAACCGGGCCGGCCCGTCGGATTACCCGACTCGGACTTTTGGACGGGCTTGGGCAACGATTTCAGCCCGTTTGGTTCGGGCGGGCTTAGCCCGACCCAATTTACCAGTTAAAAATATCCCAAAAACTCAAACCAGGCCCATGCCTGGACTTGTACATGTCTAGTGTCACGTAGAGGGAGGGAGGGAGGGAGAGAGAGAGAGAGAGAGAGAGAGAGAGAGAGAGAGAGAGAGAGAGAGAGAGAGAGAGAGAGAGAGAGAGAGAGAGAGAGAGAGAGAGAGAGAGGAATACATTTGAGAAACCCTAGTTGCTGCCAACCGTTCGTACATATGAGAGGAAGAGGATGAAGAGTAAAATCGGGCTAATAGGTAAAAAACCCTGATAAGGTGTTGTCATGACACCTAAACAAAATAATCCTAACAAACCTAAACAAGTAGTCTGTGCAAGTAAGGGTCGAATCCACAGGGAGGAAGTGATCTTCCTAAGTGTTTATAAGCATGCAAAGTAACAAGGGGGTTTTTGGTTATCAAACACAGAGTAACAAAGATGCAAGCTTTAGAAGGGAAATAAATATGACGGGTGGAAATATTCCACTAGACAAATATCCACACTGCAAAGGAAACAGGTTGATCACTGATAACTATTTTTCCAAGTTCTTTTCACAATCTTATAGTTGTTCCCATCCTGATCTTAAATACTACCAATTCTCACAGTTGTCGATAGACTTATTACTACGTCAATGGGAAAATACCTCCGATTCTCACAGTTGTCGGTGTACTTTACCACTAACACAGCAATAGCAATGCACACAAGGATATAGGATACATGCAAATAGAAGGTGCTTCCTTACTACTTAACATGCAAATGATTCTCACTCACGATTGCACGCTCGGAACCCCTATATGTAACAATCGTGTATGCTACTAGATATGCACTCGGAACCCCTATATGCAAATCCTAGCAATTGATAGATGTCGAAAAACCTAGTTAGCTACGCTAGAAGAATCAACATACACCAATAGACAATATGCTCAAGAGAATTAAACCAACTTTGTAAGATATAGAACAAGGAATAGAAATCTCACAACCAATCCATTGCAATGCTTCAATCGTCTAGCGAAATAAAGGTGTTTAGCTCTCCATGGGTTGAAACCCTAGAGGCAGAATGAAAAACGAACTTCTAAAACTAAATTGTAGATTGTGGCAACTAGGTTAACTAAAGGGTTTTTTAACCTAATTCTAAAAGGTGTAAAATAAAATAACAATAATAAAATAATAGCAAAATAAACAATCCAAATTTGGGAATTAATCCCGTAGTTCTTGCTCGGCTTCTCCATCTCGACAGCTTCAACACGGCCCAATTTCAGCCCAAATTAGCAGCTCACTCTCCATCACATTTGCAAGCATCAGCGGCCCAACTCCAAGCAAGCAACTCCTCGCTGACGTCACGGATGACATCGTGCTGCGTCTTTAATTCCCGCTGCTTTCCGTTTTTCAATTCACGCGGCATCTTCTCCTTCGTGGGCCTTTCTTAATGGGTCTTCCGTCTTGGGCTGAACTTCTTTTAATTCCAGCAGCACGCGTGGCTTCAATTCAATTACTTCGCCCAACAGATGGCCGCGGGGCGCCAACTCCCACCGCGGGGCGGCACTTCTCACCGCGGGGCGGCATCCTTCTCTGAGACCCACCGCCGGGTCGCGGTGGCTCTGGCGCGGGGCGGTGAAACTCGCCCACTCCTTTCTCTTCTGCTCTTCATTACTACCAAGTGTTGGTAGTCTTCTCCAATTAATTTCCAGTAGATCCTCATCTTCTCCAAATAAGCTGTAAATCCCTGGAAATCTTCAATTCTCTCCACATCTTTTGGATTACAGACTTAACCTCAAATCTAGTCATAAACTCCTCTAAATAATGTTAATAATTGCTAGTTAAGGTGTATGAAATGACACCTATCAAATTCCCCCATGCTTAGACCTTTACTCGTCCCGAGTAAGCTAATGATAAACCTACTCTCTCAATCAAACACCAAGGTCTCAGGAAGTACACGAAAATATGACACCAGCAATTACAACATCTCAATAATCAGCTCCAGAGTACCAAAGCAACATGCACAGCACAACAACACAGTGCAACACAACACCATAGAGTGACACCACTAATCCTAGCCTCCATCTATCTTCTTATCTCTCCAGAGTGACCTACCCGAAACCTCCTTATATCTACTCTTCTTATGACGCCTCGCCAAGAATAATAAGAAATCCTAAAATCACTCTTCTTCTTTTTCGCTCATTTTGCCAAGGCGCCCTCTCGGGTTTTCACCAAGCCACTCATTTCATTTTCCAATAGATGTACTCACATAAGCTCACGTCACTCTTGACCACATATTACCCCAGCCTAATGCTGGTCCAAGCCACCTGCTTATTACCTAGGCTGCCCTTTTGGGTTTTCGACCTATCCCAGGATTTTCAAATGTATGCCTTTTTTCAAATTTTTGGCTTTTTCATTTTTTTAATTCTCCTCAACGACGTAGCAAGTATAGAACCCTCCCCCATGCTTAAACATTGCATTGTCCTTAATGTAATGAAAGACAAAAGAATAGAAACATAGGGAAAAGCAAAAAATAACTCACAAGCGTGCTTGGACACTTCATTTGTTGCTGGCGGTCTTCTCAATAAAGCCCAGGTCTCTGGTGTTGGGCGGGTGTCTTCATAAATTCTATAATCTTCTTCTACCGTGCAACCAAAAGGGAACCACTTTGGTGAATAGTGGTATAGCAAAGATGTCGGGGTTGCACGGCCTTCTAGGAACACATGGTGGAGCCCAGATATAATCATGGTGTGGGCTCTAGTGTTCCTCCTCCTTAGCTGTCAATTGTAGGGCCATCACCGTTGTCAAATAAAAATGTGGGGCGAATGTCTCCTCCTTGACAACATGATGCGCACCATCTCCATAGGGAACTCTGGACAGCTGGCCTTCGGTACCTTTTTTTTTTTTTTTTTTGCCCCCCGTTTAAGGTTTTTTCGGGGGGTGACTTAGTGTAGGGAAGGAAGACTTACATTGGTGTGGAAATACCTTCTTCAATAGGCATGGGTCTCTTCCCTGCAGGTTAGTCGAAAACAAAAAAACAAGAACAAAAACAAAGAAAAAACAAGCAAAACTAATGCAAGAAATAAAGAAAGAAAAACCAAGAAAGTAAAACATACCTCGGGTTGCCTCCCGGACAGCGCCTTAGTTATTGTCATGGCTTGACATCCTACTCAGTCTCAACTTGGGTTGCTCATAGCAACTGAACACCTGGGATCTGGATCTGGGGGGTGCCTCTTTGTATACTCCCGATTGAGCGTGACCCCCAATCTCCTGCACTTCTTTGTGGGTGGACCGTTGTGCATACCCATGAACGCACTGGCCATCTTCAGAAATGGCCTACCCAACATCTCAGGGGCTGCATGTCTATCTTGCCCCGTATCCAGTATGGAAAAATTCGCCACCTACATCAAGTTCTCCTTCTTGTGCTTCCCCTTCGGTTTCTTCTTGATCAGGCCCAGCACCTTTAACATTTCCTTGCAGCGAGGGGTGCTGGCAGCTAGTGTGACCAAGGGAACGGTTTTTATGCAGTCACTGAAGGCCTCATAGATATTCTCGTTGTTCTTTATCCTTTGAGTAACTCGGGAAGCCTCAAGGAAGGGTGCGATGGGTTGCAGCGCGACGAGCGGGAAGGAGTTGAGACGCACAAACTCATCATAGGCAGCCTCCAGAGGATCGGGGACTGCCGGGGCATCTTCGAGGGGAACGGGCGTCTCTGGAGTATTTTCGCAATCACGACACTCCTCCTCATCGTCGCTCCACTCCTCCTCAAATCTCAAAAAATACTCCTCCTCAGTCAGCACCTTGCGGAAACAAGTATCAACGCAGACCTCATCAGCAGAATAGGAATTTTGGACGTCGGGTTGCGCTGATCTCACCGCGGATCGCGGCGAAATCTCACTAGGAGGCACTCCGTCCACCGCAGGGCGGTGGTCATCGCCGCGGGGCAGTGGCTATGAGGGAGGATTACTGAGGCTCACCGCCGGGTCGCGGTCAGTGTCGCTGCGGGGCGGTGAAATAACTGGGGCTTCACGCCGGGTCGCGGTGAGAGGTGACGCGGGGCGGTCGGAGATTTTCTCCATCTCATATTCGTCCTCCTCTTCAGCACTAGGAGGAACGACCAATTGCTTTCCGCTCCGAAGGATTACAGCACTAACGTTTTCCGTCGGGTTTACTACCGTTTGAGATGGTAGATTCCCTGACATCCTTGCATCGATCCGTGTAATCGCCTCCTCCAACTGTCTCATCTGCCTTTCTAAATCCTTCATGCTTGACTCCCTAGTTTGAGCACCAGTGGCGAAGTGTTGAGTCAAGGTCCTGAGCATCTCTTCAGTTGAGGGATTTGGATTGGATACTGGTGGGCTATGCTCATAGGCAGGATTGTACTGTTGCGGAGCACCCTGCTGATAGAATGACTGTGGCTCTGGGTAGAACTCCTAGTGGTCATAACCATATGGATGGTATTGATGGTACCCATAACTCAAATTGGGGTGATCTCTCCACCCTGGAGTGTATGCGTAGGAGTATGGGTCATATCGCGGCTCTCCCCAGAAATCCATATCTGTAACAAGAATCAAAAAGGAAAAATAAAAGTCAGTAGCACGGGTGTGGACCGTAAGATAGGTCCACACCAAGGTAACACGCACACAAACAAACACACGGAAAAATCAAAACTTGCCTCCCCGGCAACGGTGCCAATTTGATAAGGTGTTGTCGTGACACCTAAACAAAATAATCCTAACAAACCTAAACAAGTAGTCTGGGCAAGTAAGGGTCGAATCCACAGGGAGGAAGTGATCAAACACAGAGTAACAAAGATGCAAGCTTTAGAAGGAAAATAAATATGACGGATGGAAATATTCCACTAGACAAATATCCACACTGCAAAGGAAACAGGTTGATCACTGATAACTATTTTTCCAAGTTCTTTTCACAATCTTATAGTTGTTCCCATCCTGATATTAAATACTACCAATTCTCACAGTTGTCGATAGACTTATTACTACGTCAATGGGAAAATACCTCTGATTCTCACAGTTGTCGGTGTACTTTACCACTAACACAGCAATAGCAATGCACACAAGGATATAGGATACATGAAAATAGAAGGTGCTTCCTTACTACTTAACATGCAAATGATTCTCACTCACGATTGCACGCTCGGAACCCCTATATGTAACAATCGTGTATGCTACTAGATATGCACTCGGAACCCCTATATGCAAATCCTAGCAATTGATAGATATCGAAAAACCTAGTTAGCTACGCTAGAAGAATCAACATAAACCAATAGACAATATGCTCAAGAGAATTAAACCAACTTTATAAGATATAGAACAAGGAATAGAAATCTCACAACCAATCCATTGCAATGCTTCAATCGTCTAGCGAAATAAAGGTGTTTAGCTCTCCATGGGTTGAAACCCTAGAGGCAGAATGAAAAACGAACTTCTAAAACTAAATTGTAGATTGTGGCAACTAGGTTAACTAAAGGGTTTTTTAACCTAATTCTAAAAGGTGTAAAATAAAATAATAAAATAACAATAATAAAATAATAGCAAAATAAACAATCCAAATTTGGGAATTAATCCCGTAGTTCTTGCTCGGCTTCTCCATCTCGGCAGCTTCAACACGGCCCAATTTCGGCCCAAATTAGCAGCTCACTCTCCATCACATTTGCAAGCATTAGCGGCCCAACTCCAAGCAAGCAGCTCCTCGCTGATGTCACGGATGACATCGTGTTCCGTCTTTAATTCCCGCTGCTTTCCGCTTCTTCAATTCACGCGACATCTTCTCCTTCGTGGGCGTTTCTTAATGGGCCTTCCGTCTTGGGCTGAACTTCTTTTAATTCCAGCAGCACGCGTGGCTTCAATTCAATTACTTCGCCCAGCAGATGGCCGCGGGGTGCCAGCTCCCACCGCGGGGCGGCATCCTTCTCTGAGACCCACCGCCGGGTCACGGTGGCTCTGGCGCGGGGCGGTGAAACTCGTCCACTCCTTTCTCTTCTGCTCTTCATTACTACCAAGTGTTGGTAGTCTTCTCCAATTAATTTCCAGCAGATCCTCATCTTCTCCAAATAAGCTGTAAATCCCTGGAAATCTTCAATTCTCTCCACATCTTTTGGATTACAAACTTAACCTCAAATCTAGTCATAAACTCCTCTAAATAATGTTAATAATTGCTAGTTAAGGTGTATTAAATGACACCTATCAAACCCCTTTATTTTTAATATTTTTTTTACAATAGTTGGCGCCACCACAAAGCAAGGCGCACGATGTGCCGAGGCGCGCCCCTTGCATTGTATGATGCACCTGCGTCTCCTGAGGTGCCAAGCTTGGCGCCTTGCGCCTAGGCACGCCTCAAGCGCGCCTTTTAAAACCAAGTCCGTCAAATGCTTCTTCATTCATTTGTTTGTTCATATTGTAAATGTTATTTATACAAACATAAGCATCTCCATATTGCAGATGCTATTGATACAAACACAAGGACCGTGGAACCAGATAAGGTGGTGGAAACATTTGACCCACTGAATTCTTGGGAGCTCTAACCTGAGATGGCCTCAAAGGAGTGGTAGGAGCTCTAGGGTTTGGTGAAGGTGTACTAGTAGGCTTTGGTGGCCTACCTCGTTGCTTCTTGGGAGGTGTCCCTTCCATATCTTTGTATGTGTATTCCCATGAAGAAGGATGTCTTTTAGTGGTATCTTTGATTAGAGCTCCCATTGGCTGTCCCTTATGCCTCACAATAGCCGGCTCTTATAGACTGGTCCCCTCGGGGCGAGGGATGTCGTAAAGTCGCGAGACATATTTTTCTTGATCATCTGCTGACAGATTGGGGAACTGATCCGTATAAAATTGATCCATCAAAGATCTCGCGACTCTGTGCTTCAACTCAGCCTCACCTTCGTCTTACACTTCTGACAGACTCAATCGTCTCCAAAACGGATGCAACACTGAAGGCTTAATAGGGACTAAACTCGTCACATTTCTAGCGATGTCATGCACACACGGCAATCCATCTCTCACCCTCATCTAGCATCTGCAGATCTTGTCACAAAATGGATTTTCCCCTTTTCTGTATTCCTCTGGCAAGCGGTCAAGTGCAACCTTAGATACTTTGTACTTCAACCGCTTGAAAACATCAAGCTCCTATGACAAGAATCATCATGTTTTGTACACTCTCGTTGAAGGTCCCCTTGATGTCCTTTACTTGGTTACCCATCTTTGAATGATATTGACCGAATATCGGGTCTAGACTATCATGTGGAGTAGTCAAGAGGTCTTTCAAACTAGAGTGTGCTCCTTCAACCCTATAGTTAGTACAAATTGCAATGAAAATTTAGCAAGTGACGGACAGTTTATGAAGAGAATAGAATGCAGTGAATACAGAATGCAATACAGATTGGACAATGCACTAACTTGTTTGTTGTTGAAGTTCCAAGCGAGAAAACAATATCTTTCCAAGCTGACACGAGTCTTTCCCTGTACGGGATCAGCCAGGTGTTTCTTACATATTGAGTCAGACGTGGCCAAGCCCTCCATTCCGACTCAATTCTGTGCAACTCCATCTCGTACTCGGGTAAGGTTGTTTGCTTGAATAAATTATAGTGTGTATTTGCAAACCTTGTACCAAAGCTTTTATCCTTCATCTCCTTCTTAGCATGGTCCTCTATGTTCTTCTTCACATGGCGCCTACTGAGGATAGACTTTGCACTTGGAAAGAGTCTATCTAACGCATTCATCAAGGCCTTTTTCACGATCTGTCACTAGGCATGTAGGTGTTACTTGACACTTTTTACACATTTTAAAAAGTTGATGTGCGGCCCACACGTAGTTGTCTTCTTGCTCATGATGTAGAAATGTCCCCGCTACATTGTAGTTTTTCCATGTAGACGCGACTCCTATAATTTCAAGAAAAGGCAAGTCATACCTACATAAGTAGATGTGTCATTGCATAATGAATAAACATATCAACAAATAGATATAGCATATAGATGTGTTATACTAACCTGTTTGTGCTGTATGTGGAGTCTAACAAAAGGACGTACGAAAATGCCTTTAAGATTTTCATGGAGTCTGGACTGGCAAAGAAAATGTCGGCGATCTTATTGGTCGTTGGATCCGACCTATACTCCATGAAGTAGTTGTTCTCCTTACACTTATGGAAGAACTCCTAGACCACGGTTCTTCCTTCCATCCAACTATGTCGGACCTTGTACACTTCATTGTACACTTGCTTCATTTTAGTGCAGTTGTTTGGGTCCTGGTTCAGTGTTGTTGCAATCTTGGATGGTTTTGTATGATTTTCTATCATGGACTTACACAACTTCTTCGGCTCAGATGTCATCCTCCCAGCGAATGCATACCCGTACAAGTCATCACCAATGACATGGTTGTGAGTTCCAACAACTACCTTGATCTTCCATGAATCTTTCGGTTGTTCTTGACACAACAATCTGAATGGGCACCCACATTTTTTGCTCCTTGTTCTTTCCCTTAATCTGTTTTCATCTTTAGGAATGTAAGTTCCCACTTTTTCACAAGCCACCTGTGTCTTCCGAAGGCTTCCTCCACCAAGGTTTCTATCCCGACCAATAATGATGTAGAAGTGATTATCAAACGCAATTTGTCTAGCACATTTAATTGCATCTTCTCTGGAGCCGAACACTTCACCCGTGGTAAACCTCTCGGAATAGTCTTCGGAAATAATTACTTCTTCAGGTGTAGGAAAATTAAACCGCCGTTGTGTGTGTAATGTCGGGAACCCAAACTGAGGTGGAGCCTGCCACCTTACAGACAGAATTCCACTAAGGGCTAAACTATCCATCAACGGTATATGGGGATGTTGAGGCGCATAGCTTTCGCCGAACAACCCGAGTGAAAAGGACGGTGGTGATATGTCCCATTCATTCAGGGACAGATTATTAATACCGTTGTTCACCTCCTATTGAAGCAAAAAAAAAACAAGCTAGCATAAAAACAAGTTTCTTTAAAAAAACAAACTCGTCCGTCACGTATGGATTCATTCCATACGTCACAGGTGGATGTATCTGTCCGGCACGCATGGATGCATTCCATACGTGACGGACGGATGGAATTCGTCCGTGACGTATGGAATGAATCCATACGTGACAAACGGATTTGTGTTAAAAAAATAATTACCCAACGAAGTGTTGCACTTGCAACGATCTAGTAAAATCTCCTATTGCAGTTTTATACGCAAACATGCAGTTTTATACACAATATCTCCTACTTTTAAGTACAACATAATCAAAGATGAAGTTTTTATGAATATATATTAACAACTATTGATAAGAAAGAACCATAAAATTCTTAACTACCACTAACTTCCACTAACATGTAAAGTAACAACTCAAACATATAGACATTCACAACAAAGAACCATAAAATAGACATTCACAACTAATTGACAAGAAATAACCATAAAATTCTTACTAGTTGTTATGAATATATAGAACGAACTATTTATCTTAAGAAAGTGTTTGTTTATTCAAAGAACAACTCACAAATATAAAGATTCACAAGATAGAAACATAAAATTCTTAACTTTTACTAACATGTAAAGTAAAAACTTAAAAAACATACCTCATTGTGATGATAATCTCTTGAAACATCTTCTCCACCATTGAAGTTGAAAAAATCATCTTGATTTGCCATGGAAAAGATTCAAAGTAATGGGAGAGAATGGAAGAGAGTGTTGTGGGATGGAAAGGAATGAGTGATTGAGGTTTAGGGTTTAGTTTGGCCGTAATATGGTTGAGTATGACGGGATAGTTAATGTTGTTAGGCGGGGACAAATAACTTTCAATGTTTATGGTGGATAACCTTGTCCGTGACGGACCAATGACATCCGTCCATGATGGGCCAAAGCATTTCGTCCGTGACGGACAGAGCACTTTGGTCCGTCACAGATGGAAGCCATTGGTCCGTCACGAATGAAACGGGGCGTGAAATAGCAATTTCACCCGGGTGCTAAATAGAAATGGTGTATTAATAACTATGGTTGTTTATCATGATAAATATATATTGGCTAAACTTATAGAATCTTACATACAATTAGCTAATAAATATACCATTTTTATTGAACTTACGATAAGCCAATAAAAAATAACATCACTATTAATATTGATAACCTATCATAATATAATTAACTAATCGACATCCCACAATTTGATGATATAAATGTATCTGATAGGCGTTGTCGTCGTGACACCTAAACAAATAAAATAATCCTAACAAACCTAAACAAGTAGTAGAGGCAAGCAAGGGTCGAATCCACAGGGAGGAAGTGATCAATCTATGTGTTCACAAGCATGCAAAGTAACAAGAAAGGGGGGTTTTTAGTTATCAAGCAGAGTAACAAAGATGCAAGCTTTTAGAAGAAATAATAAGAATGATGGGGAAAGTAGTTCTACTAGAACGAGATCCACAATACAGAGATAAGTCGATCATTGAAATCTTATAAATCCAAGTTCTTTAACTATTCTTATGGTTGTTCCCACCCTGATCTTAAGTACTACCGATTCTCACAGTTGTCGATAGACTTATTACTATGCCAATGATAAAACACGCCAGTCACGCCTGTCACGCGGTACCAGACCGAGATACCTTACCACCAACAAAGCAATAGCAATACACACAAGGATATAGGATACATGCAAGTAGAAAGACGTATAAGTACTCACTCCCCTACTTAACATGCAATTGATTCTCACACACAATTATACGCTCGGAACCCCTATACGCACAATTGTGTTTGCCACTAGATATGCACTCGGAACCCCTATATGCAATCCTAGCAATATGATAAATATCGATAAACCTAGTTAGCAACTCTAGATAAACCAACATAAATCAATATCAATATAACCAAGAGAATCAATCCAACACACATAAGAATAAGAACAAGGAATAGAAATCTCACAACCGAATCAACTGTATTGCTTCAAACGTCTAGCAGAACAAAGGTGTTTAGTTCTCCATGGGTTGGAGCCCCGGAGGCAAAACTACGAACAAAACTGAATTGTAACCTAATTGTGGCTGGAGGCTGTGGGAATTAGGTTAAATAGAGTTAACCTAAAGTCCAATATCACAAACCCCAATCTACAAGGAAATAAAAATAACAAACTAATAAAATAATAATAAAATAAGAAATCAAAAACGGCAGCTCCAATTCTCGTCCAGCAGCTGCTCACGGCGTCTCCTTTTCTCGCTTGGCCCAAATCAGCAGCAAAAGCGGCCCAATGCAAGCAGCAGCAACACGGCCCACAACAGCACTCGGCCCATCTCCAATTCAAACAGCTCGTTGACGTCATCACTCCGCTTCAACATCCTCATTCTCTAGCTTCAATTCTCGCGCAGGTCCCAGCCTTCACTTTCCGCTTCAATTCTTCGGCTTCAACGTGAGGCGCAATTCTTCAATTCACGTGGGCCGAAATCTCCTTGTTGGGCCTATCTTCTTCACGGCCCACCTCTTCAATTCCAGCATCACCACGCGACACTTGTAATTAATTAGTTATTCACTTCATGTTGGCCGCGAGGCACCGACTCCCACCGCGGGGCGGTGATTTCCACCGCGGGGCGGCATCCTTCTCTGAGACCCATCGCCGGGTCGCGATGGCTCTGACGCGGGGTGCCATTTTTCTCTCTTCAGCACCTCTTCTTCTTCTCTTCTTTACTACCAAGTGTTGGTAGTCTTCTCCAATAAATTCCAGAAGATCCTCATCATTTCCATCTAAGCCGTAAAACCTTGGATATCTTCACTTCTCAACTACTCTTCTAGATTACAGACTTAGCCTAAATCTACTCCAAAACTCCATCTAAAATATGTCAATAATCACTAGTTAAGGTGCATGAAATGACACCTATCAAATATCCCCACACTTAGACCTTTACTCGTCCCGAGTAAATCAAAACCAAATCATACTCCAATCATCAAACACCAAGGTCTCAGGAAGTGTGAGCAAACATGATACCAGTGACTACAAAAACTCAACAATCAGTTCCAGAGTATCAAAGTAACACGCACAGCACAACAACACAATACAACACAACTCAATAAATCTCAACACCCACACATCCGAGCTAAAAGGACAGCAGAGTACTTCCCCCAAGCTTATCCCAAACACCATAGAGTGAAACAACATCTAATCCTATCTCCCATCTATCTTCTTATCCCTCCAGAGTGACCTACCCGACAATCCTTTTTTGACTCCTCTTCTTATGATGCCTCGCCAAAAATAATGAGAAATCTTAAAATCACTCTTCTTCTTTTTTCGCTCATTTTGCCAAGGCGCCCTTTCGGGTTTTCACCAAGCCACTCATTTCATTTTCCAATAGATGTACTCACATAAGCTCACATCACTCTTGACCACATATTACCCCAGCCTAATGCTGGTCCAAGCCACCTGCTTATTACCTAGGCCGCCCTTTCGGGTTTTCGACCTATCCCAGGATTTTTAATGTATGCCTTTTTTCAATTTTTGGCTTTTTTCATTTATATTCTTTTTTCTCCTCAACAACGTAGCAAGTATAGAACTCTCCCCCATGCTTAAACATTGCATTGTCCTCAATGTAATGAAAGACAAAAGAATAGAAGCACAGGGAAAAGCAAAAAAATAACTCACAAACGTCGCCAAGCTGCTTGGACACTTCCGTTGTTGCTGGCGGTCTTCTCAATAAATGCCCAGGTCTCTAGTGTTGGGCGGGTGTCTTCATCAACTCTATCATCTACTCCTACCGTGCAACCATAGGAAACCACTTTGGTGAATAGTGGTAAAGCAAAGATGTCGGGGTTGCACGGCCTTCTATGAACACATGGTGGAGCCCAGATGTAATCATGGTGGGGGCTCTAGTGTTCCTCCTCATCAGCTGTCAATTGTAGGGCCATCATCGTTGCCAAATAATGTGTAGGGCTAAGGTTTCCTCCTTGACAACATGATGCACACCATCTCCATGGGAAACTCTGGACAGCTGGCCTCGGTGGATCTCTTTTTTTTTCGATTTTTTTTTTGTTTGCCCCCCGTTTAAGGTTTTTTCGGGGGGTGACTTAGTGTAGGGAAGAGAAGACTTACATTGGTGGTAAACACCTTCTTCAATAAGCATGGGTCTCTTCCCTGCAGGTTAGTCGGAAACAAGAACAAAAACAAAGCAAAACACACTAAAGAAAATGCAAAAACAAAGAATGAAAAGCAAAGAAAGAAAAATATACCTCGGGTTGCCTCCCGGACAGCGCCTTAATTATTGTCATGACATGACATAATTCTCAATCTTCTCAACTCGGGTTGCTCAAAGCAACTAAACTCCTGGGATCTTGATCTGGGGGGTGCCTCTTTGTATATTCCCTTTGGAGCCTCTCCCCCATGCTCTTGCACTTCTTTGTGGGTGGACCGCTGTGTATATTCATAAACGCACTTGCCATCTTCATAAATGGCCTACCCAACATCTCAGGGGCTACATGTATGTCCTGCCCCGTATCCAGCATGTAAGAATTCACCGCTTGCATCAAAGCCTCCTTCTTGTGCTTCCCCTTCGGCTTCTTCTTGATTATGCCCAGCACCTTTAATATTTCCTTGTAGCGAGGGGTGCTGTCCGCCAGATGGACCAGAGGGGTGGTTGCCTTGCAGCCGCTGAAGGTGTCAAATAAGCCTTTGTCGCTCTCCACCTTTTGGGTGTCCTTCAGAGCCTCAGGGAAGGGTGTAGCGGTTTGCGGCGAGATAAGCGGGAAGGAGTTGAGATGCAAGAACTCATCATAGGCAGCCTCCAGAGGATCGGGGGCGGCCGGAGTATATTCACGGTCACAGCATTCCTCCTCATCGTCGCTCCACTCCTCCTCATATTTCAAAAAGTACTCCTCCTCAGAGAGCACCTGCCGTGCAACCCCGTAAGGATCTACCCAAACCTCACTAGCATATCTGAAATTTTGGACACCGGGCCGCGGCGAGATCGCGCTAGGAGGTACTTCATTCACCGCGGGGCGGTAGTCATTGCCGTGGGGCGGTGAGGTCGCGGTGGAGATACTGAGGCACGTCGCCGGGTCACGGTCATTCTCGCCGCGGGGCGGTTAGATAACTGGGATCTCACGCCGGGTCGCGGTGAGAGGTGACGTGGGGCGGTGGTCGATGTTCTCCATCTCATATTCGTCCTCCTCAGCAGTAGGAGCGACATGTAATTCCTTGCCACTCCGTAGGGTTACTGCATTTGAAGTTTCTTTCCTGGACTCTTTTCTGCCCCTAACCTCATCGACTAGGCTGCTCACGGACTCCTTTATGCTCTTCATGTCAGCTGCAGTCTCGCGCACATGCATTGTAAAATGCATCGTTAGGGCGTTGAGCATTGCTTCGGTCGAAGAGGGGTTGCTAGTAGTTGGTGGGTCATCAAAGCAAGGTTGTTGCGTTATGATAGGCCCATAGCCTTCAGCAGCATGAACTTCAGCAGTAGTGGTATCCCGCAGTTGCTTACCTATCCCCACAATGACCTCCTTCAAAGAAGCAATTTCTTGCGATACATGTGCATCATTGGAGTTGACAGCATTTACTCCTCTAGTCCTTGGGGCTTCATCAAAATCTCTTGTGCTCTCAGCCATAGCATGAAGTCTAGTCATGGCTGCATCAGAGGTCATATTCAAGATACTACCACCACACGTAGCATCTATGATTCTTCTTTCATCATCCATCAGCCCATTGTAGACATAGAGTACAAGAGCTTTCTTGTCAAAGCCATGGAATGGGCAGCTAGAGCACAGTCGTGTGAACCGCTCATAATATTCATAAAGGATCTCCTCCTCTCCTTGTTCAATACTGGCAATTTCCCTTTTCAAAGCGTTCACCATCTTGGCTGGAAAATATTGTGTGAGGAAAGCCTTAAGTAGCTCAGCCCATGAATTTATGCTTCCGCCAGGCAGATGATAGTACCAGTCCTCAGCATCATCCTTAAGAGTGAACCCGAAGGCTCTCATTTTAATTTGATCCTCAGTGACGTCGGCTGGTTTGATGCTCATAAGGACGCTGTGGAATTTATACAAATGAAGAATGGGATCCTCTCTACTTTGTCCATAAAATCTCGGGAGTAACCGTATTACTCCTGATCTGAGCTCAAAAGTTACCCCATCAGCAAGGGGTGGAATGATTACAGCCAAAGGCTGTTGTATTAGATCTGGCGCAGTCAAATTTGATAGGCGTTTTCGTCATGATCAACTTCAACATTCGTACCTGTCTCTGTATCAACTTCAACAAGTAGCAAATCAGTAGCAAAGGTGCGGACCGTAAGATAGGTCCACACCAAAGTAACACACACACAAACACACTGAAAAATCAAAACTTGCCTCCCCGGCAACGGCGCCAAATTTGATAGGCGTTTTCGTCATGACACCTAAACAAATAAAATAATCCTAACAAACCTAAACAAGTAGTAGAGGCAAGCAAGGATCGAATCCACAGGGAGGAAGTGATCAATCTATGTGTTCACAAGCATGCAAAGTAACAAGAAAGGGGGGTTTTTAGTTATCAAGCAGAGTAACAAAGATGCAAGCTTTTAGAAGAAACAATAAGAATGATGGGGAAAGTAGTTCTACTAGAACGAGATCCACAATACAGAGATAAGTCGATCATTGAAATCTTATAAATCCAAGTTCTTTAACTATTCTTATGGTTGTTCCCACCCTGATCTTAAGTACTACCGATTCTCACAGTTGTCGATAGACTTATTACTATGCTAATGATAAAACACGCCAGTCATGCCTATCACGCGGTACCTAACCGGGATACCTTACCACCAACAAAGCAATAGCAATACACACAAGGATATAGGATACATGCAAGTAGAAAGATGTACAAGTACTCACTCCCCTACTTAACATGCAATTGATTCTCACACACAATTGTACGCTCGGAACCCCTATACGCACAATTGTGTTTGCCACTAGATATGCACTCGGAACCCCTATATGCAATCCTAGCAATATGATAAATATCGATAAACCTAGTTAGCAAATCTAGATAAACCAACATAAATCAATATCAATATAACCAAGAGAATCAATCCAACACACATAAGAATAAGAACAAGGAATAGAAATCTCACAACCGAATCAACTGTATTGCTTCAAACGTCTAGCAGAACAAAGGTATTTAGTTCTCCATGGGTTGGAACCCCGGAGGCAAAACTACGAACAAAACTGAATTGTAACCTAATTGTGGCTGGAGGCTGTGGGAATTAGGTTAAATAGAGTTAACCTAAAGCCCAAGATCACAAACCCCAATCTACAAGGAAATAAAAATAACAAACTAATAAAATAAGAAATAAAAAACGGCAGCTCCAATTCTCGTCCAGCAGCTGCTCACGGCGTCTCCTTTTCTCGCTTGGCCCAAATCAGCAGCAAAAGCGGCCCAATGCAAGCAGCAGCAACACGGCCCACAACAGCACTCGGCCCATCTCCAATTCAAACAGCTCGCTGACGTCATCACTCCGCTTCAACATCCGCATTCTCCAGCTTCAATTCTCGCGCGGGTCCCAGCCTTCACTTTCCGATTCAATTCTTCGGCTTCAACGTGAGGCGCAATTCTTCAATTCACGTGGGCCGAAATCTCCTTGTTGGGCCTATCTCCTTCACGGCCCACCTCTTCAATTCCAGCATCACCACGCGGCACTTGTAATTAATTAGCTATTCGCTTCATGTTGGCCGCGAGGCGCCGACTCCCACTGCGGGGCGGTGATTTCCACCGCGGGGCGGCATCCTTCTCTGAGACCCATCGCCGGGTCGCGATGGCTCTGACGCGGGGCGCCATTTTTCTCTCTTCAGCACCTCTTCTTCTTCTCTTCTTTACTACCAAGTGTTGGTAGTCTTCTCCAATAAATTCCAGAAGATCCTCATCATCTCCATCTAAGCCGTAAAACCTTGGATATCTTCACTTCTCAACTACTCTTCTGGATTACAGACTTAGCCTAAATCTACTCCAAAACTCCATCTAAAATATGTCAATAATCACTAGTTAAGGTGCATGAAATGACACCTATCAGTATCATACTTTATTGAACTTACGATAAGCCGACTTAATTGACATCCTTACTATAATTTTGATCATCTCTTATGTTGTTTTAAGTATAACTTTGAAAATCTGAACATTCCAATATATAGTATTGTTTTCTTTATCATAGTTGTTCTATTATATCTATCTAATATATTATATATAGGCTTTTATTTTGACTATATATGATTAGTGTATTTATTCAACCAACTAAAGTATTTTTTCTACGATTAGAATAGAAAAAATTGTGATAGATTATCTTCTCTATTCCACCCCCAATTAATAAAACACGTTAAATTTTGATAAATAATATTAATTATTTTTTAACAGTTACGTAAATATATTCTTTTCATATTCTAAAAACTACTAGTCCATATTAGTCTTTATTTTACTTTAAAAGAAAAGTTATGAGTTGAATGTGGATTTGAACCGTCCAGTAAACTCCTTTATTTATACTCTTAAAAAATAGCAGTTGGTTGGATAAATGGATCATGTATCTAGGGGTGAGCACACGAATATATCCGATCCGGTCCGGTTCGGTATGTCGGATATCCGATAAAAAATATTCACAAAATTTCTATCCGTATCCGGTAAATATTATCCGGATCGGATCGGATCAGATCGGATATTCGACTCAGATATATAAATTATCCGGTTACTAGAAAACCTATTAAAAACTAAATCAAAATGTTACTTTTTCTAATTCATCAAAACTAACAATCCGCAAAGTGCAAACTAAATGTCAAACATCAATACCATTTGCAAGTCCTTGTAATTTTTTCAAATAATTAAACTTGCCAACCTTTTCAAATTGAGAACCATAAACGTATATATTATATAACAAGAGGAATTGGCAAGTATATATAAAGTTGTAACTTTAACTTATATAATCAAAATTTAATTCAATGATGAACAGTCAGTCTTGACAAAAAAAACATATTTGCTCTGTATAGTGAGGCCACAAGTAATAGTACATGAATTATTGATTTAGGGTTTTAATTTTTTAAGAATAATAATCAAGGTTGGTTTTTATTAAAAGGAATAAAATAAGGAATGTTACATTGGAGAATTGAAGTGGGTTTAATTACTTAAAAATGTACAAGCATCATTTTGAGATCATCTAAACTAATTAAACATTGTATAGTAGTTATAAAAACGTATATATTATATATTAATAGTACCGGATTCTTGGTAAGCAAAATATCTCGATCCGTATCCGGAAAAAATCACCCGGATCGGATCGGATCGGATTCGGATAAAAATTAAACGAATGTATTCGGATACGGACTTTTAGGGTTCGGATTGGCGTGTTATCGGATCGGGTCGGCCGGATCGGATATTTTTGCTCACCATGTATCCACGTTGATTGATCGATCGATACGTCATCCTTCACATAGTAAACTCATACACCATGTACCTTTGTCCTTCATTGAGTGATGGGCTACAAATTTAGATGCTATTGTTGTTTGAATATAATGCATTGATTTTCGGTGTCTAGCTTCATGGTAGTTTGTTCGAACTACTTGCAAATATTTATCTATTCTCTTAGATTTTCAGTAAGCTATTATGATTTGTTGTCCAACTACTTTTATTCTAATTTGATTTGCCTTAGTGTCTCATCTAAGTTTATTTGAATTGCAAGTATATAGTTCTTGGATAATGTCCGATGGTTTGTACTCTTTTTATTACCTATCAAAGCAGTTGTGGGCAGCCATAATATATCCAATTTGTGATTGTGTAACAAATATTAGGGGAAGCTAAGTATTTTCGTATGAGTTTATATTGGTTTAACATTGTGTCTATTTGATTGCTCAAAGTGATTGATGAGTTTCAGGTGGCGATGTGGAAATTGGACGGTCAATCAAGGCATCGACATATTGTTTTCAATCAAATAAGGAGTTTTAGCCAAACAAACAACTTAGTGTAGTCCTATTAACAAACCTTAATTAAACTCTGTTTAGAGGTAACAAGCAACGACACCTTGGGTTTAGTTGATGTCATCTTTAGTAGTTTAAATTCATGTAATTGTATTTTAAATGCCTTTAATCTATGTGATAAAAATAATTTGTTAATTGTATGGTTCAAATCCTATTATATATATATATATATGTTTTTTCGGCTTCTCCTCACTTAGTTATGCACAACATGCACATGTTTTTCCCTAAAGTTATTACATTACTTACTCTATTTATTTTTTATAAAATGTGAAATTTATAATTATAATTTTACCTATAAGAGTGAGCATGGATCAGTTAAAAAATGTAATTTTAATTTAAAAAGGATTTTAGGATTAGAAATAAGTAATCCTTTTCGCCTACAGAGGATTAGAAATATATTAGTAATATTCTATAACTATTGTGTACTAAAATATTATACATTAGTGGGCTTTGGTGGCCTACCTCGTTGCTTCTTGGGAGGTGTCCCTTCCATATCTTTGTCTGTGTACTCCCACGAAAAGGGATGTATTTTGGAGCTATCTTTGTTTGGAGCACCCATTGGCCGTCCCTTATGCCTCACAATAGCCGGCTCTTGCAGACTGGTCCCCTCGGGGCAAGCGATGTCGTAAAGTCATGAGACACATTTTTCTTGATCATCTGCTGACAGATTAGGGAACTGATCCGTATAAAATTGATCCATCAAAGATCTCGCGACTCTGCGCTTCACCTCAGCCTCACTTTCGTCTTGCACTTCTGACAAACTCAATCGTCTCCAAAAAGGATGCAATGCTAAAAGCTTAATAGGGATTGAACTCGTCACATATTTAGCGATGTCATGCATACATGGCAATCCATCTCTTACCCTCATCTGGCATGTACAGGTACTGTCATAAAATGGATTTTCCCCTTTTCTGTATTCCTCAGTCAAGCGGTCAAGTGCAACCTTAGATACTTTGTACTTCAACAGCTTGAAAACATCAACTCATGTCACAAGCGTCATCATGTTCTGTGCACTCTTGTTGAAGGTCCCCTTGATTTCCTTCACTTGGTTACCCATCTTTGAATGATATTGACCGAATATCGTGTCTAGACTGCCATGTGAAGTAGTCAAGAAGTCTTTTAAACTAGAGTGTGCTCCTTCAACCCTATATTTAGTACAAAAGAGTTTAAAGTTTGATCATATGAGATCTTTCTGTTATCTGTATAAACTGTCTGTCACGTATGGATGTACTTCATACCTGACGGACGAAACTCTTTCGTCCGTGACGTGTGGCTTCCATCCACACGTGAAGGACCAGAAACCTTCGTCTGTCACGTATAAAGTGCATCCATACGTGACGGACCCCTTATGCAGATAACAGAAACAGAAAGCTATATAGATTACAGAAAGCCCCCAAAATATAGCAAATGAGTGAATACAGAATGCAGTACAGATTAGACAATGCACTAACCTGTTTGTCGTTAACGTTCCAAGCGTGAAAACAGTATCTGTCCAAGCTGACACGAGTCTTTCCCTGTACGGGATCAGCCAGTTGTTTCTTACATATTGAGTCAGACGTGGCCAAACCCTCCATTCTGACTCAATTCTACGCAACTCCATCTCGTACTCGGGTACAGTTGTTTGCTTGAATAAATTACAGTATGCATTTGCAAACCTTGTACCCAAGCTTTTATCCTTCATCTCCTTCCTAGCATGGTCCTCTATGTTCTTCTTCACATGGCGCCTACATAGGATAAACTTTGCACTTGGAAAGAGTCTATCTAATGCATTTATCAAGGCCCTTTCACGATCTATCACTAGGCATGTCGGTGTTACTTGACACTTTTTGCACATTTCAAGAAGTTGTCGTGCGGCCCACACGTAGTTGTCTTCTTTCTCATGCTGTAGAAACGCCCCCGCCACATTATAGTTCTTCCATATAGACGTGACTCCTATTATTTTGAAGAAAGGCAAGTCATACCTGCATAAGTAGATGTGTCATGCATAATGAATAAACATATCAACAAGTAGATGTAGCATGTAGATGTGTTATACTCTTCTGTTAGTGTTGTATGTGGAGTCTAGCAAAAGGACGTACGAAAATGCCTTTAGGAGTTTCATGGAATCTGGACTGGCAAAGAAAATGTCGGCGATCTTATTCGTCATTGGATCTGACCTATACTCCATAAAGTAGTTGTTCTCCTTGCACTTATGGAATAACTCTTGGACCACGGTTCTTCCTTCCATCCCACTATGTCGGACATTGTACACTTCATTGTACACTTGCTTCATTTTAGTGTAGTTGTTCGGGTCCTGGTTAAGTGTTGTTGCAATCTTTGATGGTTTATTATGATTTTCTGTCATGACCTTACACAACTTCTTCTGCTCAGGTGTCATCCTGTCAGCTGATGCATGCCCGTACAAGTCATCACCAATGACATGGTTGTGGGTTCCAACAACTACCTTGATTGTATATGAGTCACTCGGTTTTTCTTGACACAACAATCTGAATGGACAATTACATTTTTTGCTCCTTGTTCTTTGCCTTACTCTATTTTCATCTTTAGGAATGTAAATTCCCGCTTTTTCACAAAACATCCATGTCTTCTGAAGGCTTCCTCCACCAATGTTTCTATCCCGACCAATAGTGATGCATAAGTGATTATCAAAGCCAATTTGTCTAGCCCATTTAATTGCATCATCTCTGGAGCCGAATACTTCACCCGTGGTAAACTTCTCTGAATAATCTTCTGAAACAATCACTTCTTCAGGTGTAGGATAATCAAACTGCTACTGTGTGTGTAATGCCGGAAACCCAAACTTAGGTGGAGCCTGCCACCTTTCGGACGAATTTCCACTACGAGCAAAACAATCTAATCCCGGCATATGAGGTTGTTGAGGCGTCATAGGTTCGCCGAACAACCCAAGTGAGAAGGGCGGTGGTGCCATGACCCACGCATCATTCAGGGACAAATTGTTAATATCGCTGTTCACGATATTGTTCTCCTATTGAAGTAAAAAAAACAAGTTAGCATAGAAGCATGTAAGAATCCAATTTTTGTCAAACAAATCCATCCATGACGAATAGACACATTCCATCCGTCACGGATGGTAGCACCCCATCCGTCACGTATGAACCCTTTCCATATGTGACGGATGAATGACATCCATCCGTGACGGATGAAACCTGTCCATCCGTCACATACTGTTTTTCTTTCAAAAGACAGTCGCAGAACAAAGTTCTTGCACTTGCAATGATCTAGTCAAAATTCAATATAACAAGCCCAAACAATCAAACATGCAGTTTTGCACACAAAATCTACAACGTTTTAGTACAACATAATCAAAGATGAAGTTTTTATGAACACATAGTAGCAACTATTGCAATTACCTTAAGAAAGTGTTTGTTTTTCCCAAAGAACAACTCAAACTTATACATTCACAAGAAAGAACCATAAAATTTTAACTTTTACTAACATGTAAAGTAAAAGCTTAAAAAACATACTTCATTGTAATGATAACCCCTTGAAACATCTTCTCCATCATTGAAGTTGGAAAAATCATCTTCATTTGCCATGGAAAAGAAACAAAGTAATGGAAGAGAATGAAAGAAGTGTTGTGGGAGGGAAAGGGAAGAGTGATTGAAAGGTTTAGGGTTTAATTTTGGCCGTAATATTGATGAGATATGACGGAGTAGTTAATGTTGTTAGGTGAGGACAAGTAACATTCAATTTTCTGGTTGTTTACTTCGTCCGTGACGAACCATGTGCATCCGTCTGTGATGGACCAAAGTGATCCATCCGTCACGTACGAATCACTTTGGTCCATCACGGACGGATGCACATGGTTCGTCACAGACGAAACGGTGCGTGAAATAGCAATTTCACCCGTGCGTGAAATAGAAATCGTGTAAAAATGACATGATAAACTCTCTCCATTTGTTATAACTTTCTATTACTGAAAGTCTTGAAAGGATCAACTTGGAAGTAATATATGTTTATATTACTATATTCTAGTTTAAAATAATTAAGTATTCAATATTCCATACTACATAAAAAGTTATATTTTTTTGCTTCAATAAATACATTTAGTTTTATAAAATTCTCTCTCTTTCCTCCCAAAACAACACAATTAATGCATTTTTATTATTATTGTTATCACAATCATAATTTGCATATCTATCCTAAATATAAAGTAATAGTTTTATTAGGAAATGTTTATATTCAAAAGAAATAAATGCCATTTTTATATAATTAAAAAAGGTCATATATTATTATCCTTATTTTTTCAAATTTTGGTCATTAAATAAACTTTGGTCAAATTTTAAATTTTACTATTTTAATTTAATATTATAAAAATTCACCTTTTAATGATTTCTATTATACAATAAAAAATTACTCCTTATTTGAAGTACATAACATAAATACTTTAGTAAAATTATTAGAAAACAATTGATATAAAGATAAATTAATTTTTTAGAAACAAAATCAAATACTCTATTTACAAACTAAATGATCAAATCACAAATCATGAACAAAATAGACCCTATATCTTAGAGAAAATAAATAGATGATTTCTTATAAACAAAAAACAAATACACACTAATGCAAAGTTATTATTTATAATATTAAAAATAAAACAATAATATATTTCGTACGGGTTCAACCATCTAGTGTTTAAACAAATACTCTTCACATGCATTTATGACAAACTTGATAAAAATAGGTATGAAAATGTATATAGAAAAGGTATTTACAAATATAATAAAAACGTTTTGTATTTTTTTCATACTTTGAATAATCATATTATATATTTAGTTATTTACAACAAAAAAATAGATATGGAAATGATCTCGACATTGATAAATATTTGTATCTATACTCTTTGACAATGACGAATATTTTATGAATACTTGAATATTTAATCGTAATGAATATTGAAGAATCCGGTTACAAACCTTCAAATATTATATCAATTATAATTCTTTCTCTTTCTATATAGAAATTATATTGATATAAGAAAAATATCCCCGTGCAAAGCACGGGCTTGATGACTAGTATAATGTAAAATGTAATCCTAGGTCATTAATGATCATCTCATTTATTGTAGGTTTAAGATATTCACAAAATCACACAAAAGTTAAACATCTATATATTTATATATAAACATATATACTAAAGTAGTACTTCTCTCGATAAGTTTTGTGTAATTTGATTTAATTTACATGAATTGTTATTTCAAATTTGAAATATATTATATAAAATACAAATTTACAATGTACTTTAAGTGAGATTGACTCATATATAAATCTCAATATATTACAAAATAATGAATATGCATACCATTAGAGATGTCAAACGGGTCGGGTTCGGGTTTAAGCGTACCGGGTCGGGTCATTTACGGGTCCGGTCGATTGCAGGTCAAAATTTGAGGGTCGATTGTGGGTCGGGTCAGGTACGGGTTCGGGTCGACCCAGCGGGTCGAGAGCGCCTTGTCAAAATTTTATAAAATGAATATTAAAATAATATTTTAATTAAAACAAAAAATAATAAATCAAAAAATTAGTATTATATAATATTTTAATAATAAAATATATCATAATATTTAATATATAAAATATAAACACATTTGTATTGACTCAACGGGTCAATGACCCAACCTAGAAATTTTCGGGTCCAACGGGTCGGGTCACTTTTGACCCAATACTTTTCGGGTCAGGTCTCAACCCAGAAAACGCGGGTCGGGTCGGGTAAAAAATTGACAGCTCTACATACCATCAATTTTAATTATTATAATTATAATGTGAATATTACTGAATTGTAACGTTCAAGATTATAATTGTCAGTTCTCAATCACCCTCAAAAAATAAAATAATGAAATTATAACGTTCAAGATTGCCAATATTTTCTTTACTCATAGTAAAAGGATAAATATAAATGTGTTGACGTACATAATGAATAACATACATTTAAACAAGCAACAATTAAAAGCATTAAACACCACCATATTGTATACTACTAACATTTATCTAAATTTGAGAAACGTCCCATCCATGAAACCATTGATAATTAAGTTGTCAACAAAAACTGATAATTTTTAATGACCATAAAGTTTTTTAGTACAAGTATATATTGTGTTGTAAAATAAATATGTTATAAATTTATTTTTACTAATTCATAACAAATTATCTCATAAATAATTACAAAAAAATCCATAATATAAACAAATCTCATTTATGTAAAACATGATTGAAAATGTCATACTATATGAAAGGTGTATCATAGACAATATTTTATTCTCTCACCCCCCAAATTTACCAATATCACCCACCTTTAAAATATTCAAACTATTGTAACACTTTTCTTTTAGAATTCCAAACGCTTAGTATTCTGTTGAGCTAATAAATTCTATTGTTCACCTTTCAAAAAAAAATAATCTTTTGTTCAATGGCCACAATAATTTACTTCCGAACTCAAACAAGCATGAAAAAATCCACAATTAAGTTCCTACAAATATTTACATATACATAGCAAAACTTCTTTTCATGCATCCACATTCCACATCGGAAGTACCAGAAGTCATATAAATAATCATAACCTAGATTGCATACCTTTGTCCACCGTATGGAGGAGCCACATACAAACATCTTGTGCACCAACTTGCTACAAGTTTTGATGGAGTTATAAAGAGAAGCTGTATCAATCGTTTTTTCTTTCCATCTCCTATTGTCTAATTATTTGCATTGAATATAGAGTTTTGATATATTAGTCTTGAGATTGCAAGTGTTTGTAATCTAAAATAATAATTTGGAGTTTTATTATTACTTTTTTATTTGAGGGTTTCTTGAGATGAGTTTGTTAGTATAAGGTATTTCGATTTGTTTTGCGATTATGTGCTTTTTTTCTTTGAGGGTTTTGTAATGGTGGAACATTGTAATTTAAACATCAAAGATATAGTCATATTATGCCTTCTTTCTGTATTGTAAGATAAAAAGAGTTAACGCCATGAACAATATATTTGTATAAAAAGATAATTATAAAAATTATTATTTAAAAAAATCTCCCATTCTTAATAGAAATTTTAAAGAGTTGAAAAGTTTAATGTCACTTCCAGATTTAAGTAGGTAAAAAAAGTACTTAAGAAGAAAAACATCTACATCAAAGAGTAAAGATATTGTAAGTAAAACCTATAATTAGATAAAAAATTCTTTATGTAATTTTATTGACTTAATTTCACTTTTTTACGCTTTAAAAATTACAAAAATTATTTTTCTTAATAGACGATGAATCATGGATATATTTGTAGAAGAGTTAACAATACGTTCATATTACAATATCCAATAAATAATTAAACAAATAGAATAATTGGAGAATAAAAGACGACATATATATAAACTACTCTATTTGATTTCATAATAATTGTACAACTGATTTATTACTTTTCCAGAATCGCAACTAATATTTTTTTCAAAAAGTGCTAAAAGTTATAACAGGATATATGTAAAAAGATAATTATTTTGAAGCATAAAGACATGGTTAAAAAGGATAATTATTTTGAAGCATATATACATGGTTAAAGAGGATAATTATTATAAAATGGATGCAATATATTTTAATATAGAAGATAACTTCTAAAAAAAATAGTTTGTATCTCATGTCCTATGTACACACAAATAGAAAATTGGAGTACAAATGACTAAATAATTAATTAGTTTATATAATTTTTTTAATTGTAGTAAATGAATACAATGGGTAAATTTGGTCAACTTTGGCTAAAATAGCTAAACGAAAAATAAAACTAAACAAAATTTTAAGTCTAAGAGAATAATTCAATCTTAACGGAATGACTATTAAAATCGTAATAAATGAAATACGAGTTTGTAGTTTAACAACATTGGTGAACTTTTAATATGAGAAGCTTGATATTTTTAATTTGTTTTCCACCGGAAAATGATGCAATATTGCTAAATTGAAAAATGAATAATATTCTTATACAATTAAATACTATTAAAACTTTTGAGAAAATGTAACCTAGCTAAAATGTAAACAATTTTATAGTGAAATTTATAACCAATAATGGAAATTATAAACTTCCAACCTAAGGTATATAGTTTTTTGGAGTTTACAATAAACTACTAAGAATTCAATTACTTTTTTATTTTATTTTACGTGACTCAATAGTGTTCGTAGCCTATTGTACATCTCTCTCAAAAAATCACAAAAAAGGTTAGAAAACGGGATTGAAATGAGATAATAATCGAGTACATAAATGTACTTCTTTGCTCCCATTTTATGTTCCTTTTTTACATTTCTTAAATAGTGATAGTTATAATATCATCATTGAAAATGCTATAATAAGCTGCATTAATATTTTGGTTTCAGAAAAAAGAAAGCATTATCATTCAAATACTAAGGGATACTATACAATATAACATTTAATTTAATCAGTTTTTTATTTCCACTTCTTAAGATAATTTTATGAAAAATTAATATAAAAAGTAAGCCAAAGCCTTTAACACTAGGAAAACAAACGGTTGTTTTAACTTACTTCTTCATGGTAATTTTCAAATGTTGAAATTTAGAAAGGGTCAACATAAATCGAGAGCATAACACTTTTTGAAAACGACTGTTTTAAATATTCATTCACATTATGCCCCAATATATTTAAATCGAAACTTTCACTATGTAAAAATGGTTGTTATATATATTTAAATACAAAGCATGAAACTCGATGAAAATGCATGCATTTGAAACTATTATAATTAAAAAATAAATCTATAGATGAGACCCAAATGATTAGTAAAAAGAACATGTGTAATGATATTCACAATCTTCACCCCAATTTTACGAAATCCAAAATTTTCTATTATAAATAATATTATCAAAAAAATGAGAGAATTGTTATTTTGGATTTACTAGTCGGATTTTGTGAATTCAACTGTTTCTTTGTCAATTATAAATTATGCTATAGTATCATATTAATCATCTAAAATTTGGATAACATAAATACATACAAAAAATAAACCTCATAATATTTAACATCCGAACTCATACATAATATTTTAAAGAGAAAACAAAACAAAACCTCCTAAGGTAAAAATGAAAAATTGAATGTAATTAATAATTTAGAGTTATGCAAAGATAATATGTAACATTTAGATTTTTCATTACAAAATACAGACAAACATATATGATTATGACATTGTGCTAACTTTTTATTTATCCATATTTGTTTAAAATATAAATACTATGAAATATTATTTCATTAACCATTATATATATGCCCATAGGGTAAATATTCAATTGTCAATTCAAGTTGTTATCCGAGTATTTTTTTTTGTTTGAAATATGCAAACTATGTCTAATTTGAAAACTTTCATTGAAAAACTAACACTACTAGCTCCTTTTGTAATCAATTCCAACAATTTATATTAAATCATGGTGTATAAAGTTTAATATCTAATAAAACATATCTATCATAGGAGGTAGAATGTAAACATGATTTAATATGTATAAAGTAAAAATATTTAAGACATAGCAATTACATATATTAATAAAATGTCAAATAAAATAAGTTCAATATAGTTTAATAAAGCCCGTGCGTAGCACGGGCATACATTACTAGTAGGATTAATAATGGAGATTTATAATCCTGATATTTTAGGTACTCTTAGTGCTTTGCTAGAAGCCAACTATGACTTATGAGAGAAATTAGATTTGACCCATTGCAATTATATTCGGGTCCTATAAGGTCACAAACAATAGAATAATTGGGCTAGATCAAAGCAACCCGAGACCCATAGTGGGACTAGGGAATTTCGGCCATATGGTAATATTGGAAGAGTGGATTATTCATCAAGTAATAATAAAGAGTTATCTACTTACTTGGTGATATAAGGAAATATATCTTTAGAAAAGATAAGATATTGTATCAACCATAAATATTCCTTTCTAGTTAAAAGGAGAGTTATCTAATAAGATATATAATATATGATAAGATAATATATATTTATACTTTCCTAATATATTATAGGATAATACTAAAAGAATAATCCAATTCTGATATATGCATAAAAGGTGCATACATGTGATTATGAATCACAATTAACACCACAACATATATACATACGACATAAGCCTTGTGCAAGTGTGGGTTTTGGAACTTCCGTTCGTTCTAGGAAACGAAGGCAAGACGATCTAGTATCGTGCTCGTGTGGACCAAGTAGAGGAGTCACACTTGAGGCTCTATTCTCCAGGGTGATCTCGGAAACAAGCTTTGCTTTAAAAGATATGTTACTCTTTCATATGTGGTTCGTATCAAGTTTATGCATGAGATCCTAAATTAGATGTTAGAAAACTGTTTTGTGAAATTTCGCTTAAAGCATCTAAATCACTACTGATAGGATATGCCTTCTCTTCATCCACGGTGCAAGGGAAACGCTCCAACTGAGGCCCAAGTGAAGGGAGGGACACGACCTGGTTTCAACGAAGGGAATCGTGCTTCACCAAGGAAGAAAAGGAATGATGGAGGATGGATCTGCGAGGGAGGAGTTGGGCAGGTGGAGATGGGTGTTTGGATAAGCGGATGGTGAAGATGAGTTGATGGATAGGTGAACTTCAAAGGAGGATGTGACGCACCCCCAAGGAAGAACAAGTTTGATCTGCTACTGTGGGATATAACTCACCCAAAGGAGGAGATCAAGAGTAGCTCGATATAACTCACGAACTAGGGAATTTTCTTGGATAGAACTAAGCTTTAAGCTGCTGGTTTTTTATTGAATTGAACGTGCTTACAATAGAGGGGAATAAGGCTATATATAGCCTTGGCAAAACAAGTTACAAGGGACCCTTGACATGCCAAGGATCATCAAGCATCACAACTGAAATGGACTTAATTTCAAGCTGGAAAATGTCATTAAAAGACTTGAGAAAATGATAAAAAGAAATAAAAATCAAGTCCACATTGAATGCCCAGCTTCACGCCCAAGTTGACATCAAGGGCTTGGCGCCAAATGCATCCGGTTGATCCACAAGCAACATGACTGAGCCAACTTGACTTTCCCTCGGCAATCCTTGGCTCATTAGGCCCTTCATGAGCCTAGATTGGAGTTCCTTGGCTTTGGCGCGGGTGATGGTGCCAAGAGATAGATCATTGCCGACATTAGGAGTAGAAACCCTAGTGGTCGCGCGAGCAAGGCGAGGCGAGCGGCGACGTTCAAGCTTTTGGCCAATTCCCTCGGCACTCTCTGGTTGCCTGGCCTTCTTTGGACTAGCGGAGTCTTGTGACTTGTTGGTGTGCGGGACAAATTGATCGAGGCCCGAAAAAGTTGGCATAGGCAAGCTAGGGGCCGCGGCGGGCGTCGGCGAGAGTGTGTCAAGGGGCAGCACCTCCTGGTCATCAAGATATTGATGGGGCATAGTCATATCATCTTCCCCCCTTAAAAGGGATTCGACCTCGAATCTGGCCCTAGTTCATCCTCCTCGTCATCCACCAAGTATGGAGCTAAATTGGCCACATTGAACACATTATGGACGCCATATATAGCGGGCAACTCCATCTTATAAGCATTGTTGTTGATGCGTTCCAACACCTGAAAAGGTCCATTGCCACGAGGCTTGAGCTTGGAGTCATGGAGGTTTGGAAACCGTTCCTTCCTTAGGTGCACCCACACAAGATCACCCGGTTCAAAGATGACCTCCTTCCTTCCCTTGTTGGCTTGCCTAACGTACTGAGTTGTCCTTCTCTCAAGTTGTTTCCTTGTCTCTTCATGCAATTTCTTGATCTTGGCAGCTTGATCGGCTCCTTCCTTACTCTCATGGTCAATTATGGCATAGGGAATGAGATCAAGTGGAGTGGCGGGGTTCCTTCTATAAACAACTTCAAATGGTGTCTTCCTTGTGGCAGAATGGACGGATCGATTATAAGCAAACTCAATGAAAGCTAAGCAATCCTCCCACCTGCACAAGTTAGTCTTAAGCAATTATCTAAGTAAAGCACCAAGCGTCCGATTCACTACCTCAGTTTGGCTGTCAGTTTGAGGATGGCATGTAGTAGAGAAGAGGAGCTTGGTACCTAGCTTAGCCCACAAGGTCTTCCAAAAATAGCTTAAGAACCTAACATCACGGTGATACGCTCTACTTTGTAGTGCGTAACTAGGAGCTGTTACTAGGTACCATCTGTATGGGTTTAGGAGACAATTTAGGATTATGGAGTAGTAGAGAAGAAGTGGTGAAAGAGCTAATTTTAGTGAAGTGTATGAGCTAAGGAGGAAGCCGCAATCAGGGGCTAAGGTACCAAGATCTGGAGTCGAAGAATAGCCCACGCACCACATAAGATGGCTGACAAAGAACAGACTTTGAGGCAGTTGACCGTATAACACCTTGGGCCAGAGGTGTCACAGTGCCATAGGCCCGAAGGTCTACAAGGCGATTTTTAGAAAAGAAAAGCCAAAACGCTTCCAATAAACAAAAGTTATCAGTATCAAAATCCTTGTTCAAGCTTGAAACAACATTTAAACCTGCTATCATTTTCAGCATATCAATTTATATCCAAAACATCAGGTAGTTAATACAACATTCTCGAATCCGATGCAAAACAAAATCTTTAACTGTGAAGATGAATCTGTGATCAAGAGCCCCCTTGCTGTTGCCAACCTACAAAGACTAGTTGACTGGTGGACCCGATACACCAGCCAACCGCAGAACATAAACCGAGGTTGGTTAGTCTAATGAAAGACTAGCAAGAATCATCAAGCCAAACAATTTAAAACACAGGAAATAATTTTCATACCATCCAACCAACGTCAAACAATCAACACATCAAAGTATAAACTATCATCATCACGTAACCATTACTTAACCATTCCTAACCAACTCTTCGGTATACTAACCACATTCCATCCAATCTCAACCTCACAACGAGTATAAACAGATGAGACGCTCCCATCCAACTTTACTTAACACATCCAATCCATCCTCCTTATCTACTACTAACACGCCAAATAATAACACTATAAAACATACATACATATACTACTACTATACTTAAATTAATAACACTACGTACATATATCTATATATACATATATATATATACTACTACTAACATATAACCAGCACTACCCAATTCTATCAACTCACTACCGTACCAATACATCCAAGCCAACCTTCGCATCAGCAAACACATACACGGTAAAACAAACATCACATAAGATACCCACTATCCAACCTAGTCTAAAGAGGGGAGGATCACCCTCCGGTTGTGGCCATTAACCAACGCAAGGTCACACCCTCACGTGGTCGGGTGATACACAGAATCAACCCCGACCTAACTATGAGGAGTACTGTCCGCCTACATAACTGAAACACACAAACAAGATACAAGGTGGGATGATCACCACCCAAATGTGGCCATTAACCAACGCAAGGTCACACCCTCACGTGGTCGGGTGAGGCAATCATCACCCCGGCCCAGCCTTAACCAACGTAGGTTACACCCTACGTGGTCTGGTGATACGCATATCAACCCCGACTCCACTAACAACCATCAACATTCAACCACATAACCAACCATCACAATCTACCAACATAACTAACCACAACAATCTGCCAACATAACTAGCCACAACAACTAGATACAATCAACTACCACACCAACCTCCAATCAATCACAACACAAGGTAACAAACTAACTAATACACATTCAACCATATATTTCTACCACTATTACTTTAGATTAACATATTAGATAAGGGTAAAATCAATTACTTAAACATAATAGGATACGAAAATAATTTTACTAAAATATAAGAAAGGTTAGCAAGAATCGTCTTGCAAAAGAAACAACTTAGACATAGAAAGGTTATCACAATATCCAACTAACGATAATATCTAATAATAAACCGGTAGCCAAAAAACGACCAATATCCGACAACAAAACCTATCACCAACAAACAATCCTTCCAACACAAAACCAACAACCGTGCACACAGCCAATATCCGCCAACAAACCAGTAATCAACAACAACCAATATCCATACATTCTACCCTTTAATTCTACACCTACCATTCTTGATCAATATAACGGACAAAGCGCATAAACCATTACTGAAAACAATAATATACGAAAATAATGATTTTAGGAGATAGATAAGAAGAAAGAGCAAGAATCATCTTGCCTCAAGCTCAACCACAACGACCTCATAAATTTCACCAACTTCGCCAACCAATCCGGAACGAACCTGCAATGACAAACCGAACGATTTTATGCATTAAACAACTCATACCAAGCCATAACTTACAACCTCTCATTCAGCCTCTAAATTAGCATAAGAACAACCCATCTCAGTCCATAACTTCAAAGTTGAAATCACACCCTAAATCACATACCCACACCTTGGCCAATTCAGAATTTATGGATGCTCACAACTCGTCTTCAATACCTGAACTAAATCTGCCCAATTGAGATCAATTAATTACTAACCTAACAACCCAAAATAGGTTAAGGCTGCACAAAATCAACACAGTCAGCAAAACACAGATTTCTGGCTTGGTAATTCCCTAAACTTTCTAAAATTTCTGTAAATTCCCCATCTATCCAAAATTTCTATAAATTCGAACCAAAAATCCAAATCAATTATGCTCACATTCAGATCCGTCAACAACAGAATTCAGTGGCAAAAATGTGTGCCCTAAAAATTCAGATCAAGGTAACCTCCAACATACCTCGTCGTCACCTTGCTCTCGCCGCCGGTTTGGGCTCCTCGACGCCGGAAAGAGCAGTCACCAGCAGCACAGCAGCTCGTTCAACAACAGCGCTTGTCTCAACAGCAGCTTCGCTCAGCAGCAGCAGCTCGCTGACACGATCCGAACCAGGGAAGGAAAGGTGGTGGCAGTCATAGAGGTCAGGCTCGCCGGCGGGAGTGAACACTGAAGATGGGGAAGGAGGAAGGGTGGGATCGGACCTGCTGTGGTGCACCAGAGAAAGGAGGGAGGCGAGGGAAAGAATCAGGAACCAGAAAACCGAAGGGGAAATCTGCCCCAAAATTCCAGATTTTACTCCACTTTATAGTTATGACCATTATACCATTAATATGTATATTGGGGTATTTCATTCTCCCTCCCTTATAGGAGTTTCGTCCTCGAAACTAAGATCAAACAGGTTCGGATATTGGTCTCGCATGACTGAATCCAGTTCCCAAGTCTCTTCTGCCGTTCCGTGCTTAGACCATAAGACTTTCACCAAGGAAATGACCTTATTCCTCAACTTTCTTTGTTCAACAGTAAGAACTTTTACGGGTGATTCTTCAAATGTGCCATCAGGCTGAAATTCTATCTCCTCAAATTTCAGAACATGGGTCGGGTTATACACATAATTCCTCAACTGTGACACATGAAACAGATCATGCATTCTACTCATTCCCGGCGGTAACGCTAATCGGTAAGCTTACAAAGCCAACTCTCTTCAGAACTTTAAGGAACCAGCATTACGAGAACTCAACCTCCCTCATTCCCCAAATCTGAACACTCCTATATTCGGTGAGACTTTAACAAACACGTGGTCCCCAACATTAAATCCTAAGAGTCATTTACGAACATCTGCATACAACTTCTGTCGACTCTGAACTGCCAACACTCTCTAATGAGTCGCCCCAATAAAGTGACGATCTACACCGACAACCATACAAAGCCTCATAAGGTGCCATCTAAATCAACGCATGTCAACTATTGTAGTACATAAATTCCACCAGATGTCGTTTGTCCTTCTAATTTCTTGGCCACTCCAAAGCGCAAGCTCGAAGCATATCTCAATAGTGTCCCTATTGCCGTATGCAAGGACTTCTCCCAGGTCCCAAGTAGTCTTGATGGGTACATAATGCAAAGACTTCGTTATCCGATCCACAATGACCCATATAGCATGATAAGCACTACTTTGTGGGGCTTAACCAAGAGTCATTAGAGGTTTTATTGGTGCCATTCGGGTAGATTTAGACACATTCATGTGTATGGCGTTTGGGGGCGAAGTTGGTGTATTTGGAGGTGTTTGAGCGGTTTTGGATATCATATGAGACACTGAGGAAGAAACCACATGAGAAGACGAGGAAGAGGAGTGCAATGAAGAGTAGAAGAACCATAGGCTGAATTCAATTGGTTCGTTCTCTCTACTCCGATGTCCAAATGGAGTGATTCCAATTCAAGGAGTTAGATTTTGAAGTCTACTGCAAGTCCTCAAAATATGAGCACGATCCGAGTTGGGAATCAAACGTTATGACGTTTTTACAGAAGTGTCGCAGGAGTTGAACCGAAGAACGGCGACCGCCGTAATTACGGCGCCAGCCGTGAACCTTACGGCGCCCACCGCAATTGGCTTTCCACCGACCTTGGCTACGAAGTGACCACGGCGCCCGCCGTTTAATTGCGGCGCCCGCCGCGATTACGGCGCCCGCCGTGGGAGATGCGGCGACCGCCGCCGATGTCTGAAGTCCGCCGCGCCGTTTCTTTATTTGCATTATTTTATTACTTTTTACTATTTCGTTTTAGGTTAACTTAGCTTTATTTCCTTTAGTATTTAAGGGTTGAAAAAAGGCTTGTTTGCCTATCTATTATCAAATCTCTCGAACCCTAATTTTCTCTCTACGTATTTGCTATGAAGAACTAAGCCTCCCTGGCTTAGTCAGACGTTGAAGCTTTCGTTTTGATTCAGTTGTGAGACTCTTACTCTTAATCTATTGCATGGTTTTTATCTTTCTCTTGCTTAAGTTGTTTATGATTGATATTGATAATCTCTAGTCTGATCATCTAGGGTTTGTTGTTATTGATCTATTGCTAGATTTAGATTGTTACTGGTTGAGCATATCTATTTCAGAGTAGCAACTGCATCGTACTAGTATCTAGTTATGCTAGTCTTATGCAGAAGAGAATTGATTTACATTCTAGGATAAAAGCTAGTTGTTTTATGTTAGAATTATATCCAACTATATTCCTATCCATAAGGCTGCTGTTAAACTGAATCTTGATAGTTTCAGGGTTGTTTAATTAGTTAGTGCTAATAGTATCTGGTTGTGCCATTAGTTATATCTGAAAAGGAATTGGAATCACCATTGCATGAGATTTTGAATGAGTATCTATGATCAACTTGTCATACGAATTATGGATGTTGTTTGACTAAGTGCTTTTCCCCATCACTGATTTCACAACTCTTTCGCTTGTTTACTTTTGCATGCTTAGATTACTTAAACTCACAAAACCCCCCTTTAGTTACGTTTGATTGACATATGAATTGCATATTTAGATAGAATTCGCCTCCCTGTGGATTCGACATTTACTTACCTAGGACTACGGTTTAAGGTTTGTTTGGATATTTTGCATAGTAGGAATTAGAACGACAAATTCATGTTATCAAATTGGCGCCGTTGCCGGGGAGGCAATAATCTTTTTGTGTGTGTGATTTCTGTGCCAATCTTGGTGTGAACCTATCTTATGGTTCACACCCGTGTTACTAATAATCTACCTCTAGCTTTTGATCCAGAAATCGAAAGAACTTTTCTTCAAGCTCGCAGGATGGCAGCTCGTGTTACACTTGAGTCTTTGACAGCTCCTAACTTGGAGCAACCTACTCGTGCTGTGCAATTCCCTGCTCTGGGTGAAGGGGTTAAATTTGAGCTCAAGACAGGAGTAGTCCATTTACTCCCGAAATTCAGCGGAACCCCGCTTGAGGACCCTATTCAGCATTTGGATGAGTTCCTTGAGGTCTGCACCAATATGAGGCCATCTGAGATTACTGAAGATCAGATGAGGTTGAGAGTCTTTTCCTTTTCTCTGAAGGACTCAGCGAAGGATTGGTATCATTCTTTACCGCCAGGAAGCATCACTACTTGGGTAAATTTGAAGAAGGTGTTTCTCGACAAATACTTTCCAGCTATCAAGTCCAATCAACTCAAGAAGAAGATCTGCAATGTGGAGCAGCTGTCTAATGAGTCTCTCTATGACTATTATGAACGCTTCAAGAAACTGGTGAAGAGTTGTCCCTACCATGGTTACGAAAAACATGATCTAATTCTCTATTTACATGGGGGACTCCGTGAAGATGATCGCCGAATTGTGAATTCTTCATGTGGTGGGAATATTCTGAAGAGGACTTACGACGAAGCTCTAGAGATATTTGCCACTCTGGCTGATGACTCTAGACAGTACAGTGGGAGAGGTTCCCAAAGTTTGGTAGTTGCTAGTTCTCAATCAAGGATTGATCAAGCTGATTTTGATGTGCTGAGAGAGGAGGTGAGGCATCTGAAGCTGAAAGGTACGCCTGAGCAGGCTAAGGCCTGTGAGATTTGTCATGATGACTTGCACCCTACTGACTCGTGCCCCACTCTACAAGAGGAGGTGAATGCAGTAGGAGGATATCAGCAGAGGCCCAGGCATGATCCCTACTCCAATACTTACAATCCTGGTTGGAGGGACCATCCCAATTTCAGATGGAGAGACCCGAAACAGAATCAAGGTCAAGTCCAACAACAGGGTAGCCCTCCACAACCTAGGCAACCCTATGTGCCAAGACCGCAAGGGCAGAGTTTGAATCCTTCATCGTCTGTGGAGGATATGATGAAGATGCTGATGCAGAGCAACGTGAACCTTAATGAGAATGTTGCCAAGTTGACCAAGAGCCACATACAGTTCCAGGAAAGTACACAAGCTAGCATTCAGAACCTGGAAAGACAATTTGATCAAATCTCTCAAGTGGTGAATAAACTGGACGCAAAGGATTCTGGTAAACTTCCATCTCAAACGGAAGTGAACCCGAATATTAGGAATGTCAGTGCTATAACTCTGAGGAGTGGGAAGAGGCTCGAAGAGGATGATTCTGAGGTCAACGAGGAAGAAAACGAGGATTTGGAGAAGAACAGCGACGGCGACCGCCGTGAAAACCACGGCGCCCGCCGTGGAGATGAATCTGCTCTCGACTTCTCTGATGGAAATTGCGGCGACCGCCGCACTTATTCCGGCGCCCGCTGTGACGGTGAGCCAAACTTCAAACTTTCTGATGATGTTCACGGCGCCCGTCGCACTTCTTACGGCGCCCGCCGCCCCTCTGAAGCCGATGCTGAGGCTGAGAAGGAGTATGTACCTCCAATTTTTCCTGAGTGGAAGCCCGTTGTACCATTTCCATCTGCATTGAAGCGTACCAAGCCACTTGCGCAGGACAAGGACATGTTTGAGATGTTCAAAAACGTTGAGGTCAACATGCCTCTCCTAAATTTGATCAAGTTTGTCCCTCGTTATGCCAAGTTTTTGAAGCAGATGTGCACCACAAAGAGGAATCAGGATAGGAACAGCAAGAAGAAGGTGAAGGTCAGCGAGCATGTCTCTGCGATTTTTCAGAAGCGCTTACCCAAGAAGTGTGGCGACCCAGGTATGTTCACCATCCCCGTCACTATTGGAGGTACTAAGTTCAATAAAGCTATGTTAGATTTGGGTGCCTCCATTAATGTTTTACCTTCATCTCTTTGTGAATCCTTAAGATTAGGACCCATGCATGCGACCAAAATTTCCATTCAGCTAGCTGATAGATCTAGTGTGCGTCCTATAGGGATAGTGGAGGATGTTTTGGTTAGGGTTGGTGATCTTACTTTTCCTGCTGACTTCTATGTGCTTGATATGGAACATGATATGCATGTAGCCCATATTCTGCTAGGGAGACCCTTCTTGAAAACTGCCAACACTAAAATCAACGTGAGTACTGGTTCCTTGACTATGGAATTTGATGGCCAAACCATTAATTATAACATCTATGAAGCCATGAAATTCCCCTCTGATGGTCATTCTTTATGTGCAATTGATGTACTTGAGCCTGTGGTGCAAGATGTTTTTGATGAGGACCACCTAGATGACACACCACCTATTGTTGATTCTAGCTTGGATATTGCTATATCTACTGACTTGCAGGAAGGTGTTGATGAGTGGGACGCTCACTATAAGCTCCCTCCAGAGCTACCAGGCAAATCGCCTTTACTGCTAACTCCGAGCGAGAAGCTCATTCCCTCTTTAGTGCAGGTCTCTGAAGTCAAGGCTAAACACCCCTCTGACCGATCTAAGCATGGGGTAGACGCGACTAAGAAGGTCAAGATGGAGAAGCCGCTGAGGAGGAAGCATGGTCTAAGGTTCAAACATTTCCATGATTGGTTCAGGAAGGAGGTATGGATTGAGAAGGTTCCTAAAGAGCCTGACGATATGGTTTGAGGATTTTCGAGTAGTATGTCGAGCCAACGACATTAACCAAGGCGCTGCTCGGGAGGCAACCCGAGATTTGGTAGTTTATTTTCTTTCCCTTAGTCAATTTCTATTGTTTTTCTTTTAGTTTTTGTGTTGAACTAACCTGCAGGAAGCGTTTCAATGTGAAGAAGGAGTTCACGGCGCCCGCCGCAAACCTTACGACGCCCGCCATAAATGCCTCGCCAAGAAAGTTGGCCACGACTTGAGAACGGCGACCGCTGTTTAATCGCGGCGCCCGCCGCCCTCCTTACGGCGACCGCCGCAATTTATCAGGTAAAAAAATTAAATAAATAAAAAATAAAAAACTTCCCGAAAAAACCTTAAACGAAAAAAAAAAAAAGTTCCACCGGAGGCCAGCTGCCCAGCGTTTCCTATGGAGAGAGGGTGCGCATCATGTTGTCAAGGAGGAGACATTAGCCCCACTTTGTATTTGACAACGATGATGGCCCTATAATTGGCAGCTGGAGAGAAGGTACACCAGGGCCCAACCACGATGACATCTGGGCCCATATTTTTTTTTTGAAGGCCATGCAACCCCGTTCCCTTGATTGTCTACTACTCACCACATTGGTTCCTTTTGGTTGCATGGTAGGAGTTGATAGAGTTGAAGGCCGTGCAACCCTGATTTCCTACATAACCACCACACTTCATAGTGGTTTCCTATGGTTGCACGGTATATGAAGGTTATAGCGTTGATGCAGACATCCAGGACAATGAGCTTTCATGAGTACACCGCCAGTGACAAGGAAGTGTCCAAGCCAACTCGGCAACGTTGTGAGTTATTTTTTGCTTTTCCCTGTGCTTTATTCTTTTGTCTTTCATTACATTGAGGACAATGCAATATTGAAGCATGGGGTGGGGTTTTATACTTGCTACGTTGCTGAGGGAAAAAAAATATGAAAAGAGCCAAAAATTTGAAAAAAGGCTATCATTGAAATCCTGGGATAGGTCGAAAACCCGAAAGGGCGGCCTAGGCAATAAGCAGGTGGCTTGGACCGACATTAGGCTGCGGTAATATGTGGTCAATGAGTGACGTGAGCTTATGTGAGCACATCTATTGGAAAATGAAATGAGTGGCTTGGTGAAAACCCGAAAGGGCGCCTTGGCAAAATGAGCGAAAAGAAGAAGAGTGATTTTAGGATTTCTCACTATTCTTGGCGAGGCGTCATAAGAAGAGGAGTCAAAGAAGGATTGTCGGGTAGGTCACTCTGGGAGACATAAGGAGCAATAGATGGAGGCTAGGATTAGAGGTTACTCACACTATTGGATGTCCGGGTTTAGCTTAGGGGAAGTACTCTGCTTGCCCTTAAGCCTGTTGAGTTGTGGATGTGTTGTGAATGAGATTGGTTCCAGGAGCTTGTCATGGGTTAGGTGACTCTCAGTTGGAGGATATGCTTCCTGAGACCTTGGATGCGCATTGGAGGAGTAGACTCTTTATTAGTTTACTCGAGGACGAGCAAAGGTCTAAGCATGGGGTGGTTTGATAAGCACTACTTTGTGGGGCTTAACCAAGAGTCATTAGAGGTTTTATTGGTGCCATTCGGGTAGATTTAGACACATTCATGTGTATGGCGTTTGGGGGCGAAGTTGGTGTATTTGAGCGGTTTTGGATATCATATGAGACACTGAGGAAGAAACCACATGAGAAGACGAGGAAGAGGAGTGCAATGAAGAGTAGAAGAACCATAGGCTGAATTCAATTGGTTAGTTATCTCTACTCCGATGTCCAAATGGAGTGATTCCAATTCGAGGAGTTAGCTTTTGAAATCTACTGCAAGTCCTCAAAATATGAGCGCGATCCGAGTTGGGAATCAAAAGTTATGGCATTTTTACGGAAGTGTCGCAGGAGCTGAACCGAAGAACGGCGACCGCCGTAATTACGGCGCCAGCCGTGAACCTTACGGCGCCCGCCGCAATTGGCTTTCCACTGACCTTGGCTACGAAGTGACCACGGTGCCCGCCGTTTAATTGCGGCGCCCGCCGTGGGAGATGCGGCGACCGCCGCCGATGTCTGAAGTCCGTCGCGCCGTTTCTTTATTTGCATTATTTTATTACTTTTTACTATTTCGTTTTAGGTTAACTTAGCTTTATTTCCTTTAGTATTTAAGGGTTGAAAAAAGGCTTGTTTGCCTATCTATTATCAAATCTCTCGAACCCTAATTTTCTCTCTACGTATTTGCTATGAAGAACTAAGCCTCCCTGGCTTAGTCAGACGCTGAAGCTTTCGTTTTGATTCAGTTGTGAGACTCTTACTCTTAATCTATTGCATGGTTTTTATCTTTCTCTTGCTTAAGTTGTTTATGATTGATATTGATAATCTCTAGTCTGATCATCTAGGGTTTGTTGTTATTGATCTATTGCTAGATTTAGATTGTTACTGGTTGAGCATATCTATTTCAGAGTAGCAACTGCATCGTACTAGTATCTAGTTATGCTAGTCTTATGCAGAAGAGAATTGATTTACATTCTAGGATAAAAGCTGGTTGTTTTATGCTAGAATTATATCCAACTATATTCCTATCCATAAGGCTGCTGTTAAACTGAATCTTGATAGTTTCAGGGTTGTTTAATTAGTTAGTGCTAATAGTATCTGGTTGTGCTATTAGTTATATCTGAAAAGGAATTGGAATCACCATTGCATGAGATTTTGAATGAGTATCTATGATCAACTTGTCATACGAATTGTGGATGTTGTTTGACTAAGTGCTTTTCCCCATCACTGATTTCACAACTCTTTCGCTTGTTTATTTTTGCATGCTTAGATTACTTAAACTCACAAAACCCCCCTTTAGTTACGTTTGATTGACATACGAATTGCATATTTAGATAGAATTCGACTCCTTGTGGATTCGACCTTTACTTACCTAGGACTACGGTTTAAGGTTTGTTTGGATATTTTGCATAGTATGAATTAGAACGACAAATTCATGTTATCATAGCATCGTTTCCATTTCGTGATCCAGGAGGACCAATAACAAAGTCCATTGTGATGTCCTTCCACTTCCATTCAGGAATAGGAAGCAGTTGTAGTTTTCCCGTTGACCTTTGGTGCTCAATCTTAACTTGTTGACACGCCAAACACCTCAACACATACTCAGCAACTCTCCGCTTCATGTCAATCCACCAATAGCACCGTCTCAAGTCCTTGTACATCCACTGGCTCCAGAATGTACAAAATATGCTGAAGAATGACCTTCCTTGAGAATCAACTTTCTAATCTCTTTATCAGTTGGCACACATAATCGATTCTAAAATCACAATATTCCATCCTTATGAACAAGAAATCCGGACGCCCTTCTCTGAGCAATCTCACCGCATATCTCACTCAACATTCCATCGCATTCAGCTGCGTTCGTTCCTCCCCAAACCAATTTCAATTTCATCCTTCACCATTCTTGTTGCAATCCCGGCTAAACTGTCGGATAAGCAACCATATGCTCGGGAGTCGACTTCCTACTCAAAGCATCAGCTACCATATTAGCCCTTTCTAGATGATAACCGATATCTATATCATAATCCTTAATCAATTATAGCCACCATCTTTGTCTCTTGTTCAACTCTCTCCTATACAGTTTGAGCTAGATAAAAGCATACGCAATAACCTTCCCACTCTGCATTAGAACGCAACCCAGACCTTGCTTAGATGCATCGCTGTAAATGACAAACCCTTATGTTCTCTGGGGTAAAACTAACACTGGCGCACTAGTTAAACACTTCTAGAGTTCTTCGAAACTATCTCCTGACATTTCCCGTCACATTCAAACTTCTTAGTCTTACGTAACCTGCCATAATCCGCCTGTAATAACCTGACAGTCAGAGAAAAACCCCTAATTTCCTTAACATTCTAAGGTTGTTCCCAATTCACTACTGATTATGTTTTCTGCGGATCTACCATTACACTCTCATTAGAATTCACATGGCCAAGAAATGCTACCTTAGGTAACCACAAGTCACATTTAAACAGTTTTACAAATAGTTTATGTTGCTTCCACACTTCGAGTACTACTCTGAGGTGAGGCCCATGGTCCCTCTTACTCCGAGAGTATACTTAAATGCCATCAATGAAAATCACTACAAACGATCCAAGTACTTTCTAAAACATCGGTTCCTTAAGTCATTGAAACCCGCGGAAGCATTAGTCCACCCGAATGGCATCACAACCAATTCATAGTAACCGTACCTAGTTCTGATAGAAGTATCTTGAATATTTTCCTCTCGAATCCTAAGCTGCAAATACCCTGATCTCAAGTCAACCTTTGAAAACATTTTAGCTCCTTGCAATTGATCCAACAAGTCATCAGTACGGGGAAGAAGATGCTTATCCTTGATCATGACCTTATTCAACTTCTTATAATCCCTGCAAAGTCGAAAGGAACCATCCTTTTTAACCATCAATACAGGCGCACCCCAAGGAGACGCACTTGTCCTGATAAAGCCTAACTCCATAAGTTCCTCTATTTGTTCCCTCAATCCCAGTATACACACATAACCGGCATAACCTTGTCTTAATAGTTTTGCAGTTGTTATCGCCCTAACAATTCTGCCAAAGTCTCTAGGATCATGACCCTCAAACACATGCACTAAACCTTTATCTGTTGCTACTGTAACTGTCTTCTTCCTGTAGTCACAAGCGCATTGCCATCATCAGCTCTCCTCATTTCATACACTCGTGATATTGGAAACCCATCAAGCGGTGCCTTACCCTGGTTTCCTTTATTATTCTACTGAAACTGAGACTGTGTCAGACGTATCTCATTCGGGTTTGAACGATCCCACTATTTTCGGTGTAGACCGAGTCTTCTGTTCCTTACTGCCTCAAGCATCAATAGTCTGATTAGAATCATCTATAACAGTCTCCCTGATCAAGCGCTCATCAGTATACTCAAGGATCGTACAGCTATGCCTCACCATCATGGTTTCATCTCTGAATACAACCATCTATGAAAGTTCTTAATCTTGTCTTTCTCATCTTTGACAACAATGGTAGTACACATCAACTTTCCACAGAATTATCAGCTACTAGATTACCTGCATCTATCTCTTGACAATAAGCCCGAGGGCCTCGTCCTCTACCATATCCACGCCTTCGACCTCTTAACACATCCCATTTCCGAGGCATACAACACGTAATTACTCATCCATACTACACATCACATATAAAATTTAAAACACAACTTACCTACGAGTAACAACAAGGATCTCCGATCACACGAATGTTTCACAGTTTTAGCGAGTGGGCTTTTCCACGTCAAACTTTTGAAAAACATTTTCGAAAGTTAAATGCTCTGATACCAATTTCTGTAACACCCTGGGCCAGAGGTGTCACAGTGCCATAGGCCCGAAGGTCTACAAGGCGATTTTTAGAAAAGAAAACCCAAAACGCTTCCAATAAACAAAAGTTATCAGAATTAAAATCCTTGTTCAAGCTTGAAACAACATTTAAACCTGCTATCGTTTTCAGCATATCAATTTATATACAAAACATCAGGTAGTTAATAAAACATTCTCGAATCCGATGCAAAACAAAATCTTTAACTGTGAAGACGAATCTGTGATCAAGAGCCCCCTTACTGCTGCCAACCTGCAAAGACTAGTTGACTGGTGGACCCGATACACCAGCCAACCGCGAAACATAAACCGAGGTTGGTTAGTCTAATGAAAGACTAGCAATAATCATCAAGCCAAACAATTTAAAACACAAGAAATAATTTTCATACCATCCAACCAACGTCAAACAATCAACACATCAAAGTATAAACTATCATCATCACATAACCATTACTTAACCATTCCTAACCAACTCTTCGGTATACTAACCACATTCCATCCAATCTCAACCTCACAACGAGTATAAACAGATGAGACGCTCCCATCCAACTTTACTTAACACATCCAATCCATCCTCCTTATCTACTACTAACACGCCAAATAATAACACTATAAAACATATATACATGTACTACTACTATACTTAAATTAATAACACTACGTACATATATCTATATATACATATATATATATATATATACTACTACTAACATATAACCAGCACTAACCAATTCTATCAACTCACTACCGCACCAATACATCCAAGCCAACCTTCGCATCAGCGAACACATACACGGTAAAACATCACATAAGATACCCACTATCCAACCTAGTCTAAAGAGGGGACGATCACCCTCCGGTTGTGGCCATTAACCAACGCAAGGTCACACCCTCACATGGTCGGGTGATACGCAAAAATCAACCCCGGCCCAGCTATGAGGAGTATTGTCCGCCAACATAACTGAAACACACAAACAAGATACAAGGTGGGACGATCACCACCCAAACGTGGCCATTAACCAACGCAAGGTCACACCCTCACGTGGTCGGGTGAGGCAATCATCACCCCGGCCCATCCTTAACCAACATAGGTCACACCCTACGTGGTTGGGTGATACGCATATCAACCCCGGCTCCACTAACAACCATCAACATTCAACCACATAACCATCCATCAAAATCTGCCAACATAACTAACCACAACAATCTGCCAACATAACTAGCCACAACAACTAGCTACAATCAATTACCACACCAACCTCCAATCAATCACAACACAAGGTAACAAACTAACTAATACACATTCAACCATATATTTCTACCACTATTACTTTAGATTAACATATTTGATAGGCGTTGTCATGACACCTAAACAAAATAATCCTAACAAACCTAAACAAGTAGTAGAGGCAAGCAAGGGTCGATCCCAAAAGGAGGAAGTAATCAATCTATGTGTTTAAAAACATGCAAAGTAACAAGGGGGTTTTGAGTATCAAACAGAGCAAAGTAAACAAGTTTAGTTGATTTGAGAATATGAATGGGGAAAGTAGTTCCACTAGAACGAGATCCACAATACAGAGATATAAGTTGATCACTGAAATCTATTCAATCCAAGTTCTTTAACTATTCTTATGGTTGTTCTCATCCTGATCTTAAGCACTATCGATTCTCACAGTTGTCGATAGACTTATCACTATGTCACTGGTAAAGTACCTCCGATTCTCACAGTTGTCGGTATACTTTACCACCAACAAAGCAATAGTAATACACACAAGGATATAGGATACATGCAAATAGAAAGACACCTTACTACTTAACATGCAACTGATTCTCACTCACGATTGTACGCTCGGAACCCCTATACGCACAATCGTGTATGCCACTAGATATGCACTCGGAACCCCTATATGCAATCCTAGCAATTGATAAATATTACTCAACCTAGCTGGCCAGACTATGAAGAACAATGATAAATCAATAATCAATATAACCAAGAGAATCAAACCAACACACATAAGAATAAGAACAAGGAATAGAAATCTCACAACCGAATCAACTGTATTGCTTCAATCGTCTAGCAGAACAAAGGTGTTTAGCTCTCCATTCGTTCAAACCCTAGAGTTGGGAATGAAAGAACGAACTTGTCAAACTCAATTGTAGATTGTGTGTTATATCTTGTGGCAACTAGGTTAACTAAAGAGTATTTAACCTAAATCTAAAAGTGATAAAAATAATAAAAGAAAAATAATAATAAAGTTAAACAACTGAAATTGGCAGCTAAGTTTCCATAATTCTCGGCTTCTCTCTCGCTTCCAAACTCGGCCCAATTCAAGCAAGCATCAGCGGCCCACCAGCGCATCAGCGCGCTGACGTCATCCTCCGTCATCGTTCGCTTCAATTCACGCGGCTACTTCTTCATGTGGGCTCCAGCCTCCTTTTGGGCCTTTCCATGCGGGTATCTTCACATGTGCTTCTTCTTAGCAATTCAGCCCAACATCAACAACAGCACGCGGCTTCTTTAATTAATTTAAGCTGCTTCGCCTTGCGTATTGGCCACGGGGCGCCAGCTCCCACCGCGGGGCGGTATCCTTCTTTGAGACCCACCGCCGGGTCGCGGTGGCTATGGCGTGGGACGGTAGAAATTCGCCCACTCCTTTCTCTTCTGCTCTTCATTACTATCAAGTCTTGGTAGTCTTCTCCAATTAATTTCCAGCAGATCCTTATCTTCTCCAAATAAGCTGTAAATCCCTGGATATCTTCAATTCTCTCCACATCTTCTGGATTATAGACTTAATCTCAAATCTAGTCATAAACTCCTCTAAATAATGTTAATAATTGCTAGTTAAGGTGTATGAAATGACACCTATCAAATTCCCCCATGCTTAGACCTTTACTCGTCCCGAGTAAGCTAAAGATAAACCTACTCTCTCAATCAAACACCAAGGTCTCAGGAAGTACAAGGAAAAATGACACCAGCAACTACAACAACTCAACAATCAGCTCCAGAGTACCAAAATAATACGCACAACACAACAACACAATACAACACAACACCATAGAGTGACAATACTAATCCTAGCCTCCCATATATCTTCTTATCGCTCTAGAGTGACTTACCCGAAACCTCCTTATAACTCCTCTTCTTATGATGCCTCGCCAAGAATAATGAGAAATCCTAAAATCACTCTTCTTCTTTTCGCTCATTTTGCCAAGGCGCCCTTTCGGGTTTTCACCAAGCCACTCATTTCATTTTCCGATAGATGTACTCACATAAGCTCATGTCACTCTTGACCACATATTACCCCAGCCTAACGCTGGTCCAAGCCATCTGCTTATTACCTAGGCCGCCCTTTCGGGTTTTCGACCTATCCCAGGATTTTCAAATGTATGCCTTTTTTCAAATTTTTGGCTTTTTCTCTTTTTTATTCATTTTTCTCAACAACGTAGCAAGTATATAACTCTCCCCCATGCTTGAACATTGCATTCTCCTCAATGTAATGAAAGACAAAAGAATAAGGCACATGGAAAAGCAAAAAATAACTCACAAACGTCGCCAAGCTGCTTGGACACTATAGGTGTTGCTGGCGGTCTTCTTAATAAATGCCCAGGTCTCTGGTGTTGGGCGGGTGTCTTTATCAACTCTGTAATATTCTCCTACCGTGCAACCAAAAGGGAACCACTTTGGTGAGTAGTGGTAAAACAATGATAGTAGGGTTGCACGACGTTCTAGGAACACATGGTGGAGCCCAGATGTAATCATGGTGTGGGCTCTAGTGTGCCTCCTCCTTAGTTGTCAATTGCAGGGCCATCATCGTTGTCAAATAATGTGTGGGGCAAGTGTATCCTCCTTGACAACATGATGCGCACCATCTCCATGGGGTACTCTGGACAGCTGGCCTTCGGTATAACTTTTTTTTTTGCCCCCCGTTTAAGGTTTTTTCGGGGGGTGACTTAGTGCATGGAAGGAAGAGACTTACATTGGTGTGGAAACACCTTCTTCAATAGGCATGGGTCTCTTCCCTACAGGTTAGTCGGAAACAAAAAACAAGAACGAAAACAAAGCAAAAACACACTAAAGAAAATGCAAAAACAAAGAAAGAAAAACAAGAAAAGAAAAACATACCTCGGGTTGCCTCCCGGACAGCGCCTTAGTTATTATCATGGCATGACATACTACTCATCCTCTCAACTCGGGTTGCTCATAGCAACTAAACTCATGGGGCCCGGATTAGGGGGGTGCCTCTTTGTGTACTCCATGTTGAGCGTGACCCCCAAACTTGTGCAATTGTTGATGGCTGGATCACTCGTCGTATCCATGAATGCACTTGCCATTTTTAAAAACTGTCTACCCAGCATCTCAGGGGCTGCATGTACGTCCTGCCCCGTATCCAACATATAAAAATCAGCCACTTGTATCAAGGCTTCCTTCTTGTGCTTCCCCTTCGGTTTCTTCTTGATCATGCCCAGCACCTTTGACATTTCCTTGCAGCGAGGGGTGTTGTCAGCCAGTGTGACCAAGGGAACAGTTGCCTTGCAACTACTGAAGGTGTCAAATAAGCCTTTGTCGCTCCCCACCTTTTGGGTGTCCTTCAGAGCCTCAGGGGAGGGTGTAACGGGTTTCAGCGCGACGAGTGGGAAGGAGTTGAGACGCACAAACTCATCATAGGCAGCCTCCAGAGGATCGGGGACTGCCGGGGCATTTTTTAGACAAACGGGTGTTTCAGGAGTATTTCCGTGATCGCGGTACTCCTCCTCATCGTCGCTCCACTCCTCCTCAAATCTCAAAAAATATTCCTCCTCAGTCAACACCTTGCGATCCAAAATATCATCTGGAATTCCTAACTCCTCATCAGTATTAACGCAGACCTCATCAACAGAATAGGAATTTTGGACGTCGGGTTGCGCTGATCTCACCGCGGGTCGCGGTGAAATCTCACTAGGAGGCACTCCGTCCACCACGGGGCGGTGGTCATCGCCGCAGGGCGGTGGTCTCGCCGCGGGGCGGTGGTCTCGCCGCGGGGCGGTGGTCATCACCGTGGGGCGGTGAAATAACTGGGGCTGCACGCCGGGTCGCGGTGAGAGGTGATGCGGGGCGGTCGGCGATTTTCTCCATCTCATATTCGTCCTCCTCTTCAGCACGAGGAGGAACGACCAATTGCTTTCCGCTCCGGAGGATTACAGCACTAACGTTTTCCATCGGGTTTACTACCGTTTGAGATGGTAGATTCCCCTCAATCCTTGCATCGATCCGTGTAATCGCCTCCGCCAACTGTCTCATCTGCCTTTCTAAATACTTCATGCTTGACTCCCTAGATTGAGCACCAGTGGCGAAGTGTTGAGTCAAGGTCCTGAGCATCTCTTCAGTTGAGGGGTTTGGATTGGATACTGGTGGGCTATGCTCATAGGCAGGATTGTACTGGTGCGGAGTATCCTGCTGATAGAATGGTTATGGCTCCGGGTAGAACTCCTGGTGGTCATAACCATATGGATGGTATTGATGGTACCCATAACTCAAATTGGGGTGATCTCTCCACCCTGGAGTGTATGAGTAGGAGTATGGGTCATATCGCGGCTCTCCCCAGGAATCCATATCTATAACAAAAATCAAAAAGGGAAAGAAAAAACCAGTAGCACGGGTGTGGACCGTAAGATAGGTGCACACCAAAGTAACACGCACACAAACAAACACACAGAAAAATCAAATCTTGCCTCCCCGGCAACGGCGCCAATTTGATAGGCGTTGTCGTGACACCTAAACAAAATAATCCTAACAAACCTAAACAAGTAGTATAGGCAAGCAAGGGTCGATCCCACAAGGAGGAAGTAATCAATCTATGTTTATAAAAGCATGCAAAGTAACAAGGGGGGTTTTGAGTATCAAACAGAGCAAAGTAAACAAGTTTAGTTGATTTGAGAATATGAATGGGGAAAGTAGTTCCACTAAAACGAGATCCACAATACAGAGATATAAGTTGATCACTGAAATCTATTCAATCCAAGTTCTTTAACTATTCTTATGGTTGTTCCCATCCTGATCTTAAGCACTATCGATTCTCACAGTTGTCGATAGACTTATCACTATGTTACTGGTAAAGTACCTTCGATTCTCACAGGTGTCGGTATACTTTACCACCAACAAAGCAATAGCAATACACACAAGGATATAGGATACATGCAAATAGAAAGACACCTTAATACTTAACATGCAACTGATTCTCACTCACGATTGTACGCTCGGAACCCCTATACGCACAATCATGTATGCCACTAGATATGCACTCGGAACCCCTATATGCAATCCTAGCAATTGATAAATATTACTCAACCTAGCTGGCCAGACTATGAAGAACAATGATAAATTAATAATCAATATAACCAAGAGAATCAAACCAACACACATAAGAATAAGAACAAGGAATATAAATCTCACAACCAAATCAACTGTATTGCTTCAATCGTCTAGCAGAACAAAGGTGTTTAGCTCTCCATTCGTTCAAACCCTAGAGTTGGGAATGAAAGAACGAACTTGTCAAACTCAATTGTAGATTGTGTGTTGTATCTTGTGGCAACTAGGTTAACTAAAGAGTATTTAACCTAAATCTAAAAGTGATACAAATAATAAAAGAAAAATAATAATAAAATAATAATAAAGTTAAACAACCGAAATTGGCAGCTAAGTTTCCATAATTCTCGGCTTCTCTCTCGCTTCCAAACTCGGCCCAATTCAAGCAAACATCAGCGGCCCACCAGTGCATCAGCGGCCCACCTCCAAGCAAGCAGCATCGCGCTGTCGTCATCCTCCGCTTCAATTCACGCGGCTACTTCATGTGGGCTCCAGCCTCCTTTTGGGCCTTTCCATACGGGTATCTTCACGTGGGCTTCTTCTTAGCAATTCAGCCCAACATCAACAACAGCATGCGACTTCTTTAATTAATTTAAGCTGCTTCGCCTTGCGTATTGGCCGCGGGGCGCCAGCTCCCACCGCGGGGCGGTATCCTTCTCTGAGACCCACCGCCGGGTCGCGGTGGCTCTGGCGTGGGGCGGTAGAAATTCACCCACTCCTTTCTCTTCTGCTCTTCATTACTACCAAGTGTTGGTAGTCTTCTCCAATTAATTTCCAGCAGATCCTCATCTTCTCCAAATAAGCTGTAAATCCCTGGATATCTTCAATTCTCTCCACATCTTCTGGATTACAGACTTAACCTCAAATCTAGTCATAAACTCCTCTAAATAATGTTAATAATTGCTAGTTAAGGTGTATGAAATGACACCTATCAATATTAGATAAGGGTAAAATCAATTACTTGAACATAATAGGATACAAATTTTTTTTTACTAAAATATAAGAAAGGTTAGCAAGAATCGTCTTGCAAAAGAAATAATTTAGACATAGAAAGGTTATCACAATATCCAACTAACGATAATATCTAATAATAAACCGGTAGCCAACAAACGACCAATATTCGACAACAAAACCTATCACCAACAAACAATCCTTCCAACACAAAACCAACAACCGCGCACATAGCCAATATCCGCCAACAAACCAGTAATCAACAATAACCAATATCCATACATTCCACCCTTTAATTCTACACCTACCATTCTAGATCAATTTAACGGATAAAGCGCATAAACCATTACTGAAAAACAATAATATACGAAAATAATGATTTTAGGAGATAGATAAGAAGAAAGAGCAAGAATCATCTTGCCTCAAGCTCAACCACAACGACCTCAGAAATTTCACCAACTTCGCCAACCAATCCGGAACGAACCTGTAATGACAAACCGAACGATTTTCTACATTAAACAACTCATACCAAGCCATAACATTCAACCTCTCATTCAACCTCTACATTAGCATAAGAACAACCCATCTCAGTCCATAACTTCAAAGTTGAAATCACACCCAAAATTACATACCCACACCTTGGCCAAGTCAGAATTTGTGGCTGCTCACAACTCGTCTTCAATACCTGAACTAAATCTGCCCAATTGAGATCAATTAATTACTAACCTAACAACCCAAAATAGGTTAAGGCTGCACAAAATCAACACAGTCAGCTAAACAAAGATTTCTGGCTTGGTAATTCCCTGAACTTTCTAACGGAAAATTGCCCACAAACACAACTCCCCATCTATCCAAAATTTCTGTAAATTCGAACCAAAAATCCAAATCAATTCTGCTCACATTCAGATCCGTCAACAACAGAATTCAGTGGAAAAAAATTGTGCCCTAAAAATTCAGATCAAGGTAACCCCCAACATACCTCGTCGTCACCTTGCTCTCGCCGCCGGTTTGGGCTCCTCGACGTCGGAAAGAGCAGTCACCAGCAGCACAACAGCTCGTTCAACAACAACGCTCGTCTCAACAACAGCAGCAGCTCGCTGACACGATCCGAACCAGGGAAGGAAAGGTGGTGGCAGTCGCAAAGGTCGGGCTTACCGGCCGGGGTGAACACTGAAGACGGGGAAGGAGGAAGGGTGGGATCAAACCTGCTGTGGTACACCAGAGAAAGGAAGGAGGCGAGGGAAAGAATCGGGAACCAGAAAACCGAAGGGGAAATCTGCCCCAAAATTCCAGATTTTACTCCACTTTATAGTTATGACCATTATACCATTAATATGTATATTGGGGTATTTCAGACTGTACCGAATCTAGAGCAGCAACCACTTGCTGTGTAATTTCCTGAGTTGGCGGATGGTGTCAACTTTGAGTTGAAGTCTGGATTGATTCACTTGCTACCCCACTTCCATGGGATGAATGGCGAAGATCCCAACAAGCACTTATCTGAGTTTCACGCTGTATTGAGGACCAAATCAAGCTGAGGGCCTTTTCCTTTTCTCTGAAGGATTCGGCCAATGATTGATTCTACTATCTGGCTCCAGGAAGCATTGATACATGGGCTAAGATGAAGAAAGCCTTTCTAGAGAATTACTTTCCTACTACAAAGCTCAATAGCTTGAAGAAAAACATCAACAACATTGAACAACACGCTACTGATACTTTGTATGAGTACTTTGAGAGATTCAAGAGGTTGATTTCAAGTTGTCCGTACCATGGTTATTCTGACCAAGACCTCGTTCTATATCTGTATGGCGGACTTCTTGATGATGAGCGCAGAATGGTGAACACAGCTTGTGGCGGTAACATTCTAAATAAGACGCTAGCTGTAGCATTTGAGATATTTTTTGAGCTATTTGAAGGATTAAGGCAGTCTAACAAGAGAGCGAGCTTCCACACAGCAAAGGCCGCATATCCTCATCCATCATCTTCACTGCAATCTGATGTGAACGAGTTGAAGGAGATGATGAAGTGTTTCATGGTAAGAGGAAACCAACAACAAGTTAAGGCATGTGGCATCTGCTATGATACAATGCACCCTACTGATGCGTGTCCAACACTACAAGAGCCTACCGCTGAAGTGAATGCTATAGGAGGTTTTGGTCCACAGAGGCCAAGATATGACTCGTACTCCAATACTTACAATCCAGGGTGGAGAGATCACCCCAATCTGAGATACGGGAACCAACAGAACCCTCCACAAGGCTGTGACAACCAAGAGTTCCATCCGAGACCACAATCGTTTCCGCAGCAGCAGCAATAATTTCAGCCGCCTGGAGGTCCACAACAACAATTCCGATCACTATATGATCCTAGACCTCAGGGGCAGAGTCCGAGTTCCTCAATATCTGTTGACGACGTGAATAAATCTCTTGCTCAGAGCATGACCACCATGACTCAAACTGTGACTACAATGCAGAGCATTTTTGTGCAATTTCAGCATGAGACCAAGTCTAGCATTCAAAACTTGGAGAATCAGGTTGGGCAAATCTCTCTGGCAGTGAGTAAACTGGAGGCTAGGGATGCGCGTAAACTCCCATCACAAACGGAGTTGAATCCGAGAAAGAATGTGAGTGCCATTATGCTGAGCAGTGGGAAGCACGTGGATAACAGAGGTCCCTTAGCTGAAAGGGACAAATCATATGAAGTGACGAAGGTTGCAGACAAGGAACCGCGAACGCGGGTCCAAAACCGCGACCGCGGTTTGCTTACAAAGGAGACATTGCAGGGAGAGGAAACTGCAAACGCAAGTCATGAAACAGAACCGCGACCGCGGGTCCAAAACCGCGATCGCGGTTTTGCCTCTGAAGAAGAATTGCGTCCTCCATCAGAAAGAAGCAGCGACCGCGGGCTAAACATAAAATGCCAACATAAACCGCGACCGCAGTTTTGCCCTAGAAGAGGGAGATCCCTATGTTCGACCGAATTTTCCTCCACTCAGTTTGTACAAGCCCGCTCCGCCATTTCCTGAAGCGTTGAAGGACACAAGAAGGTTGGAGAACGATAATGAGATTTTTGAGACCTTCAGTAACTGTGAGGTAAACATCCCTTTGATAAAATTGATTAAAAATGTTCCTCGTTATGCTAAATTTCTTAAGGCATTATGTACGATCAAGAGGAACCATAAGTTGAAGGGAAAGAAAAAGGTTCAGGTAAGTGAAAATGTGTCCGCTATGCTTCAAAAGCGAATGCCTAAGAAGTGTAGCGACCCTGGCATGTTTAGCATTCCTTGTACGATAGGTGACACCAAGTTTGATAAAGCCATGTTAGATTTAGGTGTATCTATTAATGTTATGCCTTACTCTCTATATGAATCTTTGGGGCTTAGACCATTGCATGAAACGGGGACAGTGATTCAATTAGCTGATATGTCTAATGTTTATCCAAAGGGAGTAGTAGAGGACGTCCTTGTGATGGATATGGGACACAACAAGCATGCATGCCCTGTTATGTTAGGTAGGCCATTTCTTAAGACCGCCAATACCAAAATTGATGTAAGTAGTGGGTCACTGACAATGGAATTTGATGGTGAAAGGGTAGAATACAACATCTATGATGCTAAGAAACACCCTCCTAATAATGATTCTATGAGTTCTGTTGATGTACTAACTTAAATTGATATGAAAAGCACTATGTCAAGCCACGACATTAACCAAGTCGCTTCTCGGGAGGCAACCCGAGGTATGTAATTCTTTTAATGTCTTTTCTTTTCAAGTTTTTATTATTGTTGTTTCGTTTTTAGACTAAAATGCAGGTAGGAGAATCGAAGACAGATTTAGAAGCAAACCAATAGGAAAACCGCAATCACGGTCCAAAAACCGCGACCGTGGTTTTATCACTGTAAGTCTCCTTACCCTGGAAAAAAAAAACCGCGGGCGCGGGTGAAAACTGCGATCGCGGCCCCGTTGTACAACTTTCTTTCGCTGCTGAGATGATAGAATGACATGCTTTAGCTGATGAGGATGAGGTGTAGCCTGGGATTTTTATTTGGAAACTGATGATGGCACGACATGATACAGCTAATGAGGAGGAGATTCCAGAGGCCCCGACTGATATATGTTGGCGATGGAGAGACAGTATGAGGCTGTCGTTGACATAATGAGGCAGGCACTTCGAGTGGTCATGCAAACCCAGATAGATAGTATAGGGAGTGGATTGCTAATCTTGATGAGGATGTGCGGATGCTCCGAGATCAGTCGATGGTGCAGTCCTTTTACACCAAGCATTGGGACGCCTCTGCTTCACACAGGTGACGGGCATATAGGGGACCGACACCGATGAGCTTAATTTCATTGCCTCCCGCCATGGCACAGAGACTCTTGTTTCCATGATTTTCCACCGCCACGCTTGCCACGACATCCGAGACACAGACCACCTCGGCATCTCTAGTGGGTATCTTTCTTTCCCCCCCAGAGTTTCATTTTTCGTCTTTCATTACATTGAGGACAATGCAATATTTAAGCATGGGGGAGGGATTTATACTTGCTATTGGTTGTAAATAAAAAAAAAAAATTGGGAATAAACCTGGCTGAGCTGAAAACCCGAAAGGGCGGTTCATGCAAAATTCAGGGGCCCGGACCAGCACTAGGCTAGGGTAATAAGAGGTTGAAGAGCGATGTGAGGATTGGTGAGCTCATCTGTGAAAAATGAAATGAGTGGCTAGGTGAAAACCCGAAAGAGCGTCTAGGCAAAATGAGTGAAAAGAAAAGAGAGATTACTAGGATTCCTCATTTTTCCTGGCGTGGTGACATAAGTGGTGGAGTTATAAGGAGGATTCGAGTAGGTCACTTTGGAAGTTATAAGGAGATAGACTAGAGCTAGGATTAGATGGTCACATTCACTCTATGGTGTTCGGGTTAAGCTTGGGAAAAGTACTCTGCTTTCCTTGAAGCTGGTGTGTTGTTGTTGTGTTGGTGCTCTGGAGATTCATGAGTAGGTACAATTCTTAGTGGAGATTGTTTTGTTGTGCTTCCTGAGACCTTGGGTATTTCATTGGAGGAGTAGGTTTCCATTAGCTTACTCGAGGACGAGCAAGGTCTAAGCATGGAGGAATTTGATACGCTCTACATTGTAGTGCGTAACTAGGAGCTGTTACTAGGTTATTAGGTACCATCTTTATGGGTTTAGGAGACAATTTAGGATTATGGAGTAGTAAAGAAGAAGTGGTAAAAGAGCTAATTTTAGTGAAGTGTAGGAGCTAAGGAGGAAGCCCCAATCAGGGGCTAAGGAATGCACAAGCCGCGGCATAGGAAGAGACCGTAAGAAGCTGAGGAAGGCAAAACCGTGGTCGCGGTTTTGGACCCGCGATCGCGGTGCCTATAGAATCCGAAAAAGAGCAATGACGTGTAAACCACGGTCGCAGCCATGGATGCCGCGGTCGCGGTTTTGCAAGTCAAGCCGACGCGGGAAGATTTCGCCGCATATTATCTTGTTACCTTATTTTCTTTATTTTATATTTTTATATTTCGTTTATTATTTTTAGCATATTTCGTTTTGGTTAAATAGACTAAGTCTCTTTAGGTTTTTATTATCTTTCATTCTAGAGAACGGCAGTCAGTTTTTCCTTAGAGTATTTTTGTGTTTTGAGGACTATGAAGAACTAAGTTTCCTTTGCTTAGTCAGACGATTGAAGCCTTCGTTTGTTTTGATTGTGAGGTTACAACTCTTGTTCTATTCCTTTGAATGTTATTGATTCTCTTGTGCTTCATCCCTTTGAGTTTTGCTGATTTGACTAGCCTGGTCAACTAGTTGTTATTGGTATGTGCTAGAGTTAGATTGTTTCTGGTTGAAATACCAAATTCAGAGTAGCAACTACGATATTCTACAACTGGTTGTAATAGTTTATTATAGACAGAATTGATTGCATGCTAAGTAAAACTGGTTGTTTTAGTCGCATGTATCTATTGAAATTCATGAACTTCCTGTTGGTATTGAATTGAATTTGGATGGTTTCTTGGTTATTTGATAGTTAGTATTCTCAGGGTCTGGTTGTCCTGTTAATAACTTAAGAAAAGGAATAGGAACATTCATTGGTCTAAAGAACTTGAGATAATCAATGATCAATCGATCAAATTGAAGTATGGATATTTTTTTGGCTGAGCTATTTCGCATCTATTATTTACAAACTCTTTTCATTCGTTTTCATTATTACTTGCTGCAATCCTAAAAACCCCTTTTGTTACTATTGGTATTCAATCTCTGCATACAGGAAGAATACTTGGCTCTTTGTGGGATCAATCCTTACTTACCCGACTACATTAGTTAGGTTTTTGAGGTTATTTGTTAGGTGTACACGACTAAACGCCTATTACACGGTCATAAACAATAGTTTTTGGGACACCATGCAAGCGTACCACATGTTCAAAGAATAGGCTTGTAACATTAGAGGCAACATCAGTTTTATGACATGCAATGAAGTGTGCCATCTTGCTAAACCGATCCACCACCACAAAGATAGAATCTCGCCTGATATGGACTAGTATCCCCTCGATCTCGGTGCAAGGTAGATGCCAAGGTGGGTTCCAAGCAAGGTTGAACTTGTTCAGCCGCAGACAGTATTTTTCCAGAATTCTGTTCCGTTTTCAACTGGGTCGTTCTCTTTGCTCCGGACTCCAAATTGGTTGATTCCAAATCCCAGAGTTAGATCTGAAAGTCTACATAATTTCCTCAAAATTAAAGAATGAACGGGTCGGGGAATCAGAAATTATGCGGAACTTACGGAAGGGTCGCAGGCAGTTCAGCGAAGGAGGTGTTGATGATGATGGATTTGGTTTTGATGAAATGGATGATGGTGATGAATAGATTTGGATATAGGGATTGATTTGTGATGGAGATTGAAGGGATAATTATCCTAGACTGATGTGGATATGACTCACCACAAGAGAATAGAACAAGATCAAAGCATAGGGATATTACGCACCCTAAACTAGTCGATCAAAAACCCGATATTACACACGAGCAAAGACTGGAATTTTTGGAAATTTTCAAAGGAGATATCTCTGGTTTTTTATTAAGCATTTTATGATCACAAAAGTCTCACGAGGATTGCTTAAATTGGCCTACAAAAATGGAGTTAAAAACTCTTGAACTAGCCTAATAAAAGCATCCTCAATTAGTGTCTTCCAAATCAAATAACTCATAAATCCGAAGTCTTTTGAGCTTTCCCTTATAGAACATGGTATTTGGATAAGTTAAATGGGCCTCCACCAAAAATGGTCCAGTTTGCACAAGTGAAACAAAATTGGACCCATTCTCAACGCAGTTATGTCATCCTGGCGCGATGACGTGTGTGGAGTGCGATGTTTGGGAGTCTTGGGCACACTACCCTCGACACTCATGGGCTGAACGGACTCTTCATTGTCACTTGAGTCAATGGAAGCCTTGGTGTGTGGGACAAGTGGTGGAGCGACCGGTCGAATGAAGTCCTCCTTGTGTGGCGCCGACGCTTGGCCTTGATCAACTTAGTCGGTGTCACTTGCTTGCACTTGGGGCTCTTGGTGGCTTGAGGTGTATAGCTCTTGATGGGACGTAGTCACACCATCGCCCAGTAGAAATGTTCCTTTAGAGCATGTAAAGTCTTAGACACACCAAAATGCCCCATGAGACCTCCACCATGCGCCTCTTGCACTAGGAGTCTCCTAATAGAACCACTAGGAACACACAGCCTATGCCCGTTAAAGAGATACCCCTCGTGCATATAAAATTGATCCTTACTCCCCAAAGATATACATGCTTCAAAAACTTCTTGAAAATCAGTATCACAAGCATACAAATCTTTCATGAAAGCAAAACCAAGTATTCTAGCATCAAGAGTTGAAATAAGGGCATACCTCCTTGACAAGGCGTCAGCCACCACATTATTTTACTCTTCTTGTGCTTGATCACATAGGGAAATGCCTCAATCGACTCAACCCACTTAGCATGCTGTTTGTTGAGTTTATTCTGCCCCTTGAGGAACTTGAGGGCTTCATGATCCGAGTGTATCACAAACTCCCTTGGAAGAAGGTAATGTTGCCAAGTCTTGAGCACTCTCACAAGGGCAAGCAACTCCTTATCATACGTGGGGTAATTCAGCTCGGCCCCACTCAATTTCTCACTAAAATAAGCAATGGGATGCCCCTCTTGCATGAGCACTCCACCAAGCCCAATGTCGGATGCGTCACACTCAATCTCAAAAGTTTTGGAGAAGTCCGGTAAGACGAGAAAAGGTGCATGAGTTAGCTTATCCTTAAAGGCTGCAAAGGCCTCTTCTTGACATGCTCCCCACAGAAATGGCACGTTCTTCTTTGTAAGCTCGGTGAGAGGTGAAACAATGGTGCTAAAATCCTTGACAAAGTGTCGGTAGAATCCAGCAAGCCCTAGGAAGCTTCGAACTTAAGTCATGGTGGTAGGTGTCGGCCACTCTCTTATTGCCTTCACATTTTCCTTATCCACCTTGAGCCCTTCCTTGCACACAACAAATCCAAGAAAAACCACATGATTTGAACAAAAAAGGCATTTCTTGAAATTAGCATACAATTTTTCTTGCCTTAGGACTCTAAGGACTAACCTAAGGTGGTTAGCATAATCATGCAAGTTATGGCTATAACTGAGAATCTCATCAAAATATACAACCACAGACTTACCTAGGAAAGCTCTCAAGACGTGAATCATAAGCCTCATGAAGGTGCTAGGTGCTTAGTTAAGCCAAAAGGCATGACTAACCATTCATATAGGCCATACTTGGTCTTGAATGTAGTTTTCCATTCATCTTCCTCCTTCATGTGGATCTGGTGGAATCCGCTCTTCAAGTCAATTTTGGAGAAGATGCTAGACCCGTGGAGCTCATCTAACATGTCGTCAAGCCTTGGAATTAGATGTCGGTACTTGATTGTGATGTTGTTGATGGCACGACAGTCCATACACATTCTCCAAGTGCTATCCTTCTTTGGCACCAACATGACGGGCACGAAGCAAGGACTCAAGATCTCTCTTACATACCCCTTGTCCAACAATTCATGGACTTGTTTTTGGAGCTCTTGGGTCTCGGCTGGGTTGGCCCTATATGTAGCCTTGTTTGGAAGAGCGGCATTGGGAACAAAGTCTATTTGATGTTCAATCCCACGAATTGGAGGCAGTCTAGTCGGCACCTCCTCTTGGAACAAGTCGTGGAACTCCTATAAAAGAGAAAAGACAATAGGAGGCAGGTCAACTAGTTCTTGGGAAGAGATTAAAACATCCTTATACACAACAAGAAAACAAATTTCACTTCCCTTGAGCATGTTGGTGATCTCCTTGGCCTTGGCTAGAAGCAAGTGATTAGATGCAACCCCACTACTTCCTATGACCAGCTTCTTTCCACTAGCTTTCTCTTCTTTTCCTCTAAGAGCTCTTATTTGCTTATTGGCTATGTGATCTGCCATGATTTCATGGGGAGCTAGAGGATGCAAGGTGATTATTTTTCCCTTCAAGTGAAAAGAGTACTCATTGGATACACCTTGATGAATCACACCTCTGTCATATTGCCATGGCCTCTCAAGAAGCAAATGGCACGCAGTCTTGGGTAGAACATCACACACCACCTCGTCTTCATAGCCACCTATAGAAAACCTAATGGTAGCTTGCTCCTTAACCTTGAGAGGGGTGTTAGAATTCAGCCAACAAAGAGTATAGGGTTGATGATGTGGAATAATAGGGAGAGCAAACCTGGATACTACCTCTTGGTCGATTATGTTGCAACATGAGCCATCATGAATGATAAAGTTGTAGATTTTACCTTGGATGAGGCACCTTGAGTAAAAGATGGTCTCACGCAGATTTGGAGAGGATGGTGTTTCACTTGCCATGAGTGAGCGCTTAACCACAAAGCACTCTCCTTGAGCTTCAGCCACCACTTGAAGATCTTCTTCAACTACTTCCTCTTGGTCCTCCTCCAAGTGTTCCTCTTCATATTCATAGTCCCCTATGGTGTTAAGGAGGACTTGGCGCTTGGAAGGACAATCTCTAGCCATGTGCCCACGACCTAAGCATGTGAAACACTTGACATCTCTTGCCTGGCCCTCACCTTCTCTCTTCTAGATTTGGGGACTAGGTGGAGCATCCCTCTGTGGTGGCACTTGAGGAGTGCCTTGTCGTGGCTCTTGGTGCCTTGGTTGGAGTTGTGAGGTGCTAGAACTTGGGGATTGCCATGACCTTGTTGAGGTACTTGGTGGCCGCTTGTGTGGAAGGTTCTTATACACATGGTTGGTGTAGTGGAGCACTTCCTCAATGAGTGTCCCTCTCACAAAATGTTGCATGCCCACAACGGCCTTAAGATCCGAATTCAAGTTGTTAACAAACTTGCAAATGACATAACCGTCGGGGAAGCGCATGCCAGACCTAAATATGAGGGTTCGAAGCTCCTTGTAGAACTCATCTGGGGTCCTATTGCCTTGCCTCAATTGCTCCAGCCTAGCATGCACTCTCTCGGTATAATCCTCGGGCACAAATCTTACTCTAAGTGCAGTCTTCATCTCATCCCAAGTGGCAATCCGAGGGTACCCTCTAAAGGTCCTCTCTTCCTTCTCTTCAAGCCACCAATGGTATGCAAAGTTGGTAAATTTGATGGAGGCAATAGCTACCTTATGTGCCTCGGTGTAGTTGTAGAAGTCAAAGACTTGGTCGGTATTGGTCTCCCAATCAATGTAAGCTTCTACATCCGAGGTACCTTCAAAGTTTTAAACCTCCAGCTTGACATTAGGGGGACAGTCTCTCCCTTGGTACTGATCTTGGTCATCCTCAAAGTAGCCTTTATGGGTTGGATAAGGTTCCCTGGGAGCTTGGGCAAACCTCTCGCGAACTGGATCTCTTCTTGGCACATTCCTCCTAGGCAAAATATGTTGAGGAAGATTGGCCCTCAAAAGAGGTTGCTCATAAGCTCTCGATGGTACCTCTTGTGCTCCAACACCTGCATGGTTAGTGCGCAAAGGAGGGAAACTAGGAGCACTAGGGAGAGTAGAGGAAACCAAAGGATCATGGTCCATACCTTGATCATATTGCGTCGTAGCTACATAGGGGGCTTGAGATGGAATGGGCTCCTCATGGAAGGTTATCCAGGAGAATTCATGGTGCATTGCTCCAGAATATTCCCATTCATGTCATAGAGAATGAGATGTCATGCGTTCTTCACGGGCAACACTTGGTCTAAGCCAGCTAAGGGAGTTTTCCAACTTGGTCTCCATGCTTCTTATAAGGGCGGCGTTCTCAGCTCTCACCTCTTGTATTTGTTGACGCACATGTTCCTCTTGTTCTGCCTTGTTCCTCATGTTCCTCTTATCCACAAGATCCATGCCTTTCCCTACAAGGTTAGCAACCAAAGCAAAAGCCAAGCAACACGAACTAAAGAAGACAAGATCAATCAATGGTTTCTTGAGCATGCAAGTGCTTAAAATTTTGATTCAAAAGTCGCCACAAAGTTCAGTTGCAAGCTCACCAAAACAAGGCTAACTGGGGGTAGTTTTGCAAACCAATATAACCACACCAAACTTTGAGTGCACTCAGAAATTTATGCAGCCAAAACAAACCAACTCAACTCACCAAAGAAGGTACTAGGACAAGGTCTTTAAGTTCAACTTTATTCGCTTTTTTTTTGGCTTTGCCACTCTTTCTCAAACATTCACTTCTTTCTCGAATTTTTCAAGCTACTAGACCTTTATGTCTCGAGTTTTCTTGGGCTATAACCCTTTGATTACACTTTGAGACAGCAAAATTGAGGACAAATCTCTCGACTGAGATGAGCACACACCTAATTTGTGATGAAATTTCAGTTTTGAATTTTTTGTATTTGGCTTGAGTTATCTCAAGTTGTTTCTCATATCTTTTAGCTCCTTGATTGGTCCAGTTGGTTACACGAATCACACAAATTCAATCAAGGTTTGATGCAGCAAAAGAAAAAAAAAAAGGAAAACTCGGCTTAATTAATGCAGGAAATTCAAAGAGCTTCAATAGGAAATTCAAAGAGCTAAGTTGAATTGATGGAAGTGACTTCAATTATTGCAAGTATTAAATCAAGGAATTTTAATTCAACTCAAAGGTTGTCTCCAACCCTACAAGTTCCCACATTTTCAACCAAGAACTTCAGCAAACTCACTCAACAATGGCACGGAATCAGGTTTGCTTGCAAGAAGAACTAAGATCGACCTTTAAAACAGAATTTCGAGCATTACCTTGCGTGACTCTGATACCACGTGATAGGATCCACCTTCTCTTCGTCCAAGGTGCAAGGGAAATGCTCCAATTGAGGCCCAAGTGAAGGGAGGGACACAACCTGGTTTCAACGGAGGGAACCGAGCTTCGCTAAGGGAGAAAATGAGTGATGGAGGATGGATTTGCGAGGGAGGAGTTGGGCAGGTGGAGATGGGTGTTTGGATGAGAGGATGGTGAAGATGAGTTGCTGGATAGGTGAACTTCAAAGGAGGATGTGACGCACCCCCAAGAAAGAACAAGTTTGATCTTCTATTGTGGGATATAACTCACCCAAAGGAGGGGATCAAGAGTAGCTCGATATAACTCATGAACTAGGGAATTTTCTTGGATAGAACTAAGATTTAAGCTGTTGGTTTTTTATTGAATTGAACGTGCTTACTTCAACTAAGTGGTATCAGAGCCTCTTGCATATATTGATATGATCATGATTAAAGTTGTAACTTTTGATGCATGCTCTTGATTATTTTGGTTCAATTTAGTGGTAAAATTGATGTATGGATTAACTTGTATGGTTAAAATTGTGGTTTTAATTGATTGGATGCATAAAGTTGTGACTTTTATGTATATAATATACTCGAAAATTTCAGCCTGATGACCGGAATTATGCATGTTAAAAATTCTGATTTTTTGCTTAATTTTTACCCCAAAATCGATTTGTATGTTTAATTTATGCAAGTTATATGATTTCTTGTATAAATCATAATCACACATAAATATACTTGATTTTTCATGTTGGTGAAAACTAGACCTGTCAACTGGGTCAGGCGGGTCGGGTTCGGGTCATTCGGGTTCGGGTCGAAAACGGGTTTGGGTCACGGGTCGGTCGGGTTTCAACTTTCGGGTTTGGCTCTGGTTTGATTCGGGTTCAGGTTGACACAATGGGTCGACATTTTATCATTTTTTCTTGAAAATTAAAAATAAAAAATTCTAGTATCACATTATTGACAAATTAAAGATGATAAACCTGAAATAATACGTATATAATACGACTAAAAAAAATAAACAAGCTATTCTTTAGCATGGTTATAACTTATGACTAGCTAGTGCATTTGAAGAGCCATATGGGACTGCGGCAAAGATGTTGGTGAAGAGGAGGACCTATTGTCTTGAGATGAACTTGTTTTAGGAGGAGCTTGTAAATTGAGACAATTTGCTCTCTGTTTTTGTTGCTTTCTATATAGTGTTTGTTGCATAGAATGGAATTTGTGTTAGATGATATGATTTGTGTTCCCCTTTGTTGTTTTCTGATCTAGCTATATTGTGATTCGATAAATTCCCTGACGTAAAGTCATATTTAGCCATAATGTGTTTGGAGTTTGAAGACAATATCAAATAGAGAACTTTTGTTGGCCAAGTTGCCATAAATTAAGTCTATAAATTTACTTGTCAAGAATTCGATCATATCCTTTTATTCTGGGTTGTGTGGGAGAAAGAAGGAAGGAAATCGAAGATGGTGTTCACAGAGAAGGATGAAGTTTTAGTGTAATAATGAAGACCAAAGTTCCACAATGCAGCCTTTCACTTTCCACTGTGTACGTAATCACTTCTTCTTAATTATAAGTAAATTTAAATTCTTCACGATTAATATGTATCCCAGTTTTTCCCTTAACGTTAACGTACATACGAAATGAAGTTCATTAATTAGTATAAAAGATATTAAGAGCAACTAAACTGCATAATCGACAACAAAGTTCTTCATTGATGTGCATCAATTTCTCCCTGAACTCAAAAAAAATATAATAGTCAAGACGTAAACTATAAATGCCAATATTAAGCTCAATTTGTCATAGCTAATAGAGTATGTCAAAAGGTCTAACTTAGATGGAAATCAAACAACAGTACAACACTCAAGTCAAACAATAATGAAACAACAGTACAACATTCAAATCATACAAAGGTTACAAACTACTTTCAAGCTTCATTCCTTCTCTTAATCGTTGTCTTGATCTGTAGAAATTTGAAATTCCATCCCTTCAAGTTCTTGATCCTCTGCATTATACAAGATTTGTATCAAACTTTGACAAACTTTCAATAGAAAAGTGATGTTATATAGAAATTAACTTTACCGTCTTCTATTTCAAACCCAAATAACCAAGAGCATGTAGTCATAAGAGCATCAGCAGTGTCGGTATCAAGAGAAGATCTCCACCTCGTAATAATTCTACTCCCCATACTAAAAGCAGACTCAGATGCCACGGTCGTAATGGGAGTCGCTAAAATATCTCTTGCCATTTGAGCAACCAAAGGATATTTACCTGTATTATCCTTCCACCATACAAGCACACTGAAAATACCTTTGGGTCTTACTCTAGGTGCCTCTAAATATGCATCTAATTCAGAGCTACCCTCACATAAGTTATCAAAATAGTCAAGTCCCTACAAAAGAATTAACATATATTCAAAAACATTTAATAAAGAAGCGAACAAAAATCAAACAATAATGAATACAATTAATTAGTAGCAAACCAAATACTCACTAAACTAGATTACCTCTACTTCTTCTCCATGATGTTCTTCAGCCTCACTCATGTTTCCTCCTACTTCGGGACCAGCGTGCGTTTTGTACTCATCAAACAAGTTGCGAAATTGGGTTTTCACATGCTCAGTCCTTGATGTGAAAGTTTCAACATCTAACTCTTTGAAACAATGTTGAATAAGCTAAAATTTGTATCGAGGATCCAACATGGCAGCAAAAGAAAATTAACAAACTGTAGTTTTCCCAATACTTGTCAAACTTTACCTTCATCCTCAATGCCATTTCACTCAGGAACTTATCCTCAGAAGAAGAATGTTTCAATAACAAAATCTTAATTCTCCAAATACTATGCAAATACAGATTAGCTGTAGGATAATTCTTTTCGGAGATCAGAGTTGTGAGTTGATGAAAAGGCTTCAGTAGTTTACACATTTTTTCTACTATAAGCCATTCTTCATCAGTTGGAAGAGTAGGAAAACCAGAATCAACTCTTTCCATGCTCCTCAATAGAAAAGTGATGTTATATAGAAATTAACTTTACCGTCTTCTATTTCAAACCCAAATAACCAAGAGCATGTAGTCATAAGAGCATCAGCAGTGTCGGTATCAAGAGAAGATCTCCACCTCGTAATAATTCTACTCCCCATACTAAAAGCAGACTCAGATGCCACGGTCGTAATGGGAGTCGCTAAAATATCTCTTGCCATTTGAGCAACCAAAGGATATTTACCTGTATTATCCTTCCACCATACAAGCACACTGAAAATACCTTTGGGTCTTACTCTAGGTGCCTCTAAATATGCATCTAATTCAGAGCTACCCTCACATAAGTTATCAAAATAGTCAAGTCCCTACAAAAGAATTAACATATATTCAAAAACATTTAATAAAGAAGCGAACAAAAATCAAACAATAATGAATACAATTAATTAGTAGCAAACCAAATACTCACTAAACTAGATTACCTCTACTTCTTCTCCATGATGTTCTTCAGCCTCACTCATGTTTCCTCCTACTTCGAGACCAGCGTGCGTTTTGTACTCATCAAACAAGTTGCGAAATTGGGTTTTCACATGCTCAGTCCTTGATGTGAAAGTTTCAACATCTAACTCTTTGAAACAATGTTGAATAAGCTGAAATTTGTATCGAGGATCCAACATGGCAGCAAAAGAAAATTAACAAACTGTAGTTTTCCCAATACTTGTCAAACTTTACCTTCATCCTCAATGCCATTTCACTCAGGAACTTATCCTCAGAAGAAGAATGTTTCAATAACAAAATCTTAATTCTCCAAATACTATGCAAATACAGATTAGCTGTAGGATAATTCTTTTCGGAGATCAGAGTTGTGAGTTGATGAAAAGGCTTCAGTAGTTTACACATTTTTTCTACTATAAGCCATTCTTCATCAGTTGGAAGAGTAGGAAAACCAGAATCAACTCTTTCCATGCTCCTCAATAGAAAAGTGATGTTATATAGAAATTAACTTTACCGTCTTCTATTTCAAACCCAAATAACCAAGAGCATGTAGTCATAAGAGCATCAGCAGTGTCGGTATCAAGAGAAGATCTCCACCTCGTAATAATTCTACTCCCCATACTAAAAGCAGACTCAGATGCCACGGTCGTAATGGGAGTCGCTAAAATATCTCTTGCCATTTGAGCAACCAAAGGATATTTACCTGTATTATCCTTCCACCATACAAGCACACTGAAAATACCTTTGGGTCTTACTCTAGGTGCCTCTAAATATGCATCTAATTCAGAGCTACCCTCACATAAGTTATCAAAATAGTCAAGTCCCTACAAAAGAATTAACATATATTCAAAAACATTTAATAAAGAAGCGAACAAAAATCAAACAATAATGAATACAATTAATTAGTAGCAAACCAAATACTCACTAAACTAGATTACCTTTACTTCTTCTCCATGATGTTCTTCAGCCTCACTCATGTTTCCTCCTACTTCGGGACCAGCATGCGTTTTGTACTCATCAAACAAGTTGCGAAATTGGGTTTTCACATGCTCAGTCCTTGATGTGAAAGTTTCAACATCTAACTCTTTGAAACAATGTTGAATAAGATGAAATTTGTATCGAGGATCCAACATGGCAGCAAAAGAAAATTAACAAACTGTAGTTTTCCCAATACTTGTCAAACTTTACCTTCATCCTCAATGCCATTTCACTCAGGAACTTATCCTCAGAAGAAGAATGTTTCAATAACAAAATCTTAATTCTCCAAATACTATGCAAATACAGATTAGCTGTAGGATAATTCTTTTCGGAGATCAGAGTTGTGAGTTGATGAAAAGGCTTCAGTAGTTTACACATTTTTTCTACTATAAGCCATTCTTCATCAGTTGGAAGAGTAGGAAAACCAGAATCAGCTCTTTCCATGCTCCTTAAAAAGCATTACGATATATCAACGCTCTATCAAGCACTTTATAGGTAAAATTCCATCTTGTACAACAATCCAAACATATCTTCTTAGAACAATCAATCCCAGCATACAAAGCAGTTTCCCGTAACTTCAAGATTCTACGCTCTGAACCAGTAACATACTTCACCATCAACCTGATCTTACACACCCCCGCATCAATTAATAGCAAACCATCTTGAACAACCAAGTTCAAGATATGAGCGCTACAACGTACATGGAAGTAATCACCATGACATAACAAAGAATTGTACAAAGAGAGACTACGAGTTAACATAGCTTGCATATTGTCATTGCGTCGGGCATTATCTAATGTGATGGAAAACACTTTTTCTTCAATTTCCCAACTCCTTAAGAGACCTAATATTCTATTATGTAACACTAATTGCGGTGTGAGGTGGTCCTACATGACAAAAATCAAGAATGATGGCTTGTAACTTCCATTTATCATCAATATAGTGCGTAGTCAAAGAAAGATAACCTTGACCCACAGAAGAAGTCCACATATCACTAGTAAGGCAAATTCTCACGGGAACTACATGCAAGAGATCTCTAATCCTTCCTTTCTCTCTTGTATGAATTTTCATAACATAATTCTTGGCTGTATTTCTATAAATGGATTTGAAATTTGGATTTAATAACCTATGAAGACTCCTAGATCCAGCATGCTCTACAAAGGTAAAAGGATATGCGTGTCTGATAATGCATAATGCAACTGCTTCCTTATAGAAAGACATGTTAAAGCCACCCGCTGACTTTGCATCTTTGATGGGCAGCCCTTTACCACTTCTTATATGTGATTCACAAATTTTATTATGAAGTATAAAATTGGAAGTACCAAACACCGAAGAAGCGAGAATTGGTCCTTCTTTACAGAACTTGCAAACAGCCCTCGGTTCACCATCTTCAAATACATCTCCATCATATACGTCATAATCTTGCCAAACTAGAGCAGTCCATTTCCTTTTCCAAACCTCTAAAGTGTCAGCTTGAGTTGGGGAGACATAATCGCCTACTATACTTGGCATAGACGATAACACAGAAGCAACTACAAAACAAAAACGAACATATTAAGTCATTATATTAGTGAATAAATAATACAACTCTTTGTATTAGGATAATGGATTCATGAATAGATAGTAAGTAGTTACCTAGATCCGGAGATGAGGATGATGCTACTACATAATAGACATCAAATAGCATAAGTTAGTAGAATTAATGAAATACTAAAAGGTAAAAACTTTTAGAATTATAATGAATAATGAAGATTAGAGAAGATGTAGTTACATGGAGTTGACGTAGAACTGGTTCCAAATCCATCCCCAAATGATGATGAAGATGATGATCCTAAAGCAGTAGAACTGGTTCCAAATCCAGATAGAAATGGCAATAAAGGTGCATTTGATTTTTTTGACGGACGAGATCTTTTAGCTGGTGGCATGTTTAGTATTTTACGGTTACCTATATATACTGGAATTAGAAAGCACATATAAACTAAATTAGCAAAACAAAAATTGTTTTATTGTTAACTAAATCCAGCACATATAAATCCATAAATAAACTGGACAAGAAGCTTATATGTTCAGTTTATATGTGCAGATTCTAAATCCATAGCAATTTATATTCAGTACAACAATTGTATCTGCAGTTTATATGTGCAGTTTTGTGCAAAAGCACATATACCTTCACTAAATTCAGCCATGAAATCCATAAATAAACCATACACTTAATCACATGGAATTAGGTTGGACTTGAAAGTGAAATCTCATTCAACAATCACATGGAATTAGTAACATATTAGGATTTTCCAAGTATGGTAAGCATCTACTTAGTATATAAAGGGATGATAGACCACAAATATCCAGTATCCAAATCTGACCAGCGAGCTAACTGAGACAAATTCGGGGAACAGGAAACGTGCCCTAGAAAAGGGAAATCAATTTTGGAAGAGTTAACTTTGGGGATCTGCAAAAAACCTAATGAATGCAGAAGAGAAGTAAATAAATACAGTTTTCATAAACTAAGCTCCGACACTGTGAGAAAGCGAGCAAAGCTCTCTACTGTGAGAATCTAAGAAGTAAAATCATCCAAGCTCACTTGGCTAAGAAAATTTCATCATCATCTTGTAACATCAACTACTCACAAACTCGTAGCAGAGTTGAAATTAAGCATCGAGATCGATTCAGAAAAGAAATTATGGTGAGTCAAGCCGCAACTACGTTTAATCACAAACGTGCAACACCGTGAAATAGAAATAAATCAAAGCAAGGATAAATACCTCAAGAAAATGACAGAGAATAGTCGAAGAGGAAGCGTGCGAGGGTGAAGAGCAAAGAACCCCGGGAAGGAGAGTGCAATGCGAATGAGAGATGGAAGAAATATGCAAATCCAACAGAGAGCACAGTGAAGGTTGAAGAGTGGAGGTTGCGATGAGAGATAGAAGAGAGGTGGTCGTGGGAGACGGGAAGTGAATGAGGGACAAAAGAAGATATTAGGGTCTTTTTACTTTTTGCCCCAACCCGACGGGTCAACCCGGTTAGACCGACCCGACCCGAATTTATTCGGGTTCGGGTTAAGATTTTTTGGGTTGTGACCCACTATTTTTCGGGCGGGTCGGGTCGGGTTTTCGAGTTAGGTCGATTTTTGACAAGTCTAGTGAAAACTGATTCAAACCCTAGAAATTTAGAATTTCATGCCTTGAATGCCCAAAGTTGATTAATTTTGTATGAAATTGGTTCATACATTAATTTTTCAAATATATTAATTTTCTGAAAATTATATCATATTATCCTTAAAATCATCAAAATTTATAATTGTTACAAAATTTGAGTGGGAGAAGGGGTAAAGCCGTGGCTAGGTGGCCAATATAGCTCACGGCGGTTCGGTGGTGGTCCGGCGGGGAGGGTTATGCGGTGCAGTGGCTGGGTTGCTAGTGCGGCCGACTGAGGTGGGCTGGCTGCATGGTGCGGCGGTAAGGGTTAGGTGGCTAGGGTTTGTTAGCCTAAGATCCTAACTATCTAAATTAGATATGGTAAATATATATTTTTATTTCTATAGTGTATTTTATCCAATTTTACATGGTAATGATTAATATTGGTATTAATTCCATATATCATTTTATTGAATTAAAATAATAAAAAGATTGGATTAATTATTGTATTGGATAATTTAATCTTAAAAGTCTATTAGTATCATTAATGGTCTATTATTGTCTCTTAATATTTGATATTATATTATGCATGCATGATTTAATATTATGATATTATTATTACATGTGGAGACTGGTATGACCCAAATAGGATAGAAAATACGATATGTGTATCCTTATTGTTTTCTTGTACACGATCTGCGTATCGTTATGTATTTTTGTAATTTAATTTTCAGGAAATTAGATTAGATTTACATTATGTAATATAAGAGAAGAAGATCCTATGAAGATTCCAGGATGAAGATCCAGAGGAGAATCAAGGATGGAGATCCAAGAGACAAGAAGAATCTATGAAGATTAGATCTTATAGGTTTTTAAGGTCCATACTAGGATCACATTTATTTATTGCATTTGTTTTTATTTACATATCTCTAATTTTATGATTATTTGTTTGTTTATGCTATTTAGTTCACTAGTAAATAGACTTGCATGATAAACCTAGTTCTCTTAAGAGAAAATTGAGATTCTGGCCTGACTTCAACTGGCTCGTTCTCTCTGGTTCCAGACTCCGCATTGGGTGATTCCAAATCCTAGAGTTAGATCCAGAAGTCTATATGATTTCCTCAAAATTAGAGCGTGCACAGATCAGGGAATCAGATTATGCAGAATCTACTAAAGGGTCGCATGCAGTTCAACGAATGAGGTGTTGATGATGATGGATCTGGTTTTGATAAAGTGAATGATGGTGATGATTAGATTTGGATGTGGGGATTGAATTGTGATGGAGATTGAAGGGATAAGTATCCTAGACTCAAGGGATATGACACACCCTAGATTGAAGCTCAGATTTTGCTCGATGTTACCCACGAACAAGCTTACAAATTCATAAAGTTTTTTTATGCTAAAAACAAAGATTTTCTTGAGGTTTTGATTATGATTTGAAGTGAGTAACAAAGGACAACAAGGCCAGATTAAATAAGAACAAAATTACAAGAGTTACAACTCTTGAGCTAGCCTATTCAAGACAAGGAAAAACCATTCACTTAGCCAACTAATTACATCATTTAAATGACTTCAAATCTGAATAAACCCTACATTGATCTTGTAGAGGAAGAGGTCCCACGTGTCCCCATTGATCTTGAAGCGAAAGGCCCGAGTGGATTTGATATGAGCCTTGTTTTATGCCAACATGTGAAATATGTGGTGGAGGTGCCGACGCCGGCTTTACTTGGAGAAGAACCACCGAGTCAAGTACAAATTGGCTCGGCACTCTTAAGCTCAAAAGACCCTCCATAAGCTTAGTCTTGAGTCTAAAATCTTGGGCCCTTGTGATCATGCCAGGAAGTGGTTCATAGCTTTGCTTTGTTGTAGAAACCCTAGCGGTGGCGTACACTTGTAAATGAGTGAGGCGAGGCTCGGGCGCCTTGGGAGAGCTTGGTGAAGCCATGGGCAACACTTCTTGATTGACCCTAGGCATAGTCACATCATCATCCCTCCCTTGAAAGCGATTCGTCCTCGAATCCGAGTGCACTTCAAGAAAAGGCTATAGATTGCACAAAACTGCACCAAGCAAAACAAGGAAGTGAGGAATCTTGAAAGTCTTTAGGGAAAGAAGGGCACCTATAAGCAAAGATGATTAGATCCATTGAGTTTCCATGGATGAATTTCCATGCACAAGTGTTGCCCAATTTTAGTCTAAAGATATGCTTAAGAATAGAGCATGAGATGCACATGACATTCTTATCAACAAATGCAATGCATAGAACAAAAATTTTCTCACGCAACAAGTATTGCGAATGAGAATAATGATGTAGACATGATTTCCTAGATCTACATGCAGAAATTGAATGCCACAAATGCACTGACTTGTATACATGCTTATCATGAACTAGTGGCATCCAACAAGTCATGAATTGAGCAAGAGAACTATGATGTATGCATGAAAATCTAGTTCTACCAACAAAATCAGATTCATGAGTTGGAAATTCTCTAGCCCTTGAAAAATATTCAGTTTGATGCAAGGGAAAAAGAATTGAGAGAGTAGGGCCAAGAGTTACTCCCCTAGAAACTTCCTTCTCTTCTTGGTCGCAAACAAATTTTTTGGAAGGCTTCACATCCTTGGTGTCAACTTCTTCTTGTAGTAGGAAAGGCAAACGTGAAGGAAGCATGTGTGTCTGATCCGTCCATGGAGTAGCAATTGAAGTTAAAGAGCTTCGCTTGATGGTAGGCCAAAACTTGCTTCTTGGAGGAGTAGGAGATGGTTCCAAGGTTTCCTCCTCTGTTTATTTTGGCCTTAGCTCCTCTTTTTCTTTTGGCGTTAGCTCTTCTTCAATGAGGATCATTGGAGGCTGACATGGTTCTTCCTTGAGCTCTTTAACACAAAGGGATGGCTCAGCCGTGGGAAGGAGTTTTATGACCTTCTTTGGAGTTGATGTTCATACACTTGAGTAACAAGTTGAAGGACATCTTCTATGGACCGTCCACTCCCTAAACGATTCTTTGTAACAAAGTAATGAAGGTCAGTGTTCAAACCATTAATGAACTTAGAAAGAATGTACCTCTCGGAGTGGTGAATGCTAGAAATGAACTCAAGCTGAGTGAATGTTAGAAAGAATGTACCTCTCGGAGGGGATCGATTGCCTTGGGGAACAAAAGAGCTTCGAAGGACTGTTTTGAGGTCCTCCCAAGTGGTGATAGGTGGATACCCAAAGTGAGCACAATCTGCTTCATACTCATCCCACCAAGAGTAAGTGATGTGATTATATCCCATCAAGGAAGCCTAGGCCCTCCAAGCGCCCTAGTCGCCGCCATGCTCTTACCTCCCTCGGCACCCGAAGACTCACTAGAGGACACCACACCACTGCCACCACTTTGCTCGGACACCAAGGGTTTCCCAGAGGCCTTGGATGCTGAAGAGTTGAACCAAGCCAAGCGCGCCGCGGAAGCCTTGACTAAGCTAGATGATGGCCGCCACTCCTTGCCCTTGGCCGGCGCTTCCACGGCACCAGCGGCCAACCTTCACGATGGCTCGGCCATCCAGAGCTCACCTCACTCCTCGGATCATACCAAAGACTCTCACCCCAAGTTGGCCGATGAAAGTCTCAAGGATCCGCGCCATTGCCACTCACCTCCCTTCACGCGCGGCCAAGCAAGGGTTTTGCCCTTGGACCACGGCGACGACCCACCACCTGGAGCCATTACTCGCACACGAGCTAAGAAGCTTCAAACTAAGCTCAAGGAGGGTCTTTTGAGCCTAGAAGTGCTGAGCCAAAACCTTGAGGGCTCGACGACATTGCTCGTGGCACTTCGGACCACCTAAGGAGCCTAAACCGCCGGCAATTTTCCCAAGCCTTCTAGAAGAATTTATAGCCGGCCCTCTCTTAATATTTTCATATTATTATTAAGTATTTTGTGAATTAAAAGTGTGCTTTTATTGGGGGGGTTTTGCTTGGGGAGGGGGAGAGTCTAGGAGTTAAAGTTTTTGGCCATTTGAAAGGTTGGTCGAGTGCTCCTTGGGGGCCTATATAAGGCTTCGGCCTTGGCCTTGTAAAAACACTTCCAACTTGAATCAAAACCTCTCTAAGAGTTCTATTTCCCCTTGGAAAAATCTCAGCTTCAAATTAGTTTGTGAGTTACATCAACCTATCTTCGATCTTTGTCTACGGGTGTGTTGCATCCCCTAGGTGTTGATCCTCCTTGTTCCTCTTAGTGGTGTGTTATATCCACTCAAGAAGATCACTTATCCCTTCACTTCCACCACCAAACCCATCACCATCCATTCCCCTTTCACGTTCTTCAACCAAACAACTCATCTCACTGAACCCCTGTCTTAGTTCCCTCTTCAACCCCTCAGTAAATTCGCCATATCTTTTGACTCCTAGATCGGTTCATGCTCACATTTGGAGGACATAAACTAGACTTCAAGATATAAGTTCTGGAGTTGGAATCATCCAATTTGGAGTCCGTAGCAAACCGAACAAGGCTATTGAAAACGGAACAGAATTTTGGAAATAGACTGTCGTGGAGGATCAAGAGTCATCCTTGCTTGGAACCCACCAGGGCGTCTACATTGCACCGAGGCTGAAGAGATCGTCGATCCTATCATGTGGTATCAGAACCACACAAGGTAAACACTCGAACTTGATTATAAACGTTGATCTTAGTTCAAGTTGCAAGCCTTCATGCTATTTCGTGACTTGTGCGATTGATTGGCTGAATTCCGATTGTGTTGTTTGAACTTTGGTTTCTGGAAAAACACTCCATAGTTTTTCTTTCTAAGGTTGAAGACGACCCTTAAATTTGCTTAAAAAAACACAAAACCGGCAAATTTTTCATTGTGTCACCCGCCAAACTCATTGGCTTCATCTTCCTTTCTCATTACACCTTAGTTATTAGCTTGCTTCTTTCTTAATTTTTGCTACAATTAATTTATGTGGCTTGTGGAATTTCTTGATATTAAAACCAAACCAATTAAGAGGCAAGGATACAGGAAAATACTTGAGAAAACTCAAAGCCAACTTAATGAAAAACAAAAATTGAAAGTCCAGCAAATTGTAGACTTGTGCTCACCTCGGTCAAGAAGTTTGTTCTATCATTGTTATAATTCCCAAGTGTAATCAAAGGCATATAGCCAAGGAAACTCGAGAACAAAGGGCTAAGTAGCCAGAAAAAGTCGAGTAAGAAGTGAGAAGTTCGAGAAAGAGTGGCAAAGCCAGAAAAAAGCGAACAAGTTGAATTTGAGGACCTGTATTGGTACCTTCCTTCACTCTTGTGTTGGTTCGTGTTTGATCAAAAGGATTTAGCAAGTTCATACAAGTTTTGTGGCTTACTTTTTCTTGATTGAGTCTATCCTAAGCTACCCTAAAACTTGAAGCTTGCAACCTGAATTTTGTGAAAACTTTACAATCAAATTTATGGGACTTGCTGGTTCAAGGATCCATTGATCGAATTGTCTCTCTTTATTTCGTGTTCTTGGTATTTGCCTTGGTTGCTAACTTGCTAGGGAGTGTCATGGATCCCTCCAACAAGCAAAAGGGAGTCAACATCCAAGAGCCTATGCCCTCCGCACAAATCACTATGGAGACTCTCTTCAAAGCTTTCCAAACAAGCAAAGAAGAAGAAGAACAACAACAAGTGCGGCAACAAATCCAAGAAGTGAGGGCGGAGACCTCCGCCTTCATGCAAAGAATGGAAGACAAGATTGAGAGCTCCCTTAGCTGGATAAGGACAAGTGGTCAGCGTGAAGAAGAAGGTTCCATACACTCACCCCGCCAAGATGGAGACCAACTTGGAGCTATGCACAATGCCTTTTCTAAGATGGCCCTCCATGAGGAAGCCACTACGTCCCAAGCTCCCCCTATTGCTTTCATCCGCCAAGATCAAAGACTTGGTGAGGACCCCTTATCTCATGTCAATTCTTACCCTCCCATTCAGACTAACTATGTAGGGATTGGAACAAGAAATGCTCCACCTCGTCCCTTCTCTCAACAAGTTCCCTTGCCAAGGAGGAATGTCCCAAGGAACACCCTTCCTAGAGACCAACCTAGGGAGAGAATGGGGCAATTTCAAAGGGAACACCGACAAGGTCCACGGGGGTATCTTGAAGATGACTATGAAAGACCTCAAGGTAGGGAGCATTACCATGGTGTGAAGATCCACGTCCCCACCTTTTCAGGCTCCTCGGATGTCGAGTCATACTTGGATTAGGAGTCCAAAACCGAGTCAGTTTTTGACTTCTACAACTATGGAGATGCCCAACGTGTGGCCCTCGCTACCATAAACTTCACGGAGTTTGCATACCAATGGTGGCAAGAGGAGAAGGAGGAACGTGTGTATGGAGGGTACCCGTCCATTGAAACTTGGAGGGAGCTCAAGACTACCATGAGAGCTCATTTTGTGTCGGAGGATTACTTGGCCCGCATCCATGTCAAGCTAGAGCGTATCAAGCAAGGACCAAAAAGCCCGGATGAGTTTTATAAAGAGCTCTGAACACTTTTGTTTAGATCCGTCATCAAATTTCCTGAGGAGTATGTAATTTCTAAGTTTGTTAGTGGTTTAAATCTTGAATTGGCTAACATTGTAGAAAACCAGAGGTTCGTTAGGGGCACACCAATCGAAGAGGTCCTCCACTATGTCAACCATGTGTATGGCAACCTGCAAAAGAATAGGACTAGTTCAAGTTCACGCCCATGGACTACCTCAAGCTCAAGCACCTCTAATGCTCAACCAAGACGCCAAGAGCCAAGGGTGGAGCCCTACAAGAGCCAGCCAAATAAGGAAGCACCTCCGCCACCATTCAAGAGAGAAGGAGAATCCCGCACTAGGGATTTGAAGTGTTTTAAGTGCCTAGGCCGAGGGCACTTTGCCAAAGATTGCCCAACCAAGAAACAAGTGTTGCTTAACACTCATGGGGAATATGAGTCCGAAGATGAAGACTTGGAGGAAGCCGTGAAGGAAGAGGCACAAGAAGAGGAGGAACTTCACCTAGAGGTTGCCGTGGGGGATTGCTTTGTTGTCAAACGCACTCTAGTTGCCAATGAAGCCCCAAGCATTCCTAAGCAACGTGAGACCATCTTTCACACGAGATGCTTCATTCAAGGTAAGGTTTGTAGCATGATCATAGATGGAGGTTCATGTTGCAACATAATCGCTCAAGAGGTAGTCTCTCGTTTCAAACTCTCACCTTCACCTAATCTTCAACCTTATACTTTGTGTTGGCTTAACTCTTCTACTCCACTCAAAGTCAAAGAGCAAGCCAAGGTTAAGTTCTCCATTGGAGGATATGAGGACGAAGTCCTTTGTGATGTGTTGCCTATGACCGCTTGCCACATTTTGCTTGGGAGGCCCTGGCAGTTTGATAGAGGGGCCATACATCATGGCGTCACCAATGAATACTCCTTCCATTTGAAAGGCAAACGAATCACTCTCCACCCCTTGGCACCACATGAGATCATGGCTGATCACATTGAAAGAGAGCAAAGGAAAATGGCTAAGGAAAAGGAAGCCTCGGCTAAGAGCAAGAAGTTGGCCATGGGGAGCAAAGGAGGCGCATCCAACCATATGCTTCTAGCCAAGCCAAAAGAAGTGGTTCACGCCATCCAGGGAAGTAAAGTTTGCTACCTCCTCATATTCAAGGAAACTTTGTTTTCATCAAAAGAGCTAGATGATCTCCCTAAACATATTGCTCGTCTTTTGCAAGGGTTTGAAGACTTGTTCCAAGAAGACATTCCTAGTGGGTTACCACACATTAGAGTAATAGAGCACCAAATTGACTTCATACCCGGAGCCACCCTTCCAAACCGTGCAGCCTATAGAGCCAATCCTGAAGAGACAAATGAACTCCAAAGGCAAGTCCAAGAGTTACTTGACAAAGGGTATGTGCGAGAGAGCCTTAGCCCATGTGCCATTCCCGTCATTTTGGTTCCAAAGAAAGATGGGACATGGAGGATGTGTGTGGATTGTCGAGCCATCAACAACATCACCATCAAATATCGACATCCAATCCCAAGGCTTGATGACATGTTTGACGAGTTGCATGGAGCAAGCATCTTCTCCAAGATTGATCTCAAAAGTGGCTACCACCAAATTAGGATGAAGGAAGGCGACGAGTGGAAAACCGCCTTCAAAACCAAGTATGGCTTGTATGAGTGGATGGTTATGCCTTTCGGCCTCACAAATGCCCCAAGCACCTTCATGAGGTTGATGAACCATGTTCTACGGCCCTTCCTTGGTAAATTTGTGGTAGTTTATTTCGATGATATCTTGATATATAGCCACACCTTGCATGAACATGTCAATCACCTTAGACAAGTCTTAGAAGTGCTTAGGAGTGAGAAATTGTATGCTAATTTCAAGAAGTGTCATTTTTGCTCCGACCATTTGGTATTTATAGGCTTTGTTGTGTGCAGGGAAGGATTGAAAGTTGATGAGGAGAAAGTGAAGGCAATCCAAGAGTGGCCAACTCCTACCACCATGACTCAAGTATGTAGCTTTCTTGGGTTAGCCGGGTTCGACCGCAGATTTGTGAGAGACTTCAGCACTTTGGCCACGCCTCTCACTGAGCTCACTAAGAAGAATGTGGTCTTCAAATGGGAGGCTGCGCAAGAAGAAGCTTTTGTGGCTCTCAAGGAAAGGCTTACGCATGCACCACTCCTAGCATTGCCAGACTTTGACAAGACTTTCGAGATCGAGTGTGATGCATCTGGTATTGGCCTTGGGGGAGTACTTATGAAAGGAGGCAAGCCGATTGCCTACTTTAGTGATAAGTTGGGCGGAGCTCAGCTGAATTACCCAGCTTATGACAAGGAGTTATTGGCCTTAGTTCGAGTGCTCAAAGTATGGCAACACTACCTCATGCCAAAAGAATTTGTCATCCACTCGGACCATGAGGCATTGAAGTTCTTGAAGCGGCAGAGCAAACTGAACAAGCGGCATGCCAAATGGGTTGAGTTCATTGAAGCTTTCCCTTATGTCATCAAGCATAAGAAGGGAAAGGACAACGTCGTGGCCAACGCACTCTCAAGGCGGTACACTCTACTCTCTCTTTTGGATGCTAAGTTGCTAGGGTTTTCCTTTATGAAAGAACTTTATGCTAGTGATAAGGATTTTGGTGAAGTCTTTCATTCACGCTTGTCCATGGGAAGTAGAGACCAATTCTTTTTGCATGAGGGGTTTCTTTTCCGAAAGTCTAATTTGTGTGTTCCTAAGGGGTCAACTAGGAGATTATTAGTTCGAGAGGCCCATGGTGGGGGACTCATGGGACACTTTGGGGTGCTTAAAACCTTGCATACCCTCCAGGAACACTTTTATTGGCCTAACATGCATAACTCCGTCAAAAAGTTTTATGCTTCATGTACCACTTGTTTGAAGGCTAAGTCTAAGGTTCAACCCCATGGTTTGTACCCATTCCCCAAGCCCCTTGGGAAGACATTTCCATGGACTTTGTGTTAGGATTACCTCGGTCTAAGAGAGGGAGGGATTCTATCTTTGTGGTGGTAGATAGATTCTCAAAAATGGCTCACTTCATTGCTTGTCATAAAACTGATGATGCTTCACATGTTGCTAACCTCTTATTTGATCAAGTTGTGAGGCTCCACGGTGTTCCTAGGTCCATAGTCTCGGATCGAGATGTGAAGTTCTTGAGCTACTTTTGGAAGACTCTTTGGGCAAAGATAGGGACGAAACTTCTCTTCTCCACCACTTGTCACCCCCAAATGGATGGGCAAACTGAAGTGGTAAACTGAACACTTGGTGCATTGCTTAGATCTTTATTGCAAACTAACCTTCACAGGTGGGAGGAGTGCCTTTCTTTCCTTGAGTTTGCCTACAACCGGTCGTTCCACACCGCCACCAAGCGCACTCCCTTTGAAGTGGTGTATGGCCGTAATCCCACTACTCCATTGGATCTCATGCTGTATGCTACCAAGGACCGGGAAAGCAAAGAAGGGGCTAGCCATGCTGAGAGGATCAAGCAGTTGTACGAGGATACGAGGCTATAATTGGAGAGGAGAACCATGCAATACATAAGGCAAGCCAACAAAGGCCGAAAGGAGATGATCTTTGATCCGGGGGACCTCGTTTGGGTGCATCTAAGGAAGGAGCGCTTCCCCACCCTCCACAATTCAAAACTCAAGCCTAGAGGAGATGGACCATTCCAGGTGCTCGAGAGGATCAATGACAATGCCTACAAATTAGAGCTCCCCCTGCCTACGGCGTCCATGATGTCTTCAACGTGGCAGATTTGGCTCCCTTCTTGGTGAATGATGAGGACCTCCATGAAGACCTTGATTCGGGGTCGAATCCCTTTCAAGAGAGGGAGGATGATGTGATTATATACCATCAAGGAAGCATATGCCCTCCAAGCGCCCCAGTCGCCGCCATGCTCTTACCTCCCTCGACACCCGAAGAGTCACCAGAGGCCACAACACCACTGCCACCACTTTGCTCGGACACCAAGGGTTTCCTAGAGGCCTTGGATGCTGAAGAGTTGAACCAAGCCAAGCGCACCGCGGAAGCCTTGACTAAGCTAGATGATGGCCGCCACTCTTGGACCTTGGCCGGCGCTTCCACGGCACCAACGGCCAACCTTCACGATGGCTCGGCCATCCAGAGCTCACATCACTCCTCGGATCATACCAAAGACTCTCACCCCAATTTGGCTGATGAAAGTCTCAAGGAGCCGTGCCATCGCCACTCACCTCCCTCCACGCGCGGCCAAGCTAGGGTTTTGCCCTTGGACCACGGCGATGACCCATCACATGGAGCCATTACTCGCACACGAGCTAAGAAGCTTCAAACTAAGCTCAAGGAGGGTCTTTTGAGCCTAGAAGTGCCGAGCCAAAACCTTGAGGGATCGACGACATTGCTCGTGGCACTTCGGACCACCTAAGGAGCCTAAACCGCCAGCAATTTTCCCAAGCCTTCTAGAAGAATTTATAGCCGGCCCTCTCTTAATATTTTCATATTATTATTAAGTATTTTATGAATTAAAAGTGTGCTTTTATTGGGGGGTTTTACTTGGGGAGGGGGAGAGTCTAGGAGTTAAAGTTTTTGGCCATTTGAAGGGTTGGCCGAGTGCTCCTTGGGGGCCTATTTAAGGCTTCGGCCTTGGCCTTGTAAAAACACTTCCAACTTGAATCAAAACCTCTCTAAGAGTTCTATTTCCTCTTGGAAAAATCTCAGCTTCAAATTAGTTTGTGAGTTACATCAAACTATCTTCGATCTTCGTCTACGGGTGTGTTGCATCCCCTAGGTGTTGATCCTCCTTGTTCCTCTTAGTGGTGTGTTATATCCACTCAAGAAGATCACTTATCCCTTCACTTCCACCACCAAACCGTTCATCATCCATTTCCCTTTCACGTTCTTCAACCAAACAACTCATCTCACTGAACCCCTGTCTCGGTTCCCTCTGCGACCCCTCAGTAAATTCACCATATCTTTCGACTCCTAGATCGGTTCACGCTCACAATTGGAGGACATAAACTAGACTTCAAGATCTAAGTTCTGGCGTTGGAGTCATCCAATTTTGAGTCCGGATCAAACAGAACGAGGCCATTGAAAATGGAGCAGAATTCTGGAAATAGACTGTCGTGGAGGATCAAGAGTCATCCTTGCTTGGAACCCACCTTGGCGTCTACCTTGCACCGAGGCTGAAGAGATCGTCGATCCTATCAGTAAGCATAGCCTTCAAAATAGCTTGTGGCAATGGCCACTCGTTGCTCATCCGTACAGCCATGATGGTTGAAGAAACATTCAGTTTTCCACTCCCAAACTAAGTATTCAACAAAGTCATGAGTGCCATGAAAGGACTGGGGAGTGAGTGTGTCTCTAAGATGGTGATCAATTTGTTCATCCATGAAAGAGGCTTGTTCTTCCCTCATCTACATATGGTTATCAATCAAAGGAATAATATACCAAACAACAAGGCAAAAGAATAGCAACCGAATCAATGGAACCTTGAGCTAACAAGTGCTATAAGTTTGGACCAAAGTTCTCCCTAAGTTTAGATTGCAAGCTCTTGAAAACAAGGCAGTTTTTAGGGTATTTTTGGAAACCAAAGAAAGCCACATCAACCTTGAATGAGCATATGTACTTACAAGGAAGAATTGGCCCTTACAAGACACCAAAGAAGGTACAAGCACAAGGTCCTCAAGTTCAACTTTGTTCGCCTTAGTCTGGCTACTAGCCTTTCTTTCTCGAGTTTTCTTGGCTACTAGCCTTTGATTACACTTTGAGATTACAACAAAGATATAACAAGGTCTCTTGACTGAGATGTGCACGAAGTCTACAATTTCTGAAATTTCAATTTCGATTGACTCTAAGTTGCCATGAGTTATCACAAGTCTTTTCCTGTATCTTTTAATCCTTGCTCAAGTCAATTCATCCATGCAAATATCACAATCTCATGCAAGTTTATTGCAGCAAAGAGAAAAGAAACAAATGAATTCTGCGGAGTTAAATGCAGGAAATCTCACGAGACTAGTTGAAATGAATGAGGTTGGTTTAAACACTTCAATAATTTCAAGTAGTAATTAAAGTGTTGTTTTAAAGCAACTCAAAGGTTGCCTTCAACCTTGCAAACCCACGTTTTCATATCATAACAAATCTCAGCAGAGTACAAGAAACTTCAGCAAAAAGGGCACAAAAATTTCAGAAACTTGCAACTCGAACATAGATCGATTTCTAATCCAAAGTTTAAGCGTTTATCTGGCTAACTCTGATACCACATGATAAAAGGCAGGATCGTGAAGTAAGGATGGGCATCCGGTCCAGACCGGACCGGACCGGCAGACCGTAAAACTTTTAAGGTCCGGACCGGGAAGACCGGATTTCATATATTTGACCGTTTTAAATGTTTTTTTACGGTCCGGTCCGTAAAAATTACGGTCTGGACCGGATCGGACCATAAAAATTACGGACCGGACCATTAAAATTACGGACCGGACTGTAAAAACTACGCCCAAAATAAGAATGATTTTTGTTTTTTACGGTCCAGTCCGGACCGTAAGATCGGAATTGTCAAATTCCTGGACCGTGGACCGGACTGTAAATTTATGGTCCGGCCCGGTCCGGCCCGGTCCGGTCTACTTTTGCCCATCCTTATCGTGAAGTCCACGGTGCAAGGCAAAGCCCCCTAGACCTCCAAGGAATCGACAGAAAATTCCAAAAACTCTGGCCTGTCTTCAACTGGCTCGTTCTCTCTGGTCCGGACTCCGAATTGGGTGATTCCAAAACCCATAGTTATATCCGGAAGTCTAGATAATTTCCTCAACATTAGAGCATGAACGGATCGCGGAATCAAAAGTTATGAAGAATCTACTGAAGGGTCACAGGCAGTTGAGCGAAGGAGATGTTGATGATAAGGGATCTGGTTTTGATAAAGTGAATGATGGTGATGTTTAGATATGGATGTGGAGATTGATTTGTGATGGAGATTGAAGGGATAAGTATCCTACACTCACGTGGATATGACTCACCACAAGAGAATAGAACAATATCAAAGAGCATAGGGATATTACGCACCCTAAACTAGTCGATCAAAAGCCCGATATTACACACGAGCAAAAGACTGAATTTTCTGGAAAAATTCAAAGGAGATATCTCTTGTTTTTGATTAAGCATCTGATGATTACAAAAGGCTCACAAGGCCTGCTTAAAGAGGCATACAAAACTGGAGTTTAAAACTCTTGAACTAGCCTAGTAAAAACTTCCTCTAATTAGTGTCTTCTAGATCTAATAACTCTTTAACCGGAAGTCTTTTGAGCTTTCCCTTCTAGAACATGGTAGCTGAATGAGTTAAGTGGGCCTCCTCCAAAAATGGGTCCAAACTCACGAGGTAATTGAAATTGAGCCCATGAGGAATGAAGGTATGTCACTCTGGCACGGGCGAGTGTGTCACTGGTTTGGCGCACTAGAACCACCGAGCACCCTTCACATTTGCTCGGCACTCCTTGGGTCATATGGCTTCTTTTGAGTTATATATAATGATAGACAAGGTATGGCTCGAGCAAAGTTGCCATGATGGTGGAGAATGCCGAGAAGGAACATGAAAACCCTAGAAAGTGCACGCGTCCGAGAAGCCAGCTCGAGTTTGTTGAATATTTGACAATTTTTCTCGAACAACCTTGGTTGTGGGGCCTTCTTGGGTCCACATGATAGGATCGTGTCTCCCTAAGCCTCAGTGCAAGGTAATTTCCTAGGAATGATGTGACACTCGAGCCTTGCTCCTAGGATCTCCAAGAACTCGACAGTAAGTTTCCAGAATTTGGTCTTGTCTTCTACGAGGTCGTTCTATTTGATCCGGACTCCAAATTGGATGATTCTAAAGCAAGGAGTTAGATTCTGGATTCTAGTTTCTGTCCTCCAAATTTGAGCATGACCGGATCAGGGAATCGAAAGTTATGACGATTCTACTGAAGGGTCGCAGAGAGTTCCACGAGGGAGATCAGCAAGAGGATTGTTTTGGATGAAGAACGTGAAGGGGGGGTGGATGAAGGCGATGGCTATGATGATGATTTTGGAATGGAGTTGAAGGGATAAGTGAACCTCTTGAGTGGATATAAATCACCACACAAGAAGAACAAGGTTTGAACAACGATCAAGGGATATGACACACCCTAGATTGAAGCTCAGATTTTGCTCGATGTTACTCACGAACAAACTCTCAAATTTAGAGAGTTTTTTATGCTAAAAACAAAGATTTTCTTGAGGTTTTGATTATTATTTGAAGTGAGTAACAAAGGCCAACAAGGCCAGCTTAAATAGGAACAAAATTGCAAGAGTTACAACTCTTGAGATAGCATATTCAAGAGGAGGAAAAACCCTTCACTTAGCCAACTATTTACATCATTTAAATGACTTCAAATCTGAATAAACCCTTCATTGATCTTGTATAGGAAGAGGTCCCACGTGTCCCCATTGATCTTGAAGCAAAAGGCCCGAGTGGATTTGATACGGGTCTCGTTTTACGCCAACATGTCAAATTTGCGGTGGAGGTGCCGATGCCGGCTTTACTTGGAGAAGAACCACCGAGTCAAGTACAAATTGGCTCAGCACTCTTAAGCTCAAAAGACTTTGCATAAGCTTAGTCTTGAGTCTAAAAGCTTGGGCCCTTGTGATCATGCCAGGACGTGGTTCATAGCCTTGCTTTGTTGTAGAAACCCTAGCGGTGGCGCGCGCTTGTGAATGAGTGAGGCGGGGCTCGGGCACCTTGGGAGAGCTTGGTGAAGCCATGGGCAACACTTCTTGATTGACCCTAGGCATAGTCACATCATCTATATAAGGGGTTTACAAACCTTGATTGGTTATACTCAACAAAAGAGCAAAAAATAAAGTTTTGGATTTTGAGGCATGGGATAGATTTGACATAAGATGTAATCTATCAATCAAGAGTTATAAATGTTATAACTAGTAAAAGTTATTACCTTGATCACATAGGATTTAGGGAAGTGTCAAAATACGCCTAAAGTCATATCTGAAATAGGATCTTGGAATCAATTTATTCAAAGGGAAAATATTAATGAATAAAATGGCATTAGCTTATATATTTTTAAAGCATGTTTACAATTTTAAGATCTTGCATGACAAGCATGATTTACATTTTGCATGTTATTTCTGTTGTAGATGTCATGTCTAGAAACAATAACCCAACAATCATCAAATTACGTTCGATTCTTGAGAAGAATAAGTTGAACGGAAACAACTTCCTCTATTGGGAAAGAAATCTGAGAATTGTTCTCAGGTCTGAAGGAAGAGAGAATGTCCTTGACACCCCTATTCCAACACTGACTGTTATGTCTACTCCATAGGAGATAGTAGAGGAAAAACATATCAAAGATAAGTCAATGATTGTCACTTGTCTTATGTTGGGATCGATCCTTCAAAAGAGATTTGAGAGGATAGATTCCTACACCATCATTCGCAACCTAAAAGTTATGTTTCAGGAGCAAGCGAGAATGGAAAGATATGAGACTCATAAGGCAATTCTTGATTGTAAGCTTGAGAAAGGCAAGCCAGTTAGTGCTCATGTGTTCAATATAATTGGTCATTTTGAGAACATGGAAAGACTTGGCCACCCCTATAGTCAAGAGTTGGCTACAAACATCATACTCCATTCTCTGCATGATGGATTTGCTCAATTCAACCTGAACTTCAATATGAATGGAGTTGGACAAACACTTAAAGAGCTACATGGGATGCTCAAAACAGCTGAGCAAAATCTCTTTGTTGACACAAAGAAAGAGATTCTGATAGTCAACAAGGGAAGAAGGTTTAAGAAAGGGGTACCTGGACAGCAAAAGAAGAACGTGAAAGGGAAGGGCAAGCAAGTTGCACAACTCAAGCAGACTTCTGAAAAGGCTAAAGTAGTTGTTGACCATGATTGTTTCTACTGCCATGCCTAAAATACCTGGAAGATAAGAAGAATGGAACTGTGAGTTCCAATTCAGGTACGGATGTTATAGAAGTCCTAACAGCTAAAGCTTCAACTTGGGTATTAGACTCATGTTGTGGTTCTCACATTATTTCGAATGTGAAGGGACTAAGAAGAAGTAGAAGCTTAGCTAAGGGAGAGGTAGACCTACGCATTGGAAATGGAGCAAGGGTTGTTGCACTTGCCATTGGAGATTATAGTTTACCTTTACCTTTTGTTTTAGTATTAGAACTTAATAATTGTTATTGTGTCTCGTCTATTACTAGAAACCTTATTGCGACTTGTGTTTTGGATTTAGAAGGCTATGATTTTATACTAAAAGATCAGCGTTTTTCTATTTACAAGGATAAGATGTGTCGATGCACTACTGAGTAATGGACTCTATGTGGTGAATCAAGGATCCAACATCTATAACATAAATACCAAAAAGCAAAAATCAAATGATTGTGACACCACCTATTTATGGCATTGTCGATTAGGTCACATTAGCTTAAATCGCATGAAGAAGCTCCAAAAGGATGGACTTCTAACCTCATTTGATTGTGAATCATTTGAAACATATGAATCTTGCCTAATGGGAAAGATGACAAGGTCACCTTTTACTGGAGTGAGTGAAAGGGAAACTGAGCCTTTGGCCCTAATACATACAGATGTATTTGGACCAATGAGCACAGAAGCTAAAGGTGGTTACAGATACTTCATAACCTTTACTGATGATTTAAGTAGATATGGATACATATACTTAATGAAGCATAAGTCTGAATCTTTTGAAAAGTTCAAAGAGTTTCAGAATGAAGTTGAAAACAAAATTGGCAAGAAAATTAAAGCACTACGATCTGATTGTGGTGGTGAATATTTGAGTCAAGAATTTGATCATCATTTAAGAAGTTGTGGGATCGTCTCACAACTAACTCTACCAAGAACACCGCAATTGAATGGTGTGTCTGAAAGGATGAATGGGACCTTGTTGGACATGGTTCGGTCTATAATGAGTTTTGGTGATCTTCCAATATCTTTATGGGGATATGCTCTCACAACTGCGGTGATCACACTAAACAGGACTCCATCCAAAGCTATAGATGAGACACCATATGAGTTATGGAATGAAAGAGTTCCAAGTTTGTCTTTTCTAAAGATATGGGAATGTGAAGCTTATGTAAAACGTTTACTAGCAGATAAGCTTGCACCCAAATCAGATAAGTGCTTCTTTGTAGGGTATCCTATGGAAACTAAAGGATGCTACTTCTACAATCCTAGTGAGCACAAAGTGTTTGTTGCTAGGGATAGTGTCTTTATGGAAAAAGAATTTGTTTCCAAAAAGTCAAGTAGGAGAAATGTTGATCTCGAAGAAGTTCGAGAAGAGCAAAAACTGAGAAACAAGATGACATGGATTACACTATGTCAGAGATGACGGTATTTGAGAACCTAAGCCCGCAAGGGGGGGGGGGGACATATACACCAGAGGTAGTGGAGTCGCAAGACCCCATTCCTATCGTTCATCCAGAATCTGATTCCAATGAGGTTCCACAAAATGTTGTGGCAAATCCTCTTGTTGTTCAACCCACACATAGATCAGATAGGCCTAGAACGCAGCCAAAGAGATATGTTGATTTCATATTGACTGCGTGTTTGGACATCCTGCTTTTATAAAGAGACGAACCTACTACATACAAGCAAGCTGTCGTGAGTCCAGACTCTGAGAAATGGCGTATAGCCATGAAGTCTGAAATGGATTCCATGTCTGAGAATCAAGTATACGACTTGATAAATCTACCAGATGGGGTAGTACCCATAAGGTGCAAATGGGTTTAAAAACTCAAAACAAACAAGGATGGAAACGTAATAGTTTTCAAAGTGAGACTGGTTGCAAAAGGCTTTATACAGATTCATGGTATTGACTATGATGAAACCTTCTCACCAATTGTCATGATCAGATCCATTCGGATACTCCTAGCAATTGTAGCTCATTATGATTATGAGATCTGATAAATGGATGTCAATACCACTTTTCTAAATGGGTATTTAGAAGAGGATGTGTACATGACACAGCCTGACGGTTTTGAGGATCCACAGAATCCTCAAGTATGCAAGCTTAAGAAGTCCATCTATGGACTTAAGCAAGCCAAGGGGTTGGAACCTTCGATTTGATGAAGTAGTCAAACAATTTGACTTTATTAGATATGAAGAAGAATCTTGTGTTTACAAGAAGTTTAGTGGGAGCAAAGTGGTCTTGATACAAATCGATCGGGTCGACTCGTCTCGCGCACAGATCTAGATCGAGCAATTCACCAGGATCGCCAATGGGTTGTGTTTGGGATAGATTTGAACAAGTAACAAGGGTGACGTTGAAGGCTTAAGGGGCGGAGTTTTCTCACGACAAGGCTTAAGCTCAATAATTTCAACGTGTTTAGAAATGAAGTACATGGTGGCTATTTATAGCCAAAGAGCTCAGCCAAAAACCCTAATGGGCTTGGGCCTTATTCTAACTAATGGGCCGGCCCTCTTAAGCATAAGAGGAGCGCACACCCAAAATAGAAAATACATAAAATAGAAAATGCTTAAAAAGGAAACATACTAAAATGAGAAATAACTAATAATAGGGAAATATATAATAAACTATGCTAAGTCCGACTCCAGGGAGGACGCCATGGTCTTGGTCATCCCGGACCTTTAGTGGACCATCTGATGGCGGGACAGGACCGCATCAGGTCTTCTTGGTCTTGTATGTGGATGACATACTACTCATTGGAAATGACATTCCTATGCTGGAGTTCGTTAAGGACTAGCTTAAGAAGTATTTCTCGATGAAAGACTTAGGAGAGGCCGAGTACATATTAGGCATCAAGATCTATAGAGATAGGTTTAAGAGACTTATTGGACTAAGTCAAGGAACTTATGTGGATAAGGTTCTTGACAGGTTCAATATGAAGAATTCTAAGAAGAGATTCTTGCTTATGCAGCATGGCTTACATCTCAGCAAGAAGCAGTGCCCAGTGACACCTGCTGAGCTGGATAGAATGAGTAGGAATCCTTAGGCATATGTAGTAGGATCCATCATGTATGCCATTGTTTGTACTCGACCGGATGTTGCATTCGCTTTGAACGTGTGTGGCAGATACCAATCGACTCCAGGTGAAGCACATTGGAATGCAGCTAAGAACATCCTTATGTACTTGAGAAGGACTAAGGATGATTTCTTAGTGTATGGAGGATATGATGAGCTGATTGTTGAAGGATATACTGATGCAAGCTTCCAGATAGATAGAGATGACTTTCGGTCCCAATCCGGATACGTCTTCATTCTTAATGGAGGGGCTGTGAGCTGGAAGAGCTCAAAGCAAGACACGGTAGTTGATTCTACGATAGAGGTTGAGTATGCTGTAATGGATGCAGCTAAGGAATCTATCTGGATAAGGAAGTTCATTGTCGAGCTTTGTGTGGTTCCCATTTGTGCCAAGGCAATTGACATCTATTGTGACAATAATGGTGTCATTGCCCAATCCAAGAAACCAAGTTCTAACTCTAAATCCAGACACGTGCTCAGGAAATACCACGTCATTCGAGACTATGTCTAGAGGGGTGATGTGAGGTTATGCAAAATACACACGAATGACAACATTGCAGATCCGTTGACTAAACCTCTATCCAAGCCCAAGCACGATAGTCACACTAGAGCTAAGGGACTCAAGCACCATGGAGAATGGCTTTGAGATTGTATTGTTTTGAGATTATGGATGTTGATTTCATGATTGTTGAAACATTGCATCATGTTTGTTTTTGAAATAAAGTTTCAATATTATTTAATTATGGTTTAGAATTAAATAAATGTCCTAATAATTTATAATCATCAATTCGGATCATCATAAAAGTTATGATGGATGATACCCTATTAAGTGAACTGATATTATGAATTATGAGTGGTCCGTAGTCTAAGTCATTAAATTGGACATAAATGACTCAATACAAACTATTATGTAAGTTGATTGATAGTGCCAAGTTTCACAGGCTATAGGGACATGGAGATGTCTAATCAATTACATGGACATATATGGTGGATACGTGTTGGGCAAACCTACCTTAAGATTCTTCAAATGAGTTGTAGAATTGTAAGTTGAACTATGATTAGTAGATTCCTCAGACATGAGTGCAATATATCTCTTGCTTGGTGATTGGTAGTCTTTGACATTGTCAAACACCGTTGCGTAAAAGACGGCTATAAAGGCAGTGATCGGGATTGTTGAAAATTGAGTGGGGGAGCTATAGTCACACAAGATTGGAGAAGTCCTCCTATTCATGTATATGTATATATGTGGATAGGAATGGTGTCTTGGCCACTTGAAGAGTAAGAACTGAAAATTCATGGCCGTGCTCAAATGGATTAATAGTAATCATTTGTTTTGACAGTTCAAGCTCGGAGTTCGAGAAACAATTTGAATATTGATATGGATTACATAAGATGTTATCATATCATCAAATTAGACACTAAGTGACAAAGGAATTGATATTGCACACTTGTTTAAGGACAAGTGGGAGATTGAAAGAATATGTGTCCTTTAATCAAGATGACAATTACTAATGATAGAATAGGATTAATAATGGAGATTTATAATCCGGATATTTTAGGTAGTCTTAGTGCTTTGCTAGAAACCAACTATGACTTATGGGATAAATTGGAATTGGCCCATTGATATTACATTCGGGTCCTATAAGGTCACACACAATAGAGTAATTGGGCTCGATCAAAGCAACCTGAGGCCCATAGTGGGACTACGGAATTTCGGCCATATAGTAATATTGGAAGAGTGAATTATTCATCAAGTAATAATAAAGAGTTATCTATTTACTTCATGATATAAGGAAATATAAATTTAGGAAAGATAAGATATTTTATCAACCATAAATATCTCTTTCTAGTTAAAAGGAGATTTATCTTATAGGATATATGATATAAGATAAGATAATATATATTTATAATTTCCTAATATATTATAGCATAATACTAAAAGGATAATCCAATTCTGATATATGCATAAAAAGGTGTGTACATGTGATTATGAATCACAATTGTCACCACAACATATATACATATGGCAGAAGCCTTGTGCAGCGTGGGTTTTGGAACTACCGTTCGCTCTAGCAAACAAAGGCAAGGCGATCTAGTATTGTGCTCATGTGGACCAAGTAGAGGAGTCACACTTGAGACTCTATTCTCTAGGGTGATCCCGAAAATAAGTTTTGCATCAAAATGTATGTTATTCTTTCATATGTGGTTCGTATCAAGTTTATGCATGAGATCCTAAGTTAGATGTTAGAAAACTGCTTTTTGAAATTTCACTTAAAGCATCTAAATTCCTACATACAGTTCTCACTTCTCACGCTTTGAGTGATATTTTGATAAGTAGTCTATGGGTCTGGTTGAGTGAGAAGATTTTTTTGTTAACTAAAGACATTTTAAATTGTAGGTTTTCTATATATTAAGTTAATTATGTTCATTTATTTTTTATCCATAATACAACTTTGACCTTTTATTTTCTAGTCATAATGTACATGTAGCAAGTCCATGAGTCAATAGACTGAGATTGTATACGTACAAGCGTTTAAGCACAAATAAACACAATACATAATCACAGTCCACTCATTTTCGGTATGAGACGGACATCATATATTCCAATGACTTAGATGATAGAGTTAAAAAAAGAAAAATATATATATATTGGAGCAATTTGTTTTATTGTGATATTTCGGAACTTGCTCATGTACTATCGTGGTGATTGGATCGAATAATTAGCTAGTTTCACATCAAGTAGTAAATAACTAGTTTAATTCTCGTGCCGTGCACGAATTTGTTTATCACGGAATTTGTTTATCGGATTATTATTTAGATGCTTAAAAAAGTAAATTATATCTTCAAAATATTTATGGAAGAAAATTATGCGATTTATTTAATCCCTTCATAATCTATATAAGGAAAAAAAAATTAAGATTTTGATTCACTCCATTTTCAGAAGTCACGATCTTGATCTTTATAAGATCACCAACCAATATGTATAGTATATTATGAAATGATCAAATATTTATTTTATATTTTTATATTTTACAAGGTAAAATTATATTTTTAAAATATTTATGGAAAAAAATATATCAAAATAATTAGGGAGCGTGTGCAAATCCGGCTATTATAGGTAGTAATTTTATTTTGTTTGATTTTATTAGTTTTTTGACATATCTGCCGAAAAAATATGAGAGCGACACGTGATAAATTGAATACAGAGGCGCCACGTGACAGCGTAAATTTCGGGCTCATTCTGCGAACGCCACGTGGCGCAGTCAGTATTCTTCTTTAGTAATTATATAATAGATTAATATATTGAGCGAGATAGTATGTACCTACGTGCTTGGATTCTGAAATATTGGAAGTCGACCTCTTAGTCCTTGTACAATATTCTATATTTTTTCTAATATTTGGGCTTTTTTTGTTTATTTTACATTTTTTAAGATAAGCTACAAATAAAAAGAAAATGAGTTTTCATTGAATAGTGAAAGAAGAATTTAAATAGTTAGAGTTAAAAAACGAGTATTTTATAACCAGACCTAACTATTTTTAGAAAATTTAAGTTTTAATCACATAGAAAAAGCTAAGTATTATGAGCCAAGATTTGTAGCTATTAAATGTCAAATATTGCGAAAGAGAAGTAGTGTTGATTTAGAACCTAAAATTTGCAATTGGGTCAATTAACTGATCAGGTCATATACATAATGTATGTTCTTAGGGCACAAGTCAAATTAATATAGAAAATTTATTAGATATTATTAAATAATTTTAGAAAGTAATTTTTTTAATAAACAAGTCTAATCATTACTTTTTAGGATATAGTTTTCAAAACGAGCATTCTTAATCTGCGTTAAGGGAATAAGCTACAAACACTGATATATAATTGAAGAGATACTTATTTATATTATTTAAAATTATCCGCCCATTAAATATGGGATGGGCAATTGATAAGCACAATAGAGGTTATGAGCTCATTAAGGAGCTTATCCTAATTAAAGAGGTATTTAAGGTCCTAACAAGACCTAACTTTCTCTTCTAATTCATTCTATACAATCAATTGGCTGCCTCCACTGAAACCTAAGAGCACATGAGTGACTTGAGCATCAGAGGGGCCTTAGGGAGATTTGGCCCTCCCGTTGACTCATTTTTTAGGTGCAGATTTGTTCGTTGATCAAGTTGTTGTGGACATCAATCGTCTTTGGTTCCTTTAATCGTCATGGTACACGTTTATGCTACCACATTTGGCGTCGTCTGTGGAAAACAAAGGCGACGATGAATCGCCGGGAATGCACCCAAAAAGATGGATTCCTTCTCGGATTTGTCCTACGATAGAATTTTTGAATCAGTACAACTTTATATTTGCTCGTCCCTTCTGTGTGACATTTGGAGGGATCAAACTAGACTCTTCAAGGTTTCTGTGGGTTTTGGAATCACTCCATTCCGACATATGTGCAACAAGAGAGACTTCGCCAAAGTCGGGGTCCAATTCAGAGAAAAATCCTACGGCAGAATTTTTGAATCAGTACAACATTCGATTCGCTCGTCCGTTTTGTGTGAAATTTAGAGGGATCAGACTATACTTCTCAAGGTTTATGTGGGATTTAGAATCACTCCATTCCGACATCTGTGTAACAAGAACGACTTCGCCAAAGTCGGGGTCAAAGTAAGAGAAACATCCTGCGACAGAATTTTCGAATCGTTACAACTTTCAATTCGCTTGTCCGTTTTGCGTGAAATTTAGAGCGATCAAACTAGATTCTTCAAGGTTTATGTAAACTTTAGAATCACTCCATTCGGACTTCTGTACAACAAGAATGACTCCTCTAAATACATGACCAAATTCAGAGAAGAAGACACGGCTAGCGCAGTTGGCACAAGAGTTGATATTCTATTCCGCACAACGGTTTCGACTCATATTCAACTCGATCGGTAAATTTCTATACCAAACTTGCTTAAGCTAAATTCAATTCAATCACTATTGATGCAATTCGAATAATTAGATTTAATTATTCTATCATTATATGTTTATGCCATGTCCGTACAAACTTTGGAGCGAATCGCTAACTAAAGCGACTCATGGATTCCATTGACAAAGATCAATCTCTTGATAGTGGGATCCAAATGCTTACTATGAAAGACTGATAATCATGATGCCAAAATTAAGGTCTGGGGCACGAGCTGCCATTAAGCCTTCGGGCCTAGTCTACGGGCAAAAGGGGAATGGAACGATTGAGCAACAATAATGATCAACATTAGGTGCACAGAACAAGCCCTACGTAGTTTGTTCAAGGAATTTGCATATTAGGGCGAATCAACAAGCTCAGTCCGAGCACAAGCAGGATCTAGAACTTACTCGCCAGATAAGATTTCTACCAATTCTTCCATTAAACTATCAATCTGATTCCATTGTAATGAAATTTAAAGCATGGCATAGAATGCTTGAAGCAACCAGCCTATGGGCCACAAGGGCACAAGCTGCCATCAACTACCGTTTTTTCCCTTTTGATTATTGTCAAACTTACTGACATTTAATATCGCCAATGAGACACTGTCTATTTCTCTCCAAATGATATTAATCTTACAGACTTGGGTTGCATGAGATTGACCTAAAATAAGTGAGCGGGAGCTGCTCGATTGCAAAATGGAACAAGTTGTCAAAGAAACATGGAACACAAGCTGCTTAGAGATCAGAAAGTGAACTAGCTATCACACTAGCTGACATGTATGCTAGAGTACAAGCTGTTCAAAGATAGAACTGGCATTGGCTGCCAAGGAGACAAGAGAGCACGAGCTGTTCAAAGCAAAAAGTGGCACAGGCTACCATGGACACACCAACATAGGTTGTTGATATTCATATTTGCCAAAAAGAACGCACAAGTTGAGGGCAAAACCGAGTATCCTAGGGGTGTACATCAAGTAGGCCAGGGGTGTACACAAATAGAGTAGCCCAAGGGCGTACATCAAGTAGCCCAGGAGTGTACAAAAAAACGAGTAGCACATGGGTGATAGCTCCGTGATCCCCTTAATGACGGCGACGGACGAAGAGGAAGCAATGAAAGTGCGTTCGAATGGCCCGGTAACAAGAGCTCGCACAAGGGCAATGGAGTGAGCGACACAATCATTAGTCTTGCGGGCACAAGCAAGTGATGCGGGTTCATCTAGTCCTAAATGGGTCCTTCTCTTGACCTATGAAGGATTAGGTGAGGTCCCGCCTTAGTCGATCCCGCCAAGAAGAGCCAGACAAAGGAGTAGCAAAATTGGCTCTACAAAGGATTTCTTCGATCGCGGCAGACGCCGCCGTGATCGCGGAATATATAGACAACAGGTCGAGAACGACAGACTATTTTCCGCGATCGCGGCACTATTTCCGCGATCGCGGAACGGAGTTGATTTTCTCAGAGATTCGTGCTGCTTCTCCGCGATTGCGGCGGTATTTTCCGCGATCGCGGATTTGGCTCGACTTTTGTTATTTCAATGATTTTTCGTGATCGCGGAAGTAATTCCGCAACCGCGGAAACGAGTCTGCACGCTCATTTGGACGTCTTTATTTCTGAAGTTTTCTTAATTATTTTATTGTTACCTTTGTACTATTTAAAACCAGGAACCCTAGTTTGTAATCTTTACGTTGAATTTGAGTAGTAAAGTTGAGTATGCTCCTTCCCTTGAGTTCTAACGTCAACTCTTCGATCCCACGGATCGTCTATCCCGTAGCTCGTCGCTTCGAGCAATTGTTCATCGTCTCTTCGGTGTTTGTGATCATCTCTTTGATCTCTCCGTCATCTCTTTGACGCGTTTGAAGGCTATCTCTTTGGCCCTAGGAAAGCCATCACTTTGGCTACGGAAGAGAAGAATCGAATCCACGCTTGAGGAATCAAAGATCCTGCGTTGCAGACAACACTTCAGGGGTTGTTTGCATCAACTGGTATCAGAGCCTATCCAAGCTAAGTTTGTTTCTTCTCTCTTATTGTGATTCTTTGAAATTTTCCGCTCATAAACCCTAGAAATTTTTTCTCACCACCACCATCCGTCGAAACCCTAGCCGTGACCACACCACCACCACCGTCCGCCGCCAACACCCCCTTCCGCCACCCTCTCCCTCACGGTTGTGCAACCCTAATTTCCTTAGGTTTTGGTTACTTTTCCAACATCCCTAAACCTTATCCTCTAGCAAATCTGGTTTCCTTAATTGCATATTTGATTTCCTTGTTTCTTGTTGATCAAGTCTTGCTTTATCTTTGGATTAATTGCTAGATTAGTTGTTAGATTTTACTCCCTCATAGTTGCATTGTCTCTTCTTTCTTCTCCTACACTTGCTTGTGTGGTTCTTTCTTGCTTGATTCGCCATCATATCAAAAAAAACAAAAAAAACAGACAGTGTGACCGTATAAACAAAAACATACATACTATTCTCACCTTCCATCAAACAAAACAAAAGGTTTGGGAAGACGGAAGCCTCAAACACAAAAGAAACAATCAAAAAGGCAGAGAACGCACCATACGGTCATACTCCATCTTCTCTTCTTTCATGTCTCTATGCAACTCTCATTGAAAAGGGCAAAATTTTCAACTCTCTTGTGATTAATTCTGAGAAACTTGATTTGATCTGCTTGCACTTGGAAATTTATGTGTTGTTTGGGACTTGATTTGCAAGTTATTGCTTTGTTGCCTTCCGTTCAAGCCTCTCCCTCCTCACGAACAACCAAAATTAGTACGGCCAGCGGAAAATTTCTTGGTTCACTTTTGAGACAAGGACTTGGCTTGGACTTGTTCTTTTGCTTGGTGCACCTTACTCCTTGTGTTATATGATTCGTATAGGTACTATGGAGGTTCCTACGACAATCTACTCTCCTTCTACGGGCAACTGTAGCCCCAGACAGATGGACTCCGTCTTTGAGCGAATTGACGCACTTCGTGCACGGAGTGAAGAACAAGATCGCCAACTCGCCGCGCAGGCTGCTGAGCTTGCCCACCTTCGTCGGGCCATGAGTGACATGAAGCTGCCCACGGCTGACCCAATGTTTAACCCTCCGACCACAACTAGACGACCAATGGACCGCAAGGGTCCTCTTCTCAATGTCCTCTTCTCGAACACCTCTGGCTACGAGTCTTTTGACGAGGACACCTCCGACGCCGGGCTGATATTTCACACCTACGACAATGAGGAGGATGAGGAGATGGACAGCTACAAATGCAGCTCTATGGATGAGCAAGGCAACATGCCTCTTAGCTTGGTTACACGCCGCGTTCTTACCGCCAACGAAGGTACCTTACTTGACCATCGTGCAAATTTGTTTCATACTAAGTGTGCGGTCCAGGGTGCTTCTTTGAGTGTGATCATAGATGGTGGGAGTTGTTGCAACATCATCAACGAAAATGTGATCAAGCACTTCAAGTTCGACACAACTCTCCACCCCCAACCCTACAGCCTACAATGGATATCCGAGGGTGATGATTCCAATGTTGTGAAGCGACAATGGACCATCAATTTCAGCATTGGACATTACAAGGATTCGGTCCTTTGTGACGTAGTACCCATGGATGCCACCCATCTTCTCTTGGGGCGACCTTGACAATTTGACAAGCGAGCTCTTCATGATGGGTTTTTCAACAACTACGTCTTCATGCACAATGGAAGAAAGGTGACATTGCTTCCTATGATCCCTCAAGAGATTATGCAGGATCACGTGGAAAGGAACCGCGTCAAGGCCCTTTAACACGCCAAAGCACAGGCAACTGGCCGTGAGACACCCCAGAAGACGGCCCCCAAACAGCCCCCTAAGCCGTCCACAGTGGGCATTCAAGGCTCGTGTGAGAACCGCCTTCTATTGGCCCGGTCTCGGGATGTCTCTCCAATCATTCAGGGATGACTTCCTTGCTTTTTACTTGTTCATTTCGCGTGTCTTTTAAATGTTAAAGATCTTGTTGATTTACCCCCTGCAGTGACGTCCCTTTTGTAGGAATTTGAGGATGTGATGCCCGAGGAGCTGCCCGAAGGATTGCCACCTATTTATGGAATTGAGCATCAAATCGACTTTGTCCCCGGCGCCTCTCTTCCTAACCGTGCTGTATACCGTGTGAGCCCGGAAGAAACCAAGGAATTGCAGCGTCAAGTGCAAGAGTTGATGGATAAGGGCCACGTCCGGGAGAGCTTAAGCCCCTGTGCAGTACCGATGATTCTAGTGCCTAAGAAGGACGGTAGTTGGCGCATGTGTGTTGATTGTCGGGCGATCAACCAAATTACAGTGAAGTATCGACACCCTATTCCTAGACTTGATGATATGCTTGATGAATTGTATGGTAATACATTATTTTCTAAAATTGACCTTTAGAGTGGCTATCATCAAATTAGGATGCAAGAGGGTGATGAGTGGAAAACTGCTTTTAAGACTAAGTATGGCCTTTATGAGTGGTTAGTTATGTCTTTTGGTTTGACCAATGCTCCTAGCACTTTTATGAGATTGATGAATCATGTTTTACGGGCTTACTTAGGCAAATTTGTAGTTGTCTACTTCGATGATATCCTTGTTTACAGCAGGTCATTAGACGAGCATGTTGAGCATCTTAGGAAGGTCTTAGAGTGTCTTAGAAATGAGAAACTTTATGCTAACCTTGGTAAATGTTCTTTTTGCTCGGATTCCACTATTTTTCTTGGTTTTGTTGTAAGCAAGGATGGGCTGAAAGTTGACCAAGAGAAGGTCTGCGCCATAGCGGACTGGCCACGGCCCATAACTCCAACCATGGTTCGTTCCTTCCTGGGCTTGGCTGGCTTCTACCGCCGATTTGTGCATGATTTCTCCACCATTGCGGCCCCATTGCATGAGCTTACAAAGAAGGCTGTGTCCATTGAGTGGACGACCGCACACGAGACTGCCTTCACCACCTTGAAGGAGCGATTGTGCCACGCTCCTTTGCTGCAATTAACGGACTTCTCCAAGACTTTTGAGGTGGAGTGTGATGCCTCCCATCATAGAATTGGAGGGGTTTTGCTGCAGGATAGGCGTCCCATTGCTTACTTTAGCGAGAAGCTCACAGGCGCCCAACTCAATTACCCAACGTATGACAAGGAGCTCTATGCTCTTATTCGGGTGTTGAAGACGTGGCAGCACTACCTATGGCCTAAGGAGTTTGTCATTCACTCGAACCATGAGGCGTTGAAGTACTTGAAGAGCCAGTACAACCGACGCCATGCACGATGGGTAGAGTTCATGGAGACCTTCCCCTATGTGGTCAAATACAAGAAAGGTAAGGAGAATGTGGTTGCTGATGCACTTTCTCTCCGGTATGTCTTACTTACCCACCTTGATGCTTCTATCTTAGGTTTCTCCTTGATTAAAGATGTGTATATGCATGATGATTATTTTGCTACAATTTTTAAAACATGCATGGAAAAAGGAGAGTCTAATGGATTCTATGTTGATAATGGCTACCTTTTTAAGGTCGGGAAACTTTGTATTCCAAAGACTTCTATACGTAGGTTGCTAATTCAGGAAGCTCGTGAGGGTAGAGGTCATTTTGGTATTCCTAAGACCTTGGCTGCATTAAAGGAACATTTCTATTGGCCTAAAATGTTGCATCATGTTACACGTTTTTGCAAGGCTTGTGTTACTTGTGTGCATGCTAAGTCTAGGTCGAGTCCCTAAGGATTGTATACCCCTTTGCCTATTCCGGATGTTCCATGGGAAGATATTAGTATGGATTTTATCACTGGGTTGCCCATGTCTAAGAATGGGAGGGACTCGATATTTGTAGTCGTTGATAGGTTTTCTAAGATGGCTCACTTCATTGCATGCAAGACTACTAACAATGCTTCTAAGATTGCTTCATTATTTTTTGAGCATGTTGTTAAGCCGCATGGTTGCCCTAGGAGTATAGTGTCCGATTGTGATGCTAAATTTGTGAGTTATTTCTGGAAATCTTTGTGGGCCAAAATGGGGACTAAGTTGTTGTTCTCTACTAGCTATCACCCCCAGACTGATGACCAAACGGAGGTTACTAATAGGACTTTGGGTGCTTTATTGCGTACTATGTTAAAGTCTAACCTCCGCAAGTGGGAAGAGTGCTTGCCTTTTTGTTAAATTTGCATATAACAGGTACATGCACTCGGCGACGCAGCAGACTCCCATCCAGGTGGTCTATGGCCTCAACCCGCTCACCCCCTTGGATCTGGTACCAGGGCCTATGAAGGACAAGGACATCATTAAGGGAGTGGAGCGTGCGGACCAGGTCAAGGCTCTACATGAGAGGACGAGACAGCAGCTGGAGCGGAGGTCCGAGCAAGTAGTCGTGCAACGCAACAAAAACCACCGCCTGGTTGCATATGAGCCCGACGACTTGGTGTGGCTGCAATTGCGCAAGAAACGCTTTCCATTGAAGCGGCGCTACAAGATTGACGCGCGAGGGGATGGTCCTTTCCAGGTGCTACAACGCCTTGGGGCCAACGCCTACCGCTTAGAGTTACCCGATGACTATGGTGCGCATCCGACTTTCAACGTCGCTGACCTTTCTCCTTACACGCCGCCTGCTTTTGACGACGAGGACGAAGCGGGGACGCTTCGCTGCCAAGAAGGGGAGACTGATAGCTCCGTGATCCCCTCGATGACGGCGACGGACGAAGAGGAAGAAATGAAGGTGCGTTCGAATGGCCCGATAACAAGAGCTCGCGCAAGGGCAATGGAGCGAGCGACACAATCATTAGTCTTGCGGGCGCAAGCAAGTGACGCGGGTTCATCTAGTTCTAAATCGGTCCTTCTCTTGACCTATGAAGGATTAGGTGAGGTCCCGCCTTAGTCGATCCCGCCAAGAAGAGCCAGACGAAGGAGCAGCAAAATTGGCTCTACGAAGGATTTCCGCGACCGCGGAATATATAGACAACAGGTCGAGAACGACAGACTATTTTCCGCGATCGCCACACTATTTCCGCGATCATGGAACGGAGTTGATTTTCTCGGAGATTCGTTCCGCTTCTCCGCAATCGCGGTGGTATTTTCCGCGATTGCGGATTTGGCTCGACTTTTGTTATTTCAATGATTTTCCGCGATCACGGAAGTAATTCCGCGACCGCGGAAACGAGCCTGCGCGCTCATTTGGACGTCTTTATTTCTGAAGTTTTCTTAAGTATTTTATTGTTACCTTTGGACTATTTAAGACCAGGAACCCTAGTTTGTAATCTTTATGTTGATTTGAGTAGTAAAGTTGAGTACGCTCATTCCCTTGAGTTCTAACGTCAACTCTTCGATCCCACGGATCGTCTATCCCGTAGCTCGTCGCTTCGAGCAATTGTTCATCGTCTCTTCGGTGTTTGTGATCATCTCTTTGATCTCTCTGTCATATCTTTGACGCGTTTGAAGGCTATCTCTTTAGCCCTAGGAAAGCCATCACTTTGGCTACGGAAGAGAAGAATTGAATCCACGCTTGAGAAATCAAAGATCCTGCGTTGCAGACAACACTTCAGGGGTTGTTCGCATCAATGGGTGTACATCAAGTACCCCAGGGGTATTCACAAACCGAGTAGCCCAAGGATGTACACAAAACGAGTAGCCCAAGGGTGTACACTAAATCGAGTAGCCCATGGGTGTACATCAAGTAGCCCAGGGGCGTACATCAAGCAACTTAGGGGTGTACACAAAACCGAGTAGCCTATGGGCTTACATCAAGTAGCCCAGGGGTGTACACAAAATCGAGTAGCCTAGGGGCGTACATCAAGGAGCCCAGAGGTGTACACAAAACCAAGTAACCCATGGGCATACATCAAGTAGCCCAGTGTGTACACAAAACCGAGTAGCCTAGGGGTGTACACAAAAACGAATAGCCCATGGGCGTACATTTAGTAGCCCAGGGGTGTACACAAAAATGAGTAGCCTAGGGGCGTACATCAAGTAGCCCATGGGTGTACATGCAACTAAGTAGCCCGGGGTTCATGCATAAATTAGCCCGGGGCATACATAGAGTAGCAATTGTGCTTGTTCAAACAAGAGTAAAAGGCACACAAAGAGCCGATGAGGCGCGAAAGAGCATGGTTCAAAGCGGAAAAGCTATTCAAATGGAGTGATAAACTCATAGCGGTGTTATTGGGGCAAATATCCCCGTCACAAGTACATATCGAGCCAAAAATGGAACTCGAGATAAACAGATGAACCGCACGGCCGTGCATTTTTTCACACGGGTTGTGCGGTGATCTCGACCTGTCCAAATTCTCGGAAAAGTACCAACCGCACGGCCATGTATTTTTGCACATGGGTCGTGCGGTGCCCTCGACTTGGGGCAAAAAATTCGACAACAACCGCACGGTCGTGCATTTTTTTCTCGAGCCTATGTACGCCCCAAGAACCTGAGGGGCAAAATGAAGTGGTAATAATAAATATTAATTAAAAGGGAATTTTCGTGTAGTACCCCTAAGTTTAAGCAAAATTCTCCATATATACAGAGTTATGGAAATTTCCGTGTCGTACCCTGGTATTTTGAACAAATTTTGTTATGTGCCCAGCCGTTAGTCTCCGTTAACAAAATCATCTAACTTTTAATAAAAACAAAAGCCATATTCCACTAAAAAGTTGCGTTTGTGTTGGTGTTCAAACCCCCGACCAAAAGCAACCGAGATGATCGACCCAACAATGGCGCGACACGTTTTGGGTTGTGGCCGAGGTCCAGGGTTGTTGCTCGAAGACGGTGAGATGACAGGCGACGACCGGGCTTGCAAAACTCAAACGGGACTGGAAGACAAAGAGACGACGGTCGCGCGTGACGACGGTGCGGTGTTGGCGGCGACGAGGCGGAGGCAATAGTTATGGATGCATTTCAGGTACGAATTGGGGTTCGAGTTTAAGGTTTGAAATTGAGTTTGGGGTTTTGAATTTGAATTTGATTTTGAGTTTTGTGGATTTTGATTGAAATTGATATTCTATGAAGTTATTTTGTGGATGTTGATCGAAATCTAAATTTAGGGCTTGTGGATATTGATTGACATTGAAATTATGTGAAGTACTTGAACTTGAATTGATTTTGGGTGATTTTGGGCAGTAGATATTGAATTGCAGTTGGTACTAATGATTGTCAGAGGATAGAACTGAGATTTAGTAGTAACCTGGGAGTTGCTTGTGTGACTCTACCAAACATTGCTCATCCTTGACCGAAACTTACTTCTACCTATATATCAAGTGACTTCTAGAATTGCCATGGAGGCTTGTTTTTCAAAACTTATTTCCATGGGTTCTTTAATTTACAAAAACCAAATATGAGTAGTGTTGTCATTTGACATTAGGTGACTGCTGAACTTTTTGAGGTTTTGATATTGTAATCAAAGGTTTTCATAACAACACATGCTTTTGTGTGCACTAGTACATAATAGTCTTGGCATAGCGGTTTTTTTATTACACGGATAGCGGTTTTACAACCGCTATCTAAGCTTCCGTAATAATAAATCACTATAGCGCTAACAAGAAAGCACTATAACAAAAACACGGATAGCGTTTTTTTACAGAAAAGCGCTATGTTTTAAGTGTGTTTTCGGTTGAAGGAACGATAACACTCTTAGCGCTTTTTTAAGAAAAGCGCTAAGAGAAGTAACACCACTCTTAGCGCTTTTCTAAGAAAAGCGCTAAGAGTGGTGTTACTTATCTTAGCGCTTTTCTTAAAAAAGCGCTAAGAGTGGTGTTACTTCTCTTAGCGCTTTTCTTAAAAAAACGCTATGTTTTTTGTTATACATATTCGTCTCTTAGCGCTTTTCTTAAAAAAGCGCTAAGAGTGGTGTTACTTCTCTTAGCGCTTTTGTTAAAAAAGCGCTATGTTTTTTGTTATACATATTCGTCTCTTAGCGCTTTTCTTAAAAAAGCGCTATGTTTTTTGTTATACGTATTCGTATCTTAGCGGTTTTATTATAAAAGCGCTATGTTTGTTATGTTTTTTTTTTTTCAATATTTCCAGTGGAAGCTCCTGCACCACCAACCTACTGGCAGATTTACAGCAACAAGCATTCAGAACTCAAAATCACATCGAACCAATACTGTATCCAACATCCAAATATCCAACATCCACAAAATACTTAATTATCTAGTTAAAATCAGTATTGTATCCACAAAATCTGTACTTAGTCAATTGAGCACCATATATATCCACAAAAAAAGTCTAATCTCCCTAACAAAATGAATCATCATATATATCCATAAAATGAGCACCTAGTAGTCTCCCTTACCAAAATGAAGTCCCAAAATCACTACAATATTCATAATTAACAACCATATACAAGGCTATGAAACTAGCTATTAGGTGATCATTTGCAAATGAGGTTCAAGATATCCAAGCCACTCATCTGTTACCTCGTCAATTTCTTCTTGTGTGTACAACTCGGCTGAACCCAACAAGTACTGCATATACATACACTTCAAATTAAGTTCATGTATTCATTTTTATAATAACTTAAATGTTAAAGATATTAGGCATACCGATTCAGGGATTTCTTTGACACCTTGTTCAATAATGTCTCTCATCATCCGACATATGTAAAAACCACATTGCACAGAGTTGGGTTGAAGAGGACACTTCTACACAAACACACAAATTCAAAACAACCACAAAATCATATATAATTAATCTCAGCTGAACTTTTTAAGGGAAAATATATAATGACATTACTTAACATATAACTATGTCAATTGCTAAGTAAATGTGTTCCAACCTTTATGTTTATCCAGGATGTGTTAGGTGGTTTTGATTTGAGCACCTTAACATGAAAGTTATGCAAGGCCCTACATAATAAAAAAATTTAGGATTATAATAATGTGCTAAATGCATATTTTTTTTAGTAAGGAAAATAAAGATTGAAATACTTACTTGGTGCAGATCTTAGCAAAATCTAATGGAGCCTTTCTTCTCAAAGGATCTAACCAATACACTCTACTTAATTGTGGATTGATCATGCCGAGCGTCCAATGATTCCTACAATAATAAAAACATAAAACAAATATGTACAAAGTCAGTAGTATTAACAAGTGCAAGAGCATTCTGCTATTGCATAAATTATAAAAAAAATTACCCAGAGTTGTATGGAGCAAGCCATAGACGTTGACTTGCATTTTCTTGACATAATGAAGACGTCATGTATAATTCTCTTGGATCACGTTTTTCATCCTTAGATTGAATCACTTTTCCATTTTTATCACGAACAACACTCAAGCGTGTCGGACAAAGAAACGAATGTGAGGTCGGCTTGTACTTGTCAAACAAGAACCTGAAATATTTCACATATGTAATAGGTACTCATTATTTGAATTAAGTGCAATGATATTAAACAAAATAACAGAAGAATATTTAAGTACATACTTGATATAAAAGCTAACATGTACAGCTTCAAGCTCCCCTTGTTCTAACCACATCTCAATGACATCCTTTGGTATGCACAATTTATGGGAGTGTTGTGTAATATCCTTCTGCATATCTACTTGTATGAGAAACTGATTTTTGGTTGACAGCAGTGACATATATCTCATAACCATGTTAGATTGTTGACGTGGTTGAGGAATAACATCATTTTCAACTTGCATTGGCTCAAGTACATCTGCTCTACTAGCTTTTGATCTCTCAATAGAATCCTAGAGAAGATAAAAAGATATATATAATATAGAGTTTGGATCATATGCGGAGCACTCTTCCCGTGCGGACGTGCGGAGCATGCACTTTTGGGTCTTATTTGTGCACTTTAACGTCTTATTTGTGCACTTTTTCAAAAAAAATAAAAACAAATTTTCTTTTTCAAATTTGTTTCCAAGCATTTTTCAATTTTTTTGCAAAAGTGCATAAATAAGGCCCAAAAGTGCACAAATAAGGCCCTATAGTGCATGTCCGCACGTCCGCACGGAATGAGTGCTCCGCACCGGAACCGCACTCATATAATATAATAAGATTGTTTATTATTGAAAGAAAAACAGGAGATACATACCGGTTCAATAACAACTAATAAAGTTGGCCATCCAATTATATATCCCGGGGCATCTGAAAGACACTTGACATCGTCAAGTGGGTATGGCACTGCAACGTCTCCACATCCAGGAAGAACGGTGTCTATATTAACCTTTAACACCTTGTTAGAGTCCAACTGTTGGCAATGAAGCAATGAGGTGTAGCCTGCCTGTGGGATAAACGCACGCCCTTTAGCTACCTCTCTTGTTTTATCGGGCCAAAACAACATTCATTTTTTCCTGACTTCCTGCAAACAATTTGAGAAACATCACATTTTTGAATTTTTTCCACTTATAAAATTTCAATACCTCATAGTTATGAAATTTCATACTTGTAGCTTCTCTAGTAAAGAAGGATTTGTTTCTGAATGAGTATTTTCTTGATGTAGAGATGGCGACACTTGTGCTTGAGATGATCCTTGATTCAAAAATTGCCTTCAGAATTCTTCAAATTGTTTTCTCATGTCCGCCACTTCAGCCCTAAGTATCAATACCTCTTCTTTAGATGATGAATCTTTAGGCCTAGTTGCACCAAAAAATCTCTTCTTACTAACGCCAAAACCTGCGGCTATGACTCGACCGTAGTGGTCGTCCTTCTCTAAGGCCAATGTTAAAACATCTATTGTTGGTGTGAGCTTTAGTATGCCTTGAGATTGTTGTTCTGCATACATGTCCTACAATTATACATTCATTATAGATATTTAGTTAATAAAGTGCATAAAATTATTAAAAATCTTTAAAACTTCAAATACATATATTACTTTTGCATAATACCAAACTCACAATTTTCTTAGCCACCCGGGTTGTTTCATCATCATGATAACTTCCTTTGGGATCTTACCTTGCAACTTTCCACAATTCAGCTCTAGGGATTGAAGAGGTCTCTGGATCCTTATTTTGCTCTTTCAACTAAACAAGAAGTTTCGTTAATAACCACTAAATAAATATCAAAATACTAATTATAAAAGGTAAATGTACTATTACCATTTTTCTCTCTTTGCAGCCATATCCCATTCTAGACAGTCTATAAGGATACTTATTTTGCTTTGCATGTTCAGCATTGATACGACTTTTATCCTGCACATAGGAAGTAAACGACAAATATATAAACAAAGCCAAATTTGTTGCTATTAAAATTTAATGCATTGATTACCTGAAATTCCTTAGTGCATCGAAGTTGAACATATTTCTCCCATGCTTGTTGATTGATAAAGGAATACTGTAAAGGATGCTCTGTACTAAGTTCACCTTCACGAACGACAAACCTGCCCAGAGCATTTTTGAAGTTTTTCCACTTATCACCGGCACTTCTTAAGATCATCTTTTGAGTCATAACATTAGGGATATCAAAGATGTTCTGAAAAATAAGAGTTTAAATGTTAGAAACTGGGAAATTTATGTGACACGTGAGAAATTTCTGAAAGAGAGAAAATCATAGTTTACTAACACTAGTCATCGTTCATCAATGCCTACTGACTTGTATTAGAACAAACTATAAAAGAAGTAAAAACAAAGATGATACTAGCGTAGTAGTATACTACTAGTCTACTAGGTTGATGATTGTTCTTAACAACTATACATGCTGGCAACTATCATAATACATCACTAGATTGATTATTTGAGTTTGTTTTTCGAGTACTTGTGATTAAAGTGCTTTGATGATAATACATGAGTCAAATTCTAAATATGATGACGATAGTGTTTAATGATATTGAAAGAAGTAGGCAATTCGTAATCAACCAATCATGGCAATACAATATTAAAAACAAAGATGATGTAGTTTCAGAGGCAATTTGTATGCCAGCAACTACTTGAAAGAAGTAGGAAAGGGGGTCAGAAAAGCACAAGTTTGTTTCATTCAAATTTCCAGTTTGATAAGAAAAAAGCATAAAATAAACTAACCCCACTTCCCAGTCTAACATATGCATGTATATGTCCACTTATTAATTCTAACATCTGCATGTATACACTAATGGAATCAATATGAAAAAACAGGATAAAAGGAGGATGGGGATGGAGAATGTCATATTTGTGTGGTTACCTAAAGTGACATATTCAGTTGATAATAGACAAAAGTACAATTAGTGAAAAATCAGCAAGAGAATAATTACCTCGATGATTTGATAGAGATCTGTCTTTGTCTGTTTGGGAACAGCTCTCCAATTCATGTATTCAATTGAAACATGACGACGCACTAAATACCCAATATAAGTTTGCATAAGTGATGAATTTTTGCTCACTCCTTTGCCAATTTTATTACACTTCACGTGAATCTTCTTTGTTCCATCACAGGCCAGCTTATTGATTTTGGCTATCAGCTTAGATCCTACCACACGCCCTTTAGAAGTTTCTCTCAAATGATCACTCTCCACGTCAGTAGAAGCATCCTCATTTTCAGCATTGGTGTCCTCATTTTCAGCATCAGCCATTTTCCTATCAGAAAATCAATATCATTTAATATCTTAATCGAATTCACATGATAAATTCAAACATTTACTACCTATACTGGAAAAAAAAAAGCATCATATAAAGCATAAAACAATAAAGAGGGCAAATATGTAAGTTTTTTTTGCAGATTGTGACTTAAGTGAGAAAATCGCTCATTTTCAATTTCTACTCTATGTACTAGCATGTTTAATATCATTATGGAATTGATGTTATTTACCTTTATTTGTTTTGCCTTTTTCTTTTAGAACTTTTGTCAATCATTATTCCTTCTTCATGGTCTACACGCATGTATATCTCATTTTCATCAACATGGTCTCAAGAGGCGGCATGATGACTGAAGTTCGTATCAATTCATCGTTCCCTTGACTGTAGTCGTTATGATATCTCTCCTTGACTGTAGTCGAATTAACATGATAAATTCAAAATTCAACAGGGGTACTTGAGAACCTTTGTGGGTATTCGCTGAAAAAAGAAAGAACGAGATTGGTATATAAACCAAAGATATATATATATGAATCTCATAACCCACCACAGAAACTAAAATATAATTCTGAAATCTAACATCAGGACTTGCACAGAAATGGTTAAATAACATCACCTGAAGTTGCGTCGACTCTTAATTCAGCAAAATTCAGCAGGGGTACTTGAGAACCTTTGTGGTATTCGCTGAAAAAAGAAAGAACGAGATTGGTATATAAACCAAAGATATATGAATCTCATAACCCACCACAGAAACTAAAATATAATTCTGAAATCTAACATCAGAACTTGCACATAAATGGTTAAATAACATCACCTGAAGCTGCTAACAAGTCAGGACTTGCACAGATTCACAGAAATGGTTAAATAAACTAAAATCTAACATCACCTAAAGATTCTGAGTTATCAAATACAAGTTCACCCAGCGCACCACAAGAAATGGTTAAATAAACTTTGAATTTCAGCGCACCACAAGAAATGGTCAGAAAAGCACAAGTTTGTTTCATTCAAATTTCCAGTTTGATAAGAAAAAAGCATAAAATAAACTAACCCCACTTCCCAGTCTAACATCTGCATGTATATGTCCACTTATTAATTCTAACATCTGCATGTATACACTAATGGAATCAATATGAAAAAACAGGATAAAAGGAGGATGGGGATGGAGAATGTCATATTTGTGTGGTTACCTAAAGTGACATATTCAGTTGATAATAGACAAAAGTACAATTAGTGAAAAATCAGCAAGAGAATAATTACCTCGATGATTTGATAGAGATCTGTCTTTGTCTGTTTGGGAACAGCTCTCCAATTCATGTATTCAATTGAAACATGACGACGCACTAAATACCCAATATAAGTTTGCATAAGTGATGAATTTTTGTTCACTCCTTTGCCAATTTTATTACACTTCACGTGAATCTTCTTTGTTCCATCACAGGTCAGCTTATTGATTTTGGCTATCAGCTTAGATCCTACCACACGCCCTTTAGAAGTTTCTCTCAAATGATCACTCTCCACGTCAGTAGAAGCATCCTCATTTTCAGCATTGGTGTCCTCATTTTCAGCATTGGTGTCCTCATTTTCAGCATCAGCCATTTTCCTATCAGAAAATCAATGTCATTTAATACCTTAATCGAATTCACATGATAAATTCAAACATTTACTACCTATACTGGAAAAAAAAAAGCATCATATAAAGCATAAAACAATAAAGAGGGCAAATATGTAAGTTTTTTTTGCAGATTGTGACTTAAGTGAGAAAATCGCTCATTTTCAATTTCTACTCTATGTACTAACATGTTTAATATCATTATGGAATTGATGTTATTTACCTTTATTTGTTTTGCCTTTTTCTTTTAGAACTTTTATCAATCATTATTCCTTCTTCATGGTCTAGACGCATGTATATCTCATTTTCATCAACATGGTCTCAAGAGGCGGCATGATGACTGAAGTTTGTATCAATTCATCGTTCCCTTGACTGTAGTCGTTATGATATCTCTCCTTGACTGTAGTCGAATTAACATGATAAATTCAAAATTCAACAGGGGTACTTGAGAACCTTTGTGGGTATTCGCTGAAAAAAGAAAGAACGAGATTGGTATATAAACCAAAGATATATATATGAATCTCATAACCCACCACAGAAACTAAAATATAATTCTGAAATCTAACATCAGGACTTGCACAGAAATGGTTAAATAACATCACCTGAAGCTGCGTCGACTCTTAATTCAGCAAAATTCAGCAGGGGTACTTGAGAACCTTTGTGGGTATTCGCTGAAAAAAGAAAGAACGAGATTGGTATATAAACCAAAGATATATGAATCTCATAACCCACCACAGAAACTAAAATATAATTCTGAAATCTAACATCAGGACTTGCACATAAATGGTTAAATAACATCACCTGAAGCTGCTAACAAGTCAGGACTTGCACAGATTCACAGAAATGGTTAAATAAACTAAAATCTAACATCACCTAAAGATTCTGAGTTATCAAATACAAGTTCACCCAGCGCACCACAAGAAATGGTTAAATAAACTTTGAATTTCAGCTCATCTATATGAATAATGGAATATGCACATTCTGATTTCATGTTTCTCAAATTTATAGTTGCTGAAACTTGAGTTACAGGACACCAAACTACAAGATGCTAACAAGTCAGACTCAAGATCCAATATTTGTTGCAACTATCACCACAAAACTTGGCATCAACTGACTACAACAAGTCAGACTTTGTACCGGTTTATAGTTATAGCTGCACCAGGAACTGATGTTCATTTTTGTATAAACAAAGCTCGAAAATTGGAAAGAGATTCGGAACTCACAAACACATGTGCTGCAGTGAAAAAATGAACAACTTCAAATGCAAAATAGTGAGCAACAACAACAGTAAATCGGAAGAAACAATCAATATAATCAACAAGAAGACTAAAATTAGGGCTTGCTTATGCTCCTGGAAACGAGATAGATGTAACAACAAATATCAAGGTTTGGTTCAACAATAGCACAACCACGAGCAAGGTTTGGTTCAACAATTGTAACATTGAAACCAGTTGAGTATAATTTAGCAAGAAAACACACCGGCGAGAGAAGCCACCGAGAGAAGGCAACGAAAGAAGCTTCTGCGAAGACGATACCGAGATGAGCCGCCGAGATGAGCTTCTGGAAGCTAGGGCGCGAGAGGAAACGACCGGCGACAGAGAGGAAACGACCGGCGACAGAGAGGAAACGGCCGGTGACAGAGAGGAAACGATCCGGCGAGAGATAAAGGGCGAGAGATGAAATAGGGTAGCGGGAGAGGATGAAACAGGCGAAGTGGTAAGGCAAAATTAGGGCGCGAGAGATGAAACAGGGTCGCGGGAACTGATAAGGCAAAAAAAATTGCCCCCAAATTTTTAATATTCTTAGCGCTTGTTTGTAAAAAGCGCTAAGGGAATCTATTTGTTATAGCGTTTTTTTATAAAAAGCGCTATAAAAAGTGCTCTTTATAAAAAAGTGATTTATTATAGCGCTTTTTATAAAAAAGCGCTAAGAGTGCTTTTCTATCTCTTAGCGCTTTTTACCAAAAAGCGCTAAGACAAAGTTTAATTTTTTTAAAATAAACAACATAAATTATTATAGCGCTTTTTTATAAAAAAGCGCTAAGAGAATTTCCTATCTCTTAGCGCTTTTTACAGAAAAGCACTAAGAGATGAAAATCTCTGAATAAAAATAAAATAAAATACTTCTTAGCGGTTTTTAAAAAAAATGCTAAGCGTTTTTCTTTGTTATTGCGCTTTTATTTAGCACCATAAATTTAGTGTTATCTAAGCTAAAATTTGTACTAGTGGTGGTGAAATTGCTAGCAATGTAGTAAAGACAATTGTATAGACATCTAATTAATTATGACTAAAAACAACACATCATACATTTATACTGAAAGATGAAAAGAAATACTTAAACTGATCATGACACCTCAAATGTGACAAAAATAATCAATATAATCATAGCACTAACAACATACAACACGAAAATTTAAGCTAAAGATACATTGCACTTCTAGCTTTAACACTATAAACCCACACATATAAAAATCATAACAATATAAAAACCTCAAAAGATTCATAAGCTCATAGAATTTCTCCCAAAAAAGAGTATCAACCATGGAACAATATGGAGGTGTAGCACTTGGTGAAATGAAGCTTCATCCTTTTTTGCTAATTTTCATAAAGTAATTTTGCATTCCACAAAAATGATTTTATGTTATTTTATTAAGCTTATTAGCTCAAATAGTAGAGTGACGTGCTTAAACACGTGGGTGTGGGTTCGATTCCCTCATAAGCGTAATTACATGTTATGTGCGCAAGTTTTTTTTATCTAAAGAGTTTACAAAGAAACTAGAATATACAAAGAATCTAGTGTAAGAATATTACAGATCGAGCTATATAATGTTAGATAATCAATCATCCTTCCTCAATATTGTACGCCGGTTAGAATCATGGAAGATAATTATATAGATACTAGTTTTCCAAGTTAGAGTTTAGAATAGCACTCTTTCTCCTTGATTCCCCAACAAACCATCTCATTAAGTAGGTCTCTCTAGTCTATAAATATGAACAATGTACGTGCACCCACGGCCGGCCACTGATACGTTATATATAATGCCATATATTTATGCTTTACAAAAAAGCTCATGTATTATGAAAGTCATGTCTTATCTTATACTATCATATATTTATTTATTATTGTCCATATACGATCAGAATAGCTAGATCGATATTTGACCTCATAATGGTACCGTATTTACTAGTTGACTGCCAGTGGTTTGTGAATCACGTAGATCTTGACTATTTGATAGAACTAAAACCATGCGGTCACATGCATTTAACTATTATTATATTATACGGAGTATTATTGTTTATTCATCATGAATACTACACATTAATTTTAGAAAATAAAAGGACTACCACAGATCATTCAGAAAATAAAAAGGACTACACAATTTCAATGTCTGAATGAGACGAATCCAAACTGTATTAATTTTAGTTTGGATTCGTCTCATTGAGACATTGATATGATCAATACAACTTTCATGCATGTACCTTGCTACTGTATTTATTAAATTAGCTAGTCAGTACACCACTTTCAACTGTTTAGAAATTTAGAAAATACCGAGTATAAAAATAAACGAATAAACAATAACAATCTGAAATATTACAGCTAACACAAACTGTATATTATAGTATAATGAATCGATTATATATCCGATCTGTCGATAATCGATCAATTTATCTGATCGACCACAGTATATATTTATATATACTCACTATATTGTAATATTGTAAAGTTTCATTTATGCCAATGAAAACATAAGAATATGCTTATTTTTAATTAAGAAATACGTAACACTCAAAATTCGTATATATCCCCTAAAGATTTATTAAAGAAATCGTCAAGCCGGAAAACGGGGCCGCCGCCATCATCTTCACCGAGCTGGAGATGCCACGTGGAGCTCGACCCGCTGTAGCTACGACCCGACCCGTCGACGACCAGATCTGGCAAGTCGAAGACGGACCCCTCTCCGCCTTCTTCGGCCCACGAGCTGCGACTATCCATCGAGCTGGATGTCGTGCATTCGTGCTTAAATAGTGACGTCAGGGTTGTGGAGGAGCCGGCCGAGCTGAGCTGTCGAGCCGGATAAGCGTCCTCAAAGGCTGCTAGATCGGCTGCCTGGGCAGCCGCGGCTTGTATGTCCTTGGGATCCGTAGAGGCCGGGCGGGGAAGCCGTGGAGCCAGCTCAGGGAAGTTGAGGTGAGCCGCTCCGCCCTTGATGGCAAGAGCCGCCACGTCATGGGCTCGAGCCGCCATCTCGGCCGTGGGGAAAGTGCCGAGCCAGATTCGGGACTTCTTCCTCGACTCCCGAATCTCCGACACCCATCTCCCCCAGCTCCGCATCCGCACGCCACGATACGCGGCCGTGGGGATGGTGGTGGTGCTACCGCAACTCTTGTTCTTCTTCTTTCTATTCTTGTTTGGTCTGTGTCCGGTCTCGGTTCCGATTGGATCCTCGTTTGTGGAGGCCGACTTCTCGTTAGTTGCGTCTCCGACGTCAACCCTAGAGAAGTCGGTCGACAATGAGGCGGCGGAGAAGGTTGCGGAGAATATGGGTAGAAGCGGAGGGCCCATGCTGAAGTGGCAGGCCAGGACAGCTGGTGGTGTAGTGGAGATTTGGCTCTTTGGTCCGTGGTTTCCTACTTTTATAGTAGTAGAGAAATTTAGAGCAGCATATATATTCTGTAAAATGCAAGCTGTATACCTTCAGTTAATAGTGATGTTTTTGTTCCGTTTAAGTTTTTCGATAATCCAAGGCTTTTAATTTTTTTATGAAATGAGCCGCGGTCAATTTTTTACAACACAAATTTAAACCCCAACTTCAATTTCAAGCTCTAGATGTCATACCTTTCCCACTTGTTCAATACAGTATGCTCTGAATATTCTAGTAATTAGGTTATTGGTCTATGTAGTTCTAAATCATTGGTATAGACTATTTTGGACAACACTACCATTAATAACACCAAATGAACATGCATGTCTTGTCTGGTAACGAGAACAAAACCAAGCAAAAACAAATGTAGATATACAAATACAAGGCATTTTGGCTAGCTCGGGTACCGGGTTAATCTATCTATATTCTATATACTACTATTACAGTCGTAATTATCTCTCATACGTGTCGTTCATCTAAGTATATCACGTCATCAAATAATTATGTACATTTATCTATTCATCCTTATTCTATTTACAACTTATTTTATTCTTTATTTATACAAATTTCATAAATTATCACCCCAAAATATTCCCATTGTACATGATAATTCTGCACTTACCAAAAATATTATTATCATACTTAATTAGTGTCCATAATATAATATATACGTTAATGGTATGTAAACTCCATTATAAAGATATGTATATAGATAGATGGTCCGTAAATAGTTAACGTTATACGGTTCATCCACTAACATACATATAATTATGCACTTACCAAAAACATCATTATCATACTTAATTAGTGTTCATGATTTAATAACGGTGAATAGATTTATGCACATACCAAAAACATTATTATCATACTTAATTAGTGTTCATGATTTAATAAGGGAGAATAAATTGTCCGTAAACTCCGCTATAAAGAATACAATATATGTAGTTTTATTTTAGTGTAGTTTTATTTTTAATAATTATATAAAATTCCTAATTTATATTTTCTTCTATTAATATAAATTCACACATCTAACTTCAATTTGCATCATACAATACACCTTATAAATTATTCCAATCAAGAATTATTTTTCCAATACATCATGTTAATTTTTCTATATAATTTTCTTTTATATTTTACATACTATACACAAATTTCAATTCATTCTTAAAATATATGATCATACCCGTACAAGGCAAGGGAACACATGCTAGTTCATTACTAAAGTTCATCTAATCTATTTTGTTAATCTATTTGCTACTCTATTTTATAGTCTATTTATTTTGATTGACACAAGTAAATTTTTTATATTATTTCTAACAAAATATAATAATTATATTTGATATTATTAAGTTAATTTCACCAATCAAAGCAAATGTGATGTGAACACACCCCTGAAAGTGTCGTTGCAATCGCAGGATCTTCGTTTCCTCAAGCTTGTAGTCGAATCTGCTCTTGCGTAGCCAAAGAGATGGCTTTCCTATGGCTAAAGAGATAGCCAAAACTCGTCCAAAGAGATGAACATAGGGATCAACGTGATGAACATGAAATACCGAAGAGACGGTGTTTGATTGCTCGAAGCGACGAGCTACGGGATAGTTAGATCATGGGGATCGTAGATAAGATGCAAGGGATTTTGGAAAGGAGTAAAACTCAACTTAATTCTCAAAATCTGCATAACATTACAAACTAGGGTTTGCTAGCTTAAATAACTACGTAGAAATAATAATAAACTAATAATAAGTTTAGAAATAAAACGCCGAAGTCGCTAACGCCCGGTCCACATTCCGCGGGCGCGGAAATACTTAAAAGACGCGAGCGACAGAAAAAATTCCGCGGGCGCGGAAATACTTCCGCGGTCGCAGAAATATTAAAAGATGCGAGCGATAGAAAAAGTTATGTAAAAGACGCGATTGACAGTAGCCAATCCGTGGTCGCGGCAATGTCTTCCGCGGTCGCAGAAAACGCTCGTAGAGCCATCCGTCTGTGTGATATTCCACGGTCGCGGGAATGGTTTCTGCGGTCGCGGAAACGCTTCTGTTCTGCTACTCTGCATCTGGCTCTCCTCGGCGGGGGCGGCTAAGGTGGAACCTCACCCAACCCTTCATAGGTCAAAGGGAAGAACCCATTTAGGACTAGATGAACTCGAGTCACTTGCGTAAGCCCGAGAGACTAATGATTGAGTCGCGCGTTCCATTTCCCTTGTGCGAGCTCTTGTTATCGGGCCATTCGAGCGCACTCCCATTGCTTCTTCTTCGTCCTTCGCCGTCATCGAGGGGGTCATGGAGCTATCAATCTCCCTTTCTTGGCCGCGAAGCATCCCCGCTTCGTCCTTGTCATCAAAAGCAAGAGGCTATAAGGAGAAAGATCAGCGACGTTGAAAGTAGGATGTGCACCATAGTCATCGGGTAAATCCAAGCGGTAGGCGTTGGCCCCAAGGCATTGTAGCACCTAGAAAGGACCATCACCTCTTGCATCCAGCTTGTGACGTCGTTTCAATGGAAAGCGTTCCTTGCGCAAGTGCAGCCAAACCAAGTCGCCTAGCTCATAGACAATCGGACGTCGGTTTTTGTTGCGTTGCTATCTGCTCGGACCTCCGCTCCAGTTGCTGCCTCATCCTCTCATGGAGGGCCTTGACCTGGTCCGCACGTTCCACTCCCTTGATGCTTTTCTTTTCCTTTATTGGTCGTGGTACTAGATCCAAGAGGGTGAGCGGATTGAGGCCGTAGACCACCTGGAAGGGAGTCTTCTGCATAGCCGAGTGCATAGACCTGTTATAAGCAAATTCAACAAAAGGAAAGCACTCTTCCCACTTGTGGAGGTTAGACTTTAACATAGTACGCAATAAAGCACCTAAAGTCCTATTAGTAACCTCCGTTTGGCCGTTTGTATGGGGGTGATAGCTAGTAGAAAACAACAACTTAGTCCCTAGCTTGGACCACAAAGATTTCCAAAAATAACTCACAAATTTAGCATCACGATCCGACACTATACTCCTAGGAATACCATGCAATCTAACAACATGCTCAAAAAATAGGAAGCAATCTCAGAAGCATTATTAGTAGTCTTGCATGCAACGAAGTGAGCCATCTTAGAAAACCTATCAACTACCACAAATATCGAGTCCCTCCCCTTCTTAGACATGGGGAAACCATTGATAAAGTCCATATTAATACCTTCCCATGGGACGTCCGGGATAGGAAAAGGGGTATACAATCCTTGGGGACTCGACCTAGACTTAGCATGCACACAAGTTACACAAGTCTTGCAAAAACGTGTAACATGATGCAACATTTTAGGCCAATAGAAATGTTCCTTTAATGCAGCCAGAGTCTTAGGAATACCAAAATGTCCTCTACCTTCATGAGCTTCCTGAATTAGCAACCTACGTATAGACGTTTTTGGGATACATAGTTTCCCGGCCTTAAATAGGTAGCCATTATCAACATAGAATTCATTAGACTCTCCTTTTTCCATGCATGTTTTAAAAATTGCAGCAAAATCTCATGCATATACACATCTTTAATCAAGAAGAAACCTAAGATAGAAGCATCAAGGTGAGTAAGTAACACATACATGCGAGAAAGGGCATCAGCAACCACATTCTCCTTACATTTTTTGTACTTGACCACATAGGGGAAGGTCTCCATGAATTCCACCATCGGGCATGGCGTCGGCTGAGGTTGTACTAGCTCTTCAAGTACTTCAACTCCTCATGGTCCGAGTGAATGACAAACTCCTTAGGCCATAGATAGTGCTGCCAAGTCTTCAACACCGAATAAGAGCATAGAGCTCCTTGTCATACGTAGGGTAGTTGAGTTGGGCGCCGGTGAGCTTCTCGCTAAAGTAAGCAATGGGACGCCTATCTTGCAGCAAGACCCCTCCAATTCCATGATGAGAGGCGTCACACTCTACCTCAAAAGTCTTGGAGAAGTCCAGTAATTTTAGCAAAGGAGCGTTGCACAACCGGTCCTTCAAGGTGGTGAATGCAGCCTCGTGTGCGTTCGTCCACTCAATTGATGCAACCTTCTTTGTAAGCTCATGTAATGGGGCTGCAATGGTGGAGAAATCACACACAAATCTGCGGTAGAAGTCAGCCAAGCCCAGGAATGACCGAACCATGGTTGGAGTTGTGGGACGTGGCCATTCTTCTATGGCGCGGACCTTCTCTTGGTCGACTTTCAGCCCATCCTTGCTTACAACAAAACCAAGAAAAATAGTAGATTTCGAGCAAAAAGAACATTTACCAAGGTTAGCATAAAGTTTCTCATGCCTAAGACACTCTAATACCTTCCTAAGATGCTCAACATGCTCATCTAACGACCTGCTGTAAACAAGGATATCATCGAAGTAGACAACTACAAATTTTCCTAAGTAAGCCCTTAAAACATGATTCATCAATCTCATAAAAGTGCTAGGAGCATTGGTCAAACCAAAAGGCATAACCAACCACTCATAAAGGCCATAATTAGTCTTAAAAGCAGTTTTCCACTCATCACCCTCATGCATCTTAATTTGATGATAACCACTCTTAAGATCAATTTTAGAAAATAAAGTAGCACCATGTAATTCATCAAGTATATCATCAAGTCTAGGAATAGGGTGTCGATACTTCACCGTAATTTGGTTGATTGCCCGACAATCAACGCACATGCGCCAACTACCGTCCTTCTTAGGCACTAGAATGACCGGTACTGCATAGGGGATTAATCTCTCTCGGACGTGGCCCTTATCCATCAACTCTTGCACTTGATGCTGCAATTCCTTAGTCTCTTCCGGGCTCGCGCGGTATGCAGATCGGTTAGGTAGAGAGGCGTCGGGCACAAAGTCGATTTGATGCTCAATTCCACGTTTAAGTGGCAATCCTTCGGGCATCACATCCTCAAATTCCTGCAAAAGAGAATTCACTGCAGGGGGTAAATGAATAAGATCTTTAACATTTAAAAGACACGCGAAAGGAACAAGTAAAAAGCAAGGAATACGTCCCTGAATGATTGGGGAGACATCCCGAGACCTAGCCAATAGAAGCCGGTTTTCACAAGATCCTTGAATGTCGTTTTGAGCTGGATTAGGGGGCTGTTTAGTTGCTGATTTTTGTGGCTTCTCACGGCCAACTGGGGGCAGTGGATGTCCCTTGTCTTGTTCAAGTGCCTTGACTCGGTTCCTTTCAACTTGATCTAGCATAATCTCCAGAGGGCTCATAGGAAGCAATGTTACCTTTCTTCCATTGTGCATGAAGATGTAGTTGTTGAGGAATCCATCATAAAGATCTTTCTTGTCAAATTGCCAAGGTTGCCCTAAGAGAAGATGAGTTGCATCCATGGGCACTACGTCACAAAGCACCGAATCCTTGTAATGAGCAATGCTAAAATGTATTGTGTATTGTTGCTTCACAACATTGGAATCATCACCCGCAGAGATCCATTGTAGACTATAGGGTTGTGGGTGCAGAGTCGTATCGAGCTTGAAGTGCTTGATTGTAATATCCCTCATTTTATAAGGATATTTGGGTAATTTTTCCCAAGTTTCGTTCAGTAATTATTTCGCTTTCAGTGGAGTTTGGATTTTCCGTAACTTCCATGATCTCCGAAATAATTCCCTGAGTGGTATAAAATACATTCGATGTATTTTTGGGACTTAGAATATTTGTTTGGATACAAACATATAATTTCCAAGGTTTAAAACCCATACCAAATCTTATCCTCCCTGTGCAATCTTATCTTCCCGAATTCTTATCCCTGTTGCATGCAAACTTGGCTCTCCACTTGCAAATTGGCTGGTCCCCTGCAGAGGGAGTTGTCGGACCTTTGCCCCCTCCTTGGGCCATATAAGGTGGTGGGGATGAAGGGTAGAAGATACCCATCTCATATCTCCCTCTCGTCTCTCCCTTGCTCCTCTCGTCTTTCTCTTGTTCCTCTCGTGAGCTCCCCTGTCCACGTTTCCTCCTCCGCCGAGCCCTGTGCGAGCTCCTGGGCGTTGTTGTGCTGCTGTCTGAGCCACCGCCGTGGTGCTGCTCCTCTTTCCCGACGCGGCTCCATCCCTGGCGTCAGATCTCCGGCGTCGAGAAGCCTCGGCGAAGCCCCGCGTGGTTGTTGCCGTTGTTGTCCTTGTTCGTTGTTGTTGTTCGGGGAAGAAGAAGAAGGTAGTCGGACCCCCCCCCCCCCCCCCCCCAGTTAATATCAGCTTTGTTGTTGGGCCGAGAAGCCCAAGTTCCATTCCGTCCAAATTCAACCCGAAATTATTCGAGCGGTATAATTTCGATCCCCTTTCGTCCGTATTTTTCTTTAGGAAAATTTAATAAATATTTTTATGATTTAATATCATAAAAATTTATTAAATATAATTCCTTAAATTCGTCCAGTTAAATTAATTGATAGATAATTAATTTGTCAGTTAGAACGTGATCTGCTGAATCGTGTGTGGACTCGTAATCAGTTGGGGTTATCTGAAGCTTAGGCCATATCCTTGGAAAGGATATTTTCGGTAGTCGTCTCGTCTAGATTCATCGCCGAATCTACTCCAGGCAATTGGCGGTTCGCTCTTGCTCATCATTCCATATTTCAATTAATTATCAATTGTTTAGTTGTTAATTAATTTGGGATGATTTACTGTTTGCGTTGGGAACAATTTTGTTAAATGATATGATTAAAAAGATGATATTATAATATGTTGTATATCTGTTAGAACAACGCTATTATATATGTGATTAAAACATGATATTATACTAGGTTGTATTCTGTTAAAACAACGCTAGTATAGATATATGTTTTTGATGTTGGCCATGATGGCTGTGATGTGGATTATTACTGTGTTGAACTATTTAGTTAGCATGAGTATTCGTAGGAACGTTACTGGGACCCTAGGGTCCAGTCGTTTCTTGATAATTATTGGTTGAGAGGGCATCGGAGACCCTGACACCAACTGGAGGATCATGATCGTCCTCTATCCGAGTATAGAGGTGGTGCACTTAGCTAGTGTCACAAACATTGGGAAGGATTCCCGTGGATATATGTCCCTCATGACGAAACATATATCTAAAAGCTTATAACGTGATGTGTGTTTTGGAATTAAATGAGATAAGTGCCGTTGTCGCATATAATTAATATACCCATGGGCGAGTAGTGGAGCTAGGCGATAGTGCAGCTAGGAAAACTCGTCTTAACTTTTAAATCGCTCGTGCGATACTGTGATTTTGCGATTAATTAATGTTCCCCAACATTTGTCATGTTTCCGATAAGGCTCATTTCATTGGAGTCTTCTTTTGGGATTGATTGCTGTGAGACTCGGTTTCCAGAATCTTCTCTTGATCATGTCTTTTCATGTATTCAGTAGAAGTATGGTGGTTGACTATCGTTATCGGTTCTGATTCGAGGAGCGATAAGTCTAATCTAATACAACTACTTCGAACCACTCTACTTTGTACCCTTGTGTAGTCTTTCATTAGACTAACCAATCGTAATTGTTCTCTGCATGGTTGGCTGGTGTCATCCGTTCGATTCAGCACATCAGATAAGTTGTCGTCCTGTGAAGGTTAGAACGACTATGAAGGCAAACGGTGTTTTTGACAAGTTTATTCAGGTTAAGATCCTTGGCGGGTGATCATTGCGATCAAGACCCTTTGTTAATTATTTAAAAGACTTCCGTTGTGTTAAATATGTTTGTATTAAGTCTTCCATTGTATTTCTGATGTATTTGAAATTATGTTGTAATTCCGAGACTTGGGTTTAAATGAAAGTTATGTTATTTTGTATCATAATTGTTGTTTGATGATTTATATCAACTGGTAAAGCCTTGGGTGACATCGGACAGAACTTCTGAGGTCACTGGCAGTAATGCCTTTCCAAGGGAATATTTGGGGGTGTTATAGAATTGGTATCAGAGCCTAATTTTTTTTTTGTTACGGGTGGGTTTTAAAATATTTTCTTGGAATGAAATTTTTTATAAAACCGTCTACTCGTTTGAAACTGAGAAATGTTTTCGAAGGCTCTGAATTTTCAAAGAAATTTTTTACCGTTCATAGTCGTGCCTTCTCTTTAGTCTGATATGGGAAGCGAACTTCCATATTTAGAAAGACTAATTCTCTGTTCGTCACCCGTAATTCTGAGTACTTTCGTTTCTCTTCAGAAGGACTTGGAAGAAGCCGAGGTAGTTTCGCTATCTCCAATAAGGCTTGAATTCCCAGTTCCCTCGTTATGATTTGAGGTTATAGAACCTAGTAACTCGGTTTGAAGTTCATCTAATGAAATTTACCTAGTTTGATCTCTTCTAAGTTGATTTCATTACGTTAAGTACATTGGAAGATATTAATGTATGAAATCCTTGGAATTTGATCGGTAAAATAGATGGTGAACACGAGGAACACTATCCGTGCTGGTGCTGGGCCAAGTAATGACCCCAGGCCAAACGTGAGGAATGTTGCGAATCCTGTGGAGGAACACGAGTCTGTTTCTCACAATAATCCAGAGGGCAATGGCCAAGCTCAGGCCGACGCTCTAATGGTATTTGATGCAGCAGCAGTGGAAGCAATACGAGGAATCATCGTGCAAGCATTTACAGATATAATGCGACCAAACGCACCTCAGGAACAGGCTGTGCCAATTCCTCCAGTAGTTCCTAGGCTTGAGGAACAAGATGTCCATGTACACCGAGAAGAGGCAGTCAGGAATAGAGGTGATTATGGCCGAGCACTAAAGGCCATTAACTCTATGAGGCCTGACAGCTATGATGGAAAAGGAGAGCCAGTCAGAGTGACTCATTGGTTCCCACATATGGAACGGTTGTTTCGTAATATTGAGTGCACATAAGCGGAGAAAGTGCACATTGCTTCCCTTCAATTGAAGGAAGATGCTAGCGAATGGTGGGAGAACACCAGTCTAGCTGAGCATGTTGATTTGAACTGGGGAATTTTCAAAGCTAAAATGACAGATCGTTTCTTCTCTCGAGCTATGAGGGAAGAAAAGCATAAGGAATTCCTCTATCCTAAGACGGATGGATTAAAAGTGACTAAGCTAGCAACCAAGTTCAATCACTTGTTGCTCTATCCTAAGATGGATGGATTAAAAGTGACTGAGCTAGCAACCAAGTTCAATCACTTGTTGCAATACACTGGGCAGGATGTGTCCAGCGAGGAGCAGAAGATCTGGTACTTCCATGAATGGATGAGCCCAGACATTAAGCCATGGATGGTGCGTCACGGATGCTCTACTTTGAAGCAGTACGTGGATGCAGCCTATAAGTTGGAGGTGACTCTGGAGGAGTCGACCAAGAAACGCAATAGCTAGAGGCAGGTGCAGAACTAGCCTCAGGCGAGTGGATTTAAACGTCATGCGCCACCATCTGATTTTGCCAAGTCTGTCCGAGTAAAGACGGATATGACTCAAGGAGGGTCAACATGGCAGTCGGGTCAGGGCAAGAGTCCGATCCAATGTCACAATTGTGGTGTAACTGGGCACAAAAGCTTTGTGTGTCAGAAGGAAAGGAAGACGTGTTTTGGTTGTGGAAGGGAAGGACATTTGCAGAGGTTCTGTTGGCAGGGAAAGCAGGAAGGAGCGGAGTCACGGCAAGGGTCTGTTAATCAGAACAACCGACCCAGGTTCAGTCCGATGTAAGCTCCTAGTCCTTCGATGCAGACAGCTGCACCGAACAAGTGGAAAGCCCCAGTGGCTTATGGGAGTCAAGTTCAATGCCTTTACGAGATGCGTGAGGCTGATGGACCCGATGCTCCATATGCTTAAAGTGCTTATTACCTTCTGCTAGTATGTTGTTGATTTGGGTGTTACCTAGTCTTTCATTTTGGATAATTGTGTAGTAAGTTAAGTTGTGTGTGCAACGAGGTTGTGAACCTTTTGTTGTAACTCTTCTTATATATGAACCTTTGGTTTATACCAAGTTAGTGTTTCGTTGCTTGGTATGGGATGAGGTCTCGTGTTCGAGACTCACCAACAACCTCTTGGAGATGGCTGCCTATTAATTAGGTAGAGCTACCAAGGATGGGTTGAGATGGATGGACATAGGCTCATGGCAACAGTGGACGATGGAAATGGCTGGGCCTAGGCTCGGAGCCACTAGTGGGCCGTATGTGAACCATGTAGTGGGCTGGTCCAAGATGGTGACCAATTAGTTGGAACCAAGCGTCTGTCAGATTTCCTGATTACCATTTAGGGTAAGGAGTTCGAGGCAGATTTAATTTGATTAGCCATGGCTCCATATGATAATTTCTCGGTATGGATTAGCTGACGCGTCATGGGGCGGTCATCGATTTAGTTCAAGAACTGTGACGGTGTCATCTGGGGGCCAGTGTGTATGCAGATTTAAGGGTCTGAATGACGCTGATAACGGCAGGCTTATCAATGTGATGGCTGCGTTTAAGCTACTTTTACAAGGTTGTGTCGAGTACCTTTGCTACCTGGATCTGCCCATGAAAGATGAACCATCAATTCTTGATATTTCTGTGATTAGTGAGTTTTCGGATGTTTTTCCGGAAGAAATTCTTGGATTACCCCCGAAGCATGACGTGGAATTTTCTACTGATTTTGAGCTTGTTACCGCGCCAATTTTGGAGGCACCGTACCGGATGGCTCCTGATTGAGATGCAAGAGTTGAAGAAGCAACTCGAGGATTTTCTTGACAAGGATTACATAAGGCCGAGTGCATCGCCTTGGGGTGCCCCGGTTTTGTTTGTCAAGAAGAAAGATGGATCGTTTCGACTGTGTATCAACTGACGAGAGTGGAATAAAGTCACGATCAAGAATAAGTATTCGTTGTTGAGGATTGATGATCTGTTGGATCAATTGCAAGGAGCAAAAGTCTTTTCCAAAATCGATCTGAGGTTTAATTACCACCAACTCAGGACTCGTAAGGAAGATATTCCGAGGATTGCTTTCCAGATGAGATATGGTCACTACGAGTTCGTAGTCACCAATGCTCCAGTAGTTTTCATGGACCTGGTGAATCGATGTTTTCGCCAGTACTTGGATAAGTTCGTGGTGGTCTTCATCGATGGTATTTTGATCTATTCCCTGAGCAAGGAGGCTCATAGGGGTCAGTCCTTAGACAAATCAGCTATATGCGAAGTTGTCTAAATATGACTTTTGGATTAAGGAAATGGCTTTCTTAGGCCGTGTGATCAGTGAAGATAGGGTTATGATTTATCCCCAAAAGATTGGAGCGGTAGCTTATTGGAAGCGGCCTTAGAATGTGAATGAGGTGCGCAGTCTGACTGAGGTTACTTGGGAAATCTGGGAAACTGAGGCGGATATGCTTAGACGCTTTCCCGATTTGTTTTCGGCCTAGAATAGTCAAGTTTCGGGGTCGAAACTTCTTTTAAGGGGGAGGTAATGTAATATCCCTCATTTTATAAGGATATTTGGGTAATTTTTCCCAAGTTTCGTTCAGTAATTATTTCGCTTTCAGTGGAGTTCGGATTTTCCGTAACTTCCATGATCTCCGAAATATTTCCCTGAGTGGTATAAAATACATTCGATGTATTTTCGGGACTAAGAATATTTGTTTGGATACAAACATATAATTTCCAGGGTTTAAACCCCATACCAAATCTTATCCTCCAAGTTCCATTCCGTCCAAATTCAACCCGAAATTATTCGAGCGGTATAATTTCGATCCCCTTTCGTCCGTATTTTTCTTTAGGAAAATTTAATAAATATTTTTATGATTTAATATCATAAAAATTTATTAAATATAATTCCTTAAATTCGTTCAGTCAAATTAATTGATAGATAATTAATTTGTCAGTTAGAACGTGATTTGCTGAATCGCGTGTGGACTCGTAATCAGTTGGGGTTATCTGAAGCTTAGGCCATATCCTTGGAAAGGATATTTTCGGTAGTCGTCTCGTCTAGATTCATCGCCGAATCTACTCCAGGCAAGTGGCGGTTCGCTCTTGCTCATCATTCCATATTTCAATTAATTATCAATTGTTTAGTTGTTAATTAATTTGGGATGATTTACTGTTTGTGTTGGGAACAGTTTTGTTAAACGATATGATTAAAAAGATGATATTATAATAGGTTGTATATCTGTTAGAACAATGCTATTATATATGTGATTAAAACATGATATTATACTAGGTTGTATTCTGTTAAAACAACGCTAGTATAGATATATGTTTTTGATGTTGGCCATGATGGTTGTGATGTGGATTATTACTATGTTGACTGTTTAGTTAGCATGAGTATTCGTAGGAACGTTACTGGGACCCTGGGGTCCAATCGTTTCTTGATAATTATTGGTTGAGAGGGCATCGGAGACCCTGACACCAACTGGAGGATCATGATCGTCCTCTATCCGAGTATAGAGGTGGTGCACTTAGCTAGTGTCACAAACGTTGGGAAGGATTCCCGTGGATATATGTCCCTCATGACGAAACATATATCTAAAAGCTTATAACGTGATGTGTGTTTTGGAATTAAATGAGATAAGTGCCGTTGTCGCACATAATTAATATACCCATGGGCGAGTAGTGCAGCTAGGCGATAGTACAGCTAGGAAAACTCGTCTTAACTTTTAAATCGCTCGTATGCGATACTGTGATTCTGTGATTAATTAATGTTCCCCAACATTTGTCATGTTTCCGATAAGACTCATTTCGTTGGAGTCTTCTTTTGGGATTGATTGCTGTGAGACTCGGTTTCCAGAATCTTCTCTTGATCATGTCTTTTCATGTATTCAGTAGAAGTATGGTGGTTGACTATCGTTATCGGTTGTGATTCGAGGAGCGATGAGTCTAATCTAATACAACTACTTCGAACCACTCTGCTTTGTACCCTTGTGTAGTCTTTCATTAGACTAACCAACCGTATTGTTCTCTGCATGGTTGGCTGGTGTCATCCGTTCGATTCGGCACATCAGATAAGTTGCCGTCCTATGAAGGTTAGAACGACTATGAAGGCAAATGGTGTTTTTGACAAGTTTATTCAGGTTAAGATCCTTGGCGGGTGATCATTGCGATCAAGACCCTTTGTTAATTATTTAAAAGACTTCCGCTGTGTTAAATATATTTGTATTAAGTCTTCCGCTGTATTTCTAATGTATTTGGAATTATGTTGTAATTCCGAGACTTGGGTTTATATGAAAGTTATGATATTTTGTATCATAATTGTTGTTTGATGATTTATATCAACTGGTAAAGCCTTGGGTGACATCGGACAGAACTTCTGAGGTCACTGGCGGTAATGCCTTTCCAAGGGAATATTTGGGGGTGTTATATTGATCACCTTTTCATTGATGATATTGCAACAACTTCCACCATCTATAATGACACTCAAAGAAGCACCCTGGACCACACACTTAGTATGAAACAAATTTTCACGTTGGTCAAGTAGGGTACCTTCTTTGGCGGTAAGAACGCGGCGTGTAACCAAGCTAAGAGGCATGTTGCCTTGCTCATCCATAGGGCTGCATATGTATCCGTCCAATCCCTCCTCCTCCTCCTCCTCATGGTCGTAGGTGTCAAATAATGGCCCAGCTTCGGAGGTGTCCTCGTCAAAAGACTCGTAGCCGGAGGTGTTCGAGAAGAGGACTCGCTTGTTGTTGGGGCAGTCCCGCTGCATGTGGCCACGACCTTGGCACTTAAAACAGACCTTGTCCCTTGCCCTATCATCGGCAGGAGGCACTCGATGCTGCGGTGGCTCGTTGACGCGCGCCGGTGTGTTGCTCGGCCGAGTGGCCGGCGCCGGCGTTGTAGTCGCGGGAGCGGACTGCGAAGAGGAGCGCACATTAGAATTAAACGAACCTGAATTAGGGGAAGGAGCATACCTTGTATTAGGGCGAGACCAAGACGCTCTCTTAGCCGCTTGAGCTTGCGACCATATCTCTTGTGCCGTATGTGCGCACTTTTGGAGGTGTCGTATGTTAAGCACCCTAAGTTGATTTCTAATAGGCTCATGCAGGCCACGAAGGAACATACTCAGAAAGTCCTCGTCAGTGTGATAGATACCTGCCTTATGGGACAACTCTTCAAGTTAAGCATAAAAATCAAGGGGAGAACGGTTACCTTGGGCCGCTAGTTGTATCTTGAGGCGCATTTTGAAAGTAAAGTCCTCGGGGACATATTTCTTTCTCATGAGCCACATAAGATGGCACCACGAAGTGACAGGATGCTCCTGGCGACGCTCAAGGTCAGCTCGGAAACGATGCCACCAAGCCTTGGCGGCGCCGTCGAAGTGCAAAGCGGCGGTTTCAACCCGTTCTTCTTTCGGGTAGCGATAATGATCCAAAATATACTCCATGGACTACTGCCAATCTAGAAACTTAATGTGATCAAATTCACCAAAAAATTTGGGAAGTTTTACCTTAATGTCGGGGCGACGCGGTCCATGGTGCCCAAGGCTCGGTCGGCGTCTGTCCGGTGTGTGCCGGCGGTTTCCGCGGTGCACGGGGCACATCTCTTCCTGGTGTTCCAACTCATACGCCTCATAGTCATCAAATATGTCCCGGGAGTAGTCCGAGGCACTGTCATCGTCATCATCAAGCTCGGATTCGGGATCGTCAGACCGCCTATGTTGTCGGCCTCTTTCCAGACGACGACGACGGGAGCGATCCGAGGAGTAATTCTCATCTCTAGGAGTAAACGTAGGATTATACCTAACGCTGGGGTTGACACGCTTAGGAGGGTAGCCTTCGATTTGAGAGCGAAGGCGATCATGAGGGGTAGACAAGGCGCCCTTACCCTTGCGGTCCAGTGGCCGGCTGGTGGAGGCCGTAGGGTTCAACATTGGGTCAGCCGTGGGCAACCTCATGTCACTCATGGCCCGACGAAGCTGCACAAGCTCGGCATCCTTTGCGGCCAGTTGGCGGTCTTTATCTTCATTCGATGCATGAAGTGCGTCAATTTTCTCATAGGTGGAGTCCATGTGTCCGGGGCTGCGGTGGCCCATAGAAAGAGAGTAGCTTGTCGTAGGAAACTCCATAGTACCTATACGAAGCATACAACACAAGGACTAAGTTGCTCCAAGCAAAAGAACAAGTCCAAGCCAAGTCCTTGTCTCAAAAGTGAACCAAGAAATTTTCCGCTAGACGTACTTATTTTGGTTGCTCGTGAGGAGTGAGAGGCTTGAACGGAAGGCAACAAAGCAAGAATTAGCAAATCAAGTCCCAAACAGTACACAAATTCCCAAGTTCAAGCAGATCAAATCAAGTTTCTTAGAATTAATCACAAGAGAGTTGAAAATATTGCCCTTTTCAATGAGAGTTGCGTAGAGACATGAAAGAAGTGAAGATGGAGTATGGCCGTATGGTGCGTTCTCTTGCCTGTTTTTTTTTTTTGTTTGGCTTCCGTCTTCCCAAACCTTTTTTTTTGTTTGATGGAAGGTGAGAATTGTATTTTTGTTTTTGTTTATACGGCCACACTGTGTTTTTTTGTTTTTTTTGTTTTTATTTGATTTCTAATCAAACAAGAAAGAACCACACAAGTAAGTGCATGAGAAAGAAAAAAGAGACGTATGCAACTATGAGGGAATAAGATCTAACAACTAGTCTAGCAATTAATCCAAAGATGAAGCAAGAAGTAATCAAACAAGTAAACAAGGAAATCAACTTATGCAAATAAGGGGATAAGATATTGCTAGAAGGAGAGTTAAGGAAAATTGAAAGGCAAAGATTACTCTTACTTGAGAATAACCAAAACCAAAAGGAAATTAGGGTAAGCAGGCCGTGATGGATAAGGTGGCCGACGGTGGTGGTGGTGGCGGAACGATGGTGGTGGTGTGGTGGTGTTCACGGCGGTAAGGGATTCCGGCGAGTGGTGGTGGGAAAAAAAATTGGGGATTGTAAGCGGAAAATTGTCAAGGAATCACAATAAGAGAGAAGAAACAAACTTAGCTTGGATAGGCTCTGATGCCAGTTGATGCGAACACACTCCTAAAAGTGTCGTTGCAATCGCAGGATCTTCGTTTCCTCAAGCTTGTAGTTGAATCTCCTCTTGCGTAGCCAAAGAGATGGCTTTCCTATGGCTAAATAGATAGCCAAAACTCGTCCAAAGAGATGAACGTAGGGATCAACGTGATGATCGCGAAATACCGAAGAGACGGTGTTTGATTGCTCGAAGCGATGAGCTACGGGATAGTTAGATCCTGGGGATCGTAGAGAAGATGCAAGGGATTTTGGAAAGGAGTAAAACTCAACTTAATTCTCAAAATCTGCATAACATTATAAACTAGGGTTTGCTAGCTTAAATAACTACGTAGAAATAATAATAAAATAATAATAAGTTTAGAAATAACATGCCGAAGTCGCTAACGCTCGGTCCACATTCCGCGGGCGCGGAAATACTAAAAGATGTGAGCGAAAAAAAAAGTTTTGTAAAAGACGCGATCAACAATAGCCAATCCGTGGTCGTGGCAATGTCTTCCGCGGTCGCGGAAAACGTTCTATAGAGCCATCCGTCAGTGTGATATTCCGCGGTCGCAGGAATGGTTTCCGCCGTCGCGGAAATGCTTCTGTTCTGCTACTCTGCGTCTGGCTCTTCTCGGCGGGGGCGGTTAAGGAGGGACCTCACCCAACCCTTCATAGGTCAAGAGAAGGACCCATTTAGGACTAGATGAACCCGAGTCACTTGCGTAAGCCCGAGAGACTAATGATTGAGTCGCGCGTTCCATTGCCCTTGCGCAAGCTCTTGTTATCGGGCCATTCGAGCGCACTCCCATTGCTTCCTCTTTGTCCTTCGCCGTCATCGAGGGGTTCATGGAGCTATCAAAATGGACTATAATAGTGGATTAGAAGATCTTTAGGGTTGATTCAATTGCTTACTCACGTATAAGATTAACAAATAATAGCATCCTATACCCAAATCATAACCCATTTTGCAAGAATACCTACTTCCTTTAGCTTTTGCAAAAATATCCTAATCAAAATTCTAAACACTGATTTGCATAGGTACACCATTTTAAAAAGGAGTTTACATAAATATCCAAATCTTTTTAGAGTTGCGCGTACATTAGACCTGTCAATCGGGTCGGTCAAGTCAGGTTCGGTTCGGTTATTTCGGGTTCAGTTCGGTTATTTCGGGTTCGGGTTGAGAACGGGTCAGGTCATTTTGCAGTGTAGTTGGTTGGCATATCTCCCATGGAATTGGGAATATGTCAAAGGTCAGGGGTTCGATCCCCCCTGGCAACATCCTGCAATTAAAGCCTAATAGGCCCTTGCAGGTTGGGGTGTATGGGCTGCAGCCCATGGCGTTCTTGGTTGGGCTAGGCCTCGCCAGCCGACATGCTCCGACTGAGGGACTGGCTGGGTGGCTAACAGCCCACAGGACCCAGGTGAGTCCATGGCCTGTGGGGTCCACCAAGAATCGCATCATAAAAGTGCACTTTTATGATGCGATTCTTGGTGGACCCCACAGGCCATGGACTCACCTGGGTCCTGTGGGCTGTTAGCCACCCAGCCAGTCCCTCAGTCGGAGCACGCCGGCTGGCGAGGCCTAGCCCAACCAAGAACGCCATGGGCTGCAGCCCATACACCCCAACCTGCAAGGGCCTATTAGGCTTTAATTACAGGATGTTGCCAGGGGGGATCGAACCCCTGACCTTTGACATATTCCCAATTCCATGGGAGATATGCCAACCAATTGGGCTGCAGCTCAATTGGTGATATGATGGGTATTCCACTGCCCTCATATCAAAGGGTCGAGGGTTCGATTCCCCCCTCCAACATCCTGGGGGATTAACAGGCGTAAGCCTCCCTCCAGGTTGGGGTGCAGGGGCTGCAGCCCTGCTCTGTGATCAGGGCGCCAGCGGTCAGACCGCCGATTGAGGCAGACTGTGGGCTGGGCCGCTGGGTCAGACCGCCGATCGAGGCAGACCATGGGAAGGCGGACCCAGGTGGGCTCGGATCACATCATAAAAGTGCACTTTTATGATGCGATTCTTGGTGGACCCCACAGGCCATGGACTCACCTGGGTCCTGTGGGCTGTTAGCCACCCAGCCAGTCCCTCAGTCGGAGCACGCCGGCTGGCGAGGCCTAGTCCAACCAAGAACGCCATGGGCTGCAGCCCATACACCCCAACCTGCAAGGGCCTATTAGGCTTTAATTGCAGGATGTTGCCAGGGGGGATCGAACCCCTGACCTTTGACATATTCCCAATTCCATGGGAGATATGCCAACCAACTACACTGCAGTGTAGTTGGTTGGCATATCTCCCATGGAATTGGGAATATGTCAAAGGTCAGGGGTTCGATCCCCCCTGGCAACATCCTGCAATTAAAGCCTAATAGGCCCTTGCAGGTTGGGGTGTATGGGCTGCAGCCCATGGCGTTCTTGGTTGGACTAGGCCTCGCCAGCCGGCGTGCTCCGACTGAGGGACTGGCTGGGTGGCTAACAGCCCACAGGACCCAGGTGAGTCCATGGCCTGTGGGGTCCACCAAGAATCGCATCAGTCCAGGTGCAAGGCCATCGCCGACGCCGTGCACTCGCTTGTCGCACACGTCACTGCTAGCCAAGGAAGCCCAGAGACAGAACCCAGACTCGTCGTCCTCGCCACCATTGGCATCGGAGAAACAAGCCCATCGCAGCCAGCACCGGGTGCACCCATTGCTGAGCCCATCGTCGCCGTCGCTTGCCTTGTCTGCGCCCATGCTCCTGCCGCCACCGGGTTTTGACACTTAGAGGTTTATTGCCATAAGTTTTGGCATTGTTTTGAGACATTACTATATTTGGTATTATGCTTTTTTTAGACACTTTCTACTTATAGTTATTTCTATGTTTAGGGTGTGTGCCTTTGCATGCTTGCATGGGCTAGCCCAGTAGGCTCGACTCGGCCCATCCAAGTTCTCGCCTCTAGTATTTAAGTTCAAACATGGTTATTGTTTTGCTCACGTTCAATTTAATCAAGGCTTTAGTAGAGTGTTTATCCTCCTACCCTTGATCGGACGTCATCCTCTATCTTCGCATCCCCTTCACCCGCCGCCGCCGCTATGGCAATCGCTTGAAACTTCAAGCCAAGTCTTCCTTCGCATCTCCCTTCACTCTGTTGTCGATGCTATGGCCAAAGACTTGTCTTTTCAAGTCATCTATCCCCAAACCATCTCACCAACATTTCACCAATCCATCCAAACAATCGCTTCCGCCATCGCAACACCTTTGCCTCACCAATCGCTTCCACCGCACCCACTATCGAACCCAAATCCTTCGTTGTCGCTGTCGCTAGCCTCGCGTGTGACATCCATCTTCGCCTTCGCTATCGCCGATGCCATCGTGCCCAGACACTAGCCCAGTCGATCACTCTTTGCCGCCACCGCAATCGCCTTCGCCATCACCGCCGTTTTCGTTGTCGTGACTCTCAGCCTCGCCGTTGCCGACACCACCCAGACCATCACCACCGGGTTCACCATCGGCCACCATCGTGTCCGATAACCTCTAAAAGCACTGTTCACCGCACCACCAATCTTGTCAACCTTTTGTTCAAGACAACAAGGGTTTGCACCCAAGGATTCCACAGCAGGTTTGACAAGGAAGGAGTTGACTTCTCGCCCAAGACTAGATCCAAGGTGTCACCTTTGACAAGTGTGCTCGTCATCGGAGGCAAGAACACATCAGATAGGCAGTCTTCTACTAGAGGATATGACTCACCTCTTGAAGAAGAAAGAGTTGATCTCTCACAAAGCGATACGACTCACCCTAGGTTAAAGATCAAAAGTTTGATCGATATTACTCACGATCAAGGATAGATTGTTCGATATGACTCACAAACAAGAAGAATTTCTGAGTAAACTAAACTCCATAACTGGTTTTTTATTCAAGATAGACGTGTTTACAATAGGCCTTGGAGGCCTGCTTAAATAGGCTACAAAGACAACCTTTCAACTAGCCTAGATAAGACAACTCTAACTCATGGACTTCGGAGCTTAATAACTTTAATTGTAGACATCCAAATGAGCTACTATTCTGGAATATATCATATAAAGTAGTTAGGAGGGTCTCCACCAAATTTGGTCTAGTTTGCACGTTTGGATCAAAATTGGGCCCATGGATAATGCAAAACTATCATCCTGGCGCGGCGTCGTGTGCATCTTCGATTTGGTGAAGTAGAACCACCGAGCCCATGGCATAATTGCTCGCCACTCCTTGGGTCATATGCCTCTTAAGGTATTCATGATTGACCCTAGGCAGGGTCACATCATCCTCCCCTCCATAAAAAGGATTCGTCCTCGAATCCAAGTGCACTTCAAGAAAAAACTTTAGAGCACACAAAACTGCACAAAGAAAAACAAGGAAATGAGGGACTAAGACGTCTTTAGGGAAAGCAGAGTACGTGTAAGCAAACATGATTAGTTCCATTGAGTATCCATGGATGAATTTCCATGCACAAGTATTTCCCAGCTTCAGCCTAAAGATGTACTTAAGTATAGAACATGAGATGCACATGACATACTTTGCAACAAATGCAATGCATAGGACCATTTTTTTTCATCCAACAAGAATTGTGAATGAGAACAATGATGCACACATGAATGCCTAGTTCTACATGCAAAAACTGAATGCAAGGACTTGTATACATGTTGATCACGAACCAAAGACATCCAACAAGTCATGAATAGAACAAGAGAACTAAGATGTATGCATGAATATCTAGTTTCACATACAAAAACAGATTCATGAATTAGGGATTCTCTAACCCTTGAAAAGAATTCAGTTTGAAGCAAAGGGAAAAGAATAAACTGAGTAGAGTCAAGTGATACTCCCCTAGAATGAGCCTTGGATTGAACATCCTTCTTCTCATGGTCATAAGTTCTCTTGAGTTCGGAAGGCTTATCATCCTTGGCGTCAACCTCTTCTTGGAGTAGGAATGGCAAACATGAAGGAACCATAGATGTTGCATCCATCCATGGAGTAGCCAAAGAGTTGAGTGAACTACGGACAATGATGGGTGGATGTTTGCCTTTTGTAGATGAAAGAGATGGTTCTTCAACTTCCTCCTCCTTTTCTTTTGGCTTTAGCTCATCTTCAATGAGCATAGAAGGCTGACATTATTCGGTTACAAGTGGAGGTTCTTTCTTGAGCTCTCTATTACCAAAGGATTGTTTCACAACTTTCAAGGGTTCAAAGCAACGATTCGGCTGAACCATAGGTGTGGGTGGAGCAACTTTCTTCGCTTCAGTTGGCCTTGGAAGCTCAACATAGGCAGCTTGAACATTTGGCTGAACCCTCATGGATTTATAAATTGGTTTTTGGTCCATAGAAGGCTGCCTTACCAAAATATGAGTATTGCTTGAACTCTTAGGCCATCTTATGGCAGAAGATATCATTTGTTGTTGATGTTCATACACTTGAGAAACAAGTTGAAGGACATCATCTATGGACCGCCCGCTCCCTAAACGATGTTTCTTAACATAGAAAAGAAGGTCAGTGTTCAAACCATGAATGAACTTAGAAAGAATGTACCTTTCGGAGTGGTGACGGTCGGAAAAGAACACAAGTTGGGAAAGCTCTTTGTAGAACGCAAGAGAAGAGAGATTGTCTTGCTTACGATTCTCTAATCTGGAATGGATGCGCATACCATAATCTTGGGGAACAAACGAACTTCTAAGGACAGTTTTGAGGTCCTCGCAAGTGGTGATAGGTGGATTCCCAAAGTGAACACAATCCGCTTCATACTCAATCCACTAATCATACGCATACCCATCAAAGTAGCTAGTGGCAAGAGCCACTCTTTGCTCATCCGTACAGCCATAATGATTGAACACACATTCAGTTTTCCACTCCCAATTCAAGTACTCAATAAAATCGGAAGTGCCATAAAAGGGTTGGAGAGTGAGATCGTCTCCAAGATGATGATCCATGATTTCTTACCTTTTAAAAAAGGTTAGCAAGCACAACAAGGACCATAGCAAATAGGGCAACCTTCAATGGTACTAGCCGAAGCAAAGAATCCAATCACAAGGATCCAGAAAACTATATCAACAATGGATCTTATAGCTAGAACAAAGAAATGCCCAAAAAAATTGATAGAAATTCAGATTACAAGCTCTTCAAAATAGGTAGGCTTAAGGGTCCTAAGAAAACACAATCAAACCACACAAATTCTTGATTGAACCCGAGTGGTTACTTGTTCAAAATCCAAACCAGATCACCACACAAGAAGCTACTAAGCCTCCCGTTGTCCTTAGGTCCGAACTTTAGGTAATTTTTGGGGAAAAAACCTAGCTTGGTCTCTTTTGCTTTAGGGTCCGAATTTTTCTATGTTCCACCTCTTTTTCGTCTTACGCTTATCGTGGAATCCGAGTTTTTCTTGCCCCAATTCTTTTCCTACCAAGTCTATTGTGGCTTACAACAAGAAGAAAACAAGCTTTGTTTGGTTCTATTTTTGTGGGCTTATACGCTCTGTTTCTTTTTTTCTTTTTCATTTTACAAGCAACCGCAGATGTAAACAACAAACAACAAAAAGAAATTCAACCCTCAACCCATAAGTTGTAGGACCTTAGGACAAACAAAGTCGTTCTCGTATCCTATGTGGTTATGGATCAAATTTTTTCACAAGTAATTCACACAAATTCAGCAAGGATTTGATGCAGGAAATAAAGAAAATAAAACAAGCAATTATTGGCTGATTTACTATGGTTGAGTTATGGAACTAGTTCAAGAGTCTTTTTTATTTAATTCAGCAAAGGCAGTCCAAGAAAACCGAGAGTTGTCTTCTCCCTAACAACTCATTCCATAATTCAAACTCAACTCAAGAACACAAACCATAACTGAAGAAAACATCAAAATTCAACTCAGAAATTGAACAAACCGGGCACGAAAACAATGAAGCTTGCAAAACTGGATTTAGATCGACTTAGATCGAAGTTTTTGAGCAAATACCTTGCGTGGCTCTGATACCACATGATTGGATCATGCTTCTAGTGTCCACAGTGCAAGGGATCTGCTCAACTAAGTGCCCAAAAGAAGGAGATGCAAAGGTATTTTCAGGAACTCGACAATCAGTTTTCAAAATTTGGTCATGTCTTCAACGAGGTCGTTCTCCTTGCTCCGGACTCAAAATTGGATGATTTCAAAGCCCAGAGTTATCTCCAGAAGGCTAGATGATATCCTCCAAATTTGAGCATGAATCGATCTAGGAGTCGAAAGATATGGCGAATCTATTGAGGGGTCGCAGAGGGTTCCGCATCAGAGATCAACGAGAGAGTTGTTACGGTTGAAGAACGTGAAAGGGAGATGGATGATGGTTACTGAACTGGTGGAAGGTGTTGGATAGGCAGTCTTCTACTCGAGGATATGACTCACCTCTTGAAGAAGAAAGAGTTGATCTCTCACAAAGGGATACGACTCACCCTAGGTTAAAGATCAAAAGTTTGATCGATATTACTCACGATCAAGGATAGATTGTTCGATATGACTCACAAACAAGAAGAATTTCTGAGTAAACTAAACTCCATAACTGGTTTTGGATTCAAGATAGACGTGTTTACAATAGGCCTTGGAGGCCTGCTTAAATAGGCTACAAAAACAACCTTTCAACTAGCCTAGATAAGACAACTCTAACTCATGGACTTCGGAGCCTAATAACTTTAATTGTAAACATCCAAATGAGCTCATATTCTGTAATATATCATATAAAGTAGTTAGGAGGGTCTCCACCAAATTTGGTCTAGTTTGCACGAGTGGAACAAAATTGGGCCCATGGACAATGCAAGACTATCATCCTGGCGCGGCGTCGTGTACATCTTCGATTTGGTGAAGTAGAACCACCGAGCCCATGGCATAATTGCTCGCCACTCCTTGGGTCATACGCCTCTTAAGGTATTCATGATTGACCCTAGGCAGGGTCACATCAGGAGGTATTCCTCAACTCTGTTGTCAACTTGACACAAAAATCTTTAACTAGTTAAAAATGAACAACAAAAGAAGCTTGAATACTTAGGGCATTTCAGCCAACAAGGCTTGTTCCACTAATGGGCCTCGGGTTGAAGCCCATATGCAAATGGCTCTTCACACCCAATAAGGTAAGTCTAAGGACATAAGGTAAATACTAAAAATAGAAGGGATAAGAGCCAAGGCTCGGATAGGCATGGCTTTGGCTGCGTCGATGTCCACGGTGCTATGGCATGTCATGGCATCAATGTCCTTGATGTCATGGCGTCGAGATGAGTGGCGGCCGGCCAAGTGATGGCATTGGTGAGTGCTCGGCCAAGGTGTTGATGGAGGTCAATGGAGGTTGGCATCCATCAGATATGGATGGTTTATATCCAAAAACCTATGGTGTTCCATGTAACACAGCTTATTACTACATGGCAACCATAAGGAGTGAGTCTTATAATGACAATTAGGGCATGCCCATCTCCCTTTTGTGCTCAATCCTGATAACATTGCATAAGTTGGAAAATCACTTATGGTAAACATTTGCTTTAACATCTGGTTTCTTGAAGCATCACATGTATCTATACCAAACTCCCATAATTCCTGTAAATTCTTCACGCTGCATGTATACATCAATATTTTTTTCCTGGGGATGAAGGACCTGGAATGAGCAACGCAAGCATTAGAAATTCAGACTTCATCGACTTCCATGGTGGTAGGTTGTAATTGTTGAGTATAACTGGCAATGTACTATGTGATACACTCATTGTGCTAAATGGATTAAATCCATCACTAGCTAACCCCAACCTTAAATTTTTTGGATCTTCTTCAAACAATGGATATACTAAGTCAAAGTTCTTCCATGATTCACCATCTGCTTGATGTCTCAAAAGTCCATCCTTTGGGCTCCCATTTGCATGCCATGTCAAGTATTTTGTAGTCTTTGTGCACATAAACAACCTTTGCAACCTTTTCTTGATGGGGAAGTTCCTAAGAACATTTGCTGAAATCCGACGAACCTTACCGGTTATCTCATCTTTCTCATTTTTTTCCACCGAGAAGCCACATTTATGACAAAAGCTTGCTTCAGCACTATCCTCCCAAAACAACATACAATCATTAGGACATGCATCTATCTTGATGTAATCAAGACCTAAGACCTTAAGGACATTCTTGGCTACATTAAAAGAGCTAGGCAACTTTGCCTCAGGTTGCATATCTTTCAAATTTTTCAATAAATCACTGAATGCACCATTAGTCAGCTTATGGTCCCGCTGATAAACGAATAACCGAATTATAAAGGAAAGCCTGGAGAAATTCTTGCAACCTGGATATAATTCTTCTTGGCCCTCTTCTACTAACTTGTAAATTTTTTTAGTGTCTTCATTCGGACCATATCGAAATGTGTCATTCAATAGATCATGGATGTTATTATCGAAGTTATGGATCACCTCATCATCAGCTACCCCTTTAGGACTCATTTCCCTTATTTCTTCATATGGCAGTCGAATAAAACCCTTCACAATCATGTGATTTTTGACAATGTCTCCACGTAACCAGTTTCGCAAACAACAAACTTTACAAGGACATCGAATTTCATCTCCTCGTCCTTTAGACATTGTCAAATTTAAGCCTTAATCAAAAGTGGTTGGCGGCCCACATGGCTTAAATGGGACAACGAATTTCATCAAAACTCAAATTTAAGCCTTGACAACCACTTTTTATTTTAGAGTAAAACTAGAAGTTATTGTGCAACACATTAGTTGTTCATGGTTAATCACACACTTGTTCACATATATAATAACTCATTAAATCAAACATGGACAAAAAAATCCCCACCATCTCTTTAGCCGAAAAATTGAACAAAAAAAAATCAGTTTAGAGAGAATAAGCCACCAGAACACAACCAACACCAACCCTTTTCGTCAATATTTAGCTCAACAGCAAATAAAAACACAAGCAAGCCTTTCCAAAACATCAAAAGACCAAAATTCAAAAAGAAAATGCCTTAAACTGAACTTCATAGGTAACGTGGGAATATATAGACAATTTAGAAAAAAAGAAAGGCATAATGTCAATATCATACCATGGAAACTAAAAATAGACATCATGTCACTTAACTAAGAATAAAATAAAGATCAAAGCTCATGCCTTTTCTAGTCAGCAAATAGGTATAAACCCTTTCCTATAAACAATGATATGCTTGCTGTTTGGTTGGTCCAACGGAACTACCACTTTGAAGTTGATTTGAAGGCCAAAAGTTAAGAAATTTGTTGTGTTTAAGCCGTTGTGTTATGTTGCTTTTGAGTGAGCTAGGTTTCATTTGAAACAGAAACAATTAATTAGTTAACACCTATAAATACCATGAGTGCAAATTAAGGGGAACAATGTTATACCAACTCGACCTTATGTTATACTGATATTTCATAGAAATGATTAAGACAAGCAACAATACCATCAAACAGAGATGCTGCACATTAGTAAAACAGTCCGTAATCAACCAGATAAAAGCAAAAAAAATGCAACCACATCAGTAAAATTGTGCAATTCAACATCCATGAATTATAAAACCCTAACAAAACACAGTAATGGAGAAAATCAAAATTGAGTATGACCTGCTTAATTTAGAGGCCCGCAATGTTGCGTGATTCCAACCGGCAAACTATGAAGCCTAAAAATCTCTGGTTCGTTGGGAAGGCCGGTCGGGCTCGTCGGACCAACAGACTGTAAACGCCGGCAAGTGTTTGCTTAACTAGTGATAGGATCTAGGATCTTAGATGGCTTGGTGTAAGGTTTTGCTCTTCAACATCTCCCAAAGGCAAGGCCTTCGGCTGTGGGTGTATGGTCAGCGCAAGAGGCTCCAATGGTGTCTCCAAGGTGGCAACAAGGGCAGTCCGTGGGTTGGATGGCATGCGGTGAAGTTGACGTTGATGGTGAAGGCGTGAAGGGATAAATATCCTCCTTGTTTGGATACAACTCACCAACAAGAAGAACAAGTTTGGCGGATCTTTGAGATATAACACACTCAAGGAATCACCAATGAAACTCGATCTTACACACGAGTGAAGGAGAGGAAGAAGAGAGCTTTCTCAAGCACTAACTGTATTTTCAATCTCAATTAAATGTGTTCTACATGGAATGACTAGCAGCTGCCTTGCATAGGCAAAACAAAAGAAAATGCCTAAGGAAAGGAATAGTGCGGCGGCCCACTAAGCCTCACAAGGCTTGAATATGAAGTTTAATGTAAAAAACAACTAAACCAATGTCTAAAAATGTCATGAACAAGAAGTACACAAAACATAATTCACGCGCCCAGATACGCCATGAGAAGGTTGAATGGCTCAAGAGGAGCTAGACTTGGAGCTCTGAGGCTTGTGAGTCCCTTCTTGAGCTCTTGACGGAGTTGCTTGGCCCTGGCCCTCGTGATTGAGCCAAAAGGGAGCTCTTCATGTTCTTCATCTTGATCTTGGCTTGGAGACTCTTCTTGGACGCTTGAGCCATCATGGTCATCTAGGCTCTCTTGGTTCTCTTGATGGGACGGGGTCACATCATCCTCTCTCTCTTAAAAGGGATTCGACCTCGAATCCAGCTCGTCAAGGTCTGCATCTTCGTCCACCAAGAAAGGCACCAAATCAGCCACATTGAAGACATCATGAACTCCATAGGATGGAGGTAACTCGAGCTTGTAGGCATTGTCATTGGTCCTCTCAAGCACTTGGAATGGATCATCTCCCCTTGGGTTCTGCTTGGAGTTGCGGAGTGATGGGAAACGCTCCTTCCTCAAATGTACCCAAACCAGATCTCTGGGTTCAAAAAGCACCTCTTTGCGACCCTTGTCAGCTTGTCTCTTGTATTGCACTGTTATCCTCTCAAGTTGCAGCCGGGTCTCTTCATGCAACTTTTTGATCTTCAAAGCTTGGTCAGCACCCTCTTGCTCTCTTGGTCCTTGATGGCATATGGCAAGAGCTCAAGTGGCGTTTTTGGGTAGAGGCCATACACCACTTCAAATGGGGTCTTCTTTGTAGCCGTGTGGACCGACCTATTGTAGGCAAACTCAATGAAGGAGATGCATTATTCCCACCTGTGCAAGTTAGTTTGCAACATAGATCTAAGCAAAGCACCAAGGGTACGATTGACTACCTCAGTTTGTCCATCCGTTTGAGGATGACAAGTAGTAGAAAATAGGAGCTTTGTTCCAAGCTTGGCCCATAGCGTCTTCCAGAAGTAGCTTAGGAACTTCACATCTCGATCTGAAACAATAGACCTAGGAACTCCATGCAATCTCACAACTTGGTCAAAGAAAAGGTTAGCAACATGAGATGCATCATCAGTCTTATGGCATGCAATGAAATGAGCCATTTTGGAGAACTTATCTACTACAACAAAGATGGAGTTCCTCCCTCTCTTAGACCTAGGTAAACCCAAAACAAAGTCCATGAAAATGTCTTCCCAAGGCACCTGAGGTATAGGCAAAGAAGTGTAGAGACCATGAGGTTGGACCTTAGACTTAGCACGCATGCAAGTAGTACATGAAGCACAAAATTTCTCTATAGCCCTAAGCATTCGTGGCCAATAAAAATGTTCTCTAAGAGTATGCATAGTCTTAAGGACCTAAAAATGCCCCATTAGTCCCCTCCCATGAGCTTCTTACACTAATAGTCTCCTAGTAGAACCCTTAGGAATGCACAACTTATGACCCTTAAATAAGAACCCCTCATGCAATTAATATAGGTCTTTGCTACCCATAGACACACATGCAACAAATATATCACAAAAATTAGAATCACATGCATAAAGTTCTTTCATGAATGAAAAGCCAAGTAGTCTAGCATCTAAAAGAGTTAAGAGTGAATACCTCTGGGAGAGTGCATCAGCCACCACATTGTCTTTACCCTTTTTATGCTTGATAACATAAGGAAAAGAGTCAATGAATTCGACCCACTTAGCATGTCTTTTTGTTGAGCTTGTTTTGCCCCTTTAAGTACTTCAATGCTTCATGGTCAGAATGGATCACAAATTCTTTGGGCAACAAGTAGTGTCCACACCTTGAGAACACGAACAAGAGCCATTAATTCCTTATCATAGGTGGGATAATTCAGTTCAGCCCCACCTAACTTCTCACCAAAATAGGCTATTGGCTTGCTCTCTTGCATGAGCACACTTCCTAGGCATATGCCTGACGCATCACATTCTATTTCAAATGTCTTATCAAAGTTCGGCAATGATAGAAGTGGTGCGTGTGTGAGCTTAGACTTAAGAGTGGGAAAGGCCTCTTCTTATGCAGCTTCCCACGTGAAAGCCACACCTTTCTTGGTCAACTCGGTGAGTGGTGTGGCCAAAGTACTAATGTCCCTCATAAAGCGGCGGTAAAAGCCAACCAAGCCTAAGAAGTTGCGAACTTGAGTCATAGTTGTAGGTGTAGGCCATTCATAAATAGCCTTCACCTTCTCTTCATCAACTTTCAAGCCGTCTTTGTACACCACATAGCCAAGAAATACCACATGATCTGAGCAAAAGTGGCACTTCTTGTAGTTGGCATACAACTTCTCTTTCCTTAGGACCTCAAGAACCTTCCTAAGGTGCCTAACATGCTCATGTAGATCATGGCTATACACTAAGATATCATCAAAGTATACAACCACAAACTTACCAAGAAATTACCTTAGGACATGGTTCATGAGCCTCATAAAGGTGCTAGAAGCATTAGTGAGACCAAAAGGCATTACCATTCATTCATATAGCCCATACTTAGTTTTGAAGATTGTTTTCCACTCATCGCCTTTTTTCATGCGAATTTGATGGCAATCACTTTTAAGGTCTATCTTTGAGAACACACTTGCCCCAATCAACTCATCAAGCATGTCATCTAGTCTAGGAATGGGATGGCGATACTTGATAGTAATGGTGTTGATTGCATGACAATCAACTTACATTCTCCAAGAGCCATCCTTCTTAGGAACTAGGATGACGGGGACTATGCAAGGGCTAAGGCTTTCCCTCACATAGCCCTTATCAAGCAAGTCTTGTACTTGATGTTGCAACTCCTTTGTCTTTTCGGGATTGGCCCTATAGGCAGCCCAATTAGGTAGTTGCCCTCGGTATAAAGTCAATTTTATGTTGAATACCTCTTACCGGCGGCAGTCCACTAGGCACTTTCTCTTGAAAGAGGTCATCATACTCAAGCAAAAGTTGAGCAATGGCTGTGGGTAGTCCTCCAAGTTTAGGAGAGGAGAGCAAGGTGTCCTTAAAGATGAATAAAAGACACACCTCACCCCTTTGAGAGCTTGAACAACTTCATTTGGCTTAGCTAAGAGCATATGATTAGAAGCACCCCATTTGCTTCCAATTGCCAGCTTTTTGCTCTTAGTTTGCTCTTTGTTTTGCAAGGACTTCCTTTGCTCCCTAGCCATATGGTCAGCCATAATCTCGTGGGGAGCTAAAGGGTGTAGGGTGATTCTCTTGTCATTCATCAAGAAAGAATACTCATTAGTCCCTCCTTGATGAATGACACCCCTATCAAATTGCCATGGTCTACCTAGGAGGAGATGGCATGCAGTCATGGGTAAGACATCACACATAACTTCATCCTCATATCCCCTTATGGAAAACTGAATGATGGCTTGGTCCTTAACCTTAAGGGGAGTGTTGGAATTCAGCCAACATAGTGTGTAGGGTTGAGGGTGGGGAGTGGTAGATAGATTGAATCTACTTTTCTCTTCTTGGTCAATGATGTTGCAACATGACCCACCATCAACAATGACACTACACACTTTCCCCCCTAATGGTGCACCTTGAGTGTAATATGGTTTCATGCTGAGTAGGCACACTAGGACTCTTCGAGGCAATTAAGGCCTTTTTGACCACAAAGCACTCACCCTCGGCTGCCACCACATGCAATTCCTCTACCCCTTCTTCCTCTTCAACAACCTTTTTTTGACACTCATCCTCGGACTCATAGTCCCCTAGAGTGTTAAGAAGAACTTGCCTTTTAGAGGGGCAGTCCTTAGCAAAGTGCCATCTTCCAAGGCACTTAAAGCACTTGAGATCTCTAGCTCGGCTCTCCCCCTCTTTTTGTGGAGGTTGAGGTTGAGGTTGAGCGTCTCTCTTAGGATGACTTTGTTGGTCAAGCCTAGGCTTTAGGCGCCTTGGTGTGGTTTGGGAACCATTAGCACTAGCTGGAGTCCAAGGCCGTGAACTTGCCACTTGAGGGCGCCTTTGAGGGAGGTTCTTGTATACATGGTTAGTTTAATGAAGAACCTCTTCAATAGGAGTCTCACACACAAAGTGTTGCATGTTCACCACAACCTTAAGGTCCATGTTTAAGCTATTGATGGACTTAGAAATAAGATAGCCCTCGAGGAATCTAAGTCTAGACCTAAAGACCAAAGTCCTTAGCTCCTTATAGAACTCATCCGGGGTCTTACTTCCTATTTTCAATTGCTCAAGCCTAGCATGGACTCGCTCAGTATAATCATCCGGCACAAATTGGTTTCTCAAGGCAGTTTTGAGCTCTTCCCAAGTCTCAATTTGAGGATATCCTCTAAAGCTCCTTTCCTCTTTATCCTCAAGCCACCAATGATATGCAAAGTCCACAAACTTAATGGAAGCAATAGCTACTCTTTGTGCATCAGAGTAGTTATAAAAGTCAAAAATTTGTTCAGTTTTTTGCTCCCAATCTATGTAAACTTTTACCTCACATGTACCTCCAAATGGCTGAACTTCAAGCTTGATGCCATGGTGGTGTGGTCGGCCTTGGTGTTCGCCATAGTCATCTTCAAAAGCCACACTTTAAGCTTGGTATGGCAGCCTTGGCGCTTGAAAGTTGCCACGGCCAAAGCCTCGGCCCGGCATGTTCCTCCTCGGCAACAATGGAGGCACGGGGTTCCTTGAAGGGTAATAGTCATGTTGAGCTTGTTGACCTCTTGCTCCTAAATCTGCATTGTTTGTCCGCAAGGGAGGAAAAGTAGAAACTTTGAAAGTCACAAGGAACTCAGTATTCATACCTTGGCCTTCTCTAGTTGTGGACACAAGTGGCACGTGGGAGGAGGTGGTGTCATGGATGGACAGCCGTGAGAGCTCTTGGGAATAGGCTCTAGAAATGCCTCCTTCTACATGGCAGGAGTTGGATGGGCCTCCTAGTTCTTGAGCTCCACTCAGCCGCAAGCCACCTTGGGATTGCTCCCACTTGGCCTCCATATTCCTCATGAAGGCAGCTTGCTCCTCTCTCAAGGCCTGGATTTGTTGGCGGACCCTTTCATCTGTATCATCCTTGGTGGTTTGGATGGCTTGGAGAAGGGTCTACATGGTGATAGGGGAGTCGACTGGAGTGTCTTTATTGGCAGGAAATTTGTTCCTATCTTGATCGTCCATTTGGATAACCATGACAATGAGACTCAACAAACAACAGCGAAGCACAATAGTCCCCAAAGAACACAAGACTTATCAATGGAACCTAAGCTAGTAAGAGCTTTAAAACTTGATTCAAAAGTCAAGTCTTTCAGCCAAGCAAGCACTCATATTAAGGGTAGGCTTAGGGTTCCTAGACTACTCTTGAACAAAAGAAAACAAGCAAACAAACGACACAAATGAACCTGAAGTACATGTGCAACAACTAAGTCAAGCAACGTCAAAGAAGCTACTAAACTCAATTGCTTTTACAAAGATTACACTTGTTGCAAAAATGACAAGAATCACTTCTTCTAGGGCATTCCCTTTTGTTACTAGGCTGGGTATTTCTGATTTCAACCACTTTTCCTTGAATAATTTCTCTCTTTTTTTTTGACTCTCTCTTGTTAGCTTGAAGTTTTCTTTCTTGCTTGTCATGTCTTGTGTGAGTTGTTCAAATTCAGTTTTTCATGCTTAGTTTCATAGCCTTGCACGAAAGTCCTTGTGTTTTCATGTTGAGCATGTCCTAGGCCTAGACTCTCTCTTGCTAGCTTCAAATTTTCTTGTTTTTCATGTCTTTGTTTTCTGTTTTTCATGCTCAGATTTTTCTTGTTTCCATGCCTTTTTTTCTTGTTTCCATGCTAGTTTAAGTGTTTATTTTTGTGCCTTGTGCCTCCCACCCAACCCCCCCCCCCCCCCCCCCCAAAAAAAAGCAGCCCCAAAAACACACCAAAATCCACTTTCCGGCGACTTCTCCCACCTCCGGCGACCGGACCACCGTGTCTGCCGCCGTCCCACCACCACGCAACACCCAGCCCACCACCACAGACCCCCCACTGCCGGCCACACCCATTGTTTGTTTAATTTGAACCCTTAGCTTGTGCATGTGACTTGAAGCATTTTAGGTAAAGGACCACTTTGCTTTCTCTCTAGCCCTTTTGGATGTCTTAGGTAGTTTAGGTAAGTGCCAAACTTGACCTTGGGCTGACTTGTGTGGGATAGAGTGTTTGAAAGCTACTTATTGTGGGATTCCAAAAAAAGGGGGACTATTAGTGGCAAAACTCCAAACTTCTTTTCCCTCTTCTCCTACTTGTCCCACACCCAAAAAGGGGACTTGTCTTCTAACACCCATGGTGCGAGCCCTAGTGGCTTCTCATACACAAATTCGGTGGCCCACACCCCTCTCTTTTCATAAACTTCCTAGTGGACCTTGATCTTGTCTTGTTTAACAAAAGCCCATTCAAAAGAGACCAACAAAAGGCAAAGGTCCAAATTTAAAAAATAAAAAAACAGAATCGGTGTTCAAAAAAATAAATAAAATATTTACAACACCAAAACAAAGAAAGCCCTTTCAAGACAAGGCCCACTATTCTTTTCCTTTGTTCGGTTGGGTCACTTCCTTGGTGGGCTCTGTCACTGATGAGAGTGGACCCCACGGTCCGAAAGGACCAGGCCCCAGGCCGTAAACCACATGGACCCGTGGGCTGTCAACCCCCAACTAGCCCAGGCGGGGTCACCCCTGGCATAGCCGGTGGGCCTAGCCCACACTCAACAAGCCTGCAAGCCACACACCCCAACCCATTCCCAGGGTGTTAGCCTATGGGAGGATTCCTCTAACCCAAGGCAATGCCACTCTCTTTAATCTTCAACTAACTAGCAAGGATAACAAATAAGGGTTTAAATACTCAAGGGTTTTCCAAGTGGGTTGGTTGCACATGCAGGTGAAAGCCCACACCCAAGGAAAGGCCCAATAACATAAATGAAGACATAAAAAGGGAAAGGGTAAAAGCCTTGAAGGCTTGGCTTGAGGCGCGCGCCTATAATGCCTTGGAGTCGAAGCGTCGGGCGCTTGATTGTCGTGGCATCAAGGCGTCGGGTCTTGGTGGTTGGAGGCTAGGCTCCATCGCCATGGAGGTGCCTTTGATGACCTTGGAGACAAGGCCTTGGCTTGGCTTGATGAGAGCCAACGTGTAACTCATCACTCTCCCCTTCTTGAGGGCAAATTGTCCTCAATTTGTGGTTAGGATCAGGGGGTTCTGAGGGGCACCACGTAGGACTTCCATGGGCGAGCACAATGTTGAAGCAAGTGAGAATGACCTAAGGGGGCTCGCTCCCCTTATTATGCGTGAGCCACTGGGTGAGCACACGTTCATGAACTTTGGGACCTTCCAAGAATGAAGTGAAGCCGTCTATAGGCACCAATGTCATAAGAAGCAAGCCATCATTAGGAACCGGTGGCATATGAGGCAAGTAGGCGTCCATAAGACGGCTTGGAAGAGCTCCCAACGCCATGGTATGTGTACTCCAAGGGGACGCCAAAAAGGCCCTAAGCAAGGTTGTCGCCGACATGGTCCTACAACAAAGCAACTCAGCAACAAAATGTGAGAATATCCTACTCCCCGGGGTGGTTCTACGAAGGGCCCTAGGCACGGTCCAAAAGGGAGATGGGGTCGGTTCATGCGCAGCCCTAATGTGGTAGGTGATGGAAGGGCTTAGGTCCGGTGGCCATATGTGGAAAAGGAAAACAGTGGGCATCCTCAAGGCAATGTGTGAGATCCTACAAGCTAGGGGGTTGACCATGTGGGAGAGATGAACTAGTAGCACCCAAAGAGAATCTCTCCCCTTCTTAGGAGTTGGCCACCCGACTACAAGAGTGAGATACACAACCACCCAATTCCCGGTAGAAGAGGATACAAGAATGCTAGGGTCAGGAGGGCGATACCTAGGATAAATCAATGGGACAAACACCCAAACACGGGGCCACAAACCAAGAGACAAGCTACGGTGAGGTCCTAACGAAAGGGTCCCTAAGGAGGCTAGGTGCGGGGCTATCCTCAAAGGCTCCGTGTCAACCTAAAATACCTTATGCATGAGGTGCCTAGGAAGGGATGTATGGCCAGTCCATAAAGGTCCATAATCAACATGATACTCTGATCGGTACTATTTTGTAGTGCATTTCTAGGGGTTGTTACCAAGTTTGAGGTTCCATTTAAATGAATTTAGTGCACAATTGGAGATTATGGAGTTAGAGCGGAGAAGTGTGATTTTGGTGGTCTGGAGGAGCTAATTGGAGACATCCAGAGGAAGAAGAGTTGACCACCTGAGGAGATGGCAAAATTCCCGAAGGCCGCGACCGCGGCCATCACGTGAGGCGGAGAAGCTTAATTAAATATGCCACGTGAATGCTGGAATTTGGGTGAAGATCGGCCCATGAAGGAAAGGCCCATGAAGGAAAAGCCATGACGGTTGGAGCCCAATTAAAATGAAGCGGCCGCGTGAAGGAAAGCCGAGAATGCGGGAAAGTGAATTAAAAGCTGAAAAGCGGAGAGATGACGTCATGGCAACGTCAGCGCATGTGCTGCTTGCTGATGAATTGGGCCGTGTTGCTGGCATGTGCTGGGTTGGGCCGCTGATACTTAATTGGGCCGGACGAGATGGCTTGCGAGAGGAGGCGAGAAAGCTGCAACGAAGTTGGGCCGAAGCTGGAATGGAGAAGTCGGGCAGCTGCTGGACGAGAAGATGGAGCGAAATTGCGGGATTAATTACCCGGATTTGATTTGCTTATTTTCTTATTATATTTATTATTGTTAATTTATTATTTTACACACTTTTAGAATTAGGTTAAAACAACTTTTAGTTAACCTAGTTGCTACGGAGAAGATAGTTAGATCTAGTTTATTTTCATCGTTGTTTTTCCCTTTTGCTCAGGCAGACAATTGAAGCCTTTGGATTGATTGGATCGTGAGGTTATTCCTTTACTCTTTCTATGATTGTATTAATTTTCTCTCGTGCTTAATCTCATTGATCATATATCGATTCTCCTTGATTTGTTGATTAGGAAATCAATTAGATTGTTAATAGTAGTTCCCTCTAGTCTGACAACCTAGAGAAATTAGTATTATGCTATTGGTTCCCCTTTTCCATACAACCTGTTGAGATTGTTATTGACCATACTACTAAGGATTAAAGGATACTGGTTGAGAATCTAAATCCCTTAGTTTGTGTAGAGAATTAATTACATGCAATTGTATGACTGGTTGCTATACTTGCATGTACCTATCTATTCCTGAACTTCCTATTGCTATTGAATTAGATCTTGAAGGTTAGTAGGGATTTGTTTAATAGTTAGGGTTATCAGGACTGGTTGGACTGGTAACTAATTCAGAACAAGGATTAGGACTTTCATGAGTATTGAGGACTAGGAATAATCAATGATCGATCTATCAATCTGAAGTGTGGATATTTGTTTGGCTGAGTTATTTTTCCAATTTGATTTCAAGTCTTTGTTTTTATTTATTTTGGTTTTAATCAGCAAACCCCCTTGGTTACTTGTTGGTATACAATTACATCATTGGAATAGTATTTGATTCTCTATGGGATTCGACCCTTACTTACCAGACTACATTAGTTAGGTTTGTTTAGGATTATTTTGTTTAAGTGTCATGACAACGCCTATCATACTCCGTGGGCAAAGGGTGCCAAGGAAGCGCTCTAGGTATATTCTTCAAAGGTCCCCGAACAACATGACAAACCTTTTGCAAAGAAAGCCTAGGGGAGGATCTAGGCATGCTCAAGGACAAGGCGGAGAGATGATAGCACGTACCCCCATAATAGGCCCAAAAATCAACATGGCAAAGACGCATAATAAGGGCATTATCATGGTATGGGGTATGCATAATCAACACATGAAGCGTCCTAAGGGTATGCCGAAAGATGGAATATATAAAGCACACAACATACGTAACTAGGAGAGGAAAGGAATGAAGTGAATACATCTCATGCAACAAGGATGGGGAGCTATGAAGCAAACATGAGTATGCCAAATCCAAGGGTATAACAAGCAAGCCTTTTGTATTGCCTAAGGCACTAAAAGCAATAACATGAGAGGTATATGCCATAGGAAGTGTAAGGTCATATGCAAGAGTAGTGGCATCACTCTTCCTAAGCCTAAGTATATGCTTCATGATGCAACAAGTCAAACAATTGTCATACTTAGGCATGTAGGAAATAACAAGCAATAAATAAAACTTCGCCGGCATGAAGTGAGACATGGAACTATAATGCAAACAAGAATGTATAGTCCTAGATGCAAAACAGTGTGTTTTCATAAATAAAGCTCTATCCAAATGTGTAAATGGACATCATGCAAAGTATTACTCAAGGGCATAAAAGGAGAGAAAAGAAGGTACCTCCCTAAATATAGGGGTCATTGGAGTGTCTCCGTTGTAGAGGGTAAGAGCTGGCCTTGGAAGCTTATAAGGCTCGTCATCCATAGCATGGACCTCCTCTTGGAGTGAGAATGGTAAGCAAGAAGGAACAAGAGGTGTGGCATCCATCCAAGGCGTGGCCAAAGAGCTCATGGGGCTGCGAGTGATGATAAGGCGAGGCACCCACTGAGGCGCAACCAAGGCACCCCCAGGCACAGTCATGGCGCCTTGAGGCACAGCCGGGGCACTACAGGGCACAGCCGAGGCGCTTTGAGGCACGATCAAGGCGCGCTGGTTGACAGCCCACAAGACCCAGGTTTACGGCTGAGGGCCCGGTCCATGGCATGTGGGGTCCACCTCGAACCGCATCACTCTCCGATCAAGGGGGCGGCCTCGGCGGCCTCGAGCATGGGTCGGCTCCGGCACATGGAAATCAACCAAAGGGTCCTCCTCCACATGTTCATGAAAGAGCTCATCAAGATCATCAAACGCCTCACGACCTCCATAGGCATCGTCATCCTCATCAAAAGCCCCAAGGCTTCCATAGCCATAGCGAGCATTAGGAGCCTCATCGCCGGTGATGGTGGCCCGGACGGGGCACGAGGAGGCGGCACCGGCCATGTGGGTAGTGGGGCAGTGGCGATGTCGGCCCGACAGCGGCCGAGCATCGTGTTGGCCGTCGGCTTCATTGTGCGCCAGAGGGTGATCATAGTAGGAGGGCTCCCGGGGTGGACCCAAGCTTGCAGCCAAGGCGCGGGCCTCGGATGTCGGGGACGGGTACATGGGTTCCTTGCCCCAATCACCGGCCGAGGGCTCACGGTGCCAATCCACGGGGTTGTGGGAGGGTGCGCCGATGAGGATGGGTGTGGGCAGCGGCGGTGCGATAGGCGGCGCGAACGGGACTGAGGCCGTGGAGAGGCTGGCCATTTGCTGAATGGCGGTGGCATGCGCGGCGGCTAGGCGCTCAATGTCTTGGCGAGCGCGAGCCAACTCGGCTATGACGGCATGCTAGGCAGTGTCGCTATTTTGGGCACGCCGGGCGACAACCTCCGCTAAGAGCCTCTCCTCGGCTAGCCGAGCCTCAAAGGAGTCGGGGGAGATGGTGGAGGAGGAGCTTCGAGGGCTCCGGGTGTCGGCCTCCAATTGGTCTTCCATAGGGGTGTCACCTACAAGGACACAAGCCAAATCCAAGTAACAAGTTCCCACACACTAATCAAAGCAAACAAGTAATCAAGGCAAACAAGTAAGGAAGACGAGGACAAAGGCCAAGGCAACACAAGTATCACAAAGTAGGCTCAAGTAAGGGCAATGGAATGCTAAGGTCGTGTGACTTGAGTACGGTGGACCAAAACACTTCCAAGCAAAGCCCAATGGGATGACTTAGGCTAGCTTTAGTGAATGCCAAAAAGGGCTATGGATGACAAGTGTAAAGAAGAGCCCAATTCGGCTACCCTATGGGCCCAAGGAGAGGTGGAAAGTGGTGACAAGACACAAAGAGGAAAATGGAGAGAGAGAGAGAGAGAGAGGCTTAGTGGCCCATGGTGCCTAGTGAGGGTGAGAGAGCCCACCAAAGAAAGTGGCCCAACCGAACAAGGAAAGGTGTGAGTGGACCTTGTCTTGAAAACTATTTTTTTTTTTTTTGGAATACCGACTCTCTGTTTTTTTTTTGTATTGTTGGGCCTTTGCCTTTTCTTGGTCTCTTGTTTCGAATGGGCTTTTTCTAATCAATGGAAGAGCAAGGTCCACTAGAAATCAAGTGAGTAAAGAGGGAGTGGGGCTACACGGATTCCTTTGAAGAGCAACTAGGGCCGGCACCAAGGGGTTGTGAAGACAATGTCCCATTTTGGATTGTGGGACAAATAGGAGAAGAGGGAAAGGAGGTTGTAGACTTGCCACTAAGATCCCCCTCTTTTTGAAGCCCACAAAAAGAAAGGTTCCAAGCACTCTAACCCACACAAGTCAGCCAATAGTCAATTTTGGCACTTACTCAAACAACCTAAGACAACCAAAAGGCTAAGAAGGAAATCACTCTTGTCCTTTGCCAAATATACCCAAGTCACATGCACAGTCTAAGGGATTCAAATCAAACAAGCAAGGGCAAGGGCTACGGCCGGCAGTGAAGGGGGCGTGGTGGTGGGCTGGGTGGTGCTAGGTGGTGGGACGGCGGCAGACACGATGGTCCGGTCGCCGGAGGTGGAGGAAGTCGTCGGAAGTGATTTTTTTGTGCGTTTTTTAGGGTGGGTTTGGGAGGGACAAACAAGGCAAGCAAAATAACTACTAAACTATCACAATATCAAGCAAAATAAGCATGGAACAAAGAAAAACTGAACATGAGCAACTCACACAACAACATGAAGAACAAGAAAAAATTCAAGCTTAACAAGAGAGAACCTAAGCCTAGAGCATGTTTATCATGGCAACAACAAGGAATCTCATGCAAGCTATGAAAATAATCATGAAAAACTGAATTTGAAAGGGGAAAGAAAAACATAGCTTGGACAATGGCTCTTGATACCAATTGATGAGAATCAAACCCCCAAAGAGGTTCTTCTTCCCAAGAGAGAGTAGATCGTGTCCAAAGCTTGTTCCTTCTCCTTCCTAAGCTTGATAGATCTTCAAGTGAGTGTGAGGAAGGACCACGGCCGAGAGGAATGAAGATGGGGACGAGGGGGTTGTCGGCGGTCCTTGGGTGCACGGCCAAGGGAACCTGATGCGGGGTCAGCCGTGGGGTGCCCGATCTTGACGCCAAGAAAATCGATTGAGGGAGAAGAAGAGAAGAAACAACAAAAGAAGTTAGAAATCTGATATGAACAAAGATAAACAAGAGGGACATAGGGAGAATCGAGAGATGCAATGGAGAAACCCTTGGAGCTCGGAAGACAACAAGAACCAAACCAAATGCACCACCAACCCTTCCTTCTACAATCTCACACAACGATGGACGTATCCAAAGAGCACAAGAAGGATTCTTGTGAAGCCTACGAGCACCAACCCTATGGAGGAGATTGACACAAGCAAGGGCAGCCAAGCAAGATCGAAACAACCATGGAGAAAACTCCCAAGGAGCTCTCGTTTTTCATGTGCAAAGCAACATTAGATTTCAGCAAAAAGTCCCCCAAGATGACAACAAAATGACCTTAAATACTACCTAGAGTCACGGCCCAAACAAGCCCACAAAGGCCCAAATAAAAGCATCCTAAAGTAGTCTTAAAAACACACTTAAAACAAACAAACAAAGCTATTGTTCAGCTAGCTCCATGCCCCACCCCTCTTGTGCTCCACGTTCATGATAGCTCCAGCCAAGAACTCGGCCGAGTTCTGGACCGAGTCAGGGTCTGGTCCGAGTGGTCGTGTGGCCCTCATCCTCCCTCAAATGGCTTGGCTTGAAAGGTCACCAAGGTCCTTAGCATAGGCTCGGTGAAGTCCTCGACTAGGGTGGGTTCCCTTGAGACGTGAAGGCTTGCCAAGTTCTCTAGCTCCTCTTGCATGCGCTTGGCTTGAGCTCTTGTGAGTGGACCATCTTCCCTTGTGTGCACCTTAGGTGAAGCCTCGGATCCTCTTGCATGCGCTTGGCTTGAGCTCTTGTGAGTGGACCATTTTCCCTTGTGTGCACCTTAGGTGAAGCCTCGGATGCTCCCGCATCATTCTCCCCTTCTTGGAAAGGATTCGACCCCGAATCCAGCTTGTATGCATTGTACTTCGCCTTTTGTAGTAGCTTGGTCCTTGTACGTTCATGCAATTCCCAAATGCACTCCACCAAGGAATGAACCAAATCAACCACATTAAGGACACCATGATCTTCGGGCTCAAAGGGCACTTCTTCGGATTTCAGCTTTGAGTAGATCACACACTTCACTTCTTGACCTGAAATCAAAGCACTAGAAACTCCATGCAACTCCACAACTTGGTCAATAAAAGGGTTAGTCACATAAGAGGCATTATGAAGTTTAGGGCATGCAATGAATTCAGCTTGCTTAGAGGGCTTAGTCATAACAACAATGGCAAAATAAGGCCCTCTAGCACGTCCATACAATTGTAAGAATGTAAGCACAAATCTTCCAATGACTACATGATATCCAAGCATGCATGCACACATTATTCCACTCTTCTTCCTAGCCCTATGTACATGCTTAGTGATGCAAGGATCAATATAACACACATGTATGAACATAATGATCATATTATAAACAAGATGTTTTCCACAAGACATGTATTGTGTTAAAGAACTTTGATGCATACATGAGTATCTAGTTTTAAATGCAATGACTGATTTCTTCATGTGTATTGTCCTATATGGAATGATATGCTCATTTTCAAACTCAAGAGATGGAATTGAAAAGGTGGAGATGAGTGATACTTCCCTTGCATTAGTCTCCATTGACACATCCTTCTCTTCTCGGTTAAAAACTGATTTCTTGGCTTCAACCTCTTCTTGGAGTAGGAAGGGCAAGCTTGAAGGAACCATGTAGGTCAAGTCCGTCCATGGGGTAGCCAAATATTTGAATGAACTACGCACAATGATGGGCGAACGATTGACTCTTGTACTAGGAAGAGATGGTGCTTCAATTTCCCCCTAGCCGGCGCTCCTAGAGTGGAAGGCTGATTTTCCTCTAGTAAGGAATCATTGCAAGAACTCAGCGGAACCATACTCCCTTTGGGGGCATTAGGAGCGCCGGCTGGGGGCCTTAGGCTTGGCGTGGAGGGGCTTGGTTGAGCACTCCGCCTTGGCTCCAAATGAGGACATGAGAAGGTTCCCTTGTCCTTTCCATGTGGGGAGTCTTTGCCATATGGTTGATAGCCTTGGTTTTGGCTACCACTTCTCCAAGAGTTTGGTTGGCCACTTGAACCTCTTCCTCCTTGATTCCTAGCCTTAGTTTTTCTCTCAACTTTGGTGGCTAAGTGCAGCAATGGTAGTGTTGAGGCACAAAGCGAGCTCTCATCAAGGCCTTCATTTGCTTCCAAGTAGTCACGGCTGCATCTAAGGTTCTTCTCCTTTCTTTCACAAGATTATCCCACCATATTAGTGCATAACCATTGAATTCAAGGGCGGCGAGTTATACCTTTTTATGCTCGGGAAAGTTGTGACAACTCCATACTTGTTCAATCTTGGTCTCCCATTCCATGTAGACATACGGATCACATTTGCCTTCAAAAGATGGGATCTTCACCTTGATCTTGCAAATGCCATTTTGCTCTTGTTTTAGGCCTCTCCTTCCTTGGAAGCCTCGATGTGGCACTTGCTCCCATTCTTCATCTTCTAGCTCCTCTTCATAGACACACCTTGGTTCCTCATGGTAGGCACATCTTGGAATTCCCTGAAATCCATTAAAACGGTTAGGAGCATTAGGCTTATCTCTGCGCCGGGGGAAGTTGGTGGCTATGGGCACTCGGCGCGTCTCTTGGGGCACGGCGTTGGAGGGGCCTCCCGGCTCAGTTTGGGTGCCAAGAGGCACGGCTGTGGGCTCGGGCACTCTTGTCTCCAATGCTACCATTCGATTGGACAAGATAGCAATGTTGTCCGACATTGCCTTAAGCATGTTGAACAACTCGGGTGACACGGTGTCGGACCCTCCTTCATGTGATGGACTTCCTGACATGATCAATAAACTCCAAGAAACAAGTTAGAGTTAGTGAAATCAAACATCCTCACAAGTGTTTACTCTCGTGTGTTTGATCGCTCACTCTCTTATTGATGTCGATGCATGCTTATAGACAATAATCTGCCTTGAGTGGATCAAAAACTTCACGTGGAATTGGTGAACTTAGACAACACAAGCCAATGTGGATTAGCTCTTGGACTTTAAGATAATGGGCAATTCAGTTTGGTTGAGCTAAGATATATGTTTGGAAGCTTGGAAATGAGCTCAATGAAGGCACACAATTGGCTCAAGCACGGCTGAACACAAAAGGGAATGAAACAACAAACCAACACACAACAAGGAAGCACACGGCTGAGATCAAAACAATCAAGAAAAGAAGACACAATGACAAGTGTTTAGGAGACTCAACAAAGCAATGTCATAACTAGCTTGCATTACCAATACTCATGAACTTGTGAACAATTGCCAATGATATGAAATGGGCTTAGGCTAGGTGAGTATGATATCAAGCTTGGGATGAGGGTTGTAGAGATCAATAAACACTTGAAGAGATCAATGTAAGAGCAACAACAATCACATACACAATGCATGCACACTTGTCTTCCTTCTTCTTCTTTTTTGAATTCTGTTTTTCTTTTTCTCTTTTCAGATATTCTGATATTCCCTTCTCTCTTTTTTGTAGACAAAAACGTGCAGCAACAAATGGGACAAGATAGGCTGCTCTTCTTTTGACTTTGGCCTTGGACTTTGGAAGAAAAGAAGGCTGAATTGTGTGGATAACTAGAGAGGGACGAAAAAGTAGAGGAGAGAAAGAGGTTTGAATGTTTACTACTTATATCTCCCTTCTTTGGAAACCCCACAAGGCTGCTATGGGTCAAGCTTGGCACTTTCCCAAACTACCCAAGACAACCAAAAAGTGCTAGAGGGAAAGCAATGTGTTTCTTTGCCAAAAATGTTCCAAGTCACATGCACAAGTTAAGGGTTTCAAACTTGAACAAGCATGGGCATGGTCGGCTGGGGGGTTCTGTAGTGGTGGGTTGGGTGTTGCTAGGTGGTGGCACGGCGGCAGACAAGGCGGCGGAAGGGTGTTCCGGTCGCCGAAGCAAAAAAAAAATTGTTTTGTTTTTGGGGTTAGAGCTGGCGTTTTTGTGGGCTTGGAGCTGGCTTTTGTGGGGCGGCGGTTTGGGTGGTGGTGGCTGAGATGTTGGTGGTAACAAGCAAAGTCCACAAATACACAAGCACAAGCAAGACAAACTAGAAACAACAAAGCAAGAAAACACAAGAAGAAATGGAAAGAAGACTCAAAGGAGCTAACCGAAAGGTGGCTCGGCTAAGGTGGTTCGGCTGAGGTGGTGGTTGGCGTCTAACCGGAGCTCTGATACCAATTTGATGAAGGGTCAGCCGCGGGGTGCCCGATCTTGACGCCAAGAGACTCGATTGAGGGAGAAGAAGAGAAGAAACAACAAAAGAAGTTAGAAATCTGAAATGAACAAAGATAAATAAGAGGGATATAGGAAGAACCGAGAGATGCAATGGAGAAACCCTTGGAGCTCGGAAGACAACAAGAACCAAACCAAATGCACCACCAACCCTTCCTTCTACAATCTCACACAACGATGAACGTATCCAAAGAGCACGAGAAGGATTCTTGTGAAGCCTACAAGCACCAACCCTATGAAGGAGATTGACACAAGCAAGGGCAGCCAAGCAAGATCGAAACAACCATGGATAAAACTCCCTAGGAGCTCTCGTTTTTCATGTGCAAAGCAACATTAGATTTCAGCAAAAATTCCCCCAAGATGACAACAAAATGACCTTAAATACTACCTAGAGTCACGGCCCAAACAAGCCCACAAAGGCCCAAATAAAAGCATCCTAAAGTAGTCTTAAAAACACACTTAAAACAACACAAAGAAAGCTATTGTTCAGCTAGCTCCATGCCCCCCCCCCCCCCCCCTCTTGTGCTCCACGTTCATGATAGCTCCAGCCAAGAACTCGGCCGAGTTCTGGACCGAGTCAGGGTCTGGTCCGAGTGGTCGTGTGGCCCTCATCCTCCCTCAAATGGCTTGGCTTGAAAGGTCACCAAGGTCCTTAGCATAGGCTCGGTGAAGTCCTCAACTAGGGTGGGTTCCCTTGAGACGTGAAGGCTTGCCAAGTTCTCTAGCTCCTCTTGCATGCGCTTGGCTTGAGCTCTTGTGAGTGGACCATCTTCCCTTGTGTGCACCTTAGGTGAAGCCTCGGATCCTCTTGCATGCGCTTGGCTTGAGCTCTTGTGAGTGGACCATTTTCCCTTGTGTGCATCTTAGGTGAAGCCTCGGATGCTCCCGCGGCTGACCCCGCATCAGAACCTCTCCTAGAGGTTCCTTGGCTTGTTCGGACTTGGATCCAAGAAGAAGAGTGAGTTTTCTTTGTGAGGAGATGAGATTGAAGAAAGGAGGTGCAAGAGAGTTGAAATCTTGGAGTGATACAAGTAAGTGGCGGCCTAGAGGGAGATAAACTCAACCTTAGGCTATGTCACTTATATATTCTTCACTAGTTAGAAAATGAAGGCATTACAAGCTTTACAAGGGGATAAAAGTCATAGGCTTGGTGGATGGCGCGCGCTGATGAGTGCTAACCACCCATAAACAAGGAGTCAAGACCTTGACTACCAAGACGCCGGCGCATCAATGCCACAACACTCAAGCATCGACAATGCTTTGATTCCAAGGCATTTATGTGCACGTCTATATCCAAGCCTTATGGCTTATATCCGCTTTGTATTGTTGGTTATTTAGTTTCATTAGTCTAGTCTTGCCTTAGTGAGTGTGAAGAGTCATTTACACATGGGCTTCAACTCACTAAGGCCCATTAAAAGCTTTCCCTTGTTGGCTTGATGCCATGACTATTTAAAGCCAAATTTAGCTTCCTTGTTCATTTAGTGAAGAATATAGAAGTGGCATAGCCTAAGGTTGAGTTTATCTCCCTTTAGGCCGCCACTTACTTCTATCACTCCAAACTTTCAACCCTCTTGCATCTTCTTTCTTCAATCTCATCTTATCTCATCTCAAAGTGAACTCGTTCAACATCTTGGATCCAAGTCCGACCAAGCCAAGGAACCTCTAAGAGAGGTTCCCTTGGCCATGAACCCAAGGACCGCCGACAACCCCCTCGTTCCCATCCTCATCCCTCTCGGCCGTGGTCCTCCCTCACACTCCATTGAAGATCTAGCAGGCTTAGGAAGGAGAAGGAACAAGCCTTGGACACGATCTACTCTCTCTTGGGAAGAAGAACCTCTTTGGGGGTTTGATTCTCATCACGCGCCTTGATGCCTTGGAGTCGAAGCCACGGGGCTTGATTGTCGTGGCATGGAGGCGTCGGCGCCATGGCTAGTCCGAGGTGAGGCACAATAGTTATATTGGCCCAAGGCCGGAATGCTCGCCTTGGCTCGGACTTGTGATGGCTCGGTGGACTAGGCCATAGCTCGGGCTCGGGCCCTAGTCACTGGGCCTTGAATTCCCTTGTCGATGGGTGTTTGGCACTCATCAACTATCATCTATCAACTCAAAAACCTCCAAATCTTCACATCTCTTCCTCTCAATCTCATCTTCCCACAAAGCAAACTCACTCACACCCTTGGAATCAAGTCGTCCTAGCCAAGGAACCTCTAAGAGAGGTTCCCTTGGCCGTGAACCCAAGAGCCGTCGGCCTCCCTCGTGTTCCCCATCGGTTGTGGGTCTCCTCGGCAGCCCATCGGCTCTTCCCCTTTCCTCTCGGCCGTGACCATCCCTCGAGCTCCATTGGAGGCGAAGCTAGCATAGGAAGGAAGGAGAAGGCGAGCTTGGACACGATCTAGTCCTCCTAGGGAAGAAAGGTCCCATTGGTGACCTTGATTCTCATCAGTTGTGGTCGGTTGGATCAATGAGGAACACCGAATTTTGGTGGATAAGGCCGCTGATGTTGTCATACACCTAGGAGACTACACGGATGTTGTGACTTGCGTGATTATGTCTAGGAAGCCCAATGCATTGATTTTGGGCCAGCCATGGCAGTTTGATCATAATGAGTTGCATGAATGGAGGAACAACCGTCATCACTTGATCCGGGATCAAAGGTGGCACGTGTTTGAGCCTATGAGTAGTAATGAGTTGAAGAGGGCCAATGAGATGGCTCATCAAATGATACAACGGCTGAAGAAGGCAGAAATTGGCACCAAGTGTAAGATGCCCCACGAGATGTGTGCACTGTCAAAATCAGCTAAGAATGCCCTTCTATGCTTTAAAGTTTATTGTCCTCTCATGCCTATATGTTATGTTTATAGTAGGGTGTATTCCTTATGCATGCAACATGTATTGGGAGGGTATTAGGGCATATTATTTTCATGTTTGGGTATGAAGGATAGGCTGCGGATTAAGAAGGGGAGTCCCCTCACATTTGTTTTCATGCATAATGGGCGGGTTGATGCACTTAAGCATTGGCTGCGAGAGAGTGACTATGTAGGGTGGCTTGAAGGTCTAGAGTTCTATGTGTTTGCAAGAAGACCTTATGCAGATTCGGGGTCAAATCTTCCTCAAGAAGGGGAGGATGATGTGATTATGAATCCCATCCAAGGCATTTGATGAGAATCAAACACCCAAGAGGAGGTTCTTCCTTCTTGAGTTTGCTAGACCTCCAATGGTGCTTGGGAGAGGCTCAAGGTCGGGTGAAGGCTGGACTCATTGAGGGGTTGACGAGAGGAAGTGTGGCTGGCGGCGAAAGAGGTGTGGAGGCCGGCCCTTGCTAGGGCTGGCCGGAGGCGCGCGGCTGCGTGGCCAAGGGAACCTCCCTTAGAGGTTCCTTGGCAAGGGGGATCTTAGAGCTAACAAAATTAGTGAGTTTGCTTGAGAGTAAATGAGTTGAGAGGGAGAGAAGAAGAGATTTGGAAGCTTGAGTTGATAGAAGTAAGTGGAAGGCCTTAGGGAGATATACTCAACCTAAGGGAATTATCCACTTCTATATTCTTCAACTAATGAACAAAGAAAGCCAATGATGGCTTAAATAGTTTAGGGTTATAGGTGGACTAGGAGATAAAATTTCGAATGTCCCTGATACCGAATAAAAGATCAAAATTACTGTAACTAGAACCATTACTCCAACTACGAATGTTTTTTTCTGTATAATCTAGACTCGTATTTTCACTGATACTGTTATTGTCAATAGGATCAAGACTGCCCATTGATTTACTTAGCCCACACCTATGTTGGAACTCCTCCTTAGACAACATCGAATTAAACCACCAAACTTCCATATAGCTTTCTTGCCCCCTATTTGCATGAAAAAAAGAGCCCATGTGCAAATGGGTCCACACGCCCAAAATAGAAAGACATTTACAAAATTAATTAACTAAAGGGGAAAGGGGATAAAAGCCATAAGGGCTTGGATAGAGGCGGGCGCTTGCATGCCTTGGAATCGAAGCATCGGATGCTTGAGTGTCGTGGCATTGAGGTGTCGACGCCTTGGTGGTCAAGGCCTTGGCTCCTCCAAGGTGAGGCACTCATCACTGGGACTCATCACTCTACCCTTCTTAGCTTCGAAGCATCCTCGCTTCGAGGGTGTAGGAAGTCCGAGATGTGGAGAAAGTGTGGTAACGCGTCTCCCCTTCTTAAAGGTGAAGGTGGAGTGAGGGAGACCGCCACTAACACAAAGAAGCACGAGCATACAAGAGCCATCGGGCGGCTCCTTGGGCACAACAAGATGTGATGGCATTGATGTCGTGTAGCCCTCGGGAAGCTTCGCCATATAAGCATCATCGACGAGCCACTTGATCACTTGGTAGGCGTCATGGCCGTATGAGCGAGTTTTGGAGCGGCGCCGGGCTGGAATCCGTGCAAACGGTGGAGGCATGTTCGCCAATGTCCTAGGACAAGCAACGGAAAGCTCAGCCAATGGTGTGATTGGGCCCTAAGGATGGCTGATGGAGGACCATCTACAACCCAACCACCATCCGGGCCCATGACTAGGAGCCGAGCTCGTCAACTCCAAGATGAGCTAGCTAAGCTTGCACACCAAGTCCCGGAGGAGGTTGTCACGGCCACACCTAAGGCCTACTTGTTGACGATGGCTTATAATGGTTGAGTGTATGGCTTGTGTACACCTTCCATTCTTCCTCACTTTCCTCTTTTAGTATGTTTCCAGCCGTATGGGCTATGATACATTAGTAGACTCGGTTTACTTGTTTTAATTCCGGTTTTAGCGTTTTAGGGCCGGTTCACTTAGGAACTATTTAAGCCCTTTGTTATTTCCTTTTTCGGTAACAAACAACTTATTGAAGAATACATTTCTAAGTTAGAAACTTCCCCAAAGAGAGAGTTTCGTGTTTGTTCAATCTAAGCTACGCCTTGGTCGAGTTGTGAAGCATCAATTCCTTTCGAGTTGTTGATCCAAGACGACACAAGACATCCTCTTTGTGCTCTTGAGGATTCGTCCTCCTTTGTGTGAAGTTGTAGAAGGCGAGGTCTTTAGCTTTAGGCGTGGTTGTTCTTGACTCATTCGAGCCAAGGGTTTCCACTTCCGGGTTATTGGTTTCTTCTTACTCATCTTGTCCATTTCTTCTTTCTTCCGCCAATTCTCACATTGTTTTTGTTGTTTCTTGTTCTTAGAGTTGTTGTGCATCAAGATCGGGCCATCCTACGGCTTACCCCGTATCAATGGCTCTAAGCAAGGCATCGGGGTGGAGAGGGCGACTAGTGTCAAGGATAAAGTTCGTCCCAAAATTCAGCCACCAAATGCTCCAAAAACCACTCACTAATGTAGGATCCCAAGCCAAGATAATAGCACGAGGGATTTCATGGAAAATTGCCTCGGTGTCAAATGTAAGGATAGCTAGCTCGGTTGTAGGGTACGGGAGTGGAAAAGGAATGCCAAGACCTATCCTAGGGGGGTTCTTGCCCAACACACAAATGGAATCCCTCCCCTTCTTAAACATGTGCAATCCGGTTGGAAAAACTGTGGCTAGGTCTTCCCAAGGAGTGGATGGGAGAGATGCGGGTGTGTAAAGGCCGGGAGGGTGGAACCTATGCAAAGGAGGGGCACGTGTAGGTCCAAAGGCATAATCCTCGAAAGTCGCCATGGGTGTTGTATTCCCAAACGCTCTACAGGACTCATTGGCATCCTCAATCAACAAAATCCTAAAGGAGGCTCTAAGAACACAAAGCTCACCCTCTCGGATAAGGAAAACATCATCCCAAGAATGTCCCCCAAGGTCACCCAAAGTTGCACACGCCGATAAGAGAGGGCTAAGGAGGGTCTCGGGGCATGAGAAGACAAAGAAATGGCAATCATAAAAGTGTGAGCATGACAAGGAGAGGGGAGCACATACCTCGGAGATAAGATGTTGGCAATCTTGTCTCGGTCCTTCTTGTACCGGCCATCAAAAGGAGAAGGCTCCACAAGGGCCACCCTACGTGAATGGCGCCAGCCAAGGGATGCATGTAACTTCAAGAGGACAAGAACCTCATGATGGCCGTGGGGTGAGAGCTCCTTGAATGGTGAGTTGAGGAGGCGCCGGCCTCCTTGGGAGCTTGGCAATTGCGAGGCCCCAAGCGGCAATGAAGGCTTCAGCCAAGGTGGAAGCAAGGCGCAAGCCTCCTTCGGTAGGGCAGCCATGGGGCGCTGGCCACCAAAGGAGATGCAAGAGAGTTGAAAGCTTAGAGTGATAGAAGTAAGTGGCGGCCTAGAGGGAGATAAACTCAACCTTAGGCTATTCCACTTCTATATTCTTCACTAATGAGCAAAGATGACAATGAGGAGTTTAAATACTCTACGGTTTTCCAAGTGGGCTGGCTGCACATGCAAGTAAAAGCCCACACCCAAGGAAAGGCCCAATAACATAAATGAAGACATAAAAAGGGAAAGGGTAAAAGCCTTGAAGGCTTGGCTTGAGGCGTGCGCCTAGAATGCTTTAGAGTCAAAGCGTCGGGCGCTTGATTGTCATGGCATCTAGGCGTCGGGTCTTGGTGGCTGGAGGCTAGGCTCCATCGCCATGGAGGTGCCTTGGTGACCTTGGAGACGAGGCCTTGGCTTGGCTTGATGAGGGCCAAGGTGGAACTCATCACTCTCCCCTTCTTGAGGGCAAATTGTCCTCAATTTGTGGCTAGGATCGGGGGTTTCTGAGGGGCACCATGTAGGGCTTCCATGGGCGAGCACAAAGTGGAAGCAAGTGAGAATGACCCAAGGGGGCTTGCTCCCCTTCTTATGCATGAGCCATTGGGTGAGCGCCTGATCATGAACTTCGGGACCGTCCATGAATGGAGTGAAGACGTCTATAGGCACCAATGTCACAAGAAGCAAGCCATCATTAGGAACCGGTGGCACATGAGGCAAATCGCCATCCATAAGACGGATTGGAAGAGCTCCCAACGCCATGGTATGTGTACTCCAAGGAGGTGCCAACAAGGCCCTAAGCAAGGTAGCCGCCGACATGGTCCTACAACAAAGCAACTCAACAACAAAATGTGAGAATATCCTATGCCCCGGGGTGGTTCTACGAAGGGCCCTAGGCACGGTCCAAAAGGGAAATGGGGTCGGTTCATGTGCAGCCCTAATGTGGTAGGTAATGGGAGGGATTACGTCCGATGGCCATATGTGGAAAAGGAAAATAGTGGGCATCCTCAAGGCAATGTGTGAGAGCCGAGACAAGCTAGGGGATTGGCCATGTGGGGGAGATGAACTAGTAGCACCCAAAGAGAAACTCTCCCCTTCTTTGGAGTTGGCCACCCGACTACAAGAGTGAGATACACAACCACCCAATTCCTGGTATAAGAGGATACACGAATGCTAGGGTCAGGAGGGGAATACCTAGGATAAATCAATGGGACAAACACCCAAGCACGGGGCCACCAACCAAGAGACAAGTGGAGGTGAGGTCCTAATGAAAGGGTCCCTAAGGAGGCTATGTGTGGGGCTATCCTCAAAGGCTCTGTGTCAACCTGGAATACCTTATACATGAGGCGCCTAGGAAGGGGTGTATGGCCAGTCCATAAAGGTCCATAATCAACATGATACTCCGTAGGCAAGGGGTTCCAAGGAAGCGCTCTAGGTATAAACCTCAAAGGGCCCCGAACAACATGACAATCCTTTTGCAAAGAAAGCCTAGGGGAGGATCTAGGCATGCTCAAGGACAAGGTGGAGAGATGGCAGCCCGTACCCCCATAATAGGCCAAATCAACATTGCAAAGACGCATAATAAGGGCATTATCATGGTATGGGGTACGCATAATCAACACATGAAGCGTCCTAAAGGTATGCCGAAAGATGGAATATGCAAAGCACACAACATACGTAACTAGGAGAGGAAATGAATGAAGTGAACACATCTCATGCAACAAGGATGTGGAGCTATGAAGCAAACATGAGTATGCCAAATCCAAGGGTATAACATGCAAGCCTTTTGTATTGCCTAAGGCACTAAATGCAATAACATGAGAGGTATATGCCATAGGAAGTGTAAGGTCATATGCAAGAGTAGTGGCATCACTCTTCCTAAGCCTAAGTATATGCTTCATGATGCAACAAGTCAAACAATTATCATACTTAGGCATGTAGGAAATAACAAGCAATAAGTGAAACTTCGCTGGCATGAATTGAGACATGGAACTATAATGCAAACAAGAATGTGTAGTCCTAGATGCAAAATAGTGTGTCTTCATAAATAAAGCTCTATCCAAATGTGTAAATGGATACTCATGCAAGGTATCACTCAAGGGCATAAAAGGAGAGACAAAAGAAGGTACCTCCCTAAATATAGGGGTCATTGGAGCGTCTCCGTTGTAGAGGTTAAGAGCTGGCCTTGGAAGCTTGTAAGGTTCGTCATCCATAGCATGGACCTCCTCTTGGAGTGAAAATGGCAAGCAAGAAGGAACAAGAGGTGTGGCATCCATCCAAGGCATGTCCAAAGAGCTCATGGAGCTGCGAGTGATGATAGGGCGAGGTACCCACTGAGGCGCAACCAAGGCACCCCCAAGCGCGGTCATGGCTCCTTGAGGCGCAGCAGGGGTGCTACACAGCGCAGCCGAGGCGCTTTGAGGCACGGCCAAGGCGCGCTGGGGCTCGGACAAGGCGCGCTAAGGCTCAGGCAGGGTGTAATGGCGCGACACAGATGAGGCATCGTGAGGAGCGGCTGAGGCCGTAAGGCGCGCGCCCGAGTCAATGTCAAACGCGGCCAAAGGAGGCTGAGGCGCATGCAAGGGTACTTGAGGCGTGACCAAGGCACAGGGAGGCTCTTTCAAGGCAAGCTGAGGCGCGGCCATAGAACAAGAAGGCACAACTGAAACGATCTGAGGTGCGACCAAGGCATGTTGAGGCGCGCCAAGTGCAGTGATGTTGTGGGCCTCTTCCCAAGGAGCAACCACGTCAATAGTAGCCTCTCCGTGGGCTTCATGGTCGGAGATGTGGTGGTTGAGCATCGGGAAGGCACGTTCACATGCACTTGGGCTGGCTAGCGTGGATCTCGGGGCATAGTGGTGAGCCATGACATAGACGAGCTGGGCCCAAGTTTGGATGGGCGGGAAGCCTCCGAGACGTAGGGACTCTCGCACCTTTGGCCACCACGTACGGGCATAGTTGGTGAAGTACCAAGTGGCGATGCACACCTCCTCGCGAACATCATAACCCGAGCGGCCAAAGACATAGCGTATGTGGCGCTCCCATGCCAAGAACTCGGCACCACCGTCGTTGCAACCGGTGAAGGAGTAGAAGGACACCCCTACACCATGGCGGTCTAGCGGGGGTTGGGGCTGGCCTTGGGCGCGAGCATAGTCTCAGTGGCTCTCATCCGCCCAATCCTCATCTTCAAGGGTGTCGAGGTATTCGCCATATGGGTCTTCCTCATCATAGTGGTGGCTGAACGCATAAGCGGTTGCGGGCCTACGGACGGCGCATGGATAAGGACCCCTATACAAGGATGTGGGGTCACGAGTGTGGCGTCGTGGGCGCCGTTCCGGCAGCAGTCGAGCGAGATAAGGCCAATAAGGCACGTATGGCCATCGGCGTGGCGGTGGGCGCGGGGAGGTGGCAGCCAATCCGAGTCATGGCGGTCGAGCGGGCGTCGGGGCTGGCTCTGGGTGCGATCATATCCCCGGTGGGTCACATCCTCCCAAGCCTCCTCTTTAAAGGTCTCAAGATACTCACCATATGGGTCTTCCTCATCGTAGTGATGGCTGAACTCATAATTGGTTGCAAGCCTAGGGACGGCGCGTGGATAAGGATCCCCATACAAGAGCGTGGGGTCATGAGTGTGTCTCTGAGGGCGCCGGCCCGACAACGGCCGGATGGAATAAGGCCAATATGACTCGGCCATGGGGACTCACCTAGCACAAGCAATAGGCAAACCAAGTAAAGAGTCCCAAGCAAACCAAGCAATCATATTGAGAAATCATGAATACCTTAGGCCTAAGATAATCTAAGCAAAGCAATACAAACACTAAGGCAAGCAAATCAAGTCCTAGGCAACCAAGGTAATCACACCACTAGATGGCAACAAGCTAATCCTAAGAGAAAAGGAATACACGAGGCCTAAGACAAGCAAAATGCTCAAGCAATCACACAATGACAACAAGAGAGAGAGCAAGCTAGGCCTAGGCAATCAAACAAGTACAAGATGAAGGCGTAAGGACAAGCACAATGGAGTGGTTGCATGTGACTTTGCAAGACTTAATTAGAACTTAGGCACTTCCAACCGTTCAAATTTGTAAGACTTAGGCTATTTAGGAAACCCAACCTTTAAAATTTAGAGTGACAAAAGTGGGAAGGGATGGAGTGGGCTGCCATATGGGTTATGGAGGGTGAAAAATGAAGTGGCGAGAGAAGAAAATGGAGGGGCAAGCTTAGTGACCCAAGTTGCCAAGTGAAATAGGAGAGCCCACGAATTTGATGTGGAATTGGTTGTGGCCCAACCGAATTGATGAACTACTGTAATACTTTCTTCTTCTTTTTTTGTTTTTGAAGTGGGCCTTTGCCTTTTTCTTTGGCCTCTTTTTTTTTCTTTGGCTTTTTCTTTTTGTGTTTGATGTGGAGGCCTAATGGAATGGAATGGCCTTGAATTGAATGGAAAAGAGGGCCCACGAAATTTTTGAGCTGAGTGGGTGGTAACAATGGGAAAAAGAGATGGGCAATGCCACTTTTGGTGTGTGTGACAAAGCCTTAGAAGAGAGAAAGAGATGTTGTTTGTTTGCCACTTTTGTTTCCACCTTTTTGAACTCCACAAGGAAGCTTCCTAGCTCTCTATCCAAGCAAATCAGCCAAAGAGTCAAAGTTTGGCATTTACCCAAAAAGACTAAGTGATCCAAAAGAGAAAAGAAGGAAAGCAACCTTGTTCCCTTCCAAGTATAGCTAGTCACATGCAATGGTTAAGAAAATTCAAAATGAAGCTAGAAAAGGAAGGGTGATACATGGTCGGCCATGGGGGAAAGGTGGGGCGGCAGGAGGGGTGGTGGTGGGTGGTGGCACGGTGGTAGGGGCGGTGGCACGGTGGCCGACGGTGGTGGTAGACAGCGGCGAGAGATTTTTTGTGGTTTTTGGGGGCGTTTTTGGGAGGGAGGCAAAGCAACTAAAATAAACACCAAGTTAGCATGGAAACAAGAAAAAAAGTCATGGAAACAAGGAAAACTGAGCATGAAAACTAAACACAAAAACATGAAGGAACAAGAAAATTTTCAAGCTAGCAAGAGAGGAAATGAGCATAAACACATGGTCACCATGGAAGCAAGAAGAGCACTCATGCAAGCTAAGAAAATGAACATAAAACTTGAATTTGAAAGAGGAGAAAGGGGACTTAGCTTGTTCTTTGGCTCTGATACCAATTGATGAGAATCAAACCTCCAAGGTGAGGCTTTTCTTCCCATAAAGCTTGATCGTGACTAAGTGAAGAGGGATTCCTTCTCCTTCCTTGGCTTCAAAGTGGCTCCAAAGTGTTCTTGAGGGCACCTTCTAAGGATCCTAAGCTCTTGAGTGAAGATGGCAAGAGGGAAGCGTGAGAGCTTGAGGGTTTGGTCTCGGTTTGGCCGAGACAAGGAGGGGGAAAGGAATCCTCTTGAAAGAGGATTCTTGGCTTGGATCTTGAGTTTGGAAACAAGAGCAAGTGTTTGATTGTTTGAGTGATTCGAATGAGATGAGAGAGATTTGAAAGCCTTGAGTTGATAGAAGTAAGTGGAAGGCCTTAGGGAGATATACTCAACCTAAAGGAAATATTCACTTCTATATTCTTCAACTAATGAACAAAGGAAGTCAAGGATGGCTTAAATAGTCTAGGGTTATAGGTGGACTAGGAGCCCATGTGCAAATGGGTCCACACGTCCAAAATAGGGAGACACTTACATAATTAATTAACTAAAGGGGAAAGGGGATAAAAGCCATAAAGGCTTAGATAGGGGCGCGCGCTTGAATGCCTTGGAATCGAAGCATCGGATGCTTGAGTGTCGTGGCATTGAGGTGTCAACGCCTTGTGCCTTGGTGGTCAAGGCCTTGGCTCCCCCAAGTTGCCAAGTGAGGGTTAGAGAGCCCACCAAATAGTTGTGGCCCAACCAAAAGAGATAAGAAAACTTTCGACCTTCTCCTTTGTCTTTTTTTTTTTGTATTTTGATTCTGTTTTTTTTTTAATGTGGGCCTTTTTGCCTTTTTTTTGGCCTCTTAACTTTGTCTTAGGCTTTTGCTAAAATTGGGAGAGGTATGGCCGAATTGGAGACATGTGTGGAAGGGAGAGTGGGGCCACAACAAGTGCCCTTGGAATTGAACTAGGGCTGGCAACAAGGGATAAATTTTTTTTTAAGAGCAATGTCCCTTTTTTGGGGGTGGGACAAGGAAGAGAAGAGAGGAAAGGAAGTTGTTGACTTGCCACTTATATTCCCCCTTTTTTAAAACCAACAAAGAGAAAGCTTCCAAGCTCTCTAACCTAGACAAATCAGCCAAGAGGCCCCAATTTTCACTTACTCAAATAACCTAAGAAAGCCAAAAAGGCAAAGAGGAAAGCATGTTTGACCTTTACCCAAAATACCGAAGTCACATGCATCACCTAAGGATTCAAACTAGACAATCATGCATAAGGGTTGGCCGGCTGGGGTGGTGTGGTTGGGCGGCAGTAGGTGGTGGTGGGTGGAGGGAGGTGGCAGCCGGTGGTGGTCGGTGGTGGTGGTGGGCAGCGGTGGGGTGATTTTTAGTGGTTTTTGGGGCTGTTTTGGGAGGGAAAGTGATGAGAATCAAGGTCCCAAATGGACCCTTCTTCCCAAGAGAAGCTAGATCGTGCCTAGGCTAGAGCTTCTTCTCCTTTCTTGAGCTTGAGTGGCCTCCAATGGCCTTTGGAAAGGGAGTCTCGGTTGTGGGGGAGTTGAATCACCAAGGGAGATGCGAATGGGGGAAGGTGCCAAGGGAACCTCTCTTGGAGGTTCCTTGGCCGAGAATGGCTTGTTCGAACAAGTGCTTGAGAGCTTGAGAGATCCAAAACGAGATTGATGAGAGAAAGAGAGATTGGAGTGTTGAAGGCTTGGGTTGAAAGAAGATAGTGGCTGCCTAGAGGGAGTTAAGACTCTACCTTAGGTTATGCCACTCTTTAATTCTTCAACCAATGAGCAAGGATGACAAGGAGGAGTTTAAATACTCAAGGGTTTTCCAAGTGGGCTGCCTTCACATGCAAGTGAAAGTCCATACCCAAGGAAAGGCCCAAAAACATAAATGAAGACATAACAAAAGGGAAAAGGGTGGACTAGGCACCATTGGCACATGGGTCCACACGTCCCACCAAGTAAAGGAAATCCATGTATTAACTAACAAAGGGAAAATGGGATAAAAGCCATAAGGCTTGGATATAGACGGGTGCATAGATGCCTTGAAATCGAAGCATTGTCGATGTTTGAGTGTCGTGGCATTGATGCGCCGGCGTCTTGGGTTGGTACTCATCAGAAAGCAAGGCAACTAACATAAACACACATCCAACATATAAACAACAACAAAAATCACACTAACAAGGGGAAAAAACTGAGCAAGAAGATCTACTCAACAACATCAAGGAAGCAAGAAAATTTCATGCTAGCAAGAGGAGAAATGAGCTTATGGTCACCATGGAAGCAAGGAGAGAACTCATGCAAGCTAAGAAAATAAGCATAAAAATTGAATTTAAAAGAGGAGAAAAGGGACTTAGCTTGGTCTTTTGCTCTTGATACCAATTGATGAGAATCAAACCCCCAAAAGGAGGTTCTTCTTCCCAAGTGAGCTAGATCGTGGCCAAGCTAGACTTCTCCTTCCTTTTTAAGGGAATTATCCACTTCTATATTCTTCAACTAATGAACAAAGGAAGCCAAGGATGGCTTAAATAGTCTAGGGTTATAGGTGGACTAGGAGCCCATGTGCAAATGGGTCCACACGCCCAAAATAAGAAGACACTTACATAATTAATTAACTAAAGGGGAAAGGGGATAAAAGCCATAAAGGCTTGGATAGGGGCGCACGCTTGAATGTCTTGGAATCGAAGCATCGGATGCTTGAGTGTCGTGGCATTGAGGTGTCGGCGCCTTGGTGCCTTGGTGGTCAAGGCCTTGGTTCCTCCAAGGTGAGCACTCATCACTGGGACTCATCAGCATTGCCAAGCTTGAGTCCATCCAAGGGCAAGTGAAGCCGGGCGCGCGCACGCAGCTAGGGTTGGCACATTCCACCGAGCCGTCGCCACCATGGGCGAGCTCTCTTGAGCCCCATCTTGAAGACATGCCAAGCTATGAAGATGGGCCAAATTTGAGGCAGAATGGACCACAAGTGCTCAGAGAAGTGACCCAAGCTCCCATGGCGTCGAGGCCGGCGCCGGCGTCCAAGCAGAAAGGCCGAGGCCAATGGCGCTTTCTTGGCAATGGAGCTCTCTCATATTAGAAAGGTTGTATTTGGACATGTTAAAGTCTTTTGTTTCTTTTGAAAGTTAGTTATTTTATGGTTATTTTGTAAGACATACTTAAATGCATTGTTGGCCTCTTTTGTTGGTTAGCTTGAATTTTGAATCAAACACTAGAACAACTTTGTTGTCTTCTCTCTTTGAGAATTTGAGCTTTGAATTGAATTGAAGCATTTAGTGAGTCACATCTAAGTGTTCATTTCGTTGCTTTGGTGAGTAACATCAATTGCTTGGTTGATTGAAAGTAGTGAGTCATATCTACAATCGGTTGGCCTCTTCTTGATTCCCTTGGTGAGTTATATTTTAAGGATAATAGTTGCGTATCCCCAAACTCCAGTCATGCATCATACATCATTCTTCCACAAAGCTTCCACTTTTGCTTCACCAACACATCAAACACCATCCTAGCCGTGACCTTGACCGAGTGTCTCTTCTCTCTAGTGATTTGGCTCGTTTCACCTTGCTAAAGAAGATTATTTTATTGAATTGAAGCATTTTGTTGCTATACATCCACGCACGGATGTATAAAAGCAACAAATAATTACAACTAGATAAAAGTTAATAATTGTTTTGGTCATACAATAAAATAATTTTGAGACCAAAATGTGCATGGTCGGCATGGATTATGGAACATTGAAGACGTTATCAACCACCGCCATATCCTCTTCACAAAATTATCAACCACCACCACATACTTGATACTCCCATCAAAGGGAGAAGAAAAAAGCAGTTTCCCATGGCCTCCTTTGCCCTCTCAGCAGCTCCTCCAGCTTCAATTGGACCCATAAAATGTCTCAGCGCTTCCAACGACACCCTTCCTTCTTCCCCCATTTTCAATCCCTTCAAGCTCCCCTCTTTCTGGCCATGGCAGAAGGTAATTGGGTTATACAAAATTCCAACTTTTGGATGAACAAATTGTTGATTCTCAAATGGGTATGCCTAATTTGGCGAATTTGATAGGTGAAAATGGGTCCATTGAGTGTTTCCCCTATGGGTTTCGGAACATGGGCGTGGGGGAACCAGCTTCTTTGGGGTTACCAAGAGTCAATGGACGCTGAGCTTCAGCAGGTTTTCAATTTGGCTGTTGATAATGGCGTCAATCTCTTTGATACAGCTGATTCTTATGGCACTGGTAGGCTTAATGGCAGGAGTGAGAAGCTTCTTGGCAAGTTCATTGCTGATTACGCAGGTCCATCTCAGTCTATACACTTTGTTTCTACTTGTATAACTTTGGAGCAGATTTGGTATGTGTACCATATATTGTAATTTAAGCAATTGCAAAGCTTTTAGTTGGAACTCTTGATTTGTGGCATTAGACTTGTGTTAGGATATAGGTGGTGTTTGGTTGACGGGTTTGGGATATGGCGACTTGGGTTATAATCATCTCACCTCATAATAGTGTCTGTTTATGCATCATGTTCACTCTAAACCCATTTCCCAAACCCCATTTCGTACTTGTACTCTACTTGAATTTGGCTGATTCATAATCAAACTTAATTCTCATACTAACCTCATCCAATTCCTAAATTAGCCAAACGAAAAATTCAGGTTGGACTTAGCTATTTCAATCCGGTTCCTAATTTCATATTGAAACCCAAATTAGAACCAAATGCCACCTTACATAATTATTTTGTGATCTTATCCACATAGCTTAATAAATTGGCTTGTGTTGTTAGCTTTTAAGAGTGTTTTTGATGACCGGAACACCAAGGTGCAAGACTCATATTTGGCTACACTGTTAAGGCTATGGTTGCATGGATAAGTATTTTAAGCAGATTATATGTCAAAAAAGTAATTCTTTTTGCAATATAGTGCTCAGTACTTGGATCGGGCTATGAATGCTAAATCTGTTGGATGTCTTAGAGTGAATTTTATTCACAGGGCAGAAGAAAGTCAAGGATGACATTGTGATTGCCACCAAGTTTGCAGCTTATCCATGGCGATTGACTCCAGGCCAGTTTGTCAATGCTTGCAAGTAAACTTTTTTCCCCTGATAATATTATTTATTAGTATTGTATTTTCTTACTCTTTTCTGTTCAATGCTTGCTTCAGAGACTGAGTTCTCCCCTTACATTAGTCAATAAGAATACATAATTTTACTCAACTGTTGATCTTAGCTTTTTTTTTTTTTTCTTTTAATCCAATGCAAAAGTGGGTATAGTTGCAAAAACGTACAAGTAAAATGATGATAACTACATTGAAGATTTCTGCGCGTTCTATTTCAACTCATAGGCTTTTAACTAAATAAAATCTTGCAGGTCCTCTTTGGAAAGGATGCAAATTGAACAGATTGGGATAGGGCAATTGCATTGGTCTACTGCAAACTATGCACCATTGCAGGAGAGGGCACTTTGGGAAGGTTTAGTGGCAATTTATGAGAAGGTTACCATTTGCTGAAATTGACCTTCTTCTGCCTTTAACCAAGTGCTTTTCCTTTTCTCTCAAGTTGCCTGCATGTGGCTTTTTTACTAAATAGTTGTTTAATTGTATTTTGCTTGTCAAGATGGCACCAAATTCAGTCAAATTACCAGCTTGATTGGTTAGTGTCAGCAGTCATTAGTGCTTTGGGAAATGTTGCTCTTGCACAGGAGCTTGAAACTGAAATCTTATACCATTGGAATCTAGTGCATTTAACATTCCCTTTTTCTTTTTGTGAATTGCCTTTCCCTTCTACTCTGAAGTGCCTGCGCGTGTCTTTTTTTACTGAAGAGATAGACGAGTGCTAATAAAGGGGTTCAATTGGATGTTTCTGATATATGACAGACAATATTTCTACACTTATTTATTGTTGTTTAAAACATTTAGGGTGAATTTGCTCAACTAGGAACTGCACAGAGACAAGCCTGGTTGTTTGACCGAAAAGATGTCACCATGCAGGGCTTAGTTAAAGCAGTTGGAGTAAGCAATTATGGCCCAAAGCAACTGGAGAAGATATATAAATACCTCAATGATAGAGGTGTACCCTTATGCTCAGCTCAGGTATCTGTTATATATGAATATTGTCTCCTTCGTATGTGAAGCAATCTACTCATAAAATTCGATTCTCATTCTTGATTTTCTACTTGCAAATTTGGCTGTAGGTGCAATTTTCCTTGTTAAGCATGGGAAAAGATGAGATGGAAATCAAAAATATATGTGATTGCTTAGGCATCCAGTTAATTTCATATAGCCCCTTGGGACTGGGGATGTTAACGGGAAAGTACAGCCCTTCAAAATTGCCAACTGGACCTCGGTATGGCATACCTTGTTCAAACTTTGACCTTCTTTTCTGGTTCTTATATGTGGGTCTGTTCTGTTCTATTATAGGGGACTGCTTTTTGGACAAATTCTTCCTGGGTTGGAGCCTTTGCTGATTTCGTTGAGAGAAATAGCTGATACAAGGAAGAAGACCATGTCTCAGGTACGCCTTCATCTCATGTGTGCTAGTGCATTTCCAGTTAAAACACACTTTGGATTTTGGATGATTTTACATCCCCAAAACAATCTTAGGTTATAGTAGTTGCATCTTGAGTTGGTCATGTTTCCGCAAGTCTAATTCAGCAAGTTTTGAATTACTCATACTGCCAGCTGATAAGGACATAAGGTAGTTCCAGGCTTCCAGCTATAAAAAAAAAAAAAATAGGATAAGAAAATTTTAGTTGATATCAATGCCAAACCCTGACTAAATTGCGAATTTCGCATCATATTAGACCCTTTTTGTTTTGTGATGCAAGCAGACAATTTTGAAAAAAGCACGAGGAAAACATATCATGATCATCATCAATTTTCTTGACCTGAATTATGAAAAACATCATATAGTACACGAAAGCTTGTTGCAGGTTGCTATAAACTGGTGCATCTGCAAGGGCACAGTTCCTATTCCTGGAGTCAAGTCTGTTAAACAAGCACGAGAAAATCTGGGAGCTCTCGGTTGGCGTCTTAGCTCTGATGAACTGAACCAGTTGGAAGACGCTGCACAGTCTTGTTCGCAAAGTATGGTTCAGAACATTTTCCAAACTAAATAAAAAAAGTGTAAAAAACAGTCAAGGATGTGCCAGTGGAGCAGCTGCTGGAGGGAGCTAGGTGAACATACTATGCATGGGAAATGTACATTCTCTTTTCAGAGTGATGTAAATTTCAAACTCTGTTATATGCAAACCTGTTACTTTCCTAATTCAAGGAATAACGTGAACACCAGCTTGCTTTTATTTTTATAGCTTTAGCTTAGCAAAAAATTTGAACGCTCCGTCCATAAACACAGATGCAGACACAAGAAAGAAGTGTGGCAAAGCATATCTATATACGTAAAAAGGTTACAAGGTTGGAAAAGGCATAAACAAATTTATGAGCAGTGCTGGTTTCCAATCTAGAACTACGTCAGAGCACATGTTATATACACATACTTGAGTACAGAGCCGTTGGCGACACTGAATGAATAACTGCTTTGTGTAGAAAAAAGAGCTCACCTTCTAATGCGCGGACTCAGATAACGCACCAGACCCTACCATGCCCTCGTTTACAGGCTTTTGACCGCCACATGATCTCGAGACGGACTCAAATAGTTTCTCAATCTCCGGAGCACATCGAGTGAAGGACCGGCTCCAGAAGTTGTATCTAGGGTTCTGCACGAAGATTAAAGGAATTTCATGTTTCAGTCACAAGGATAACACACAAGAATGGAGTTTTTGCTTCATGAATGTTTATCCCCACCTTGATAAGCTCAATGAATGTGATAAGGAGTCCCCAAGGATGAGGTCTGTTCACGATTAGACGTTCCAACAGCACCCTTGTGATCTGCTCCTGGATGATTTCCTGCACATCATAAATAGATATCAGTAACTAGGAGAAGCTCGAAACAGGAATCCCATCATATGACCAGGGACTAGTCTCTCGCAGATGTACCTGGTTTGCCTCGGAAAACAAGTACAGCATAATGAATGAGAAATAGTGAGTGTGATTGTTTGGATATCGCAACTGGTTAGCAATTGCATTAAGAAAAAGATAGCGCCCCTCAGTATCAAGATCCATAATCAAAGTTTGGAAAATGTCCAGCGCCGCCGCATCCACCCAAAAACTGTTGCCTGCTGATTGGGGTTGTGATGGAGACCGTGGTTGCAACTGCTGGATTGCCTGCTAAATAACCATTACATAAATTAGTCCAACTGAATCATAACAAAAAAACCACTATAACCAGACATCTACTACATAAGGGAACCCAGGATGGTAATATGCTTACCTGATTTCCAACATAGAGAACCAGAGAGTTTATCAAAGGTACATTGTACCTAGTCCCGGTTCGGTTAGCCTCGTTCTGCGAAAGCAGAAGTCTCTGCTTTAGTTCCATTAGGAAAGAGGAACCTTGCTGCTGTCTTGTCTGCAAAAATTTAACAGATTGACGACTAACATACATAAATAAACAAAGGGAACCCTGCAAAAAATAATCAGAAGAGCGTATCACCTTCAGATACTCGTCCACATCAGCTTTCATCTGTTTTGCTTTAAGAATCACATCAACCTCAGAAAGAATGCGAGGAGATTGGCTCATCTCCACAAGCAAATCGATCTGCATAAGAAAAGAAAGAAGTTACTGGCTTACAAGGACAAACTTACCACAACAAAGTAACGAGCCATTAAGATTACAAAATTACCTTCAAATTAGGAGTTGAAGGATCTGGAAGCCTCATATTTCTTGGAAAAGCACTGAGCACAATATTTCTCATCTGTATGCAGCTGGGAGGAATTACATCACAGAAACTGAAATGATAATCACACAAAAACTCTGGAAAATCGTGCAGCAGAACCAGCAGCACTCTGAGAGTTCCTCTGTACAGAAAATGTATCTTCACAGAACAAACAAGTCAAAATGATGTTCAACAAACAAAAAGTAGCCTATACAAGTAGAAGTAGAGCGAGAGACAAACCACTTGTCCCAGTTCAGCATTTCTCAAGAATGGCTCCATGAATTGGAACAAGTCGACTAACAACCGGTGCAGATAAGGCCAACCCTTCTGAGAGTTCCCAGTGAGTAATTTAGGCATGAATGTTCTGTGACTAACGAGTTCAAGCCATGCAAAGCTGAAAATTGTAATTCCACATTAAGATGTCAATAATAAAATGATGTTCCAAGATTCAACATTAGAGGAAAGCGCACTAAAGAAAGAGATAGCAAGTAGAATTATATCGATCTCATCTTTTATCTAATACGCCTAATTAGACAAAGAAAAGGGTGGTAATGTGTTGATATGGATGCCTTATATGGCAAATGACCATTTACCAAACAGACAGTCGAACAGCATTCTAATGTTGGACATGTTTTGGAAAGGATCATAATGGTTGAAGATGAGCAGCTAGCAAAACTAGCAAAGCAATCATTAAAAAGGTGCTCACTCTCAGTGCTGACAAAGGTTGACTAAGGGCAACTAGCAATTCTAGCGTTTTTTACAAATTGTTAATGGAAAACATTACACCTGAATAATCATGATAGTAAAACACAGATTACTTAGGAATTCAACAAAGAAAACAGAAGCTGAACTTGAGTAGTTATGGAACTCTACACATATCTTCTTCCTAACATATTAGACTGCAGCATGTATAGAAAAGCTAAAGATAGTAACTTGCACAGTGGCTGCAAAGCTCATAGATCTCTTCTTATCAATAAATTCACCACCATTCACTACCAAAATTTAGCAGCTCTTCACACTTCAAAAACACATACGCAAATATATGCACATTTTTACACAGATAAAAATGGGAAAGTTCAAAAATGTGAGAAATAAATGCAATGATACAACCTGAATGCAGGTACTCTCAATGGCTGTAAAGAATGGAATGCATTTGCGAAAGCAGTTAAAACCTGGAGATGACCAGAAAATGTTAGGAGATGTACATATATGGGAAAGAAAGAGAAGTGATCACCAATTTGTACCTGAAGATTCACTCCATCATGAACAGGATCCAAGGAACCAATATCTAAGAGCCAATTAATAAATAACCTAAAATATGGCCTTGCGTTGAAGATTAATTTCTTTTCATCAGAATCCTTTTGAATGACTCTCACAGTAACAGACAGAATCTGCATGTAGAAATCATAAACACAAGATCATTAATGTTCACAAAATTACTAAAAACAATTCAGTCCGAGATTTGAAGAGCATACCTTTGGAAGCAGGTTAAGTTTGCTTGATCCCTGCTCCACCGGAGAATACTGTGCAATCATAACAGCAAGTCATTAACAGGAAGTTGGGCAGTAAGCAGTAAAGGAGCATAATCAGCAACTTAGTACACAAATACCTTCAAGATAGAAAACACAAGTTTTGCATAAATATCAATTGCAAGGAAGGACAAGGGCTGTGCTTGTTGAGATGACTGCTGCGGTGAGATCACTTCTGTAGTTAAGCAATGTGATACAGACAGTTCCTGCAAGAGAAGAAAAAATCAGGCATATGAGATGCGTCAGGTTTAAGTATAATTTCAAGACCAGGAAGTCAGAAAGATACCAAAAGTATGCGAACGAATCTGTCACACGTGTCATCTCCTTTCAAAAGTCCACTTTGATGCAGCTGCAATATGTAATTTGAAGCAGCATTATCATTTGCAGTAGTAAGTTCACAGATTCGGAACCATTCTGCAAAAAGTGATGAAACCTGCACACAAATCCACAGCTTGAGAAGATGATGGCAGTATGGGCATATCCTTTCCTGTTATTATTAATGCCAAATATTTCAAAGATGAAAAGGACAAACACTTCAAAATAAATTCGCTACAAATTGAAATTTAGCATGCACAGTACATAGCTGAAATGAAAACTTTAGCGTTATTAAGAGCTTAGGATTACATGTTTTGAGTGCTTATCAAAAAAAGTCCAGTTGATTGCCAACCATATTTGTATTCCGATTTAGATTAAAAAAAAGTCCAATTGATTTTATTTTCCTGATGTCGGGGAAGAATCTCCACAGTTTCATACAGAAGCATGAGCAATACAAAGTTCATTGCTCCAGAGCAGAGAACCTCTAAAATATGAATAATCGTATCTTTCCATTATTAATTTATCGCATGATTGAACAAATATAACGGAAAACCCTGTATAATATGATTATCATGCTTCTGGATTAGCAGATGCAGAGTGCTCTTGGAAGTTACTAATGTCCCATTTCAGCTTGTAAAAACTGTGCATGCTAAATCTTTATTGCTGAAGTCCTCAAAGAATCTGCCCAGAATTTTTCTTTCACAGGAGCACTTTGCATATAGAGCTGGTACTATCACCCAACAATAAAACCACATTGCTATTCCGAGGGCAACACAGAAGCATGAACTATACCCAGAACAGAGAACCGCAAGGGCATGTTTGTTAAGAGGCATTAATTCAGAGGATGCACAAACAAAACAAAATGTTCTATAAGCATGCATCATCCTGCAAACTTGGAAGAGATTAATGTTTTAACACACTACACTCTCTAGCATTGGTCACATAGGCTTAAACCGTAATTCGAGTGAGATCGTCATGGCGCAAACGCTGGAAGTTCATCAACAACTGATTCAACTGACTTTAACTATATGCATGTACATTTTATTACATGGATGACGTGCATCCATAAATTCAAATCCGCATAACTATATAATCCCAACTTAATTAGTAGCAACATAGCCACTCAACATTAAAAAAATCTAATGCGTCAGGAGAAAAGTGAAGAATACAAAATGACAAATAAACCACAAGAAACCCATTGGCAGACGAAAGCTTATGCATACAGAAGGAATATTACCTGCTCACGAAACCCAGAATTTTCAGGTTCAACCACCTCCACAGGATGAGGATTGTAGACTACCCTGCTTGCAAGATCTTGACTAATGACCTGTTCATATGGGGATAACATTTAGGTTCAAAGAAATCAATCATGAATTCTACCTAATTGCATATATACTTTTGTGGAAACCTTCTTGTCTCTAGTTTGCCGGGACTTGTCATCCATTCCAGCAATAATACTAGAAGGTGCATTGATGTTGGCACTAGGATTCCTGGCAATTTCAACCAGCTGTTGTAATGATTCAGGGGAACCGGGCCTCGATGCAAGCTGCCATTCAGAAATTTGTGATGTTGTCACCAATGCACAAGACATGACAGAGAAGTACTCCTTGAAGAAGAATAGAGGCATACCTTGGCCAGCGCATCAAGTACATTGTGAAGCTCTGAGAGCACTTTAGGCTCTTCACTGACGAGTGTTTGAACAAGGGAGATGGCGAATTCAGTTGCAGCTTCTGCACATATTATGAGAATATAAGAAATAGTGATCGTAGGAAGAACTGAAATAATTGGAGAATGCTACAGTAGATAACATACTATGCCTTCCACCATCCAGTAACTTTGCCATATGAATATTGTACTCAGCTAAGTTGAGCAGCTCCCTTCTTATAAGTCCCACTGTAATATCACTGTTAAACCTCCGCTCCTCATCAGAGTAAATTACCTGAGAAAGGTAGAAGTTGAAATGGCATATACATACAAAATAGATCATCTTTGTTACTCTCTCCACTTGGATAAGATTGTATTCTAGCCCATTAACTTTTTTAAGAAAGGTTTGTCATTTTAGGAGTCTGGATAATAATTTATTGGTGAGGTACGAGGTTTGTTACTGAAAATTGCACTTTTTGACTCTTTTGGTGCAAATTCTCTTTATGCATTGGCTACAAATGGGATGAGTTATTAATTAATTGTAAAAATAGGAAAAGTTTATAGGGTTGTAGTTTAATCATTGCATTCCTTAATAGTTGTGTCAAAAGTCTAAATGACAATCTTTAGTGAACGGAGGGAGTATTATCTTACATTTTTTACAGTTTGAAGTACCACTTTTCCTTGTTCTTTTCCACTAGGCTAAATTCAAGCCACTCATGACTTCATTATACAATTCAATTACGGATTCTGATTTTTACTCATCAATCTGACTGCAATATCCTTGCCCTTGTCTTGTTTTTGTAAAATTACACTAGAGTTCTACCATCTTCTCAAGCACATATTCACTACATACCATGGTGTTTAGCATGGTTTAAAAGTTTAGCACAGTTGATGAACACAACTACGCTAGTAATTGAACAAGCATGTGGAAATAAAAAAGTATTTGAGGAAGATAATTTAATCAAACATGGTGCTTAGCATGGTTCAAGTCTAGCACAGTTGATGAACAAATTACTCTAGTAATTGAGCAAGCATGTGGAAAAAAAAAGTATTTGAAGAAGATAACCTAATCAAACATGGTGTTTAACATGGTTCAAGTCTGGTACCAAATCATGATTATACATTACAGTAAAAAAAGTATTTGAGGAAGATAATTTAAACATCTTCTGACCAAGATTATAGTGCTTACTGCTATAGCAGAAAGCACTAGAAGCTTTATACTCTAGCCACAACAAAAATTCAAGGGAATAAAAAAGGAAAAATATGATTCGAATTTTAAGAGCACACATAACCAAATAAAAAAAATCTTTCACAAAACATCATAACAAAATGAACGAGAACATTTGTCATACCCAACTAGTCAGTTCTTTAACGACAAGCTTGCAAACCTCACGAATGGCAGCCAAAATTGCAAGATGAGCACCCACATGCAAAATGTTGGATGAATTCTCATACAAAGCTTTAAAAACCTGTCATAAAATCAAGTTTATATGACCAATAAGATACAGATGCGGAGTTTTATAAGAAAAATGAAATTGACCCAAAGATACCTTCTGAGCGACAGCCAAGGCTGCTTCATCTCTGGTTACACATCTTAGGATAATTTGAGGAACTTCAGAAATAGCAGACTGCAGATGTGTCCATGAAGACGGGAAGAGTTAATTATTTACCACTGATATGCAGAGCATCAGAAAAGTATAGTTGTTTTGTCTTCCAAAACATAATTGTAAGTCAAAGATACACAAGTGTTAGCAGAGCATTAAACCACACTGCTCCCAGCGCAATAAAGAAAATATGGGAAGAAAAATAGATTAGAGTTCCTATATTCTTAAGGTAAGAGGGCAGGCAACAGAAACAATACCTGAATGTCTGTTTCTCTGCCATCATTAGCCAGCAAAGCTTCCAGCTGAAGACCATTTAACAAAGTAAAAACCATCAATCATTGTCATATAAATATTTACTAGAAGTTCGCCAAAAAGACTTAAACCAAGACTATCAACAAGTTTCAAGCATTCAATGCAATATCACCTTTCCGGTGTTGATGACAGTATGTTTCATTTCAATACCCTGAATAAATGCATAAAAAGATGCAGTGGAAATACCTAGGAGCACTATTATCTCATTATGGCTTTTTTGGCCATAATAACATGGTAATGTCATTTTTTGTTATAAATAGTTATTTGAAATAAATATGGCTAGTGCACACATATTCTTTCACATTTTTCCCCCAAAAGTCTTTTCTATTTTTTTATTTGAGAGGTGGGGGTAATTATAATACACAAATCCCAAAGTAAAATAAATACTTTACCAAAACAATCTCTTTATAAATAAAAAAGACATTAAAAACAGAAAACCCAAACAAACCCTATATCAATCTCAGCATGTTATAGAACAATGTGATAACAGTGGTATAAGTGAAAGCTATAAACAGAAAATATGCAAAATATGACACCTTGGATGCAACCATCTGATACTTATCCAACACATCTCCTGTTGATAGCAAGGGTTCTGACACACCAGCTACAAAGCGTTCAGAGGCAGACGGCAATGTAAGTTGCTGTAAAGGAGCACCTTGGTCCTGTAAATATCTCCAAATTAAGCATCAAGCATGAATGATCTTATTATAACAAGCAAACCAGCATAAAAAAAAATTGACCGTAACCGAGGATTCTGCAGGAAGCAATTCCGGAATAGCAGGAGCTGAAGATGAAGCCATTATTGTAGCATCACTATCTTCCCCTTGTTGAACAGCAGCCTCATCAGTTCTACCTTGATTTAAGGGACCAGTACTGGGATGCCACAAAGACAACATAAACAACCAAATAGTGGCATTTGAATATCAAGTGAAGAATACAGGCTGTTGATGTAATATGTTCCCATATGCAACACAGGTGAAATCAGCAGATAAGTGAGAGCAAGCTATGTTTTTTTCCTTTTTTCTTTCTGCATCTGCCATCTAGAGCCTTGTCATTCTAAGGTGTATTGGCCAGTCTTAAGAGGCATCAAAATATTGTCGGTCATATCACATGAATGAATATGAAGAATTAGGAGACTTGGAGAGCTAGTGCTCAAAAAGATGAAGTTGCTTCCAAGAAAAATGGAATAATACTCTATTAGATGATGGCAACTTCATCCTATATAAGACAAAGAAATGACTCATAATATAAAAGATTATCCATCACCCAAACAAAGCCAAACAAGATGTAGTTTTCAGCAAAGAGCCTAAATACCCTGAAACCATCTCCAAACTAATCTTCATGTGTAGAACATTAAGGCACAATATTGATGCGACCGCTTAGTTTTTCATAGAGATGTTACCATTAAAATAATTTTCAAGATGACAGTAAAAAAGAAATGGAAGAAACAGCACCTGAAATTCTGTGATACAGGTGCATCAATTGTATCAGACGCGATACTCAAAGGCTGAGCAATTGGACCAAGTCCAAGGCCAGGAGAATAAAGTCCTCGGTTAAACTGTCCTGAAGATGAACTGAACGGGCGAGGGAGGCTGACACTAGCAGGAGGGCCATTGAGTAGAACATTTGTGTTCGGAGAAGCTTGCTGGGTTTGCCAAGGAAGACGAACAAAATCCTATGAATCATATATAAGTCAATTATATTCGCCTACCCAACAAAGAAGAAAAACTACATCCTCAGCAAAGCCTAACTGAATTTAACCTCATAAACACGTTGCTGAGATAGAGACACACGACCAGGCTTTGGTTGAAGCGATTCTGGCAGAAGACTCATAGGGCTATGTGCATATCCACTTGCATCATACATTGAGGAACCAAGACCCTGATTCCTTCTTAGAGCAAGTTGCTGAGCAATTTCTGCATCAATTATCTCCACACCCTGCAAATTCAAATGCACATAATTTAGTTAATCCAAAGAATTTAGAAGGTTGAGAACTAAAAACATCTACCAAATCCAGTAAAAGCACAGAATATCCTTCTATTTCATATGCTTAGGGTACACAGACATGGTTGGGGCTCTAATGGTCATATATAGAACTATAAATCCTTGTGACTTTAGAACTTAAATCGTTCCATGATTTAAGGATCTTTAAGTGAAACAAACGAATATAGTAGCAAATCTATTGATCCTTTGAACTACTACTATATCGAAATATTCAGTTCAACTGTGGTGAATGAATCTAGAATTACCTCAATCAAAAGATTAAATTGTTCCATGATTTCAGGATCTAGACGTTGGGGCTCAAATGGTCATATATAGAACAACAAACCCTGTGACTCTATATATAAAATCGTTCCATAATTTCAGGATCCTAAAGTGAAACAAAAGCTTATAGTAACACATTTATTGATCCTTTACAATTACAATACTAGTATATCAAAATATTCAGTTCAAATGTGGTGAATTACCTCTATCAAAAAGATCCACTTACAGCCAAAAGATTAAATCATGTTACATGCATACTTTCAAGATGCCAGAACAACATATAGGCAACACACATGCACTGAGCCCAAAAGGATTTCAGTCAATAGTGTTTATAGATGCACATCCAAATAATTTTTTTCTACTACATGAAGATGAGATGGTTTTCTTGACAAGTGAATGGAACCTCTTCAGATTTCATCAACTGAAGCAAATTACTAATTTTCAATTAATCATCTAAGGGCACTCAATCTCTACAGCTTATTTGAAGTCTAACAATGCATAACAAAAAAATTGGAAAAAGAAAACAACCTTGTGAATGGGACCTTATCAAATTTCATCAACTGAAGCAAAATACTAATTTTCTATTAATAATTTTCGTGGACTTACAACAATGCAAATCATAAAGGAGAAAAAAAGGAAATAACACCCAACCTTATCAGCAGCTGAGTTCTCTATATGAGCACAGCCCAAGTCAAGATTATCATTTGTAGCATGTAAAATAGCAGTGTCCAAGAGATCGTTCGCAACATTTCCTGCCTGAAGCAAAGTTCTTAGTTGGCTTGTCAATGTAGTACGTACAGGTTCCTGGAGAAGACAACAACTCATTTTATTAATATACAAGGTTTTGTCAAGAAAATTCCACATAATACCAAACAATCAAGAGTAAAAACAATATACAACCTTGCATGTCACATGAGCTAGGCTTCCTGCGAGACTCCCAACCATCAAATGTGCAGCATTTCGAATCCGATTTTCATCTGATTCCAAAGCATAATCCTGAACCAAAGAATTGAGTAAATACACTAGAGATTGAAAACAGTCTTCCACACAAGTACTAAGAGTGAACCTTTATCACAAGCTCCTTTGTTGTTTGTACAGCAATTGAAACACTACGCTGCGCAATGCCTGGAACTATTTCATTGATAGTCCTCTCAAGGGCAATGGGAAGAACTCTGTAGAAAAGTCAAATATTTTGGCCACTTCATACGTGATGAATTTGCAAAGTTCTGCAAAATTAGTTTTCAAATAATGAAATGCCAAACCTTTGAAAGTGATGATGAAGCCCCATTGCAGCGATTTTTGGATTAACAACAATATGCTGTGTGATGCTGGGTATCGCTGGCTGCTGGAAACAACATACGTAAGCAACTGAATATTCACGTCAAGATTTCAAATTGACAAAGGTTGAAGGGAATAAAAGCTGCACCGCATTGATAGTAAATGGCGACTGAGATGGAACAGAAGGTAATAATCCTGGAGCAGCTGCAAGCTGATCAGGAAATCCAATTGGAGGAAGCTTTTCATCTTCTATCGAAGGACGACCAGGACCATACTACATTAACCAAAAATAGATCAGATTTCTCAATTATTTCATGTGTCGAAACACAATTTAGAATGCCTTACTATATAAAAACTTTGAACCACAATCAAATTAGAACCAAACCAAAGAACATTTATATATGTACTGACCATTGGATGTGGATGACCACCAAGATGGAGGGGTGCAGTCACTTCTAAAGGTATTTCAAGCGAAGGTAACAGTGGCACTGCCACAGGTTTATCCTCAATCGACGGATGTGATGGCACCAAGTCTTTGCTTGAAAAATCAGGGTTTCCTTCAAAAACTCTGACACGGTCTTTCAAAAGAGAAGTTGGAGCTACGTCTTTCATGTTAACACCCAGATTCTTAAATAAGACCTGCAATGTCGTGAATAAACCACAAATCCAATTATGCAAGTCCAGCATTTTAAGTAATTCTAGCAAATGTAATCCATGAGGTAGGTGTATATACCTCAATGTCAAATTTTAGGTTCATCTTCAAATTTGGCATAGCATATATCTCAGCAAGCAAAGATAAAATCGCCATAGTCCATGGATTGGGAGGTTGATAAGCTAAACTGCTTTGGCAAGGTTCCAAAATCTACCGAAACAATGGTGTGAAAAAACAGACAAGCAAAATTAAATGGAGCACATTTCTAATCCAGTGGGGAATACCTTGGATGTGAAAGGAATTACAGCAATCATTAATCCTTTCTCATATGCCTGTTGGACATCAACACAGATTCAAACACAAAAGTACAGTTTATTCAAGTAACAAATGAAAGAATCATCCGAAACATAAAATAATAACAACAACAAAAACAATAATAATAAGGAAACCCAATGTGAATGAGAGAAACTTGGTCTATGTTTCACCTCTATGATAAGAGATTTTGGATCTATATCCCGTGCCCTTAGAACTTGATTTCTGCCTATAGTAAGCTTCCCGAGCCAGCTGCCTAAATTCTTCAGTAGAGAACGCTCCTCTGAACTGGACTTAATAAGCTCAGATCCCAAGAGAACCTAACAAGTTAAACAGATACAAAAATCACCTCAAAAGGAAACAAAAAATATCAAATTTATGCCACCAAAGCTACGAACCTTGCAATTCTCATAGGTTGTTTTAAGTATTTCCTTATTCAGAGCCTTGGAATTAGCCTTCTCCAGAAATTTCAGATATAATTCATGAAAGTTTGATTCAATGCTTGCTCTGCAAAACAGAATAGGACATAACACCTGTATGAATATCCATTTTGTAGCTGACACGGGACTTGTGCAAAACTTACATTGATTTTTTTAAGCTAAGAAACCAACACATTACTCAAGAAATAATAATGTATACAGAGCAACAACAATAAAAAAAATGACAACCATACATCACTTGTACTTCGAATCTCATTGAGTATAGAATAACCTATAAATAGGAAAGCAGATCATGGCTCTAACCTTTTCATGACCATATATTGAGCAAACCATGGAAAGTACTGCTCCCTTAACACTTCAGAGAATTCTTTTGCCTTGGCTTCAAAATTTGCAGCTGAGAGGTTATTAATAATAAAAGACACCTTATCCTGAACCTCGGGAGCTGGAGCCTGTAGGTGGAATGAGAGTGATAAGTGCACTTATCATGAAGTGAAAGCGAAAACACGAGAAACTTATTTATCAACACCAGCACAGTTCAGTGAAAACAGTATAGAAGTTCAAACTGGAAGTATCTCTTTTCAGTGAATGTTTGTAACAACTAACAAGCTTTTGTTTAGACCATGGAACCTCTTTATGAACCCTCTTTCCACTTATATTATATAAATTGTTTTTCTTAAAAACAAGTCAAAGCAGGAACAAATTGTGGTTGGATGGGGAACCTTTCATGTATTAGGGTTTCAGGATGGTTCTTAATTTTCTGGCTGATACAAAGGGAAGGAAAAACAGTTCATTTAAGGGAATCTAAAAGGAAATAAATCTGGAGCTATTACAGAAGCATAGAGTTAAAAAAAAAAAATCTTCATAATGAAAACAAGTACTACAAGTAGCTCATGATACAATTAACAAAAATATAAATCTTAAATTCAGAAGTATTTTTTCCAATAAAACTAATCTTGTTTCCAATCAATGAAAGAACAAACATTTACCATGGTTCACAATACAGTCTATTATAATAAATTGTTCTGTCCTTGGATAGAATAAATCAGTGAATAACAAATTAAAACCCAAAAAGCACCAAAAACCAGGAAACTTTCAGACAAGATACATGTATAGCTTAAAGCAATGCAGTCTACTACAGGCACATGGAAACACCTGAACCAATGGTGTTAGTTTAGATTCAGTACCTCAATGGGGGTCTCTCTTCTTTCAGCAGCAGAAAGTAGAGTTTCTATGTTTAATGCAGAACCAAACCCTGTGGAGTGGAAGTTTTGAAACTAATTACAGAGATGCTGTATGATCAACTAGAAACCAATATTAGCAGGAAAAACTAAGAGATGTCGGTGAACACAAAATGATATGCAAGTAAAATGATATTACGAGTAGAAGTTATTCCTCGGGATTGCCGGGGAAGTCCAGGGGAAGATGACACAGCAGTCGGAGCAGTGGTAGCACTCTGCATTAAATATCAATTAGAAGAAAAGACAAAAAAAAAACATGGAAATGCTCCTTTGAATAATTTCTACTGTCATACTGTGTTCACTACATAAAAATATAACTAGTACCTTCTGATTTCCAAGTCCTTCACTTGATGAAACATTAGGTTGAGTGGCTGAAGATAGAGGTGGCTTCAAGAAGTTGCTCATATTTGCAGAAGTGCTACTTCCATCATCAAGAGAAACATGCTCTCTTAAATGTAGTTTCGAAGTAGGCAACTGTTGTCCTAGTTGTGCAGCAGTAGATCCAAGTATCTGCAATATGATCCACAAGGTGCAAGTAGGGGAAATACATTTAATTTAGAAAAGAACTCAAGTACATTTACTTCATCACAATTTTTATAAAACTTGGCCATTATCTACTAATATAGTTGTTGATTTCACTTCAAAACCATGTAAATGCTCATAAAACACAATTTCTTCAATCAAAACATGCTTGTAAGACAACCTTTTACAATTTCAAAGAATCATAAAATGTTTAAAAGAATGAATTGACTGAAAGACATGGGTTAAGGACAATACGGTAACTTCAAAGAATGCAAAACATAAAAGACAACAATAGCTAATTTTAATAGTAAAAGTGAGAAGGGGACTACATACAATTATTCATATCAGAGAAGCATTGTACGAGGCTCAAAAATCATTTTCCACCGCGCACATATTTTTAAACCTCAGTGGCACAAAAAATACTTTCCATCAAAGCAGGACGGGCTAACCAGTAAACAACAAACAGTATTGTGCTCAAGATTATTCCATGACCAACACAGGTATGCTTTAAGGAGGATATTTTAAATTGAAAATAGACCTCTACACAGTAACATTCACAAAACAGAGGTCGGGAGTTTTTCGGGTGGGGGCTATGATAAAAAAATGTGGAAACCTCAAAGTGATCAAACATATAGCTACAGACAACAATCAAATATCTGTCAGATATCATAAAATTATGTGAAGAACATTATTTCTCTACAACCACATGTATGCAGGACAAAACATCTCAAATTTAGATCATATTTACCTCATTCATAGTGCCAACTGAAGTAGACGTGCCAAAATGATCAACAGGCAGACCACTTCCTCCGTGTGATCTCCTAGTAAGAACTCCTTCAATATATGCGACGAGTTCCAGATGAGTACCACGGAGATGGGAAATTTGTAAGATATGATTGCAATACTGGGGCCACTCATCTAAACGATTGATGAATTGCTCCAGAGCCTTGGTCCCAAATCCAAACATCTAGCAAAAAGTCATCAATCAAGCTATGATTTTCATTATCTATAAGTACTAACAGAAAAGGAAGAAAAATAGACTGATAAAATTACCTTTGAGTCTGCAGGTTTACGCAACGCATCCAAGACACGACGAATGGCAATACCGAGAGGAATATGAGTTACAAGCTGATTCTTGATAACAGATCCTAATGACAAGACACCAAACAAATTTAAGCCAGCAGATTATCAAACAAGTAATGCCAGAACCTAAAACATGCAAATGACCTCATTCACATATAACTCAGCTTTTATGTTCATCCAGAAGGCATCATCTTCTACAGATATCTACCAGTAAAAACTAACGAAGCAGGGTGCATTCATTGGTAATACAAACAATTTTCTCATTTATTGAAGGACCAATCATGAGTTACATATTTAAATATACAGCCCTGGTAAGTGAACTCTTAAAAACTATTTTAAGACAACATGACAGGCTACAAGATGAAGAATTGCAATAGATAAGAAAGAACATACCAAACAGAACTGCAGCAAGACCAAGCTGTTTCTCTGGATACTTTGGAAAGAACCTATATTCTTCAAAAAGATTGTTGATGACACACTCAAAAATTGATTTCTCCCTGTAATGCCCAAAAAAACTAAAGGCGTTATAATTGAGACGAACAAACTCCAGCTAACTAACCATAACCATGTAAAAGTTAATAATAAGGTACAGATATATAAGCGGGCTTATTAGACCTTACTATTCCCTAATTCTCACTGTTCAGAAGCTGAACCAGCCTCGGAGAACAACACAACCTTTTTTGAGGCTTAAACTAATTCTGGAAGAGCTTTTTCATTTAAAAAGCAAAAGGCCAAGAAAAAAATCAACTTCTACACTCAATATGAAATTATTCTCAAACGTTCTTTCCATTTCAGATGTATAAGCAGGCTTTGACCTTAAACTATTCACTAATTCTCACAGTTCAGAAGCAGAAGAGCACAACCTCTTTCGAGGCTTTAAACTATTTCTAGTAGAGCTTTATCAGTTAAAAAGCAAAAGACCAAGAAAAACTCAACTTCTACAGGAAACCAGCTTCTCAAAATAGAATTATTCTCAAACATTCTCCTTTGCAGAATACCATCCCATTTCAGTACTTCTCTGAAAAGCTTAGAGACAAATAATCGTGTCATCTAGGTCAAAATAACAAGACAAAAACTGTCGCAACGGCTGAGGCAACGCGCATACACTCTCTATAGTCTATACATACACCAGCAGTAGTCTAGAAACAGTAAATGATACTGAACTGAAATTTTAAGAGGCACTTTACGAACAAAGTAACTAACATAAGACAAACCAGTCTTAAGATGAGAACGAAACCTTGGATCAGAAGAATCTTTGAAACGAGAAAGCATTTCAACCATCTCAGAGATAGCCAACTGTTCCGAAAACATTCGCTGGAAGTAAGAGTTTGCTTCTGATTCAACATCATCATCAAATGTAACAGCTGCTGAAGATGCTTCGGTATTTCCGTCATTTTGGCCCAATGCACCCTGTCTAAGGGAGATACTCAGTTTATCCATCTCCTCACAAAGATGGCTGGAGCTTAGTGAATGAGAATTATCTTGAAGAACCTACAAATCCAGTGTTCAAAAGCTTTTTGAGGAAGAAATGAATAAATAAATGAATTATTAAGGTTTTACTTTAGATCAAAACCTTCAAGAAGACTGCAACTGTTTGGGAGTGAATATTTAGGGATACACCAGAATGATGGATCCTCTCCTGCTCGGACGTTTCAAACTGAATCTCTTTCAGATACTTCAGGCACTCCTGCATATCATTTCAGGATTAACCTTCATCAAGTAATATGTGCAGTTGTCTTAAAATACCTGTGAGACTGAAACTGAAAGATCCTTCTTTAGCAGTAATTACCTCAAAACAAGTGTCCCTATAAGTTGCAAAATTATCACTTAGCCATTTCTCAAGATCTAGAAGCTCCTTTTTAAAAGCAACTACTGCCAGTTTGATTGCCTCAGTGAAAGGCATCATCTTCAAGACAAGGTTGAGAATCTGTAAGAATGATGACCATGAGCACAATCTAACTATCAGTTCAAGTCTTAACAACTATTAGCAGTCAGACTGAAAGAGGAACAAGGAGCAACTAATACCAGTTCCAATTTTATAGGGTTTTCTACCTCATTATATTAATTTTCACAACAAACTGGGTAACGGAAACAGCATTATAACTCCCTCAAAGTAAGAGCAAAAAAAACAATTGTACAAAGGAAAGACCTTTCAAAAGAACTGTACGCATAGCTTGATACAGAGCTGCTGCAGTCAATGAGGCAAATGCATAAAAAAGAAAATCACAATAACTAGTACACTTCTTATAAAATGTGTACTTTGATAGAACTTATAGTTCAAGCAACAATTATGCAATAAAAATTAAGGATACTAAGTCTCTTTTCTGTAGGAGCTTTTAGCCTTATACAAAAAGTTTGAGAAAAGCAAAGATTTATTGCATATTCCAATAATTATAATTAGTAGGTCAAGGCACCTAATATAAAAAAAAATAAGCACTATACGTCTATACTCTGTATTATCTGACAAGTGACAACTATTAAGTCCGACAGATTTTGACCAATGATATGCGTACAAACATGAATGTGTGTACAAACAAGGACCAGTTAACCAAAAACTAGCTAAAAAGGCGTTTTCTCCATTGCTAAGGCACTGTGCACAATAATAGGGTTCCCACAACATTGGGAAGCATAGTTTGGTTCTAACAAGTGATATCCTTCAGCCTACTTTTATGCATGAAACAGAGTATTAGCATATGCCTTGTGACCATTATGTCAGCTTTTCAGAGTTCAAAGTCAAAATCTTAAGATTCTAATAAAGCAAGGTACCAGCAAAAAAAGTGGCAATTGTATATGATTCGCTCAATATGCAAACAGCATTAAGTCAGATTTTGGGATTTAGGGCCTGCTGGAATTCCCAAGTCATTTCTGTAAGGTTTCCACCACTTCAATACAATATTACAATTTAACCTTTTTTTAAAAAAAATACTAGGTGGAAGAGAAGGTGTGTCACTATCAAGTAGAAATTATAATTCAAATGATAGAAAGATTACTAATAAAAACAATACATATCCATTCAAATCCAAAGGTTGTAGTAAACATTAAACATGTGGAAATACAAGACGAGAAGTACATTGCTTTCACATGGATATGCACATATCGTAAGTCAAAATTGTAATACAAATACAGTTCCTAAGGCTGTAAGAGAACATTGCAAAGAAGCAATCATGCAAAGGACATTTAGTAAATTGCATTTCCACGCAGATAAATAAGAACTTGCCTTTATCTCATCACAAATGTCCACAATACGAGAAATATTATCTGCATCAGTTGTAAGAGCTTCTAAAAATGCTCGCCCTAAAAGTAATGGGTTGAAGAGCCAGATTTGCATAATGATTCCATTTTTATTGCAACTGGTACTACAGATCACTCTGGGGAATATACTGAGAGAAAGCTCATACTGGACAAGATTATATGCAGTCTGCCGATAAAACATATGGAAAAAAAATCAACCAGATGGGGTCAGACTATTACAAGAATGATTGATACATATACATAAACCCACACATATATGCATACACATATATAAATGTTTGCATACAGATACTAGGATACACGTATTAAATAGAGGAACACATACATGCACATACATACATGGAGAGTGATTTGTCATGGGGAGATGCAAATTTGAGGTGCTAACTTTTATCACGTTTACGGTTTACCAGCTTGATGACAAATTTATTTTAAATTGTACCCGGCAGATAATGAATTCAAACTCAAAGAAAGTCATTTATCAAACGTACACACTAACCTATATATAGAGTATCTCGATCTAACTTTTCAGGATTGTCTTTTACTAAGCACTTAATTAACAAATCATAACAGTAATCTACAGTATTCACATCATCCATGTGATAAATTCTGTGGTCAGTAGACAAAAAACAACAGCAAGAAAGCCATTGATTATTTCTGAACAACTACATGAAAGCAGAACCAGGAAAAAGAAAGGCATGACATGATTCATAATGAAAAAAAGACATTTACCTTAATTTGTGCAAGCCCAAGAAGCAGTACTTCGGGGCAGTGCTTCAGAGGGTACTCAAGAATCGATTGTACAGAAGCCCTATAGCCTCTTTCAGCTAACTGGCATAATACATCCAATAGATCAAGACAAAACCATGCATAGTTGGAGAGTCGAGATTCAAGTTTAAGACCTTGGATTGAATCAAAAAGTTCCTGCCAATACCAGCTTAGTTTATAGAGGGGAAAAAGAAAAGGAAGAAAAAAGAAGCAAGCACCAAAGATTAAATTATGGTATAAATTACCAGTTGTCTGGCTGAGCGGGAAAAGGCGAACATCTCAGCTGGAGAAGATACAGCATACTTCAGAAAGGAAAGCTGTCCTTCAGCATTGTTCCAGACTGAACCACAAATGGAATAGACTGGAAAAGGATCCTATAAAGATTTAAAGAAAGAGGTAACATCTATTGTGGTTTATTTTAAAAAAATATTAGATGATTTACTTCCATTAAAGGAAGTCTGTAAAGTAAAAAGATAACCTACAACCAAGCTCAGCAGACATACCTGGCAAGCAAGCTTGAAGATTGACATGAGACAGATGAATGCATCCTCATCAGGAATACAGAATCCCTCATAATCCATGCTTTCCATAACATGAACCCAGTTTGTGTTAGGAGCCTGTAGCAAAGTGAACAAGAAGTAACAGAAGATTCCAGTCAAATCATAAAACATAATGACAGATATAAAATAAGGAAATCACCTTCCACAATTGTCATATTACGACACCAAAATGAAATAGAAAGGTGTCAATCAAAATACAACCGTATATTTTCATCCATGTGCAACCTAACAACTAAACCAACCCGATTCAACCCAAAACATGGAGAATGCATACGAACATGATAATTATAGTTTCTCTTAATTATATAATCGTTAGTGTCAACATCTTCTTGACTATTCATATGATTTTATTCGGATTGAAAATATAATTAAATTGTTACTTATGACTTCTTTGCTTTTTTCATATCTTTTCTGAATTTAATATTACCATTCAGCAATTAACACGATCCCCTTTTAAAAATTAAATGGTTAGATAAGATGCAACAGAAAAGTATATTAGTTATATTCAGGATGGTTAAATTAATAAACACTTCAATAAAATATTTGAGAATTGATTAAAAGAATACTCCCTTTTGTTCACAAATAATTATCATTTTAGCCCTCGACACGACTATTAAGGAATCAATTATTACTACAAACTTTTTCTAAAATTAATAATTTATTAACTACCCACCTAAAAGAAAATTTGCATAGAAAGAAGCAATATGTGCAATTTTCAATACCAAACCTCGTAACTCACCAATAAATCATTAACTAAAACTCTAAAAATGACAAGCATTTTTAACCAAATTTTAAGACTAAAATGACATCCTTTTCCTAAGGGAGGGAGTAGAATACAATATGCATATATATTTTGGTAACTTGCAAACCGACCTAAACGCAACCTACTTAACATGATAGGCAAGTACTATAAGAACTGACATGCTGCTGATCAGGCATCAAACCGACCAACCAGATTTTGATATCTAGCTGTAAAGGCACTAAAAAATCCAGCAATAGGATACAAGATAGAGATGCGCCAAGCCAAATTTAATCTTTTCCAACCTTTAGCAGAGGCTAAACCCTGAAATCACTTAAACAAAAATGTGTTTCATATGCAAGGATGGAATTTTTTATAGAAATCAAAGCTGCAGATAGGCAGAAGCAATATTGTGCTCAAATACACCCCCTCTAACCAAAGAACATCTCTAGCATGCGAAGTAAATGATTTCACCTTCAGCATTCTAACCCATCAAAAAGGATCTAAAGAAAATGAGGAAAGAAATGAAATCTACAGAAAACCAAGTAGAAAGAGTTTCCACTCCAATCATGAGTCACAAGATATGAGGTTATATCGACAACTAAAGACAATACGTAGGGTCAAAAAGACAACTTACAAGCTCTTTAATGGAATCAACAAGAACATTAATGTTCCAGGAGCTGAGCTCTGGCAGATCAGATGCAAAGTTGCATCCTGTTGCAGAAAGAAATACCGGAAATGCATTTTGGCCCTCCAACATACCTCCATGAGTGCATGCAACAGTGCCAACTATTCTAGATATGGTTGGTTCAGTTAAGGGTGAGAGAAGAGATAAAATGTGTTTGCAATTCTTTGCATCATCTGTGCACCCATAACCCAACTCTTTCATGATACCAGCTATGTTCATTTCTCGCTCCATTTCAGCAACAACAGCATCAAAATCATTTTCACAATCATTCAGGTAGTCAAGATTCCTGAAAGGAAATGTTAAAAGCCAATGAGTCTAATAAACAATATAAATTATAGCTAAGTCACTCCAAAAAGAATAGATCAAAGAAACCTTAAAAGACTGGCTTCTTCAGAATCATTTGATTTCAATGGGGCTAATATACATGGGTAGGTCTCCTTCCATGGCACCAAATTTAGCATTCTAATAAATGTATCCACATGTTTAGACAGATCTTCAGATTGCTGCAAGAACATAAGAATCTGTTGGACTTGCTCTGTTGAGCCCAGGGCACCAGGATTGGCAAGTAAACCTTCTATTTGGGACACGCAAAAGCTTTTCCCTGAAAAGAAACCCATAGTAGTAACACATCAAACGTCATATGAGGGTCACAATCTATAAATCAGAAGGAACGGGAAAACAGGCATCCAATAGGAGACAACTCCCCACCTCTATGCAGACACTTACCAAGGTTTCGGGTCTCAGGATTTTCACAATCCAATAATGAAAGGCCCATGGCAATTTTTTCAGAAATTGACAAGCAAAAGGCATCAGATAGAGTATCAAAGAATCCATCTTCAATGGCTCCACTTCTTACAGACTCGCATAATAATGTGCTGAAATTAGGTTTTGCCAAAAGATATTTGAAAAGTGATACTATAGCTGGATTTGGATGAATATTTTTCAAGTCTGTAGCATAAACATCGATGTGGTCAAAGCAGGCACGCAAGAGCAAAATGCTTTTGTCAGCTCCATCAGCAAACTGTCGAAAATCAAAGTCAAAACCTGTTAACTCAACATTATGTAATAGATACGAAGTACATACACGATTAGGAAGTATGAAAGGAGCTTTCAGTAACAGGAAGGCAACAAGGACTGCAACAGCAGCCGTCTCTCCTTATCAAACAACAATACAAAATCCCAAACAGTCTTTACTCAAGAGTCCAGCAAGCAAACAAAATGATTGATGATACTAATGCTGCTGTTTCAAAATTACTCTCAATTTACTCCCTCAGTGAGGGATTACCAATATTTGATATCATAGCCATATACAAAATCAACAGGAAAAAATGCCCGATGTTAAATACATTGTAAGATAGTGGGCTTCAATGTGACAAGTTGCATGTACAATCATGAGAAAATACAAGATCGACAGCAATAACTCCTACGGATAACGGAAAGCGGTTATCGCTATCAATGAACATAAGGCAGCAGTTATTCTTGCCGCTTCTGTGTGACAACTGTTTCCTACACCACTTTGTCACTTTGCTATATAGATATTAGTTTCTAAATTAGAGCCTAATTTGTTATTTGATAGCTTGGTTAGTGGAAACAGTTGTCATGCATACACTAAAAAAGCTGAACATTCCTAGCTGGAAGCATGTGAAGGGCAAACTCATCTCTTCCGACATGCATGTATGAAAATGTTGAGTACAGCGCAAAAGAACAAGAAAGAAACTTGTTTGGACATGCAGGCAAAGCCATAAACTAAAATTGCACAATTTCTCATTTTAAATGCAGCAATAGTTTTGGTAATCAACATAGGTTCCTTCATCTTAAAACTCTCCGAGCCCCACAAATTCCTCTACATTTTGATCACACTTCACCAAGATTAGGTTCTTGACAATTAAAGCGGGTGAGGAGAACTAACCAAGGCCAGAAAAGCGGCTAATTGTGCCAAAAGTTGACCTACATGGAATAATAGCTATGACTTCTCTAATTCAACGTCATGAAAACCAATACATAAGAAAAACGACCTAACTTCTAAAAAAGATCCACCTTTCAGGCAACAATACTTCCTACAGCGATATGAGCAATCCCCTTACCAGAAACAAACGTAATCCTCATACGAAAGAGAGAGAAAAAAGAAGAAAATCATAATCGCGATCAAACCGTAGAAAGAAGCACGGAATAGCATAAAATTCCACTTGAGTTTATAGCAAAAGATCGCAAATTTTAAAGAAAAACAGCATAATTTCTACAGAAAAAAAGGGTTAAAAGAAGCACATCGAACAGCTAAATATCCACGCATTTGGAGAAAAATAGAGAGACAAACACCCACATTCTACATCTTAAATATTGAGAGAGAGAGAAACGCGCTAATTCTACCTCACAGAGCTCGCGGTAAACAGAATCGGAGTTGGATCCGTCCAAGCTCTGTAACAGGAACCGAATATGTTTGGAGAAGGTGGTCGAGAAAGGCAGCATCATTAGGCAAAGCGCAAGTGACGAAATCGATCGTTAGGGTTTTGTGAAGAACAGGGTAGATGGTAAGAGCAAGAAATTTTGCAGGGCTTCAGAGAGAGGGCACTATCACACTCGAGAGAAAAGGCTGGTAATTGTCACCGCCTCGCGGAATGGGATTATATGGCCGTGTGATGTTTTTAGGGAATTCCCATAATTAGGTCACTTATATTAAACTATGTATTGTAAATAATAGTTTTATTCCTTTTCTCTTATCAAATTTATAATAAATAATATTGTATCACTCATTATTCGTAATTTTTTACAACTCGGCACTCACAACAATTGTTATAAATACAATACCTTAATTCATCGATTAAAATGGTAGAATAACATGAAATGTCCAAAATACGGAATGTTACCTTTATAGCAAAATTCATAAGTTTAGGAAATTATATAGAGGTGTACTCAGGTTTATAAGGCAAATATATAGTGAAAAATTATGATAATTGGATGGGCTTTACGGACGGTTCAGACTCTAAGCATACAAAAATTACAAAACAAAAATGGTAGAGACATTTATTTTTTTGCAGTGGCATGCTATGTAATTTTGATGAAAATCAACCACAAATTACTCTCCCACCCCTAAACTAGTCGTCTAGGAGACTTCTTCTCCTTGATGACTATCTCGGCGCCAAACGAGGCCTAAGGCACTTTTCAAGGGCCTTTTGAGGCATTTAGTTCATGACATTTTTAAGACCTTGGTTTAGCATTTTATGCATGAATTTTAGGAGTTAATTTCTGCAATTAAACTCAAGTGGGACGACTTGCTAGGGTATTTTGCAGGGCTTCAGAGAGAGGGCACTATCACAATCGAGAGAAAAGGCTGGTAATTGTCACCGCCTCGCGGAATGGGATTATATGGCCGTGTGATGTTTTTAGGGAATTACCATAATTAGGTCACTTATATTAAACTATTTATTGTAAATAATAGTTTTATTCCTTTCCTCTTATCAAATTTATAATAAATAATATTATATCACTCATTATTCGTAATTTTTTACAACTCGGCACTCACAACAATTGTTATAAATACAATATCTTAATTCATCGATTAAAATGGTAGAATAGCATGAAATGTCCAAAATACGGGATGTTACCTTTATAGCAAAATTCATAAGTTTAGGAAATTTTGGATATTGATATTCTTCAGAGTTTAATATAAGTTACATGAATAATAAATAATTATATAGAGGTGTACTCAGGTTTATAAGGCAAATATATAGTGAAAAATTATGATAATTGGATGGGCTTTACGGACGGTTCAGACACTAAGCATACAAAAATCACAAAACAAAAATGGTAGAGACATTTATTTTTTGCAGTGACATGCTATGTAATTTTGGTGAAAATCAACCACAAATTACTCTCCCACCCCTAAACTAGTCGTATAGGAGACTTCTTCTCCTTGATGACTATCTTGGCGCCAAACGAGGCCTAAGGCACTTTTCAAGGGCATTTTGAGGCATTTAGTTCATGACATTTTTAAGACCTTGGTTTAGCATTTTATGAATGAATTTTAGGAGTTAATTTCTGCAATTAAACTCAAGTGGGACGGCTTGCTATGGTATTTTGCAGGGCTTCAGAGAGAGGGCACTATCACAATCAAGAGAAAAGGCTGGTAATTGTCACCGCCTCGCGGAATGGGATTATATGGCCGTGTGATGTTTTTAGGGAATTACCATAATTAGGTCACTTATATTAAACTATGTATTGTAAATAATAGTTTTATTCCTTTCCTCTTATCAAATTTATAATAAATAATATTGTATCACTCATTATTCGTAATTTTTTACAACTCGGCACTCACAACAATTGTTATAAATACAATACCTTAATTCATCGATTAAAATGGTAGAATAGCATGAAATGTCCAAAATACGGGATGTTACCTTTATAGCAAAATTCATAAGTTTAGGAAATTTTGGATATTGATATTCTTTAGAGTTTAATATAAGTTACATGAATAATAAATAATTATATAGAGGTGTACTCAGGTTTATAAGGCAAATATATAGTGAAAAATTATGATAATTGGATGAGCTTTACGGACGGTTCAGACTCTAAGAATACAAAAATCACAAAACAAAAATGGTAGAGACATTTATTTTTTTGCAGTGACATGCTATGTAATTTTGATGAAAATCAACCACAAATTACTCTCCCACCCCTAAACTAGTCGTCTAGGAGACTTCTTCTCCTTGATGACTATCTCGGCGCCAAACGAGGCCTAAGGCACTTTTCAAGGGCCTTTTGAGGCATTTAGTTCATGACATTTTTAAGACCTTGGTTTAGCATTTTATGCATGAATTTTAGGAGTTAATTTCTGCAATTAAACTCAAGTGGGACGACTTGCTAGGGTATTTTGCAAGGCTTCAGAGAGAGGGTACTATCACAATCGAGAGAAAAGGCTGGTAATTGTCACCGCCTCGCGGAATGGGATTATATGGCCGTGTGATGTTTTTAGGGAATTACCATAATTAGGTCACTTATATTAAACTATGTATTGTAAATAATAGTTTTATTCCTTTCCTCTTATCAAATTTATAATAAATAATATTGTATCACTCATTATTCGTAATTTTTTACAACTCGGCACTCACAACAACTGTTATAAATACAATACCTTAATTCATCGATTAAAATGGTAGAATAGCATGAAATGTCCAAAATACGGGATGTTACCTTTATAGCAAAATTCATAAGTTTAGGAAATTTTGGATATTGATATTCTTCGGAGTTTAATATAAGTTACATGAATAATAAATAATTATATAGAGGTGTATTCAGGTTTATAAGGCAAATATATAGTGAAAAATTATGATAATTGAATGGGCTTTACGGACGGTTCAGACACTAAGCATACAAAAATCACAAAACAAAAATGGTAGAGACATTTATTTTTTGCAGTGACATGCTATGTAATTTTGGTGAAAATCAACCACAAATTACTCTCCCACCCCTAAACTAGTCGTCTAAGAGACTTCTTCTCCTTGATGACTATCTCGGCGCCAAACGAGGCCTAAGGCACTTTTCAAGGGCCTTTTGAGGCATTTAGTTCATGACATTTTTAAGACCTTGGTTTAGCATTTTATGAATGAATTTTAGGAGTTAATTTCTGCAATTAAACTCAAGTGGGACGGCTTGCTAGGGTATTTTGCAGGGCTTCAGAGAGAGGGCACTATCACAATCGAGAGAAAAGGCTGGTAATTGTCACCGCCTCGCGGAATGGGATTATATGGCCTTGTGATGTTTTTAGGGAATTACCATAATTAGGTCACTTATATTAAACTATGTATTGTAAATAATAGTTTTATTCCTTTCCTCTTATCAAATTTATAATAAATAATATTGTATCACTCATTATTCGTAATTCTTTACAACTCGCCACTCACAACAATTGTTATAAATACAATACCTTAATTCATCGATTAAAATGGTAGAATAGCATGAAATGTCCAAAATACGGGATGTTACCTTTATAGCAAAATTCATAAGTTTAGGAAATTTTGGATATTGATATTCTTTAGAGTTTAATATAAGTTACATGAATAATAAATAATTATATAGAGGTGTACTCAGGTTTATAAGGCAAATATATAGTGAAAAATTATGATAATTGGATGGGCTTTACGGACGGTTCAGACTCTAAGCATACAAAAATCACAAAACAAAAATGGTAGAGACATTTATTTTTTGCAGTGACATGCTATGTAATTTTGGTGAAAATCAACCACAAATTACTCTCCCACCCCTAAACTAGTCGTCTAGGAGACTTCTTCTCCTTGATGACTATCTCGGCGCCAAACGAGGCCTAAGGCACTTTTCAAGGGCCTTTTGAGGCATTTAGTTCATGACATTTTTAAGACCTTGGTTTAGCATTTTATGCATGAATTTTAGGAGTTAATTTCTGCAATTAAACTCAAGTGGGACGGCTTGCTAGGGTATATGCCCCCCCCCCCCCCCCCCCCCCCCTCCCCCTTCATTTGTTCTTTAGCTTATCTTTGAATCCAAAAACACTCTCAAGAGAGAATTTTCATCGTTAAGCTCATGCAAATTTGCTTCTTTGTGAGTCATATCAAAGCAACCAAATTTCTCCTTGAATCCCCTTGGTGAGTCACATCCAAGCTAGATTCAAGAAACCTTGTTCTTCGTGGTGTGTCATATCCACATAGAGCAAGCTACCCCTCGGCTCCTCCATCTTCTACCGCCGCCACTTCCACCCCTCAAAGTACACTCCATACGCCACCCAACCACCACCAAGCGCCACCTCCAATGCGCCAACGCCTCCCTCAAACTGAAACCCTAATCGCTTCATCATCGCTAGGGTTTCCTCCAACATCACCTCACTTCCACCCTCCATAAATCGAGGCCCACGTCGGCGCCACCAGGCCCCTCTTGCACCACCATTCCTAACATCCTCCACCACCATTGGAGACCAAGACCGCCACCAACCTCATCCAGCGCCTCCCTACAGCCCGCTTCAAAGATCGCCTCCCCGGGTTGCCGAAGGTTATCGTCCGGTCAAACTCTTGCACTGAAGCTCGCCCAAGTCGATCCTTGTCAAAGGGGCTAACCGAAAGATGGCTCGGCTGAGGTGGCTCGGCTAGGGTGGTGGCTTGGCATCGAACCGGAGCTCTGATACCAAATTGATGCGGGGATTAGCCGCGAATGGCCCGATCTTGACGCCAAGTGACTCAACAAGAAGGAACAACAAATAACAAGGTTAGAAATGCTCAAGATGCACGAAAATCTGAGGTGAAGATATTAGGAGGTATGAAGGAAAACCAACTTGAAATAATGAAAGAACCTTGAATGAAAACCAATTCAAGACCCAAGTCAAATGAGCAAGAGACCAACCTTACCATACAATCTTAGAATCTTACACCTTAGAACTCGGCAAGAAGAACATTAGAAAACTGAAATGAACAACAACAAACAAGAGGGGATATAGGGAGAACCGAGTTGAATAATGGAGAAACCCAAGGAGCTCGAAGGTCTCCAAGAACCAAACCAAATGACAAAACAACCCTTCCTTCTACAATCTCACACAACCATGGACGAATCCAAGGAGCACGAGAAGGAGGCTTGTGGACGCCTACGAACACCAATCTTATGGAGGAGATCGACATAACGCAAGTCAAACCAAGCTCTTCGAATCAACCATGAGAAACACTCCCTTGGGAGCTCTCGTTTCCATTGTGCCCAAGGCAACAAATAAGTTCCAAAAATTCACTTCTACATGCTGAAAACAGCAAAGGACTTGGCCTTAAATACTCCTAGGGGCACGACCCAAACATGCTCAAAAGTAGCCCTAAAACAAACCCAAAAAGGTGTCCAAAATACACTTAAAAATAAGCAAATAAAACAAGTCTTGGCTGGAGCTAAGGAACTATGATTGTGGGCCCTTCGTGATCACTCTTGGTTGAACTACTAGAACAAATCTTGCAATGGGTTCGGTCATGGCTAGCTCCCTTAGCACATGATGGTTCACCAAGTACTTCATCTTCTAATGTAGGTGTCTTTGGTAGTGAGCTGGATGATCCTTCATCATTCTCCCCTTCTTGAAGAAGATTCGACCCGAATCTAAGTTTGTATGCATTGTACTTCGCCTTTTGTAGTAGCTTGGTCCTTGTATGTTCATTCAATTCCGAATGCACTTCACATGTGTGCCTTATGATGGACAAGTTGTAGGGGACATGATAACACACTAAAATAAACTTGTTAAGGTTAGTGATAAATCAAATAACCTCACAATGTGTTTGCACTCGTGTGTTTATCTCCCTCTCTCTTGTTGATGAAGAACACAAGCTTGTTGTTGCAATGCAGCTTCGGTTGAGTTAGAGATGTGTGTTTAAGCTCGGAAAATGGACTCAAAAGAGATGACACGAAATGGACTCAAACCACAAAAGAAGACACAACAAGACTCAAGGAAATGTGTTTAGAGACTCAACAAAGCAATGTCATAACTAGCTTGCATTACCAATACTCATGAACTTGTGAACAATTGCCAATGATATGAAATGAATGGGGAGTTGAGTATGGACTTAAGCTTGGGCTGGGGGTATCATGTCTTCAATAACACTTAGAGATAGCCATGGAAGAGCAACAACAACACTTACGTACCAAAGCATGCACAAAGCCTCTCTTTCTCTTTTTTTTTTGAATTTTGTTTTTCTTCCTTTTCTAATATTCTTTTTCTTTTTCTCTCTTTGTTTTTTGAAGAAAAACGTGTAGCAACAAGGATACAAATAAATATGGGCTGCTCTTTTCTTTTCCCTTGACTTTGACTTCTTTGAAACAAAATGGGCTGAATTGTAGGGATAAGGTGGGACGAAATGTGGAGGGGAGAAAAGGAGGTTTGAATGTTTGCCACTAATAGCAATAGGTAGCTTTCAAGCACTCTTCCACATACAAGGCTGCCAAGGGTCCTTTTTGGCTCTTTCCCAAACTTCCTAAGACAACCAAAAAGGTGTAGAAGGAAAGCAAAGTGGTCTTATGCCAAAAATGTTTCAAATCACATGCACAAGTTAAGGAATTCAAACTTGAGCAAGCAAGGCATGGCTGGCCGTGAGGGGGGGGGGGGTTCTGTGGTGGTGGGCTGGGTGTTACTGGGTGGCGGGGCGACGGCAGTCAAGGTGGTCCGGTCGCCGGAGGTGGGTATGGTGGCCGGAAAGCAATTTTTTTGTTTTTGTTTGCAGATTTGCAAGGCTCGTTGGTAAGGGTTTTCTTTGGGGTTTTTTTGGAGTGGTGGCTGAAGGGGGATGATGGCAACAAGTCCACAAATACACAAGCACAAGCAAAAACAAACTAACCACAACAAAGCAAGAAAACACAAGAAGAAACAAGAAGAAATGGAAAGAAGACTCAAAGGGGCTAACCGAAAGATGGCTCGGCTGAGGTGGCTCGGCTGGGGTGGTGGCTTGGCATCGAACCGGAGCTCTGATACCAAATTGATGCGGGGATTAGCCGCGAATGGCCCGATCTTGACGCCAAGTGACTCAACAAGAAGGAACAACAAACAACAAGGTTAGAAATGCTCAAGATGCACGAAAATCTGAGGTGAAGATATTAGGAGGTATGAAGGAAAACCAACTTGAAATAATGAAAGAACCTTGAATGAAAACCAATTCAAGACCCAAGTCAAATGAGCAAGAGACCAACCTTACCATACAATCTTAGAATCTTACACCTTAGAACTCGGCAAGAAGAACATTAGAAAACTGAAATGAACAACAACAAACAAGAGGGGATATAGGGAGAACCGAGTTGAACAATGGAGAAACCCAAGGAGCTCGAAGGTCTCCAAGAACCAAACCAAATGACAAAACAACCCTTCCTTCTACAATCTCACACAACCATGGACGAATCCAAGGAGCACGAGAAGAAGGCTTGTGGACGCCTATGAACACCAATCTTATGGAGGAGATCGACATAACGCAAGTCAAACCAAGCTCTTCGAATCAACCATGAGAAACACTCCCTTGGGAGCTCTCGTTTCCATTGTGCCCAAGGCAACAAATGAGTTCCAAAAATTCACTTCTACATGCTGAAAACAACAAAGGACTTGGCCTTAAATACTCCTAGGGGCACGACCCAAACATGCTCTAAAGGCCTAACTAAGGCAGCCCAAAAATAGCCCTAAAACAAACCCAAAAAGGTGTCCAAAATACACTTAAAAATAAGCAAATAAAACAAGTCTTGACTGGAGCTAAGGAACTATGATTGTGGGCCCTTCGTGATCACTCTTGGTTGAACTACTAGAACAAATCTTGCAATGGGTTCGGTCATGGCTAGCTCCCTTAGCACATGATGGTTCACCAAGTACTTCATCTTCTAATGTAGGTGTCTTTGGTAGTGAGCTGGATGATCCTTCATCACCCGGGGTTCACTCGACCGTCCTCTCAAGGATTGATTGTTCTTGAAGTCCAAACTTCTCTCAAAAGCCGCGTGTTTCTCCTCGAGGGTGTGGATCAACTGGCGCAACCTCTCGTCCATAGCTTCCTGGCTGGTTTGGATGGCCTCCTTAATTACGTCCATGGTAATAGGAGGTGTAGGAAGGGGCTCGGAAATGGTGATCCCCTTGCCGACATTCGGCGTCTTGCTCATGCTTCCAACTTGTCCGAGAACTATGACTCACACGAGGCCCTTGCGATGCCAAGCTTGTCAATGGTTCTTAGGCCTTGTGAAGGGCTCAAATTCCTTGTTTCACGTCAAGCTAAGGCAGGAAGCAAGCGTTCCTAACTTGAAATGAAAACTCCTAGGATGCCTAGACTCGACTACAAGGCCTTCAAAGAAATTGCAACTCAAGTCCACACACGACTTCGCGTCGAACCCGAATTACTTGTCCAATCAATTCGATCCAAACAAAGACCCAGAAAACTCTAAAACGTCGACCTTGGGTGTGATCCTTAAGATGTAACCTATTGGTCTTGCTTGGCCTCTTTTTTTTTGAAGGTGGTGCCAAGTCTGAGTCTTTTGACCACTATAAGGAAAAGGGCCAAGGTCTTGTGCTTGGTTATAAGCTCGGCTTTGCAATGTTTTTTTTTTTCAAGCACAAGGTCCTAGTTTTCATAATAATATACACTAGGGTTGGCTTCCTAATGTATAATACACTATATCTCTAGGATCACACGTGCAAGTTTTTGTTTCTTAGCTATCTTAGAGTGTGCTTGCCTCCGAATTGTGTGAACATGTATTAGATGCGTTCAACACTCCATCATGCAACACAAGAGCAAGGTTTTAATGCAAAATCAGTTGAAGCACTCGGCTAAGACACACAAACGGCTGTAAGACTTCAAGCTTATCTTAAGTTGAATTATGGGACGGTTTGGAGCTAATGTAAGGTCACTGGTTTTGGAAGTTAATGCAACAATTAAAGGGAAAATGAGTGGTAACTAAGGCGAAACTTATCAGCTACTAGCTACTTAAAATTAAAACAAGGCCGATTATGGGCAAATGAAAGGGCATGTGAGCATACCAAGAGGTTTGTAAACCTCGGCAGCCCAGCAAGTTCAGCGGTCGTCTTCTTTCTAAGGCCGATGGCCTGGTTCACACACGCAACAGTACATTTCAAGGAAGAACCCAGAAAGTTCAAAGTCCACAGCAGGCCACGAACGCACAACAACAAGGCAGGTTTTCCACGGCAAAAACAACAACAAATACGCACAGAACAAGATGATTTCTAAGCTTGCTAAACTGACTTAAAGTGACAAGATCCAAGGTGTCGAGAGCTTACCTCACGGGCTCTGATACCACATGACATGAGCGAGGATCCAAGAAGCCACGGTGTAAGGCAAGCTCTGCATTTGTGGTCGGACTCACAAAAGGCGACCAAGACGTAGACTAGAAGATTCCCACTTACTATCTATTCACTCCTTACTCATACCTTGCTCTTAATCACTAAGATCATGTCACACTTGAACTCTCTTCTCCCTGAGCTTCTCGGTCCCTTTGGTTCACTCTCTTTCAAGTGAACTAGCTTTTACATAAGGCGATTCCACCCCTTATGTGATCGTTAGCTCAAACCGTCGTTCTGTACCACAGACCCGACACTACCTCCTAGGGTTGTTTCTCTAGTCTCCTAGGTCTCTATTTCCTCATCGCTTCCGACCTCTATACAGTATGGTCTTCGCTCCACTTTCCTAGGCCATACTTCTTAGGCTCCAAGACTTTCCCAAAGCGGAAAAAAGACAAGACTGCTTTTTTGCGTCTACGCTAGACAATCCTTGTCCTCTTCCTTTCTTCCCTTCTCAAGATTGTTGTTGTTTATTTTCTTACGCTTTTGCCTTGATCATAACCACCTAATGTCTCCATCATGTGTTCTTCCCAAGCCATGTTGAGCTCCAAGGCCAGCTACACTTGTCTCTTGTTTGACCAAGATGTAGCTGTTGTGCCAGCTGCATAGCTCTAGCGTCCAGGACTTCTCTCCTGTGTATACTTCACATTGTCTCGATCACTCTACTGATCTCGATAACGTTCAATACCTTCCGATGGATCCTATACTCTGTTCCCGTAACACTTAGTTCACATGTTAATCCTTGGAGGTTTGTAACCATAAAAAATGAGAAGGTCATGGACTCTTAAGTTCACCATGCTTAAGATTCCAACAAATTCCCCCTTTTTGATGGTGACAAACTCCAAAACATTTAAGCATAAAATTGAGTATGAAATACATATCAAGTATAGTTCCCCCTCAGAAAAATAACATATCGCGCTTTGTATGTTCCCCCTATGTTAGTCATCTCAATCACATTCCCCATTTTGGCATCATCAAAAAGAAGTTAGTACTAGAAGAAACAATAGAGAGAGTACAGTACTGCAAAATACTAGATAATATTGTCATTGATTTCAAATTTCAAGTGCCAAAACTGTTGGCACGGACAGGTCCATCACAAATTAACAAAAAAAGAAAACAAACTTGCATCTTAAGATACGTAGCATGATTGAAACTTGGTAAAAGCAACAAAAGCAGATAGGAAATAATGAGCTATGAGTGGAAAGAGGGATATGAGAGGTAAGGAAAACAAGAGTCCAGGTCTGGTAGATTAATCTTCTGCATCAGCGCGTCGTAGTATCTCCGTCATGCCTTCCTTGACGTACTACATGTCCTTCCTCAGACCGTGGATCTCCTTGATAAGCTCCCTAAAAAGCTCATCGTTCATCCTCACCTCCACATCAGTTTCCTCTTTGGGTTCACCCTAAACCTTCACAACCTTCATCTTCTCCCATTGATCGTCCACAAACTGAAATAGCATATTGTTCAGTGTAGGCTCATCCAATACTCTGCCAGTTCTGACTTCCTTCTATGGCGAGTATAGGTCATGGTGGGCCAATATCTACTTTACTACACCATGTTACGGGAGCGCATGTTTGGGGCTTGTCTTAGCATGAGACATGTGCAACATCATCAACCTTGGAAGGTGGATTGCTTCCCCCTTTAACATTCGGTCTAACACCAAGTAGTCCAGGATACCATGTTACTTACCACCAAGTAGTACATTACCCTGTGCAATATCCGCATCTTGTTGCAATGTACCTCTCCCTTCACTGGCGGGTCCTCATCCTCATAGATCCTCTTGATCATTTCCAATTGTTTACAGTCTTACGGCCACGACCCCTTGTGATGTTCAGCATAGCCAGCACGCAGTACCCAAGAATCTTACTCATCTCTATGCTGGAGATATTATAAGTATCCCCTTCTAGCGTATAGGACCAACTAACAGATTCTCCCATTTCTGCCTTGTCATCAAGTCCAACACCTCATCCAAGGCAAACTCCTCCAAAAACTCCTTCCACAGCACCACACTCTGACATGCCGATTACCTCTTGGGTTTTTACAAGAGGCGCCTTCTTGGCGGTTCTCCTCGTGCTCTGTCGGGGTTCGATGGTGGCGTCCTTCTTTGCCTTTTTAAAGAGGGTCACTCTTGCTAGGGGAGCCGTGTCTCCACCTTCTGACACATCTCTATCAAAAGAGGGTGCTCGACTCCTCTTCCATTTGCTCTTGGCCACCTTCTTAGGAGTGTCCTCCTCGTTATCCAGGAATGGGACTAGATCCTTAGCTAGTTCGGATGCCATATAAGCTCTTTGCTCCATGCTCTTATCACTAGTGTCCTCACCCGTCGCCCCCTCCCCCTTCTCTTTTTCAAGACCTTGAACGATCTCGTCACCTATCTCCTTTACAATGTTGAAGGAGACGTCATGTGTCTCCTTCTCCTCCTTCTCTTCAGCTAGAACTAAGGCGGTGGTTTTATTTTCCCCAAGGCTCTGCACCTCGTCTTGCTCTTGCGGTGGGGTCTTTTATGGTAAAGATTGGGTTGTAATGGATTTTTGTGGAGTTGTGGAGTCGTGTTGAGAAGCTTTGGTAAGAGACCCTGTAATTTGAGCGAGAGCATCACCACTCATCATAGATTTAAGTTTTTTGGTAAATGTTTGTAGGGTTTCGGATCCGTCTATGACGATAGAAGTTTTTGGAGTTGAGGGGTTTGATTCAGTATCCATTTGAGAAATTTGTGTGATGGTAAGAAGATTGAAGAGAGAGTAGACAGGTGGAAGAGAGCATGAGTATTGGGTATACAAGAGTATTCGGAGGAGGAAATGTAGAGAGAGAGAGAGAGAGAGAGAGAGAGAGAGAGAGAAAAAACAATACAGTGGCATTATGATCACAATCCCTTAAATATGGCTCCTTCAACAGTAATATCCCCTTTTGATTATGTAGTAAATCTCTTCGGAATTTAACTTTTTCACCCAACGTTCACCTACACCCTTCCAACGTTCACTCCTTACTTCAAAATCTTACCATTACCTTTTCTCCAAAAGTTGTTTTACCATTCTGACGCTCAACACCGAATGCCTACCTCTGTGCTACGCTGACACGCTTTTTGTTCCATTCTAGCTATTTGCAACCCTTTCCGCCCTTACCTTACCTTTAGAACGTAGTGTACCTTGGCTGAGAGTAGTGTACCAGAAGTAGTACCAACAAGAACCATGGACAAAAATAATATATGCATGGAAACATTTTCAATTTTGTCGATCATGTGAAGTAATCCCCAATTTTGAATGACAAACAATAGGCTCATAGGGGGTACTTAAACATGATAGGCTAGGGTGGCTATAGGATCAACCATCATGTGGGCTTGTAATGAAGGTTTAGTACATCAGGTTGATCCTTTTGGGCTAAATAGAAAAAGTACCAATCAATGCACACAATCGATATGATGAAAGACTGTTAATTCGTTTTGAAATCATGTGAAAGACATGTATGCACACATGCAAGGTCTAGCACCGTCAAAATGCAACAATGATAATTTGTCTATGACTTGTCTACTATACAATCTCTATAATTCCCCCTAGGACTAATATCAAATTCTAGCCAATCATCGAGGGTAATGTACCTGCGATGACTTAGATGTCGAGGGATATCATACCAAGCTCCATACGTAACTTCTCAAGGGGTTCCTTATTGAGAGGCTTGGTAAAGATGTCCGCAATTTGATCATTTGTCCTACAAAAGTCCATAGACACAAGACCTTTCTCCACACAATCTCATAAGAAATGATGTCTTATCTCAATATGCTTAGTGCGAGAGTGTTGTACCGGATTTTTTGATATGTTTATAGCACTCGGTTATCACAGAGTATAGGAACTTTACCAAAGAGTATCCCATAGTCACTCAGCTGTTGTTTAAGCCATATGAGTTGTGCACAACAAGCTACAACGGCTATATACTCTGCCTCGGCGGTAGACAACGTCACTGAACTTTGCTTCTTTGAACCCCAAGAGACTATACATGGTGATGAGATCAAAGGATCAATGAAGGCACAGTGCAAGGCAAGCCCCCTAGACCTCCAAGGAACGGTCAACAACTTCCAGAAATCTGCTCTGGGTTCAATAGGGTCGTTCTCTCGGCGCAGAACTCCATATTGGATGATTCCAAATCCCAGAGTTAGATATGGACGTCTACATGATGTCCTCCAAATTTGAGCGCAATTGGATCACGGAAACGAAAGTTATGGCACTTTTACTGAGGGGTCGCTGAAAGTTCCGGGAATGAATTCAGCGAGATGATTGTTGTGGATGTTGGTGATGATATGCCTCTTCTAGGTTGGATATGAATCACCAACAAAGAGAAGGATGGTTTCTCCCTCCAAGATATGACGCACTTGAAGAGATCAACAATGGATTCCTTGATGTTACTCACAAGGAATAAGACGTTGAGAGGAGAGAGCTTTGGGAGAGAAATGATAACTGTATTCTTAATCAATTCAACGTTGTGAAACAAATGAGCGTCTTTTGCCTTCTATAGGCTGCAATGGAAAGGAAACGAAATTAAGGCCTCTCGGCCAACAAAAGGCCTAAGGCCCAACAAGCCCAACTCGGCCAAACCAAGCAAAACACAAGCAAAAAATGCTAAACCATGGTCTAAAAATGTCATGAAAACCCAACCAATGAAAATGAAATAAAAGTGCCAATCATGGACTCAGACGCGCCTCAAGGAGAGTGATGTCCGACAAGCAAGTGGTGTGGCCGAGGCTTCCCATGTGTTGGCCTAAGCCTCCAAAGTGCGAGATGGCGTCTAAGCATAGAAGGCCCTTCTTGAGCTCCTCTTGAAGGTGCTTGGCTCGAGCCCTAGTGATGGCCCCGGGAGGAAGTTCGTCGTGATGCTCTTGACCTTCACTAGACTCGTCTTCACTCGAGTCACCTTCATTGCTCGAATCATCTTGAGTGTCTCTTGAGGCTCTTGATGGGACGGGGTCACATCATCCTTCCTCTCTTGAAAGGGATTCGGGTCCCCACCGCCCCTAGCTCCTCCTTTGTTTCGCCCTCGGCCGCCGTTGTTGCCCCGCAGCCATGCACCGGGCCCGCTTCAGCCCCCACCATTTCCACCGAGGCCGCCGGCGCCGCTCGACTACGTGATCCACCCCGTGGCCCGGCTTCCGGCACACATGCCCCGGCCCCCACGACCGAGCGGTCTAGCGACCGTGCTTGCTTCAAGTGTGGCGGCCGTGGCCACATCCAACGGGATTGCCCCAACGCCAAGCGGGTCTTGTTTACCGCAACAAGTGGGTATGAATCCTTTGATGATGAAGAGGAGGCCCCGAAGGACGAGCATGAGGCCGCCGCATAGGGCATTTATGAGGACTATGATTGCGCCTCTCTTGGGCATGGAGTCGCTGCCCCATTGAGCTTAGTGACTCACCGTGTGCTCTCGATCCACGAGGGTGACACAGGACCAACAAAAGAGTCTCTTTCACACTCGATGCCGCATGGGTACATCCTCCCTTAGTGTGATCATCGATGGCGGGAATGCGCGCGTGGTCAAGCATCTCCATCTTCCCACCACGGCTCATCCTCATCCTTATAGCCCCCAAGGACTTGGAGACGGTAAAAGTGATGTGGTAGCTAGGCAATGCCACATTGCTTGCTCTATTGGCTCCTACTTTGATCAAATTTTGTGTGATGTGATTCCTATGGATGCCACTCACATTTTACTAGGAAGGCCTTGGCAATTTGATAGGCGAGTGATCCCCGATGGCTTCTTCAATACCTTTATCTTTGTCCATGATGGGAAACGGATCACTCTCTTGCCTATGTCTCCATGAGAGGTTCTTGAAGATCAAATCGAGAGAAATCGGCTCAAGGCCCTTGAAGCTCATGATCCCTTGGCGGCTCACACCCAAGTCAAGGCACCCTCCTTCGGCCCCGCACCGACAACCGTCTCCCCTCGCGCGGTCCACGTGTCGACTTCCTCCCGCCAGCCAGCGGCGCGTGCATCCACGGCTGCCCTCCAAGAGTGTGGCAAGCACCGCACCCTTTTGGCTCGTCGCCGCGGCCTCCCGCTGACACCTCTTGATGGACTCCCTTATTCCACCTTGGTGCTTCCCTTTGACCACCCCATCATGAGAGGCATGGCTTCTCGATTGGCCGCCGACATCACTACCATCGGGGGCCGCGCCTTTGCCACGCTACCAAGAAGACCGACCGCCCCTCAAGGAGCTCTCACCGCTTGGCCTTCATATGGATTTTGCCCTCTTGGGGATGCATGCACGTGGAATGGCCCTTGTGGACCCTTATCCCAATGGCGAGTGGTGCAAGAAGGACCGAGACAAGACTGTCAATATCTTGTTACCGAGGTATGGGTTTTCCTCTCCTCATCATGCTTACACTTTCATGATTCATATTCCTTTGTCTTTGCATGCACCCGCGACACCCCATAGTCCTCTCTCCCCGGCATGTGCCACGTTAGGTGACCTTGCGGGACATTCTTGGGATGACTTCCCCCTTCCCCGAGCGCGTGAGCTTTGTGACCTTAGAATCCCATTTGGGAAATTGTTGCTTAAGGATGCCCTCGAGTGCCATTTTGAGTTTGGGAACACAAGCTATATCGCCACCTTTGAGGATTATACCTTTGCACCACCACTTGTTCCCCTTTTGCCTAGGTTCCACCCTCCCGGCCCTTACACACCCTTTTTCCATCCATCCACCACTTGGGAAGACCTAGCTATGGTTTTTCTCACCGGATTGCACATGTGTAAGAAGGGGAGGGATCCCATATATGTTTTAGGTGAGACAACCCCTAGGAGAGCTCATGGCATGTCTTGTCTACTACTGCCACCGACAACCAAGCTACCTCCCTTTCCATTTGGCTTCGAGGCACCATTCCATGGAATCCCTAATGCTATTGTGGTGGTTTGGGCACCTAATTTAGTGACTCGTTTTTGGAGATTTTGGTGGCTGTATTTTGGGGTGTGCTATATCTTTGACACTAGTTGCCCCCTTTCCCCCGATGACTTGCTTAGAGCCATCCTTAGGGATCCCCCGCACCGTTGGCTAACTTTTCCATTCCTTGTTGAGTTTACTTGTCATAGGACTTTTGCGGACTTGCCTCCTACGTGTGCACGGATTCCAGCCCGGGGCCACTGTACTCCTCGCCCATTCCGTCATGACGCCTCCCGAGTGATCAAGTGGCTTGTAGATGTTGCACCCGAATTGAGGCCAATTCTCCCTCAAAAAGGGGAGAGTGATGAGTGCCAAACACCCATCAACAAGGACACTCAAGGCCCGGTGACTAGGGCCCGAGCCCGAGCCATGGCACAAACCCTCAACGCCCTAGTCCACCGTGCCCTATCAAGCCCAAGCGACGGAGATCCACCAACCCAAGGGACAAGCCCACTTTTGTGCCTCACCTTGGAGTAGCCATGGCGCCCACGCCTCCATGCCACGACAATCAAGCACCCGGTGCTTTGACTCCAAGGCATCTAGACGCGCGCTTCCACCCAAGCCTTATGGCTTTTATCCCTCTTTACCCCTTTGTGGGTTTATTTATTCATTTCCTTTTATTGGCGGGCATGTGGACCCATTTGCCAATGGCTCCTAGTCCACCCAACAACCCTAGACTATTTAAACTCCTTGTTGTCTCCTTTTGCAAACTAGTTGAAGAATATAGATTTGGAATATTACCTTAGGTAGAGGAATCCTCCCCTAAGATCTCCAATTATTTCTATCAACTCAAGCTTCCCAAATCTCTCCTTCTTTCACTCTCTTCACGATTTCTCAATCAAACATTCAACATCTAGATCCAAGTTCATCACCATCCAAGGCACCTCCAAGGGAGGCACCCTTGGACCCCCTTTGCCGGCGCCGCCAACAAACCCTAGCTCCGGCGAGCCTCCTATTCCGCGGCTCCTCCCCGGCGTCCTCCCTCCTTGTTGCCGTCGTGAGCCTTCCAAGGGGATTAGGAGTCCAGCCATCATCAAGGAGAAGGAAGCCCCTCTTGGCTTAGTCACGATCTAGCTCCTCTTGGGAAGAAAAACCTCACCTTGGAGGCTTTTCTTGAAATAAATGAGCGTCTTTTGCCTTCTATAGGCTGCAATGGAAAGGAAAAGAAACTAAGGCCTCTCAGCCAACAAAAGGCCTAAGGCCCAACAAGCCCAACTCGGGCAAACCAAGCAAAACACAAGCAAAAATGCTAAACCATGGTCTAAAAATGTCATGAAAACCCAACCGATGAAAATGAAATAAAAGTGCCAATCATGGACTCGGATGTGCCTCAAGGAGAGTGATGTCCGACAAGCAAGTGGCATGGCCGAGGCTTCCCATGTGTTGGCCTAAGCCTCCAAAGTGCGAGATGACGTCTAAGCATAGAAGGCCCTTCTTGAGCTCCTCTTGAAGGTGCTTGGCTCGAGCCCTAGTGATGGCCCCGGGAGGAAGTTCATCGTGATGCTCTTGACCTTCACTAGACTCGTCTTCACTCGAGTCACCTTCATTACTCGAATCATATTGAGTGTACGGGCTCTCTTGAGGCTCTTGATGGGACGGGGTCACATCACATGGACCCAAGAATTGAGCCATCCCTAAAGTACTCTTATGGTCTACTTTGTTGCCCGTAAAGTCAACATCGGTGTATCCCACCAAACGTACATCACAACCTCATGGGTACTAAAGATTAAGTACTAGACCCATTAAGGTATCTCAGAATTCGTTTCATTTCCTTTAAGTGTGTCTCCCTAGGATTAGCCGGAAACCTAGCACACAAGCAAACATTAAACATAATGTCAAGTCTACTAGCAGTGAGATAGAGTAACGAACCTATGATGCCTCTTGTCTGATCCACTCATTTCTCCTTCTCATCTTTACCAACTGAAGTATTGGGAGAAATCAGAGTGTCAAAAGGTTTGGAACTTTCCATTCCAAACTTCTTCACACATTCTAGTATGTACTTTCTTTGATGTACTTTGGTTCCATCCTATCCTTGTTCCACTTAAAGTCCAAGGAAGAAGGTTACTTCACCAACCATGCTCATTTCGAATTCACTCTCCATGAGGGTGGTGAACTTTTTCACTAGACTGGGATTTGAGGAACCAAAGATGATGTCATCTACATATACTAGTACCACTAGAGTATATTTTCCTTCTTTTAGAAGGAATAGAGTCTTGTCAACCTTACCACGTACATAACCATTGGACATAAGGAATTGAGATAGCCTTTCATACGAAGCTCTAGGAGCCTGTTTCAAGCCATACAATGTCTTATCTAGGATATGTACATGATTTAAGTGACAAGAATCTTCAAAGTCGAGGGTTTGCTCAACATAAACTTCTTCCTTGAGATTTCCATTAAGGAAGGCTGTCTTGACATCCATTTGTTGTAGCTTAAAACCATTGTGAGTGGCATAAGCAATCAACAACCAAATGACTTCCAACCTTGCAACCAAAGCAAATGTTTCATCATAGTCTATGTCCTCCTGTGAACACTACCATGTTCTTTCCTTTGTCACACAATTGTGCAACATTTAGGAGATCAAAGTGCAGATTGTCAACATAATTTACATTATCCACAAAGATAAGGTCTGATACACATACATTTCCTACTCCCAGAACTGCACCCTTGCTTCTATTACCGAAAGTTATCCTACTCCAGTATGTTCACAAAGTGAGATGAACTTTTCTCGCATACTTGACATGCGATTTGAGCATCCACTATCTATGAACCAGGTAAACGGTCCCACTCCGCTCTACAAGTAAGGGATTATTTCTTACGTACCCAAACCCTCTTAGATTTGGGAATATGACCTTTAAATTCTTCGTTTTCTACTGGTCCTACGTGTGCTTCCCTCCAAGCACGAGCATTAGTCTCATATTCAATCTTGAGGGTACATTCATGCTTGAGGTGTCCTAACTTCCCACAGAACCAACACACCTTGTGTCCCTTAAGGTTGACATACTTGCTCTGTTGTGGCCATATGGGTTTGTTGTCCTTTCTAGCTTGGTAGTCGATTTGTGAAGGTCCTACTCTTTGCTTATGTCTTAGCCATATATGATAAGCCTTTTTATTTAAGTACCATTCCCCCTTGTTGTTAGTTGAAGTTTCTACTCAAGCTAGTGGAGCACAAGTACAGTTCCTATCAATTGAAGGGTCAGGTACCTCAAATGTGATAGGAACATACTCGTTCTCCTTGGCTTGTGTAGAAAGATCAACTTTCAAGTGAGAGGTACTGGTACTCTTACCATGGCTTCCATCAATATAGCCAAGACTAAATTTGGGTTTCACAAATCTCTTCTTGTAATCCTCTTTAGCTTGAGACACAACAAACTCATTTACCCATTCCTTCCTTTTAGATTCTTCATTACTACTTATGTTGTTAAGATCCCTAGTTAGCTTAGAATTACTAAGCTTTAGCATCAAGATTTCTGACTCAAATCTAGCAATATCAGATTCTAAATCAAGGGAATATTCAGTCATTTTTACGCAAATATCACAACCTTTTGAGGGAGAGGGTACTGCACCTTCTAACTCGATGACTTTTTCAGACCATTTTTTGTTGTCCTCGATCAAGTTAGAAATTGCATCACTTTTTTCCTCAACCTCCTCAGAGAGGTCAAAGATCTCCTTACCAAGTTTATTTATGATAGTCACAAGATAATTCTTAGACTCGGTGCATAATTGAGAGAGAATTTCAACGTCACTTACCTCGTCATCATGTTCTATACTTCCAACCATGAGGCATAGGTCCTTCAATGAGGTCTCAGTCTCCTATTCAGAGTCTGAATCTCCCCACATAGCGGCCAATGCTTTCTCAAGTGGAGATACACTGGACTTCTTCTTGAAGCTGATGCGGGGATTAGCCGCGAGTGGCCCGATCTAGACGCCAATGACTCGATTGAAGGTGGAGATAGAAAAGAGACAACAAGAACACCAAGAACAAGTTAGCAAATGATAGGAAATAAAGAAATAAACAAGGATATAGGAACAACCGAAAGATGCAATGGAGAGACCCTTGGCAAACAATGTCGCCAATAACCAACCCAATGTGCACAAACGACCTTTCCTTCTACAATCTCCCACAACGATGGACGTGTCCAAAGAGCAAGAGAAGGAGGCGAGTGAAGCCTTGGAGCACCAAGATCATAGACGAAATTGATACAACGCAAGAGCAACCTAGCAAGTTCGAATCAACACCTTGAGAAACACTCCCATGGAGCTCTCATCTTTCATATGCTTAAAGCAAATATCATGGCTGAAAAGTTCCCCTACAAAGCAAGCAAAATAGGTCTTAAATACCCTAGGAGTCGGCCCACACAAGCCCAACAAGACAACAATACAAAAGGGGGTAAAATAGGACAAACTCGGCCAAACAAGCAGGACCCGGCCGAGTTTGTGACCGAGTTAGGCTCGGTATTGGCTAACTGAGGACAACTCGGCCTGGACCCGGCCGAGTTGTGGGCCGAGTCAGGCCATGGCTTGGCTTCTCTGAGAGGAACTCGGCCTGGACCCGGCCGAGTTTGGTGGCTTGGGCCGAGTCAGGGCCCTCCAACTCTTGAGGTCTTCGTTCGTCTTGGCGCGGCTTGGCTTGAAAGGTCACCAACGTCCTTAGCTTCGGCTCGGTGAAGTCTTCAACTAGGGCAGGCTCCCTTGAGACATGTAGGCTAGCCAAGTTCTCGAACTCTTCTTGCATGAGCTTGGCTTGAGCTCTTGTGAGTTGACCACTCTTGGGAATCTTGGGTGTAGCCTTGGATGCTCCCGCATCATTCTCCCCTTCTTGGAAAGGATTCATCCTCGAATCAAGCATGTCCATGTCTTCGTCTTCCTTCCGCAAAGGGTGAACCAATTCAGCCACATGTGGGACGTCTTGATCTCCTGGTTCAAAGGGCTCTTCTCCGGACTCCAACTTTGAGTAGCTCACACACTTCACTTCTTGGCCTGAAATCAAAGCACTAGAAACTCCATGCAACTCCACAACTTGGTCAATACAGGGGTTAGTCACATAAGATGCATCATGAAGTTTTGGGCATGCCATGAATTCAGTTTTGTTAGAGGGCTTAGGCATAACAACAATGACAAAATAAGGCCCTCTAGCATGTGCACACAATTGTAAGAATTTAAGCATAAATATTCCAATGACTACATGATATCCAAACAAGCATGCACATACTATTCCACTCTTCTTCTTAGACCGATGTACATGCTTAGTGACGCAAGGATCAATATAACACACATGTATGGACATAAGGATCATGTTGTGAACACGATGCATTCCACAAGACATGTATTGTGCTAAAGAACTTTGATGCACACAAGAATATCTAGTTTTACATGCAAGGACTGATTTCTTCATGTGTATTGTCCTATATGGAATGACATTCTCATTTGCAAACTCAAGAGATGGAATTAGAAAGGTGGAGATAAGAGGTACTTCCCTTGCATTAGTCTCCATTGGCACATTCTTCTTCTCTTGATTGAAAATTGGTTTCTTGGACCGCTCAACATCCTTAGCTTCAACATCTTCTTGGAGTAGGAAAGGCAAGCTTGAAGGAACCATGTGAGTCCGGTCCATCCATGGAGTAGCCAAGGATTTGAATGAGCTACGCACAATGATGGGCAATCGATGCTTGATCTTTGTAGGTGAAGGAGATGTTTCTACAACATCCTTTTGTTTTTCCTTTGGCTCAATCTCCTTTCCTATGACCATTGGTTCAATAGCAAGAACCTCCTCCTTCCTTCTTGGCTTGAATTCCTCAAGCATGGCTTAAATACATGTGATATCTCTAGCTCCGGGAGAAGGGTTAGGAGTACTTCCTTTGGAGGCATTAGGAGCGTCGGCTAGGGGATTTAGGCTCGGCGGGGAGGGGCTTGGCTTAGCACTCCTCCTTGGCTCCCCTTGCTCCATATGAGGATGATAGCCTCGGTTTTGGCTATCACTTGAACTTCTTCCTCCTTGGTTCCTATGCTTAGTTTGTCTTTCAATTTTGTTGCCTAAGGGTAGCAATTGTGTATAGTGTCGAGGCACAAAGCGAGCTCTCATCAAGGCCTTCATTTGAGTCCAAGTTGTCACAGGTGCATCTAAGGTTCTTTTCCTTTCTTTCACAAGATTATCCCACCATGTTAGTGCATAACCATTGAATTCAAGGGTGGTGAGTTGTACTTTTTTATGCTCGGGAAAGTTGTGACAACTCCATATTTGTTCAATCTTGGCCTCCCATTCCATGTAGACATATGAATCACCTTGGCCTTCAAAAGAGGGAATCTTCCACCTGACCTTGTCAACTCCATTTTGCTCTTCATCTTCATAGGCTCGCCTTGGCTCCTCATGATAGGCACGCCTTGGCATTTCCTGAAATTCATTATAATGGTTAGGAGCATTAGGCTTATCTCTACGCCGGGGGAAGTTGGTGGCTATGAGAACTCGGTGCATCTCTTGGGGCACGGCTGCGGGCTTGGGCACTCTTGTCTCTAATGCTACCATTCGATTAGACAAGATAGCAATGTTGTCCAACATGGCCTTGAACATGTTGAACAACTCGGGTGCCATTGGTTTGGACCCTCCATGTGGTGGACTTCCTTTATAAGACATGATCAACAAACTCCAAGAAACATGTTAGGGTTAGTGAAATCAAAACAATCCTCACAAGTGTTTGATCACTCGTGTATTTGATCACTCACTCTCTTGTTGATTCGATACAAGCTTTGGAATGTAAGGTTGCCTTGAGAGAGACAAAATCTTCAATAGAACTTGGTGAAATTAGACAACACAAACCAAAGGTGAGAATAGCTCTTGGATCATAGAGAATGACAATGCAATTGGGTGGAACTAAAATATGTGTTTGGACTTGGAAATGAGCCCAAGGGACACACAATGGAAGCTCAAACACAATTGGACTCAATACGATCACACAAGAAGACTCAATGAAAAAGTGTTTAGAAGACCCAACAAAGCAATGTTATATCTAGCATGTAATACCAATGCTCATGACTTGTGAACAATTGCCAATGATATGAAATGTGTTTAGGCAAGGTGAGTAGGGTATCAAGCTTGGGCTAGGGTGATCAAGTCTTCAAGAACACGTAATGATATCAAGAGAAAGCACCAATAAACACATACACATTTGTCTTTCTTTTCTTCTTCCTTTTTTTTTTGATCTCGTTTTTTTTTTTTTTTTTTTTTTTTTGCTGACTTTCTTTTCCCTTCTCTTTTTTTTGTAGAGAAAAACGTGCAATAACAAGAAAATAGAAGACAAGTGTGTGGACTTTCTTTTCTTGGCTTCCCTTGGTTTTGGAAGAAATGGGCTGATTTGTGTGGGTATAGTGGGTGGCCGAAATAGGCTTCTCCTTTCTTCTCTTTTATGTTGACTTGGACTTCCTTGGAGCAAAGAAAAGGCTGATTTTGGAGGCTAAAAGGTGTGGGCCGAAATGGAGAGAGGGGAGAAAGAAGCTTGGATACTTTCCACTAATAGCAATAGGTAGCTTTCAAGCTCTCTTCCACATACAAGGCTGCAAAGGGTCCCTTTTGGCTCTTTCCCAAACTTCCTAAGGCAACCAAAATGGCTAGAAAGAAAGTAAGGTGTTTCTTTGCCAAAATTGTGCCAAATCACATGCACACTTTAAGCCTTAACATTCAAACATTCAAGGGGCATGGCTGGGAACGTGGGGTTGCTGTGGTGGTGGGTGGTGGCTATTGGGTGGTGGTGGTGGTGGTAGCAAGGCGGCGGAAGGGTTTTCCGGTCGCCAGAAAATTTGTTTTTGGTTTTTTGTTTAGATTTTTGCAAGGCTTGTGGTAGGGCTTTCTTTTTGTGGGGATTTTTGGAAAGGTGATGAAAATATCAAGCAAGCAAAGTCCACAAATACACAAGCATAAGTAAGACAAGACTAGAAACAACAAAGCAAGAAAAACATGAAGAACATGAAGAACAAGATGAACACAATGAAGGAATTGGAAAAGAAGACTCAATGAGCTAACCAAAGGTGGTGGCTCGGCTGAGATGGTGGTGGCTCGACGTCAAGATGGCTCTGATACCAATTTGATGCGGGGATTAGCCGCGAGTGGCCCGATCTAGACGCCAAGGACTCGATTGAAGGTGGAGAGAAAAGAGACAACAAGAACACCAAGAACAACAAGAACAACAAGAACAAGTTAGCAAATGATAGGAAACAAAGAAATAAACAAGGATATAGGAATAACCGAAAGATGCAATGGAGAGACCCTTGGCAAACAATGTCGCCAATAACCAACCCAATGTGCACAAACGACCTTTCCTTCTACAATCTCCCACAACGATGGACGTGTCCAAAGAGCAAGAGAAGGAGGCGAGTGAAGCCTTGGAGCACCAAGATCATAGACGAAATTGACACAACGCAAGATCAACCTAGCAAGTTCGAATCAACACCTTGAGAAACACTCCCATGGAGCTCTCATCTTTCATATGCTTAAAGCAAATATCATGGCTGAAAAGTTCCCCTACAAAGCAAGCAAAAGAGGTCTTAAATACCCTAGGAGTCGGCCCACACAAGCCCAACAAGACAACAATACAAAAGGGGGTAAAATAGGACAAACTCGGCCAAACAAGGCCCTGACCCGGCCGAGTTTGTGACCGAGTTAGGCTCGGTATTGGCTAACTGAGGACAACTCGGCCTGGACCCGGCCGAGTTGTGGGCCGAGTCAGGCCATGGCTTGGCTTCTCTGAGAGGAACTCGGCCTGGACCCGACCGAGTTTGATGGCTTGGGCCGAGTCAGGGCCCTCCAACTCTTGAGGTCTTCATTCGTCTTGGCGCGGCTTGGCTTGAAAGGTCACCAACGTCCTTAGCTTCGGCTCAGTGAAGTCTTCAACTAGGGCGGGCTCCCTTGAGACATGTAGGCTAGCCAAGTTCTCGAACTCTTCTTGCATGAGCTTGGCTTGAGCTCTTGTGAGTTGACCACTCTTGGGAATCTTGGGTGTAGCCTTGGATGCTCCCGCATCAGAAGCATTTCCTCGTGAAGTGTCCTTTGGTCTGACAGTGGTAGCACACTACCTCTCTTCTATCTCTGCTCGTCTTTGGGTTCCTAACCTGGCCTTTTCCTCGAGTCCATAACTTCTTCATAGCTCTAGTAATGAGAGCGACATCCTCATCCGCGTCATCATTATCCTCTTCTTCTTGTGCCAAGTCGAAGGCTTTTTGACTTTGAGGGTTATGTTGTGAGACTTCTCGGATTCTCTTTTGGCCATCTTTCTTTGGAGTACACTACCATTACTCACTAGCCTTCCGATAAGATCTCCCAAGGTGATGGTCTTAATATCCTACTGAGCTTGTAAAGCCGTTGCGATATCATCCCACCTTGAGTTAAGACCTTGAAGGAAGTAGTGCGTTATCTTCCAATATGGTAGTTTCTCTCCTAGAAACTCAAGTTGGCTTACTAGACCTTGTAAGTGAGAGTGAAAGTCTTTAACACTCCCACTCTTTCCTTGAGAAACAGATTCATAATCTGTAAGAAAATCAAGGTTCTTCTTATTTTTGACATCATCATTTCCTTGATGAAGTCTCCTGAAGGCATCCCAGATCTCCTTAGTCGATGAGTACACGAGGACCTTCTTTAGATTCGAGGGTTGAAGAGCCTAGTGTCGGATCTTCAAGGCCCTACAGTTCTTCTCTAAGATCTTGTAGTCCGCGTCTATGTACTCTACTCTCTTCTTCTCGTGGCCATTTGCATCTAGAGAGTGTTCAGGGCCTCTATCTATGATTTTCCAAATCTGACTATCAAGAGAACAAACGCGAGTCTCTATCTACACCTTCCACCAATCGTACTACGTGACTTCAACACCGGAGGTTTCCAGAACGAGTCACTGATTCAAGTACTTGTACCTATCATACTTTCCTACAAAATCTAACACTACTACAATATTGACCTAAGGAAGCGGTCAATAACTGCTATAGGAAGTATCAAAAACGCTGCCTTACATCTAAGGTAGCGGTTTCTAACCGCTTCATTTGCTCGCGCTGCATTAGACCTAATGAAGCGGTTTTTGAGAGCTAATGCAGTGGTTGTGATAGTAATACAAAAACCGCTTCATTTGTTAAGACAATCGCTAGTATTTACCTAATGCAGTGGTTGTTGTAACACCTATTGCAGCGGTTGTTGTGATTTATTGCAACGGTCGATTGACCTATTACAGTGGTTCTTGTGACTTATTACAGCGGTTGATTGTTCAATTGCAGCGGTTGTTATTACCTAATGCAGCGGTTTGGTTACCTATTAGCCGTTGTGATTTTCTAATGCAGCGGTTTATGATTATCTAATGTTGCGGTAATAACTACCTAGTGCAGCGGTTATGGTTACCTATTGGAACCGTTATGATTACCTATTGCAGTGGTTTGTGATTACGTATTGCAGCAGTTGTTGATCTAACGAAGCACTTGTTAGATTTTTTTTTGTCGCGGGTTTAAATCCTATTGCAGCGGTTGTATTTATGCATTAAATATATATATCCATAAAAAAATTGCTGATATATATAAATATTTTCCCTTGCTAAAAAAATGCAATATTATACTAAAATTCCATTCATTATATAAGAAACTTGTTGGTTATAATTTATAAGTGCATAGCTTGCCCAAGTCTACCTACCTACCTACTATACAAAAGACCAAGTGAATAAATATATAGAGTTGGCTTGTGTTAATTAACACACCAAGTGTTAGCTAGAGGTGCTAATATACCAAAATTATGGACCAAAATCAAAATATCATTACCCTAAAAAGTAGACATGTTAATCATATACCGCTAATATCCATGTTTTCTTGCTTGTCCAACCTGCAAAAAAATAAGTAAAATAACCAATGTATAAGATTAATCCCTCCTAATTAAGCTAAATTAATTCTACTCAACAATAATATACTAACTATATGAATGAATCTACAAACATATATATTTCACTCAATAACACCAACAATTGATAAGTGCAATCCAAAAGAAAACTGAAATATTATTTTTTTGCTAAAACCACTTCAGACTACTGTTTTCTCCCTTTAAATCATTACCATAATTCTTAGACACTAATGCATCTTGACATCCAGCTCCATGTGACACTAAATTTCACTCAACAGTAACACCAACAATCCCTCAAGCAAACATGTTCTAAATATAGCTACAAACAACCTCAAGAAATACTTGAAAACATACCTTCATGTAACATCGTCCCTCTTTACACATCCACTGAGCAATTCACATAGCTTCTGTCCCCTCAAATTCATCGACAAGATTCCTAAAAATCAACACAAAAATATAAGGAACTCAAATATGCTTATGGTTTGACATTAAATGATTAATCTAACTTACCTAATTGAATTAGCATTAGAACTAGATGCATTATGCAATCCATTTGCAAATCTGGTGGAAGGTAAGTTAGATTAAATGATTAATCTAACTTACCTTCCTGTACCATTTGCTTTCCATTCTGCAATCCATTTGCAAATCAAAATGATAAGCCACATAATCCACCAGAATAAGCATATGTATGTTGTTAACATGATCATTTAGGAGATCGAGTCTTTAGAAAATGAGTAATTTGTCTTCCCAGAACAAAAGACACTATGAACAATTTAATCTCCGATCCTAGACAATCTTCCACCAGATTTTTAAAATCGACTTGCCAAACTTAGGCGTCTGACTAGATTTGGTATGAGACCCTCCTCAGTAGTAATGTTCACTGAGGAGGGTCTCATACCAAATCTAGTCAGACGAAAAATCTAATACAAGTAGTAGTAGCCGTAGTATCAGACTAGATTACAAGGAATTTATAAAGGCAAAAAAGTGATGGCAGTTTTCTTCTCTTCCTATGTTGTCATATTAATTCTAGGATTAGGATTTTCAAAAGGAATCTATATTGTATACCCTAATAAAGACATTTTCAACTTCCAATTGCCTGTCACTAACTTTCGAATTATAAAAGATTTTATTCACATGTCCAAAGACTATATCTCTACATCCTAGAGGCAACGAATGAAAGTAGCTTTTCATATCTAAACTTGTGATAGACTCAGGAAATCTAGTCTTCCATGTCTCGTTTCTGCATGTCCATGTAGTAAGCATGAATTAAACTCATCATTGCATTTGAATTCGTTATAGAATATCACGCATCTAAAATCTTAGGAATTAAGAGCCTCCCAAGTTCAATAAACATTTTAAATTCCAAAAACTACCACTTCATCTGTCATGTTTACTATAGACACTTTATGCAAGGCCCCAAAAGAGTTTCCTCATTACACCTTTCAATTGCAACTATCATGTTTTATATTTGATTATGGTTATTGTATCTTACATACACTGCATTTTACAAGTGCCCTGCAATAGTCCTGACCGCCTACTGTGTTCAAATACAGTTGCATTTATCCATACTTTGCATATGATAATAAATGTGTAGTTTCACTTAAAAGATATCTAATTGCTCAGTTGATATACCTATTTGACAATTACATAAGTATATAGGTTTGGTGTCTAAGTGCTCAGTTGATATACTAATTAACATACTTTGCATATGATACTAAATGTGTAGTTTCACTTAATAGATATTCATATGTGCTTCTAATCTCCTCTATTAATCACATGCAAAATCTGCAATGGTCCAAAGTTTAATAACCAATATATACTGTAAATGGTGGGCACAATAGCTTTCAAGAGGCTCCATACTTCCAAAAATCATTTGTGTGACAAAGTATAAATGTTACCCAAACCAAAGAAGTAGAATATAAAACTTCACCAATATACTACCTCAGCTAACTCCTCCACAGCCATTGACTTGTTTTTATCAAGAAGCTCATTCCAGGCAAATTCAAGCAGCGTAGGATCATGCATAAACTTACATGCTAAATTGTTTTGTAAATTCAACGATTAAGTAGAAAACGGGCCCCTATCCAATGACATCATTTATTTGGAATGATACTAACCAAGTTGTCCTGGGATCTTTGGATGAAATCTGGTATTTGGGTATGGTCAAAATTTTCTATACTAGGAACAATGTAGGTTATCTGTTATGGTTTAACAGAAGTTGAGACACCATTCTGTCCATTAGAAAAACAAAAGATCTGATAAGAGAAAAGAAATTATATTCTTGATAGGGAGAAATAATTTTGATTCCATCACATAGTAGCTTATCTAATAGGATTATGGTTTATTCTTATCAAAACCTGATCATACACCATCCAGTTCTTCTTCCCATCCGGTCTCTGAGCAAAAGCCAACAATACCCTTTCAGAATCCTTTTTAAATTCCAATAGCAGACCTTTCCTAAGTTGCTGCTTTTCCAGTTTCTCTTCTAGGATCTCTTCACTGCTTGTTAATCCCAGCCTGTAAAGTGATAAAATAATGATTCTTGCTGCAAAACTCAAAGTAATAATAGAAATTACAACAGAGTGTGAGTTTTTGCCCAATATTCATCCATTAGAATGATGTATTGCAGAAGAAAAAGGACCCTCCTCGGCAAGGACATAATAGCATAAAACTAGAACTGGACATAAAATAGAAGTACAGTATTAAGATTTGCACATAGAATCAACATTATAATGAAACCCTGTCCCAAATGACATAGCAGCTACAGTCACCCATGAGAATCATATTTTGTTCCTGTGCTTTCAATCTATGAGAAGTCTATCACAGAATTAGTAAATAACTGTCTAGCCAGAAGGAAAAGCCTATATGACAAAAACTGCATAACAATAAAATTCAAATAGACAATCTGCCATAAGGATTCAGTACAACAGATACTGTAATAGTTTTGCAAAGCTTTCCTTGTTGTAAACTCAATTCATTCCATGGCAAGCTTCTCAGGAAACATAGGATATGTTGCAGTGGGCAAGAAAACAAAAGTTCCTCTCCTCCTAGCCTCCCTGCATATCATGAAATACATGACAAAAAGGTTCCATATAGCAGAGTATCAAACAACATGTCACAATGCAAAATAATGTACATGTCTATTAAGCTTCTAGGTTGAACTAGGGAGGTCGGATCAGCTATATGTATCCAAATTTTAATCCGGTCATCCTGCAACCTTGTAGCACTAAGAGCATCATCAAGCTAGAAAATCACGAACCATCCCATAACCTATATGTTGCTTGCCTGTAATATGAGATTGTGTCCTCTCTGCTGCATCATTAGCAACCAGAAAATAACCACAAATATAACATAGCGCCATTATCTTTTCTTGGGCCATCATTGCAAGGGTCTGGGACTGTTGAGTTAGTGTAGTTTTCTCTATATTAAGAACTTCAACCTGCAAATCATTTAGATACAGGCGAATGTTCAAAAGATACCCTTATAACCAGAAGACGAGAGAGGAAATGAACATGATATATATTGCATAGCAAAGCAATAACAGCAGCATATGCAGCCGCAATATAAAAGTGATAACAAATATTGCATGTACTAATGCTTCAAACATATGTATGTATCTTGCTAAACTTGTTTGCATGCTTAACATGGTACCCTTTTCACATGCAGGAGAAAACATAGCAATCAATATACAATTTTCGTTATAGGAACTTCAACTGTGTAAAAAAAAATCAACCCAAAATGTCCATTTATAAATTCAAAAGTGACAATAAAGTAAAGATAGGCATCTCATGCGAAGACTATACTAAGAATGACAAAGTATAACCCTCTTTTTAGTGAAAGAGGGGATCTCTTTATTTAAATTATTCAATTTAGTTCATCTTTATTTAAATTTTACAAAAGCATAACCCTTTTTTTCTTAAAATTATTCCGATTCAAGAAGAGACATAAGCATAAACTTGAACTCTACTAGCAAAACTTGAGAGCTCAAAAGGTTAAAACAAAGGAACCTTCTTTCAAGTTTTTGGTGGATTTCATTTCACTCTCCATTCTCCCCATATGGAATTGGAGAAGGGCTCGATTCTGAACCCAACAAAGGACACGCCTTTTTGTTCGAACTTATGACACTAAACGTTCTTTAGCAATAATATACAGTGTGACGCATTACATCAGGTTGAAAACCTCTATAGGGGTACCTCGTACAAATCAGGTATATAACACATGGTTGACAATAATGGAGGTAACCAGGTTCAAAACCTCTACAAATCCTTCAAGATTGAAGAAATATGCAAGGAATCAAAACCTTTTTTCTTCTTTTTCATGATATAGTGGGGAAAATCTTAATACATAGATCACAAATTTCCAATGCACAACCACATCGCTCCAGACTAATAACATATGGAGAAACTAGTGTTATTATATTGGCACTATCCACTGACCACATATTTTTCTATATGACAAGGAACTTAATAGAAAGATGGTAACATTTGAATGAATAACCTATCTACATCCATTAACCCTTCTTTTATAGGTCGCCCATTTGGGGTACATATACTTAAGGTATAATCAACGCCATTTTGACCTTGCACCCTATTCACTTGACAATGTTTGAGAGGCTACAATGGAATTAGAGAAACTCACTTCACTTTCAATCACTGATCAACAAAAAACATTCACATTCCCAAATTCACATTCCCTAATATGTCAATTTCAATTATTGACTAAAATCAGTGAGCAATCACGCATTCAAGCCAACAAATTTAAGAAAGAACAATCAAAACAACATAATCTATGAATTGGTTACTTCTTAATCACCAAAAGAAGGAAGATGTAGGAGAAAACCTAACCTTGTCTGATAACTGTGTTGCGAGGGGAGAGAGGGAGACAAGACAACAGTTTGTCAACAAGAGAAAAGAGCAAAATAGAGTAGCTGACGGCGGCGGTGGTGCTGCATACGGCGGCAGAGGAAGAGAAACGACGGCGGTAGCGGTGGTGCTACATACGGCGGCAGAGGAAGAGAAACGACGGCGGTAGCGGTGGTGCTACATACAGTGGCAGAGGAAGAGAATCGATGGCGCCACTATTTGTCGAGAGCCCGCGCGACCTGATTTCTGTCTTCGATATGAAGCGGGGAAACAATTAGGGCGCGGATAAAAGCGGGCCACACAACCGCTGCAATAGATCCCTCAAACCGCTTCAATAGGTTTTCTTCTTTAATTCATAAGCCACTGCATTAGGTGAAAAAAAAAATGCTTCATTAGATTCATATTATACAACCGCTGCAAAAAACGCTGTTTTTTTACTAAACCACTAATACTAACCGCTACATTACACAAAACCGCCACAACAACCACTGCAACAGGTGAACCGCTACCCTAAACCGCTTCCTAATCGTACAACCACTGCCTTTAACCATTTCATTTGCTCAATATTGTAGTAGTGTAAGAACACAATCTAAATCCAAGCTCTGATACCAATTGTTGGATCAATTAGTGTTCGGTTATAAAGGTCTAGGACCTTCACAGAGAATGCAACAGAAATGTAAAGCTAATGCAAATGATATGGCAATAGATGCAACATAAGTAAATACATGGAGGAAACTCTAATTAACCAATTAGTTAATTAGAGAAAAACCACTACCCCAAGCTTCTCGCTTGTAGGGATTTAGAACAAGTGTACTTATCTTCTTGATTTCTTGAGCAATTACAAAAGGCGACTAGGACGTAGACTAGAAGATTCCCACATACTATCACCTCACTCCCCTACTCGTACCTTGCTCTCAATCTCTAAGATCAAGTCACACTTGAACTCTCTTCTCCATGAGCTTCTCGCTCCTTTTGGTTCACTCTGTTTCAAGTGAATTAGCTTTTACATAAGTCGATTCCACCTCTTATATAATCGCTAGATGAAACCGTCATTCTATACCACAAACCCGACACTACCTCCTAGGACTGTTTCTCTAGCCTCCTAGGTCTCTTTTTCCTCTTTGCTTTCGACCTCCATACATGGTATTGATGTGAATCAAGCTACTTCACCTCAAGATACAACCACTCCATCATGTGCCAAGGTTGAGCCAAAGCTAGAGGCCAAGGACAAGGCCGCTGGAGAGGCAACGCCGATGCCGCCGACGCCAACACTAGGGCAATGAGGCACTCAAGGCAACTTGTCACGAAAGGAGGCCATCTTGGAGGAGGATGAGGCATTGTAGGTGCATGTACAAAGGAGCACAAGAGTGCCGGATCCATACTACCCAGCTCATACAATGCCGTTCACACGATCGGGGTGCTTGGGCGCTAGCTAGGGTTAATCAAGGCCACCTTGACACTTCCCAGGCCAAAGGGGTTATCACAAGGGCCCATGCCAGGCTACTTAAAGAAGGCATAAAAGATGCCTTATGAGCGAGCGTCGAGCCAAGTGCTCGATGGCTCGATGATGGCACTCGTTCAAGAACACACCCCGACGCCGGACATTGGCCAAGATAGGGGACTACGGCGGTCACCAGGCCAAGTAGCTCCAAATGAGGCCAAACTTCTCCCACCTACTTTTGACATCAATATATGTCATTGGACCCAAGTAGAGTCGGAGAGTTTGAAGATTTCCCCGGTGATGGCATTGGATGTCAAGAAAGCTTTGACGCCAACAGTGTCAAGACACTAAAACGAGGCCATCATAGAATTGGCTCATGAATTTGCTTTCATTTTTTGGTGGTGGCGTGGCACATGGGATTCTCTCTAACATATCCAAAATTGAAGGCAAATGGCATTGAGTTTCTACCAGACCATCAAGAGCCTCTCTTTAAAGCATGTCATTAATTTGGAAAGACAATTAGGGTTTTGTTTTTGTTTTTAAGCTGGCTTGCAGCCACCATTTTCTTCATGTTGAATATTGATAATTTTGTTGAGCTTTTCCCAGAGCAAAAGACTCAAGAGCCTTAGGTTTGACGTCCGTTGTTTGGTGAGTTTACCCGAACAAAGTGTAGTGAGATTTAAGTGTGTTTATCCTCAATCAAATATACGTTTCTTCTGCTAAATTTTGGTGTGTTTATCCAATATTTCCAGTAACTTTTCCCTTACACAAAATTGCCTCACTCACCTTCAAACGCCCAGACCAAAACTTGCTTGTTCTAGCGAGACCAACGCCGGCGCCGAGGAGGACTTTGCTTGGGTTTTGGTGACGATCTTTCATTAAAGCTTGGAGATCCTTGACAAGGGACACATTAGTTGGTATTAGAGCCACTCTCAAAGTAAGTTTCAATCCAAAACTTGTTCTTGAAATTTCAAGGAAAATTTGCTTCAGTTTTTGCCGAGTGCCTTTTCTAGCCTTGCTTGCAATTGCCGTCTTGTGTTGTTGAGTTTGTGTGTTGCGTGAGTATACATCATAGCCTGCATACTTCTAGAGGTTGAAGATGACCGTTACATGTTCCTTAACATCCATATTTACTAGCTAGCTTCAATTCTAGTTGACCATATTGAATGCATGCTTTAACTTGGCCTTAAAACTAAAAAATTGTAACAACCACTTACCATATCCGACTTCAATTCTATTTGGCTACACTACTTCATTGTTTACTTGTGCATTTTATGTAATTTAATTTATAACATAAGAAGCATAAGTTACGGGAAAGGTACTTGGTCCATCAAAGTAGAATTGTTGAAAGAAATTGCTAAGTGATCGGTTGTATAACATTTGGAATTGAAAGTTTGTCAAGTTTGTAAGGGAAGTTCCCAACTTAAGTTTCAAAATCAAATCTCTAGAAAGAAATGTTTGAACCAGAAAGACCCGACCTAAGTGACAAAAGGGAGGGCCTTAGAAACATTGGTCAAGCAAGAAAGAAAAGAGAAAGTGGAGAAAAATTGTTGTTTGATTCTAAAAAGTGATCTTATAAGGGACTAAGTACTTAGTAGCTTTCTTGTGTGACTTATTTGTAACTTGAACTTGCATAACGTGCATAAGTGGTGTTTGAACAAGGTGCAATCTTTTCACCAAACACAACTCCGAGTCCAACCCTTGTGCTCGGTAAAGATTTGGCATTTTTCTTCTTGTGGTTTCAAGCACTTGTGTAGGACTTCTTAGTGGGGGCCGATACCAAGTGTTTGTGAGCCTAAGAGGTCTTGGAAGCGTCTTGGAGATGAGTCACTAAGAGACCAACCCTTAGATTGGAAAAGAAAGTCGTGTTAAGGACAAGTTCAAGGAAGCCACTTGGAGGTACTTCACCCTTACTTTATGCATTCATTTTTGGACAAATTTGTGTGTTGTTTGCCTTGTGTTTGCTATGTCTATATAGGGAGACAAAGAAAAGAATCACATGGATGCCGATAGTAAGGACAAGCCTCTTATGCTTAGAGATATTCAAGCCTTGTTTGAAAGAACTCAATTAGACCTCTTAAAGCTATGGATGAGAAGCTTGAACAAAGGCTTGGTAGTCCTAGAAGGAGTTACACTACAAGTCAACCTAACTCCCCTAAACCTAGGCATATTTGAAGGTCCTTGAGCACCTTCTTGGTTTGGGAACGCGTGAGCGCGGCCGGTGCTTGGTGAGTGTTGGCCTTAGCTTGTTCCATGCGCGCCAATGCTTGGGCGCCCGCGCGAGTGAGAGGTTTGGTGGGTGCCGTTGAGGTAGTTGGGACATCCACACTGGAACTAGCCTTGTGTGCAATGGGCACCTCATTTATAGGAACGTCGCCGCTTCCTTCTTCATGCCCTAGAGGTGATGCCGTATGCCCTTGATGCGGATCGGCATTCGCATCAAATGGTGATGGATTGGAGTTGTAAATGAAGGGAAAAGTGAACTCCTTTGGGTGGATATTACGCACCACACAAAGAAGAGCAATTTGATCAACGCCTAAGGCATATTACACACCTAAAGTTGAAGATCGGTTTTTGTTCGATATTACTCACGAACAAGCTCTCAAATTCTGAGAGTTTTTTTATGCTAAAAACAAATATTTTCTTGAGGTTTTGATTATGGTTTGAAGTGAGTAACAAAGGCCAACAAGGCTAGCTTAAATAGGAACAAAATTGCAAGAGTTACAACTCTTGAGCTAGCCTATTCAAGACAAGAAAAAGCCATTCACTTAGCTTACATCATTTAAATGACTTAAAATCTAAAGAAACCCTTCATCTATCTTGTAGGGGAAGAGGTCCCACGTGTCCCCCTTGAATTTCAAGCAAAAGGCCCGAGTGGATTTGATATGGGCCTCATTTTACGCCAACATGTCAAATCTGCGGTGGAGGCCCCGACGCCGGCTTTACTTGGAGAAGAACCACCGAATCAAGTACAAATTGGCTCGGCACTCTTAGGCTCAAAAGACCCTCCATAAACTTAGTCTTGAGTCTAAAAGCTTAGGCCCTTGTGATCGTGCCAGGAGGTGGTTTATAGCCTTGCTTTGTTGTAGAAACCCTAGCAGTGGCGCGCACTTGTGAATGAGTGAGGCGGGGCTCGGGTGCCTTGGGGGGAGCTTGGTGAAGCCATGGGCAAATCTTCTTGATTGACCTTAGGCAGGGTCACATAAGGATTGCCCTACAAGGAAGCAAGTGCTCCTAAATGAGCATGAAGACTATGTTTTTGAAGATGAAGAGGAAGCACCAGAGGAGGACGACACCCAAGATGAAGAAGAAGAGGTTCATGTCACGGAGGCCATTGGAGATTGTTTTGTTGTCAAGAAGACCTTGGTTGCTAGTGATGTGCCACCCTTGCCTTCTCAATGTGAAACAATCTTCCACACTAGGTGTCACATTCAAGGGAAGGTTTGTAGTGTGATTGTTGATGGGGGCTCTTGCTGCAATATCATTGACAAAGAAGTGGTTAAATGATTCAACCTCAAGACTATACCTCACCATCAACCATACACTCTCAATTGGCTCAATTCCTCAACTCCCCTCACAAACACAAGCCTTATTTCAGTTTTCCATTGGAGCTTACAAAGATGAGGTCCTATGTGATGTGCTTCCTGATGAGTCCCGGTGATTGACCACCGGCGTCGACGCGTTAATGCCACGACACTCAAGCATCGACCATGCTTCGATTCCAAGGCATTCATGCGCGTGCCTATATCCAAGCCTCTAAGGCTTTTATCCTTCTATTTTTAGTATGATGTATTTTATTTCTAGCATTACTTCTTTGGGTGTGTGAAGCCATATGTTTATGGACTTCTAGCCCAAGAGGCCCATTATCTTAGAAAGGCCATGTGACCAAGACCCCCAACACTCTAGTATTTATATGCCTTCCATTCCTTGTAAACAAACTAGTGAAGAATATAGAAGTGGCATAGCCTAAGGTTGAGTTTATCTCCCTCTAGGCCACCACTTACTTCTATCACTCCAAGCTTCCAAATCTCTTGCATCTTCTTCCCTCAATCTCATACTGACATCTTGGATCCAAGTTCGACCAAGCCAAGGAACCTCTAGGAGAGGCTCCCTTGGCCGTGAACCCAAGGACCGCCGGTAACCCCCTCATTCCCTCTTCACCCCTCTTGGCCGTGGTCCTCCCTCACACCCCATTGAAGATCTAGCAAGCTTAGGAAGGAGAAGGAAGCAAGCTTGGACACGATCTACTCTCTCTTGGGAAGAAAGGTCTCATTGGTGACCTTGATTCTCATCAATTGGTATCAAGAGCCAACGTCCAAGCTAAGTTTTTCTTTTCATCTTTCAAATTCAGTTTTTCATGATTATTTTCATAGCTTGCATGAGATTCCTTGTTGTTGCCATGATGAACATGTTCTAGGCTTAGGTTCTCTGTTGTTAGCTTGAAAATTTTCTTGTTCTTCATGTTTGTGTGCTTAGTTGTTCATGCTCAGTTTTTCTTTACTTCCATGCTTCTTTTGCTTGCTTTTAGGATAGTTTAATAGTTATTTTCGTTGCTTAGTTCATCCCACCCAAACCATCCCAAAAACAGCAAAAAAAACGCAAAAAAAACTCACTTTCCGGCGACTTCCACCACCTCCGGCCGCCGGACCACCTTAGCTCCACCACCCTCCACCCCTCCAGCCACCATATCCCCTTCCATGGCCGGCCCTAGCCTTGCCCTTGCTTGCTCCTTTGTTTGAATCCTTAAGTCTTGCATGTGACCTTAGTAATTTGGGTAAAGGTTGAAAGTGCTTGAACGCTTACTTTTTGTGGTCTTTAAAAAGAGGAGACTTTACTTGGCAAGTCAACAACCTCCTTTTCCTCTCTTCTCTTCTTTGTCTCACCCCTAAAACGGGACATTGCTCTTCAAAAATATACCCATTGTTGCCAACCCTAATTCAGTCCAAAAACACCAAGTTGTGGCCCCACCTTCCTCCCTCCAAGTCAGCTACACTAGGGCTCTCCTTCTCCCCTTGTTCGAAAAAGCCAAACAAAGTCAAGAGGCCAAGAAACAAAAAAAAGGCAAAAATCCATAATTCAAAAAGAAAAAAAAAACATCATCACGAAATCAAATGATACGGGGTAAGCCGTAGGATGGCCCGATCTTGATGCACAACAACTCTAAGAACAAGAAACAACAAAAACAATGTGAGAATTGGCGGAAGAAAGAAGAAATGGACAAGATGAGTAAGAAGAAACCAATAACCCGGAAGTGGAAACCCTTGGCTCGGATGAGTCAAGAACAACCACGCCTAAAGCTAAAGACCTCGCCTTCTACAACTTCACACAAAGGAGGACGAATCCTCAAGAGCACGAAGAGGATGTCTTGTGTCGTCTTGGATCAACAACTCGAAAGGAATTGATGCTTCACAACTCGACCAAGGCGTAGCTTAGATTGAACAAACACGAAACTCTCTCTTTGGGGAAGTTTCTAACTCAGAAATGTATTCTTCAATAAGTTGTTTGTTACCGAAAAAGGAAATAACAAATGGCTTAAATAGTTCCTAAGTGAACCGGCCCTAAAACCGGAATTAAAACAAGTAAACCGAGTCTACTAATGTATCATAGCCCACACGGTTGGAAACATACTAAAAGAGGAAAGTGAGGAAGAATGGAAGGTGTACACAAGCCATACACTCAACCATTATAAGCCATCGTCAACAAGTAGGCCTTAGGTGTGGCCGTGACAACCTCCTCCGGGACTTGGTGTGCAAGCTTAGCTAGCTCATCTTGGAGTTGACGAGCTCGGCTCCTAGTCATGGGCCCGGATGGTGGTTGGGTTGTAGATGGTCCTCCATCATCCTCCCCTTCTTGGAAAGGATCCGTCCACGGATCATTAGCTAATGGTGTGGCTATGTCCGGTGTGTAGTATGGCGTCAAGTCAGCCACATTGAAGGTGTCACTCACACCATAAGTGTCCGGTAGGTCAATGACGGCATTGTCACCAACTCGGCGCAGCACCTTGAAATGGCCATCTCCTCTAGGTGCAAGCTTGGACTTGCGTTGCTCCGGGAAGCGCTCCTTCCTCAAATACACCCAAACGAGATCCCCTGGTTGGAACACCACGCGCTTGCGCCCCTTGTTTGACCTTGCTGCATTCCTCTCCGCACAAGCTTGGAGCTTCTCCTTAGTCCGTGCATGCAGCTCCTTGATGTACTCCACGTGCCTACCTGCATCAAAACTCTCACGCTCCTTCATAGGAAAAGGAGCAAGATCAAGTGGAGTAGTGGGGTTGATACCATAAACACACTCAAAAGGAGATAATGAAGTAGAAGAATGGATAGTCCTATTATAGGCAAACTCTATATGGGGTAGAGCTTCCTCCCAAGCCTTGAGGTTCTTCCTAAGGATAGCTCGAAGTAGGGTGGACAAGGTTTGGTTAGTTACTTCCGTTTGACCATCCGTTTGAGGGTGGCTAGAGGTAGAGAACAAGAGCCTCGTCCCTAGTTTCCCCCAAAGGGTCTTCCAAAAGTAACTAAGAAACTTGACATCCCTATCACTTACTATAGTCCGAGGCACACCATGTAGCCTCACGATTTCCCTAAAGAAAAGGTTAGCTATATTCGATGCATCATCGGTCTTATGGCAAGCAATAAAGTGAGCCATTTTGGAGAAACGATCAACTACCACGAAGATAGAATCACGTCCCCTCTTAGTCCGTGGCAGCCCCACGATAAAGTCCATTGAAATGTCCTCCCAAGGGGCACTTGGGATGGGTAATGGACTGTATAGGCCGTGGGGTTGCAACCTAGACTTGGCCTTAAGACAATCCAAACACCTCTTAATAAGGTGCTCAACATCCCTAAGCATGTGGGGTCAATAGAAGTGTGCACATAGCATATGATAGGTCTTGTCCCTTCCGAAGTGACCCATTAAACCACCCTTATGGGCTTCTTCAACGAGCAACATTCGCAAGGAACAAATGGGTATGCACACTTTTTCAGCCCTAAATAAGAACCCATCAAACAAGTAGAACTTGTCACATGAGCCCTTATCTATACACGACTTATAGATGGCACCAAAATCAGAATCTTCCACATACAAATCCTTTATATATGCAAAGCCTAAGACCTTGGAGTCTAATGTGGTAAGCAAGGTGTATCTCCTAGATAGGGCATCGGCAACTACATTGTCCTTTCCCTTTTTGTATTTGATAACATAAGGGAAAGTCTCAATGAATTCCATCCACCTACCATGTTGTCTATCAAGTTTATCTTGGCTCTTGAAGTGCTTTAAGGACTCATGATCCATATGCAAGATAAACTCTCTAGGCCACAAGTAGTGTTGCCAAGTCTTTAATACTCTAAATAAGGCAAAGAGTTCTTTGTCATACGTAGAGTAATTAAGACTTGCCCCTTTCAATTTCTCACTAAAGAAGGCTACGGGCTTACCTTCTTGCATCAAGACGCCTCCTATGCCAATCCCGGAAGCATCACACTCCACCTCAAAAGGCCTTGTGAAGTCCGGCAGCACCAACAAATGAGCTTGCGTCAACCTCCATTTTAGAGCGTTGAAAGCCCTCTCTTGCGCGTCCTCCCACACAAAGGCCGAATGCTTCTTGGTCACTTCCGTCAAGGGCGCGACAATAGTGCTGAAATCCCTCACGAATCTCCTATAGAAGCTAGCCAATCCATGAAAGCTCCTCACTTGGCTCACGGAGGTAGGCGTAGGCCACTCTTGGATAGCCTTTATCTTGCTCTCGTCCACTTGAAGACCTCTTGAGCTCACTACAAAACCAAGGAAAGTCACTTGATTAGTGCAAAACTCACATTTCTTCTCATTAGCATATAAGCACGCATTACGTAAAGTAAGGAGTACTTCCCTCAAGTGTTGCTCATGCTCCTCTAGGGATTTGCTGTACACAAGTATATCATCAAAATAGACAACAACAAATCTACCTATGAAATGCCTTAAAACATGATTCATTAAGCGCATAAAGGTACTAGGAGCATTTGTCAAGCCAAATGGCATGACAACCCACTCATACAAACCGAATTTTGTCTTGAAAGCCGTTTTCCATTCATCCCCCTCCTTCATCCTTATTTGGTGGTAGCCGCTGCGGAGATCTATCTTGGTGAAGACGGAAGCTCCATGCAACTCATCTAGCATGTCGTTGAGGCGGAGAATTGGATGTCGGTACTTGATGGTGATGTTGTTGATGGCTCGGCAGTCCACGCACATCCTCCATGTGCCATCCTTCTTGGGCACCAATAGCACCGGCACGGCACAAGGGCTAAGGCTCTCACGCACATGGCCCTTGTCAAGCAACGCCTTCACTTGCTCTTGAACTTCTTGCGTCTCCTTGGGATTCATCCTATAGGCCGGCCTGTTTGGAAGAGTAGCACCCGGAATTAGATCAATTTGGTGCTCAATACCTCTTTTAGGGGGCAGGCCCGGTGACATCTCCTCGGGAAAGACGTCTTGGAACTCCTTAAGCAAGTTGAGGATAATCGGTGGCAAGGTGGACTTCAAATCCTCACTAAGCAAGCCCAAGCTCTTGCATAAGAGCATGAGAACGGCGTCTTGGGGTAGATGCTCTTCTCTCATCTCCTCCTTGGAAGCTAGAAGCACTTGAGACTTGGTCTTGGCCTTTGAAGGGCTCTCGGCAGTGCTCCCCTTCTTGGCCTCAACCGACTTCTCTTGATCCTTCTTCTTCTCATATGCTTTGGCCACCTGCAAGGGAGTCATGGGCTTTAGTATAACACTCTTGCCATTATAATCAAAAGAGTGACGGTTAGTATAACCATCATGCTTGACACGCCTATCAAACTGCCATGGACGACCTAATAAGATATGACAAGCATTCATTGGGACCACATCACATAAGATAGTATCTACGTAATGCCCTAGTGTTATGGTCACATTGACTTGCTTAGCACTTTAACTTCTCCACATTCATTCATCCAATGCAGTTTATATGGCCTAGGGTGATGGAAGGTTTGAAGTTGTAACTTAGTGACTAGTTCGGTACTAGCAATGTTACAACAACTACCCCCATCAATAATCATGTTACAAACCTTTCCCTTAACCAAACATCTAGTAAGAAATAAATTCTCCCTTTGGTTATCATCACATGGGGTCGGTTGTATATGCAAAGTTCTCCTACACACTAAGGATTCACCATGCTCGAATTCAATGCAGTCCATATCCTCATCTACATCATGCATAGGCTCATCTACAATAAACGGACCTTGATCTTCACCCTCGGACTCAGACTCATAGAGTCCAAGATGGTTAATGATCAAGGTTCGACTATTGGGACAATCTTTCATCATATGCCCTCGGCCTTGACACTTAAAATACACGGTATCCCTAGCTCTAGATGAAGGAGAAAAGTTAGAGGAACTCCCTTGGGCACCATGAGCCGGGCCGGGCTGTCGACTGGCTGCCTGCGGCGGTGTACTCGGTGGAGCACTTTTCCTCGGCACTTCTTGGCTCCGTGACTGGCTCACTGTGGGTGCTTGGTTCCTGCCAAATTGGGCCGGCTGAAACAGTCTAGATTGGCCGGGGGCCCTCCATGAACTCGACTGGCCGTGGCCGCTAGGGTTTCTAGCCGCTTGCGAACCTTGGTTCCTTGCCTTGAATTTCTGATTCTTCTCCACTTTAATGGCCAAATGCAGCAGCTGGGTAGAATCTGTATATGGATACATATCGACCTCATTAGCAATAAAAGGGTTAAGGATTCGGAGGTACCTTGCCATGGTCGATTCCTCATCTTCCATGACATTGGCGCGGACCATGGCCGTTTGCATGGCATTGTAGGCCTCCTCCACACTCATGCTTCCTTGCTTGAGGTTCTCTAAACGCTGCTTGAGCTCTCTTGAGTAGTGTTGAGGGACGAACCGAGCACGCATTAGAACCCTCATTTGTTCCCATGTAGCAACCGGCGGGTCCAAGGCTCTTCTCCTCTCTTTGACAAGGTTGTTCCACCAAGTTAGGGCAAAACCACTAAACTCAATGGAAGCGAGCTGCACCTTCTTGGCTTCAATGAAGTTGTGGCAACTCCAAATTTGCTCCACTTTCATTTCCCACTCCATGTAGGCATCGTGGTCGCATTTGCCTTCAAACGACGGCATCTTGATTTTGATCTTCCCAATGCCGTCTTGCTCTAATTCCCTCCTTGGCTGGTTGCCTTGGTAGCCCCTATTGCCTCCATAACGGCCTCGTGGCTCATCATAGCCGTAAGCTCCTCCTTGCCTTTGGTACCCATCAAACCGGTCACCTTGATTCCACATCTCCTCCTCAAATTCTGCATCGTCAAACACATCTTCCCTAAGGGAATCCTGAGGCTCATTCAAGGGGTTAGCAACATAAGGCACCTCGTGTGGAGGTGGCACTTCATTAGGATAATTTCTAGCTACCCTATTCGGCCTTTCTTGCACATTAACAAGGGGAGAAGTGTTCCTTACCGGTGAGTTCCTCACGGTGCCGGTTCCCACTGCACATGTCCGTCCTAGGGGAACTGTGTTGGCTCCGGAAGGACCTCCATGTTCTGCATAGGCTCCCAAAGGCGCGGTGGATCGAGTTGGCGCCGTCTCCTGGGCTTGTGGAGCAAGCTCAACCGGGGGTATCACGGCTGGTGGGGGTACCCTTTGTGCCGTCTCAAGGGCAGCCAAGCGGTTGGTGATGGTGGCCATGGAATCGGTCAATTGTTGGAATAGGCTCACCACATCCGGGTGCACCGGCGAAGGGCTCCGGTCGCCTTGATCACTAGAAGAGTTATCACCTGCCATTACACAAAAACAACTAACACCGAACTATGTCAAGGGTTAGAGATAATCCAAAACACTCACAAGTGTCTCACTCGTGTGTATCACTCACTCTCTTTCAATCCGAAACAAGCCTTGTAGTGCAATCGGTTGGAAAGATCAAGAACTTCACGTGAATTGATAAATCTAGACAACACTCAACAACCAAGATGAATTCGATGCAATTTGAAGTGTAAGATGGTTCGGCAATGGTTCCACAATAGCACTATCAATCTGAAATTTAGTGCAACCAAAGAACACAAAATAAAATCGGAAAAGAAGACTCAAAGGACTCAACAAAGAAGCCTTACAAGAATGTAAATGCAAGGAGACTAATGGGACTCAAAGCAATTTAACTCAAGAAGACTACAATGCACGAATGTAAATGCAATGCAATTGAAGGACTAGACTCAAGGAAATTTAAGAACTCAAGAGGACAAGTTGTTACCTTGATTCGCCTTGACTTGTGCTAGTGGAGGCAGAGGGATGGTTGTAGGGATCGGTGGTGATCGATGTAGGGATAGGCACAAGAAAGGGAAGCTAGGAAAATTAGGGTTTTCCCGGCGGCGGTGAGGTAGGCGCGGCGCGGCAGGGAGTAGCACGGCACGGCAAGGGGTTGGCGCGGCGTAGCACTTGGGGCGTCGGCACCTCGGCTTGTCCTTCGAGCAATTACAACTTTGGACTAAAATACTAAGCCTAAGTATTAATGCAATACAAAGACTTAGACTAAGCTATAAGATGAAATGAAATAAATGCTATGTTTTGTCTTCTTTTTTTTTTTGACGAAATGATTTTTTTTTTTTTGACTTTTGCTGATATTCTTTTCTTTTCTTTCTTGTATTTTTTTTTGACCTAAATTCGAAATTTGAAAAACAACTGAAATTCGGAATTAAAGAAAATAGAAATAAAAGAAAGATAAGCTCTAGGATAGTTGTTGCCTTGATTGTAGGGGAAGTAGCCGGCTCTTGTTGACCTCTTCACGCCCACACGCCACAAAAATAGGAAGATATGGCCGAGTGGTTGCCTTGGAGATTCTGCACGTCGCAAATGTAGGGCGCCTTGGTGAAACACTTCGGAGAGCACGCCGGGTGGAGATAGTGGAGGAACGTGGGGTTGGTGATGGAGATAGGGGACGATTATCTGTGGTGGTGATGATGGTGGCCGGAGTTAGGGTTTCCGGCAAGGTGGAGGTGGTTTTATGGTGGTGATGATGAGGCCATCCGATCTCCACAACACACAAGTCCGATCTCCACAACACACAAGCTTAATTAGAACTTTAACAACAACTAATAGAAGACTCAACAAATAAAACAACGAAGAACAAATTCGGCTATGCAAGAACACAACCAAAGACTCAAGAACACACAAACCGAATTGTTGAACTCGGCAAGGGACGATGTTGGCACCAAAACACGGCTCTGATACCAATTTGATACGGGGTAAGCCGTAGGATGGCCCGATCTTGATGCACAACAACTCTAAGAACAAGAAACAACAAAAACAATGTGAGAATTGGCAGAAGAAAGAAGAAATGGACAAGATGAGTAAGAAGAAACCAATAACCCGGAAGTGGAAACCCTTGGCTTGGATGAGTCAAGAACAACCACGCCTAAAGCTAAAGACCTCGCCTTCTACAACTTCACACAAAGGAGGACGAATCCTCAAGAGCACGAAGAGGATGTCTTGTGTCGTCTTGGATCAAAAACTCGAAAGGAATTGATGCTTCACAACTCGACCAAGGCGTAGCTTAGATTGAACAAACACGAAACTCTCTCTTTGGGGAAGTTTCTAACTCAGAAATGTATTCTTCAATAAGTTGTTTGTTACCGAAAAAGGAAATAACAAAGGGCTTAAATAGTTCCTAAGTGAACCGGCCCTAAAACACTAAAACAAGCTAAAACCAGAATTAAAACAAGTAAACCGAGTCTACTAATGTATCATAGCCCACACGGCTGGAAACATACTAAAAGAGGAAAGTGAGGAAGAATGGAAGGTGTACACAAGCCATACACTCAACCATTATAAGCCATCGTCAACAAGTAGGCCTTAGGTGTGGCCGTGACAACCTCCTCCGGGACTTGGTGTGCAAGCTTAGCTAGCTCATCTTGGAGTTGATGAGCTCGGCTCCTAGTCATGGGCCCGGATGGTGGTTGGGTTGTAGATGGTCCTCCATCACTTCTTTTGGAGAGAGAAGCAAGAAGAAGCTTTTAGTATCCTTAAGCATAAGCTCACTCATGCTCATTTACTATCCTTACCTGATTTTACAAAAACCTTTGAGATTGAATGTGATGCATCAGGAATCAGACTTGGAGGTGTGCTAATGCAAGAAGGAAGGCCAATAGCTTATTTTAGTGAAAAGCTCAATGGGGCCGAGCTGAATTATGAGACTTATGACAAAGAGCTTCTAGCACTTGTGAGGGTCCTTCAAACTTGGCAACACTACCTTCTTCCAAGGGAGTTTGTCATTCACACGGACCATGAGGCCCTAAAGTTTCTAAGGGGTCAAAGGAAGCTCAACAAGCGTCATGCCAAGTGGGTGGAGTCCATAGAAGCCTTTCCCTATGTCATCAAACACAAGAAAGGGATAGAGAATGTAGTGGCGGATGCTTTGTCAAAAAGGTATGTTCTCCTAACCACTTTAGATGCACGCGTGCTAGGGTTTGCTTTCATGAAGGATTTGTATGCTTTGGATGCTGATTTTGGTGAATTATATAAAGCATGCTTAGACTTAGGAAGCAAAGAACAATTCTATGTGCATGAGGGCTATCTTTTTAAGGGTCCTAGATTGTGTATTCCAAGTGGGTCTAACTGTAGGTTGTTGGTCCAAGAGGCTCATGGTGGAGGTCTTATGGGACACTTTGGTGTAGCTAAGACTTCCCTCACCCTCAAGGAACACTTCTATTGCCCACACATGCAAAAGGATGTGGAGAAATATTGTGCATCATGTGTGACTTGTAGACAAGCCAAATCTCGGTTGAATCCACATAACACTCCTCTACCTATCCCTTATAGGCCTTGGAAAGACCTATCCATGGATTTTGTGCTAGGTCTTCCTAAGACTAAAAGGGGAAGAGATTCCATTTTTGTTGTGGTAGATAGGTTTAGCAAAATGGCACACTTCATTGCATGTCATAAAACTGATGATGGGGTGCAGAAGTCATGACCACGTCCGTTTTCCGCTCCCGGAGATAAGTCGTTAGGTGATTTCGTGTTGGTGAAGCTAGCTTGTTGATCGGTTGATTCGGCGGCGATTGACTACGATGAGTTCTCCGACGGGCATGACGACGAGATTCATGAAGAAAACTGGGCATGGAGGTGGCAAAAGTGGAGATCGGAGTTCTCTGAATCCTCCTTTGTCGGCGAGGTCAGATTTTTCAGTTTCGATTGTGAATCCTATTTCGACTAACAATTCTAGTGTCAATTTGATTGCTCCTTCTAATCCGAAGACACAGACTATGAATTGTGCTATTAATTCATCTCCTACTCCTGATCTTGTGGATTGTGAGGCCAATGGTGCTGGAATTTTTGTGAATGTTGAGTTAGAGGAAAGACCTAGAGCGAAGGTAGTGTTAGAATCGGTTCTCGATCTTCCGTCTAAGGATTCGGTTAAGGTTTTAGAGAAAGGAAAGGATCGTAAGCGATCGTTAACTCATAAATTGGAGAAAATTGAGATTGAAGATAAGGAAGTTTATGCTTTCTCTGAGGAGGAAGTTAAAATTGAAGTTGATATATGGAAATTTACTTTCATTGGAGGGGTTTTGGGGAATCAATTGTCATTGGATGATATGCTTCAGTTTATTACTCTAAATTGGGGGGAATCGAAACCAGAAATTCAGAGGAAGAGGAATGGGATTTGGATTTTTCGATTTGGCTGCAAAGAACACATGGACTGGGTGCTTGAGAATGGGCCTTGGATTGTGGATGGTATTAAGCCTTTGGCTTTGAGAATTTGGTCTCCAGGAATGGCAGTAGCTTGGTCTAGCTTCGAGAGCGTTCCTGCCTGGGTTCAAATAAGGAATTTGGATCCTATTTTCTTCTCGAAGCATATGTTGAGTGTCATTGGGAGTATTATTGGTATACCAGTTTGTATGGATGAGTTCACTGCTAAGGGGAGAAAGATGACTTTTGCTAGACTTCTCATTCTGGTTAATGTTCAGGATATCCAAAGAGAAGCTGTTGTTCTTCGAGGACCTGATGAGAAGATCTTTCGGTACAAGATTTGGTTTGAATGGCTTCCATGGTGTTGTGCTCAGTGCAAGGTGTTTGGTCATGATGATAGGGGTTGTTGGCATCAAAAATCTCAGTTTGGGGCTCAGAATGCTGGCTCTAAGCTTGAGGAGGCTCGTGGTAAGAAAATCTGGATCAAGAAAGTGAACTCAGCTCAGGAAAATGTTAATCAGTCACTTGATAAAGAGAAGATTGTCCATGACATTGTTGAAAATGAAAGTACATCTTGTCATGTTGAGATAGAGTTATCTAATGGTGTTTCAGGAGGTGGATTACTTCAGCAGGGAATGAAGGTGGTTGGTGATCCTAAGTTGCCTCATAAACTAGGTAATAAGGGAAACACTAAAACCAAAGCTCAGACCTATAGTTCTGCTCTTCAGAACTCTAAATCTGCTGGTTACTTAGGTTCTATTGGGAATAGGAGTGGTAGCAGCTCCAAGAGTAATCCTAATGACTGAAATTAGATTTGGGGCATGGAATACTAGGGGATGTTGTTCATCTCCTAGAATAAAGATGATTAGAGATTTTGTTCGACATAACAAGTTGTGTGTTGTTGCTTTCCTTGAAACTAAAATCCCTAAAAATAGGGAGTTGGATGTGGCTAGTAGACTCATGGCTCAGTGGCCTTATAAGACTAATAGCTCTCCTGTAGATAGAGGTAGAATTTGGTTAACCTGGGACTCTGCTGTGGTCAATGTTTCTGTGTTGAATACTTCTAGACAACTGATTCATTGTTTGGTCTCCAGTAAGGATGGGCAAATTTCCTTCCTTGCTTCATCTGTATATGCTTCTAATGCATTTACTGGTAGAATGGATCTTTGGAGAGAGTTGGATGCCATTGCTAGTTCTATTGTTGGGCCTTGGACTATTATTGGTGACTTCAATTGCATTCTTTGTTCTGTTGAGAAGATTTCATTTAGACAGGAAGTGAGAGCTAGCAGTGAATTGGTAGATTTCATGGATGAAGAGCAGTTGCATGATCATGCTTATTCAGGTGCTAAGTATACTTGGATCAATCAACAAGAAGGGATGGATAGAATTGCTTGTAAATTGGACAGGATGATGATTAATAATGACTGGGATGCAGTCTTCCCTGATTCTAATGTTTTCTTTTCTGATCCTAACATTTCTGATCATTCTCCTTGTGTAGTAATGCTCAATCCATCTATTGGGAGTAAGAAAATTCCTTTCAAGTTCAGAAATTTCTGGACAAAGGAGAAGGATTATGAGATGCTGATTAGGAATACTTGGCTTAGGCCTATTAATGGGACTGCTCAGTTTGTTGTAGCTGAGAAACTTAAGAGAGTGAAAGCTGAATTGAAAAAATGGAAAAGAGGGAGTGACAAGCGATTGTCGTATACCACTAAATCAAAATAAACCTAGACAAACCTAAACAAGTAGTTAGGGCAAGTAAGGATCGAATCCACAGGGAGGAAGGGATTAATCTATGTGTTGTTTGCATGCAATACTAACAAGAGGGGGAGTTTTTAGTTGGTTTTGTAATCAAGAAAGTAAACAAAGCAAATAAGCAAAGAGTGTAATCAAATGTGGGAAAAACACTTAGCCAAACAAGATCCACTTTTCCTATGGTAGATTGGTCCTAGGTTCTCTCTATTCCTTTCCTTTGTTTATTCCTGTCCCTATTCTTGTATAGTTACTAGTCCTACCAGTCCTAGCAACTCTTATTATTGAACGCACAAGAAACAATCAAGATTTAGAACAATAATAGCATTGGACATAGGATCAAACCAGGATACATGTCAAATAATCACAACCCACAATAATTTAACATGTAATCAATCTTCTTTCATAATAATCTAGTCCTACCAGTCCTAGATAATTATGGATGCTACTCTGGATAAGGAATCATCGACCGGTCAATTCCAAATCCTAGCAATAGATAATTACTAAACCTAACTAGGTGATCAGTCTAGTCAAATCAATAACAATCCATATGAATAACTGCAAGAAGAAAGATATAAACCCAAAGGAAATAGGAAATAGAGAATTAACCTCGCAATCAAACCATAGAAAAAGCTTCACATGCCGGGCTAAGCAATGAGTGCTTAGCTACTCATAGTACTGAAAGACATAATTGTTGAAAGGGAAAAACTCTGAATACTGAACATACGATAATCCGGGGTTCATCTGGGATATGAATGGAGGCTGTGAGAGTTAGGTTAAATAAGTTAACCTAAAAGCCCAAGATCACAAACCTCATCCCTAAAAAGGAAAAATACTAATATTCGGAATTAAATAAAATAACGAAAAAGGAAAAACAGAAAAAGAAAACAGAAGTTCGGAGCGCGTCGACTTGACTCCCGCTGATGGTCGCGGTCGCGGCCTTTTGGCCGCGGTCGCGGTTTGCTCTCGAAGTGCATAATTAATTTTCGATAATTCGGTCGTGGGCGCGGCCTTCGGGCTGCGGGCACGGCCTCCTCGCTATCGCCCATCTCCTTCGGAAATCTTGCCGCGGCCATCTGCTCCCCGTGGCATGGTCGCGGTTTCTTCACTTCACCGCCTTCTCACGTGGTTTCTTCATGGATCTTGCTTGTCTTCTCAGGTGATCAATTTCTCTTCTTCTGGATGTCTCCAATAAGCTCCTCCAGACCACCAAAACCACACTTCTCTGCTCCAACTCCATAATCTCCAATTGTACATAAAATCCCACCAAATGGCGTCTCAAACCTGGTAATAATCCCTAGAAATGTGCTACAAAATAGCACTGATCATATCCCCCATGCTTAAACCTTGCTCGTCCTCGAGTAAACTAAAGTAAACCTATTCCTCCAATCAAATCCCCAAGGCTTCAGGAAGCATAGAAAACTCAACCTCCAAGAATTACACCAAACAATAAACTCCAGACAACCATACAAAATAAGCTCAGCACAATAACTACAACATCAAATCAACACCCCACACAGTCAAGCTAAAAGGAAAGGAGAGTACTTCTCCCAAGCTTATCCCAAACACCATAGAGTGGAAAAAATTCTAATCCTATCTCCCATCTATCTTCTTATTCCTCTAGAGTGACCTACCCGAAACCTCCTTATGACTCCTCTTCTTATGACGCCTCGCCAAGTAAAATAGGGATTCCTAGAAATCGCTCTTCTTCTTTTCGCTCATTTTGCCAAGGCGCCCTTTCGGGTTTTCACCAAGCCACTCATTTCATTTTTCATAGATGGGCTCACAGTATGCTCACATCACTCTTGACCTCTTATTACCCCAGCCTAATGCTGGTTCAAGCCACATGCTTATTACCTAGGCCGCCCTTTCGGGTTTTCGACCTATCCCAGGATTTTAATTTTAGCCTTTTTTCAAATTTTGTGGCTCTTTTCTTTTTCTTTTTCTCCTCAGCGACATAGAAATATAAAACCTTCCCCCATGCTTAAACATTGCATTGTCCTCAATGTAATGAAAGACAAAAGAATAGAAGCATAGGGAAAAGAAGGCATAAGCTCACAAATGTCGTCGAGTTGGCTTGGACACTTCTGTTGTTGCTGGCGGTCCGCATAATATGCACCGGTCGCTGGTGTTGGGTGGGTGTCATCATCAACTCCAGCATCTTCTCCTACCATGCAACCAAAATGTACCACTTGGTGAGTAGTGGTAAAACAATGATGCCGAGGTTGCACGGCCTTCAAATACCACAAAAAAAATGGGCCCAGATATGATTGTGGTGTGGGACATGAGTGGTCTTCCTTCGCGGCTGTCGACTGTGGGGCCGCCATCGTTGCCAATAAATTGTGTAGCAAAAATTTACTCCGTTGGCAACATGCGTACCCCTCTCCATGGTAATACTGCACAGCTCGTACTTGTACAACTTTTTTTTTTGCCCCCCGTTTAAGGTTTTTTCGGGGGGTTGACTAGTGCAGGGACAGGAGAGACTTACAATGGTGGTAATTACCTTCTTCAATAAGCATGGGTCTCTTCCCTGCAGGTTAGTCGGAAACCAAAAACAAAAACAAGGCAAAAACAAACAAAACTAATGCAAAAATAAAGAAAGAAAAGCAAAGAAAATAATACAGACCTCGGGTTGCCTCCCGGACAGCGCCTTAGTTATTGTCATGGCATGACATACCGCTTCCTCGTCCTCAACTTGGTTCGCTCACCTCCAATGAGCGCTCGGGGTCCCCATCAGGAGGGTATCTCTTCTGGTCGTCTATGCTGAACCCGACCGTCTCCCCATCAAACTCCATTGTGAGTGAACCGCTACTCACATCAATCTTTGTACTGGCCGTGTTCATAAACGGCCTTCCCAGCATCACAAGTGAATCCTTGTCCTGCCCAGTGTCCATGACGAAGAAGTCCGCAGGGAACACTAAGTGGTCCACCTGTACCAGCACATCCTGCAGAATTCCCTTTGGATTGACAATTGAATTGTCCGCCAGCTGGATGACAATCCCCGTCTTCTCAAGTGGCCCCACGTCCAAGGACTCGTAGTGAGCGAGTGGCAGCACATTGATGGAGGCACCCAAGTCAAGTAATGCCTTGTCGAACATGGTACCTCCAATCTTGCAGGGAATGGTGAACATCCCTGGATCATCTGCCTTCTTGGGTATCCGCTTTTGCATTATAGCGGACACGTTCTCACTCACCACCACCTTCTTCTTCTCCTTCACTGAGTGCTTCCTCTTTTGTGTGCAGATCTCCTTCAAAAATTTAGCATAACGAGGGACACTAGTCAAAAGTTTAAGCAAAGGGACATTTACCTCACAGTTGCTCACCCAGTCGAACATATCCTTATCCCTGGCAGGCTTCCTGGTGTCCGCTAGAGCCTCTGGGAATGGCGCGGGAGGCTTCTCGGAGAAGAGGGGAGGAAAATCAGGTCGTACGTAGTCGTCCACGTACACAGGGGCCTGGCCGCGGCCGCGGTTTGGGGACCGCGGTCGCGGTTGCTTCAGAACTTCAGAAATCTTCTCAACGAAGAGGCCGCGGTCGCGGCCTTCGTGCCGCGATCGCGATTTGCTCTCGACCTCGGGGGCGAATAAATCAGCATTTTCATTAGCGAACAGGCCGCAGTCGCGGCTCCTTGTCTCCCTTGCCGAACTCGCCTTCGACCTCATTTTCTTGGTGGCTTTCCTCCTTGGTCACCTGGACCTTCTTCTCAGCAGCCTTTCTGGCCTCTATCTCAGCACCACTTCTCAGCATCATGGCGCACACATTCTCCATCGGGTTGACTACCGTTTGAGATGGTAGTTTCCCCGACGCATGAGCATCTAGCCTGCTCACCGCCATAGACAGTTGACCCATCTACTTCTCCAGGTTTTGAATACTGGATTTATGTTCCTGCTGATTCTGGGCCATCGTATTTGCTAGCGCTTTGATATGTGCTCCTATCTCTTTATTTGTTTGGACCATAGCATTTGACATTAATAGTATGCCTTGGTTGAGAGCTTTTATCTGGTCGTCGACGGATGTAGAGACACTGGAACTCTGGCCCTGGGGTCTTTGTTCATAAGGAGCTCTAAATTGTTGCTGACCCCCAGGCTGCTGGTACTGCTACGGACGCTGGAGAAACTGTGGGGGCCTCTACTGATAGTCCTGGGTCTCCTGCCCCTGATGAGTGTCCTGCTAGTTCCCGTACCTCAAATTTGGGTGATCTCTCTACCCGGGATTGTAGGTGCTGGAGTACGGGTCATATTTTGGCCTTTGAGGGCCATATCCGCCAATAGCGTTCACCTCAGCAGTTGGTTCTTGTAGGGTGGGACATGCATCAGTTGGATGTGTATTCTCATAGCATATCCCACATGATTTGACTTGCTGCAAGCCACCTCTCATCATGCATCTTTTCATCATCTCCTTCATCTCAGCCACTTTAGCAAGAAGAGTAGAGTTGGGCTGAGACTCTACAACTTTCACGGATTGGACGCCCGCCATTTTACTGAACTATCTTGCGCCCTCAGATAGCTCAAAGAAGGTCTCAAAAGCTGCAGCAGGAGTCTTGTTGAGGATGTTCCCTCCACAAGCAGCGTTCACCATCCTTCTCTCTTCATCAAGAAGACCGCCGTACAAATAAAGTACGAGGTCCTGCTCAGAATAGCCGTGGAAGGGGCAGCTGGATATCATCTTCTTGAACCGCTCATAATACTCGTAGAGCGATTCACCAGACTGCTGCTCGATGTTGCTGATAGCTCGCTTCAGGCTATTCAGTTTTGTAGCCGGAAAGTACTTCTCCAGGAAGGCTTTCTTCATCTTGAACCATGTGTCAATGCTCCCTGGAGTGAGATAGTAGAACCAGTCATTGGCCGCATCCTTTAGTGAAAAAGGAAAGGCCCTCAGCTTAATCTGGTCCTCAGTCACATTCTTCGGCTTCATACTGCTACACATCGAATGAAACTCAACAAGATGCTTATTGGGGTCTTCACCACTCATCTCATGGAAGTGGGGGAGTAAGTGGATTAACCCAGACTTTAACTCGAAATTTACGCCCTCAGCCAATTCAGGAAACCGCAGAGCCAACGGTTGCTGTTGCAGGTTGGATGCAGTCAACTGCCTCAACGTCTGTTCTTCTATAGCCATCTCGAACGCAGGATTATCAAAAACCAAAGAACGATTTACTCTGCGACCCTGGGAAAGAGTCCTCTCAATCTCTGAATCAATCTCAAATAGAGGGGAGTTAGTAGCACGTGTGTGGACCATAAGATAGATTCACACCAAAGGAACACACACACACAAAAACACACAGAAAAATCAACACTTGCACTCCCCGGCAACGGCGCCAATTTTGACAAGCGATTGTCGTATACCACTAAATCAAAATAAACCTAGACAAACCTAAACAAGTAATTAGGGCAAGTAAGGATCGAATCCACATGGAGGAAGGGATTAATCTATGTGTTGTTCGCATGCAATAGTAACAAGAGGGGGGAGTTTTTAGTTGGTTTTGTAATCAAGAAAGTAAACAAAGCAAATAAGCAAAGAGTGTAATCAAATGTGGGAAAAACACTTAGCCAAACAAGATCCACTTTTCCTATGGTAGATTGGTCCTAGGTTCTCTCTATTCCTTTCCTTTGTTTATTCATATCCCTATTCTTGTATAGTTACTAGTCCTACCAGTCCTAACAACTCTTATTATTGAACGCACAAGAAACAATCAAGATTTAGAACAATAATAGCATTGGGCAGAGGATCAAACCAGGATACATGTCAAATAATCACAACCCGTAATAATTTAACATGCAATCAATCTTCTTTCATAATAATCTAGTCCTACCAGTCCTAGATAATTATGGATGCTACTCTAGATAAGGAATCACCGATCGGTCAATTCCAAATCCTAGCAATAGATAATTACTAAACCTAACTAGGTGATCAGTCTAGTCAAATCAATAACAATCCATATGAATAACTGCAAGAAGAAAGATATAAACCCAAAGAAAATAGGAAATAGAGAATTAACCTCGCAATCAAACCATAGAAAAAGCTTCACATGCCGGGCTAAGCAATGGGTGCTTAGCTACTCATAGTACTGAAAGACATAATTGTTGAAAGGGAAAAACTCTGAATACTGAACATACGATAATCCGGGGTTCATCTGGGATATGAATGGAGGCTATGAGAGTTAGGTTAAATAAGTTAACCTAAAGCCCAAGATCACAAACCTCATCCCTAAAAAGGAAAATACTAATATTCGGAATTAAATAAAACAACGAAAAAGGAAAAACAGAAAAAGAAAACAGAAGTTCGGAGGGCGTCGGGCTGACTCCCGATGATGGCCGCGGTCGCGGTTTGCTCTCGAAGTGCATAATTAATTTCTGATAATTCGGCCGTGGGCGCGGCCTCCTCGCTATCGCCCATCTCCTTCGGAAATCTTGCCGCGGCCTTCTGCTCCCCGCGGCATGGTCGCGGTTTCTTCACTTCACCGCCTTCTCACGTGGTTTCTTCATGGATCTTGCTTGTCTTCTCAGGTGATCAATTTCTCTTCTTCTGTATGTCTCCAATAAGCTCCTCCAGACCACCAAAATCACACTTCTCTGCTCCAACTCCATAATCTCCAATTGTGCATAAAATCCACCAAATGACGCCTCAAACCTGGTAATAATCCCTAGAAATGTGCTACAAAATAGCACTGATCAGGGAGATTTAGGAAGCTTGAGATCATGGTTGATGATTGTGTTGATAGATTAAAGGCTGCAAATGAAGCTTTACAGAATGATTTTTCTTGCCTAAGTAAACAACATGATGTGTTAGAGGCTAAGAATGATCTTAATCTCAGATTGGTTCAGCTTCAGAGTTTCACTGCTCAGAGGGCTAAAGTTGATTGGATTAAACTTGGTGAGGAAACTTCTCCAATTTTTTATAATGGAATTAAAGCTAGAAGGGCTAGATGCACTATTTTTACATTAAAAGATAGTGCTGGTAGAGCTTTGGAGAAGAATGATGAGATTGAGAAGGAAATTTTGGACTTCTTTACTAGTCTTTTTGGTACTGCTGGAGTTCAATCACCTATTTGTTTTGATGGGTATGAAGGTACCAAGGTCAGTGCAGATTGTCATGGCAGCTTATGTGAGATTCCTAATGTTTAGATGGTGAGGAATGTGGTGTTTGGTTTGGGTAATCTGAAGTCTCCTGGGCCAGATGGTTTTGGAGGTTGGTTCTTCAAGAACAGTTGGGATACTATCAATCAAGATATAGAGGCAACTATTGTAGAATTTTTCAGAAGAGGGAGAATGTTGAGGCAAACAAATGCTACCTTTGTTTGCCTCATTCCTAAGGTGGATCTTCCTTTTTCTGTGAAGGAATTTAGACCCATTTCTTGTTGTAACACCATGTTGAAGATTATTTCCAAGATTCTAGTTATGAAAATAAGACCTCTCCTGGATGATATTATTTCTATCAATCAAAGAGCTTTTGTGCCAAGGAGATCTATCACCCATAACATGATTGTGGCTCAGGAGTTGGTTAGGGGTTATGATTGCAGTAATACCTCCCCTAGATGCATGATCCAGATTGATTTACAAAAGGCCTATGACTGTGTTTCTTGGGATTATCTTGAAGAGAGCTTAATTTTTCTGAATTTTCCTCAGCAGCTTATTCTATGGATCATGGAATGTGTTAAGACTCCTTGTTTCTCTATTATCATCAAAGATTTCAGGTTCCATCCAAAATGCGGAAGGTGAGTGCAGACAAAGATTTCAGGTTCCATCCAAAATGTGTTAAGACTCCTTGTTTGCTAGAAAAATGAGGAAGGTGAGTGCAGACAAAGATTTCAGGTTCCATCCAAAATGCAAGCAGCTTCAACTGACAAATATTGCCTTTGCTGATGATTTACTGATCTTTTGTAAGCCTACCCTTCCCTCTCTTATGTTGATAAAGCAGTGTCTTAATGATTTTGGTAAAGAATCAGGCTTGGTTGCTAATCCTACTAAAACTAAAGTGTTTTTTGGTGGCTTAAGTAATGATAGAAAGACTGAGTTCTCTGCAATGCTGGGTTTTTGTCAAGGAAACTTCCCTGTAAGGTACCTTGGCACCCCCCTGCATTCTCGAAGACTCAAAAATTGTGAAATGGCCCCTTTGTTGAATAGAGTTAGGACTGTGGTCCATAATAGAAGTGCTAAGAAGCTATCATATGCTGGTAGGGCTCAGGTTGTAAGAGCTGTCATTGAAGGTGTTCTTTCCTTTTGGATGAAAGTCTTGTTTATCCCTAAGAAATTTATCAGAAAAATTGAAGTTATGTGTAGAGCATACTTGTGGTCAGGAGATGTGGAGAGTAGGAGATGTTTGGTTGCTTGGGATAATGTGTACATGCCTCTATCTGAAGGAGGTCTTAGCTTTAAGGAACTACTATCCTGGAATGATACTCTTATGTTCCATCTTGTTTTTGATCTGCATAGAGATAAGAGTAATCTGTGGACTTTGTGGGCCAAGAAACATCTTACTAAGGGGCAGTCCATTTGGTCTGTGCATGCTCCTCCTTGTAGTTCCCCCCTGTGGAAGAACATCTTGCTGGTTAGAGATAAAGTGTTGGATAGAAGTAATATCAGTGACCTTAATGAACAATTCTTAGCTAAGAACACAGGCAAATTGGATAGCTATGTGCTCTATAATATGCTAAGGAATTTGTCTGTGGAAAAGGAATGGTGCAATGTTATCTGGAATGGTTTGTAGCCTAAGAAGTGGAGTTTTATTTGTTGGTTGGCTTCCTTGGGTCATCTTCCTACAGCCAGCAAGCTGCATAACTGGGGTTTGGTTCCTTCAACTGAGTGTGTCCTTTGCCATGTTGCTGATGAGGATGATAATCATTTGTGGTTCAACTGCTCAGTGATTCAGGATGTTGCTAATAGAGTGTTACTTTGGCAAGGTGTCAGCACAAGACTGAACTCTCTACTGGATTGGTGGGAGTGGTTTGCTCAGTGTAGGAGAAGAAACAATAATGTTTATAAGTGCAAACTGCTAGCTATGACTGGGATTGTTTATCACTCTTGGAAAATGAGGAATGAAGTCATTTTCCAAGACAGAGGTGTTGACTCTGCTCAGTGGCAGCTCGTGTTATTAATGAATGCAAATTCAGGATTGTTCAGAAGTTGCAGCTGGGGGAAGAAGAGGAAGAGCAATGAGGAGAAGATTGAGAGCTTGATTGGCGTCTTTTCCTTGCTGTTCTAGTTTTTTGGTCTATCTTTAGTTTGTATCTGCTGTGGTTACATTTGTTGTTCTGCCTTTGGTTCTGGTTTGCTCTGTTTGTTCTTTGTTATTTTCCTGCTTGTTGTTTCTGTTTTCTTCTGTTATTTTTGCTGTATATCCGAGCTGTTTTGTTGTGTTTTGTTTTGGTTGTTTTGCGTGTGTGTTGTTTTGCTTGGTTTTGTTTGTGTGTTGAATATTGGTGTTTGTAAATAGGACGTTGGGCCTTTTTCCCAACCATCTATACAATTTTACCCTCTGGCAAAAAAAAAAAAAAACTGATGATGCCCCTAATGTTGCTAGCCTATTCTTTGAGCATATTGTAAGATTGCATGGCATACCACATACAATTGTTTCTGACTGTGATGTGAAGTTTTTGAGCTATTTTTGGAAGTCCTTGTGGGCTAAGTTGCGGACCAAGTTGCTTTTCTCTACCACATGCCATCCCCAAACCGATGGGCAAACCGAGGTAGTGAATAGAACTCTTGGTGCTTTGCGTAGGTCTTTGCTTAAGACTAACTTGCGTAGGTGGGAAGATTTCTTGCCATTCATTGAGTTTGCCTATAATAGGGCCGTCCATTCCGCAACCAAGAAGACGCCATTTGAGGTAGTTTATGGGCGCAACCCTACTACTCCCCTAGACTTGGTACCTTTTGCAATTTCAGGTTCACCAAGTGAAGAAGGCATGGATCAAGCGGTCAAGATCAAGAAGCTCCATGAAGAGACAAGGGCCGAGCTAGAGAAGAGGACTACCCAATATGCCAAGCAGGCCAACAAGAAGAGGAAGGAGCTAATCTTGGAGCCGGGAGAGCTAGTGTGGGTGCACCTAAGGAAGGAGAGGTTTCCCACGCTTAGAGACTCCAAGCTCAAGCCAAGGGGAGATGAACCATTTCAAGTCCTTGAACGCATCAACAACAATGCTTACAAGGTGGACTTGCCTCCTACTTATGGAGTGCATGATGTGTTCAACGTTGCCGACCTCACTCCCTACTTGGTGGATGAAGAAGAGCAAGAGCAAGGGCCAGATTCGAGGATGAATCCTTTTCAAGGAGGGGAGGATGATGTGAATCCTTCCCATCAAGTCAAGTCCTCCGAGCCAAGGCGCTCACCAAGGCTAGCCAACCATGAAGAGCCTAGTCGAGAAGAGCCATCAAGCCAAGATGAGGGCGCACCCATGAGGCTCACACGAGCCAAGGCTAGGGAACTACAAGCCAAGCTCAACCTTGGACTCGCCACACTAGGGCCTACAACAAGCCGTCTAGGAGACTTCTTCTCCTTGATGATACTCTCGGCGCCAAACGAGACCTAAGGCACATTTCAGGGGCCTATTTGAGGCATTGATTGAATGACATTATGAGACTTTGGGATTGCATTTTATGCATGTTTTTAAGTTGTAATTTTCTGCAAACAAACGCCTAAGGACCGGCTCACTAGGGTTATATAGCCGCCCACCTTCATTTGTTTCCTTTAGCTTGAACTTGAATAAAAAACACTCTCAAGAGAGAATTCTCCTTTAAGCTCATGCAATTTAGTCTTCTTTGTGAGTCATATCAATTCAGCCTAAATCGCTCCTTGAATCCCCTTGGTGCGTCACATCCAAGCTAGGTTCAAGAATCCTTACACTACGTGGTGAGTCATATCCATATAGTGTAGGCTATCCCTTGGCTCCACCACCTTTCCACCGCCACCACTTCCACCCCTCAAAGTACTCCCCTTACGCCAACCAACCACCACCAAGCGCCACCTCCGTCGCTTCAATGCCTCCCATAAACCGAAACCCTAATCACCCTCTATCGCTCGGTTCCCCGCTATGACCACCGTCCTTCCACCATCCATAACTCAAGGCACACGCCGGCGCCACCAGGCACCCCCCCTGCGCCTCCACTCCTAACACCCTCCGCCACCTCGGGAGATCAAGTGTGCCGCCAACCACCTCCAGCGCCTCCCTACAGCCCGTTTCAAAGTCCACCTCCCCGGTTGCCGAAGGTGTTGTCGTCCGACCATTCTCTTGCACCGAAGCTCGCCCCAACTCGATCCTTGTCAGGATGTGAGTTCTCAGATGCATTTCGTGGACCATTTCTTCTTCTGGGAAATACTACCTCGTAAAGCGTATCCCAATCGGCCGAAGTCAATGGCAAGTATTCTTGCTCATGCGGCAACTCTGGACTGGGATAGATAAACTCCATTCCCGGGTCCTCGCTGCCCACCAATAAGCGCTCTAAGCCATCAGACTCGTGGCCCTGTCCCTCGAGGTCCTCCTCGGGGTCCTCCTCTTCTTCTGGATCCTCTTCCGGGTCTTCTTCAGGATCCTCTTCTTCTGGATCCTCCTCGGGAATCATCTCAATCATGAAGTCATCGTTGTAATGCCCTCTTGCATATCTTGACCACTCCTCTTCATTTTCCGTGTCCTCCCTTGGCTTCTCTGTAGGTTCTGCCACTGGAACCTTGGTCCTATCGGACACTAGTACTACTGACTCGGGTAGTACAGTCTTCACCTCCTCGGGTGGACTACTTGATTCTCCTACTTTGAAGCATCGTAGGGGAACTGGAAACTCAAGCCTTAATGGAGATGGCAGAGCCACCTCGGCTTCTTCTGAGTCCATTCGAAGAGAAAAGCATGCACCCATAACCTATGGGTGACGAGAAAAGAGTTAGTCTTTCTAAATATAGAAGTTCGCTTCCATATCAGACTAAAGTGAAGGCACGACTAGATCGGCAGAATAAAAAATTTACTTGGAAATTTAGAGCCTTCGAAAACATTTCTCAGTTTCAAACGAGTAAACGGTTTACAAAAAATTTCGTTCCAAGAAAATGTTTTAAAACCCACCCATTTTAAAAAAAATCGGCTCTGATACCAAATCTATAACACCCCCAAATATATCTGTTGAATTCCTTAGGTTTTGATGGTAACAAACATTCAACTGATATGGGTACTAAGTGTTTCAGGAACAAAGATAGTTATCTCAGGTAACCATTGCAGCGAAGGATCGCAGAGGGAACAAAGCTCTGTTCATGTGCTTTGTTACCTCTCAAGGAACTGAAGTGACGAACGAAATCGAAGTTGTGAATGGAAAGAAGAAATCCAACGTGTTGATTATGGAAACAAATCAAGAAGCACATGCGGTAAAAGATTGAAGACTTCGGCTCCAAGGATCAAGCCGGATTGAGAAGATACGGAGAGAGAAAAGCCCGATTTATGTTATCCTATGAATCTTTCCTTAGATAAGAAATTGGAGAGAGAAGTTTGATATCCTTTTCGATTAGATTAATTAAGGAATTCTTTCCTTAATCAATATGATCGGTTAGGATATTACTCTTAAAATAAAAAATCCTATCTTCTAGCAATCCGTTTTTAGAATAATCTTATCTTGTTTGATTAGGGTTTAGCCGAAGTTGTATTTAGGTGAAATGGGGATTCATTTCTAACTACGATGAAGAACGACGAAAAAGGAGAAGAAGAGAAAACAAAGAGAGTGAAGTGTGTGTGAGTCTTTGAGGGTTGAGTTCAGATTCATCGTTGTAGAAGAGGCTTCGAGTCTAGCTGGTTGTTTAGAGGTCGAAGTCCAGGATACAAGTGTAATCGAACAAGAAATCAATAAGACAAGTACACGCTTCAAAATCCTCTCAAGCGGAAGCTTGAAGGTAGTGGTTTTTCCTTGAGAAGCTAGTTTTGCTAATCATGGTTTCCACTATACATCGTGAGTTCGTTCGTTATCTTTCTTGCTGTTTTTAATCCGATGTGCCTTCTGTGGGAACAAAGCATTTGTTCCCTCAGACGTAACTCTAACGATCCAACAATTGGTATCAGAGCCTGGTGCTCTAGATTGTTTTCGTTATAGAATTTGCAGGAAAGATGTCGTCGTCAAGCAATGCAATCGGAGATTCGTTTTGGAAGCCACCGATTCTGAAGGCAGGAGAATATGACTGGTGGATGGAACAAATTGAGTCCCACATCTGTTCCCTTGATGGACAGATCTGGCGAGTCATCGAAGTTGGATCTTTGGCTATTAAAAATGAGACAGATGGTACTAAGCCAAAACCAAAGGTCGACTACACCGACGATGACTGGAAGAAGTTGGAGAAGAACAACAGGGCTAAGAAGATCCTTCACATGGCTCTTCTTCCCTCGGATCTCAAGAAAATCATGAGCTATAAGAATAGCAAGGAGATCTGGGATGCCTTGAAACGCCTTCATCAAGGAAATGAAGATGCCAAGAAGAACATAATTCTCTCTTTGATAAAGGAGTACGACCAAGTCTCTCAGGGAAAAGATGAACACATTCAGGAGTACTACTCCAGATTCCAGGGGCTAATTGGTCAGCTTCAGTTCCTTGGTGAAGCAATGCCAGACTGGAAATTGACTCACCACTTCATGCAAGGCCTCAACTCTCAGTGGAATGCCATTGCTCTTGCTCTCTACTCTCAGACAGATGTCAAGACTCTTACCATGGAAGAGGTTGTTGCTAAGCTGGAAAGCAACGCCTCCGTCTATAATCACAAGCTGAACAAGAAGGGAGAGGAGAAGGCGAAGAGCATTGCCTTAAAGGTGGAAAGGGCATTTGACTTGTCCCAAGTCGAAGATGAAGATGGTGATGAAGATGTTGTGCTCATCACAAGAGCCATGAGGAAGATTTGGTCTCGGAACAAGGATTCGTCGAGTTCCTCCGAAGGGAACAGAGACCTAAAAGATGTGGTGTGCTACCACTGTCAGAACAAGGGACATATGGCCAGAAACTGCTTCAAGAAATAGGCAGGAATGCCTCCAGCAAATGAAGGGAAGCAGGCAATGGTTGCCACCTGGGGAGACTCAGACTCAAACGACGAAGACTCGTCATATTCCAGGGATGTCTGTTTGATGGCCATTGAAGACCCCAATGAATCAAAATGAGATCTACTCAATGATGAGGTAACCGAATCTGATCTCATATCAAGCTTAAAAAGTAAATCTAAAGAAAGCTTGATATCTCTTATTAAGAAACTTGTTCATGAGAATAGTCTTTTCAGTGAGCAAATTGAAGAAAAAGATGAATCGATCTCAAGTTTGATCGAAGAAAATCAGGGATGGGCAGACAAAGTGCTCAAGCTTGAGAAAGGTTCATCCTCCTCTTCAAACTCTTGCTCTGAGTGTCCCAAACTCATTGAAAAGATTATGGCTCTGGAGTCCTCTGTTTCCTCACTAGAGACTGAGTCATTAATGCTGAAACTAGGAAATGCAAAACTTTCTAGTGATCTAACCAAACTCAGTGAGGAACAGAAGGACAAGCCAAAAAGTATTGTCTTTGTTGCAGCCAAGAATGAAAAGAAGACTGAGTCAAAGGAAGTACCTCGCTTTGGGATTGGCTATCAACCAAAACTTCTTGTTGATGGCACCAAGAAAAAAGGTTCTAAAGTCGAAGGAAAGCAGTCTGTAAAAGAAAAAGGGGAAAGTTCCTCCGGAGGGAACAAAGGCAAAAACTGTTCAAACTCGACTGAGGAAGGTAAGGCTTGGTACCATGGACAGAAGGCTCATGCCATCTGGTTGAAGCAATCTCAAAGCAGTAAGTCCAATAATATTGATTTTCATTCAAGGATTGCTAACAAAACAATTTGGCCTGGAAAGAGCAAGTATGTTGACCTAAAGTGTCAAAGGGTTTGTTGGTATTGTGGACACTCTGGTCACTACAAACAAGAATGTCTTCTGAAGCAACACAATGAGGAGATTGCTCACACTACTAGAGAGCAAATGAATGATGAACCTCCTAAAATTAGATATGTTGCTCTTGTGCCCAGAAAGCATAAACTTGTCTGGGTTCGCAAGAACTAACTCTTTCTGTGCAGAAAGTGAGGAAAGTTCCCGGTATTTCATTCGTACAAAGGTCAGTTACATGACAGGGAACGAAGCGAGTCTCACCTCACTTCTGCAGGAATGTTCGAGACTCGAGTGCCTGGTGACAGAGGTAAGGGAAATAAGTATGTGGATAAGAACATAATGACTAAATTATTCCCTGGTATTTGTGCTTAGGTACCATGTACATCTAGAAAAAGACATCTCTGTGAGGCGAAAGATTGGCATACTAAGAAAGTCGTGGAACAAAGAGTCAAACTGCCAATACTCTCATCAGGACACTTGTCGGGGAACTCTACATTCAGTTCCATACAAAGCCTGGTTTCTCTCCCTAATTAATTGTCTACATGTTGTGTTCTCTCGATGATTGGCTAGATTAGATGGTAAATTGTGAAAGTTGAATTTTCAGGTCTTGATATGCATTCTCTTCTTTGGGTATTAATTGAACATTTGGCTTGAATATGTGCTTTCACTTCCTCGATATGTTGAATGACTTGCATGATCATCTATGTCACCATGTTACACAAGAATCAGCTTTCTTTCGCTCCAAAAAGAATCAACTTGATGATTTGTTCCCTCATCATAAGCCCAAATGATAGTTGATTCTACAGCTCACCCGTAACCGCCATGCTTGATGTCTCCTATGAGCCCATCTAATCATCCATAACTGGAGACCCCTCAGGCATGATGTAAAAATCAATCGCAAATATCATATATTTTGGTGTGATGGTCTTTTGTACCCTCTCTGGTAACTAACCCCCAGCATCACACCCTACTACTTTTTGGTTTGGCGGGAAAACGATTCGGCTTCTGTGACTTGCATGTTGAGGTGACGTGTGTTTGCAGGGTGTAATGATGGAAGTCTGTGTTGGACTGCATTGAGCATTTAGGGCTGTTTTGATAGAAAGGAGTTGGGAAAGATAATTCGGCTGGCTAAGTCGGATTTGTACGAGATTCTGATTTTATTTTGAGAAGTTGGAAGATTGCAATTATTATCCGTCGGAAACGGAAAAGATTTGAAGTTATCTTTGGAAACACTAGAAGATTCGGTGAAGATTATAAATTGGGTCTCCGGGTAAGTCTCCTCCTCACTGTTTTCTTATCTTCCTCAAGCAATCTCTCCTTTCCTCTCTGTCTCTCGTCTTCCCAGAACTCTCCCTCTCACAAAAATGGCCTCCAACTCAAACCTTCCCACCACCATCACCCAAAACCTCCAAGCCCTCCTCTCCAAACTCTCATCAATGGGAACCGACCCCGCTCTCCTTGCCGCCATAACCCAATCCCTACCTTCCACCTCTACCTCTCCGGCAACCACCACTATTACCCCTCCACCATCACCTAACCAGGACGAACTCATCATGGTCCCCTACGTAGCCCCAATGTCCCCAAACACAGAACCCACTCCACAAAACCCTAACCCTAAAATCTCCCCAGTCGTTCCCTCCGCCATCTCCTCTACTGAAAGAGAGGAGGTTTATTCCTCTCCAACCCATCCTGACCCCATCGAAGAGGTGCTAGAGGAATTACCTAGAGAGACCACCCCAGCCACCACAGAGGAGCACGTGGTTGTGAAGGAGAAGATTCAGGGTGTTGTGAGGAGTCTCGCCAAGGAATTGGTTGAGGGAGATGATGAGGAGGAGCCACCTAAGGTTCCAAAGTCGTCTGGAAGGGTAAAGACCGCATGCTCCTCCAAGAGGAAGACACGCTCTCAGAAACAGTCCGTGAAGGCAATCACTGTAAGTTTTGACGAGGAGTCAGAACCCCTCTCTGGGAACAAAGCGAAGAAAGCCAAGGTCTCTGCCGGTCCTCTCCGCAAAAGTCTACGTCGTCAGCCTGCCAAAGCCAAATGGAAGGTGGGGGCTGATGAAGTTAAAAGCATGAGCCATAAGTCCGTGGTAAAAGAATTGCTGGTGGACCCGGAGTTCCTTAAGGAGAATTGTATGGAGGAGGTGTATGCAGTACTGGACGCTCAGAAGTGGAGTCAGTTGTTCGTGGAAGAGGAAGGAGTGGATGATGATTTATTGAGGGAGTTCTATTCGTCTTATGTGATGGAAGTCAGACCCCACGCTGTTCTGGGGAGCTACAAGCTTAGAGGGAAGGTACATCTGTTTTCAAGTATTGAGTTGGGAGTAGCTTTGGGAGTCCCACATGAGGGGTATGGGGAGTACCCGAAAGGAAGGTGGCCTAAGGATTTTCCATATTCTGAAGCAGTGTGGGCAGTGGCCGGCATTGAGAATGCTCTGGGAAGTGGTGATCTTGACATATCTGAGATGTCTGCCGTCAACAAAGTACTATACCACTTCTTGATCAGCATCATAACGCCCAGGGGACAGAAAAGGAAACGACTGCTGATTTTGGATATTGTCCTCCTATCTACGCTATTGAAGAAGGAACCCATTTGCCTTCCCAGAATTATGATGCAGCACATGTCCCATGCCAGGAACACATACCAACACGCTCTTCTGTTCCCTCGAGTTGTCAAAAATATTCTTGAGTACCATAAAGTCTACAACTCTTCGGCGGAATCGAGTGTCTTCTCCCGCCCCTTCGATGTTAGTAATCTGCACAAGATGAAGTTTGTTCTTCAAGGTGACGAAGGCTGGGTGAAAATGGACAGTGTTCCGGCTGTTTCTGAGACTCTGGAAGATTCTGAGGCGGACAGTTTTGAGGGGGAACTGAATGAGAAATCAACTCTGGGGAAGGATCTGAGAAGTCTTTTCCAGGCAGTGCAGGATTTGGCTGCTCAGCAGACGCTTCTCTTGGCAGACGTACGCGCGCTTATCTCCCATCACGCATCAGCTCCATCAGCTGGTCATAGTGATGCCTAACCGTTTACTTGCCATCCACCCACTCTTTTGTTCCCTTGCTCATCCATCCTCCTTAGTTGTTTTTATTTCTCTCTGACTTGTGTGCCCTATGTGGCTTAATGACTGTGTTTAGCTATTTTGCATGTTTTGGCTGTCTTTGCATGTTGCTTAAGTTTTTTTTCAATTAATGAACAAAGGGTATTTCTTATCTTGCCTTGACTATTTCTCTCTATCTCTCTACTTATATTTTTGATGATGCCAAAAGGGGGAAAATGACAGGTAGCTTTGGTTGAGGGGGAACAGAACAGGCTTCACATGCTACTGAGTTGATGGGCAACTAACAGTATCTTAGTGGGAAACCTTTCTCTTCATAATTGTCTTTCTCTTGTATGTATATTCTTTATTGTCAAGGGTGTTGTCACCATCAAAAAGGGGGAATTTGTTGAATTCCTTAGGTTTTGATGGTAACAAACATTCAACTGATATGGGTACTAAGTGTTTCAGGAACAAAGATAGTTATCTCAGGTAACCATTGCAGCGAAGGATCGCAGAGGGAACAAAGCTCTGTTCATGTGCTTTGTTACCTCTCAAGGAACTGAAGTGACGAACGAAATCGAAGCTGCGAATGGAAAGAATAAATCCAGCGTGTTGATTATGGAAACAAATCAAGAAGCACACCCGGTAAAAGATTGAAGACTTCGGCTCCAAGGATCAAGCCAGATTGAGAAGATATGGAGAGAGAAAAGCCCGATTTATGTTATCCTAGGAATCTTTCCTTAGATAAGAAATTGGAGAGAGAAGTTTGATATCCTTTCCGATTAGATTAATTAAGAAATTCATTCCTTAATCAATATGATCGGTTAGGATATTACTCTTAAAATAAAAAATCCTATCTTCTAGCAATCCGTTTTTAGAATAATCTTATCTTGTTTGATTAGGGTTTAGCCGAAGTTGTATTTAGGTGAAATGGGGATTCATTTCTAACTACGACGAAGAACGACGAAAAAGGAGAAGAAGAGAAAACAAAGAGAGTGAAGTGTGTGTGAGTCTTTGAGGGTTGAGTTCGGATTCATCGTTGTAGAAGAGGCTTCGAGTCTAGCTGGTTGTTTAGAGGTCGAAGTCCAGGATACAAGTGTAATCGAACAAGAAATCAATAAGACAAGTACACGCTTCAAAATCCTCTCAAGCGGAAGCTTGAAGGTAGTGGTTTTTCCTTGAGAAGCTAGTTTTGCTAATCAGGGTTTCCACTATACATCGTGAGTTCGTTCGTTATCTTTCTTGCTGTTTTTAATCCGATGTGCCTTATGTGGGAACAAAGCCTTTGTTCCCTCAGACGTAACTCTAACGATCCAACAATATCCTTGAAAGGTATTACCGCCAGTGACCTCAGATTACACATCCGAAGCCATCCAAGGCTTAACCAGTTTATACAAATCATAAAACAACATTTATAATACGAAATGCCATAGTATTGGATTAAATCAAAGTTTCGGAATTACATCCATAATCCAAATACAACCAAAATATATTACAGCGGAAGTATTTTTTTAAAATAAATGACACAAAAGTCTTGATCTAGCGATCACACGCCTAGGATCTCAACCTGATAAAACTCTTTTAAAATTTCATCTGCCTTCCTCGTCGTTTCTAGCCTTCATGGAACTGCAGTTTATCTGATGTGCCGTATGAGATGGATGACACCAGCCAACCATACAAGAGAATATAACCGGTTGGTTAGTCTAATGAAAGACTATGCAAGGGTAAAATATAAAGGTTCTAAGTAGTCGTATTAGGTTAGACTCATCGCTTCTTGAATAAAAGTCGATGACGATAGTCAACCACCATACTCCTACTGAAATATACGAAAAAGTATGATCAAGAGAAGACTCTGAAAGATTGAGTCTTAAGGACACATATGAAGAGAAGACTCCAACGAATTGAGTCTTATCGGAAAGTATGACAATGTTTGGGAACATTATAATTCACACAAGCGTTTTAAAACTGACTTGACTATTTGGGTCCACGACCAACCTCACCGCACAATGCGAATTCAGATTTGGAAGGTGGACTTACTCTAATCGAAGTCCCGAACGAGTTTCCAAGTTGTACTTCTCGCCCTAAGGTTCATTAATTATGTGCATAACGGCACTTATCTTATTTAATTCCAAAACGTATATTCACGTTATAAGCTTTTATCATAATCATCTCATCCCTCACGATATAGAGATATATAGTCGGGAATAAATCCCTAACGGTTTGACGCCGGCTAAGCGCACCTCCCCTATATTCGGATAGGGGATAGTCATGACTAGAGAAACGGTGTTAGGGCTTGAACATCCTATCCACCGGGTTATAAAGAAACGGCTACCTCTCAAGGTAAGCAGCGCTCCTACGAATACTCGTGCTAACTATATCTCAAGTGCACATAAAAATCCACTGCTAACTATATTTCAAGTTTGCATAAAAATCCACAACAATACCATCAAGGTAATAACAGATATAATAGCGTTGTTTCTAGCAATATATACAACCTATTGTAATATTCATTTTAATCGTATCATTATAAGAAAATTGTTCCCAACGAAACCAGTAATTTATCCCAATTTAATTAACAATTAATCAATTGATAATTAATAGAAATATGGAATGATAAGCAAGAGCGAACCTCCACTTGCCTTAGATTTAGACGAAGCTCAATGAAGCTCGAGATGACGGATTTCCGGGTCCGAAACGAGGAAGAACCTGGATTCCTACGGAACGACCCATAACGAAACCCTAAGTTAGATTCGACAATAAATAGTATGAATCTTAAAGAAAAACGAACGAAATTGAAGGAACAAAAGTCCTAAACGAGATCACAACGCCCAAGCCACCACCACACTCGCCCAGGCCCACCGCGGGTGCGGTGGCCTTGACCGCGAGTGCGGCGAGGCTACAGAGGCGAGACGCCGACGGCGAAAACTCACCGGGGAAGACGATGGGGCTCGACTTGGGTTGGTTTCGACTTCCAAACTCCTTGTGTCACTAACCACCACCTTGAGGGCACCTCCTCCTCCTATGGCAACTCCGGCGACGACCTTGAAGAACTCCGGCGACGCTTGCAACTCCGGCGACACAGGCAGTGAAAGAAAGAGAGATTTGAGGGAGAGAGAGAGTGGAATGGCCTCCTCCTCTTAGCCCTCTCCTTTTATAGGCCATCAAGGAGCCAGAAGGAGTCCAGCTGGCTCCCTCTCCCACCGCCTCACCGGGGACAAGATCGACAAGCAGCTCAGACGAGTTCGGCGGAGCAGAGAAGCCATAATCACGGCGCGGGTGCGGTGGGTCTCACCGCGGGGTGCGGTGGTGACCAATTCCTGACCTCTAGGTGCGGTGGGTATGACCGTGGGTCCGCTCGGCCTTTCAGGTTTAAAGCGGCGTGGTTGTCACATGCTTCTTTTTCGCAGTTTTTGAAGGATTCTTGGTGCTCTGAGGCTAATCTTTCTTCTTCATTGCAAGTGTTGGCTGCAAAGCTCTCAGATTGGAGCAAACACGTTTTTGGGTACATTTTTCACCGTAAGCGCATGCTCTGGAAGAAACTCGGTGAGGTTAAGGGTCGGCTGGCGGGTCGACCTTCCAATGCTCTAATATACTTATAGCGTAAACTGAGAGTGGAGTTGGAGCAGGTGTTGCTTCAGCAACAACTTCTTTGGTTCCAAAAATCGAGAGCCTCCTTCCTTATTGAGGGCGATCGGAACACGAGGTATTACCACCTTTCAACGGTGATTAGGCGCCGCCAGAATAAAATCTTGACTCTTCAGGATGATGATGGTATATGGGTTTCGGATTTAAATCGTGTCCAGCAAATCGTCAGGGATTTTTTTGCTACGCTATATACCGCTGACAATGTTGATGTTGAAGCACCCCCTCCCTATAATGGTCATATTTCTTTTCCCCCGATCAGTAGTGATGATTTGGCATCGCTGGAGGCTCCCTTTGGTCCTTCGGATATTTAGGATGCATTGAAGATGATGGCACCCTATAGTCGTCGGGTCCGGACGGATTTCATGCTATTTTTTACCAGAAAAACTGGCCTGTAGTGGGTTCCAAAGTTACCGAGACTATGCTGGAGTTGCTGAATAATGGGCATTTCCCGCCTGGTTTGGGGGATGCTTTCATTGTCTTGTTGCGCAAGGTTCTGAATCCGACGCATGCTTCTCAGTTTCGGCCCATTTCTCTTTTGAATGTCGTCTTTAAAATCGCAATGAAAGTTATCATCAATAGGTTGAAACCTTTGTTATTTGGCATGATTTCTCATGCTCAAGCGACATTCATTCCCGGGAGGCAAATCATCGACAATGTGGTTGTCGTTCAGGAGGCTCTACGTTCGATAAACTCTGATGCGACCACCAGATGGATGATCCTGAAGGTTGATCTCGCTAAGGCATATGATCTGATTCGCTGGGATTTTTTGCATGCAATCTTGTCCCAGGACGGGTTTCCTGCGAGCTTAATTATAAATATTATGCAGTGTCAGACTCAGGGAGCTATGCAAATCCTATGGAATAGGGTCAAGGTTGGTAGTTTCTTGCCTTCCCGTGGTATCCGTCAGGGTGACCCATTGTCGCCTTACCTTTTTGTTCTCTGTATGGAAAGGTTGTCTCATATTATTCAATCGACGGTTGCTGATGGGTGATGGGATCCGATTACGGAGGGCAACGTACAATTGTCGCATTTGTTTTTTTGCTAACGATCTGGTGCTCTTCGCACAAGCTAATGCTAGACAGGATTTGGTAACTAAGGAGTGCTTGGATCAGTTTTGTGCTTTGTCTGGTGAGCAAGTGAATTTCAATAAAAGTAGCATTCTTTTTTCAAAAGCGGTGGGTACTCAGATGCAAGATGTAATTAGCAACCTACTTGCTATGCCGATCTCGGTTGATTTTGGTAACTACCTGGGGGTTCCTATAGCGGTTGGCCGTATGACGAGGGATCGCTATAATTTCCTTCTGGATAAGATGATGAATAGGCTGATCGGCTGGAAAGCTCGATCTTTATCACTTGCGGGTCGTTTCACTTTGGCGAATCCTGTGCTCTCTAGCCTACCTTTTTATCCTATGCAGTCAAGTATTATACCCCGATCGGTTTGTGACTCGATGGATCGTATCACAAGGGGTTTCATTTGGGGCTCAACGCCGGAGCGACGTCGTATCCATCATCTCTCCTGGGACACAATTGCACGACCAAAACAAGAGGGTGGTTTGGGTCTGCACTCCATGCGTCAAGTGAATATGGTGAGTTTGGACAAATTGGGTTGGAGATCTCTACAAGAGTCGGATACGTTGTGGTCCAGGGTGATTAGAGGGAAGTACTGTCATGGGCGTCGGGACGTGAATATGTTTACTAAGGTGCCCCGTTCCTCTCGGACGTGGCAGGGTATGGTCCATGGGGCTCAGTTGCTCTGCAAAGGTCTTCGATCTGCGGTGGGTAATGGTAATTCAACACTATTCTGGTTACATCGCTGGCTTGATGACATGCCGCTAATTGACCATGTCGTTGCGCCTATCCCAGTTGAGCTTGAGGCCACGACGGTGTCGAAACTATGGAATGCAGATGGGTGGAATTGGGCGCTTCTGCATCATCTACTACCGCTAGTGATTTGCCAACGGCTTGCTTGTGTAAGGCTTGAGGATGGGCAAGATAATTCAGACAAGCTGTTTTGGGGGTGTATCTCATCCAGTTTGTTTTTGTCTCAATCGGGCATGAAGCTGCTTCGGGGGACTCCAACCGATCGTGCTCCCCTCTGGCGGAAGATCTGGCGTCTCCAGGTACAGGAGCGAACTCGGCATTTCGTGTATATGGTGGCTAACAATGGCATTCTTTGCAACTCTAATTGGGTTCGACGTCATCTGACTGACACGCCCGATTGTCCTCGGTGTGGTATGGAGGAGACCCCTCTACATCTCTTATGGGACTATCCTGCAATTCACCAAGTCTGGCTTGCTCTTTCGGGTAACTCACTCCTTTCAAATTTTTTCAGTAGCAATGACGTGAAGGAGTGGATCTTGCTCAATGTTGATGTTGATGATGTGTGGGCTGCTATGTTTGCTACCATGCTTTGGTTCTCATGGAAATGTCGCAATAATCTCATCTTTGATTGCACTGAGTCGGTATCAACTCTGTCCTCAGTAGTGGTCGCTCAACATGCTTTTTATGGTGAGGCTAAAGTCCGGCTCACTGCTAGTGGACTTCTTGAGCATCAGTCGTCAGTCGTGGCGCATATGTCGGCCCAGCCTACTTGGCAACGCCCGCCTTCGGGTTGGATGAAGCTCAATTCAGATGGTGCTTCGAGAGGAAACCCGGGTCCGTCGGGGGGTGGAGGTATTATTCGAAATGAGGATGGGGTTTTGGTGATGGCCTATGTGTTTTCTAAGGGATATGGTAATACTCTTTCTGTTGAACTCTATGCTATTTTCCATGGTTTGCAGCTGGCGATCTCCAACGGATGTCCGCGCCTTATTGTCGAGATGAACTCTATCGAGGCTCAACGTTTGTTGTTGATGCGACACTTGCAAACTCATGCTGATTATTTCCTTATCCGGCGTTGTTGAAGGTTGATTAATGACCACTCTTGGCATGTCAAAATTCAACATACGCGTCAGACGAATAATGTAGTTGCGAATGGACTTGCACAATTGTCTTTTACTATTTTTGTTCCTTTCATTAGTTTCAGTGAACTTCCTGCTAATATTGAACCGTTGTATGTTTCGGATTTGCTATCCTCTTCCAAGGAGCTTTCTCCTAATGGCTAATAAAATTCACTTTCCGGGCTAGGCCCATTTAAAAAAAAAAAATGAATAGCGAAGATCACATTAACCGCAATGCTACAAGAAATATACAACATTTGCAGTACCATATGCTCAAGCTAAAGCGGAAACACTTCAAGTAATTCTCAAATGGGTGAACCTTTTGGGTCTGATACATAAACAACGCGACCCATTTTAGCCCAATACATTGTTCAAGATATTCCAAAACTTGCCCTTTTTTCGGTAGGACTAAATGGTCTTTTGTTCGTGGAAGTGGAAATTGGATAGCCCACGATCTTGCTTTATTAGAGCACTAGAAAAAATTTCGAATACAAGTATACAATGCTTCTGCACTATTCAGGTGAAACGAAACAACTTCCACATTCAACAAATAGTACCACAATTGAATTTTTTCAAGCCGAACAATAGCAATTTTTAAATTATTCTTTTTTTTTTCTTCTGGTGGAATATTTGTGTTGAATTCCTTAGGTTTTGATAGTGACAAACATTCAACTAATCTGCGTACTAAGTGTTTCAGGAATAAAGTCAGTTGTCTCAGGGAACCAACGCAGCAAAGGAGCGCTGGGGAACAAAGCTCTGGTTATGTGCTTTGTTACCTAGCAAGGAACTCAAGCGCCGAACAAGATCGATGCTGCGAAGGAAAGAAGAAATCCAGCGTGCCAATTATGGAAACAAATCAGAAGAATCACGCGGTCAAGGATTGAAGACTTCAGCTCCAAGGATCACGCCGATTTGAGAAGATATGGAGAGAGAAGCCCGATTATGTTATCTTAGGAAATCTTTCCTAAGATAAGATAATTGGAGAGAGAGAATTCTATCTTATCCGTTCATATCAATTGAAGGAATCTTTTCCTTAATTAATATCGACGGCTGGGATATTATTCTCTCTATCAAATCATATCTTCTTGTTATCTTAATTGGAAAAATCTTATCTTGTTACTTTTAGGGTTAGTCGAGTTGTATTTAAGAGATGTGTGGATTCATTTCTTTATAAGAGAGACGACGGGAAAAACAGAGAGAACGAAAATTGAGAAAGAAAAGGAGTGAGGTGTGTGTAAGTCTTTGAGGGTTGAGTTTGGATTCTTCATTGTAGGAGTGATATTCGAATCTAGCAGAGAGGTCTAGTGTTTTGGAGTCCATGCTACAAGTGTAATCAAACAAGAAATCAATAAGACAAGTACACACTTCAAAATCCTCTCAAGCGGAAGCTTGAAGGTAGTGGTTTTTCATTGAGAAGCTAGTTTTGCTAATCAGGGTTTCCACTATACATCGTGAGTTCGTTCTATTATCTTTCTTGCTATATTTAAATCCGCTGTGCCTTCTGTGGGAACAAAGCTTTTGTTCCCTCAGACGTAACTCTAACGATCCAACAATTGGTATCAGAGCTTGGTGCTCTAGATTGTTTGTCTTAGTTACAGATTCTACAGGAAAGATGTCGTCAGGAAAAGCCTTGGACAGAGACTCTCGTGAAAGTGATGTAGATGTGGCTCTCATCACTCAAGCCATGAAGAAGATATGGTCTCGAAGCAAAGGGCTTAAGGGTTCGGTCATGGTTCATAATGACATGAAGGAGGTTGTCTGCTCTCACTGTTATGACAACGGACACTTCGTAAAAAATTGCCTCAACAAAGCCGCAGGTTCCTCTCAGGTCTTCAACGAGGAACAAGCGTGGGTTGCAAAGTGGGGAGACTGCAGCTCAGATGTTGAAGTGTCTCCTCCCTCTAAGGAGGTCTGTTTGATGAGCTCAAAAGGTCACAACGTATCAGAAGGTGGTTCTCATAAACTCGAAGAGGAAGCAAGGAAAGGTTCTTGGCACCTTGACAGTGCATGCTCAAGTCACATGACAGGGAACAGTGAATGGTTCACTTCTCTCCAGCCAGCCTCAGGGGCATCAATAACTTTTGGGAACAAAAGTAAGGGTGAGGTTTGTGGTATCGGTAAAGTGAGACTCTCTAAACACATCACTGTGGATAACGTAAATCTAGTAAATAATCTCAAGTTTGATCTGTTTAGTGTCGCTCAACTATGTCAAAACAAGAAAAATAGGGTAGTCTTTACCACTAATGACTGTCATGTTGAGTGTCTAAGCACAGGAAAAATCTTACTCAAAGGGATCTGTGACAACAATGTTTACAAGGTCGACCCTGCTTTCATCCCTGACAAGGATCTATGCTTGTCGTCTATTGCTGAGACGACAGGCCTGTGGCACAAACGCTTTGGACATGCTAGCCTTCAACTCCTCTCCAAGCTTCACAAACATGAATTAGTGAACAGCCTTCCAAAGGTTGAAGCAATGAGAAGTGATGTGTGTGACGCATGCATCAAAGGAAAATAAGTCAGGTCTTCCTTCAAGTCAAAAAGGGACGTAAGTACAACTCGTCCTCTGGAATTAGTCCACATGGATCTTTGTGGGCCTATGCGCACAAAGAGCCGTGGGGGGAATGCATATGTCTTTGTTATTGTTGATGACTATTCCAGGTACACATGGACTATTTTTATCTCAACAAAGGATGAAGTGTTCGCTGAGTTTGAATCCTGGCTTAAGGCAGCCGAAAGAAGCACTGGTCATTCCTTGGGGTCTATTCGCACTGATCACGGAACCGAATTCGAGAACTCTCAGTTCCTTTCCCTCTGTAGGAACAGAGGCATCAACCACAACTTCTCTGCTCCCAGGACCCCACAACAAAATGGTGTTGTGGAAAGGAAGAACAGGACTCTGGAAGACATGACACACACTCTTCTCATCTCAAGCGGTCTTCCTATGAGTTTCTGGGCCGAAGCCTTGAATGTTGTGTGCTACATTCTGAACAGGGCAACCATTCGTCCTCTTCTGAACAAAACTGCCTATGAGCTTCTGAAGGGAAGAATATCTAATGTGTCTCATTTGCGTACATTCGGTTGCAAGTGCTTCGTCCACAACAACGGGAAAGATTCTCTTGGGAAGTTTGATCCCAGAAGTGATGAAGGAACTTTTATAGGATATTCTCAGCAAAGCAAGGCCTACAAAGTTTTCAACAAGAGAACCAGAAAGGTAGAGGAAATCGTTCATGTTGTATTTGATGAAACTGTTATGGCTGGTAACAATGTGCATGAACAATCAGGCAACATCGAGTCTTCCAAAGATGATTTCTTTCAGCTTGTTGATAGCAGTGTCAATGGGGGTACTTCTCAAGATCAAGAAACTCAGAATGATCCCTCAACACCAAGAACTCCCAACTCTGCTGGCTCTGGTGACAATGAAGAACACACTAACCCGCCAGATACTTCTCAGGCACCTCAGGGGGAACAGAGCCCAAGTCACGGTATAACGGAGCCCTCTGAGGACTGTCCTTCTGCTGAAGGAACGGAGGGTGTCAATCCTAATGATGATACTGGTGGTGAAGGCTCAAGTGATGGCAACGTTGATTCGGAGGTGTTCGACATCAACAATCTACAAGTTCCATACTACCAGCAAAAGTGGGCTCATCCAGTCAAACTAATCGTCACAGACTATAGGAAGGGAGCACCTCAAAGCACTCGTTCCTCCCTACAAAATTTATGTGCCTTCAATGCTTTTCTTTCGTTGCAAGAACCCAAAGTTGTAGGAGAAGCATTGAAGGATGCTGACTGGATAAACACCATGCAAGAAGAACTCTATCAGTTCGAGAGAAACAAGGTTTGGCGGTTAGTTCCTCTCCCAAGGAACAGAACAGTGATTGGAACCAAATGGGTGTTCAGGAACAAGTTGGATGATCAAGGTCAGGTCACAAGGAACAAAGCTCGGCTGGTGGTGAAAGGTTACAACCAGCAGGAGGGCATCGACTATGATGAGACTTTTGCTCCAGTTGCCAGGTTAGAAGCAATAAGACTCCTAATTGCATATTCTTCTTTTCATGGGTTCAAGCTGCAACAGATGGATGTCAAGACCGCCTTCTTAAATGGTGTTCTCAAGGAGGAAGTCTATGTGGAGCAAACACCCGACTTTGAGGACACCACTCAACCTGATCACGTCTACATTCTAGACAAAGCCTTGTACGGTCTCAAGCAAGCCCCGAGGGCCTGGTATGAAAGGCTCTCACAGTTCCTTCTGACGCATGGATACGTTCGAGGAAAGGTCGATAAGACTTTGTTCCTGCTGAAGGAAGGGAAGCATATTCTGGTGGTTCAAGTTTATGTGGACGATATCATCTTTGGTTCTACAGATGACAAACTGGTTCAGAAATTCTCAAAGCTGATGGCCAGTGAATTCGAGATGAGCATGGTTGGAGAACTCAAGTTCTTCTTAGGTCTTCAAGTCTCTCAAGGGGATGAGGGAACCAAGGTGCACCAACAGAAGTATCTCAGGGAGTGCGTCAAAAAGTTTGGTATGAATGATGCAAAACCCTTCACCACTCCCATATCTCCAAACAATCCAATGGGAAAAGACGAACATGAGCAAGGAATTGATCCATCTCTCTACCGAGGAATAATAGGTTCGTTTCTCTATCTCACTGCTAGTAGACATGACATTATGTACAATGTATGTCTTTGTGCTCGCTTTCAGGCCGATCCCAAAGAAACACATCTCAAAGCCGTGAAGAGGATTATGAGATACTTGAAGGGAACAGATGATCTCTGTCTGTGGTATCCAAGGGAAGGAAGCCTTGATCTTGTCAGATACACAGATGCTGACTTCGCAGGGAACAAGGTGGACAGAAAATCTACATCTGGAATGACTCAATTTCTTGGGCCGTGCTTGGTTTCCTGGGGGTCAAAGAAGCAGAACTCCGTAGCTCTCTCCACTGCAAAAGCTGAATACATAGCCGCTGCTGCTTGTTGCACTCAACTCCTATGGCTCAAACAACAACTCAACGACTACGGTATTCTTCTTAACTCTACTCCCATTCTCTGTGACAATACCAGCGCCATAAATATCTCCAAGAATCCGGTACAACACTCACGTACCAAGCACATCGAGATAAGACATCACTTCTTACGTGATTGTATGGAGAAAGGGTTGGTGACAATGGACTTCTGTGGAACTAAGGATCAAATCGTCGACATCTTCACCAAGGCACTAAACAAGGAACCATTCGATCAGTTTCGTATGGAACTAGGTATGATTTCTCTAAACTGACTGTCTACTTGTTGTGTTCCCTCGATGATTGGCTAATTTACATGGTAAAGTGTGAAGGGTTAATCATCATGTCTTGGTCTGCATCTCTTCTCTTGATCATTAGTTGAACGACTTGCTTAGACTCATGCTAATACCTCACTTATATGCAAAATTTCATGCATGATTCTCTATGCTATCTTGTTTATACACGACTCAGATTTCTTTCGGCCCAAAAGAGTCAACTTGATGCATTGATCCTTCATTATAAGCCCAAATGATTGTTGACTCTATAGCTTACCTTAGCTATCATGTTTGATACTTCCTATGAGCCCCTCTAATCATCCACATCTGGGAGCCTCTCATTCATGATTACACATTATTGCAAAATTTCCATATATGCTTTTGTGTGATGTTCTTTGTACCCTCTCTGGTAACATTATCCCCGCATCACACTCTTCTATTTTTCTGGAAAGTCGAGAATACGAATTGTTGCCAATGTGGTCTGTGGTTAGGGTTCGATAGGTATGGTGTGTGATGCCGGCTTACAATTGCCTAAGGAGGGTTCGTGCTTCAAAGCTAATGATGCGCATAGTAGGATTAAAATGAATCCCTGGTGAAAGAAGGCAAGCTGAAGGTTGTGATGTTCCAAAAAAAAAAAAAAGGGGGACATCAGAATATACACAAAGAAGGGAAAAGAAGGAATCAAAGACTCTCTATTAGCTAAGCCAATGATGGATGATGACGCCAATAAGGATGCAAAAACTTTGAGTGGGAACAAAAGATGAAATCCATTGCTAATCATACTTCAGCTCTAGCTGGTGGCCCCAGTGGTACTTAATTTGTATTTCTCTGGCCAACCAACCCCTCCTTGGTTCCCTAGCACATCTATCCCTCTCTTTTCGAACTTCTTTGTCTCTGATTCTTGTGTGGACATTGACTAGCATGTTAATCATGAATGTTATCCTTGCCTATTTTGCTATTATCTTAACATGCTGTCTGTGTTTGTGCGTTTCAATCTAATGCGATTGGGAATGATGTTTGTCTGGCTGTGTCTTTTCCTCTCTAACTCTCTACTGTGTTTTTGATGATGACAAAATGGGGAAAATGACAGGCAACTTCGGTTGAGGGGGAACAACACATGGTTTCATATGTTGCTGATTTGAGGGGGAACTATTATGATCTTGTATGGGAAACCTTTCCCCATACAACTGTCTTTATCTCGTGTGTATATGCTTTATTGTCAAGGATGTTTGTCACCATCAAAAAGGGGGAATTTGTTGAATTCCTTAGGTTTTGATAGTGACAAACATTCAACTAATCTGCGTACTAAGTGTTTCAGGAACAAAGTCAGTTGTCTCAGGGAACCAACGCAGCAAAGGAGCGCTGGGGAACAAAGCTCTGGTTATGTGCTTTGTTACCTAGCAAGGAACTCAAGCGCCGAACAAGATCGATGCTGCGAAGGAAAGAAGAAATCTAGCGTGCCAATTATGGAAACAAATCAGAAGAATCACGCGGTCAAGGATTGAAGACTTCGGCTCCAAGGATCACGCCGATTTGAGAAGATATGGAGAGAGAAGCCCGATTATGTTATCTTAGGAAATCTTTCCTAAGATAAGATAATTGGAGAGAGAGAATTCTATCTTATCCGTTCATATCAATTGAAGGAATCTTTTCCTTAATTAATATCGACGGCTGGGATATTATTCTCTCTATCAAATCATATCTTCTTGTTATCTTAATTGGAAAAATCGTATCTTGTTACTTTTAGGGTTAGTCGAGTTGTATTTAAGAGATGTGTGGATTCATTTCTTTGTAAGAGAGACGACGGGAAAAACAGAGAGAACGAAAATTGAGAAAGAAAAGGAGTGAGGTGTGTGTAAGTCTTTGAGGGTTGAGTTTGGATTCTTCGTTGTAGGAGTGATCTTCGAATCTAGCAGAGAGGTCTAGTGTTTTAGAGTCCATGCTACAAGTGTAATCAAACAAGAAATCAATAAGACAAGTACACACTTCAAAATCCTCTTAAGCGGTAGTGGTTTTTCCTTGAGAAGCTAGTTTTGCTAATCAGGGTTTCCACTATACATCGTGAGTTCGTTCTATTATCTTTCTTGCTATATTTAAATCCGTCGTGCCTTCTGTGGGAACAAAGCTTTTGTTCCCTCAGACGTAACTCTAACGATCCAACAATTTGAAAACATAGAAACTCCATTATTTTGAGAAACATTCATTCTCAAAATTCCAATCTTAGCAATATTACTCAAATTCAGTATAAATAATGGATTGCAGCTAATTTCAAACACAAATGTATTAATAAATGTAAAAGGAATAGAAAGAATGGACGGTGGTTTAAACCTAGAGAACAATGGATTAAGTTAAATTTTGATGCTTTTATTAAACAAAATCTACCTTGTCATATTGGAATTATTTTCCATAACCATTTAGGAGAGGTGGTATTTCTAGATCGTGAGCAAATTATTTGCTCCTCCCCATTAAAAGTCAAGGCATTTGCTGCTTTGGAAGGAATTCGTCGGGCTATCTCTCTCAATATTAGGTTTTTAGTGATTGAGGGAGATAATCTAACAGTTATTAATGCCATTAGAGGTATCTGAAAAATACCTTGGGAAATCACTCCGATTATTATTGAAATATCTCATTTCTTAACAAGTTTTATGAGTGTTCAAATTTTTCATTACTACAGGGATAGCAACAGAGTCGTTGACTTCTCGCTACAACAAATGCCTCCCCTATCATGATTTTTTTGGAACCTCATCCCCATCAAGATCTTATTATTAGATCGCGATATTGGCTTCTTGATATGCTCTAAGGATCTATGAAGCCACGGTGCAAAGCAATGCCTTCAAGTTCTCACAAACCCGGATTGTTGTCAGAGAAGTGTTCTGCAAGAAACGAGATTGCAGCCCGACTCGAGGTTTCTCCAGGGTGATTCCGAACGTGGATGTGATGTAGACTGGGTGTAGATTATGGACGAGGATTCACAAATCGAGACTTGAAGATTTTATGGACGAAATCGCAAGATAATTCAAGACAGAATTCTGCCGGAATTCAGCGATGTTCCAGAATTCGGTCCTGACTTGAACGGGTCCGTTCTCTCTGCTCCGACGTCCGAATTGAGTTATTCCAATTCGAGGTGACAGATCCTGAAGTCTAGTTTAACGTTTCCAAACTTGATACCAAACGGAGTTGGAAATCGAAAGTTATGGTGGTTTTACTGAGGCCTCGTAGAGAATTCTGCGAGAACGATGAGCGGAAAGATAACGCGGGGATAGGTACTCTTCTAAGCTTGGATATGACGCACCAAACATAGAGAGCAAGATCTAGTTGTTGAAGAGATGTAACTCACTCAAAAACAATCAGATCAAAGGAGGATTCTTGATGTAACACACAAGAAAGAAAACAAAGAACTTGATTTTTCAAGAGAGAGTGTATTCTGAATAAAAACTGAGCTAACTCTTCAAAATAACTAAGGCAAGCTTATATAGGGTCATAACAACCTCATATAGGCCCGGCCTTTCAAAGGAAAAACAAATAACAACCCCTAAAGATAGCATTAAAACAAATATCCAAATAACCAACTAAATATTGTCAAATATCAAGCAAGGAAATATCTTGGCTACTCTTAGCCACTTGATATGCACGTGACCCATTCTTGAGGGTCTCCTTGTGATGCTCCCACTAAGGCAAGGCTCTTATACAGCTTGGAGTGTAGTCTTTTTGCCATTGCCCTAGTAATGACATCGGGCTCTTGATCTTGATCTTGAGGTTCTTGATCTTGATCTTGAGGATCTTCATCTTGAGGATCTTGATCCGAGCCATCCGAGCCTGAATCTTGGTTATCTTGATGTGACGAGGTCATAGTCACATCATCCTCCCCCACTAGAAAAGGATTCGATCTCGAATCAAGCACGTCCATGTCTTCATCTTCCTTCATCAAGGAATGAACCAATTCAGCCACATGTGGGACGTCTTGATCTCCTGGCTCAAAGGGCACTTCTCCGGATTTCAGCTTTGAGTGGCTCACAAACCGCTCTTCTTGACCTGAAATAAAAATGCAATGAATCCAGATTTCTTAGAGGACCTATCCACAACAACAAATGCAAGGTGAGGCCCTCGAACTTGACCACGAAATGTTAAGAATGTAGGCACAAAACTTCCAATGACTACATGATATCATGCATGCACACACTATTCCATTCTTCTTCCTAGTTCTATGTACATGCCTAGTGAGGCAAGGATCAATATAACACACATGCACGAACATAATGATCATATTATAAACAAGATGCATTCCACAAGACATGCATTGTGCTAGAGAACTTTGGTGCACACAAGAGTATCTAGTTTTAAATGACTGATTTCTTCATGTGTATTGTCCTACATGGAATGATATGCTCATTTTCAAACTCAAGAGATGGAATTGAAAAGGTGGAGATAAGTGATACTTCCCTTGTATTAGGCTTCATTGGAACATCCTTCTCTTCTTGGTTGAAAACTGATTTATTGGGCTGCTCAACATCCTTAGCTTCAACCTCTTCTTGGAGTAGGAAGGGCAAGCTTGAAGGAACCATGTAGGTCAGGTCCGTCCATGGAGTAGCCAAGGATTTGAATGAGCTACACACAATGATGGACAAACGATTGCCTATTGTAGTAGGAAGAGATGGTGCTTCAATTTCCTCCTCCTTTCTTCTTGGATTGAACTCCTCTTCCATTAGGGTGGAAGGCTGATTTGATTCGTCCCTGAGCTCTTCAACACCTAGAGAGGGCTTTTCCTCTAGTAAGGACTCATTGCAAGAACTTAGCGGAACCATAGGAGTAGGCCGCTCCTCTTCCTCACAAGAAGCAACTAAGACTTCACTCACAATGGGTTGGACATCCTTGTAGCTGTAGTATTGGTTGGGACAGATTTCAGCCAAGAGCCCTCTCCCTTCACACATGACACACGATGTCATGTGTCCTAACCCGAGGTGGTTGAGGGCTCACCCTTTCTCTGCCCTTGGACGTGCTAAAAGATATGTTAGGTGAGTCATAGACTCCCTTAGCCTGCACGGAAGGGTTAGAAGAAATACAATAAGGTTCAAAAGAAGGGATGGTTTGATACCTTGTTGGGGCGAGACATCTTTTTTCGTCTATATACCTATTGTCATAGCCATAGTCTCCATAAGAGGACCTCCTTGGTGGCATGTGGGTGCTCGGGTGAGTTTGGGAGTTAGGGTACTCACCATAAGCTCGAAAGTATAGATAATCTCTTTGTGATATTCTGCCCAAGCTAAACATATCCTTTAATTCTTGCCTTGACCAATTCCTAGCTGCAATCACTTAGCAAGACAAGCAAGCAACCACAAGCCAAAAGAACTTCGAGCAAACAATGGTCCATAGTTGTAAGAACTCAAAACCTTAAGTATGGTGTTCAAAAAATCAGATCTTGGCAAGCAAAAAGGGTAGGGTTAGGGTTCCTAGACACAAGCAAACCAAAAGAAACAACTTTGCAACACCACACACCTGAATCCTTGATGATCTAAGGCAAGACCACCAAAGTAGGTACTAGCCTCTTCTCTTCCTTGATGTGGTCGTCGGAGAGGCGTTCAAAACTAAAGCAAGGAAGATCTCCAAGGCTTCTTGATTGGCGATGCACGAACTCTTAGTGTTGTGTAGCTTCAACTTTACAACTTTGTGTTTTGTGATCCCTTTTTTCTATAGCCTTCCCTTTTGTATATAGACCGGGTATTTCTGGATTCAAACACTTTTGTCTTGGTCACTTTCTTGAATCTTTTCTTATCCAAACTTAGAGATTTGAAGCATTACCTTACAAGCTCTGATACCACATGATATGCTCTAAGGATCTATGAAGCCACGGTGCAAAGCAATGCCTTCAAGTTCTCACAAATCCGGATTGTTGTCAGAGAAGTGTTCTGCAAGAAACGAGATTGCAGCCCGACTTGAGGTTTCTCCAGGGTGATTCCGAACGTGGATGTGATGTAGATTGGGTGTAGATTATGGACGAGGATTCACAGATCGAGACTTGAAGATTTGATGGACGAAATCGCAAGATAATTCAAGACAGAATTCTGCCGGAATTCAGCGATGTTCCAGAATTCGGTCCTGACTTGAACGGGTCCGTTCTCTCTGCTCCGACGTCCGAATTGAGTTATTCCAATTCGAGGTGACAGATCCTGAAGTCTAGTTTAACTTCTCCAAATTTGATACCAAACGGAGTTGGAAATAGAAAGTTATGGTGGTTTTACTGAGGCCTCGTAGAGAATTCTGCGAGAACGATGAACGGAAAGATAACGCGGGGATAGGTACTCTTCTAAGCTTGGATATGACGCACCAAACGTAGGGAGCAAGATCTAGTTGTTGAAAAGATGTAACTCACTCAAAAACAATCAGATCAAAGGAGGATTCTTGATGTAACACACAAGAAAGAAAACAAAGAACTTGATTTTTCAAAATAGAGTATATTCTGAATAAAAACTGAGCTAACTCTTCAAGATAACTAAGGCAAGCTTATATATGGTCATAACAACCTCATATAGGCCCGGCCTTTCAAAGGAAAAACAAATAACAACCCCTAAAGATAGCATTAAAACAAATATCCAAATAACCAACTAAATATTGTCAAATATCAAGCAAGGAAATATCTTGGCTACTCTTAGCCACTTGATATGCACGTGACCCATTCTTGAGGGTCTCCTTGTGATGCTCCCACTAAGGCAAGACTCTTATACAGCTTGGAGTGTAGTCTTCTTGCCATTGCCCTAGTAATGACCTCGGGCTCTTGATCTTGAGGTTCTTGATCTTGAGGATCTTGATCCGAGCCATCCGAGCCTGAATCTTGGTTATCTTGATGTGACGAGGTCATAGTCACATCATTTCTTCATTTTAATTCTAGTTTTCAATCAGCTTGTTTGAAACTTATAAAAATCATCCGTTGTAATGATTTAAATATTTCTCATACTGTATAAGGATACCTTCTATTTGTCATATTTCAAAAAAAAAAAATAAAAAAAAATTGTACCATAATGACATTTCCTATTATTCGGATCAAAAGACACAGCAAAATAACCGCAAATAGACAATCCAGCCATGCACAAAACATTGTTTGAGTTTATCCGACATGAATTTTACAGCAAATCTTCACAAGCTATTTCACACAAAACCAACAAGGTATAGAAACACAATCTGAATGGTAAAACGAATGGAACTTATGCAAGTATAGAGGACCACTCTGGACGACGATGGAAAAAGCAGCAGAAGAAAGAAGGTGTTCACAGAACGAATGACAAAGTATATGTAGAGTCTGTAAGGATGGTGATCAAGCAGCAGATCCTTTTAGCTTCTTTGCAGTTGTTGCGAGCACCTGCCCTTGGTGGAAAGCGATCCCCAGCTCAAGCTCGGTAGGCTGTCTGGAGCCGTCTCCTGCAAAAGTGCCAGCACCATAAGGGCTTCCTCCCTTGACTTTCTCCATTTCAAACATTCCGGCACCAAACGTGTAGCCAATTGGGACAAAGATCATCCCATGGTGAGCCAACTGAGTGATGGCAGTCAGACTGAAAACAAATGCATGCTAGAAGTTATTACGTATAGTTATATAAAATAGAGGTTGATTATTGAGGGGAAGCAGTAGCATAGCAGAACTTTTAGATGTTTTTGGTGATTTTTTCAATATAAGCTGCCATTATAATTGCTATTACTGCTAGTGTGGGAATGTGAGACCAAAAAACAGAATAGAGACACATGAAAGAAGGCCCAGTTAGGACTAATGTCATCAGTGAATCAATCAGTGGGTACTCCTTGGGTTTCAAAAGATGTGAATCCGCACTTGCTTAATCCAAATCAATCCAAGTTTCCAGAGTACTTTTGGTGCATAAGAATGAATATTCATGAAAGGTAATACAAGAACTTACGCAGTAGTTTCTTGTCCGCCATTCTGAGAACCAGTAGAAATGAAGATTCCAGCTGGCTTCCCTGCAAGTGATTGCGTTCTCCATAGACCTCCAGTTGAATCCAAAAAAGCTTTGAATTGTGCTGCCATGATACCAAATCTTGTGGGGAATCCAAAAACAAACCCATCAGCCTGTTGAAGCTCATCAGGTGTAATAATGGGAGCATCACTTTTGGGGGGTGCGCTCATCTTAGTAAGCACTTCAGCTGGTAGTGTCTCTGGAACCTATACACGCCAAGGTGAAGTCAATCAATCACTCCCCAGTAAAAAAGCAATGAGCCAACGATGGAGCAATCGTAATATTTAGATGCCAACCAAACATTTAAACTGCGAATATCTAAACTTCTCACACTGGGACCTTGATTGAGCATAACAATACTGGTGACAAATTATATGTTAATGATCCGTAATTGATTTTTTCCCAGGAAGGCACTTGTAGAAAGTAATTTACATATACCTGCCACAGTTTGGCCTCCACACCTTCCACAGATTCAGCTCCTTTTTTAATCTCGTGCGCTAACTTGTCAACATGTCCATACATGGAATAGTACCTGCAAAATGTTCACCATTAATACAGGTGATCAACAACATCTTCAAATGATATTACTTCCAGTTTGCCAAAGCATTTTTATCCTCTTATTAGTTTCTCTTTTACTCTCAAACATTACATTTTTGATGAACTAGATATGCTGTAACAGTGTAACCAATCAAGATGAAATAAGCCTAGTGTACAACTAAAATTTTGGATCAATTGTGGTAGAAGATTCTGAGAAGTTACACGTAGTTATTTGGTGGAAGAATGTAACGTCAGACTCCATCAAACCATGGATTGATACTAGATTAACAGATTCAACGCATTTGGCCAGCTTCAGCACCAACAAGGCAGATAAATAGAGCAGCAGCAGATATTTCCATACAGTGCTTCACCTACCTCAAGCTTTTTTAATAAACTATCTACATGCTTCTTCCCTCCCCCACACAAACAAATAAACAAAAAATTCAATTAAAAAGTAAACCAAATCTAGATCCTTCTTCAGATCTAACTCCTAACCTAGCTGAAAGGTGCAACAAGGATGTAAATCCTATTACTAGAATCAAAGTCTCGTAGAGGGACATTGATACAAAGGACATCAAACTTCTAGAAGTAAGGAACAGAAAACCAGTTCTATTCAGGTTAGATTGATGTGCCAAAAAAAAGTTACATAATCCACAAGGAACTTGCAATCACAATGCTAGTGGCATGTTCAAGGGTCAAGAACAAAGTTGAAATGATTTATTGGAAATTGATGTTCCTGTATGTAGTGAGGGGGGAAAAAGAGTCCAAAATGAAGCTGGATGCAACAAAGAGAAGTTGAAAATTTTACTCATATCAATGTTTTTGATCTTAACGTGCAGTTCAACATTTGCAAACAAATCAGAAAACCACACAGCGCAGATACGCTAATTAGTAAAGCAAACGAGCACTAAAAACTCCATTTGACTCGCTAAACAACACACAAATTATACCAACGCCGATGATCTCCGCTGCTCACACAAAGAATTCAAAATTAACCAGTTAACGCAAAAATAGACAACGAAATACCGACAACCGGGGCGATCAACGCCGCAATTCGAACCTAGATGACGAAACTACTCAAAAACAGAACGCCTATCGATGTTAAAGTCAACGATTCTGATCAGCAGTCCAGCCGAATGCATCCAACCCCAGCAAATTTTAAGAAATTAATGAGAGAAAACTCAATCCGCAGCAAGCAATAAGGAGTGAGCTTACACAATGTAGACTTTGGTCGCCATTGAAATAGATTGGTTGAAAGCTCGATCTTCTTCCTCGGCTTCTCTCTTGATCCCTGATGAACTACATCATCGACGAACAGAGATGGGGTATTTATAGTAGGTTTTCAAGTATATGATTAGAGTGCTAACTAATGACGAATAAGTGGCTTACACTACATGTTAAGTTAACGCCGATGTCAACGGAACCGAAACGACGTCGTACCGAGAAGTTTGGGAGAGGGAGAGAATGATGTGATGATGCGGTCACGCTTATCATCCTTTGAACACCGTATGTTTCTGGAAGACCCAAGTTTATTAACTTGTCCCATTCATTGATGTAAAGGTGACAAAAGTTATTTGATCAAGAAATCTATATTCAAATGTTTTGTTCGAAGATCTAGAGCACCACAAACAAATGTATTGTTCCAACCCAATTTTGATTAGTGTATAAGACCGAAATAATACAGACAATTTACGAAAACTAAAATGATAAATTCAAAATTTATGAAATAATACAAACAATTTCCAATCAAATTAGCATATGTCCCCGTGTTCTGCACGGATTTGGTTAATAAATTTAAATTTAAAATATTAATAAAAAATTTACGAAAACTAAAATGATAAATTATAAGTTTACCACTTGAATATATGGTAATATGATTTTTGTATGATTAGAATTGAAAGTATATACACGAATATGTATACAAAGAAAAAAATTAAGAATTTCATACAAATAACAAAATAAGAAAATATATAAATTAGATTTAAGTAATAGAAATGATTAAATAATTAATTAAAAGAGAAAAATGGTCAAATTATATCACATATTTATTTCAAACAATTTAAGATATGTTACCACTTATGCATCATGAATCATACGTTATTAATTATAATTTCAATTGCATGTTATCAATTATATTAATTTAATTATTAAAATTATAAGCATAATACGTTTTTAGGTATATAATTTTGAAAAACGTACCTTTGACATGGTTGAAAATAGATATAATTTTTTTGCTTCTTTATATTAATTTATAGCTAATTTGAACATATATACTTTCCATTTTTTGTTTTATAAACATATATATTATAATAATTTTAATTGCAAATAAGAAGTAACGTAACAATTAGGTAAAGTATAACATATTAATAAAATTATTTACAAATATAAAGAAACTTAAGGTAAAAAGATAAATAGTCTTTGAGAGGATTATATTTTTATAAATAAGGTAAGTTATTTTAGGTATTAAGTAAATAGATAAGAAATAGAATATGTAAATATCAAAATTAGAGAGGGTTAAAATTATAATTGTACATTGATATTTGCTAACGTGGCATAGCTCACGAGCTGACAAATAAAAAAGATAATTAGGGCCTTAATATAGTATATAGGTTAAATAAAAAAAATTATAATTTAATATTACATTAAATTAATTTTTTAATATAATAAACATAGTTAAAACTTCGAATATTTTTTAAGGAAGGTAATCTATTATTATATGTAATGGGAGATATTTATTTGGTAATTAAGAAAATGAACATAATTAAAAGTCGGGATATGTTTAAAGGAAAGTAATATATTATTATGTGTAATGGGAAATATTTGGTTTGTAAATAAGGAAATTTTTTTAGATAGTAGATTGTAAAATAAGAAAAGGTGAATAGTTAATTTTTTGGTATCTATATACTAATTCGGATTTGGTTATTTTATACATATCCCAAAGATAATTTTGGTTAAAAAAACTTTCGATGATCAATTGAACATATTATAATTTTAAATGTTATAATGTAATATTATATTACATAATTATCTTTAATATAATAAACATAGTTAAAACTGAATATCTTTTAAGGAAGGTAATATATTATTATATGTAAGGGGAGATATTTTAGTTGGTAATTAAGGAAATGAACATAATTTAAAGTCGGGATATGTTTAAATAAAGGTCATTGCTATTTCACACACCGGGTAAATTTCTATTTATCGCCCTGCTTCGCCCGTGATGGACCAAACACATCTGTCCGTCACGGACAGATGTTTTCCGCGTGTCATGGACGGATGGCCCTCATCCGTCACGGACGAAGTTGCTGCCCATAAATACAACAACTCCGCCCCCTTCGTCATTTCACCCAAAAACACAGCACCTCTCTCGCGCACGGTTTCGTCCTCTTCGTTCTCTTCATTTCCATCTGTCACGTATCAATCGAATTCGTCCATTACAAACCTTCAGGTTAGTTAAATCTATACTTGTTCTTGGATTAGTTTAATGGTGTTGAAATTGTTGAATGTTATTTGAAATTTTTTGATGAATTAGGTTTTAGGGTTTACATGATTAAGTGTTTAATGTTGGATTTACTTGTTTGATTGTTGTTTGAAAGTTGTTTGAAATGGAAAAATTGCTTGAATCTGGACAAATGTTGTTTGAAATGAATTGCACTTGAATCTCGACATGTTTGAATGTCAGGGAAGAAGATGAACAACCCGTTTGTGACGGACGGATCTATTTGATCCGTCACGGACAGATCTTGTTGATCCGTCACGGACGAATCTTGTTGATCTGTCACGAAGATGGTACATAATCTATATAGTTTAGCAAAGAAATGAAATTAATAGCACAGGTATGAGATATACTCATAGTATACAGATATGGTGCATTTTGATATGTATAAAATCCTTTAACCTCTATGCATAGTTATACTAATGCTACATCCCAATTCTGCCTTTTATACATGGATTTCCAATCTTATGCATTTTAGAAGTGAAGCTCTAGCTTGATTTTGTTGAATCTTGCAAGCTGAAAAATGATATTGATGGTTGGAATGTAGTGAGGATTCATCAAAGCAGCATTGACCCACCCAAAAGCATGGTATCTTGCAAGCTTGATTTTGTTGGACCTTGTACTCTTCACTTTTCTAGTGCTCTTTCCTTACTTTATGGCATTTTCATGGCAAGAAAACAAATGATTAATTGAGTTTCTCCCCCTCTTTTACATACTATAAATCTAGTTGTTTGATTGATGATCATGGTGCAACTTTCTTATCTGTAAATTTTAGTTTTTTTTTTGTTAAACATACAACTCTTATGTAATTTTTAACACCATTGATTCATCTATCTTCCATTACTTCTTTGCACGTGCTATTTATAGTCTGAAAAATGCTTACAAATAGGAGATTCATTGTTTTTTGTTGTTTCAAATGTGTTGTTTTTTCCTTTTACAGACGAATAACCAGACAAGATCTGCTCCTCATCAAAGGTGGAACGCAGTCCGTGAGGGACAAGAACAAGATCAGGAGGCCATCATATACCGAAGAAAGGAGCCTTCGAAGAAAAAATCAAAAAGAGGCGACGGGGCGGGACCAAGCACAATAAATGAACCGGTGGAGGAACCGACATATCCAGACCCACCATTGAACACCATGTCATTTAACGATCCACCCATATACCATAATGTTAACCCGGATGTGGTAAGTAACTATATATATGCTTAGAGAATAAACTATTACATTATTTAATATTATTTCTAATAATTTGTTGTATAGGATCTGACATGGTATGTACCTCCTGTACTTGAACAACCTAGTGGTTTGCCCATGTGGTCAGGAGATATGAGTGGGCAAGGTGTTTGGCCCGCTCAACAGTCTAGCTTTGAGGAACCGGCGGAGGAACCGACTGATTCTAGATAGCCTAGGCAGGGTAGACAGCCTAGGCAGCAAGGTAGACAGCGTAGACAAGCTGGAGGTCGGGATGCCATCCATCCGAAGCTGGTAGGACCTGTAGCGGGAGGTCCAGAGAACCCAGAGTTGTTGTTTAGCTTCACAACCCACATAGCATACTTCATTTATCAGGGCATCGTATGTTATCAAAACTTGATGTTATTATTAAATTATGTCCCTATTTATTTTTGTATCTAACATATTCTTTTTATAGGAGCGAGAAACTCTCACGTTTCAGCACATGCATGAGCAACTAAGGAAATGTAGGCTAGACAATCACTCTCCATGGTGCGATCTTGCTCGAAACAGCGGCATCACACATTTGCAAGACCTGATCTACACTTATGTAGATCAGCCTTTGATTTCTACATCTGTGGAGCGATGGCAGACGGAGACCAATTCATTTCATATGTCATTTGGAGAGATGACGATCACTCTGCTGGATGTCTACATGATTTTGGGCCTCAAGATTGATGGGGATGGAATGAGACTTCCTCTCCAGGATCACATCAAGGGAAAAAATGAACAGCGGTATAGGTTGATTACCCTCCTTATTTATTGTGTTCACGCCATGAATGTCATCAGATGTCGACCTACTACACATTGTTGCTGGTAAGAATTGTGTTGCATATTGTTTTTATATTATTTAATTAAATTTAAGGTATAGGTTGATATGTTTGTAAAATCATATTTATGTACAGGCTTGGATCTATCTGTACTTCCCTAGCTTTCATCCTGCACAAAATCCATGCTTCTAAGACAGTGTGCCATATGCAAGGTGATGGAACCCTGTGCAGACTTGTAGTAGGCAGAGAAGAAACTACATGGATGACCTAGATTTAACGCAACCTTGGCATGTAAGTATCATATGATGTGGTTATGTCTCATATTAAAGTATTACAATTATGTAAAGGTACTTACGGTTATGTTAATTGCATCCAATTTTGTATAGGTTGACTGGCAGCCCTATGGCTATGTTAATTACAGTATGCCGGAGTTGGCTCATGCCTTCTTTCATGGGGTCATCTCATTTATGAGAATCACAGAGCCATATATGCCTGATCGCGTAGCGAGGAAGTTTGGACGTGAACAGCGGATTCCCCGACCGGTTATAGAGCCCATCAAAGATGCCAGACATCCCAGCATCAGGGGTTATATAGTACAATATGACCCTGCTTCAAACTGGAGTTGGGATGCAAGAAGTGAGCACTCCATCTGGATCGAACATATGGGCCCTCCTGCTTTAAATGGATTTGAGTGCAGTGCAAACTACATGGATTGGTACATACCTCGTACACACCCATGTGTCATGCCTTAGGATGCAGGCATTAGAGATCCTGTCCAGGTAAAAATATGTGTTGTATGTTTGTTTTTAATTTACATATACAATTCAAGCTTACCTTAGTTATTTTTTCCGTATTTCTGTAGTGCATTGGACAAGCTTTGCATCATCTCAATCCATTCCATGATGCGGAGGAAGAGCAATTCTACAACATGTGCGAGGCTGTCCGACATTGTATTCAAGACTTTAGACCCTTTGCACACCGCAATGATGAGGAGGACGACGAAGAGGAAGATGCATAGGTTACCTCAATTAATTTGGACGTCTTTGCTTGTTTGATGTTTTCATTTATAACCCGGATGTGGTAATTGTGGATGCTTTTAAGTTTATTGAGAGTTTGAATGAAACATTTGTATTCAGAAACTTGTTTGATAATTTCATGTCTTCATAAATCTCTAATGGAACTCCAAAAACACATAGTGGTCGAAATGAAATTTATACCGTCCTATAATAAAAAGCTAGAGAGATTGGTAAAAAGAGGCAGAAGAGAATTACAGAAGCTAAATCCTATACCGTCCTAAAATAAATCATCTAAAGCTATAGAGAGTGGCAAAAAGAGGCTTCTGTATATCTGCACGGTTTGTGACAAACCGTGCAGAATTACAGAAGCTATATAATGACAAACCTTTCCAGAGGCGTGGTACATCACGGACCAAAGAGATCCGTCCGTGATAGATTAAAGAGACCTGTCCGTGACGGACGGGAACGTTCAGAGGACATGCTTGCCGTCAAGAGTGATGGCCCGGTGACTACGGCACGAGCACGTGCCATGGCTCAAGCCATCTCCTCACTTGTCAATCGGGCCCTCGCAAGCAACGGCGTAGGCGAGCCACAAGTCCAGCGCATGCTCACATGTATGGCCATTGAAGACACATTGACCGGACCCTTGACGCCATGACATGCCATGGCACCGTGGACATTGATGCCTCCCTTGACGCGTCCGATGCCATGCCTATCCGGGCTTTGGCTCTTATCCTTGCTATATTTAGTATTTGCATTATGTTTCTAGACTTGTCTTATTGGGTGTGTAAGGCCATATGCATATGGACTTTATCCCAAGGCCCACTAGTTGGCAAAGCCTTGTTGGCTGAAATACCTTTGTATTTAAGCTTCTTTTGTTTCCACTTGTAACCTAGTTGAAGATTATTATTGGACATTCAATTTGGGTTGAGGAATACCTCCCCAAATCTTCCAATCTATCTTCCAACTAAAGCTCACTCTTTTCTCATCTCTCTCACTCAATCAAAAAAAGATCTTGTTCAACAAAGTTCTCTTGTTCTTACATCCACAAAAATCAGCCAAGGAACCTCCCTCTGAGGTTCCCTTGACCTTGTTCTTCTCGGCTCCCCTCAAGGACATTCTCCTTTGCTTCCGCCTAGTTCGAGCCTTCAAGAAGACATCAGGCCTAGTTGGTGCTCGAAGAGGAGAAGCCTTGCCTTGTTAGCCACGATCAAGCACAAGCCGTGAAGAGAGGCTCCTTGGGTGTTGTTGGGCCCTGATTTATTCGGTCCATCAGGCCGGCCCATGCAAATGACGAGAGGGATAAACCACTTTCATGAGAGGAATGCGAGGTACGTGGAAGAAGACGTTGGAAACGTTGGCGAGGATCTCGACATATAGGTGGACAGCTCGACGACTCCCGAAGATTTTGGAGGAACGGCTAGTTTAGTTAGCTCTAAGATTAGCATAAATATCATACTCGATAAGCTCTTGTAACACACATTATCAGTTATACTCAATTTAAGCTATATTCTACTGTCATTCTCATTATCAAGAGTTATTCTCTGGTTAAATCTCTTGTTCGAACATTTAAAGCGACTGACATCTAAACCTCTCGACTCGATTGATCTCCCATCTAGAGGAGATAAGCCTTTTTTACATCTAATCATCTCCATTTACTCTATTAGTAGGATTGATTTGGATTATTTAGATATTATTAATCTTATCATTGTCTAGTTGCCCCTTGCCCAAAATAATTTGGCGCCCACCGTGGGGCATCTAGCCACGCCCACCGTGGGGCATCTAGCCACGCCCACCGTGGGGCATCTAGCCAATCAACAATCCAATCAACGATCCGATCATCATCCGATTATGGCAAATTTTGGAGACCCTATGGTCCTTGCTGAAGACCTAGTTCAAGCTGATGCCCCAGTCACAAACCAGGCTGGAGACCTAACCAACCAACCGGTTTTGGATGCTCAAATCTAGGAACTGGCGAAGAACATGAGCGTCCTCCAAGAAGAACTGGCCCAACAACGCTCAAAAACTAAAACCCTAAGCGCTCAATCTGAAGCTGAAATTGCACGACTAACTCGTGAAAATGGATTTTTGAAATCGCAGGTGAATTCGGCCGCTTTGGCCCCAAGAGGACCAAGGCGTGTGGTCAATACAGACGGCCTCTCGACACGTCTCAACATGGATAGAGCAATCTTGACGCCCATAGCGGCAACCACTCAAAACGTTACCCAGCCTATTGGTATGTTTCAAACCCCTTCAACCAATCTTCTTGCGACTAACACTCCAATTCCTGCAACCGAGCCCCCAGAAGCTCGAGTAGTTCCTCCATAGGTTACCATGCCGATGGATCTCCAAGCCCTCATACAGTAAGCTATCAACGAACATATGAAGGCCTTGGACGACCGCATCGCTCGGATTCCAGGAGTCTCGTAGCCGATCGAGAAGGAAGCAATCGATGGATACAAAGACTCGCCTTTCGTAAAGATCCCCAAGAAGTTCCATGTCCTTAACATGCCCAACTACGATGGGACCGGGGACCCCGACGATCACATTTCCATCTATAAGCAAAAACTAATGACTATTTCTATCCCAAGGGGGAATCGTGAAGCGGTCATGTGCAAACGTTTTAGCACGACCCTCACAGGACCCGCGCTAACATGACTTATGCATTTGCTGCAGGGTTCCATCGCTTTGTTTGCCGACTTGGTCAATTCATTCAAGCTCCAATTCGCTAGCAGTCGAAGACTGGAAAAACAATCGAGTGATCTATACAGGATCGTGCAAAAGGTATGATGAACCTTTTAGAGACTATCTTAACAGGTACAATAAGGTGAAAGTCGCGATCCCACATTGCGACATTCCAACGTTGATCGAAGCCTTCCGCCGGGGGTTGATCAGGGGCAGCGAACTCTATCGCAAACTAACCAAATACCCGTGCCGGAGCTTCGAAGACGTGCAAGCCAAGACCATGGCCCAGGTCAGGTTAGAAGAGGACGAGGAACCCACGAAACCAGACAAAAGTCATGATCGAGTCGACCAAAAGCCATCTTCGGACCATCGACGCGACAGACGACACCAACCCTATCCCAAGGGACGAAGCGACCCCAGTCAGGTAAGCAACTCTTATGACAGGAACCAAGACTGGAAGAACAACCCGGCTCTACCCCCAAAGGTCCAGTCTTATAACTTTAACATCCCTGTGTCAGAACTTTTCAAAAGTTTCAATAGGTATAGAAAAGAATTAAGATGGCCTCGGAAGAGCAACAAGCCAGACCCCAAGAAGGACATGAGCCAATGGTGTGAGTTCCATGGAGATTATGGTCATTCCACAGATGAGTGTATAGCCCTCCGCAAGGAAGTCGCAAGACTCCTCGCACAAGGGCTACTACGCGACATCATATCCGACAAAGCAAAAGCAACCCTGGATCGAAGGGACTAGGTAATGTTTGATAAACCATCCTCTCCAGTTCATGCTAAAATTGTTAACACCATTTCATGAGGGTCAGACGTATGTGGGAACACGTACTCGGCCGCTAAGAGATACGCCAGAGAAATCAAAGGCGACAGGCCGATTCGATCAGGGGAAAGGCGACAACAAGCCATCGATACACCCGCCATCACCTTCGACGATTCTGAAGCCGAAGAGTTAGGTAACACCACCAACTTGTTGACACTTGACGCCTTGAAGGGTATGGCTCTAAGCGAGGACGATTTAACCCGAAAGTCCACTCCGCTGGTCGGATTTAGTGGAGAAATCAAACATACCATAGGGGAAATAGTGTTAACGACGTACGTTGGTGGAGTTAACCAATAGGTAAAGTTCTTAATACTCGAGTGTCCGTCCCCATATAATACGATACTCGGAAGGCCCTAGATCCACGCCATGAAAGTTGTACCTTCCACTTATCATCAAACCATAAAATTTCCGACTAAGATGGGGGTATAGGAAATAAAGAGCGACCATCGAACTGCCAAGGAATGCTACGTCACTTCAATGAAGGGGGCAATCGACTGACCTTCAACATAGCAACCACAGTGCAACGAAGGGACCAAACGATACATCGAGCCAGAAATGGAGCAACTAGACGAGATCGTGTTGGACCCTTCAAAGCCAAAACAAATAGTAAGAGTCGGATCGGACTTAAACGATTCAACTAGAGCCGATCTAATAGAATTTTTACGATCTAATTCCAATTGCTTTGCTTGGGCACATGAAGACATGGTGGGGATTTCCCCTGATATTATTACTCACAAATTGAATGTAGATCCGGCCTATCCTCCAGTCAACCAAAAAAGGAGAAAATTTGCACCGGAACGAAACAAGATCGTAGACGAAGAAGTCAGAAATCTACTCAAAATAGGTAAAATCAGAGAAATCAAGTACCCCGATTGGCTAGCAAACGTCGTCGTGGTCCAAAAGAAAAATGGAAAGTGGAGAGTCTGCATCGACTTCACGGATTTGAACAAGGCACATCCTAAGGACTCTTTCCCATTACCGCACATCAACACAATGGTCGATGCGACCGCAGGGCATGAAATGCTCACATTCAGCGGGTACAACCAGATCTTAATGGACCCAGATGACCAAGAGAAAACGGCTTTCATAACCTGCCAAGGTACGTATTGCTACAAAGTTATGCCCTTTGGGCTAAAAAATGCAGGGGCCACATACCAAAGACTCATAAACAAGATGTTCAAGGATCAAATCGGAGACACCATGGAAGTCTATACTGACGACATGTTAGTCAAGTCAAAAGCAGCAGAAGACCACATCGAACACCTAAAGGAAGCATTCGAGGTACTAAAGAGGTATAATATGAAATTGAATCCAACTAAATGCTCTTTTGGAGTGTCTTTAGGCAAATTCCTGGGGTACATGGTGATGCAAAGGGGAATAGAGGCCAGTCCAGACCAAATCAAAGCTATCATCAACTTAAGATCCCCCCGATGCGTCAAAGACGTCCAAAAACTGACAGGATGGATAACAGCATTAAACAGATTCATATCCAAATCCTCGGACAAATGCAAACTCTTCTATGAAGCCTTGAAGAAGAACAAGTCGTTCGAATAGACAGCGGCACACGAGCAGGCCTTCTAGGATCTAAAAGCATACTGGCAAGCCCACTCCTACTAGCCAAACCGAAAGACGACGAGCCATTACCATTATACCTAGCTGTATCAGAGTCGGCAGTCAGCGCAGTCCTGACGAGGGAAGAGGATGAAAAGCAATCCCCAGTCCATTATGTAAGTCGCTCCTTACTCCCTGCCGAAAAAAGGTACACATCGCTTGAAAAAATAGTCCTAGCTTTGGTAATGGCCTCAAACAAACTCAAACCTTACTTCGAATCACATGCTATTATTGTAAGAACTAACCATCCCATGAAAGCTATCATGAGGAAACCAGAGTTTACAGGACGAATGAAAAAATGGGCAATACACCTAAGCGGATTCGACATTGAATACGAGCCAAGAACAACGATCAAGTCTCAAGCTTTGGCTGACTTTGTGGCCGATTTCAGTCCTACACTGGAATAGGAAGCCACGAAGGAAGCCAAACAACTGAAAACCGAAGAAGATAGGGGCACATGGCAACTCCATACTGACGGAGCGTCAAACGTAAGAGGAGTAGGCCTATGTGTCGTACTGAAATCACCACAAGGGGACCATATAGCCCAAGCTGTAAGGTGTGAATGGGACGCGACCAACAATGAAGCAGAGTATGAAGCACTCATATTCGGGCTAACATTTGCACAAGACCTCGCAATCCAGAACATTGAAGTGACCTGCGACTCCGTCCTACTCATCAACCAAGTACAGGGATTGTACGCCGCCAAAGACGACAGGATGATGGCCTACTTAGACGTCGTCAAAAAATTGGTGGGTAAATTTTAAAATTTTTACTATCCGACAAGTCTCACGGGACCTCAACACTCAGGCTGACGCTCTAGCAAACCTCGGCTTTGCCTTACACCCGACGACTTCCGCAACATCCTGTTTTCAAACATCACAACCCCAACAGTCCCCAAAACTCTCAAGACAACCAGTTGTGACAACACTCAGGCAACAGACGAGTTGCCCTTAGAAGAAGTCGTCTCAGCAGAAGTAGGCAACAACATAGAGGACGACCTCATAAGCGACCAAGATGACTGGACTGTACCCTACATCAAATAAGTAAAAGCATACTCCCAGCAGACAAAGGAGAAGCCAAAAAACTTAAGGTACAACCCACAACCTTCGACGTAAAAGATAATGTTTTATTCAAACGATCTGTCACAGATCTATACCTGCGTTGCCTCAAAATATCTGAGGTTGGACGCGTCTTGCAGTCCCTACACAACGGAGAATGTGGAAACCACACTGGGGGACATAGCCTATCCGACAAAGCCCTCAGGACAGGTTACTACTGGTCGACTATGAATAAGGACGCGATCGACTACGTCAAAAAATGCAACGCATACCAACGACCTGCACCCGTCACACACTAGCCGTCAGAAATGCTGCACCCGACCTTAGCACCTTGGCCTTTCATGCGGTGGGGAATGGACATTGTGGGAAAATTGCCGCCTGCATCAGGACAACGCGTCTTCTTTCTTGCTATGACTGACTATTTTTCTAAATGGATCAAAGCTGAAGCATATCAAGAGGTAAAAGAAAAACACGTCATTTCATTTATAAAGCGTAACATTCTATGCAGATTTGGAGTCCCTTCAGAAATGGTATACGACAATGGCTCTCAATTCATCGGTAACAAGACACGATCCTTTTGCAAGCAATGGAATATTACATTGGTCACATCCACACCACGATATCCATAATCCAATGGCCAAGCCAAATCTAGCAAATCATCATAAACAACCTCAAAAAATGCCTCACAGGGGCAAAAGGAAAATGGGCAGACAAACTCTCTTTAATTTTGTGGTCCGACAGAACCACCCCGAAGAATGCGACTGGACAATCCCCTTTCTCACTAGTCTACGGGAGTGAATCAGTTATCCATGCCGAACTACTCGTCCCGATAGCCAAATATGGGTTACAAACCCCAGAGCAGAACGACGTCGAATTATCTCACAATCCCGACACTATAGACGAGATCAGAGAAAGAGCCAGAATCCAGATGGTCAAGTACCAACAACAAGTCGCCAGAAGCTACAACAAAAATGTATGCATCAAAGTCTTCAAAGTAGGAGATTGGGTCTTGAGGAAAACATTCCAAAATACCCGAGATCCAACCGACGGGAAGCTAGCACCTCAATGGGAAGGACCTTACCTCGTTAAGGAGATTGTTGGACAAGGTGCAAATCGACTAGAAACAAAGGACGGACAACCACTCCCGTGAAGTTAGAACGCGACCCATCTAAAGTTGTATCATTGTTAATCCTTACATTTTTTTATGTCCATTCAATTATATTTCTCTCTCTCTCTCATTTTACTGACTTAAGCATCGGAGGGCCGTTTGGATCACACCCAACGGTCACCCTTTGACCCTTCATTATGTGTTTTGAGTCTATTCAAACAGAAAACAAGAGGCCTCGAAGACAGAAGCAACATTTAAGCAGACAAACATTTCTATACACAAAAAGCACTTACAAATACACGATCGATCGGTACACAAGGAATAGATGAACAACCCTAGACACCCTATTTACAAGACTTGTCCTATATAAAGTACTCGTCTTTATTTGATATTACAACGACTCTTCCCTGGAAACGTAAGGCATGCCATACTAACGCTCAAAACTACAGGTCATTTCGACCAATCGTCACACGTCTCGGCCAAAGCGCAACTGACAAGTCTACCTGCAAAATCAAACAAGCAAGCACAAGGTAAGCAAAATATGAAAAATTCATAAAAAAACGCGACCCGCGATGGTGGACGTGTCGCTAAAACATTATCCATCCCATCTCTACGATGGGGCACAATGCATCATTAAAACATCTAAGTCATAATGTCCACGATACATCGTCATCACATAAACGACAAACCTAAGACTCGCATGACCTCTCATTGGCAATTGTAGGGGGATCTTCTTGATCCTTAGTCGCTTCAAGAGGTATCTTCAACAGTCCTCAACCACTTCTTCGGTCACTTCCGGATCGGCCTCATCCTTCTGATCGTCCTCACCCAGGCCGATGAGCTTGAATAATTCATTGTCGGGATTGCCACTAGGGTAGAGGTAGTCCAGACTGGCCTTCTCATCTTTAATCTTCCAAGCCGAATGGTTTCCTGCCGCATACTCCTCCATCATCTCGATACGCGACTTGATACAGAAGTATGTCCCTACGTCACTAGCGATTTGAGCGTCCTTCACACGGAGCTCCTCAACGCTACCTTCTAACTCCTCAAGATGAGCCTATACCGCCATCAACCTCTTCTCGGCCGAAGCCAACATATTCTCAACAGTCTTTACACGACCATTGGCAACTTTGAGTTGATCCTCAGCTTGAGCGGCCCGCCTGTCGGCCTTGTCACTTAAAGCTTGCACGGTTGAGAAGGCCACGATGGCGTACTTGAGAGCCTGTACAAAAAATCCATGTGATCGATTGTCAAAAAAAAGGAATTCGTATATGCATGAATAGTTCTACACATACCTTCCAGGCAGCAACTCCATCCTCATCGATATAGTCGACAGGGTGCAAATCAACAATCTCCTTTTTACCTTCAAGGTCCAGGGCTTGAAGCAAGTCGCCCAGATACCTCTTCTTCAACTCGCCTATTAATGGCTCCGCGTCAGCAGTCGCTTTCCTCTTCGATCCAGAAGTCTTGGAGGAGGGTGAGTCCAATACAATGGCCTTTCCTGGTGTGGACGCTCTAGCCGATGTAAATGCCTTGGCCGCCGAGAGCTTGTGGTCGAGAAGACTCTTCCCAAACAAATAGGCACTAGATCTTCCCCCTCGAGACGCTGTCAAGAACGGGCATCAAAATAAGCACACAATGACCCCGAAGACCAACCAAATGCATACCTGAAGGAACGAATAAGTGCCTCTAGTAAAGGATACAGACGGGGTCGACATCTCAATAGGGTCAGGCGCTAGGAAATTGATGTTCCTAAAAGATCGATCCGATTCAGGGAGAGCGAGCAAGGCGGCGGTTTCCGTCTCAAAATCTTCGGGCTCCTCTAGATTGGGTGCTGCAACAAAATACATGTAAGCAAAAGTTTAGAAGGTATTCAACAAGAAATCTAAAAGAACAAACACAATACTTGTTTTCCTCCAGTTTGAGAGTAGGAATGAACAAGCGACCTACGCTCCATAAAGAAAAATCGAGCTCTCCACCCGCGATCGTTAACATCTAAGTTCAAAGCTAAGGGATTTCTATTCCTCCGAAGGCGTAATTGGAACCTAGATGAGCCACGACTACTCAGATAATAGGTATACCACAGGACGTCAAAGTCAAAATCAAACTTAACACTAGCGGCCAGGAGATCGACTACCCTAAGCAAACACCATGCGTGGGGCATGACTTGACAAGGGGCAAGCTTCATGACAGCAAGGAAGTTTCTAACGAGACTAGAAAAGGGGAAAGAATGGCCAACCTTGAAAGGGTACTCAAAGAAACAAACCCAGCCTTCCCGATACCAATCGGCTCGTTCATGGGGAAGGGGAAGACGTGCTATAGTACCTTCAGATTATTGACCGACTTCAAGGATTCTGTCTAACTCAGGTTGGGTTAGGGTCCCACGCAAGGAGTCTTCTAGGCTAAGGAGTCCTAGAGGGGTGAAGACGTTCTCATCTCCGGCGGAATCTTTGGGTGCGGCTTTACTTTTCTTGGATCTCGATAACACCATGAGAAGAACAGGGAAAGAAGGAAATGGTAAGAAAATTTGAAAATTTACCTTGGAAGGACGCATACCTCTGCAAAGAAAAGATAGTGAAAGGAAAGGTAATTGATAGTGTATTTAACGAGGTAGAACTGCCACATCTTTGGTCAATACGATGACCCAATTGCGTGGCACCACGTCAACCAAACGTCTGCAGAAAAATCAAGGTAAGGATTCTGCAGGTTGAAGATCAAACTGCCCTTTTTTCCGGCCCACTTTGATCTTGGGGAAATTGTTAGGCCCTGATTTATTCGGTCCATCAGGCCGGACCATGCAAATGATGAGAGGGCTAAACCACTTTCACGAGAGGAATGCGGGGTGGAAGAAGACGTTGTAAACGTTGGTGAGGATCTCGGCAGATAGGTGGACAGCTCGACGACTCTCAGAGATTTCGAAGGAACGGCTAGTTTAGTTAGCTCTAAGATTAGCATAAATATCATACTTGATAAGCTCTTGTAACACACATTATCAGTTATACTCAATTCAAGCTATATTCTACTGTCATTCTCATTATCAAGAGTTATTCTCTGGTTCAATCTCTTGTTCGAACATTGAAAGCGACCGACATCTAAATCTCTCGACTCGATTGATCTCCCATCTGGATGAGATAAGCCTTTTTTACATCTAATCAGCTCCATTTACTCTATTATTAGGATTGATTTGGATTATTCAGATATTATTAATCTTATCGTTGTCTAGTTTCCCCTTCCTTAAGCGATTTAGGTCGGTTCGATCTTTTTCGCCCAAAACAGGTGTCTTGATTCACATCAAGGAGGAGGTTTGTTCTTATTAATACACATTACTTGGCACCACAAATTATTAGTACTATTTTGGATTGCCTTGCAAAGCTATTTGAGTTATTTTCCTCCTTTGTGCAGATTTTGAATCTTAAACAAACATTAGAGAAGAAGGAAGTTGAATTTGAACATGTACAGAAGAACACAAACATAAGATGAGCGGTTGAGCCACGGAAGCCGAGGGCAACTTCTGCTTGTAAAAGACGTGATCAGTTCCAATTCGGGTAGCAAAAGAAAAAGAAGGATTAAATAGAATTTTATAATCTAAGAATAACTAAACTATCACCATCCATAATTCCATACCATAGAATATGAGAATCTATATGTTGGAGACTTGGAGCATCAACAGATTTTAGAAAATAATAAAAGCATCATAGACTGCCCCATTACCGTGTACGCTCTGCCCACGCGCCACCCCACTAGTTTAAAAAATGCTAACATTTTCCTTTTGATTCAGAGTCTTTATAGCTAACTCAAGATTGCCCGAAATGCAATTTATTGAATTTGATTTGCTAACCTATACTCTAAGAATCTTATTTTAGAAACTAAATTCTAAAAAATCATATAATATATCTTGTTTTAGGACATAAGTGTCTCCTATGAAAAAAAATAACACTAAATATATAAAGGTTTTTTCTAGTGCAAATTATGTGTTTAATAATATTTTATAGCCGTTATTTTAACTTTTTTTTTAGGATTTATCCCATCCACTTTAGAAAATAGTTTAGAAATAATTTCCAAATTTAAGCTCTCATGGGCACACACTAGGAAAAACCGATATATAAAATCTAACCTAAGCTTCCTGAACAAAGATATTTAACCTATATGATATAAAAATCATAGTATTTAAGCTACTTGGAATGGAACGATTTTACAAAAATATGGATTGTTAAAATGTGACCAATTTAGATATGACTTGATTTTGGACCAGTTTCAAAACTCTTCAAATTCACTAGTCTTACATTAATATAAATGTAACATTTTATAAAATTTATAGTAAATCTTAAATAAAATAAAGGGAAATTTCGTTTAGTGTCCCCATGTTTAGAGTTATTCCGGATGGGGTCCCACGTTTAAATTTTTTCCGGTTGATAGACATGTGTTTTATGAAAAATTCTGATCATGCCCTAATTGTTAAATTCTGTAAGTTTACGTTAGTTTATAGCTAACTCAAGATTGCCCGAAATGCAATTTATTTAATTCGATTTGCTAACCTATACTCTAAGAATCTTATTTTAGAAACTAAATTCCAAAAAATCTTATAATGTCTCTTATTTTAGGACGTAAGTGACTCCTACAAACAAAATATAAAATAACACTTAATATATAAAGGTTTTTTCTAGTGTAAATTTTGTGTTCAATAATAATACTTTATAGCCGTTATTTTAACTTTTTTTCTAAGGATTTATCCCATTCACTTTAAAAAATTGTTTAGAAATAATTTTCAAATTGTAGCTCTCATGGGCACACACTAGAAAAACCGATATATAAAATCTAACCTAAGCTTCCTGAACAAAGATATTTAACCTATGTGATTGAAAAATCATAGTATTTAAGTTGCTTGGAATGGACCGATTTTACAAAAATATGGATTGTTAAAATGTGACCAATTTAGATATGACTTGATTTTGGAAAAGTTTGAAAACTCTTCAAATTCACTAGTCTTACATAAATATAAATGTAACAATTTATAAAACATATAGTCAATCTTAAATAAAATAAAGTGAAATTTCATTTAGTGTCCCCATGTTTAGAGTTATTCCGGATGGGGTCCCACATTTAATTTTTTCCTGTTGATAAACCTGTGTTTTATGAAAAACTCTGATCATGCCCTAAAGGTTAAAGTCTGTAATTTATAAAATATATAGTCAATCCATGTTAGAAAATAGTTTAGAAATAATTTTCAAATTTAAGCTCTCATGGGCACACACACTAGAAAACCGATATATAAAATCTAACCTAAGCTTCATGGACAAAGATATTTAACCTATGTGATAGAAAAGTCATAGTATTTAAGTTGCTTGGAATGGGCCGATTTTACAAAGATATGGATTGTTAAAATTTGACCAATTAAGATATGACTTGATTTTGGAATAGTTTGAAAACTTTTCAAATTCACTAGTCTTACATAAATACAAATGTAACAATTTATAAAATATAAAGTGAATCTTAATTAAAATAAAGGCAAATTTCGTTTAGTGTCCCCGTATTTAGAGTTATTCCGGATGGGGTCCCATGTTTAAAGTATTTCTTGTTGATAAACCTGTGTTTTATGAAAAAATCTGATCATGCCCTATAGGTTAAATTCTGTAAGTTTCCGTTAGTTTATAGCTAACTCAAGATTGCCCGAAATGAAATTTATTTAATTCGATTTGCTAACCTATACTCTAAGAATCTTATTTTAGAAACTAAATTCTAAAATTTTTTATAATATATCTTGTTTTAGGACGTAAATGTATCCTACGAACAAAATATAAAATAACACTTAATATATACAAGTTTTTTCTAGTGTGAATTCTTTGTTCAATAATAATATTTTATAGCCGTTATTTTAACTTTTTTATGGATGTATCCCATCCACTTTAAAAAATAGTAAAGAAATAATTTCAAAATTTAAGCTCTCATGGACAAACACTAGAAAAACCGATATATAAAATTTAACCTAAGCTTCCTGAACGAAGATATTTAACCTTTGTGATAGAAAATCGTAGTATATAAGTTGCTTGAAATGGACCGATTTTACAAAAATATGGATTGTTAAAATGTGACCAATTTAGATATGACTTGATTTTGGACCAGTTTGAAATCTCTTCAAATTCACTAGTTTTCCATAAATATAAATGTAACAATTTATAAAATATATTGTGAATCTTAAATAAAATAAAGAGAATTTTCGTTTAGTGTTCCCGTATTTGGAGTTATTCCGGCTAGGGTCTCACGTTTAAAATTTTTCGGGTTGATAAACATGTGTTTTATGAAAAATTCTGATCATACCCTAAAGGTTAAATTCTCTAAGTTTCTGTTAGTTTGATCCAAAAAAGAAATAAAAAAGAAATAAAAGCTTACAATCTACCATCCAAAAGAAAAAACAAATTGTAAAAGTAAACAAAATATTGCCTCTGTAAGCACGTACCCCGCCCTTGAAGAAAGGAAACCAAAACATGAACGTGTGGAACCACCATCAAAGTGGGAGAGCAGTAGCGACGGGGGCCAATCCGGCGATGACGGTGGCAAGGCCCGATACAACGGTGGGGACGCCGGTGGCAGAGGCGGATCTACATGGGGGGCTAGGGGCAGAGGCGGATCTATGGGGGGGCTAGGGGGGCGCCCTCCCCCGCTTGCATCCTCTAGCAAGAAGCCTACCAGACCGGCGTTGAGCCACCCCGGCGGTCGGCGGCATTAAAAAGTAGAAGGTCAGAGCATCTGAGCCCCCCCGGCGGCCGGCGGAATTGAAGACTGCAACGAGCGGACAGATCTGGAAAAACAGGCGTGGGGAAGAAGACGACCCTTTGGGGCTTTGGCTGATGCATTTTTTTTAATTGTCAAAACGACGTCGTTTTGGACGGGGCCAAAACGACGTCGTTTGGTTTAAAATTTTAAACAGCTGCCCCTTCTTTTAAAAATAAAGATAAAAATTAAAAGCAACAATGTACAGCCTGTACCTATCACTACCTATGCACCTTTTCGGGGAAACTTCCAACAAAACCAACACAACACTCAACATTGCACAGTGCACACCTTTTTCAAACAAAAACAAGAAGCAGTGGTCGGTGCCTCGGTGGTCCAGCACTCCGTCTCCACTACAGCACGCCTCAACGATCTCGGCTCCGACTCTCTGGCAAAATTCCGGCTTTCCAGACGCCGCTTGACGCCCACCGGCCACCGTCAACCAGCCCGCCGCCCACCGCCTCTCATTTAGTCAAATTTGTGAGTTTTAGTTGTTTTAATTTAGGGTTTAAGAAGTGAAAATTTATATGAATTATATGTATTTTTGCTTAAAGATTATATAGTTTACATTAATAAGTTAATTAATTAAAGAATCCATAATAATATTGGATTCTAGTTTGGAATGTTTGTTTATAGTTATTTTTTGGGGGAATTAATTGAAATGTTAAACATTGGACCATTGGTTGAACACTTCAAATTTTAATTGATGTTGTTTAAAATTGAATTGTTTATGTTTAGGGAAATGGATAAGTATATTATTCGGACTAAGAGGACGACAATTTCCACTACGAATGTGGGTGGATTAAATGAGTCTCAAGTTGATATGAATGTGGATGGAGAGCCTCGAGTTAATATGAATGCGGGTGGATTGAATGAGCCTCGAATTGATATTAATGTGGGTGGACCAAGTGAGCCTCAAGTTGATATGAATTTGGGTGGGTCAAGTGAATCCCAAAATATTGATAACAAAGTGTGGGTGAATGTAGTCCCAAAAGAGCTAGAATGGAGACTATATATGAAGAGGATATTGTTAGTGATCCCGCATTGAGGAAACCATTCAACGAATATGATCCTCGGTTTAGAGATGATGTTAGGAGAGAGTATGTGGTTAAAGGTCCATGCCAACCAATTTCTTATGATTTTAAACGAAGTAAATTTGGTAAGACTTCAAGGTGTTTTCAAGTTGAGTGATTCAAGAAATGGGAATGGTAGGAATTTAGTGTTTCTAAGGATGCTGCATTTTGCTTTTGGTGCTATCTCTTTAGAGGGGAGATCGGCAAAAGAAATGGAGATGATGTATTTGTGAAAACGGGGTTTCGTAATTGGAAGAAGAGTTGTGATAAATTTAAAGAACATGTGGGAGTTGTCGGTAGTGTGCACAATGATGCTCGGACACTATTATTTGCTATCAAAGATCAAAGACAAAGTTTGAGGTGGTTTTGGGAAAACAAGTATTGGAGGAGGAATACCGTATTCGTTTGACCGCAATGGTGGATGTTGCTAGATTGCTAATTAATCAAGGATTGCCTTTTCGGGGACATGATGAGACATCAAGTTCAAGAAATAAAGGAAATTTCCTTGAAGTTCTTGATTGGTATAGCTCACGCAATCTTGAGGTTGGGAAGGTGGTGAAGGAGAATGCACCCAAAAATCACCAACTTATTAGTCATTCCATTCAAAAGCAAATTATTAGTGTTTGTGCATCGGAGACAATAAACGTCTAAATTAGTGATATTGGAGACAACTTCTTCTCTTTGTTGGTTGATGAGGCCCGTGATAGTTCGGTGAAAGAGCAAATGGCTATTGTCTTGAGATATGTGAACAACCATGGGTTTGTGATGGAAATGTTTCTTGGAGTTGTTGATACCACCGCATTATCTTTGAAAAGAGGTACTGATGAAATTTTTGCTAGACATGGATTATCAATCTCTAAACTTAGAGGTCAAGGATATGATGGAGCTTCTAATATGCGAGGCGAGCTTAATGGATTGAAGGCTCTCATATTGAATGAAAATCCAAGTGCGAGATATATTCATTGCTTTGCTCATCAACTCCAACTAGTTGTCGTGGCGGTTTCACAAAATAATCGATTTGTAAGTGATTTTTTTGACTATATGTGCATTATTACTAATCTTGTTGGAGCTTCTTGCAAAAGAAAAGATGAATTTCGGCAAAAGCAACATGAAAACATGGTGGAAAGGTTGGAAAGTGGTAAAATTGCTAGCGGGAGAGGATTGAATCAAGAGAGTAGATTAACTCGGCCCGGAGCTACACGTTGGGGTTCCCACTATACTACGATTGTTCGTCTCCTATCTATGTGGTCGCCAACCACTGAAGTACTTGAAAATATATATGATGATGGACAAGATATGAAAGCTCGAGCAACGGCCGATAGCTTGGCACAAAAAATGGAGAATTATTTATTTGTTTTTGTTTCTCATTTGATGGTTTTAGTATTGGGGATCACAAATATTTTTTCACAAGTCTTGCAACGAAAAGATCTAGATATTATCGAGGCCATGAGTTTGGTTCAAAGCGCTAAAGAGAAGTTGCAAGATTTGAGGGAAAATGGATGGGATGAGTTATTAGAAGATGTCAACGATTTTTGTGCTAAGAATGATATCATCATTCCCAACATGGAAGATGATGCTCCGATTATCTTTCGTAGAAGTGCTACTACTACATATTACCACCGATTTCGTGTTGATATATTCTGTCAGGTACTTTACTATTTGTTTTTTCACATGCTTAACTAATTTTTCTGATTCGTAAAATTAATATTATGTTATATTTTTAGGTTATTGACCAAATTGGTACAGAAATGGAGAGCCGTTTCAGTGAGACGAGCACAAAAGTACTCACATGTGTAGCATGCCTTGATCCAAAGGATTCATTCTCCCATTTTAGTGAGTCAAAACTACTTCGACTTGCAGAATTATATCCACAAGACTTTTTAGGGTGTGATCTAATAAAGCTTAAAGCACAGTTGATGTTGTGGATTCATGAAATGAGACGGAATGACAAGTTTTCAAACTTGCCAAATACTGGAGCTCTTGCAAAGAAAATGGTCGAGGTAGGAATTCATGGCGCTTTTCACTTGGTATATCGTCTTATTGAGTTGGCTATAGTGTTACATGTTGCGACTGCGACTGTATAAAGAGCCTTCTCAGCAATAAGTGTCATCAAGTCAGATTTGCGTAACAAGATGGGAGATGAGTTTCTTACCGATTCTCTAGTGTGCTATGTGGAGAAGGATATTTTCAGAAGTATCGATAATAAAGTTATCCTTCAACATTTTCAGACTATGAGAACTCACAGGATGGGTTTACCCCCTTTGTAGTTTGAAGAGTCGTAAGCGACAATATTTTGTAATGAACTTCTTATGTCGCTATTTTTGTAAAAATTAACTAATTATGTTTAAGTTTTTTATAAGATTTTGAGCTCCCCCTTATGATATGTTCTAGATCCGCCTCTGGCTAGGGGGGCGCCCGCCCCCGCTTGCATCCTCCAGCGAGAAGCCTACTAGACCGGCGTTGAGCCCCCCCCGGCGGTCGGCGGCATTAAAAAGTAGAAGGTCAGAGCATCTGAGCCCCCCCTCGGCGGCCGGCGGCATTGAAGACTACAACGAGCGGACAGATCTGGAAAAACAGGTGCGGGGAAGAAGAAGACCCTTTGGGGCTTTGGCTGATGCATTTTTTTTAAATTGTCAAAACGACGTCGTTTGGTTTAAAATTTTAAACAGCTGCCCCTTCTTTTAAAAATAAAAATAAAAATTAAAAGCAACAATGTATAGCCTGTACCTATCACTACCTATGCACCTTTTCGGGGAAGCTTCCAACAAAACCAACACAACACTCAACATTGCACAGTGCACACCTTTTTCAAACAAAAACAAGAAGCAGTGGTCGGTGCCTCGGTGGTCCAGCACTCCGTCTCCACTCCAGCACGCCGCACCGATCTCGGCTCCGACTCTCCGCGAAATTCCGGCTTTCCAGACGCCGCTTGACGCCCATCGGCCACCGTCAACCAGCCCGCCGCCCACCGCCTCTCATTTAGTCAAATTTGTGAGTTTTAGTTGTTTTAATTTAGGGTTTAAGAAGTGAAAATTTATATCAATTATATGTATTTTTGCTTAAAGATTATATAGTTTACATTAATAAGTTAATTAATTAAAGAATCTATAATAATATTGGATTCTAGTTTGGAATGTTTGTTTATAGTTAGTTTTTGGGGGAATTAATTGAAATGTTAAACATTGGACCATTGGTTGAACACTTCAAATTTTAATTGATGTTGTTTAAAATTGAATTGTTTATGTTTAGGGAAATGGATAAGTATATTATTCGGACTAAGAGGACGGCAATTTCCACTACGAATGTGGGTGGATTAAATGAGTCTCAAGTTGAAATGAATGTGGATGGAGAGCCTCGAGTTAATATGAATGCGGGTGGATTGAATGAGCCTCGAATTGATATTAATGTGGGTGGACCAAGTGAGCCTCAAGTTGATATGAATTTGAGTGGGTCAAGTGAATCCCAAAATATTGATAACAAAGGGTGGGTGAATGTAGTCCCAAAAGAGCTAGAATGGAGACTATATGTGAAGAGGATATTGTTAGTGATCCCGCATTGAGGAAACCATTCAACGAATATCATCCTCGGTTTAGAGATGATGTTAGGAGAGAGTATGTGGTTAAAGGTCCATGCCAACCAATTTCTTATGATTTTAAACGAAGTAAATTTGGTAAGACTTCAAGGTGTTTTCAAGTTGAGTGGTTCAAGAAATGGGAATGGTTGGAATTTAGTGTTTCTAAGGATGCCGCATTTTGCTTTTGGTGCTATCTTTTTAGAGGGGAGATCGGCAAAATAAATGGAGATGATGTATTTGTGAAAACGGGGTTTCGTAATTGGAAGAAGAGTTATGATAAATTTAAAGAACATGTGGGAGTTGTCGATACAATGATGCTCGGACACTATTCTTTGTTGTCAAAGATCAAAGACAAAGTTTGAGGTGGTTTTGGGAAAACAAGTATTGGAGGAGGAATACCATATTCGTTTGACTACAATGGTGGATGTTGCTAGATTGCTAATTAATCAAGGATTGCCTTTTCGGGGACATGATGAGACATCAAGTTCAAGAAATAAAGGAAATTTCCTTGAAGTTCTTGATTGGTATAGCTCACGCAATCTTGAGGTTGGGAAGGTGGTGAAGGAGAATGCACCCAAAAATCACCAACTTATTAGTCATTCCATTCAAAAGCAAGTTATTAGTGCTTGTGCATCGGAGACAATAAACGTCTTAATTAGTGATATTGGAGACAAGTTCTTCTCTTTGTTGGTTGATGAGGCCCGTGATAGTTCGGTGAAAGAGCAAATGGCTATTGTCTTGAGATATGTGAACAACCATGGGTTTGTGATGGAAAGGTTTTTTGGAGTTGTTCATGTTGTTGATACCACCGCATTATCTTTGAAAAGAGGTATTGATGAATTTTTTGCTAGACATGGATTATTAATCTCTAAACTTAGAGGTCAAGGATATGATGGAGCTTCTAATATGCGAGGCGAGCTTAATGGATTGAAGGCTCTCATATTGAATGAAAATCCAAGTGCGAGATATATTCATTGCTTTGCTCATCAACTCCAACTAGTTGTCGTGGCGGTTTCACAAAATAATCGATTTGGAAGTGATTTTTTTGACTATATATGCATTATTACTAATCTTGTTGGAGCTTCTTGCAAAAGAAAAGATGAGTTTCGGAAAAAGCAACATGAAAACATGGTGGAAAGGTTGGAAAGTGGTAAAATTGCTAGCGGGAGAGGATTGAATCAAGAGAGTAGCTTAACTCGGCCCGGAGCTACACGTTGGGGTTCCCACTATACTACGATTGTTCGTCTCCTATCTATGTGGTCGCCAACCACTGAAGTACTTGAAAATATATATGATGATGGACAAGATATGAAAGCTCGAGCAATGGACGATAGCTGGCCACAAAAAAATGGAGAGCCATTTCAGTGAGACGAGCACAGAAGTACTCACATTCGTAGCATGCCTTGATCCAAAGGATTCATTCTCCCATTTTAGTGAGTCAAAACTACCTCGACTTGCAGAATTATATCCACAAGACTTTTTAGGGTGTGATCTAATAAAGCTTAAAGCACAGTTGATGTTGTGGATTCATGAAATGAGACGGAATTACAAGTTTTCAAACTTGCCAAATACTGGAGCTCTTGCAAAGAAAATGGTCGAGGTAGGAATTCATGGCGCTTTTCACTTGGTATATCGTCTTATTGAGTTGGCTATAATGTTACATGTTGCGACTGCGACTGTAGAAAGAGCCTTCTCAGCAATGAGTGTCATCAAGTCAGATTTGCGTAACAAGATGGGAGATGAGTTTCTTACCGATTCTCTAGTGTGCTATGTGGAGAAGGATATTTTCAGAAGTATCGATAATGAAGTTATCCTTCAACATTTCCAGACTATGAGAACTCGCAGGATGGGTAATGAAGTTATCCTTTGTAGTTTGAAGAGTCGTAAGCGACAATATTTTGTAATGAACTTCTTATGTCGCTATTTTTGTAAAAATCAACTAATTATGTTTAAGTTTTTTATAAGACTTTGAGCCCCCCTTATGATATGTTCTAGATCCGCCACTGGACGGTGGGAAAGTCTGGCGACGACGATGGACAAGGCCGGTGACACGACAAAGGGAAACCCGGAGACGGCGGAGGACTTCCCGGCGGCGTAGTGCTACTTGACGATTGATGGTAAACATATGTGAGAAATTCACAAAATTGCCATTTTCCCACAAAACCAAAATCAGGTTACAAATTGAAAGATCAACATTAATTTACAAATTAGTTCACAAATTCAATTTGGTTGTCATAACAATTCATTTAGTAGTGATGGCATATTTGTTTACAAATTCAATTTGTAAGCCAAAATAAATTTATAAATTGAAGGGTCGACATCGGGTTTTACATTGACTAACCACGAACAAATTCACAAATACACAATTCATAAATTGCAACCACTAAATCGCCTTACAAGAAACTCCAACTCAGATTTCATTCTAAATTGAACCTAACAAGAGCAAATAATGATAGAAGTTTAGATGAATCCCATCCTGAATCATCCTAAATTCAACAAAACAGCAAGAATATATAAAGTAACGCACCTAAATTCGACAAAAAATTGACCGTAACACAAAAATTAATTTGCAACTGTTTGTCGTCGTCGTTGTCGCCGAGTAGCCCTCCTCCTCGCCAACTTCGCTTCCGTTGTGTCACCGACCTTGTCCATGTTGTCTCCACCCTCTGTCATTGCTACTCTCTCTCTCTTCGATGGTGGTTCCGTTGGTTTGTGTTTTTCTTTCCTCTCTTCAATGACGGGGTACATGTTTACAGAGGTAAAGAAGAAAGTCTTTAGTTTTACAATAATTCAGCGAGGTAACATGAGGTTTTGCAAATTTCACGAGGTGTCCACAGGTTTCAACTATTCTACATGGTAATTAACCATCAACTCTTTAAAATTTTTGTCAAATAACCCTTTATTACTTGAATCGTTAAAAGAGCTGTTAAATTATTATTTTTAAGGTAAAAAAGTTGTTATTTGATTTTTTTTTAAAAGAAAAACATAAGTTAATAAATAGTGTCACAAAAAAAAAGGAAAAACAAAAGAAAACAAATGATTTCAAGCTTTATGAGATAGAAGAATATGCACGACCCATGTCCCAAATTAACATTTATTTTCTTTTGTTTTTCATTTTTTTATGTGCGATCTTAAATATTAATATTTCTTTTTCCTTTTTTCAAAAATTAAATCACAACTTTTTTTACCTTAAATTATTAGCTCTTTTAACGATTCAAGTAAGAAAGGGTTATTTGACGAAATTTTTAAAGAGTTGAGGGTTACCACGCGGAATAGTTAAAACATGTGGATGCCTCGCAGAATTTACAAAAGCTCAGGGTTATCTCGCGGAATTCCCGTTGTTTTTTTTTTGCTGAAAGATTTTAGGATTTTATATATTTTTCCTTTATTTTTTTTTATCAAAACTAACTGTTCGAACTTTTCATAAAACACACCCCACCATCCAAAATAACCCTAAACACAAAATATCAAACATAATTTTCCTAAAATAAAAAATGATTTGTGATGAAAGATGTTGAAGATAATTTTGTTATTAGACTATACCAACTCAATCGTTACAATAAAAACACTGTCGAACCATGGTCCATGTTAAAAAATGATTTTATGGAGTAATCTATTGCATTTTACAAAGCCATAGTCCCCAAAATTAAGCCAAACCAAATTTTTACACCTACTAATATCTCAATTTAATACTCTGTTAAACGCAATGTCATATCTTCTTCTTTTTCTTTCGTTTGGGTATGATGTAATCTCTTTCTATTTCCACCAATTTATTTGTTCAGAATCTTCTAATGCATTTTCCTTCTTCATCCATTCTCTCCTCTTCCGCGTTATTTCTTTTTGTGGCATATTCCTTGGTAAAACTTTTGCAATCTAAACAGGGTTAGGTGGGTTTTCCTGCTTTTGCAATCTAAACAGAGTGTTAATCAATATGGATTACACACTTATACCGGGTCACGTATGCTACGTTGAATTAGGTTTCACTAATAATATCTGACCAAAAAAAAAAGAAAAAGGTTTCACTAATAATACAATGTCTTTCTTTAATAGTCCACATCCGATTAATAAGAAATTTTGTTACAATACGTCAATTTGGATTTTAAACCATTATACATCCACTCGCGTCATTCTTAGGTCATATGTACGTATTCGAAATCGGAATATATATATACATCTAATATCTCAATTCGAAATGCAAACACTTGGGTCAAGCATTATGGAACTTGAATATACTAGTTCATTCCAATATGATTAAATAGCTTTTTAATAAAGATAAACATTAATAAGCCAAAGACAATTTGAGCATCGATTACTTGTGAGACGAGGATTATAGTATTTTAATATCTGCGCCACGAGTTTATGCAAAATTTACACTAGATATATAGAGGCCCGTTCCGATAAACAACCCCCTTAAGATAAACACTACACATAAACGACAGCCTTAGGATGGAGAAGATGAACGGTCACGATTGAAGGAGAAGCAACACGGGATAAATACCGAGTTGGAGACGCGGTGGCAGCATTGTAATTTAAAGTAATTTGAACGTTGTATTACAACATTATCCTTACCCCTAACCGGCGCCAAAAGGCCCAAAAACGTCTCAGATGCCTCAAACCCTCTCAGACTCTCTGAAAGCAAAAACCCACACCAGCTGAAGACGCGAATACAAATCGAGCGAAACACAGAACTCGATTGAGAAAGATGATCATAGTTGAAGAGAAGAAGACGAATCCACGCACTCAGACGCTCTCAATTGCACAAGTACAAGCAAATACAAACAAAAAACAACATGAGCGACACAGATTACAGTTAAGAGGACTTGGGAGGTGCGAATAACACATTTAGGGTTTCAATTTCACATAGATTACTCAGAAATCAAGTTTCGAAACTTCGTTAAATGTTGTTGCACCATTACAAACACATAGCTCAATGTTACGATTGTTAGCGTTGCTTCAATATTTTTTTTTTCGTTGGGACATTGTTCTCCTGATCTGAATTCTGTGTTCGTGTTGTTTCCTGAGGTTCAATTGGGACTTGGAGGATCATTATCTTCTTAAAGAGTTCATCCCTTTGTGATGAAAAACTAGGTTTACGTGAGGTTCATTTTAGGTGTTCGGGGTTCATTTGCTTTTACGTTAGTTCATGTCTGTGTTTACCTGAGATGCATTTTTCAGTGAGGTTCATTATCGAGTTAGAGGTTCATTTTCTTCTTCCAAATTGCATGCCTTTGAGATAAAAAACTAGGTTTTCCTGAGGTTGATTTTATGAGTTGGTGGTTCATTTGCTTTTACCAGAGTTCATGCATGTGTTTCCCTGAGTTGCATTGAATCCATGAGGTTCATTTATGACTTAGAGGTTCATTTATGAGTTGCAGATTTCATGCCTTTGTGATAAAAAATTAGTTTTACCTGAGGTTCATTTGCTCTTACCAGAGTTCATGCATGTGTTGTGGGTTCATTAGAGTTCATTTGCTTTTACAGGGTTCATTTGGTTTTTCTGAGGTTCATTTTAGGAGTTGGGGGTTTAATTTAGGTGTTGGGGGTTCATTAGGTTTTTCTCAGGTTCATTTTAGGTGTTGGGGGTTCATTTGCTTTTACAGGGTTCATTTGGTTTTTCTGAGGTTCATTTTAAGTGTTGGGGGTTCATTTTAGGTGTTGGGGGTTCATTAGTTTTTTTTGAGGTTCATTTTAGGTGTTGGGGGTTCATTAGGTTTTTCTGAGGTTTATTTTAGGTGTTGGGGGTTCATTAGGTTTTTCTGAGGTTCATTTTAGGTGTTGGGGGTTCATTTGCTTTTACAGGGTTCATTTGGTTTTTCTGAGGTTCATTTTAGGAGTTGGGGGTTCAATTTAGGTGTTGGGGGTTCATTAGGTTTTTCTGAGGTTCATTTTAGGTGTTGGGGGTTCATTTGCTTTTACAGGGTTCATTTGGTTTTTCTGAGGTTCATTTTAAGTGTTAGGGGTTCATTTTAGGTGTTGGGGGTTCATTAGGTTTTTTTGAGGTTCATTTTAAGTGTTGGGGGTTCATTTTAGGTGTTGGGGGTTCAATTTAGGTGTTGGGGGTTCATTAGGTTTTTCTGAGGTTCATTTTAGGTGTTGGGGGTTCATTTGCTTTTACAGGGTTTATTAGGTTTTTCTGAGGTTCATTTTAGGTGTTGGGGGTTCATTTTAGGTGTTGGGGGTTCATTAGGTTTTTTTGAGGTTCATTTTAGCTGTTGGGGGTTCATTTTAGGTGTTGGGGGTTCATTTTAGGAGTTGGGGGTTCATTTTAGGTGTTGAGGGTTCATTAGATTTTTCTGAGGTTCATTTTAGGTGTTGGGGGTTCATTTGCTTTTACAGGGTTCATTTAGTTTTTCTGAGGTTCATTTTAGGAGTTGGGGGTTCAATTTAGGTGTTGGGGGTTCATTTTAGGTGTTGGGGATTCATTAGGTTTTTCTGAGGTTCATTTCAGGTGTTGGGGTTCATGTGCTTTTACAGTGTATGAACTTCTATACAGTTGTTGTATTTAAATAGGGTATTGTTACAGTTTACTTCATAGTCTGAAGTTGGTCTTACAATTGTCCTGTTTCTCTTAGCAGGCTCAACTAGACAATCGCGACAACAAAAAAGGCTTACACACAAAGACATTGAGGTGCCGTATGAGAGTACAGAGAGTACCAGCAGCGATGACATTCCACTTATAAGGAAAATCTCTGTGAAGAAATTTGTTGTAAAGAGAATACAGCAACAAAAGAGCACAACACCAGCTAAAAAAGCCACAACAATGCCGAGACAAAAGAGGAGGAGTACTAAGAGAGAGAGACAGCCAGACAACAAGGATTTGAAGGGACAAGCTTCAAAATCAGAACAACCTCCAGAAAAAAAGCAGTGTACCGAAACAGCAAACTCTGAAGATGAGAAGCTTTCTCAGTATTCTACACTAGGCAACACAACTGCAGATACACCAAACATACAAGCAGATGAATTGCATTTAGAAGTAGAAGGCAAGGGAAAAGGAAAGGAGGTTGAAGACATAGAAAGCCTCAGCTCACAGGAAGAGAAGAAGAGCAGTTCGTCTCAGAGTTCTGGGAAAACAACACCAACCACAAGGACAATGACTGCAATTCAGACAGATGAAGCAGTTCAGTTAGAGAGTTCCAGTGAGGAGGAGATTGAGGACAACTTGAGGAACAAACAAAAGACTACACAGATTGAAGAAAGGAAGGACAAGGGGAAGAGGAAAATTGACATTGATGAGGAAGAAACTGCAAAGAAGAACAACGAAGAAAAATGGGCTGTAGATAAGGGAACAGGAGAGATGAAGCTGTTAATTACCAAGAAAAAAAAGGAGAAGCAGAGAGAACCAAAGGAAAGCAAGGAGTTGGAGATAATCCCTGCCAACCTCAAGATAAAGACAAAAGATGATGGCACACAGTACATCTGGTTGGCAACTAGGAATATCCCAAAGGTGTTTGTCAATGCGATGGAATCCATCCCTGAAAACAGGAAGGCATAGACTAAGGTCTGGATTAGGGAGATCAGATTTGAGAGCATGCTCAATTTAAAGATTAAAGGAGTGCCTCATTGTGGTGCTTTCTGGATACTAGAACACTATGACGAGGTCAAATGTGAGATAAAGCTGAATGATGGCAGCATCATTAATGTGACAGATGAGGAAGTCCAGAGGGTGCTCATGATCCCTAGAGGCCAGAGGACAGTGGAAAGGAGAGGCAAAGAGGCTGCTGATGACGCCATTATAAAGGAATGGAAAGAATATTTTGACAACATCAAGCAAATCAGGCCAAGTCATGTGGCAGCCAAACTCAAAACCTGCACCGACAAACTCTGGTTCAAGGATGTTCCTTGTCATGTTCATGTCTGTGCTAGTCGAGAGCAACCAAAAAGGAACTATTCCTCAGCACATGATGATCAGCGACGTTGAGGACGTAAAGGGATACAACTGGTGTAGGTTTGTCATGAGTGTCTTGCCTCATACAACAACTGAATGGAAGACCAAGAAAGAGAGGTTCTTCAGAGGCCCAATCGTCTTCCTCGTGGTAAAAAACTCTTGTTTATTATTTTTTTGTAAAAAACAGTTAGTAGTGAGTGTACTCTGTCCAAGCATTGGGTTCATTGGTAATAACTACTAGGTTCATCATTTACAACTAATAGGTTCATTGAGTATAATGAAAAGGTTCATCAGACAAAGAATAGGTTATACACTACAAAAATCGATCAGGTTCATTGGTGCTGTCTTGCAGGTTCATTACTTTTCTCATGCAGGTTCATTTGTTTAACTTGTAGCCACAATTAGTAGTGAGAGTACTATGTCCAAGCATTGGGTTCATTAGTTATAACTAGTAGGTTCATCATTTATAACTAACAGGTTCATTGAGTATAAGGAAGAGGTTCATCAGACATAGAATAAGTTATATACTTGAAAAATCGACCAGGTTCATTGGGGCAGGTTCATTACTTTTCTCATGCAGGTTCATTTGTTTGACTTGTAGCAACAATTAGTAGTGAGGGTACTCTGTCCAAGCATTGGGTTCATTAGTTATAACTACTAGGTTCATCAATTACAACTAACAGGTTTATTGAGTATAAGGAAAAGGTTCATCACACATACAATAGCTTATACACTTCAAGAATCGACCAGGTTCATTGGTGCTGTCTTGTAGGTTCATTAATTTTCTAATGCAGGTTCATTTGTTTTGACTTGTAGCAACAGTTAGTAGTGAGTGAACTCTGACCAAGCATTGGGTTCATTAGTTATAACTACTAGGTTCATCATTTACAACTACCAGGTTCATTGAGAATAAGTAACGGGTTCATTGAGTATAAGTAACATCTACTACTGTGTATTACTTTCCATGTCATGTGTGTACTAATGTATGTATGAACTTCTATGCAGTTGTTGTATTTAGACAGGGTATCTGTCTTCGGAAATACAAACCCGAATAATACACCAGTTTTCCTAGGATGGACAGATGAGAGTTTGGAAGAAAGGGAGAAGAGGGAGATAAAGAGTGGAGGATTTGGGTTAGGAACTCTTCAAGACCCAAGACCATCAAAAGAGGGAAGAGAACAGCCATACATGAACAACAAGCTACAGGTAAACATCAAGCTTTATGTCCAAAAAATAGTATAGTGGGTTCATCAGTTTACACAGCAAGGTTCATTAACTTACAGATTGAGGTTTATTTATAGTTAAGGTTCACATAAACTTGTTGTCTTGTATGCAGGACTGGCTTAATAACTTCACCAAACAACAGATTGTAGTGGCCAACGAAATGTTGAAACTCACTACCATGATGGAAAACTTGCCAAAGGAATTCAATGCAGAGCCCAAGGTCCAGAGCATGATCAAAACAGCCCAAACGCTGATTGGCGACAAAAAGGCCGAGGAAGAGGAAAGAGGCGAATTTGAGAAGATATGGAATGATGCCGACCACCCTTTCTGGAGCGATCCACAACTCATAGAATGCTTGAGACAGGTGGAGAAGGCTGATGCTTCAAAAGAAAAGATCAAGTTCTCAAATGCTGAACCTTCCACTTCTAAGGCAACACAGGGCATTGATACCACACAAAATTGGGAGGATGTAAACATAGTTATGAATGAGTACATTGACGTGCTCAGTGACAGAGAGGAGGAAAGAGATGAAGTTCAACATCTAGAGAAAGAGAGGGCGCAAGGCACTGCGCATGAGACTGTTGTTGGTACTAAGGACAAGGAACCAACACCCCCAGCACCAACACCCCCCGCACCAACACCCCACGCACCAACACCCCGCGCACCAGCAACAACGAAGAAGGCCAGAAAGTCTGCGCGTTTGAAAATTCCATCTTTCAAGCTGATAAGTTCAGAGGAGTCGGATGACGTTGAGACTGAGAAAAACGATGATGAAGAACCTTCAGTGCTCATAGGGTCAGAGGAGGTACAAGAAATTGGTGTTGCGGAAGCGATGGATGAAGAACAAGCAGTGGCTGCTGCACATAAGGACAAGGAGCTCGCTGAAGCGGAAAAGGCAAAAGAAAAGGGCAAGGGGAAACAAGTGGTGGCTGATGCTGATGTAGTTCACGGGCCAAGGCACAAGAAACTTGGGGAAAAGCTCAGAAGCCCCTACAAAAGCCGCACTGTCGACATCTTTGCCAGTAGACCAAAGGAGGCAATCGTGATGCACAACTACTGTAACCACTGCAGCATAGGAGGGTAAGATATACATACATTCTGACATATTTTATTTTATTTTATTATTATGAAAAATATTAGAGATAAAGGTTTACTACTGCATAATACTTTTGTTCCTATGCAATTGAATAGTGAGGCGCTCTTCAAACACAAGTCGTTGAAAGTCTCCGGAATGGAGTTGGCAATGGATGTGGACATCCACTACAAAGCAATTGATGCTTGGTCAACCATTCTGAACACTAATGAGGAGGTAAAAAGTAGCAACAAGCCCAGCAGAGCATTCCTGTATGTATACCAAATGGTAAGTAAAAATGGTTAAAAGTTAAAAGAATAAGCTGCATGCATATATACTATGCGGTTCAACAGTAAATAAAATGAGGTTCATCATTTTATTTAGATAGCAATAGGATTGGATTTCACACTAGGTGCATCAGTTTGCATACGAGGTTCATCAGTTTCAACAGAGAGGTTCATTCAATATAACTAAGAGGTTCATCATTTACAACTAACAGGTTCATTGAGTATAAGTAACACGTTCATCAGAAATAGAATAGGTTAGACACTTCAAAAATGCACCATTTTCATTGGTGCTGTCTTGCATGTTCATTTGGGACCTCAGCAAACAGACTGAAATATGTAGATAGCAATAGGATTGGATTTTACACTAGGTTCATCAGTTTGCATACGAGGTTCATCATATGAAAAGTGAAGTCCTATAAGTTCAACAATTTATCTGTCCACGTTGTGGCTTGAATATATAATTCTCGTATACTAACAAAAAATCGTGAAATGTTGAAACAGAATATAACCTTGAAAGATCAATTGGGCGAGTTCATGAGGAACTTCAACAACGTCGTGGCTGAGGTGCATGGACGAAAATTAAAGGACATAGACATGGTAAATTTATTGCTATTCTAAGCTTGTCTGTTTTTTGTATTTATTTTGTTCATAATTTTTTGTGAGTTAATTTCAAACGTCACTAACTAAACGGATTATTATAGTTTTTTGTACCGGTCATAATCCATAATGACCGTTACTTTCTAATTGCCATGAACATTAAGAGTAAAACCCTTCATGTGCTAGACAGTGTGCCGAACAGCGGTGATACGCAGCTCTATCAGGAAGCGATTCACAAGATTGTAAGTGTAAAATAATTGATTAAATTGTCTTGTTACTAGTGAGTGAACTCTGCCCATGCATTAGGTTCATGACTTATAACTACTAGGTTCATCATTTACAACTATCAGGTTCATTGAGTATAAGTAACAGGTTCATCAGACATCGAATACGTTATACACTTAAAAAATCCTCCAGGTTCATTGGTGTTGTATTGTAGGTTAATTAGTTTTCTCATGCAGGTTCATTGGTTTGACATGAAACCAACAGTTAAATTGTGTTGTTGACAACATTTTTTTGACTATTTGGGTTAAAATTCATTTGTTCTCTTTATTCTTGTGTGCAGGTACACATGACTGAAATATACTTCCGCCAGAATCACTTGGTCAGGAGAGCAAGCGAGATTGAATCTGCACAGCATAAGCCACAATTGATTCCTCTACCGGTCCAGTCTGACGGAGTAGAAGAACAAGACTCTGGGGTGTTTATCATGAGATACATGGAGAAGTACATGGGCGTGCCAAATGAGAAATGGGAGGATCAGATGAACAACAAGAACAAAAAAAGGGCATTGAAGAGCTGAGAATCAAATACGTGCATGCCATCATCACCTCCGAAGCTAAATGAAATACGAGAAAAGGCACTGCAGATCATAAAAGACAACCCTGAAGGGCCGTATGCATGAACATTAGATGATTGACTTTTCGTAAGAATGATAATAGGTTGATTGTATAGATTGGGTAAATATATGACTGCTGAATTGGGTACAATGATACTAACAGATAGCACTAATCACCTGTGTAATTGCCTAAATTAGGATCAAGACTTCAATATATTAGCAGGTTCATTGCTATTGTCTTGTAGGTTCATTAATTTTCTCATGCAGGTTCATTGGTGTTGACATGCAGGTTCATTAATTTTCTCATGTAGGTTCATGACTTATAACTACTTGGTTCATCATTTAAAACTAACAGGTTCATTCAGAATAAGTAATAGGTTCATCAGACATACAATAGGTTATACAATTCAAAAATCAACAAATCAACCAGGTTCATTAGTGCTGACTTGCAGGTTCATTACGTTTCAAAGGCAGGTTCATTGGTTTTGACTTGCAGGTTCATTTTAGAGATTGGGGGTTCATTTGCTATTACAAGGTTCATTAGGTTTTTCTGAGGTTCATTTTAGGTATTGGGGATTCATTTGCTTTTACAGAATTCATTAAGTTTTTCTGAGGTTCATTTTATGGGTTGGGGGTTCATTTTAGGTGTTGGGGGTTCTTAGGTTTTTCTAAGGTTCATTTTAGGTGTTGGGGGTTCATTTGCTTTTACAGGGTTCATTAGGTTTTCCTGCGGTTCATTTTAGGTGTTGGGGGTTCATTTGCTTTTACAGGGTGCATTAGGTTTTTCTGAGGTTCATTTTAGGTGTTGGGGGTTCATTTGCTTTTACAGGGTTCATTTTAGGTATTGGGGGTTCATTTTCTTTTACAGGGTGCATTAGGTTTTTCTGAGGTTCATTTTAGGAGTTGGGGGTTCATTTTAGGTGTTGGAGGTTCATTAGGTTTTTCTGAGGTTCATTTTAGGTGTTGGGGGTTCATTAGGTGTTGGTTTATCATTTAACTACTTGGTTTATCATTTAAAACTAACAGGTTCATTTAGAATAAGTAACAGGTTCATAAGACATACAATAGGTTATACACTTCAAAAATTAACAAGGTTCATTGATTGGAACTAACAGGTTCATTGGTGTTGCCTTGCAGGTTCATTAATTTATGCATGCAGGTTCATTGAGTATAAGAAACAGGTTCATCATGTATAACTAACAGGTTCATTGAGTATAAGTAGCATGTTCATCAAAGTTCTTAAAAGTTCAGCAAAAGTAAGCAAAAAAAAAAATGGAATCGAAAAATACTGAAGAACACTAAGAGTCCAGCACTTCAGTGCAAGTGCGACTATTGTGAGTGGCTAACTTGTTGCATCTGCCGCAACGCCTTTGCCATGCACGGTTCGAAGCAATAGAAATTTCTCTTCCACTCCGGATACGCGACCCGCTTCCTTTGTTTTTGGCTTGCTCTGGTGGCAGCACATTAATGACTGAAGGTACTTCAACTCCGGCATAAGACTGAAGCTGCTCCAGGTTCGACGCGCCAGAACTAGATGAAGCACCACTTCCACACAACAGAGACGCCTTTTTCTCCTTAAGCAGAACCGAAAACTGTTTCATGAGGTCCGGCTTGTCCTCCAATAGCCCCACACAGCTATAAAAGTCAGAAATCACCTCATTCACGACCGCCTCATGCTCTTCAAGGGCCGCACACTGAGTCACAACGGTGTTGTCGATAGTGAACACCGGTGTAATAGTGGCATCCATGGTCCAGCGCGCAAGGACATACCTATCCAGAATCCTATCAAACCCGAGGTTCCTGAACTCAAAAATGAGATGACAACAAGGCAGACCAATCCTTTGAAACATGCGACAGCTACAAAAAAAATCCACACCTTCAGCTGACTGCTCCACTGTGAAACTCTTGGATAAGCAATCCTTGATACCGTAGAATTTTGTACCATTGACATCAGACATGCTCACCATAAAGCATGATAGACAACATTCCATAATCTGATCCTGAACAAGTTTGAAAATCGAGAGCGTGTACACCTCAGATGCGTGCTTCTCCAATCCTAAAGGCGTCTTCAAATCTGGACGCATAGTAGAAGACTCAAAGTTCAGCTTCGCCTGCTTGTGTCTCTGCGTGTCCATGGCTATCTCAAAGTGCATCACCAACTCAACTAGGCGGTAGTATATGTCACTGAAGTGACCAAAGTAACTGTTTGCAGATTTCGAAACAGAAGTAGTTCTAAGCAGACCGCCAAATATCACATCCCTGAAGTAGGCTGGGATCCAAAAATGTCGGATTGCAAACATGTCATCAAACCACCTCCGCTTCACCAGTGGGAATTCATCAAGCAACGCATTCCACTGTGTCTCAAACTCTGAGGGTGAAAGGTCATGGGTCCACACAATGTTGTCCAGCCTAGCCCTAAATTCTGAACTAGCGGCAGTGTCGTACTTGGTCTTTGCGGGCACTTTCTTCATGATGTGCCACATACAAAGCTTGTGGCGCGAACGCGGGAAAACTTATTCAATAGCCGACTTCATGGACAGGTCTTGGTCTGTAACTATAACCTTTGGCTCGTGCACCATTGTTGCCTTGAATTTCTCCAGCAACCAAACGTATGATCCCGCATCTTCCTTGAAAATTAAACCAGCCGCAAAAGTGACACTCGACTTGTGATGGTCTAGCCCGGTGAATGGTATGAAAATCGGATTGTACCTATATGAAACAGATGTACACAAAGCCAACTATGAATAAGAAAAAGGGATAAAAACACTCAAATAAGTGTCTAATAAAAAGAGCAATCAAATCAGGATACATAAGTACACAATGAGGTTGATTAGAATGAATACACAATGAGGTTCATGCAATATAACTAAGAGGTTCATCATTTACAACTAACAGGTTCATTGAGTATAAGTAACAAGTTCATCAAAAATAGAATAGGTTAGACACTTCAAAAATGGACCAAGATCATTGGTGTGTCTTGCAGGTTCATTTGGGACCTCAGCAAACAGATTGGAATATGTAGATAGCAATAGGATTGGATTCCACACTAGGTTCATCAGTTTGCATACGAGGTTCATCAGTTTAAACAGAGAGGTTCATTCAATATAACTAAGAGGTTCATCATTTACAACTAACAGGTTCAATGAGTATAAGTAACAGGTTCATCAAAAATAGAATAGGTTAGACACTTCAAAAATGGACCAGGTTCATTGGTGCTGTCTTGCAGGTTCATTTGGGACCTCAGCGAACAGACTGGAATATGTAGATAGCAATGGGGTTGGATTTCACACTAGGTTCATCAGTTTGCATACGAGGTTCATCAGTTTCAACAGAGAGGTTCATTCAATATAACTAAGAGGTTCATCATTTACAACTAACAAGTTCATTGAGTATAAGTAACAGGTTCATCAGAAATAGAATAGGTTAGACACTTCAAAAATGGACCAGGTTCATTGGTGCTGTCTTGCACGTTCATTTGGGACCTCAGCGAACAGACTGGAATATGTAGATATCAATGGGGTTGGATTGCACACTAGGTTCATCAGTTTGCATACGAGGTTCATCAGTTTCAACAGAGAGGTTCATTCAATATAACTAAGAGGTTCATCATTTACAACTTACAGGTTCATTGAGTATAAGTGACAGGTTCATCAGAAATAGAATAGGTTAGACACTTCAAAAATGGACCAGGTTCATTGGTGCTGCCTTATAGGTTCATTTGGGACCTCAGCAAACAGACTGGAATATGTAGATAGCAATAGGATTGGATTTCACACTAGGTTTATCAGTTTGTATACAAGGTTCATCAGTTTCAACAGACAGGTTCATTCAATATAACTAAGAGGTTCATCCAATGAACTTAACATTAAAAGAACGAAAAACATTAAATTGAAGGCTGGTTGCACTGTAAAATAGAACAGGAACAATGCAATGAAGAATGATAGAAAATAACCTGTTGGTACGGTACGTAGCATCAAACGATACAACGTCGCTGAAGAGAGAGAAGTTCTTGCGAGACATAGGATCAGCCCAAAATAAACGTGTCAAACGATCACAAGAATCCACGTCATACTCAAAGAAGAACACAGGGCATAGTTATTTTTTGTTGAACATACGGTTTGTGATACCCCGTATTTTTGTAAGGTTATTTTGGGAATTATGGAATTTTCCCGAGTACCCGTTGTGTACGTCGGATTTAATTCAAGTAGCTTGAGACATTCTGTAATGTGCTCTATATCTGTAATATTTTTCTCAGTGAAATAATATACAGACAAGGTGCCTTGAATTTTAAATTGTCGTTCGCGTACGATAATTTTTATCCCGGATTATCGCCAAGCCCGTTCAAAGCCGAATGGGCGGGAAAAGGGGGAAACGGCGACCGCCCTTCAGAAACGGCGACCGCCGTGGTTGGGCCCGAGAAGTCAACGTGTCAGCTTCTAGCTGGCCGCGACAGGCCTAGCGACGGCGACCACCGCATTTACGGCGACCGTCGCGTGCCCGCCGCAGGCAAAATTACGGCGACCGCCGTGATTGTCCAGTGGGCATTGCCCGCCGGTCGCCGGCGTCGTTCGAGGTGCGCCGTTGCGTCGTTTGCCGCGTCTAAGGGTTTGCAGATCACTCCTTGGGGTTTGCCTATAAATAGACGAGCTTGGGCATGGGTTTTGGGTCATCTACAACCCCGAATCGCTGCCAAAACTCTCCCTCAAAGTGAGTTGTGTTTTTGTCGGTTTTCTTGTGCTCGCCGGAGGTGTCGTGGTGTGTTTCCAGAGTGCCTTTGTGAAGCTTTTGGTTAGCCTTGGAGGTTAGAAGCCAAAGCAAGTCGAAGGAGGCCGAACCGCTCGTGTTTTGGGGTGAGTTTTCTCTCATTTCAGTCGGCCGTGTTCTTCACGGCGACCGCCGTGATGAATACGGCGACCGCCGCCAAGAACGGCGACCGCCGCCAGTGCCCAGAATGCCTTCGTGGCTTTGGCTTGGTCGGTTGTCGTCGCGGCGTCTTTCCTTTCATGTTCTTTCGCCGTGTTCAGATTCGTACTGTTTATGTCGGATCTAACTTAGGGTTCCTTTTATGGGTCGACTCGAAGGTTGTTGTGCTGTCGGAACTATACCGTGTCGAGCCCGGAATCCAGTGACGTCTTTAGACTATTCTGCGGAGTAAGGCAAGTGACGGTTCGCTCTTGCTCATTCGTTCCATATTTACATTAATTATCAGTAGTTTATCTGAGTAATTAATTTGGAATGAATATTCTGTTTGTCTAGAAACGGTTTTGATAAACTGTTTTGAAAATCATATAATAGGTTGTATATCTGTTAGAACAACGCTATTATCTGTGATCGCCTTTCGGGCCTTTATGTGGATTTATCCTATAAATGTTGTGGTGTTGTAACTGTTTAGTTAGCACTGTTAGATAGGAACGTTACTCGGACTCTGTCCAGTCGTTTCTTTATAATCTGGTATCGGGATGGCTCGTCCCCATCTGGTACTATTCTATGATCATGATCGGTCTCTTACACATGTGTGTAAAGACAGGACACTTAGCTGGTGTCACAAACCTTTCGGTATACGTCACTCTCGACGAAACGTATACTAAGATGTGTCGTCCCATTGGTGGGGTACACATGTAAAAGTCTATAATGTGATGTGTGTTTTTGAAACATAAATCAGATAAGTGCTACCTTGACGCACATAATTAATACACCTTGGGCGAGTAGTGCAGCTAAGTTCAGTGCAGCTAGGAAAACTCGTCTTGACTTGAATGTAGTACGTTCTCTTTCCAATCTAGATTCGTTGTAGGCGATGAGGTTGGTCGTGAACTGAAGCATCTCAGTCAGTTTTAAATCATTGTTGTATGATTCTGTAATATTCCAGATTTGTCAGTCTTCCTTAAAGACTCATTTCAGTTGGAGTCTTCTTTCGAGTCGATTTCTGTGAAGATTCAGTCTTCCAGAATCTTCTCTTATGCATACCTCTTGTTTATTCCAGTAGGAGTATGGTGGTTGACAAGCGTACTCGATTATTATTCGAGGGACGAAGAGTCTAACCTAATACAACTGCTTCGAACCAGTCTGCTTTTTACCCTTGCTAGTCTATTCATTTAGACTAACCAACCAATATTTTCCCTTGCATGGTTGGCTGGTGTCATCCGTTCGATTCGGCACATCAGTTAAGAAGTAGCTCAGAAGATTAGAAGGACTATGGAGTCGGCGGTGGTTTTTGAATATTTTAATTATTCTTTAATCAGGTTATGATCCTTTGGACAATAACTCCGTTTGTAATGTACTTACTTAGTCTTCCGCTGTGTTTGGTTTAAACTATGTTTTGACCTATTCGGGATTGGGTTGTAATCCCGTAACTCTTGTTTCCTTGACAATGTTATGTTTTGGAATTTAATGCTTGATCATTGTGTATCAATTGCATTTCATAAATTGTGTTTAATTGGTAAAGCCTTGGGTGATCTCGGTAAGGAACACTGGGGTCACTGGCGGTAATACATTTCCAAAAGGGTTAAGTTTTGGGGGTGTTACAGTTGTGGTATCAGAGCCAAAGGTTTTAAAATGGGTTTGGAATTTTTATAAACCATTTATTCATTTTCAAAATGCTTTAAAAGGGCTCTGAATTTTAATTCTGAAAAGAATTTAAAAACACCGTTCATAGTCGCGTCTTCTTTATAGTCTGATATAGTAAGCTTGCTTCTATGTCTAGAAAGACTAATTCCTTCCTTATTGTTCGATAGGATGGGTGTCTGCTTTTCTATTGGTAGGGGGTCGGAAGACGCCAAGTCGGATCAGCCGAGGCTAGATTTTCCGTTACCTCAGCGATGTTTCGAGGTTGGAGGCCCGAGTAGCCCACCCGAAGACGTCAAGCACGTTCTCCCCGAGTCGGTTGTCCTTGTAGCCAGGAATGCTATGGTCCCTAGACCTGCACCTGTGCCGCCACCAAGGGTGGAGGGAGTACAGGAATGGGAGCAGGAAGACGAGTTGTCAAGGTATGAACAAGGGGTTTACCAAGACGACTTTCTGCTGGGACCAATTCCCGAGGAGATCGAGTACGAGGAGGAGGAAGAGGAGATGCTTGAGCAAGATCCTGTCGAGGACGAGGATATGATCGAGGATGATTCCGAGGATGAGGATCCCATCGAGGATGATCCCGAGGATGAGGATCCCATCGAGGATGATCCCGAGGATGAGGATCCCATAGAGGATGATCCAGAAGAGGATCCAGAGTTGGACCTTGGAGGGTAGAATCAGGAGCCCGGTACAGGATTGTCACCAGTGCCAGAATATGCACCCATGTCAGAAGTTGATTGGGAGGCACTGTATACTGAGTACGGTATTGGAGAAGTGACATGGAATCTCAGCCTATCCCTACTCCAAGAAGATGGAGGTCGGAATCCGAGCTACAGGAGATTCTCCGCCAGAGCGAGGTAATCTCCGCAGAACAGCAGTGTCAGAGGGATGAGTTGACCGCCAGTACTCAAAGGAGGGCTGGAATAGGAGGACCAGTCATGGACGACCCATACTTTACCATGACTGAGCTAGGACTATGTGCTTCAGGGTCAAGCAGGGTGCGAAACCCATCGCCAGAGCTCGATGGTGAGCCTAGCCCGAAGAGACCATGCACGAGTAGCCAGTCGTATGGGAGACATTTTGGAACGCCTTGAGGAGGAGTGGCGTTGCCTATCGTAATAGTTTCGTTTCTTAGTATTCCAAGTTGTACTTTGTGTAATATTTCAGTATTGCGGCAAGTACTCTGAGAAACACTTATATCTTCGAGCAGCATTGTCCTAGCGCTCGAATGATAAACTTATGTGTAACTTGTGTAAGAATTCGAAGGTTCATCTATAAAATACCAAGTTGATCTATTCTGAGTAATTTATTTACGTTGGTATATTGCATAAGTATATTGCATAATATTAATGTATTGAATGCTTGGAATTTGATCGGTAAATAGATGGTGAACCCAAGAAGCACGAGGAATTCGACTCGAGCCGGTGCTGGGACTAGCCAAAACCCCAGACCAGCAGGAAGAGGTGTTCAGGATGAACACGTGTCTGAGTCTCGCGTCCAGCAGAGGCGTGAAGGTCAGGATCAGACCCAGGCGCCGACGCTGTTTGACGCTGCAGCTGTTGAGGCAATCCGTGGGATCGTGATGCAGGCTATTACAGATGTCTTGAGACCAAGTGCGCCTCAAGCATAAGAAGTGCCTATTCATGCAGCGGTTCCTGATGTTGTGGAACCCAGAAACCCTGTGATTCAGGAGACTGCCGTTAGGACGAGGGACAGCTATGGTCGCGCTCTTAAGACCATTACTTCCATGAGACCCGACTGCTATAACGGGAAAGGGGAGCCAGTGGCAGTGACTCATTGGTTCTCCCATATGGAGAGGTTGTTCAGGAACGTGGAGTGTACGGAGGCCGAGAAGGTCCATATCGCTTCTCTTCAGCTGAAGGAGGAGGCTAGCGAGTGGTGGGAGAGCACTGGTTTGGCCGAGAGCCCAGTGTTGACTTGGTCGATGTTCAAGACCAAGATGGTTGATCGCTTTTTCTCTCGTGCTATGAGAGAGGAGAAGCATAAAGAGTTCTTGTACCCTCAGACTGATGGTCTGAAAGTGACCGAGTTGGCATCTAAGTTCAACCATCTTCTACAGTACGCCACTACCGAGATCACCAGCGAGGCTCAAAAGATCTGGTACTTCCATGAGTGGATGAACCCGGATATCAAGCCATTAATGGTGCACCACACATGCTCTACCTTGGAGCAGTATGTGGATTGTGCCTATAAGCTGGAGGTAACTCTCGAGGAGTCGACCAAGAGGCGCAACCGACAGAAGTCGATGCAGAATCAGAACCAGGGAGGTGGTTTTAAGCGCCCTGCGCCACCGTCTAACTTTGCCAAATTCGGCAGAGCTAAGACGGAGATGACGCAAGGAGGATCGACTCAGCAGTCAGGGCAGACCAGGAGTACAGTTCAGTGTTATAACTGCGGTACTGCTGGGCACAAGAGCACTGAGTGTCGAAAGGAGATGAGGCCATGCTTTGGGTGTGGACGTGATGGTCATCTGCAAAAGTTCTGCAAGCAGGGGAAGCAGAAGGGAGTAGAGTCGCAGCAAGGGTCAGTTCATCAGAGCAACCGACCTAGGTTTAAGCCTGCCGAGACTCCTAGCCCTTCAGTGCAGACGACTGCTCAGAATAGGGGAAAGGCCCCAGCTGTTTCTGGAAGTCAGGGACAACGCTTGTACGAGATGCGTGAGGCAGATGGACCCAACACTCCGATTGCTCAAGGTACTCTATACCTTCACTCTACTTCAGTGTGCATTCTGTTTGATTCTGGTGCTACGCATTCCTTTATTTCGGATAGCTGCGTTAGCAAGTTAGACTTAGTGTGCAACGATTCGTGCGACCCTTTCGTCGTTAATCTTCCTAATGGAGAACGTTTGGTGGGAACCAAGCATTTGTCCGACTTTCCGATTACCATTCAGGGTAAGGAATTCGAGGCAGATTTAATCTGCATAGCCATGGCTCCATACGACATTATTCTCGGTATGGATTGGCTGACGCGTCACAAGGCAGTGATCGACTTCAGTTCAAGAACGGTGACGGTGTCATCCGGGGGCCAATTCGTGTGCAAGTTCAAAGGTCGAAATGACGCTGATAACGGCAAGCTGATCAATGCGATGGCTGCGTTTAAGCTACTACGACAAGGATGTGTCGGGTACCTTTGCTACTTGGATTCACCTGAGAAGGATGAACCTGAGGTTCTTGATATTCCTATAGTTAGGGAATTTTCGGATGTCTTTCCAGAAGAAATTCCAGGATTACCCCCAAATTGTGACGTAGAGTTTTCAATTGATCTCGAGCCTGGTACGGCGCCGATTTCCAAATCCCCGTATCGGATGGCTCCAGCTGAGATGCAAGAGTTGAAGAATCAACTTGAAGATCTTCTTGACAAAGGTTATGTCAGGCCGAGTGCATCGCCGTGGGGTGCTCCGGTACTATTCGTCAAAAAGAAGGACGGATCGTTCCGACTTTGTATCGACTACCGGGAGTTGAATAAGGTGACGATCAAGAACAAGTATCCTTTGCCTAGGATTGATGACTTGTTGGACCAATTGCAGGGAGCAAAGGTTTTCTCCAAGATCGACTTAAGATCTGGATATCATCAACTCAGGATTCGGGAGCAGGACATTCCTAGAACTGTGTTTAGGACCAGATATGGTCATTACGAGTTCGTAGTGATGCCTTTTGGGCTTACAAATGCTCCAGCTGTCTTTATGGATTTGATGAACCGATGTTTTCACCAATACTTGGATAAGTTTGTGGTGGTTTTCATCGACGACATCTTGATCTACTCTCCGAATGAAGAAGTCCACGAGGAACATCTACGGATTTCCTTGTCGATCCTTAGACAACATCAGCTTTATGCTAAACTGTCTAAGTGTGAATTCTGGATAAAGGAAGTGGCTTTCTTAGGCCACGTGATCAATAAAAATGGGGTTATGGTTGATCCCCAAAAGATTGAAGCGGTGGCCAAATGGACACAGTCCCAGAATGTGAAGGAGGTGCGCAGTTTTCTTGGACTTGCCGGGTATTATAGAAGGTTTATAGAAGGATTTTCAAAGATCGCTCTACCTATGACCAATCTACTCCGCAAGGTCCACAAGAAGTTTGTCTGGAATGACAAGTGCGAGGTCAGTTTCCAAGAGTTGAAGCGACAGTTGACCTCGGCACCCGTGTTAGCACTCCCAGAGGGGAATGACGATTATGTGGTCTATAGTGATGCTTCCAAGTGTGGTCTTGGTTGTGTTTTGATGCAAAGGGGCAGAGTCATTGCTTACGCATCTAGACAACTCAAGACTTACGAAGAAAACTATCCGACCCATGATCTTGAGTTAGCAGCGGTTGTCTTTGTGCTGAAGATTTGGAGGCATTACCTCTATGGTATAAGATGCCAAGTCTTCACTGACCACAAAAGTCTCAAGTATATATTTACTCAGAAGGAGTTAAATATGAGACAACGCCGCTGGCTAGAGTTGCTCAAGGACTACGACATGGAGTTGTTGTATCATCCGGGCAAGGCTAATGTAGTAGCTGATGCACTAAGCCGAAAGACAACGCACGAGACTGTAGTTGCTCTACTTACTGTTCAAACCAAGCTAAACCAAGAGTCATGCGACATCGAAGTCTTGTATGACCAGCGTATAGGGTACCTGAGTATGATGGAGATTCAGGCTACACTACTGGATCAAATCAAAGAAAAGCAAGTCGATGACATCATCTTGGTAAAGTTAAGCAGTGAAGTGATGGATGGGAAAGCTCCCAGTTTTGTGGTTCAGGATGATGGATCACTTTGGTTTCAGGATCGGATCTGTGTGCCTGACACAGAAGGTCTTCGTCAGTTGGTGATGAGAGAAGCTCATTCATCTGCTTATTCTGTGCATCCTGGCTCTAGCAAGATGTACAAGGATCTCAGGAAGAAGTTTTGGTGGCCAAACATGAAGTGGGATGTAGCAGACTTTGTGGCAAAGTGCTTAACTTGCCAAAAAGTCAAGATCGAACACCGCAGACCAGGTGGTGAGATGCTACCTCTCCCCGTGCCAGAATGGAAATGGGAGGACATTTCCATGGACTTCGTCACTGGGCTACCCAAGACTCGAAGTCAGAGAGATGCTATCTGGGTAATTGTGGATAGGCTTACGAAGAGTGCTCATTTCATAGCCATCAAGACCACATGGGAAACCCAGAAGCTAGCCGAAGTTTACCAGAAGGAGATTGTCCGCTTACATGGCATTCCTAAGACCATTGTATCGGACCGAGATGGCCGTTTCATGTCAAGATTTTGGAAGGAACTTCATAAGGCTATGGAAACCGAGTTGAGGTTCAGTACAGCGTTTCATCCTCAGACAGATGGCCAGTCTGAAAGGACCATCCAGACTCTGGAGGATATGCTTAGAGCTTGTGTGCTCGATCGTCCGACTAGCTGGGAGGACAGCTTAAGTCTGATTGAGTTCACGTACAACAATAGCTGGCATGCTACAATCAAGATGGCTCCGTTTGAAGCGTTGTATGGTCGCAGATGCAGATCTCCGATTTGTTGGGACGATAATGCCGACAAAATTCTGCTTGGACCAGAGTTGGTCGAAAGGACGGCTTCAGACATTGCTTTGATCAGACAAAGAATGTTGACCGCTCAGAGTCGACAGAAGTCCTACGTAGATCGGAAGCACAGGACTGTCGAGTTCGAGGTCGGTGACAAAGTTTTTGTCAAGGTATCGCCATCCAAAGGAGTTTTCAGATTTGGTAAGCGTGGGAAGCTTAACCCTCGCTACGTGGGACCATTCAAGATTTTGGATAGAGTGGGATCTCTAGCGTACCGTTTGGCATTGCCACCATCGGCTCACCCGGTGCATAACGTGTTCCACGTGTCTTTACTCAGAAAGTATGTGCCAGATGAGTCTCATGTGCTTAGTTATGAGGACATTGAGATTCAAGCTAATGGTACTTATGAAGAGTTGCCCGTGCGCATTTTGGAGCATCAGGAGAAGCAATTGCGCAACAAGATCGTGCCGTTGGTACGAGTGTTGTGGTCCAAGTCAGGGACCGAAGAAGTTACTTGGGAGATGTGGGAAACCGAGTCAGATATGCTCAGGCGTTTTCCCGAGTTATTCTCGACCTAAGTTTCGGGGTCGAAACTTCTTGTAAGGGGGAGGAGATGTGATACCCCGTATTTTTGTAAGGTTATTTTGGGAATTATGGAATTTTCCCGAGTACCCGTTGTATACGTCGGATTTAATTCAGGTAGCTTGAGACATTCTGTAATGTGCTCTATATCTGTAATATTTTTCTCAGTGAAATAATATACAGACAAGGTGCCTTGAATTTTAAATTGTCGTTCGCGTACAATAATTTTTATCCCGGTTTATCGTCAAGCCCGTTCAAAGCCGAATGGGCGGGAAAAGGGGGAAACGGCGACCGCCGTGGTTGGGCCCGAGAAGTCAACATGTCAGCTTCTAGCTAGCCGCGACAGGCCTAGCGACGGCGACCTCCGCATTTACGGCGACCGCCGCGTGCCCACCGCAGGCAAAATTACGGCGACCGCCGTGATTGTCCAGTGGGCATTGCCCGCCGGTCGCCGGCGTCGTTTGAGGCGCGCCGTTGCGTCGTTTGCCGCGTCTGAGGGTTTGCAGATCACTCCTTGGGGTTTGCCTATAAATAGACGAGCTTGGGCATGGGTTTTGGGTCATCTACAACCCCGAATCGCTTCCAAAACTCTCCCTCAAAGTGAGTTGTGTTTTCGTCGGTTTTCTTGTGCTCGCCGGAGGTGTCGTGGTGTGTTTCCAGAGTGCCTTTGTGAAGCTTTTGGTTAGCCTTGGAGGTTAGAAGCCAAAGCAAGTCGAAGGAGGCCGAACCGCTCGTGTTTTGGGGTGAGTTTTCTCTCGTTTCAGTCGGCCGTGTTCTTCACGGCGACCGCCGTGATGAATACGGCGACCGCCGCCAAGAACGGCGACCGCCGCCAGTGCCCAGAATGCCTTCGTGGCTTTGGCTTGGTCGGTTGTCGTCGTGGCGTCGTTCCTTTCGTGTTCTTTCGCCGTGTTCAGATTCGTACTGTTTATGTCGGATCTAACTTAGGGTTCCTTTTATGGGTCGACTCGAAGGTTGTTGTGCTGTCGGAACTATACCGTGTCGAGCCCGGAATCCAGTGACGTCTTTAGACTATTCTGCGGAGTAAGGCAAGTGGCGGTTTGCTCTTGCTCATTCGTTTCATATTTACATTAATTATCAGTAGTTTATCTGAGTAATTAATTTGGAATGAATATTCTGTTTGTCTGGAAACGGTTTTGATAAACTGTTTTGAAAATCATATAATAGGTTGTATATCTGTTAGAACAACGCTATTATCTGTGATCGCCTTTCGGGCCTTTATGTGGATTTATCCTGTAAATGTTGTGGTGCTGTAACTGTTTAGTTAGCACTGTTAGATAGGAACGTTACTCGGACTCTGTCCAGTCGTTTCTTTATAATCTGGTATCGGGATGGCTCGTCCCCATCTGGTACTATTCTATGATCATGATCGGTCTCTTACACATGTGTGTAGAGACAGGACACTTAGCTGGTGTCACAAACCTTTCGATATACGTCATTCTCGACGAAACGTATACTAAGATGTGTCGTCCCATTGGTGGGGTACACATGTAAAAGTCTATAACGTGATGTGTGTTTTTGAAACATAAATCAGATAAGTGCTACCTTGACGCACATAATTAATACACCTTGGGCGAGTAGTGCTGCTAAGTTCAGTGCAACTAGGAAAACTCGTCTTGACTTGAATGTAGTACGTTCTCTTTCCAATCTGGATTCGCTATAGGCGATGAGGTTGGTCGTGAACCGAAGCATCTCAGTCAGTTTTAAATCATTGTTGTATGATTCTGTAATATTCCAGATTTGTCATTCTTCCTTAAAGACTCATTTCAGTTGGAGTCTTCTTTCGAGTCGATTTCTGTGAAGATTCAGTCTTCCAGAATCTTCTCTTGTGCATACCTCTTGTTTATTCCAGTAGGAGTATGGTGGTTGACAAGCGTACTCGATTATTATTCGAGGGACGAAGAGTCTAACCTAATACAACTGCTTCGAACCAGTCTGCTTTTTACCCTTGCTAGTCTATTCATTTAGACTAACCAACCAATATTTTCCCTTGCATGGTTGGCTGGTGTCATCCGTTCGATTCGGCACATCAGTTAAGAAGTAGCTCAGAAGATTAGAAGGACTATGAAGTCGGCGGTGGTTTTTGAATGTTTTAATTATTCTTTAATCAGGTTATGATCATTTGGACAATAACTCCGTTTGTAATGTACTTACTTAGTCTTCCGCTGTGTTTGGTTTAAAGTATGTTTTGACCTATTCGGGATTGGGCCGTAACTCTTGTTTCCTTGACAATGTTATGTTTTGGAATTTAATGCTTGATCATTGTGTATCAATTGCATTTCATAAATTGTGTTTAATTGGTAAGGCTTGGGTGATATCGGTAAGGAACACTGGGGTCACTTGTGGTAATACCTTTCCAAAAGGGTTAAGTTTTGGGGGTGTTACACGGTTGATCGTCATCTGAGCATCGGAACCACCTATGTAAGCCAACATATCTCGCCGGTAGTTCTTGAAGTCAACAGCTGATGCACCAACTTTGGAGTAGCCGCCCACGAGTTCCTTGAATATCCTATGAGACCTCACTGGACCGATGTGGGCTTTCTCACAATCCATCACAAACTTTTTATGTCCAAAGTCCAGCTTCCTCATAGACTTCATAAATTGTTTATCCTTACCAACAACCATTTCATGAGTGTGGCGATCTTCAAACGCTGTTACTTTGTAGCCCTGGTTGCCCGCAAAAGTGAGGGTGAGTTTCGCCTTACAACCAACTCTGTTTGAAGGACGTCGGCGCATGCGCTTTGAGTTGTTCTGGCCAGTTTTAAAACCCTGTCTGGTGCAATGCAAGTACTTTAGTGCAACCACATCGCCTGCCATGCGTGATCCGCCGAGCCTCACAACAAAGCCACATTCCAGTGCATATGCCTTGTAAAAATCAATCGCTTCCCCCAATGACCCGAACAGCATACCAACAACTGGTTTCAGAGAATCAACACAGATTGGAATGTGGTACACCGATCCACCTTGAGATAATCGCGTAACGGATAAATCCGACGACATCTCAGTGTCCGAATCACTTGGATATGAACTAGGAGAACTCTGATCCAGGGATACACTACCACTAGCACCATCAGAACCACTACCAGGCACTGCAAACATAAATAACATCCAGGTTCATTTCTATAAGGCATAGGTTCAAAACAATCGCCCATAGAAAGGATGGAAAATCTAATGATGAAAATGTTAATACGAATCTGCCAAACAACATCCACATTAGAAACGCCGGATAACAACCAAATTGAAAAGAATCATACTCAGATTACTAGCAATCGGAGAACATAAGTAGACACAGCAAGAAATTCTGGAACCCTAAAACAAAACGAAACAAATTGACTTACCAGAATCCATAGAAACGTCTATGCCAGTCAATCCAATAGCAATGGAAGATTGAAGGAGGCGAAATCGATGAAGAACATGAACTGCAACGAGCGAGAAGCAACAACTCCTCCAATGGCGATTCCGACGACAACGAATACGGAAATAGATACCAAATCGATCGAGATCAGAGACGCGAAGAACGACGGCTACAGATATACAATATCGTTAATACATCGAAAGAGACGAGATCCATGAAGAACATGAACTGAAATCATCAATAACGAACATTTACCTCCAATGGCGATTGCGAGAAACAGAGCGAATCGAGAGAGAGGCAAGGAGAGACGGCTACAGTGAATGCGTGGAAAATGACCAAAATGCCCCTCCGTGTGTTAAATGAAGGATCACTACCAATCGTCAGATGGAGACACGTGTAAGAAGATCTGGAGTGCGCACGGATTACTTTAAATCCGGTGCTCATTTGATCCTCTCTCTATATTGTTGTAATGGAACGTACATTGATTTCATATTTAGAAAAAATATAGAAAAAAGTTATAGTTAACTTATATTTAATTAGTGATAGCTTAAGTTAATATTGTAGTTAATTGAACAATACTTTTAAAATAATTAGATATATCATAATTTTTATATTTGATTGTTTAACATTAATAGTGAAATTACAATTTCACACAACTATATTTTTATTAGAAAAAAATCAATGCATGTGTCTTGTATCCACTTTTATTAAAATTTGAATGTTCATATATCATATATTAATTCAAATTTATAGCATTTGATTTTCATTTTTTGTATTATTACATGATAATTGATATAACTTTTAAGTGAATTAATAAAGAAAAGTATTACATTATAAGTATATATGATGCGGGGATTAGCCGCGAGTGGCCCGATCTAGACGCCAAGGACTCGATTGAAGGTGGAGATAGAAAAGAGACAACAAGAACACCAAGAACAACAAGAACAAGTTAGCAAATGATAGGAAACAAAGAAATAAACAAGGATATAGGAATAACCGAAAGATGCAATGGAGAGACCCTTGGCAAACAATGTCGCCAATAACCAACCCAATGTGCACAAACGACCTTTCCTTCTACAATCTCCCACAACGATGGACGTGTCCAAAGAGCAAGAGAAGCAGGCGAGTGAAGCCTTGGAGCACCAAGATCATAGACGAAATTGACACAACGCAAGAGCAACCTAGCAAGTTCGAATCAACCATGGAGAACACTCTCCCATGAGAGCTCTCAAGCTCATGTGCTCAAAGCAACATTTTCATATCATCAAAAGTTCTACAAAATGAAGACAAGTTTGCCTTAAATACTATCTAAAGTCAAGGCCAAAACAAACCCTCAAAGGGCCCACACAAAGGCACAAAAAGTAGTCTTAAGATACACCTAAAATAAGGCAAGAAGGAAGGGGTTCGGATGGGCCCACAAGCAAGACCATCCCAGCCAAGGCTCGTCCAAAACAGCCAACAACTCGGTCTGGCACTCGGCCGAGTTGTAGGCCGAGTCAGGAGCGGTGGTCCTTGCTTCTTGTCGCCTTCGTCTTTCGCGGAGACAGTTTCTGACCTAACTTCCGAAGGTTCGTTCTCTCTCGTCCTTGATCGGAATGGAGTGATTCCAACGCCCAGAGATAGATCTTGAAGTCTAGTTTCACTCCTAAACATTTGAGAGTGATTGGAGTTGGGAATCAGAAGATATGGCACTTTTACTGAGGGGTCGCTGAAAGTTCCGGGAAGGAATTCAACGAAATGATTGTTGTGGGTGTTGGTGGTCTTCGTTCCCCCGCGCTTTGCTTGAAAGGTCACCAAGGTCCGTAGAATGGGCTTGGTGAAGTCCTCGACGAGGGTGGGCTCCCTTGAGACGTGAAGGCTAACCAAGTTCTCGAGTTCCTCGTGCATATGCTTGGCTCGAACCCTTTGTGAGTGGACCATCTCCTTCCTCAATGGCTTGGCTCGAACCCTTGTGAGGGAACCACCTTTCTTTGTGTGCAGCTTGGGTGAAGCCTCGGATGCTCCCGCATCATTCTCCCCTTCTTGGAAAGGATTCGTCCTCGAATCAAGCATGTCCATGTCTTCGTCTTCCTTCCGCAAAGGGTGAACCAATTCAGCCACATGTGGGACGTCTTGATCTCCTGGTTCAAAGGGCACTTCGCCGGACTCCAACTTTGAGTAGCTCACACACTTCACTTCTTGGCCTGAAATCAAAACACTAGAGACTCCATACAACTCCACAACTTGGTCAATAAAAGGGTTAGTCACATAAGATGCATTATGAAGTCTAGGGTATGCAATGAATTCATCTTTCTTAGAGGGCTTAGTCATAACAACAATGGCAAAATAAGGTCCTCTATCATGTGCACACAATTGTAAGAATTTAAGCATAAATCTTCCAATGACTACATGATATCCAAGCATGCATGCAAATAATATTCCACTCTTTTTCCTAGTTCTATGTTCAAGCTTAGGAGTGCAACTAACAACATAACACACTTGCATGGACATAAGGATCAATATATGAACAAGATGCATTCCACAAGACATGCATTGTGCTAAAGAGCTTTGATGCATGCATGAGTACCTAGTTCTACAATCAAAAACAGATTTAAGCACATAAGATTCTCTTCCCCTAGGAAACAATTCATATTCAAGCAAAGGGAAAGGAATACGAAAAGTAGAGACAAGTGATACTTCCCTTAGATGTGTCTTCTCCTTTTCAAGACAAGAATGCGTTCCCTTGACATGCTTAACATCCATGGCATGGACCTCTTCTTGGAGTGAGAATGGTAAGTACGAGGGAACCATAAGTATTGCATCCATCCAAGGAGTAGCCAAAGAGTTTGGAGAGCTACGCGCAATAGTGGGTCGATGCTTGATCCTTGTAGGTGAAGGAGATGTTTCTATAACGTCCTTTTGTTTTTCCTTTGGCTCAACCTCCTCTCCTTTGGCCATTGGTTCAATAGCAAGAACCTCCTCCTTTCTTCTTGGCTTGAATTCCTCAAGCATAGCTTGAATACATGTGATATCTCTAGCTCCGGGAAAAGGGTTAGGAGTACTTCCTTTGGAGGCATTAGGAGCGTTGGTTGGGGGATCTAGGCTCGGCGGGGAGGGGCTTGGCTTAGCACTCCTCCTTGGCTTCCCTTGCTCCATATGAGGATGATAGCCTCGGTTTTGGCTACCACTTGAACTTCTTCCTCCTTGGTTCCTATCCTTAGTTTGTCTCTCAACTTTGATGGTTAAGGGCAACAATCGTGTGTGGTGTTGAGGCACAAAGCGAGCTCTCATCAAGGCCTTCATTTGATTCCAAGTTGTCACGGGTGCATCTAAGGTTCTTTTCCTTTCTTTCTCAAGATTATCCCACCATGTTAGTGCATAACCATTGAATTCAAGGGTGGAGAGTTGTACCTTTTTATGCTCGGAAAAGTTGTGATAACTCCATATTTGTTCAATCTTGGCCTCCCATTCCATGTAGACATATGAATCACATTGGCCTTCAAAAGATGGAATCTTCACCTTGATCTTGTCTACTCCATTTTGCTCTTGCTCTCGGCCTCTCCTTGCTTGGTAGCCTCGATGGGGCACTTGCTCCCATTCTTCATCTTCTAACTCCTCTTCATAGACATGCATTGGCTCCTCTTGATAGGCACGCCTTGGCTCCCTTAGAGATTCCTGAAATCCATTTAAAGGGTTAAGAGCATAATATTTATCTCTACGCCGAGGGAAGTTGGTGGCTATGGGCACTCGGCGCGTCTCTTAGGGCACGGCTGCGGGCTGCAGGCTTGGGCACTCTTTCTCCAATGCTACCATCCGATTGGACAAGATAGCAATGTTGTCCGACATGGCCTTGAGCATGTTGAACAACTCGGGTGCCATTGGTTTGGACCCTCCATGTGGTGGACTTCCTTTATAAGACATAATCAACAAACTCCAAGAAACATTTTAGGGTTAGTGAAAACAAAACAATCCTCACAAGTGTTTGATCACTCGTGTGTTTGATCACTCACTCTCTTGTTGATGTCGATGCAAGCTTTTGGAATGTAAAATTGCCTTGAGAAGGACAAAAACTTCATATAAGACTTGGTGATCTTAGACAACACTTAACCAATAAAGACAAGCTCTTGGACTTAAAATGATAGGCTCAAGAAGACACACACAACAAGACAACAAGAAGGAAGACACAACAAAGACTCCACAAGGAATTGTGTTTAGGAAATTCAACAATGCAATGTCACACCTAGCTTGTTTTTACCAATGCTCATGAACTCATAAACAAGTTGCCAAAGGATTAAATTGGATGGTGAGATGGGAAGGCAATCAAGCTTTGAGGTTCAAGGCAAACTTCGGATGATCAAATCACTTGCAATGGAGCTTAGATCACTTGATGATAGCAACACAATATCAAGAACAACAATGTCTTCAAGCATGAACAAGAACTAAAACAAGAACAAGCCTTCTTTTTTTTTTCTTTTTTTTTTTGGCTTTTGTATTTCTTTTCTTTTCTTTTTCTAATATTCTATTTTTTTTGATGGAAAAACGTGCACAACTAAACTAGTACAATAAAAATATAATATGACTTGCTTCCTATTTGACTTTTGAAGCAAAAAGATGATATGGAGCAAAAGTCACAATTCTTGCCTCTTTTCTTGGTGTCACACGTACACATGCATATATAAGGGGTAGGAATAGTGTTTGGCTGCCCACTTTTTGACTTTCAAAGCAAACTAGGAGATAGGACCAATAGTACCTAGGATAGTACAAGGTAGGTAGGATTTTGGGGGCTAGAGTTGGTGAGGGTTTTAGGGATTTGGTAAGACTTTTTGGGGCTGGAAATGAGGGCCTTTGGGGCTGAAATTCGGCAGCTTGAAGGAGGTGTTTGGTGGTGGTGGAAGGTGGTGATTTGTGGTGGCAACAAAGAGGTGGCAACAAATTCACAAGACACAAGCATAAGCAACAACAAACCAAACACAACAAAGCATGAAGAACATGAAGAACTTGAAGAACATGAAGAACACAAGGAAGAACACAAAGAAGAAAAAAGGAAACAAAGACTCAAAAGAGCTAACCAAAGGTGGCTCGGTTGAGGCTTGGAAGTGGCTCGACGTCGAGATGGCTCTGATACCAATTTGATGCGGGGATTAGCCGCGAGTGGCCCAATCTAGACGCCAAGGACTCGATTGAAGGTGGAGATAGAAAAGAGACAACAAGAACACCAAGAACAAGTTAGCAAATGATAGGAAACAAAGAAATAAACAAGGATATAGGAATAACCAAAAGATGCAATGGAGAGACCCTTGGCAAACAATGTCGCCAATAACCAACCCAATGTGCACAAACGACCTTTCCTTCTACAACCTCCCACAACGATGGACCTAGCAAGTTCGAATCAACCATGGAGAACACTCTCCCATGAGAGCTCTCAAGCTCATGTGCTCAAAGCAACATTTTCATATCATCAAAAGTTCTACAAAATGAAGACAAGTTTGCCTTAAATACTATCTAAAGTCAAGGCCAAAACAAACCCTCAAAGGGCCCACACAAAGGCACAAAAAGTAGTCTTAAGATACACCTAAAATAAGGCAAGAAGGAAGGGGTTCAGATGGGCCCACAAGCAAGACCATCCCAGCCAAGGCTCGTCCAAAACAGCCAACAACTCGGTCTGGCACTCGGCCGAGTTGTAGGCCGAGTCAGGAGCGGTGGTCCTTGCTTCTTGTCGCCTTCGTCTTTCGCGGAGACAGTTTCTGACCTAACTTCAGAAGGTTCGTTCTCTCTCTTCCTTGATCGGAATGGAGTGATTCCAACGCCCAGAGATAGATCTTGAAGTCTAGTTTCACTCCTAAACATTTGAGAGTGATTGGAGTTGGGAATCAGAAGATATGGCACTTTTACTGAGGGGTCGCTGAAAGTTCCGGGAAGGAATTCAACGAAATGATTGTTGTGGGTGTTGGTGGTCTTCGTTCCCCCGCGCTTTGCTTGAAAGGTCACCAAGGTCCGTAGAATGGGCTTGGTGAAGTCCTCGACGAGGGTGGGCTCCCTTGAGACGTGAAGGCTAACCAAGTTCTCGAGTTCCTCGTGCATACGCTTGGCTCGAACCCTTTGTGAGTGGACCATCTCCTTCCTCAATGGCTTGGCTCGAACCCTTGTGAGGGAACCACCTTTCTTTGTGTGCAACTTGGGTGAAGCCTCGGATGCTCCCGCATCATTCTCCCCTTCTTGGAAAGGATTCGTCCTCGAATCAAGCATGTCCATGTCTTCGTCTTCCTTCCGCAAAGGGTGAACCAATTCAGCCACATGTGGGACGTCTTGATCTCCTGGTTCAAAGGGCACTTCTCCGGACTCCAACTTTGAGTAGCTCACACACTTCACTTCTTGGCCTGAAATCAAAGCACTAGAGACTCCATACAACTCCACAACTTGGTCAATAAAAGGGTTAGTCACATAAGATGCATTATGAAGTCTAGGGTATGCAATGAATTCATCTTTCTTAGAGGGCTTAGTCATAACAACAATGGCAAAATAAGGTCCTCTATCATGTGCACACAATTGTAAGAATTTAAGCATAAATCTTCCAATGACTACATGATATCCAAGCATGCATGCAAATAATATTCCACTCTTTTTCCTAGTTCTATGTTCAAGCTTAGGAGTGCAACTAACAACATAACACACTTGCATGGACATAAGGATCAATATATGAACAAGATGCATTCCACAAGACATGTATTGTGCTAAAGAGCTTTGATGCATGCATGAGTACCTAGTTCTATAATCAAAAACAGATTTAAGCACATAAGATTCTCTTCCCCTAGGAAACAATTCATATTCAAGCAAAGGGAAAGGAATACGAAAAGTAGAGACAAGTGATACTTCCCTTAGATGTGTCTTCTCCTTTTCAAGACAAGAATGCGTTCCCTTGACATGCTTAACATCCATGGCATGGACCTCTTCTTGGAGTGAGAATGGTAAGTACGAGGGAACCATAAGTGTTGCATCCATCCAAGGAGTAGCCAAAGAGTTTGGAGAGCTACGCGCAATAGTGGGTCGATGCTTGATCCTTGTAGGTGAAGGAGATGTTTCTATAACGTCCTTTTGTTTTTCCTTTGGCTCAACCTCCTCTCCTTTGGCCATTGGTTCAATAGCAAGAACCTCCTCCTTTCTTCTTGGCTTGAATTCCTCAAGCATAGCTTGAATACATGTGATATCTCTAGCTCCGGGAAAAGGGTTAGGAGTACTTCCTTTGGAGGCATTAGGAGCGTTGGTTGGGGGATCTAGGCTCGGCGGGGAGGGGCTTGGCTTAGCACTCCTCCTTGGCTTCCCTTGCTCCATATGAGGATGATAGCCTCGGTTTTGGCTACCACTTGAACTTCTTCCTCCTTGGTTCCTATCCTTAGTTTGTCTCTCAACTTTGATGGTTAAGGGCAACAATCGTGTGTGGTGTTGAGGCACAAAGCGAGCTCTCATCAAGGCCTTCATTTGATTCCAAGTTGTCACGGGTGCATCTAAGGTTCTTTTCCTTTCTTTCTCAAGATTATCCCACCATGTTAGTGCATAACCATTGAATTCAAGGGTGGCGAGTTGTACCTTTTTATGCTCGGAAAAGTTGTGACAACTCCATATTTGTTCAATCTTGGCCTCCCATTCCATGTAGACATATGAATCACATTGGCCTTCAAAAGATGGAATCTTCACCTTGATCTTGTCTACTCCATTTTGCTCTTGCTCTCGGCCTCTCCTTGCTTGGTAGCCTCGATGGGGCACTTGCTCCCATTCTTCATCTTCTAACTCCTCTTCATAGACATGCATTGGCTCCTCTTGATAGGCACGCCTTGGCTCCCTTAGAGATTCCTGAAATCCATTTAAAGGGTTAAGAGCATAATATTTATCTCTACGCCGAGGGAAGTTGGTGGCTATGGGCACTCGGCGCGTCTCTTGGGGCACGGCTGGGGGCTGCGAGCTTGGGCACTCTTTCTCCAATGCTACCATCCGATTGGACAAGATAGCAATGTTGTCCGACATGGCCTTGAGCATGTTGAACAACTCGGGTGCCATTGGTTTGGACCCTCCATGTGGTGGACTTCCTTTATAAGACATAATCAACAAACTCCAAGAAACATTTTAGGGTTAGTGAAAACAAAACAATCCTCACAAGTGTTTGATCACTCGTGTGTTTGATCACTCACTCTCTTGTTGATGTCGATGCAAGCTTTTGGAATGTAAAATTGCCTTGAGAAGGACAAAAACTTCATATAAGACTTGGTGATCTTAGACAACACTTAACCAATAAAGACAAGCTCTTGGACTTAAAATGATAGGCTCAAGAAGACACACACAACAAGACAACAAGAAGGAAGACACAACAAAGACTCCACAAGGAATTGTGTTTAGGAAATTCAACAATGCAATGTCACACCTAGCTTGTTTTTACCAATGCTCATGAACTCATAAACAAGTTGCCAAGGGATTAAATTGGATGGTGAGATGGGAAGGCAATCAAGCTTTGAGGTTCAAGGAAAACTTCGGATGATCAAATCACTTGCAATGGAGCTTAGATCACTTGATGATAGCAACACAATATCAAGAACAACAATGTCTTCAAGCATGAACAAGAACTAAAACAAGAACAAGCCTTCTCTTTTTTTTCTTTTTTTTTTGGCTTTTGTATTTCTTTTCTTTTCTTTTTCTGATATTCTATTTTTTTTAATGGAAAAACGTGCACAACTAAACTAGTACAATAGAAATATAATATGACTTGCTTCCTATTTGACTTTTGAAGCAAAAAGATGATATGGAGCAAAAGTCACAATTCTTGCCTCTTTTCTTGGTGTCACACGTACACATGCATATATAAGGGGTAGGAATAGTGTTTGGCTGCCCACTTTTTGACTTTCAAAGCAAACTAGGAGATAGGACCAATAGTACCTAGGATAGTACAAGGTAGGTAGGATTTTGGGGGCTAGAGTTGGTGAGGGTTTTAGGGATTTGGTAAGACTTTTTGGGGCTGGAAATGAGGGCCTTTGGGGCTGAAATTCGGCAGCTTGAAGGAGGTGTTTGGTGGTGGTTGAGTGGTGGTGGAAGGTGGTGATTTGTGGTGGCAACAAAGAGGTGGCAACAAATTCACAAGACACAAGCATAAGCAACAACAAACCAAACACAACAAAGCATGAAGAACATGAAGAACTTGAAGAACATGAAGAACACAAAGAAGAAAAAAGGAAAGAAAGACTCAAAAGAGCTAACCAAAGGTGGCTCGGTTGAGGCTTGGAAGTGGCTCGACGTCGAGATGGCTCTGATACCAATTTGATGCGGGGATTAGCCGCGAGTGGCCCAATCTAGACGCCAAGGACTCGATTGAAGGTGGAGATAGAAAAGAGACAACAAGAACACCAAGAACAACAAGAACAAGTTAGCAAATGATAGGAAACAAAGAAATAAACAAGGATATAGGAATAACTGAAAGATGCAATGGAGAGACCCTTGGCAAACAATGTCGCCAATAACCAACCCAATGTGCACAAACGACCTTTCCTTCTACAATCTCCCACAACTATGGACGTGTCCAAAGAGCAAGAGAAGGAGGCGAGTGAAGCCTTGGAGCACCAAGATCATAGACGAAATTGACACAACGCAAGAGCAACCTAGCAGGTTCGAATCAACCATGGAGAACACTCTCCCATGAGAGCTCTCAAGCTCATGTTCTCAAAGCAACATTTTCATATCATCAAAAGTTCTACAAAATGAAGACAAGTTTGCCTTAAATACTATCTAAAGTCAAGGCCAAAACAAACCCTCAAAGGGCCCACACAAAGGCACAAAAAGTAGTCTTAAGATACACCTAAAATAAGGCAAGAAGGAAGGGGTTCGGATGGGCCCACAAGCAAGACCATCCCAGCCAAGGCTCGTCCAAAACAGCCAACAACTCGGTCTGGCACTCGGCCGAGTTGTAGGCCGAGTCAGGAGCGGTGGTCCTTGCTTCTTGTCGCCTTCGTCTTTCGCGGAGACAGTTTCTGACCTAACTTCAGAAGGTTCGTTCTCTCTCGTCCTTGATCGGAATGGAGTGATTCCAACGCCCAGAGATAGATCTTGAAGTCTAGTTTCACTCCTAAACATTTGAGAGTGATTGGAGTTGGGAATCAGAAGATATGGCACTTTTACTGAGGGGTCGCTGAAAGTTCCGGGAAGGAATTCAACGAAATGATTGTTGTGGGTGTTGGTGGTCTTCGTTCCCCCGCGCTTTGCTTGAAAGGTCACCAAGGTCCGTAGAATGGGCTTGGTGAAGTCCTCGACGAGGGTGGGCTCCCTTGAGACGTGAAGGCTAACCAAGTTCTCGAGTTCCTCGTGCATACGCTTGGCTCGAACCCTTGTGAGGGAACCACCTTTCTTTGTGTGCAATTTGGGTGAAGCCTCGGATGCTCCCGCATCAATATAGAGATATACAAAATCATATCCAATCAAATCATAACAAATTCCCTAAGACTTAAAATTGGAAACACATATATAGTGTATCTATATTAGAAATTAAAATTATATTACGTGAAAAACCGTGGCGATGACACGAGGCATTTGATGATGTGGCTTAATTGATGGGTGTCATGTGACTAAGTGTGGTTAGGGATGGCAACGGGGCGGGGATTCCCCGTTCCCCGCGGGGATTCCCCACCACGGGGACGGGGATTTTAAACGGGGATGGGGGCGGGGATGGGGGGAAAATTAAATCCCCGTGCGGGGACGGGGTTGGGGAGAGGGGTCCCCGCCCCGTCCCCCGCCCCGCCCCCGTCCCCGTTGGGGAACCCCGCCCCCATCCCCACCGGGGAACCCCGCCCCCGTCCCCGTCGGGGAGCCCCGCTGGAAAATTGCCCAAACCCTTGTACCCTAAGTTAGGGTACAAGGGTTTATAAATCAGTATTGATCAAGTGCTATGTATATAAATCAGTTATATTAAGCCTTTATCAAGTCCTAAATCCTTATAAAAATATTGTTATGACTTTATCAGTTATATTAAGCCTTTATACATAATAATGTATATAAATCAGTATTGATCAAGTGATATAATAGTGTATATTTAATAATATAGAGTTTGGATCATATGCGGAGCACTCTTCCCGTGCGGACGTGCGGAGCATGCACTTTTGGGTCTTATTTGTGCACTTTAACGTCTTATTTGTGCACTTTTTCAAAAAAAAAAAAATTAAATTTTCTTTTTCAAATTTTTTTTCAAATTTTTTACAAAAGTGCACAAATAAGGCCCAAAAGTGCACAAATAAGGCCCTATAGTGCATGTCCGCACGTCCGCACGGGAAGAGTGCTCCGCACCGGAACCGCACTCTAATAATATATATGGTAAAAATCAAAATTTTCAAGTGATATAATAAGGTATATGGTAAAATAATTTTTACAATGAAAAAGTATACGTATAAGATCACCACAAATTTTGACACTAAACGGGGATGGGGAATATAACACTAAACGGGGACGGGTTCGGGGCTGGAAATTCCCCGTCGGGGAATTTATATGGGGAAAATTTACGGGGACGGGGATTCCCCAACGGGGATGGGGACGGGGATTCCCCAACGGGGATGGGGACGGGGCGGGGACGGGGCCAAATTTTTAACTACAACGGGGACGGGGATGGGGAATATAACACTAAACGAGGATGGGGACGGGGAGGGTACTCCCCGCCCCGAACCCGCCCCGTTGCCATCCCTAAGTGTGGTTCAACTTTCGTATATACATTTAAAGGGGGTTCCCGTACATTTGTTTCTTATCATAAAAAGTGTAAAACATTGTGAGTCATTTGATCAAGAGGAAACGGAGGGGTAGGATTAAATGACACGTGACGTTATCATAATGATATTTCATCATACTGATATTGGTTCATTTCGACGCCCAAATTTGGCAAGGAATATAAGATCATGGACGTACATGTTGAGACATAGAAGGGCGTCTTGTTATGTACATTGTAGACACCTCACTTTGGCATGGATGCTTAATAATGTTTCTTCAACCACTGAAAGCGAATGCATCAAGTTATATTTATATCGCATCCCCATAATATAGTAAGTTGCATTAGATCTGAATTAGTGTAGCTAATGTATTATGGCCCGATCCAAACACACTTGCGGATTTCTTTAAAATATGATATCTATCTGATTCCGTCTTATAATATTTCTCATAAAATGTATGAATTAGTATTACATTATTTCTTTTTTACCTTAATATAGTTACACTATCCAATTCAATTTTGTCCATATATATCATTTAAATGGTAAACAAACCACTTTCAAATTTATATAAGCACCTAATATATCTTATTAACGTCATATGCTCCAAAGTTGTGTATGTTTCCCCATAGTTTACTCATTATGTTTACGGGCGAATTTATTTAACAATTTTTCTTCTGATAAATAAATCTACAATGAATAATTATACCATTTGAATAAAAATAAATTAAATTACATTTTTCTGCAAATATATAAGTTGCTTTTTGTAATTAATTTGTTCTAGAAATTATGTATGTATTGTAATAATAACAGTACATATTACACTTGTAAATTGTAATATAATGGAGATGAATATTTTATTCTAGATTAAGCATTTTATATATCTAAACTATTTATTTCCACAATCTATTTCTTATATCTACCATTATTGTATATTCCTTTGTAATATAATGAAATATCAATCGAAAAAACAAATAATAGAAATAACAATTAATATATGTACCAAAACTGGTTACAAAGTCATATATGAAGGAGATGTACATACTCTCAAGTTGCAAGATATCCTGCATACTCAATAGCCAATTGCATGCAGAAGAATAGAACTTTTTGATGGAATAAGGGATTTATCCTTCTGCAAGCGATCGAGTTCTTGTCTTCGTTGCCACCTCCCTCTGAACTATGCAATCTTCTATGTTGCCGCTCTAATATCGTTGTTGAATGCACGAGCTAGGGACAAGACGAATTTGTTATAGTCGCAACCTCGCATATGTGGCCCGATGGTAAATATCTCGACCCCAACATCATAAATCAAGAGTGGTCGGTAGAGGTTGGAGCAATGGGGGAGAATTCTTCCCTCTTCTATAGTGTGAAGGAAGCCCAAAATTTTTAACAGAGATTTGACCAAATCTATCTACACCGGAATTTTATGTTACTACTCTATCCCTTTTATAGATAAAATTAATACAAGGAGAAGTTTTGGGTCATTCTGTCGTTGAGCTAATACAATTTTTAAGAGCCGTCACAAAATAAAAATTGAAACAACCTTGAAAGAGCGGTTATATACAATGTTGTCCTCATAATATGAATGCATTTACACATTCTTGCTCAATATAAGGAGTAAGGGTATGTTTGGATTCTGTTCTAAAATACATTAAAATGCATTAAATTGTATTAAATCATCAATTTAATACAAGATAATGCATTTTAATACAAGATAATACATTCTATTTGAAATCCAAACGGACCCACATCCTTAATTTAACTACTCCATATTATATATACATGTAACTTAATATAGCTTTAACCCATTGATATTTAACCATGCAACGAGAATATTATCTTCTTCTTCCAGTGAATCTCCACTACACCAAATATAGTTATAGTTATCATATTGGCTAATTAAAATATGCTTTCCGACCATGAAACTAAAAAGCAACAACATGAATATATTGGAACCATCACTTGTTACATCCTTAATGTTCAAGGTACAGTTCACTAAAGGTTTTTCTTATGATAAATGATAATCACTAAAGGTATTTCTTATGATAAATGATAATTGTCAATATTGATAACTGGTATATATTCAAATATTTTATTTTGTTTATAGTTTATTTTAGGAATACAAATTATTGCATCCAATACTCAATAGATAACACTAGTACAAATTTTCCTATACATAACAGTAAAATTAAGGCGCTATTAAAAAGCACAATTATTAGAAAAAACGCTTAACGTTTTTTAACAAAAACCGCTTAACGTTTTTTAACAAAAACCGCTGAGAAAAATAAGTTTTTTATAATTGATTATGAGTTATAATTATCTTAGCGCTTTTTACGAAAGAGCGATATAAGATGCGAAATTTCTTAGAGCTTTTTTCAAAAGAGTGCTATAATTTATATAAATTAAAAAAAACTCTTAACGTTTTTTTTCAAAAGAGTACTATAATTTTTATAAACTATAACAAACTCTTAACACTTTTTTCAAAAGAGCGCTATAATTTATATAAAATTTAAAAAAAACTCTTAACGCTTTTTTTCATAAGAGAGCTATAAAATATGAAATCCTTATAGTTTCAGTCTAATTCTTTCCTCATAAATAAATAAATAAAAAAAATATGAAACCCTTATTACCACATGTCGACCTTACTTATCTTTTGCGTGTAGCTATCCGTGCCCTAGCGCCTGTCGACTCTCTTTGGATTTTTCTCTTCCGACGTCATCTCTTTCCTTCTCAAACGTAGTCTCTTGCGGCGGCAATCTCTCGGTGGCGTCTCCGGCGGCAACAATCTCGCGGTGGCAGCTCTTTTACACTAGATCGTTGTTGGCGTCTTCGGTTTGGACTTCTCTTCTCTTATCTCTCGCCCTTCCGTAGTGTTCTTAGGGTTTTAATTAGTGTTCTTTCAATTTGTTGAATTTTGTCGCTAGGTTTTGCTTTGCCTAAACCTAGGTTTTTTATTTGTATTCTTATCTTTCACCCTGCAGTCGTTTTCTTCTATGAACGTTTTGTACTATGTAATTGCTAGCATGTCTCTGAATTCTTCTTCAGCTAAACAATTAGATCCGAACAGTGGATGTTGCACGCTTGAATGGAGTAGGATAATTTTATTGGTAGTAAGAGCACACAATTCAATTAATTTGGGAAATGGTTCGGAACGGTGGTGAATGTTGAGTCACTACAAGTGTGTAGTACCATTAGAAGGATATGATACCATTTCTAAAATTGATTTTCTACTATGCGGTAAATCATGCTAGCTCTAGCGAATTGATTGCTAGACATTGTGGAAATGAGTTCATGAACACTCTTTTTATTAGCCCCACTAAATTTTAGAAATATCAGCTATATGCTGTTTCATCAATGGTTGATGTGCTTGTTAAACAAGTAGCACTAGTATAGATCTTCAATGGTTTGGCAGTGAGAAGCCTCCTAATAGAATACCTTATCCTCTCTCTCTATAGATGTGGTGTTATCTGGATGTGCCTTAATATTTTCCTTGATTATGTTTTGCAAAGGAGGAACTTCTTCAATTTGGGAAGCAATTGCAAAGTCTGGGTTTGTTGTTGTATTCACTTTGATACTTGTCTCGGAAATCAAGGACAAGGTGTGAAATTTCACAATTTTTTTTTTACTCTTCTGATGCTATTTATCTTTCATAATAGGTTTATTTGACTAAGTTTTCCTCACATGTTACATAATAGTTTTTAAGAAACTAACCTTAGAATTAAGTATCATATATGATCTGTAGTTCATAAGATTCCTAGATAAAATATTCTTGTTGATTCCGGTCTTTGCAGTAATCACATCACTAAAATTTGATTTTCTATTGGCCATACATTTTTCATTGCTGCACTCCTTGCTATGCACTATAAGAAGGGCTTGGTATGATATTATTATAGTTTGTACTCTCTTCAATATGGTCAACAATATTTATGCATTATAAGAAGCTTCTGATTGTCTAGTGTCCATGTATTATTGCTATTTGGGATAGGTTTTGTTGGGATCAATGGCTGCTCTATCACTAATGTCAATCCTTTCTGTTATAACACGACGAGTATTTAATTTTGTGCCTGCTCAGTTTCAGACAAGTAAGTATTTGTTATAATAGGATGAAATAGAACATTAGATTTCAAAATGCTTTCTACTGCAAAATCACAAAATATCGTCAAAAATATGTTGTGTTGAAGGAGGAACTTCTGCCAAGTCCTGTATGTTTCCCCTTTCAAGCTGATTCTATATCTTTAAATCATAACTATAGACCTAACTTTCAGTTTGTCTTGGTTCGTATTTATCAAGTTAACTTTCAGATTTCTCTAGACATACACAATTTTCGGGGAGAGAAGAAGGGTCCAATTTGATGAAGAAAGATGACAATGATTCTGTTGGACCACTTATGAGGCATGATGTCTCGAATAAAGATCACCCGCTTAGCCTTGGTGAGGCTAGTGTGTGGCACAATTTCTTTGAAGTAACTGATGTGAATCCCTCACATCTTGAACCAAGCATGGAAGCCAAGCCAATGCCAACTCAAGATCCTGCACCAAAACGCATCACTCGGTCTAAGGCCAAAGAACTACAACAACTTCTCGACGTGGGCCTCCTCTCCACACGACTTGGGGCCGAGCATGACAAAGGCCATTTTGTCATCTTGAAGGCCGAAGGAGTCCAGCCCAAACCAAGCCCATGAAGGGCAAATTCGGCCATGTGGAAATGTGAAGAGTCATGCCTTTGGTGCATTCATCTAGTTGTCTTAAACACTTGTTTTTATTTTGCATTTAATCTTAGTCTTTTCCAAGCATTTGGTGCATTCATCTCAACTCTTGATATTCCTCCTAGGGACGTCCAAGGGTTGGCTTTGAATGCCTTGCTTTTGCTCTCGGTTTTGGGCTATATATAGCCGTGTATTTCTTGATGTAAAACTCAACTTTTGATCAATACAAAACACTCCCTTTGAGAGCTTTGATCCAGAAGTTCACCCTTGGTTCATGAGTCATATTGAACCCCTATCCCTTCCTCTTCAACCTTGGTGAGTCATATCCTTGGTTGAGTCACACGGTTTTCTCTTGGTGGTGCGTAATATCCACCTAGGGCAGCCGATATCCACCACCACACCTCGCTCCAGCCACCACCACCACTCAATACTACCTCCTTTGGGCCCTCCAAAGCCACCATCTCCGCCTCAGAATCCAACGCCTCCAAGAAGATCGCCTCCCACCTTGCCGCTTGCTTCCATTTGGTGACACCTCTGCTAGGGCAGCCCGTTTCTTCCACCACCACCACGACTGGCTCCGACCACCACCACCACTCTCTTCCACCCCCGTTGTGCCAACATTTCCCCAAGAACCGCCGCAGGAGTCGCCGCCTCCAAGGAGAACGCCAACCCACTTCAACCCTTGCTCCGGTTGTCGTTGCCTCCAGGTGTGGACCAAGCCTTGCACCGCTCCCAAGCCGATCAAGGGTCTATCAAGTGGTATCAGAGCCACGTAAGGTTTGGTCATCTAAACTGATTTTCTTTAAGTCCAAGTTCGAGTTTTGATTGACAAGTTTCAATTGGCCCTAAAACCGGATTTTGTTTGGTTGATTGTCCGATTGCCTTGCTTGTCCTTTGAGTTCTGAATTTCCATGTAAACTAAGGTTGAAGAAGACCAAACAAAATGTCCCAAGGCACTTTGAACTGCAGCCATTGAACCAAGAAGTGTGAACACACCTATCATAAATACTTGGACTAATCACTTGCTTTTTTTTTTCTTCTTGTCCAAATTCAGCCGCATCTTGACCCTTCCTTTCAACTTCTTTCTTGATTGCTTTGTGCATTACTTGCTTGTTCAATTGTTGCATAAATCAAGTGAAGTTCACACGGGGTTAAGGGAAAAGAAAAGTTTCGGTTGTAAGTTGAAAAGACAATTGCAAAAATCAAAAATTGTTGTAAGATTGTGGTTCGGATTTAAATTGTATTGGCTCAGAAAAACCCGGTCTAAAAAGGAGAGACCTTAGAAAAATTGAGCCGCTCTTGGAAGAACACTCGAGAAAAACCCGGTCTAAAAAGGAGAGGCCATAGAAAAAAAAAGCGAGTTGACCAAGAGCAAAAATCTTTCAAAAGATAGTGAAGTGTAATCGTTGCTTGCATCTTAGTACCTTCTCCGCACTTCACTTGTTGCAACTATTGAACATTTGGGTATTGTGCTTCTTTGATCCTTTCCTTGTCCTTGGCTAGCTCGTAACCCTAATTGAACTTGTTTTTCTTGCTTGCCTTGTACTTGGAAAATTCAGTTTGGACCCCTAATGTGTGACGGGTCCACTTGTGGGTTTCCTAGTTGTCTTGTTTGTGTTGCCTTGGTTTGCAGCTCACGATCATGGTGGATGACAATCGGAGTTCCTCCCATTCGCCTTCGATGAACCAAGAAGGTGCCCATACCATGGAGTCCGTCATGGAGGCCATAGCATAACTTAGTGCCCAGCTAGCAAGCTCTCAACAAGACAACCAAGCCAACCTAAGAAGACTTGAGGCACGAATGGATGCCACCGATAGCAAGATGGTGGATGTAACACGGTTGTGTGGGGCCTTCCAACCCTCTCTCTTGGAAGGTAACTCCTCTCACGCCATGCCTAGGGACATGACCTTCCCTAATCTTCAAGGAATCAACCCTTCGGCCATCCCGGCCCTCACTCTCTCTAGTGCCCATCCAGGTATGAGTTCCACCTATACTGCTCCTATTGTGACACAATATACTACTATGCCGCCTGTGGTCCCTAGCATTTCAGGGCAAGACGCAAGGCTTTTCAATGAGGAGGTGCAAGAGGCTCAAGGACACCAAGGGGCCAATGCGGGATATGTGGCGCCCTTGACCCAGCCCATGCGGATCATCAACGGCCAAAGGCAAGGATATGGCAATAGGCTTGCAAGGGAACAAGGCCGTGGGCGTGGGCACCAACAAGAGCCCTATTTTCAAAATTTTCAACCCCAAGGTGCTCATGGCTATGAGCAAGATCGTGTGAGGCTCCCTAACACCAAGCTTGAAATAGAGAAGTTTGGGAGCACGGCTGACCCCGAGGAGTGCCTAACTTGGCTAAGCAAGACGGAGCAAATCTTTGACTTCCTCAACTACACCGAAGCCCAACGTGTGGCTGTGGCTAGCATCAAGTTTGAAGGGTTTGCGGATCAATGGTGGACTGAAGATAAGGAGGAGAGAGCTCGAAATGGATACCCTCCTATTGAAACATGGAACGAGCTCAAGGATGCCCTCAAGTTTAGATTCGTGCCCACCAACTTTTCAGCTAGGATCCATGAGAGGCTTGAGCAACTCAAGCAAGGCACTCGTACCCCCGATGAGTATTACAAGGATTTGAGAACACTATTGTTTCGATCGGGAATCAAGTTTCCGGATGAGTATGTCCTTTCTAAGTTTGTTGAAAATTTGAATTCTGAACTCAAATCTATTGTGTCTATGCAGCATTTTGCTAGAGAAACTACGGTGGAGGAGGTTCTTCACTACACCAACCATGTGTATAGGAGCTTGCCCACCAAGAAAAGCCATCCTACAAGCTCACAACCATGGAGCAACCAAGGCACCAATGCGCCTACTTCAAGGTCATGGAACAATTCAAGCTCTGGCTCACCAAGCTACCCTCCCCGGCGCCCAGAGCCAAGGACGGATACCACACCGGTGCAGCCAAGACATGAGCCATCTAGGCCTCCCCAAGGACAAAGAAGAGATGGCGAGCGCCACTCTAGTGATATCAAGTGCTTCAAGTGCTTGGGTCGTGGGCACATGGCCAATGCATGCCCTTCAAGATGCCAAGTGTTGCTCTCCACGGTGGGGGACTACTATTCGGATGAGGAGCAAGAGGAAGAGCCCACCAAGGAAGAGAATGAGGAAGAGGAGCTCCATGTACAAGCTGAATTCCAAGGAGAGTGCTTTGTGGTGAAAAGAACTCTCATGACCAATGAAGCTCCTACACCTCCAAATCAAAGGGAAACAATCTTCCATTCACGGTGCCTCATTCAAGGTAAAATCTGCAATTTGATTATTGATGGAGGCTCATGTTGCAATCTCATAGACCAAGAGGTGGTCAAAAGGTTTGCCCTCAACACTACTCCTCATAAGCAACCTTACACTCTTTGTTGGCTTAATTCTAACACACCTCTTAAGGTTTCTGAACAAGCTAAGATTAAGTTCTCCATAGGAGGATATGAGGATGAGGTTATTTGTGATGTTCTTCCTATGACAGCTTGTCACATACTTTTGGGACGACCTTGGCAATATGACCGTGGGGTCATTCACCAAGGGGTGTCTAATGAGTACTCTTTTCACCTCAATGGCAAGCGGATCACGTTGCATCCCTTAGCTCCACATGAGATCATGGCGGACCACATAGCCAATGAGCAAAGAAAGAAGATGCTCCTTGCCAAGCCACGAGAAGTTCGGAAGGCAATCCAGGGAAGTCAAGTTTGCCTTTTGCTTATTTATAAAGATGTGCTTTTCTCAACTCAAGATCTAGATGCTTTGCCCTCACCTATTGCTTTGCTTTTACAGGAGTTCGAAGACCTTTTCCAAGATGAGGTGTCGGCTGGACTCCTACCGATTAGAGGAATAGAACATCAAATAGATTTTGTGCCTAGAGCTTCCATCCCCAACAAGGCAGCCTATAGAGCCAACCCCATGGAAACACAAGAACTACAAAAAACAGGTTGTTGAGCTTCTAAACAAAGGCTATGTGCGTGAAAGTTTAAGTCCTTGCTCGGTTCCCGTCATCTTAGTTCCTAAGAAAGACGGATCTTGGAGAATGTGTGTGGATTGTAGGGCTATAAACGACATCACTATCAAGTATATGCATCCTATACCTAGACTTGATGATATGTTGGATGAGCTCTATGGTGCTAGTATATTCTCCAAGATAGACTTGAAAAGTGGCTATCACCAAATAAAAATGAAAGAAGGTGATGAATGGAAAACTGCCTTCAAAACCAAATATGGTTTATATGAATGGTTAGTCATGCCATTTGGGCTAACAAATGCGCCTAGCACTTTTATGAGGCTAATGAACCATGTACTTAGGGCTTTCTTAGGCAAGTTTGTGGTTGTATATTTTGATGATATCCTTATTTATAGCCATAACTTGCAAGATCATGCTAAACACTTGACATTGGTACTTGAGGTCCTTAGGAAAGAAAAACTTTATGCAAACTTCAAGAAATGTCACTTTTGTTCGGATCATGTGGTTTTTCTTGGATTTGTAGTGAGCAAGGAAGGACTCAAGGTGGACCAAGAGAAGATCAAGGCCATATAAGAGTGGCCGGAGCCCGTGAGCATGACCCAAGTAAGGAGCTTCTTGGGCCTCGCCGCATTTTATCGTCGGTTTGTGAGAGAATTCAGCTCCCTTGCTTCGCCTCTCACTGATTTGACAAAGAAGAATGTCCATTTCCAATGGGGGCCCAAGCAAGAGGAGGCGTTCAACACCCTTAAGGCCAAGCTCACACAAGCCCCTCTCCTAGCCTTGCCGGATTTCTCAAGCACCTTTGAGATTGAATGTGACGCTTCAGGAGTGATACTGGGAGGCGTGCTCATGCAAGGAGGAAGGCCCATTGCCTACTTTAGTGAGAAGTTGAATGAGGCTGAGCTCAAGTATCCCACCTATGACAAAGAGCTTCTCGCTTTGATAAGATGCCTCAAGGTATGGCAACACTACCTCCTCCCTAAGGAATTTGTGATTCATTCTGACCATGAGGCTTTGAAATACCTCAAGGGTCAACATAAGTTGATGAAGCGCCACGCCAAATGGGTTGAATTCATTGAGTCTTTTCCTTATGTGATCAAACACAAGAAGGGAAAGGACAATGTTGTGGCGGACGCTTTGTCTCGAAGGTATGCCCTCATCACTTCTTTGGATGCTAGAATGTTGGAACTATATGTCTTGGACGAGGATTTCAAAGACATATTTGAGGCATGTAGTTCTTTGGGAAGCAAAGATCAATATTATTTGCATGAAGGGTACCTTATGAGGAAGGATCGATTGTGCATACCTAGTGGTTCAACTAGGAAATTGCTTGTGCAAGAAGCACATGGAGGTGGTCTCATGGGTCACTTCGGCGTTGCTAAGACATTGCAAGCCTTGAAGGAACATTTCTTCTTGCCGCATATGCTTAGGGACGTCGAACGTTTGTGTGCTTCTTGTGCCACTTGTGTTCAAGCTAAGTCCAAGTTGAACCCTCATGGTTTATACATGCCTTTGCCCATTCCCCAACAACCTTGGGAAGACCTATCCATGGACTTTGTTTTAGGTCTTCCTAGGACCAAAAGGGGAAAAGATTCTATATTTGTAGTTGTGGATCGGTATAGCAAAATGGCACACTTCATTGCGTGTCACAAAACCGATGATGCAACTAATGTGGCTAATCTCTTCTTTGACTTTGTGGTTCGCTTGCACGGGATTCCAAAGTTCATAGTGTCGGATAGGGACGTCAAGTTCCTTAGTCACTTTTGGAAAACCTTGTGGGCCAAGTTGGGTACCAAGCTTCTCTACTCAACCACTTGCCATCCCCAAACCGATGGGCAAACGGAAGTGGTTAATAGGACGCTTGGCACCTTACTTCGTGTTGTGCTTAAGACTAACCTCCGCAGGTGGGAAGAGTGCCTCCCTTTCATAGAGTTTGCCTACAACCGCTCCACACATTCAGCCACCAAGAAGTCTCCTTTTGAAGTGGCCTATGGTAAGAACCCTACTACTCCCTTAGATCTTGTTGCTCACCCCATTGTTGCTTCTCTTAGCAAAGAAGGCTAGGAACTAGCGGAGTATGTCAAAAGGATGCATGAAGAAACTCGGAGGCAGCTGGAGAAGCGCACGGCCCAATATGAGAAGCAAGCAAACAAAGGACGCAAGGAGTTGATTTTTGAGCCCGGTGACTTGGTGTGGGTGTACCTCCGCAAGGAAAGGTTTCCCCTACAACGAAACTCCAAGTTGAAGCCTAGGGCGGAAGGACCATTCCAAGTGCTCGAGCGGATTAACAACAATGCATATAAGATAGAATTGCCGCCCACCTATGGAGTGCATGACACCTTCAATGTGTCAGATTTGAAGCCCTACTTGGCGCAAGATGAGGAGGACACCCTAGTTGTAGATTCGTGGTCGAATCCTCTCCAAGAGGGGGAGGATGATGTGAATCCCTCACATCTTGAACCAAGCATGGAAGCCAAGCCAATGCCAACTCAAGATCCGGCACCAAAACGCATCACTCGGTCTAAGGCCAAAGAACTACAACAACTTCTCGACGTTGGCCTCCTCTCCACACGACTTGGGGCCGAGCATGACGAAGGCCCTTTTGTCATCTTGAAGGCCGAAGGAGTCCAGCCCAAACCAAGCCCATGAAGGGCAAATTCGGCCATGTGGAAGCCGTGTGGAAATGTGAAGAGTCATGCCTTTGGTGCATTCATCTAGTTGTCTTAAACACTTGTTTTTATTTGCATTTAATCTTAGTCTTTTCCAAGCATTTGGTGCATTCATCTCAACTCTTGATATTCCTCCTAGGGACGTCCAAGGGTTGGCTTTGAATGCCTTGCTTTTGCTCTCGGTTTTGGGCTATATATAGCCGTGTATTTCTTGATGTAAAACTCAACTTTTGATCAATACAAAACACTCCCTTTGAGAGCTTTGATCCAAAAGTTTACCCTTGGTTCATGAGTCATATTGAACCCCTATCCCTTCCTCTTCAACCTTGGTGAGTCATATCCTTGGTTGAGTCACACGGTTTTCTCTTGGTGGTGCGTAATATCCACCTAGGGCAGTCGATATCCACCACCACCACCACGCCTCGCTCCAGCCACCACCACCACTCAATACTACCTCCTTTGGGCCCTCCAAAGCCACCATCTCCGCCTCAGAATCCAACGCCTCCAAGAAGATCGCCTCCCACCTTGCCGCTTGCTTCCATTTGGTGACACCTCCGCTAGGGCAGCCCGTTTCTTCCACCACCACCATGACTGGCTCCGACCACTACCACCACTCTCTTCCACCCCCGTTGTGCCAACATTTCCCCAAGAACCGCCACAGGAGTCGCCGCCTCCAAGGAGAACGCCAGCCCACTTCAACCCTTGCTCCGGTTGTCGTTGCCTTCAGGTGTGGACCAAACCTTGCACCGCTCCCAAGCCGATCAAGGGTCTATCAGTAACTATCTTCCCTCTTCTTGTCTTCTTTTTAAAAGATTGATTTTGGCCTAGCTGATGTTTACCTCAAGGCACTTTCATTCATAGTACACGGAGATAGCACATTAGATCGATCGTGATCTTCAACGAACACACCCAAAGATGAAGTATTTCTTCGCTGACACACTCTAGGGCAAGTAGGCCAAGGTAATGATGCTTCCTCTTTCCTATTTTTTTAGCAGATAAATTATTGTAATTTTTTTTAGAATACCAAGTTGTTTAATGTTGGTTGTATGGCGATTTTGATTATCAAGTAGCAATGAGAAATACTCTTTCGTTGTTTACAAAGCTCAATCCCATGACTCGGAATGTGCAAGGCATGAATGCAGTCTTGGTGCCAATATATTATATATTTAGTACTGACACAAATGATCAGTGAAATGCAGTAAGTATTAATTGTTTTTGTCTTTCTGGTTGTGCATTTGTTTATACTATACTTCCACTTCTATATCGGTTTGATTAGGGATTTTCTCTATCATTATGTAAATTGTCTGTATTCAGTGGAATATGTTGATTTTGGAATATATGTAAAACCGATGAAACAATCTGTCATGTATAGGTCTATTGTATAGATTATATCATATATGGGTAGTCTATTCCACTTTGCAAACTCTTATCTTTATTGAAGTTATTTGATTGTACACAAGAAATGAAAAAGGACTGAAATGTAAATGGCCAGGTATAGAAACAGGCCGGAAGCATTTTTCTTATAAAAGAAAAAGAAAAGACATCGCTTTTTCAAAAAAAAAACGCTAAGAGTTAAATTCAAACTCAGCGCTTTTTTGAACTAAGAGTTTTGTTGGATTTAAAAAAAAAACACAGTGCGTGTTCTTTTTTTATAGCGCTATAAGTAATAATTAACATGATCGCTTAGATAAATAGTGCTATGCCAAATACAATATGTACTAGTATAACTTAATAAATCAATCTATATCTATTAAATTATTTATTTACATGTTAATTTACATATATAAAAGATTGGTTTTGCCACCATTAATAACTTTCATTATTCATGCTCAATATCATACTTATATAATAATAATAATGAGGTGAGTGTAGGTACGAAGCACGAATTCCGTGCAAAGTACGAAGCAACATGGGCCGCTCATCCGTGCGCGCATGTCCAGCTAGGGAAAGGCGTTATATTATAATAATCTTTTTTCCATAATAAAACATAAAAGGCTAATGGCTTAGTGGTAGTGGAGTGTGGGGAGGACCATGAGGTGGGTTCAACTCCTACCAATAACACGCCCTTGTTATTTATTTATATTTTTTTTTTTCACTTTTTTCTTGATTCCGTAAAGCACAAATATTTACACATTGTTTTAAACTAAATCTTGGAGAAAATAGACGTTATCATATATGAATATTAAATGATAATATAAGAACATCAACATACAACATATGCACCTCTAGTTTATGAACCTTAGAGAATTAATATATGAACATATGCATGTTACATATGAACTTTGACAATATCATATATGAACATCAACACACAGACTAAGTAAAAAGATTTTCAAATATACAAACATGTGCATGTTATATATGAACCTTACATAACTAATACATGAATGTTGCATGTTACATATGAACCTCAAAGACCAAGTAAAAGAATTAAAATTTGTAAATTTGAACCTTGGGGCTCATATGTAACATGTACATGTTCATATATTAGTTATTTTGAGGTTCATATATAATATGCACATATTCATATATTTTAAATTCTTTTTACTTGTCTTTTGTGTGTGTTGATGCTGATATATTTTAATCAAATGCTCATATAATTTTGTCAATTTCTTTTCGTGAATCATCTTATACTGTCAAAATATTGGGGGTCAAATAGATAGCTAAGAGTTTGGGCGATAAACAATATTAAAAACACCTACGATTTTACCATTTACGACATAATGCACAACTTTGAGAGAAAGTTATGAGTTTTAAATTTTGTCATTTTTTTTGCGTGAATCATCTTATATTGTCAAAATATCTACGAGAAACAAAGAGCTAAGAGATTGGACGATAAACAACACAAAAAACACCTACATTTTACCATTTATGACATAAGGTAGAACTTTAACTTTCAAATTTTGTCAATTTCTTTTCGTGAACCATCTTATACTGTCAAAATATTGGGGTCAAATAGAGAGCTAAGAGTTTGGGATACAAACAGCACAAAAAACAAATATGATTTATGACACAAGGTACGACTCTTAACGAAAGTTATGACTTTTAAATTTTGTTAATTTCTTTCAGTTAATCATCTTATATTGTCAAAATATCGGCGGAAAACAAAGAGATAAGAGTTTGGACGACAAACAACACTAAAAACACCTATGATTTACCATTTACGACACACGGCACAACTATTAGCGAAAAACATGAGTTTCAAATTTTGACAATTTGTTTCAGTGAATCATCTTATATTGTAAAAATATCGACGGGAAACAAAAAGCTAGGACTTTGAACGACAAACAACGCTAAAAACACCTATGATTTACCATTTATGACACAAGGCACAACTTTTAGCGAAAGTTATGAGTTTTAAAATTTTCAATTTCTTTCGGTGAATAATCTTATATTGTCAAAATAAATACTGGGGGGAACAAATGGCTAAGAGTTTGGGAGACAAAAAATACTAAAAACACCAACGATTTACCATTTACGACACAATGCACAACTTTGAACGAAAATTATGATTTCTAAATTTGTCAATTTCTTTCAATAAATCATCTTATATTGTCAAAATATTGGAGGGAAACAAAGAGTTAAGAGTTTGAGACACAAACAACATTAAAAACACATATGATTGACCATTTCTGACACAAGGCAAAACTTGTTTTCTGTGAATCATCTTATATTGTCAAAATATCGGCGGGAAACAAAGATGTAAGAGTTTAGACGACAAACAACACTAAAAGCACTTACGATTTACCATTTATGACACAATGCACAACTTTGAACGAAAGTTATGACTTTCAAACTTTGTCAATTTCTATCCGTGTATCATATTATATTGTCAAAATATTGGGGGGAAAACAAAGAACTAAGAGTTTGGGCGATAAACAACACTAAAAACACATACGATTTTACTATTTACGACACAATGCACAACTTTGAGAGAAATTTATGAGTTTTAAATTTTGTCATTTTTTTTTTGGTGAATCATCTTATATTGTCAAAATATCTGCGAGAAACAAAGAGCTAAGAGATTGGACGATAAACAACACAAAAAACACCTATATTTTACCATTTACGACACAAGGTACAACTTTGACTTTCAAATTTTGTCAATTTTCTTTCGTGAATCATCTTATACTGTCAAAATATTGGGGTCAAATAGAGAGCTAAGAGTTTGGGATACAAACAACACAAAAAACACATACGATTTACGATTTATGACACAAGGTACGGTTTTTATTGAAAGTTATGACTTTTAAATTTTGTCAATTTCTTTCAGTAAATCATCTAATATTGTCAAAATATCGGCGGAAAACAAAGAGATAAGAGTTTGGACGACAAACAACACTAAAAATACACATGATTTACCATTTACGACACAAGGCACAACTATTAGCGAAAATCATGACTTTCAAATTTTGACAATTTCTTTCAGTGAATCATCTTATATTGTAAAAATATCGACAGGAAACAAAAAGCTAGGACTTTGAACGACAAACAACACTAAAAACATCCATGATTTACCATTTACGCCACAAGGCACAACTTTTAGCGAAAGTTATGAATTTCAAAATTTTCAATTTCTTTCGGTGAATATTGTCAAAAGAAATATTGGGGGGAACAAAGGGCTAAGAGTTTGGGTGACAAAAAATACTAAAAACACCTACGATTTACCATTTACGACACAATGCACAACTTTGAGCGAAAATTATGAGTTTTAAATTTGTCTATTTCTTTTCGTAAATCATCTTATATTGTCAAAATATTAGAGGGAAACAAAGATCTAAGAGTTTGGGTTACAAACAACATTAAAAACACATATGATTGACCATTTATGACACAAGGCACAACTTTGAGCGAAAGTTATGTGTTTTAAATTTTGTCATTTTTTTTGTGTGAATCATCTTATATTGTCAAAATAATGACGGGAAACAAAGAGGTAAGAGTTTGGACGACAAACACCACTAAAAACACTTAGGACTTACCATTTATGACAAACGGCACAACTTTGAACGAAAGTTATGACTTTCAAATTTTGTCAATTGGACGATAAAGTAGAACTTTAACTTTCAAATTTTGTCAATTTACGACATAAGGTAGAACTTTAACTTTTAAATTTTGTCAATTTCTTTTCGTGAACCATCTTACACTTCAAAATATTGGGGTCAAATAGAGAGCTAGGAGTTTGGGATACAAACAACACAAAAAACACATATGATTTATGACACAAGGTACGACTCTTAACGAAAGTTATGACTTTGAAATTTTGTTAATTTCCTTCAGTGAATCATCTTATATTGTCAAAATATCGGCAGGAAACAAAGAGATAAGAGTTTGGACGACAAACAACACTAAAAACACCTATGATTTACCATTTACGACACAAGGCACAACTATTAGCGAAAATCCTGAGTTTCAAATTTTGACAATTTCTTTCAGTGACTCATCTTATATTGTAAAAATATCGGCGGGAAACAGAAAGCTAGGACTTTGAACGACAAACAACGCTAAAAACACCTATGATTTACCATTTACGACACAAGGCACAACTTTTAGCGAAAGTTATAAGTTTCAAAATTTTCAATTTCTTTCGATGAATAATCTTATATTGTCAAAATAAATATTGGGGGGAACAAAGGGCTAAGAGTTTGGGAGACAAAAAATACTAAAAAACACCTACGATTTACCATTTATGACACAATGCACAACTTTGAGCGAAAGTTATGAGTTCTAAATTTGTCAATTTCTTTCAATAAATCATCTTATATTGTCAAAATATTGGAGGGAAACAAAGAGCTAAGAGTTTGGAAAACAAACAACATTAAAAACACATATGATTGACCATTTATGACACAAGGCACATCTTTCTTTCTGTGAATCATCTTATATTGTCAAAATATCGGCGGGAAACAAAGAGGTAAGAGTTTGGACGACAAACAACACTAAAAACACTTACGATTTACCATTTACGACACAATGCACAACTTTGAACGAAAGTTATGACTTTCAAACTTTGTCAATTTCTATCCGCGTATCATATTATATTGTCAAAATATTGGGGGGAAACAAAGAACTAAGAGTTTGGGCGATAAACAACACTAAAAACACATACGATTTTACCATTTACGACACAATGCACAACTTTGAGAGAAAGTTATAAGTTTTAAATTTTGTCATTTTTTTTTGCGTGAATCATCTTATATTGTCAAAATATCTGCGAGAAACAAAGAGCTAAGAGATTGGACGAAAAACAACAGAAAAAACACCTACATTTTACCATTTACGACACAAGGTACAACTTTGACTTTCAAATTTTGTCAATTTTCTTTCGTGAATCATCTTATACTGTAAAAATATTGGGGTCAAATAGAGAGCTAAGAGTTTGGGATACAAACAACACAAAAAACACATGATTTATGACACAAGGTACGACTCTTAACGAAAGTTATGACTTTTAAATTTTGTTAATTTCTTTCAATGAATCATCTTATATTGTCAAAATATCGACGGGAAACAAAGAGATAAGAGTTTGGACGACAAACAACACTAAATACACCTATGATTTACCATTTACGACACAAGGCACAACTATTAGCGAAAATCATGACTTTCAAAATTTGACAATTTCTTTTAGTGAATCATCTTATATTGTAAAAATATCGGCGGGAAACAGAAAGCTAGGACTTTAAACGACAAACAACGCTAAAAACACCTATATTTTACCATTTACGACACAAGGTACAACTTTGACTTTCAAATTTTGTCAATTTTCTTTCGTGAATCATCTTATACAGTCAAAATATTGGGTTCAAATAGAGAGCTAAGAGTTTGGGATACAAACAACACAAAAAACACATACGATTTACGATTTATGACACAAGGTACGGCATTTATTGAAAGTTATGAGTTCTAAATTTGTCAATTTCTTTCAGTAAATCATCTAATATTGTCAAAATATCGCCGGAAAACAAAGAGATAAGAGTTTGGACGACAAACAACACTAAAAATACACATGATTTACCATTTACGACACAAGCCACAACTATTAGCGAAAATCATGACTTTCAAATTTTGACAATTTCTTTCAGTGAATCATCTTATATTGTAAAAATATCGACAGGAAACAAAAAGCTAGGACTTTGAACGACAAACAACACTAAAAACATCCATGATTTACCATTTACGCCACAAGGCACAACTTTTAGCGAAAGTTATGCGTTTCAAAATTTTCAATTTCTTTCGGTGAATAATCATATATTGTCAAAAGAAATATTGGGGGGGGGGGACAAAGGGCTAAGAGTTTGGGTGACAAAAAATACTAAAAACACCTACGATTTACCATTTACGACACAATGCACAACTTTGAGCGAAAGTTATGAGTTTTAAATTTGTCAATTTCTTTCCGTAAATCATCTTATATTGTCAAAATATTGGAGGGAAACAAAGATCTAAGAGTTTGGGATACAAACAGCATTAAAAACACATATGATTGACCATTTATGACACAAGGCACAACTTTGAGAGAAAGTTATGTGTTTTAAATTTTGACAATTTCTTTTTGTGAATCATCTTATCTTGTCAAAATAATGACGGGATACAAAGAGGTAAGAGTTTGGACGACAAACACCACTAAAAACACTTAGGACTTACCATTTACGACAAACGGCATAACTTTGAACGAAAGTTATGACTTTCAAATTTTGTCAATTTCTTTTCGTGAATATTCTTATACTGTCAAAATATTGGGGGTCAAATAGAGAGTTAAGAGTTTGGGCGATAAACAACATTAAAAACACCTACGATTTTACCATTTACGACATAATGCACAACTTTGAGAGAAAGTTACAAATTTTAAATTGTCATTTTTTTGCGTGAATCATCTTATATTGTCAAAATATCGACGAGAAACAAAGAGCTAAGAGATTGGACGATAAACAACACAAAAAACACCTACATTTTACCATTTACGACATAAGGTAGAACTTTAACTTTCAAATTTTGTCAATTTCTTTTCGTTAACCATCTTACACTGTCAAAATATTGGGGTCAAATAGAGAGCTAAGAGTTTGGGATACAAACAACACAAAAAACACATATGATTTATGACACAAGGTAAGACTCTTAACGAAAGTTATGACTTTTAAATTTTGTTAATTTCTTTCAGTGATTCATCTTATATTGTCAAAATATCGGCGGGAAACAAAGAGATAAGAGTTTGGATGACAAACAACACTAAAAACACCTATGATTTACCATTTACGACACAAGGCACAACTATTAGCGAAAATCATGAGTTTCAAATTTTGACAATTTCTTTCAGTGAATCATCTTATATTGTAAAAAATATCGGCGGGAAACAGAAAGCTAGGACTTTGAATGACAAACAACGCTAAAAACACCTATGATTTACCATTTACGACACAAGGCACAACTTTTAGTGAAAGTTATGAGTTTCAAAATTTTCAATTTCTTTCAGTGAATAATCTTATATTGTCAAAATAAATATTGGGGGGAACAAAGGGCTAAGAGTTTGAGAGACAAAAAATACTAAAAAACACCAACGATTTACCATTTACGACACAATGCACAATTTTGAACGAAAGTTATGACTTTCAAACTTTGTTAATTTCTATCCGTGTATCATATTATATTGTCAAAATATTGGGGGGAAACAAAGAGCTAAGAGTTTGGGCGATAAACAACACTAAAAATACATACGATTTTTACCATTTACGACACAATGCACAACTTTGACAGAAAGTTATGAGTTTTAAATTTTGTCATTTTTTGTGTGTGAATCATCTTATATTGTCAAAATATCTGCGAGAAACAAAGAACTAAGAGATTGGACGAAAAACAACAGAAAAAACACCTACATTTTACCATTTACGACACAAGGTACAACTTTGACTTTCAAATTTTGTCAATTTTCTTTCGTGAATCATCTTATACTGTCAGAATATTGGGGTCAAATAGAGAGCTAAGAGTTTGGGATACAAACAACACATACGATTTACGATTTATGACACAAGGTACGGTTTTTATTGAAAGTTATGACTTTTAAATTTTGTCAATTTCTTTCAGTAAATCATCTAATATTGTCAAAATATCGACGAAAAACAAAGAGATAACAGTTTGGATGACAAACAACACTAAAAATACACATGATTTACCATTTACGACACAAGGCACAACTATTAGCAAAAATCATGACTTTCAAATTTTGACAATTTCTTTCAGCGAATCATCTTATATTCTAAAAATATCGGCAGGAAACAAAAAGCAAGGACTTTGAACGACAAACAACACCAAAAACATCCATGATATACCATTTACGCCACAAGGCACAACTTTTAGCGACAGTTATGAGTTTCAAAATTTTCAATTTCTTTCGGTGAATAATCTTATATTGTCAAAAGAAATATTGGGGGGAACAAAGGGCTAAGAGTTTGGGTGACAAAAAAATACTAAAAACACCTACGATTTATCATTTACGACACAATGCACAACTTTGAGCGAAAGTTATGAGTTTTAAATTTGTCAATTTCTTTCCGTAAATCATCTTATATTGTCAAAATATTGGAGGGAAACAAAGAGCTAAGAGTTTGGGATACAAACAACATTAAAAACACATATGATTGACCATTTATGACACAAGGCACAACTTTGAGCGAAAGGTATGTGTTTTAAATTTTGACAATTTCTTTTTGTGAATCATCTTATATTGTCAAAATAATGACGGGAAACAAAGAGGTAAGAGTTTGGACGACAAACACCACTAAAAACACTTAGGACTTACCATTTACGACAAACGACACAACTTTGAACGAAAGTTATGACTTTCAAATTTTGTCAATTTCTTTTCGTGAATCATCTTATACTGTCAAAATATTAGGGGTCAAATAGAGAGCTAAGAGTTTGGGCGATAAACAACATTAAAAACATCTACGATTTTACCATTTACGACATAATGCACAACTTTTAGAGAAAGTTACGAGTTTTAAATTTTGTCATTTTTTTGCGTGAATCATCTTATATTGTCAAAATATCGGCGAGAAACAAAGAGCTAAGAGATTGGACGATAAACAACACAAAAAACACCTACATTTTACCATTTACGACATAAGGTAGAACTTTAACTTTCAAATTTTGTCAATTTCTTTTCGTGAACCATCTTACACTGTCAAAATATTGGGGTCAAATAGAGAGCTAAGAGTTTGGGATACAAACAACACAAAAAACACATATGATTTATGACACAAGGTACGACTCTTAACGAAAGTTATGACTTTTAAATTTTGTTAATTTCTTTCAGTGAATCATCTTATATTGTCAAAATATCGGCGGAAAACAAAGAGATAAGAGTTTGGACAACAAACAACACTAAAAAAACCTATGATTTACCATTTACGACACAAAGCACAACTATTAGCGAAAATCATGAGTTTCAAATTATGACAATTTCTTTCAGTGAATCATCTTATATTGTAAAAATATCGACGGGAAACAGAAAGCTAGGACTTTGAACGACAAACAACGCTAAAAACACCTATGATTTACCATTTACGACACAAGGAACAAATTTTAGCGAAAGTTATGAGTTTCAAAAAGTTCAATTTCTGTCGGTGAATAATCTTATATTGTCAAAATAAATATTGGGGGGGACAAAGGGCTAAGAGTTTGGGAGACAAAAAATACTAAAAAACACCTACGATTTACCATTTACGACACAATGCACAACTTTGAGCGAAAGTTATGAGTTCTAAATTTGTCAATTTCTTTCAATAAATCATCTTATATTGTCAAAATACTGGAGGGAAACAAAGAGCTAAGAGTTTGGGAAACAAACAACATTAAAAACACATATGATTGACCATTTATGACACAAGGCACATCTTTCTTTCTGTGAATCATCTTATATTGTCAAAATATCGGCGGAAAACAAAGAGGTAAGAGTTTGGACGACAAACAACACTAAAAACACTTACGATTTACCATTTACGACACAATGCACAACTTTGAACGAAAGTTATGACTTTCAAACTTTGTCAATTTCTATCCGTGTATCATATTATATTGTCAAAATATTGGGGGAAAACAAAGAGGTAAGAGCTTGGACGACAAACAACACTACAAACACTTACGATTTACCATTTACGACACAATGCACAACTTTGAACGAAAGTTATGACTTTCAAACTTTGTCAATTTATATCCGTGTATCATAGTATATTGTCAAAATATTGGGGGGAAACAAAGAGCTAAGAGTTTGGGCGATAAACAACACTAAAAACACATACGATTTTACCATTTACGACACAATGCACAACTTTGAGAGAAAGTTTTGAGTTTGAAATTTTGTCATTTTTTTTGCGTGAATCATCTTATATTGTCAAAATATCTGCGAGAAACAAAGAGCTATGAGATTGGACGAAAACCAACAGAAAAAACACCTACACTTTTACCATTTACGACACAAGGTACAACTTTGACTTTCAAATTTTGTCAATTTTCTTTCATGAATCATCTTATACTGTCAAAATATTGGGGTCAAATAGAGAGCTAAGAGTTTGGGATACAAACAACACATATGATTTACGATTTATGACACAAGGTACGGTTTTTATTGAAAGTTATGACTTTTAAATTTTGTCAATTTCTTTCAGTAAATCATCTAATATTGTCAAAATATCGGCGGAAAACAAAGAGATAAGAGTTTGGATGACAAACAACACTAAAAATACACATGATTTACCATTTACGACACAAGGCACAACTATTAGTGAAATTTATGAGTTTTAAATTTGTCAATTTCTTTTCGTAAATCATCTTATATTGTCAAAATATTATGGGAAAACAAAGACCTAAGAGTTTGGGATACAAACAACACTAAAAACACATATGATTGACCATTTACGACACAAGGCACAACTTTTAGCGAAAATTATGTGTTTTAATTTTTGACATTTTCTTTATGTGAATCATCTTATATTGTCAAAATATCGGCGGGAAACAAAGAAGTAAGAGTTTGGACGACAAACAACACTAAAAACACCTATGATTTACCATTTACGACACAAGGCACAACTTTGAACGAAAGTTATGACCTTCAAATTTTGTCAATTTCTAACCGTGTATCATATTATATTGTCAAAATATTGGGGGAAAACAAGGAGCTAAGAGTTTGGGCGACAAACAACACTAAAAATACCTATGATTAACATTTACGACACAATGCACAACTTTGAGAAGAAGTTATGAGTTTTAAATTTTGTCAATATTTTTGTGTGAATCATCTTATATTGTCAAAATATTTGCGAGAAACAAAGAGCTAAGAGTTTGGACGACAAACAACACAAAAAAACACCTACATTTTACCATTTACGAGACGAGGTCTAATTTTGACTTTCAAATTTTGTCAATTTCTTTTCGTGAATCATCTAATACTGCAAAATATTGGGGTCAAATAGAGAGCTAAGAGTTTGTGATACAAACAACACTAAAACAAATAGGATTTACGATTTACGACACAAGGTACAACTTTTTCCGAAAGTTATGACTTTTAAATTTTGTCAAATTCTTTCCTTGAATCATCTTATAATGTCAAAATTTCGACGGGAAACAAAGATATAAGTGTTTGGACGACAAACAACACTAAAACAACTATGATTTACCATTTACGACACAAGGCCCAACTTTGAGCTAAAGTTATGACTTTCAAAATATTCAATTTCTTTTGTTGAATAATCTTATATTGTAAAAATATTAGGGGGAAACAAAGAGCTAAGAGTTTAGGCGACAAACAACACTTAAAACACCTACGATTTACCATTTCTGACACAAGGCACAACTTTGAGCAAAAGTTATGTGTTTTAAAGTTTTTTAATTTCTTTCCGTAAATCATCTTATATTGTCAAAATATCTGGGGGGAAACAAAGAGCTAAGAGTTTGGGATACAAACAACACTAAAAACACATACGATTTACCATTTACGACACAAGACACAACTTTGAGCGAAAGTTATGAGTTTAAAATTTTGTCAATTTCTTTCTGTGAATCATCTTATATAGTCAAATTATCGGCGGGAAACAAAGAGATAAGAACTTTGGACGACAAACAACATTAAAAACACCTACGATTTACCATTTACGACACAAGGCACAACTTTGAACGAAAGTTACGACTTTCCAATTTTGTCAATTTCTTTCCCTGAATCATTTTATATTGCCAAATATTGGGGGGGGGGGGGACAAAGAGCTAAGAATTTGGGCGAAAAACAATACAAAAAACACCTACGATTTACCATTTACAACACAAGACACAACTTTGAGCGAAAGTTATGAGTTCTAAATTTGTCAATTTCTTTCAATAAATCATCTTATATTGTCAAAATATTAAAGGGAAACAAAGAGCTAAGAGTTTGGGAAACAAACAACATTAAAAACACATATGATTGACCATTTATGACACAAGGCACATCTTTCTTTCTGTGAATCATCTTATATTGTCAAAATATCGGCGGGAAACAAAGAGGTAAGAGTTTGGACGACAAACAACACTAAAAACACTTACGATTTACCATTTACGACACAATGCACAACTTTGAACGAAAGTTATGACTTTCAAACTTTGTCAATTTCTATCCGTGTATCATATTATATTGTCAAAATATTGGGGGAAAACAAAGAGGTAAGAACTTGGACGACAAACAACACTAAAAACACTTACGATTTTCCATTTACGACACAATGCACAACTTTGAACGAAAGTTATGACTTTCAAACTTTGTCAATTTCTATCCGTGTATCATATTATATTGTCAAAATATTGTGGGGAAACAAAGAGCTAAGAGTTTGGGCGATAAACAACACTAAAAACACATACGATTTTACCATTTACGACACAATGCACAACTTTGAGAGAAAGTTTTGAGTTTGAAATTTTGTCATTTTTTTTGCGTGAATCATCTTATATTGTCAAAATATCTGCGAGAAACAAAGAGCTATGAGATTGGACGAAAAACAACAGAAAAAACACCTACATTTTACCATTTACGACACAAGGTACAACTTTGACTTTCAAATTTTGTCAATTTTCTTTCATGAATCATCTTATACTGTCAAAATATTGGGGTCAAATAGAGAGCTAAGAGTTTGGGATACAAACAACACATACGATTTACGATTTATGACACAAGGTACGGTTTTTATTGAAAGTTATGACTTTTAAATTTTGTCAATTTCTTTCAGTAAATCATCTAATATTGTCAAAATATCGGCGGAAAACAAAGAGATAAGAGTTTGGATGACAAACAACACTAAAAATACACATGATTTACCATTTATGACACAAGGCACAACTATTAGCGAAATTTATGAGTTTTAAATTTGTCAATTTCTTTCCGTAAATCATCTTATATTGTCAAAATACTATAGGAAAACAAAGACCTAAGAGTTTGGGATACAAACAACACTAAAAACACATATGATTGACCATTTACGACACAAGGCACAACTTTTAGCGAAAATTATGTGTTTTAATTTGTGACATTTTTTTTATGTGAATCATCTTATATTGTCAAAATATCGGCGGGAAACAAAGAAGTAAGAGTTTGGACGACAAACAACACTAAAAACACCTATGATTTACCATTTACGACACAAGGCACAACTTTGAACGAAAGTTATGACCTTCAAGTTTTGTCAATTTCTATCCGTGTATCATATTATATTGTTAAAATATTGGGGGGAAACAAGGAGCTAAGAGTTTGGACGACAAACAACACTAAAAATACCAATGATTAACATTTACGACACAATGCACAACTTTGAGAAGAAGTTATGAGTTTTAAATTTTGTCAATATTTTTGTGTGAATCATCTTATATTGTCAAAATATCTGCGAGAAACAAAGAGCTAAGAGTTTGGACGACAAACAACACAAAAAAACACCTACATTTTACCATTTACGAGACGAGGTCTAATTTTGACTTTCAAATTTTGTCAATTTCTTTTCGTGAATCATCTAATACTGCAAAATATTGGGGTCAAATAGAGAGCTAAGAGTTTGTGATACAAACAACACTAAAACAAATAGGATTTACGATTTACGACACAAGGTACAACTTTTTCCGAAAGTTATGACTTTTAAATTTTGTCAAATTCTTTCCTTGAATCATCTTATAATGTCAAAATTTAGACGGGAAACAAAGATATAAGTGTTTGGACGACAAACAACACTAAAACAACTATGATTTACCATTTACGACACAAGGCCCAACTTTGAGCTAACGTTATGACTTTCAAAATATTCAATTTCTTTTGTTGAATAATCTTATATTGTAAAAATATTAGGGGGAAACAAAGAGCTAAGAGTTTAGGCGACAAACAACACTTAAAACACCTACGATTTACCATTTCTGACACAAGGCACAACTTTGAGCAAAAGTTATGTGTTTTAAAGTTTTTTAATTTCTTTCCGTAAATCATCTTATATTGTCAAAATATCTGGGGGGAAACAAAGAGCTAAGAGTTTGGGATACAAACAACACTAAAAACACATACGATTTACCATTTACGACACAAGACACAACTTTGAGCGAAAGTTATGAGTTTAAAATTTTGTCAATTTCTTTCTGTGAATCATCTTATATAGTCAAATTATCGGCGGGAAACAAAGAGATAAGAACTTTGGACGACAAGCAACATTAAAAACACCTACGATTTACCATTTACGACACAAGGCACAACTTTGAACGAACGTTACGACTTTCAAATTTTGTCAATTTCTTTCCCTGAATCATTTTATATTGCCAAATATTGGGGGGGGGGGGGGGGGGGGGGACAAAGAGCTAAGAATTTGGGCGAAAAACAATACAAAAAACACCTACGATTTATCATTTACAACACAAGGCACAACTTTGAGCGAAAGTTATGAGTTCTAAATTTGTCAATTTCTTTCAATAAATCATCTTATATTGTCAAAATATTGGAGGGAAACAAAGAGCTAAGAGTTTGGGAAACAAACAACATTAAAAACACATATGATTGACCATTTATGACACAAGGCACATCTTTCTTTCTGTGAATCATCTTATATTGTCAAAATATCGGCGGGAAACAAAGAGGTAAGAGTTTGGACGATAAACAACACTAAAAACACTTACGATTTACCATTTACGACACAATGCACAACTTTGAACGAAAGTTATGACTTTCAAACTTTGTCAATTTCTATTCGTGTATCATATTATATTGTCAAAATATTGTGGGGAAACAAAGAGCTAAGAGTTTGGGCGATAAACAACACTAAAAACACATACGATTTTACCATTTACGACACAATGCACAACTTTGAGAGAAAGTTTTGAGTTTGAAATTTTGTCATTTTTTTTGCGTGAATCATCTTATATTGTCAAAATATCTGCGAGAAACAAAGAGCTATGAGATTGGACGAAAAACAACAGAAAAAACACCTACATTTTACCATTTACGACACAAGGTACAACTTTGACTTTCAAATTTTGTCAATTTTCTTTCATGAATCATCTTATACTGTCAAAATATTGGGGTCAAATAGAGAGCTAAGAGTTTGGGATACAAACAACACATACGATTTACGATTTATGACACAAGGTACGGTTTTTATTGAAAGTTATGACTTTTAAATTTTGTCAATTTCTTTCAGTAAATCATCTAATATTGTCAAAATATCGGCGGAAAACAAAGAGATAAGAGTTTGGATGACAAACAACACTAAAAATACACATGATTTACCATTTATGACACAAGGCACAACTATTAGCGAAATTTATGAGTTTTAAATTTGTCAATTTCTTTCCGTAAATCATCTTATATTGTCAAAATACTATAGGAAAACAAAGACCTAAGAGTTTGGGATACAAACAACACTAAAAACACATATGATTGACCATTTACGACACAAGGCACAACTTTTAGCGAAAATTATGTGTTTTAATTTGTGACATTTTTTTTATGTGAATCATCTTATATTGTCAAAATATCGGCGGGAAACAAAGAAGTAAGAGTTTGGACGACAAACAACACTAAAAACACCTATGATTTACCATTTACGACACAAGGCACAACTTTGAACGAAAGTTATGACCTTCAAGTTTTGTCAATTTCTATCCGTGTATCATATTATATTGTTAAAATATTGGGGGGAAACAAGGAGCTAAGAGTTTGGACGACAAACAACACTAAAAATACCAATGATTAACATTTACGACACAATGCACAACTTTGAGAAGAAGTTATGAGTTTTAAATTTTGTCAATATTTTTGTGTGAATCATCTTATATTGTCAAAATATCTGCGAGAAACAAAGAGCTAAGAGTTTGGACGACAAACAACACAAAAAAACACCTACATTTTACCATTTACGAGACGAGGTCTAATTTTGACTTTCAAATTTTGTCAATTTCTTTTCGTGAATCATCTAATACTGCAAAATATTGGGGTCAAATAGAGAGCTAAGAGTTTGTGATACAAACAACACTAAAACAAATAGGATTTACGATTTACGACACAAGGTACAACTTTTTCCGAAAGTTATGACTTTTAAATTTTGTCAAATTCTTTCCTTGAATCATCTTATAATGTCAAAATTTAGACGGGAAACAAAGATATAAGTGTTTGGACGACAAACAACACTAAAACAACTATGATTTACCATTTACGACACAAGGCCCAACTTTGAGCTAACGTTATGACTTTCAAAATATTCAATTTCTTTTGTTGAATAATCTTATATTGTAAAAATATTAGGGGGAAACAAAGAGCTAAGAGTTTAGGCGACAAACAACACTTAAAACACCTACGATTTACCATTTCTGACACAAGGCACAACTTTGAGCAAAAGTTATGTGTTTTAAAGTTTTTTAATTTCTTTCCGTAAATCATCTTATATTGTCAAAATATCTGGGGGGAAACAAAGAGCTAAGAGTTTGGGATACAAACAACACTAAAAACACATACGATTTACCATTTACGACACAAGACACAACTTTGAGCGAAAGTTATGAGTTTAAAATTTTGTCAATTTCTTTCTGTGAATCATCTTATATAGTCAAATTATCGGCGGGAAACAAAGAGATAAGAACTTTGGACGACAAGCAACATTAAAAACACCTACGATTTACCATTTACGACACAAGGCACAACTTTGAACGAACGTTACGACTTTCAAATTTTGTCAATTTCTTTCCCTGAATCATTTTATATTGCCAAATATTGGGGGGGGGGGGGGGTGGGGACAAAGAGCTAAGAATTTGGGCGAAAAACAATACAAAAAACACCTACGATTTATCATTTACAACACAAGGCACAACTTTGAGCGAAAGTTATGAGTTCTAAATTTGTCAATTTCTTTCAATAAATCATCTTATATTGTCAAAATATTGGAGGGAAACAAAGAGCTAAGAGTTTGGGAAACAAACAACATTAAAAACACATATGATTGACCATTTATGACACAAGGCACATCTTTCTTTCTGTGAATCATCTTATATTGTCAAAATATCGGCGGGAAACAAAGAGGTAAGAGTTTGGACGATAAACAACACTAAAAACACTTACGATTTACCATTTACGACACAATGCACAACTTTGAACGAAAGTTATGACTTTCAAACTTTGTCAATTTCTATTCGTGTATCATATTATATTGTCAAAATATTGGGGGAAAACAAAGAGGTAAGAGCTTGGACGACAAACAACACTAAAAACACTTACGATTTACCATTTACGACACAATGCACAACTTTGAACGAAAGTTATGACTTTCAAACTTTGTCAATTTCTATCCGTGTATCATATTATATTGTCAAAATATTGGGGGGAAACAAAGAGCTAAGAGTTTGGGCGATAAACAACACTAAAAACACATACGATTTTACCATTTACGACACAATGCACAACTTTGAGAGAAAGTTTTGAGTTTGAAATTTTGTCATTTTTTTTGCGTGAATCATCTTATATTGTCAAAATATCTGCGAGAAACAAAGAGCTATGAGATTGGACGAAAAACAACAGAAAAAACACCTACATTTTACCATTTACGACACAAGGTACAACTTTGACTTTCAAATTTTGTCAATTTTCTTTCATGAATCATCTTATACTGTCAAAATATTGGGGTCAAATAGAGAGCTAAGAGTTTGGGATACAAACAACACATACGATTTACGATTTATGACACAAGGTACGGTTTTTATTGAAAGTTATGACTTTTAAATTTTGTCAATTTCTTTGAGTAAATCATCTAATATTGTCAAAATATCGGCGGAAAACAAAGAGATAAGAGTTTGGATGACAAACAACACTAAAAATACACATGATTTACCATTTACGACACAAGGCACAACTATTAGCGAAATTTATGAGTTTTAAATTTGTCAATTTCTTTCCGTAAATCATCTTATATTGTCAAAATATTATGGGAAAACAAAGACCTAAGAGTTTGGGATACAAACAACACTAAAAACACATATGATTGACCATTTACGACACAAGGCACAACTTTTAGCGAAAATTATGTGTTTTAATTTTTGACATTTTCTTTATGTGAATCATCTTATATTGTCAAAATATCGGCGGGAAACAAAGAAGTAAGAGTTTGGACGACAAACAACACTAAAAACACCTATGATTTACCATTTACGACACAAGGCACAACTTTGAACGAAAGTTATGACCTTCAAATTTTGTCAATTTCTATCCGTGTATCATATTATATTGTCAAAATATTGGGGGAAAACAAGGAGCTAAGAGTTTGGGCGACAAACAACACTAAAAATACCTATGATTAATATTTACGACACAATGCACAACTTTGAGAAGAAGTTATGAGTTTTAAATTTTGTCAATATTTTTGTGTGAATCATCTTATATTGTCAAAATATTTGCGAGAAAGAAAGAGCTAAGAGTTTGGACGACAAACAACACAAAAAAACACCTACATTTTACCATTTACGAGACGAGGTCTAATTTTGACTTTCAAATTTTGTCAATTTCTTTTCGTGAATCATCTAATACTGCAAAATATTGGGGTCAAATAGAGAGCTAAGAGTTTGTGATACAAACAACACTAAAACAAATAGGATTTACGATTTACGACACAAGGTACAACTTTTTCCGAAAGTTATGACTTTTAAATTTTGTCAAATTCTTTCCTTGAATCATCTTATAATGTCAAAATTTCGACGGGAAACAAAGATATAAGTGTTTCGACGACAAACAACACTAGAACAACTATGATTTACCATTTACGACACAAGGCCCAACTTTGAGCTAAAGTTATGACTTTCAAAATATTCAATTTCTTTTGTTGAATAATCTTATATTGTAAAAATATTAGGGGGAAACAAGGAGCTAAGAGTTTAGGCGACAAACAACACTTAAAACACCTACGATTTACCATTTCTGACACAAGGCACAACTTTGAGCAAAAGTTATGTGTTTTAAAGTTTTTTAATTTCTTTCCGTAAATCATCTTATATTGTCAAAATATCTGGGGGGAAACAAAGAGCTAAGAGATTGGGATACAAACAACACTAAAAACACATACGATTTACCATTTACGACACAAGACACAATTTTGAGGGAAAGTTATGAGTTTAAAATTTTGTCAATTTCTTTCTGTGAATCATCTTATATAGTCAAATTATCGGCGGGAAACAAAGAGATAAGAACTTTGGACGACAAGCAACATTAAAAACACCTACGATTTACCATTTACGACACAAGGCACAACTTTGAACGAAAGTTACGACTTTCAAATTTTGTCAATTTCTTTCCCTGAATCATTTTATATTGCCAAATATTGGGGGGGGGGGGGGGACAAAGAGCTAAGAATTTGGGCGAAAAACAATACAAAAAACACCTACGATTTACCATTTACAACACAAGGTACAACTTTGAGCGAAAGTTATGAGTACTAAATTTGTCAATTTCTTTCAATAAATCATCTTATATTGTCAAAATATTGGAGGGAAACAAAGAGCTAAGAGTTTGGGAAACAAACAACATTAAAAACACGTATGATTGACCATTTATGACACAAGGCACATCTTTCTTTCTGTGAATCATCTTATATTGTCAAAATATCGGCGGGAAACAAAGAGGTAAGAGTTTGGACGACAAACAACACTAAAAACACTTACGATTTACCATTTACGACACAATGCACAACTTTGAACGAAAGTTATGACTTTCAAACTTTGTCAATTTCTATCCGTGTATCATATTATATTGTCAAAATATTGGGGGGAAACAAAAAGGTAAGAGCTTGGACGACATACAACACTAAAAACACTTACGATTTACCATTTACGACACAATGCACAACTTTGAACGAAAGTTATGACTTTCAAACTTTGTCAATTTCTATCCGTGTATCATATTATATTGTCAAAATATTGGGGGAAACAAAGAGCTAAGAGTTTGGGCGATAAACAACACTAAAAACACATACGATTTTACCATTTACGACACAATGCACAACTTTGAGAGAAAGTTTTGAGTTTGAAATTTTGTCATTTTTTTTTTGCGTGAATCATCTTATATTGTCAAAATATCTGCGAGAAACAAAGAGCTATGAGATTGGACGAAAAACAACAGAAAAAACACCTACATTTTACCATTTACGACACAAGGTACAACTTTGACTTTCAAATTTTGTCAATTTTCTTTCATGAATCATCTTATACTGTCAAAATATTGGGGTCAAATAGAGAGCTAAGAGTTTGGGATACAAACAACACATACGATTTACGATTTATGACACAAGGTACGGTTTTTATTGAAAGTTATGACTTTTAAATTTTGTCAATTTCTTTCAGTAAATCATCTAATATTGTCAAAATATCGGCGGAAAACAAAGAGATAAGAGTTTGGATGACAAACAACACTAAAAATACACATGATTTACCATTTACGACACAAGGCACAACTATTAGCGAAATTTATGAGTTTTAAATTTGTCAATTTCTTTCCGTAAATCATCTTATATTGTCAAAATACTATGAGAAAACAAAGACCTAAGAGTTTGGGATACAAACAACACTAAAAACACATATGATTGACTATTTACGACACAAGGCACAACTTTTAGCGAAAATTATGTGTTTTAATTTTTGACATTTTCTTTATGTGAATCATCTTATATTGTCAAAATATCGGCGGGAAACAAAGAAGTAAGAGTTTGGACGACAAACAACACTAAAAACACCTATGATTTACCATTTACGACACAAGGCACAACTTTGAACGAAAGTTATGACCTTCAAATTTTGTCAATTTCTATCTGTGTATCATATTATATTGTCAAAATATTGGGGGAAAACAAGGAGCTAAGAGTTTGGACGACAAACAACACTAAAAATACCTATGATTAACATTTACGACACAATGCACAACTTTGAGAAGAAGTTATGAGTTTTAAATTTTGTCAATATTTTTGTGTGAATCATCTTATATTGTCAAAATATCTGCGAGAAACAAAGAGCTAAGAGTTTGGACGATAAACAACACAAAAAAACACCTACATTTTACCATTTACGAGACGAGGTCTAATTTTGACTTTCAAATTTTGTCAATTTCTTTTCGTGAATCATCTAATACTGCAAAATATTGGGGTCAAATAGAGAGCTAAGAGTTTGTGATACAAACAACACTAAAACAAATAGGATTTACGATTTACGACACAAGGTACAACTTTTTCCGAAAGTTATGACTTTTAAATTTTGTCAAATTCTTTCCTTGAATCATCTTATAATGTCAAAATTTCGACGGGAAACAAAGATACAAGTGTTTGGACGACAAACAACACTAAAACAACTATGATTTACCATTTACGACACAAGGCCCAACTTTGAGCTAAAGTTATGACTTTCAAAATATTCAATTTCTTTTGTTGAATAATCTTATATTGTAAAAATATTAGGGGGAAACAAAGAGCTAAGAGTTTAGGCGACAAACAACACTTAAAACACCTACGATTTACCATTTCTGACACAAGGCACAACTTTGAGCAAAAGTTATGTATTTTAAAGTTTTTTAATTTCTTTCCGCAAATCATATTATATTGTCAAAATATCTGGGGGAAAACAAAGAGCTAAGAGTTTGGGATACAAACAACACTAAAAACACATATGATTTACCATTTACGACACAAGACACAACTTTGAGCGAAAGTTATGAGTTTAAAATTTTGTCAATTTCTTTCTGTGAATCATCTTATATAGTCAAATTATCGGCGGGAAACAAAGAGATAAGAACTTTGGACGACAAGCAACATTAAAAACACCTACGATTTACCATTTACGACACAAGGCACAACTTTGAACGAAAGTTACGACTTTCAAATTTTGTCAATTTCTTTCCCTGAATCATTTTATATTGCCAAATATTGGGGGGGGGGGGGGGGGGGGACAAAGAGCTAAGAATTTGGGCGAAAAACAATACAAAAAACACCTACGATTTACCATTTACAACACAAGGCACAACTTTGAACGAAAGTTATGAGTTTTAAATTGTGTCAATTTTTTTGCATGAATCATCTTATAATGTCAAAATATCGGCGTGAAACCAAGAGATAAGAGTTTGGGATATATAAACAACACTAAAAACAAATACTATTTTCCATTTATGACATAAGGCACAACTTTGAGCGAAAGTTATGAGTTTTAAAATTTGTCAATTTCTTTTATGAATCATCTTAGATTGTCAAAATATCGGCGGGAAACAGAGAGCAAAGAATTTGGACGACAAACAACACTTAAAACACCTACGTTTTTACCATTTACCAAGGCACAACTTTGAGCGAAAGGTATGAGTTTTAAACTTTGTCAAGTTTTTTTGCGTGAATCATCTTATATTGGTAAAATATTGGGGTCAAATACACCTACGATTTACCATTTACGATAAAGGCACAACTTTGACTTTCAAATTTTGTCAACTAATTTCCGTGAATCTTCTTATATTGTCAAAATATTGGGGTCAAACAAAGAGCTAAGAGTTTGGGATACAAACAACACTAAAGACACATAAGATTTACGATTTATGACACATGGCACAACTTTAACGGAAAGTAATGACTTTCAAATTTTGTCAATTTCTTTTTGTGAATCATGTTATATTGTCAAAATATCGGCAAGAAACAAAGAGCTAAGAGTTTGGACGACAAACAAAACTAAAAAAACACCTATGATTTACCATTTACGACACAAGACACAACTTTGAGCGAAAGTTATGAGTTTTATTTATTTTTATTTTTGCGTGATTCATCTTATGTTGTCAAAATATCTACGAGAAACAAAGAGCTAAGAGTTTTGTTGATAAACAACACAAACAACACCAACGATTTCCCATTTACGACACAAGGCACAACATTGACTTTCAAATTTTGTCAATTTCTGTCCGTGAATCATCTTATACTGTTAGCGAAAGTCATGCCTTTCAAATTTTATCAATTTCGCTTTGTGAATCATCTTATACTGTCGAAATATTGGGGTCAAATAGAGAACTAAGAGTTTGGGATACAAACCACACAAAAAACACATGATTGACCATTTACGACACAAGGCATAACTTTGAGCGAAAGTTATGAGTTATAAATTTTGACAATTTCTTTCTGTGAATCATCTTATATTGTCAAAATATCGGCTGGAAACAAAGAGGTAAGATTTTGGACGACAAATAACACTAAAAACACTTACGATTTACCATTTACGACACAAGGCACAACTTTGAAAAAAAGTTATGACTTTCAAATTTTGTCAATTTCTATCCGTGTATCATATTTTATTGTCAAGATATTGGGGGGAAACAAAGAGCTAAGAGATTGGGCGACAAGAAACACTAAAAGCACCTACGATTTACCATTTACGACACAATGAAAAACTTTGAGAGTAAGTTATGAGTTTTAAATTTTGTCAATTTTTTTGCTTGGATCATCTTATATTGTCAAAATATCTGCGAGAAACAAAGAGCTAAGATTTTGGACGACAAACAACACAAAAAATACCTATATTTTACAATTTACAACACAAGGTACAACTTTGACTTTCAAATTTTGTCAATTTATTTTCGTGAATCATCTTATACAGTCAAAATATTGGGGTCAAATAGAGAGCTAAGAGTTTGGGATACAAACAACACAAAAAACACATACGATTTACGACACAAGTTACAACTTTTAACGAAAGTTATGACTTTTAAATTTTATCAATTTCTTTCAGTGAATCATCTTATATTGTAAAAATATCGACGGGAAACAAAGAGATAAGAGTTTGGATGACAAGCAACACTAAAAACACCTATGAATTACCATTTACGACACAAAGCACAATTACTAGCGAAAATCCTGACTTTCAAATTTTGACAATTTTTTTCAGTGAATCATCTTATATTGTATAAATATCGACGGGAAACAAAAATCTAGGAGTTTGAATGACAAACAACACTAAAAACACCAATGATTTACCATTTACGACACAATGCACAACTTTGAGCGAAAGTTATGAGTTATAAAATTTTCAATTTCTTTCGGTGAATAATCTTATATTGTCAAAATATTGGGGGGGGGAGGGGGGACAAAGAGCTAATAGTTTGGGTGACAAAAATACTAAAAACACCTACTATTTACGACACAATGCTCAACTTTGAACGAAAGTTATGAGTTTTAAATTTGTCAATTGCTTTGCGTAAATCATCTTATATTGTCAAAATATTGAGGGGAAACAAAGAGCTAAAATTTTGGTATACAAACAACACTAAAAACCCATATGATTGACCATTTACAACATAAGGCACAACTTTGAGCGAAAGTTATGAGTTTTAAATTTTGACAATTTCTTTTTGTGAATCATCTTATATTGTCAAAATATCGGCGGAAAACAAAGAGGTAAGAGTTTGGATGACAAACAACAACAAAAACACTTATGATTTACCATTTACGACACAAGGCACAACTTTGAACGAAAGTTATGACTTTAAAATTTTGTCAATTTCTATCCGTGTATCATATTATATTGTCAAATTATTGGGTGGATACAAAGAGCTAAAAGTTTGGGCGACAAACAACACTAAAAACACCTACGATTTACCATTTACGACACAATGCACAACTTTGAGAGAAAGTTGTGAGTTTTTAGTTTTGTCAATTTTTTTGCGTGAATCAATATCTGCGAGAAACAAAGAGCTAAGTGTTTGGACGATGAACAACACAAAAACCACCTATATTTTATCATTTACGACACAAGGTACAACTTTGACTTTCAAAATTTGTCAATTTCTTTAAGTGAATATCTTATATTGTCAAAATATCGGCGGGAAACAAAGAGAAAAGAATTTGGACGACAGACAAAACTAAAATCACCTATGATTTACCATTTATGACACAAGGCACAACTATTAGTGAAAATCATGACTTTCAAATTTTGACAATTTCTTTCAGTGAATCATCTTATATTGTAAAAATATCGATGGGAAACAAAAGGCTAGGAGTTTGAATCACAAACAACACTAAAAACACCAATGATTTACCATTTACGACATAAACCACAACTTTGAGCGAAAGTTATGAGTTTTAAATTTGTCAATTTCTTTCCGTAAATCATCTTATATTGTCAAATATTGGGGGAAACAAAGAGCTAAGAGTTTGTGATACAAACAACACTAAAAACACATATGATTGACAATTTCTATCCGTGTATCATATTATATTGTCAAGATATTAGAGGGAAACAAAGAACTAAGAAATTGGGTTATAAAAAACACTAAATACACCTACGATTTACCATTTACGACACAATGCACAACTTTGAGAGAATGTTATGAGTTTTAATTTTTGTTAATTTTTTTGCGTAAATCATCTTATATTGTCAAAATATCTGTGAGAAACAAAGAGCTAAGATTTTGGACGACAAACAACACAAAAAAATCCCACATTTTATCATTTACGACACAAGGTACAACTTTGATGACAAGGATCACGTTGGGGTGAGCTTCAGTGCAAGAGAATGGCCGGAAACAACACCGACGACACCCGGGGAGGCGGACTTTGACGCGGGCTGTAGGGAGGCGCTGAAGGGGGATGGCGGCGCACTTGGTCTCCCGAGGTGGCAGAGGGTGTTAGGAGTGGAGGCACAGGACGGTGCCTGGTGACGCCGGCGTGCGCCTTGAGTTATGGATGGTGGAAGGGCGACGGTCTTGGTGGGGAACCGAGTGGTGGAGGGCGATTAGGGTTTAGTTTTGTGGGAGGAGTTGAGGCGATTGAGGAGGAGTTTTATGGTGGTTGGTTGGCGTAAGGGGAGTACTTTGAGGGGTGGAAGTGGTGGCGGCGAAAGGGTGGAGGGGTCGAGGGATAGACTACACCAAGTGGATGTGACTCACCACGTAGTGTAGGGTTCTTGAACCTAGCTTGGATGTGACGCACCAAGGGGGTTTAAGGGGCGACTTAGACTGCTTTGATATGACTCACAAAGTAGACCAAATTGCATGAGCTTAAAGAAGAAATTCTCTCTTGGGAGTGTTTTGATTCAAATTCAAGCTAAAGGAAAACAAATGAGGGGGGCGGCCTTATAACCCTAGCAAGCCGTCCCACAAGTATTTGTTTTACAGAAATTAAAGCCTAAAAACATGCATAAAATATAAACCCAAAGTCTTATAATGTCATTCAATCAATGCCTCAAAAAGGCCCTTGAATTGTGCCGTAAGTCCCGTTTGGCGCCGAGAGTGTCATCAAGGAGAAGAAGTCTCCTAGCCGGCTTGTTGTTGGCCCTAGTGTGGCGAGTCCAAGGTTGAGCTTGGCTTGTAGTTCCCTAGCCTTGGCGCGTGTGAGCCTCATGGGTGCGCCCTCCTCTTGGCTTGATGGCTCTTCTCGGCTAGGCTCTTCATGGTTGGCTAGCCTTGGTGAGCGCCTTGGCTCGGAAGACTGGACTTGATGGGAAGGATTCACATCATTGGACTTTCAAATTTTGTCAATTTCTTTTCGTGAATCATCTTATACTATCAAAATATTGGGGTCCAATAGAGAGCTAAGAGTTTGGGATACAAACAGCACAAAAAACACATACGATTTACCATTTACGACACAAGGTACAACTTTTAACGAAAGTTATGACTTTTAAAGAAGAAAGAAAAATTCAGAAAAACCGGCGCATTAATTGTAGGAAATCCCAAGAGATTTTTGGTGGAATTAATGGAAGTGAGTTGGTTTAATGCAAGAGTTAACTCAAGGCAGTTTAATACCAACCAAAGGTTGTCTTCTTCCTTGCATAAGCCATGATTTATCAAAGAATTTGCAGCAAACACGAACTCAACAATGGCACGAAAGGAAACCAACGCCAACAATGGAGACTACACACAACACAAAGGCCAAAATCGGAAGCACTTGACTAGGCAACCTAAGCTTGCACTTCAAATGAACAATTTGAACGTAAAAAGGATAGATTTAGAAGGCCAAACCTCGCATGGCTTTGATACCACTTGACAAGGATCACGTTGGGGCGAGCTTCAGTGCAAGTGAACGGCCGGAAACAACACCGACGACACCCGGGGAGGCGGACTTTGACGCATGCTGTAGGGAGGCGCTGAAGGGGGATGGCGGCGCACTTGGTCTCCCGAGGTGGCAGAGGGTGTTAGGAGTGGAGGCGCAGGAGGGTGCCTGGTGGCGCCGGCGTGCGCCTTGAGTTATGGATGGTGGAAGGGCGGCGGTCTTGGCGGGGAACCGAGCGGTGGAGGGCGATTAGGGTTTAGTTTTGTGGGAGGCGTTGAGGCGATTGAGGAGGCGTTTTGTGGTGGTTGGTTGGCGTAAGGGGAGTACTTTGAGGGGTGGAAGTGGTGGCGGTGAAAGGGTGGAGGGGTCGAGGGATAGACTACACCAAGTGGATGTGACTCACCACGTAGTGTAGGGTTCTTGAACCTAGCTTGGATGTGACGCACCGAGGGGGTTCAAGGGGCGACTTAGACTGCTTTGATATGACTCACAAAGTAGACCAAATTGCATGAGCTTAAAGAAGAAATTTTCTCTTGGGAGTGTTTTGATTCAATTTCAAGCTAAAGGAAAACAAATGAGGGGGGCGGCCTTATAACCCTAGCAAGCCGTCCCACATGTGTTTGTTTTGCAGAAATTAAAGCCTAAAAACATGCATAAAATGTAAACCCAAAGTCTTATAATGTCATTCAATCAATGCCTCAAAAAGGCCCTTGAATTGTGCCTTAAGTCCCGTTTGGCGCCGAGAGTGTCATCAAGGAGAAGAAGTCTCCTAGTCGGCTTGTTGTTGGCCCTAGTGTGGCGAGTCCAAGGTTGAGCTTGGCTTGTAGTTCCCTAGCCTTGGCGCGTGTGAGCCTCATGGGTGCGCCCTCCTCTTGGCTTGATGGCTCTTCTCGGCTAGGCTCTTCATGGTTGGCTAGCCTTGGTGAGCGCCTTGGCTCGGAGGACTGGACTTGATGGGAAGGATTCACATCATCCTCCCCTCCTTGAAAAGGATTCGTCCTCGAATCTGGCCCTTGGTCTTGCTCTTCTTTATCCACCAAGTAGGGAGTGAGGTCGGCTACGTTGAACGCATCATGCACTTCATAAGTAGGCGGCAAGTCCACCTTGTAAGCATTGTTGTTGATGCGTTCAAGGACTTAAAATGGTCCATCTCCCCTTGGCTTGAGCTTGGAGTCTCTAAGAGTGGGAAACCTCTCCTTCCTTAGGTGCACCCACACTAGTTCTCCCGGCTCCAAGATGAGCTCCTTCCTCTTCTTGTTGGCCTGCTTGGCATATTGGATAGTCCTCTTCTCTAGCTCGGCCGTTGTCTCTTCATGGAGCTTCTTGATCTTGTCCGCTTGATCCATTCCTTCTTCATTTTGGGAACCTGAAATTGCAAAAGGCACCAAATCTAGGGGAGTGGTAGGGTTGCGCCCATAAACTACCTCAAATGGTGTCTTCTTGGTGGCAGAATGGACGGCCCTATTGTAGGCAAACTCAATGAATGGTAAGCAATCCTCCCACCTACGCAAGTTAGTCTTAAGCAAAGACCTAAGCAAGGCACCAAGAGTTCTATTCACTACCTCAGTTTGCCCATCGGTTTGGGGATGGCATGTGGTAGAGAAGAGCAACTTGGTCCCCAACTTAGCCCACAAGGACTTCCAAAATTAGCTCAAAAACTTCACATCACGGTAAAAAACAATTGTATGTGGTATGCCATGCAATCTTACAATATGCTCAAAGAATAGGCTAGCAACATTAGGGGCATAATCAGTTTTATGACATGCAATGAAGTGTGCCATTTTGCTAAACCTATCTACCACAACAAAAATGGAATCTCTTCCCCTTTTAGTCTTAGGGAGACCGAGCACAAAATCCATGGATATGTCTTCCCAAGGCCTATGAGGGATAGGTAAAGGAGTGTATAAGCCATGTGGATTCAACCGAGATTTGGCTTGTCTACAAGTCACACATGATGCACAATATTTCTCCACGTCCTTTTGCATGTGTGGCCAATAGAAGTGTTCCTTGCGGGTGAGGGAAGTCTTAGCTACACCAAAGTGTCCCATAAGACCTCCACCATGAGCCTCTTGGACCAACAACCTACGGTTAGACCCACTTGGAATACACAACCTAGGACCCTTAAAAAGATAGCCCTCATGCACATAGAATTGTTCTTTGCTTCCCAAGTCTAAGCATGCTTTATATAATTCACCAAAATCAGCATCCAAAGCATACAAATCCTTCATGAAAGCAAACCCTAGCATGCGTGCATCTAAAGTGGTGAGGAGAACATACCTTCTTGACAAAGCATCCGCCACTACATTCTCTTTCTCTTTCTTGTGTTTGATGACATAGGGAAAGGCTTCTATGGACTCCAGCCACTTGGCATGACGTTTGTTGAGCTTCCTTTGACCCCTTAGAAACTTTAGGGCCTCATGGTCCGTGTGAATGACAAACTCCCTTGGAAGAAGGTAGTGTTGCCAAGTTTGAAGGACCCTCACAAGTGCTAGAAGTTCTTTGTCATAAGTCTCATAATTCAGCTCGGCCCCATTGAGCTTTTCACTAAAATAATCTATTGGTCTTCCTTCTTGCATTAGCACACCTCCAAGTCCTATTCCTGATGCATCACATTCAATCTCAAAAGTTTTTGTAAAATCAGGTAAGGATAGTAAAGGAGCATGAGTAAGCTTCTTCTTGCTTAAGGATACTAAAAGCTTATTCTTACTTCTCCTTCCAAAGGAAGGGCACATTCTTCTTTGTAAGCTCGGTGAGGGGGGCGGCTATGGTACTAAAATCCTTGACAAACCGGCAGTAGAAGCCGGCCAATCCAAGGAAACTCCTCACTTGTGTCATGGTGGTCGGTGTTGGGCACTCCTTGATTGCCTTCACCTTCTCCTCATCTACCTTGAGTCCTTCCTTGCATACAACAAAACCAAGAAAAACCACATGATCCGAACAAAAATGGCATTTCTTGAAGTTGACATACAACTTCTCTTTCCTTAGGACCTCTAAGACTTGTTGGAGATGGTGAGCATGTTGTTCTATCCCACGGCTATACACCAAAATATCATCAAAATAAACCACTACAAATTTGCCTAGAAAGGCTCTTAGTACATGGTTCATAAGCCTCATGAAAGTGCTTGGAGCATTAGTTAAGCCAAAGGGCATAACTAACCACTCATATAAGCCATAGGTGGTCTTGAATGCAGTTTTCCATTCATCCCCCTCTTTCATGCGGATTTGATGATATCCACTTTTAAGATATATTTTGGAGAATATGCTTGAACCATGGAGCTCATCAAGCATATCATCAAGTCTAGGGATGGGATGCCTATACTTGATGGTTATGTTATTGATAGCCCTATAATCCATACACATCCTCCAAGTACCATCCTTTTTAGGGACCAAAATGACAGGAACTGAACAAGGACTAAAACTTGCCTGCACATAACCTTTGTCAAGGGCTCTTGCACTTGCTTTTGTAGCTCCTTTGTCTCGGCTGGATTGGCTCTATATGCAGCCTTGTTTGGAAGGGTAGCGCCGGGTACAAAGTCTATTTGATGTTCTATGCCTCTAATTGGTGGAAATCCAGGTGGCACCTCCTCTTGGAACAAGTCCTCATAATCCTGCAAAAGAGAAGCAATAAGAGGTGGCAAACTAGTTAGCTCTTCTTTGAAAATCATAACTTCCTTACTAATGATAAGAAATCAAGCTTGACTTCCCTTGATTGCACTTAACACCTCCTTTGGCTTGGCCAATACAAGCTTCTTCTCTTCTTTCTCCCTTTGCAACTTTCTTTGCTCCCTATCAATGTGGTCAGCCATAATTTCATGAGGAGCCATAGGGTGCAAAGTGATTCTCTTACCTTGAAGATGGAAAGAATACTCATTGGTGACCCTTTGATGGATCACACCCCTATCATATTGCCAAGGCCTTCCCAAGAGGACATGGCATGCGGTCATGGGCAACACATCACACACAACCTCATCCTTGTATCCCCCTATAGAAAAGCTTATCTTGGCTTGTTCACTAACCTTCAAGGGAGTGTTAGAATTCAGCCAACAAAGAGTATAGGGTTGAGCGTAAGGAATAGTAGGGAGAGCAAACTTTTTCACTACCTCTTGATCTACTATGTTGCAACAAGAGCCTCCATCAATGATAAGGTTGCAAAGTTTACCTTGGATGAGGCATCTTGAGTGAAAGATGGTTTCTCTTTGGTTGGGAGGGGTTGGCGCCTCATTGGCCATAAGTGACCTTTTAACCACAAAGCACTCGCCTTGTGTCTCGGCCTTGACTTGCAATTCCTCCTCCTCTTCCTCTACGTCTCCGGGCTCCTCTAGCATCTCATCATCCGACTCATATTCCCCTATTGTGTTGAGCAACACTTGGCGGCGAGAGGGGCAGTCCTTGGCCATGTGCCCACGGCCTAGGCACTTGAAGCACTTGATCTCACTTATCCTTTGCTCGCCTTCCCTTCTCGGCACTAGGGGTAGTCTTGGTGGCTCTCTCCTCGGCTGCATGGCACCGGCATCTTGCCTTGGTTCTTGGCGCCTTAGAGTGTAGGTGGAGTTGTTTGAGCCTGCATTACTCCACGGCCTTGAGCTTGAGCTAGGTGGATAGCTCCTCTTTTGGGGCAATGTCCTATACACATGGTTAGTATAATGGAGGACCTCTTCCACCGAGGTGCCTCTTGCAAAGTGTTGCAATGTGACAATTTCCTTAAGATCAACATTCAAATTCTCAACAAATTTAGACACAACATACTCATTAGGGAATTTAATGCCGGATCTAAACAATAGAGTTTTCAACTCTTTATAATACTCATCTGAGGTCCTATTACCTTGTTTGAGTTGTTGGAGTCTCTCATGAATCCGGGCTGTAAAGTTCTCTGGGACAAACCTATGCTTAAGTGCCAACTTGAGCTCTTCCCAAGTGTCTATGGGGTCATAGCCGGCTTGTGCCCTCTCCTCTTTGTCCTCGGCCCACCATTGATCCGCAAAGCCCTCAAAGCGGATGCTAGCCACGGCAACTCTTTGGGCATCATTGAGGTTTTGGAAATCAAAGACTTGTTCGGTCTTATTAATCCAATTGAAGCACTCCTTCGGGTCAGCCGACTTGCCAAACTTCTCCACGTCCAAGTTGGTCTTAGGCATCCTTGGTTGGTCGTAGTCATAGTGCCTTGGCGGGTAGTAGCCTTGGTCACCTTGTAGGAATTGCTCTCGTGGTCTCCCATATCTATTTCCTTGTTCAATGACCTCATCATGCCTTGCGCCTTGTCCAGCTGCGCGCCCCATGCCTTGGCCTTGCCTACGGCCTTGGACATTTCTTAGTGGTTGGGTGAGAGGCTTCGTGAGCCTAGCTTGGCTCCCTTGTGGCTCATAGGTGGCGTTCACCTCTTCATGGAGCCTTCTCACATCTTGGAAGCCACTAGAGGAAGGAAAGGATGAGCGGCGCTTGGTTGGAGGAGGCGCCGGGTAAGAGTGGCAAGGCCATGTCGCCTGGCTTGTTGTGTGAAGATTGAGCCTCCACTTGTGAGGGAAGAATGCTCACACATATCCTAGACATGTCCTCCAACTTGTGCTCGGAGGCCTCTATCCTAGCCTCTAGCCTTCTTAGGCTCGCTTGGTTATCTTTTTGGATTTCAATCAAGTGCCCATCAATGCGGCTTTCTATCCCTTTTAGGGCCTCCATTAGGGATTGTAAGGTGGGTGGCTCGTTGATGGTCAAGGCTGTCTTGCCCCCACCGGATTCCTTGGAGTTGTCTCCCATGATAGCCCTAGCAAAAGCACTCAAAGCACAACCACAAGATAATCAAAGCAAATGGTCCCTTGAGCACACACAAGGGTCCTCAGAATCTGAAATTTCCAAGCACAAATTATTCACAAGAAATAGCAAGCCCAAGTGAGGTTACGAGCTAGGGTTTGCGGAAAAGACAAAGTTGGTGTATACTTTCACTACCTAGTCGGAGCCACAAGCAATGGCAAGGAAGGTACCGACCACTTTCACAACCAAGCAACCACAAACAAGCTTATACCTCATGTAAAAAGAAAAGAAAACTGAATTTGCTCTTAGGTTGGCTCACTTTTTCTATGGCCTCTCCTATTTAGGCCGAGTTTTTCTTGAGCACCTCTTTTTTTCTTTTTTTTTCTTTTTTGAGCAAAGTTTACAAGATTTGAATCTTAATACTATGCATAAGTAGCAAGCAGAGTCAAGCAAAAATTTTGAGGACAATTCACGCCAACAATCTCTTCTTTTTTATTTTTTATTTTTTTTGCACAATTTTAGTGTTGTCTTAGCCACTAGGTGTGTGTAAATGAAATTCCCTTAACCTAAGTCCACTACTTGATTTATGCAGCAACTAGGTAAGCAAAAATATACACCCAAAAACAAGGCAAACGTGGCTAAGGTTGGCTGCAAATAATAGGGGCCAATGAATGCTTCCAAATAAGGTAAGTTGCTAGAAAAGGGGGTATTGATGGCTTTGTGTTTAATGTGTATTATGGAGGGGTGGTTACTGATTTGAGGGAGTTCAAACGGTTGTCTTCAACCTCAGGAAAAGTTCAGAAGTCGTGGCAACACAAAGGAAACCAACGCCAACAATGGAGACTACACACAACACAAAGGCCAAAATCGGAAGCACTTGACTAGGCAACCTAAGCTTGCACTTCAAATGAACAATTTGAACGTAAAAAGGACAGATTTAGAAGGCCAAACCTCGCGTGGCTCTGATACCACTTGACAAGGATCACGTTGGGGCGAGCTTCAGTGCAAGTGAATGGCCGGAAACAACACCGACGACACCCGGGGAGGCGGACTTTGACGCGGGCTGTAGGGAGGCGCTGAAGGGGGATGGCGTCACACTTGGTCTCCCGAGGTGGCAGAGGGTGTTAGGAGTGGAGGCGCAGGAGGGTGCCTGGTGGCGCCGGCGTGTGCCTTGAGTTATGGATGGTGGAAGGGCGGCGGTCTTGGCGGGGAACCGAGCGGTGGAGGGCAATTAGGGTTTAGATTTATGGGAGGCATTGAGGCGATTGAGGAGGCGTTTTATGGTGGTTGGTTGGCGTAAGGGGAGTACTTTGAGGGGTGGAAGTGGTGGCGGCGAAAGGGTGGAGGGGTCGAGGGATAGTCTACACCAAGTGGATGTGACTCACCACGTAGTGTAGGGTTCTTGAACCTAGCTTGGATGTGACGCACCAAGGGGGTTTAAGGGGCGACTTAGACTGCTTTGATATGACTCACAAAGTAGACCAAATTGCATGAGCTTAAAGAAGAAATTCTCTCTTGGGAGTGTTTTGATTCAAATTCAAGCTAAAGGAAAACAAATGAGGGGGGGCGGCCTTATAACCCTAGCAAGCCGTCCCACAAGTGTTTGTTTTGCAGAAATTAAAGCCTAAAAACATGCATAAAATGTAAACCCAAAGTCTTATAATGTCATTCAATCAATGCCTCAAAAAGGCCCTTGAATTGTGCCTTAAGTCCCGTTTGGCGCCGAGAGTGTCATCAAGGAGAAGAAGTCCCCTAGCCGGCTTGTTGTTGGCCCTAGTGTGGCAAGACCAAGGTTGAGCTTGGCTTGTAGTTCCCTAGCCTTGGCGCGTGTGAGCCTCATGGGTGCGCCCTCCTCTTGGCTTGATGGCTCTTCTCGGCTAGGCTCTTCATGGTTGGCTAGCCTTGGTGAGCGCCTTGGCTCGGAAGACTGGACTTGATGGGAAGGATTCACATCATTTGACTTTCAAATTTTGTCAATTTCTTTTCGTGAATCATCTTATACTATCAAAATATTGGGGTCCAATAGAGAGCTAAGAGTTTGGGATACAAACAGCACAAAAAACACATACGATTTACCATTTACGACACAAGGTACAACTTTTAACGAAAGTTATGACTTTTAAAGAAGAAAGAAAAATTCAGCAAAACCGACGCATTAATTGTAGGAAATCCCAAGAAATTTTTGGTGGAATTAATGGAAGTGAGTTGGTTTAATGCAAGAATTAACTCAAGGCAGTTTAATACCAACCAAAGGTTGTCTTCTTCATTGCATAAGCCATGATTTATCAAAGAATTTGCAACAAACACGAACTCAACAATGGCACAAAAATAGGATTACATGCAAGACTGTTGGATCGTTAGAGTTACGTCTGAGGGAACAAAAGCTTTATTCCCACAGAAGATGCAGCGGATTAAAAACAACAAGAAAGATAACGAACGAACTCACGATGTATAGTGGAAACCCTGATTAGCAAAACTAGCTTCTCAAGGAAAAAACACTACCTTCAAGCTTCCGCTTGAGAGGATTTTGAAGCGTGTACTTGTCTTATTGATTTCTTGTTCGATTACACTTGTATCCTGGACTTCGACCTCTAAACAACCAGCTAGACTCGAAGACTCTTCTACAACGATGAATCGAACTCAACCCTCAACGACTTACACACACCTCACTTCTTTTCTTTCTCTTTTTCGTTCTCTCTGTTTTCCGTCGTCGTGGTTACTTAGAAATGAATCCATAATTCTAATAAATACAACACGGCAAAACCCTAATTGTAACAAGATAAGATTTCTCCAAATAAGGTAACAAGAAGATATGATTTGATTGAAGAAATAATATCCCAACCGTCTATATTAATTAAAGAAAAGATTCCTTAAATTAATATAATCGGATAAGATATAATCCCCTCTCTCCAATTATCTTATCTTAGGAAAGATTTCCTAAGATAAAACAATCGGGCTTCTCTCTCTCCATATCTTCTCGATCGGCTTTAATCCTTACAGCCGAAGTCTTTCATCCTTTACCGCGTGTGCTTCTTGATTTGTTTCCATAATTCAGCACGCTGGATTTCTTCCTTCCATTCACAGCTTTGATCTTGTTCGTCACTGTTGTTCCTTGAGAGGTAACAAAGCACATGAACAGAGCTTTGTTCCCTCTGCGATCCTTTGCTGCGATGGTTCCCTGAGATAACTGTCTTTGTTCCTGAAACACTTAGTACCCAGATTAGTTGAATGTTTGTTACCATCAAAACCTAAGGAATTCAACAAATTCCCCCTTTTTGATGGTGACAAACACCCTTGACAATAAAGCATACACGTACGAGATAAAGACAGTTATGGAGAGAAAGTCTTCCCACTAAGGCAGTATTAGTTCCCCTCAACTCAGCAACATATGAAACCATGTTCTGTTCCCCCTTAACCAAAGCTACCTATCATTTTCCCCATTTTGGCATCATCAAAAACGTAGGTAAGGAGATAGAGAGAAAACGACCACATCAATATGAGCAATACCCCCTTTTGCATTAGATTGAAACGCACAAACATAGACTGCATGTAAAGACAACTACAAAATAAGCAAAGATAACACATATGATCAACATGCCAGTCAATGGAAACACATGAGCCAGAGACAAGGAAAATCAAGCAGTAAGGGATAAATGTGCTAGGGAACAAAAGAGGGATTGGTTAGCCAGAGCACGACGAATCAAGTACCACTGGTGCCCGTAGAGGGATCCAGAGTATGAGTAGCCGTTAGAGAACGCACATCCTCCATAAGTCGCCTTTGTTGTTCTGCCAATCAACGATATTGCGCGAGACAAACTCTTCACGGCCCTTCGCAGATCTGTTCCCCTTCAGACCCAACCAGCACCTTTTTGCAACACAAACTGCTTCTTGTGTAGCTTACTAGCATCCAACCGCCGGTAGAAGAAAAATTCATTTGTCCCCTCTTTGTGTTCCCTGTGGTGTTCTATTTTTTTTTTCTTTCTTTTGAAACAGCACACGGGAGTAACATAACAACTTTGCAGAGAACGCCATAGATAGGAGGGGAGAAAACACAAGAATCATTTTTCATATCTTTTCAAGTATTAAGGATAATAATCCCAATCTTCTTCTTTCCTTCTTTTACCAAATATCACAGCCAAGAAGATATTTTCCAAAAATAAATCTTATAAAAGATTCTGTCCAAATCCATCAAAGCCCACAAAATCTCAAGCGCAACAACCATCACGCAACCACCACATCACCTTTTATGCACGAACACTTCTCAAGCAGTTGCAAGCCATCATTACACATCATACTTGTCAAATCCCAGCCACAGACCACAGAGGCGACAATTCGTATTCTCGACTTTTCGAAAAAGTAGAGGAGTGTGATGCGAGGGTAATGTTACCAGAGAGGGTACAAAGAACATCACACATAAATATATACGAGAATTTTTAATAATGTTTAATCATGAATGAGAGGCTTCCAGATGTGGATGATAAGAAAGGCTCATAGGAAGCATCAAGCATGATGGCTAGGGTAGGCTGTAGAGTCAACAATCATTTGGGCTTATAATGAGGGATCAATGCATCAAGTTGACTCTTTTAGGCCTAAAGAAAGTTGAATCATGTATTAACAAGATAGCATGGAGAATCATGCATGCAATTTTGCACATTAGTGAATTATTAGCATGAGTCTAAGCAAGTTGTCCAACTAATGGGCAAGAAAATGGATGCAGATCAAGACATGATGATTAATCTTGCACACTTTACCAAGTAATTTAGCCAATCATCGAGGGAACAGAACAAATAGACATTTAGTTTAGAGAGATCATACCTAGTTCGATACGGAACTGTTCGAAGGGTTCCCTGTTTAGAGCCTTGGTGAAGATGTCGGCAATTTGATCCTTAGTTCCACAAAAGTCCATTGTCACCAACCCTTTCTCCACACAGTCACGTAAGAAGTGGTGTCTTATCTCGATGTGCTTGGTACGTGAGTGTTGCACCGGATTCATGGAGATATTTATGGCACTAGTATTGTCACAGAGAATGAGAATAGAATTAAGAAGAATACCGTAGTCCCTGAGTTGTTGTTTAAGCCATAGGAGTTGTGTGCAACAAGCAGCGGCGGCTATGTATTCAGCTTCTGCAGTGGATAGAGCGACGGAGTTCTGCTTCTTTGACCCCCAGGAAACTAAACACGGCCCAAGGAACTGAGTCATTCTTGATGTTGATTTTCTATCCACTTTTTGACTTGAAAGAGGATCTGACTTGTTTTCGTTTGATGCATGCATCACACACATCATTTCTCATAGCTTCAACCTTAGGGAGACCGTTCACTAGCTCTTGTCTGTGAAGTTTGGAAAGGAGTTGAAGGCTAGCATGTCCAAAGCGTTTGTGCCACAAGTCTGTTGTCCCAGCAATAGACGACAGACAAAGGTCCTCGTCAGGGATGAAAGCAGGGTCGACCTTGTAAACGTTGTTGTCGCAGATCCCTTTGAGTAAGATTTTCCCTGTACTTAGACACTCAACATGACAATCATCGGTGGTAAAGACTACTCTATTTTTTCTGTTTTGGCATAGTTGAGCCACACTAAACAGGTCAAATTTGAGATTATTCACTAGATTTACGTTATTCACAGTGATGTGTTTAGAGAGTCTTACTTTACCGATACCACAAACCTCACCCTTACTTTTGTTTCCAAAAGTTATCGAAGCCCCTGAGGCTGGCTGAAGAGAGGTGAATCACTCATTGTTCCCTGTCATGTGACTTGAGCACGCACTGTCAAGGTGCCAAGAACCTTTCCTTGCTTCCTCCTCGGATTTATGAGCACCATCTTCTGATATGTTGTGATCTTTTGAGCTCATCAAACAGATATCCTTTGAGAGAGGAGATGCTTCATCATCTGAGTTGTAGTCACCCCACTTCGCACCCTTTGCTTGTTCCTCTTTCCGGGTCTGAGGAGAAGTGTTCGTTGTCATAACAGTGGAAGCAGACAACCTCCTTCATGTCATTGTGAACCATGACCGAACCCTTAATGCCTTTGTTTCGAGACCATATCTTCTTCATGGCTTGAGTGATGAGAACCACATCTACATCACCTTCTCGAGAGTCTCTATCCAAGGCATTTCTTGACGACATATTTCCTGCAAAATCTGTAACTAAGAACGAACAATCTAGAGACCCATGCTCTGATATCAATTATTGGATCGTTAGAGTTACGTCTGAGGGAACAAAAGCTTTGTTCCCACAGAAGATGCAGCGGATTAAAAACAGCAAGAAAGATAACGAACGAACTCACGATGTATAGTGGAAACCCTGATTAGCAAAACTAGCTTCTCAAGGAAAAACCACTACCTTCAAGATTCCGCTTGAGAGGATTTTGAAGCGTGTACTTGTCTTATTGATTTCTTGTTCGATTACACTTGTATCCTGGACTTCGACCTCTAAACAACCAGCTAGACTCAAAGACTCTTCTACAACGATGAATCGAACTCAACCCTCAAAGACTTACACACACCTCACTTCTTTTCTTTCTCTTTTTCGTTCTCTCTGTTTTCCGTCGTCGTGGTTACTTAGAAATGAATCCATACTTCTAATAAATACAACACGGCAAAACCCTAATTGTAACAAGATAAGATTTCTCCAAATAAGGTAACAAGAAGATATGATTTGATTGAAGAAATAATATCCCAACCGTCTATATTAATTAAAGAAAATATTCCTTAAATTAATATAACCGGATAAGATATAATCCCCTCTCTCCAATTATCTTATCTTAGGAAAGATTTCCTAAGATAAAACAATCGGGCTTCTCTCTCCCCATATCTTCTCGATCGGCTTTAATCCTTACAGCCGAAGTCTTTCATCCTTTACCGCGTGTGCTTCTTGATTTGTTTCCATAATTCAGCACGCTGGATTTCTTCCTTCCATTCACAGCTTTGATCTTGTTCGTCACTGTTGTTCCTTGAGAGGTAACAAAGCACATGAACAGAGCTTTGTTCCCTCTGCGATCCTTTGCTGTAATGGTTCCATGAGATAACTGTCTTTGTTCCTGAAACACTTAGTACCCAGATTAGTTGAATGTTTGTTACCATCAAAACCTAAGGAATTCAACAAAGACGAACTAAGATCGACTTTAGAATAAGATTTCTAGCGTTACCTTGTGTGGCTCTGATACCACATGATTGGATCGACGATCTCTTTAGCCTCGGCGCAAGGAAACGCCAAGGAAGTCAACCACCAAGACGATGCCATGTCCTAAAGGGAGGAAGAACTTCTTTACGGTGGAATAGGGAACTGATTTCGTGAAGGGAAGTTTGAGTGGATGTGAACTGGGTTTGGCTGGGATAGTGATAGGGATAAGTGATCTTCTTGAGTGGATAAGACGCACCACTAGGAAGAACAAGGTTGTTCGACGCCTAAGGGATGTAACCCACCCTAAAAAGAAGATCGATAGGTAGTTTGATACAACTCATAAACTAAGGTTATTGCTGGAATTTTCCATTGGAAAACTGAATTCTTTGAGAGGGTTTTTAATTCAAGTTGAAGATGATTTACAAGGGAAAGGCCTCAGCCTTTTATAGGCCTCCAAGGAAGCCCTCGGCCAACCTTTCACATGGCCACAAAATCTTAACTCCTAGACTCTCCCCCTCCCCAAGTAAAACTTTTATTATAGTAGTCTTTAACTCTCAAAATTACTAAAATAAACTGAAAATATTAAAGAGGCCGGCTGGAATTTCTTCTAGAAGGTCTTGTGCAAAAATGTCGGCGGTGTAGTTCCTTAGAGGGAACTGTGGGTCACAAGCAATGTCATCGATCCCACAAGGTCTTGGCTCGTCGCTCCATGGTTTAGGAGACCTCTCTTGAGCTTGGCTTGAAGATCCTTGGCTCACGCGCGTGTGATTGCCCTTGGTGGTAGCTCAGGAGGCGCGGTGATAGGAGGACGGTCAGAGGGAACTGTGGAGACCTTGTTGTGCAGGGAACTGTCTGGGGAACTCGGAGAGTTAGACAAAAGTGTGGAGACCTTGCTGGGCAGGGAACTATCTGGGGAACTCGGAGGCCTTGTTGTGCATGGAACTGTGGAGGCCTTGTTTGTAGGTGGTGCTTGATGGGGCATAGTCATATCATCCTCCCCTTCATGGAAATGATTCGACCTCGAATCCAGCGCATCAAGGTCGGCTTCATCGTCCACCAAGTAGGGCACCAAATCGGCGACGTTGAACACATCGTGAACTCCATAGGTGGGCGGCAACTCGATGCGATAGGCAATGTCATTGATCTTTTCGAGCACCTGAAATGGCCCATCTCCTCTAGGTTTGAGCTTGGAGTTGCGGAGGGTCGGGAACCGCTCTTTCCTCAGGTGCACCCACACCAAATCTCCGAGCTCAAGCAGCACCTCCTTGCGGCCCTTGTCGGCGTGTCTCTTGTATTGTATGGCCTTCCTCTCAAGCTGCAACTGAGTGTCCTCATGAAGCTTCTGAATCGTGTGGGCATGGTTGGTCCCTTCTTTGCTTTCCCGCTCCATGATGGCATATGGTAAATGATACAAAGGCATTGCGGGGTTGCGACCATACACCACTTCAAATGGCGTCTTCTTGGTGGCGGTGTGAATGGATCGATTGTATGCAAACTCAATGAAGGGTAGGCAATCCTCCCACCTGCGCAAGTTAGTCTGCAATATCGTTCTAAGTAGGGAACCAAGAGTATGGTTAGTTACCTCAGTCTGGCCGTCCGTTTGAGGATGGCAAGTGGTGGAAAAGAGGAGCTTAGTACCAAGCTTGGCCCACAATGTCTTCCAAAAGTATCTTAGGAACTTGATATCATGATCGGATACTATAGACCTGGGAACTCCATGCAATCTCACATTATTGTCAAAGAATAGAGTAGCAACATGTGAAGCATCATCGGTTTTATGGCAAGCAATGAAGTGAGCCATTTTAGAGAACCGGTCTACCACAACAAAAATAGAATCTCTACCCCTCTGAGACCTAGGTAATCCTAACACAAAATCCATGGAGATGTCTTCCCAAGGAGCTTGGGGAATGGGCAAAGGTGTGTACAAGCCATATGGTTGGACTTTAGACTTGGCCTTCAAACAAGTAGTACATGAGGCACAAAACCTCTTGACTAAATTATGCATGTTAGGCCAATAGAAATGTTCTTGGAGGGTATGCAAGGTTTTAAGCACACCAAAGTGTTCCATGAGTCCCCCACTATGGGCCTCTTGGACCAACAACCACCTAGTTGACCCCCTAGGAACACACAACTTAGACTTTCTGAATAGGAATCCATCATGCAAAAAGAATTGGTCTCTACTTCCCGTGGACATGCATGCATCAAAGACTTCACACAAGTCCTCATCACTAGCGTAAAGTTCTTTCATGAAGGAAAAACGTAACAACTTAGCATCCAAAAGAGAGAGAAGAGTGTACCGCCTTGATAGTGCATTAGCCACTATGTTGTCTTTTCCCTTCTTATGTTTGATGACATAAGGGAAAACCTCAATGAATTCAACCCATTTGGCATGCCGCTTGTTCAGTTTGCTTTGCCCTTTCAAGAACTTCAATGCTTCATGGTCCGAGTGGATGAAAAATTCCCTTGGTAGAAGGTAATGTTGGCATACCTTGAGCACTCGAACTAGGGCCAACAACTCCTTGTCATATGTTGGGTAATTCAACTCAGCGCCTCCTAACTTCTCACTAAAGTAGGCAATCGGCTTGCCTCCTTGCATGAGCACTCCTCCAAGACCAATTCCGGATGCATCACACTCGATCTTGAAGGTTTTGTCAAAGTTGGGCAGGGCTAGGAGTGGTGCATGTGTGAGCCTCTCCTTGAGAGCCATAAAAGTTTGGTGGCGGAACTTTAGGCCACCCGTGGGGAAATGTGCCGGGTGCTATGGCGAATCGAGTAGATCTAGAAGCATGTGTACAAGCTCGTAATGAGGGGCGTGATCTTGCTCGCGAGGGTAACGATATTATTCGTAAAGCTACCAAATGGAGTCCTGAACTAGCAGCCGCTTGTGAAGTGTGGAAGGAAATCAAATTTGAATTCCAAGCAATGGATACTTTGTAATCCAGTAATTACTGGTCGGTCCCTTAAATTGAATTGTAATTAAACTTGGCTCAATCTTTTTACTTTTAGTAAAATGATTGAGCCGAATACAAGTTTTGCATAGATCTTAGATCTACAAGCAAAATCCTAAATAAAAAATCGAAAACTAAAAAACTCAAAAGTTTCTTTGGTTACTTGAAGGCCACATTCTTCTTAGTGAGCTCGGTGAGGGGCGTGGCCAAAGTGCTAAAATCTCTCACAAATCGGAGGTAGAACCTGGCTAACCCAAGGGGTTGTAGGGTGGTGATGGTGGCAGTAAGGTGGCAGACGCGGTGGTCCGGTTGCCGGAGGTGGTGGTCCGGTCGCCGGAAAGTGATTTTTTTTTTAGGGGGGCTGTTTTTGGGAGGGGAACTAGAAGCAACTAAGCTAAGCACGAAAATAACATAAAAATGACAAAAAGACAAAGAAACAAGAGAAAAACTGAGCATGCAACTTCAACACAAAACAAGAAAAGATAAGAAAAAAAAATCTAGCTAACAAGGGAGACAAAGAGCAAAACAAAAGGAACCATGGAAGCAACAACGGAGAACATGCTAGCTATGGAAAAGAACCATAAAAAATGAATTTTGCAAGGGAGAAGATGACTTAGCTTGGGCTTTTGGCTCTTGATACCAATTGATGAGAAACAACCCTCCAAAGGTGAGGCTTTGCTCCTCTAGAAGCTAGATCTAGACCAAGGGGAGCCTTCTTCTCCTTCCTAAGCTTGGGAGTCTTTCAATGGCAGCCAAGAGAGAGATAGGAGACACCGAACTGAGGGCTGACTGGTCGGAACTCCGGTTGAATGGGCCATCGGCGAAGTGACCAAGGGAACCTCCCTTGGAGGTTCCTTGACCGAACGAGCTAGGATCTCGATTTGTTGGTTGTTTGGAGTGAGAATTCGTGAGAGATGGAGGGAGAGAAATGCAAGAGAGAGATAGAGATTTGGGTTGAAGTTTAGTGGCTGCCTAGGGGAGGATTCCTCTAACCCACACGCCCACTAATAAAAGGAAACTCTAATGGGCCTTAGTGAGTTAAAGCCCATTTGCAAATGGATCTTCACACTCACTAAGGCAAGGCTAGAATTATGAAACTAAATAACCAAAATAGAAAGGGGATAAAAGCCTTAGAGGCTTGGATATAGACGCACACATAAATGCCTTGGAATCGAAGCATGATCGATGCTTGAGTGTCGTGGCATTGATGTGCCGGCGTCTTGGTGGTCAAGGCCTTGAATCCTTGTTGATGGGTGGTTGACACTCATCACATTGTCATTAATCTTCTCTAGCACTTGAAATCGACCATCTCCTCGTGGTTTGAGCTTTGAGTTCCTAAGTGTAGGGAACCTTTCCTTCCTCAAATGCACCCAAACCAGATCTCTAGGTTCAAATAGCATTTCCTTGCGCCCCTTGTCCGCTTTCTTCTTGTATTGCATAGCTCGTCGCTCTAGTTGAAGGTGTGTCTCCTCATGCAGCCGCTTGATGTCCTCAGCCTTCTCAACTCTTTCCTTGCTCTCTCGGTCTTGAATGGCCAAAGGCAGCAACTCCAATGGTGTCTTCGGGTTATGGCCATAGACCACCTCAAAAGGCGTTCTCTTAGTGGCTGTATGAACAGCCCTATTGTATGCAAACTCTATGAATGGTAAGCACTCCTCCCACCTGCGCAAGTTAGTGTGCAACATAGTTCTAAGCAAGGTGCCAAGAGTACGATTTGTTACCTCAGTTTGTCCATCCGTTTGAGGATGACAAGTAGTGGAGACGAGAAGCTTGGTTCCTAGCTTGGCCCATAGTGTCTTCCAAAAGTAGCTAAGGAACTTCACATCTCTATCTGAAACAATAGATCTAGGAACTCCATGCAATCTCATAATATTATCAAAGAACAAACTAGCAACATGAGATGCATCATCAGTTTTATGGCAAGCAATGAAATGAGCCATTTTGGAGAACCTATCAACCACTACAAAGATTGAATCACGGCCTCTCTTAGACCTAGGTAGACCTAGCACAAAGTCCATAGAAATATCCTCCTAGGGCATCTTAGGAATAGGCAACGGTGTGTATATCCATGGGTTGCACTTTAGACTTAGCACGCAAACAAGTAACACATGAAGCACATAAATGCTCTACTGATTTCAGCATATGAGGCCAATAAAAATGCTCCCTAAGAGTATGTAAAGTCTTAAGTACCCCGAAGTGTCCCATTAAACCGCCCCCATGGGCCTCTTGCACTAAAAGCCTCCTAGAGGATCCCTTTGGAATGCATAACCTATGACCCTTAAATAAGAACCCCTCATGCATATAAAACTGATCCTTACTCCCTTTAGACATGCATGTAGCATAAATATCACCAAAATCAGAATCATTAGCATAGAGCTCTTTCATGAAAGCAAAGCCAAGTAGTTTAGCATCTAAAAGAGATAGAAGAGAGTACCTCCTAGATAGGGCATCCGCCACCACATTGTCCTTACCCTTCTTGTGCTTGATCACATAGGGAAAAGACTCAAGAAACTCGACCCACTTGGCGTGTCTCTTGTTGAGCTTATTCTGCCCCTTTAAGTACTTCAACGCCTCATGGTCGGAATGGATCACGAACTCCTTAGGTAATAGGTAATGTTTCCACACCTTGAGCACACGAACATGAGCTAGGAGTTCCTTATCATATGTGGGGTAATTCAACTCAGCCCCTCCCAGTTTCTCACTAAAGTAGGCCACCGGTTTGCCCTCTTGCATAAGGACACCTCCCAGCGCAATTCCGGATGCATCACATTGAACTTCAAAGGTTTTGTTGAAGTTCGGCAATACAAGCAAATGTGCCTTGGTCAGTTTGTCTTTAAGCGTCTTGAAGGCTTGATCTTGTGGTGCTTCCCATCTAAACGTCACTCCTTTCTTGGTTAGCTCGGTCAAAGGCGCAGCTAAGGTGCTGAAATCACGAACAAAACGCTTCTAGATGCCCGCTAAGCCAAGGAAGCTTCGAACCTGGGTCATGGCCGTGGGTGTGGGCCACTCCTTGATAGCCTTAACCTTTTCTTCATCGACCCTAAGACCCTCTTTACAGACCACAAACCCAAGGAACAACACATGATCCGAGCAAAAATGGCACTTCTTGAAGTTGGCATACAACTTCTCCTTTCTCAACACCTCCAAGACCTTCCCAAGGTGCTGCACATGTTCCTCCATAGAGTGGCTATACACGAGGATGTCATCAAAGTATACCACCACAAAGATGCCAAGAAAGGGCTAAGAACATGGTTCATAAGCCTCATGAAGGTGCTTGGGGCGTTGGTTAGCCCAAATGGCATCACAAGTCACTCGTACAGCCCATACTTAGTCTTGAAAGCTGTCTTCCATTCGTCCCCTTCCTTCATCCGAATTTGATGGTAGCCACTCTTGAGATCAATCTTAGAGAACACACTTGCTCCATGTAGCTCATCAAGCATATCATCTAGTCTTGGAATGGGGTGCCTATACTTGATGGTGATGTTGTTGATAGCTCTACAATCCACGCACATCCTCCATGTTTTATCCCTCTTAGGCACTAAGATGACTGGGACTGCACAAGGACTCAAACTCTTGCGTACATACCCCTTTGAAAAGAATTCTTGCACTTGCCTCTGCAGTTCGGTTGTCTCCACTGGATTGGCTCTATATGCGGCCCTATTCGGTAATGTGGCTCCCGGGATGAAGTCTATTTGATGCTCTATGCCTCGGATAGGAGGAAGCCCGCTTGGAACTTCATCTTGGAACAAATCTCCAAATTCCTGCAATAGAGATGAAATAGGTGTGGGGAGATCAACTCGTTCTTGTGTAGAGAATAATGAATCTTTATAAACAATAAGAACACAAGCATTACTCCCCTGGATAGCTTTGTGGACGTCCCTAGCTAGAGCCAACAACATGTGTTGCGCCGTGCCTCCTTTGGCTCCTATGGCCAACTTCCTAGGTTTGTCCTTCTCTAGCTCCTTCTCCTTGGCTAGTCTTATTTGCTCTCTAGCAACATGGTCAGCCACAATCTCATGAGGTGATAAGGGATGGAGAGTGATCTTCTTGCCTTTCATCATGAAGGAATATTCATTGGTCATCCCTTGATGGATAACGCCCCTATCAAACTGCCATGGACGCCCTAGAAGTAGATGGCATGCGGTCATGGGCAGGACGTCACATAGGACCTCATCTTCATACCCTCCAATCGAAAACTGAACGAGGGCTTGCTTGTGGACCTTCAACGGGGTGTTGGAATTCAGCCAACACAAGGTATAAGGTTGTGGATGAGGCATGGTTGTCAAGGCAAAGCATTCAACGACCTCTTGATCTATAATGTTGCAACATGACCCTCCATCCACTATGACGCTACAAATCTTTCCTTTGATGCTACAACGAGTGTGGAAGATTGTCTCCCTCTGATTTGGCTCACTAGGCTTCTCGGTGGCAATCAAAGTCTTTTTTACCACAAAGCACTCGTCCTCCGCAGCCCTCACGTGTAGCTCTTCCAACTCATCCTCCTCTTCCTCTTGTAGCTCATCCTCGGACTCATAGTCTCCTTGGGTGTTGAGGAGGACTTGCCTCTTAGAAGGACAATCCTTTGCAAAGTGCCCTCTCCCTAGGCACTTGAAACATTTAAGATCCCTCACGCGACTCTCGCCTTCCTTCCTAGGTGCTTGTTGTGGTGGTCCAACGTCTCTCTTAGTGGTAGCCGGTTGCTCCACCCTTGGCTCCACTCTCCTAGAGGCGGCTGGAGGTGTGCTTGAGGGTGTTGTTGTCCATGAACGAGCACTAGGTACCTGCGAATGCCTATTGGACAGATTCTTGTGCACTTGGTTAGTATAATGTAGGACCTCCTCAATGGCGGTCCCACGCACAAAATGTTGCATGCTAACAATAGATTTCAGTTCAGGGTTCAAGTTATTAACAAACTTAGATATGATATAACCCTCAGGGAACCTAAGGCCAGATCTAAAGACTAAAGTCCTAAGCTCCTTATAGTACTCATCCGGAGTCCTATTGCCTTGTCTAAGTTGCTCTAATCTAGCATGAACTCTCTCATTATAATCCTCAGGCACAAATCTTTTTCTTAGAGCAAGTTTAAGCTCTTCCCAAGTCTCTACTTGCGAGTACCCTCTATAGTTTCTTTCCTCTTTATCTTGCAGCCACCAATGATAAGCAAAGTCAACAAATTTAATAGAAGCAATGGCTACACGTTGAGCATCGGAATAACCATAGAAGTCAAATATTTGTTCAGTTTTGTTCTCCCAATCAAGGTAAGATTCTACCTCAATCGAGTGACCAAACTGTGGTACCTCTAGCTTGATGTTTTTTCCCCTTGCACGCCCCGGCCCTTCTTCTCCATGGTCCTCAAACTGGTCCCTAGGTTGCCGTGGGGGTAGTCCCCTTTGAGGCTGCAGAAAGCCACGTCCCAAGCCCCTCTCGGGCGCGTTTCTCCTTGGAAACATGGGTTGTTGTTATTGTTGTTGGCGGGGAAGAGGTTGATGGGGAAGCCTTGTACCTTCTCCATCTCCGAAACCAAAGCCTTGTGTAAGTGGTGCCCTAGAAGCACCTTCCCCTGCATGGTTAGTAGTCCAAGGGTGCAAAACCGGCATAGTAATAGTGGTAGGGATAGGAAATTCAAACTCTTCGAGTGGGTCATAGTCCCCTCTCGTAGTGGCCGTATGGTTGTCATGGGAGGTAGAAGCACCCTCTTGCAAGGAGAGTTGTGAAAACTCTTGTTGTAGGCCTCCCGATCCAGCCCCTAATGGTGTTGAGAGAGACAAGGACTCCGACCTTGTTGCACCACCACTCCGTAGCTCGCTTTGGACTTGATCCAACCGAGCCTCCATGCCCCTCATGAACGCAGCTTGGTCATCTCTAAGCCTCTGGACTTGGTCGTCCATCTTCGCCCCTAGACTCTCGTTTTGAGCTTGGATAGCAAGGAGAAGCTTCTCCATGTCCACCTTAGAGCTCTCCGTAGGCTCGTTGATGCGAACCCCCTTTTGTTTATCTTGTTGATCCATGAGCGATTCCTAGCTGCAATTACTTAGCAAGACAAGCAAGCAACCACAAGCCAAAAGAACTTCGAGCAAACAAGGGTCAATAGTTATAAGAACTCAAAATCTTAAGTATGGTGTTAGAAAAATCAGATCTTGGCAAGCAAAAAGGGTAGGATTAGGGTTCCTAGACTCAAGCAAACCAAAAGAAACAACTTTGCAACACCACACACCTGAATCCTTGATGATCTAAGGCAAGACCACCAAAGTAGGTACTAGCCTCCTCTCTTCCTTGATGTGGTCGTCGGAGAGGTATTCAAAACTGCAGCAAAGGCGATCTCCAAGGCTTCTTGATCGGCGTTGGGTGAACTCGACAACTTGTGTTTTGTGATCCCTTTTTTCTATAGCCTTCCCTTTTGTATATAGACCGAGTATTTCTGGATTCAACACTTTTTCTTGGTCACTTTCTTGGACCGCAAACTCTTTCTTTGAGTTCTTGAACATCTTTTGGGGAGTTCGTTGTGTTCTTGGCCGGTGAGGCTTCTTGAAGAGTTCTTGATGCAGCCTTATATCCTCTCTTGGACCACATGTTAGATTAAAGAAACTGTTCCCATAACCTTGATGTTCCACACACACTTGGATGCAAGAACTCAGTTTTATGGGTTAGCAATACCGACTCAGCACACAAAACTCAAGAAAAACAAGAAACAAGAAAATTGGATAGAACTAGGGTTTGGCTGGAATGAAATATTTTTTTATTTTTCTTTTGATTTATGACTCAAACAAAGTAAAACACAAAGAAAAACAATAACAAAACGCAGAAACGCAAGAAGAACAAAGACACAACTTCGGACGAAACAAGACACGAAGATTTGGCTTGCAAGATCGAAACTTTTCTTAGCCAAACTTAGAGATTTGAAGCATTACCTTACAAGCTCTGATACCACATGATATGCTCTAAGGATCTATGAAGCCACGGTGCAAAGCAATGCCTTCAAGTTCTCACAAACCCGGATTGTTGTCAGAGAAGTGTTCTGCAAGAAACGAGATTGCAGCCCGACTCGAGGTTTCTCCAGGGTGATTCCGAACGTGGATGTGATGCAGACCGGGTGTAGATTATGGAAGAGGATGCAAATATCTAGACTTGAAGATTTGATGGACGAAATCGCAAGATAATTCAAGACAAAATTCTGCCGGAATTCAGCGATGTTCCAGAATTCGGTCCTGACTTGAACGGGTCTGTTCTCTCTGCTCCGACGTCCGAATTGAGTGATTCCAATTCGAGGTGACAGATCCTGAAGTCTAGGTTAACATTTCCAAATTTTATACCAAACGGAGTTGGAAATCGAAAGTTATGGTGGTTTTACTGAGGCCTTGTAGAGAATTCTGCGAGAACGATGCGCCGAAAGATGACGCGGGGATAGGTACTCTTCTAAGCTTGGATATGACGCACCAAACGTAGGGAGCAAGATCTAGTTGTTGAAGAGATGTAACTCACTCAAAAACAATCAGATCAAAGGAGGATTCTTGATGTAACACACAAGAAAGAAAACAAAGAACTTGGTTTTTCAAGAGAGAGTGTATTCTGAATAAAAACTGAGCTAACTCTCAAAATTAACTAAGGCAAGCTTATATAGGTCATAACAACCTCATAGAGACTCGGACCAACTACTGAAACAAATAAACGATCTATCTAATGAAAAGCAAATAACAACTACTAAAGATAGAAAGCAAAACAAATATCCAAATAACAAGCAAGGAAATATCTTGGCTACTCTTAGCCACTTGATATGCACGTGACCCACTCTTGAGGGTCTCCTTGTGTTGCTCCCACTAAGGCAAGGCTCTCATGCAGCTTGGAGTGAAGTTTTCTCGCCATTGCCCTAGTAATGACTCCGGGCTCCTGATCTTGATCTTGTGGTTCTTGATCTTGATCTTGTGTTGGTTCTAGATCTTGATCCGAGCATGAGTCTTGATCATCTTGTTGTGACGAGGTCATAGTCACATCAGTTATGAGTTCTAAATTTGTCAATTTCTTTCTGTAAATCATCTTATATTGTCAAAATATTAGAGGTTTCAAAAGCTAAGAGTTTGGGATACAAACAACATTAAAAACACATATGATTGACCATTTATGACACAAGGCACAACTTTGAGCGAAAGTTATGTGTTTTAAATTTTGACAATTTATTTTTGTGAATCATTTTATATTGTCAAAATAAAGACGGAAAACAAAGAGGTAAGAGTTTGGACGACAAACACCACTAAAAACATTTACGATTTACCATTTACGACAAAAGGCATAACTTTGAACGAAAGTTATCGGCGGGAAACAAACAACACAAAAAACACATACGATTTACGACATAAGGTAAGACTTTTAACGAAAGTTTTGACTTTTAAATTTTGTTAATTTCTTTCAGTTAATCATCTTATATTGTCAAAATATCGGCGGGAAACAAAGAGATAAGAATTTGGACGACAAACAACACTAAAAACACCTATGATTTACCATTTACGACACAAGGCACAGTTATTAGCAAAAATCATGAGTTTCAAATTTTGACAATTTCTTTCACTAAATCATCTTGAATTGTAAAAATATCGGCGGGAAACAAAAAGCTAGGACTTTGAACGACAAACAACACTAAAAACACTTATGATTTACCATTTACGAAACAAGGCACAACTTTGAGCGAAAGTTATGAGTTTCAAAATTTTCAATTTCATTCGGTGAATAATCTTATATTGTCAAAATAAATATTGGAGGAAACAAATGGCTAAGTGTTTGGGTGACAAAAAATACTAAAAACACCTACGATTTACCATTTACGACACAATGCACAACTTTGAGCGAAAGTTATGAGTTTTAAATTTGTCAATTTCTTTCCGAAAATCATCTTATATTGTCAAACAATTGGACGGAAACAAAGAGCTAAGAGTTTGAGATACAAACAACATTAAAAACACATATGATTGACCATTTATGACACAAGGCACAACTTTGAGCGAAAGTTATGAGTTTTAAATTTTGACAATTTCTTTCTGTGAATCATCTTATATTGTCAAAATATCGACAGGAAACAAAGAGGTAAGAGTTTGGACGACAAACAACACTGAAAACACTTACGATTTACCATTTACGACACAAGGCACAACTTTGAACGAAAGTTATGACTTTCAAATTTTGTCAATTTCTATCCGTGTATCATATTATATTGTCAAAATATTGGTGGGTAACAAAGAGCTAAGAGTTTGGGCGATAAACAACACTAAAAACACCTACGATTTTACCATTTACGACACAATGCACAACTTTGAGAGAAAGTTATGAGTTTTAAATTTTGTGTGAATCATCTTATATTGTCAAAATATCTGCGAGAAACAAAGAGCAAAGACATTGGACGATAAACAACACAAAAAACACCTATATTTTACCATTTACGACACAAGGTACAACTTTAACTTTCAAATTTTGTCAATTTCTTTTCGTGAATCATCTTATACTGTCAAAATATTGTGCTAAAATAGAGAGCTAAGAGTTTGGGATACAAACAACACAAAAAACACATACGATTTACGACACAAGGTACGTCTTTTAACGAAAGTTATGACTTTTAAATTTTGTCAATTTCTTTCAGTGCATCATCTAATATTGTCAAAATATCGACGAAAAACAAAGAGATAAGAGTTTGGACGACAAATAACCCTAAAAATACTTATGATTTACCATTTACGACACAAGGCACAACTATTAGCGAAAATCATGACTTTCAAATTTTGACAATTTCTTTCAGTGAATCATCTTATATTGTAAAAATAGCGACAGGAAACAAAAAGTTAGGACTTTGAACGACAAACAACACTAAAAACACCTATAATTTACCATTTACGCCACAAGGCACAACTTTGAGCGAAAGTTATGAGTTTCAAAATTTTCAATTTCTTTCGGTGAATAATCTTATATTGTCAAAATACTGGGGGAACAAAAAGCTAAGAGTTTGGGTGACAAAAAATACTAAAAACACCTACGATTTACCATTTACGACACAAGGCACAACTTTGAGCGAAAGTTATGAGTAAATTTGTCAATTTCTTTCTGTAAATCATCTTATATTGTCAAAATATTGGAGGTTTCAAAAGCTAAGAGTTTGGGATACAAACAACATTAAAAACACATATGATTGACCATTTATGACACAAGGCAGAACTTTGAGCGAAAGTTATGTGTTTTAAATTTTGACAATTTCTTTTTGTAAATCATCTTATATTGTCAAAATACCGACGGGAAACAAAGAGGTAAGAGTTTGGACGACAAACACCACTAAAAACACTTACGATTTACCATTTACGACAAAAGGCACAACTTTGAACGAAAGTTATGACTTTCAAATTTTGTCAATTTCTTTCTGTGAATCATCTTATACTGTCAAAATATTGGGGGTCAAATAGAGAGCTCAGAGTTTGGGCGATAAACAACATTAAAAACACCTACGATTTTACCATTTACGACATAATGCACAACTTTGAGAGAAAGTTATGAGTTTTAAATTTTGTCAATTTTTTTGCGTGAATCATCTTATATTGTCAAAATATATGCGAGAAACAAAGAGCTAAGAGATTGGACGATAAACAACACAAAAAACACCTACATTTTACCATTTATGACATAAGGTATAACTTTATTTTTCAAATTTTGTCAATTTCTTATCGTAAATCATCTTATACTGTCAAAATATTGGGGTCCAATAGAGAGCTAAGAGTTTGGGATACAAACAACACAAAAAACAAATACGATTTACGACACAAGGTACGGCTTTTAACAAAAGTTATGACTTTCAAATTTTGTCAATTTCTTTTCGTGAATCATCTTATACTGTCAAGTTATTGGGGTCAAATAGAGAACTAAGAGTTTGGGGTACAAAAAACACATACGATTTACGACAAAAGGTACGGCTTTTAACGAAAGTTATGACTTTTAAATTTTGTTAATTTCTTTTAGTTAATCATCTTATATTGTCAAAATATCGACGGGAAACAAAGAGATAAGAGTTTCGACGACAAACAACACTAAAAACACCTATGATTTACCATTTACGACACAAGGCACAAGTATTAGCGAAAATCATGAGTTTCAATTTTTGACAATTTCTTTCAGTGAATCATCTTATATTGAAAAAATATCGTCGAGGAACAAAAAGCTAGGACTTTGAACGACAAACAACACTAAAAACACCTATGATTGACCATTTATGACACAAGGCACAACTTTGAGTGAAAGTTATGATTTTTAAAATTTGACAGTTTTTTTTTTCTGTGAATCATCTTATATTGTCAAAATATCAGCGGGAAACAAAGAGGTAAGAGTTTTGACGAAAAACAACACTAAAAACACCTATGATTTACCATTTACGACACAAGGCACAACTTTGAGAGAAAGTTATGAGTTTCAAAATTTTCAATTTCTTTCGGTGAAAAATCTTATATTGTCAAAATATTGGGGGGAACAAAGAGCTAAGAGTTTGGGTTACAAAAAATACTAAAAACACCTACGATTTATCATTTACGACACAATGCACAACTTTGAGCAAAATTTATGAGTTTTAAATTTGTCAATTTCTTTCCGTAAATCATCTTATATTGTTAGAATATTGGGGGGAAAGCAAAGACCTAAGAGTTTGGGATACAAACAACACTAAAAACACATATGATTGACCATTTACGACACAAGGCACAACTTTTAGATATCACAACCACAACCAATGGCCAACAATGACCCACAACCACAACTAATAACAATCAACGTCCAACATAAACCAATTATCAAACATACAACCAAATTACCAACACAACCACTTAATTAAGTACATAATCAACATTCCTCACAAACCACGTATTCAGGTACACAACCAACACTTAACACATATTAGATATCACAACCAGTCAACCAATTATAAACAATAATAAACATATATCAGTCATCACCATATCCGACCAAATCAACCAAGAAGATAACTCAACTCATATTGAACCAATCACAAACAATTAAAAATATACATATATCTCACTTCAAACAACCACTTAATCAGGTACGCAAGCAATCCTTTCACACAATTACCACTTCATAACATCTCCGTCTCCACCCCCACATCACCTAGGTGAGACAATTCACAACATCCCCGTCTCCACCCCCACATCACCAAGGTGAGACAATTCACAACATCTCCGTCTCCACCCCCACATCACCAAGGTGAGACAATTCACAACATCCCCGTCTCCACCCCCACATCACCAAGGTGAGACAATTCACAACATCTCCGTCTCCACCCCCACATCACCAAGGTGAGACAATTCACAACATCCCCGTCTCCACCCCCACATCACCAAGGTGAGACAATTCACAACATCTCCGTCTTCACCCCCACATCACCAAGGTGAGACAATTCACAACATCCCCGTCTCCACCCCCACATCACCAAGGTGAGACAATTCACAACCTCCAAAACCCACTATCCGCACCATACCAACATCAATCAAACAACACAACGGCATTTTCACATAACCACACCTTATCACACATCATCACACATTATCACATCTCATCACACACACATCATCACACATTTATCACATATCCTCACACACACATCATTCAATCCAACACACACACACACTCAAGCCAACACACACACACGTGTCAACAAACACTATCAACAACAATCAATCACACTTAGTCACAATTGACTATCACGTCAACATTTAATCAAATACGATACAAGACAAATCATATCACACGCACATACCCATTTTCGACCAAGCAACGGTAAACTTAATTATGAAATAATTTAGGCATAAATCAATTTATAAAAAAATATAAAGTTAGCAAGGATCCTCTTGCCTCAAGTCGAACCACAACGACCCCAGAGGTCTCCAAACCACTCGAACGAACCTGAGACAACAATCCGAGCAAAAACCCTAGCGTTAAATCATACCAAACCACAACTAGAGAAAACCCCCAAATTCAAACCCTAACTCAATACCTTCCAAAATTCAGCACTACACACACACAAATCAACCCAAGCTCCACACAGAATTCCTCTTCAACTGCCCACGAAGAACAATTCAATATCAATTCGGACCCCCATACAACATCAATTCGAACCACACAATATCAATTCGAACCACACAATATCAATTCGAAATAATACAATATCAATTCGAAATTAACCCAACCCAAGCTCACCTCGACGACAACCAAGCGGTAGTCACCGAGAAGGACTCCTCGTCGCTGGAACCACAACAATAACATAGAACCGCAGCTGCATAGCTCCAAATTCGGACACACAAAAAAAAATTCAGCAAAGGAATTCAGTCCACGCAGGACAACAACAACAAATCAGACCCAAATTCAACAACAACACCAACCAACCTTACCTCTTCGTTAACCTCGCCGGAAAGAGGGCTCCCGACGCCGGAGATGACAACCACGACGACGGACTGCAGAAGCTCGAACCAGCAGCGGCGTGCGGCTCCACAGCAGCAGCGAACACGGACAACAACAACCCACACCAGCAGAAACGACAGCACGCGGGCTCGCCGGAGGGGGAAGCTGGGTGAGCACCGGAGAAGGCTCGGATTCGGGAGGAAGGAAGCTGACTTCGACTGAGGAGGGAGCTGGGCACAGGGAGGAGCTCGCGCACAGGGAGGAGTCGGGAGAGAAAACCACGAATTTGGGTTTTAGGGATTTTATCCCCAAAATTCCATTTCTCCCAATATAAGTAAAACCTCATAATTAAATTACCAAAATGCCATTATCAACTTATTTGGGGTATTTCAGGATGAATTTGCAAAGATTAATCGTCTACCCTGGCAACACTTGAATGGGAGGCAAGTTTTGATTAATTTTTCAGATGGAGAAGATGTAGAAGAAGAGGAAGAGGAACCTGTTGAAGAAGAAGATGAAGAATAAAATTTAGATTTTTGCATGTTTTTTATGTTTTTCAATTTCAAGTAATTTAGACTTTTCTATGTTATTTCGGTTTTATTAGAAGTTATTGTCAGTTTATTTATGAAATACATTTTATTTAATCTTATTAACATTTTTTAATTGATATTTATATAATTATGAATGGTCTATTTGGTTATAAAATATTTTAGTATGAAGTGAATGTATTTTTTAACATAATATGTCCATAAGTTGAATAATATTACTGATTGTTTGCAAAGACATGTATTATTTCATAAAGCAGACATCAGCTTGCTTTCAAAACCGTGTAAAGGAAAACAATATTTGTTAATGATTAGTTTATTTATGTTGGTAAACTGCGAAATAGTATTTAAGGATCTAAGTCTAAACAAATAAGGCAATATATATGTTCCATATATTATTTTATATGTTAAGTTTGAAAAGAATATAGCATATCGGGTATATTATTATATTATATAGTAGATTTATTAATGTACTTTAATGTAATATGCCTAATGAAGAAATATATTTCTCTCTGCATAAACCTATACAGAAATAAACAAGTTTCATATATTTGTAAGTTTATAAGATTGTACATTTAAAAAATATTATTTAGGATTTCAAAATATATATATGGATAGTTATATTGTAAATTAAGTTAAGTACGAGTATATGAAAATATATTTTGAAGATCATTTATTATTGTATTTAAACTTAATATTATAAAAACAATTATCACATCTATATAACCTAGCAGATGGCATAAGGATTCTTGTACGTGGTTTGCAGAGAAAAAGTGATCTTTTAACCTAGCAGATGGCAAGAATCGGTTATTGTGAAGGAGAAAGAGTTTTAACTTGTGAGACAAAGCTTTAGACAAATCAGTTTCAACTCATCCAAAGTAACAGGTAATGTATTTGCAATGAATAATGTTCGATTTATTATGCTTCATTATATTCATTTAGAACTAGATCTAGATGTTTTCAGTGTTTTGATTTAGGGCTACTCGATGTTTGTGATACAACTATAATACTAAATACTATATGCAAAATATCATTACAAACTAATTTGTTAAATACTATTATGTATTTATAGAATCGTTGTTGTGAAGGACATATGTTTTAACAAGTGAGACAAAGAAATCGAGAAAAATCAGTTTTAAACTAATCTAAAGAAACAGGTAATGAATAATGTATTTGCAATGAATAATGTTCGATTTATTATGTTTCATTATATTCATTTAGAACTAGATCTAGATGTTTTCAGTGTTTTGATTTAGGGCTACTCGATGTTTGTGATACAACTATAATACTAAATACTATATGCAAAATATCATTACAAACTAATCTGTTAAATACTATTATGTATTTATAGAATCGCTGTTGTGAAGGACATATGTTTTAACAAGTGAGACAAAGAAATCGAGAAAAATCAGTTTTAAACTAATCTAAAGAAACAGGTAATGTATTTACAATGAATAATGTTCAATTGATTATGTTTCATTCTATTCATTTAGAACTAGATCTAGATGTGTTCATTTATTTGATTTAGGGTTAGTCGATGTTTGTGATACAACTATAATACTAATTACTACATGCAAAACATCATTAGAAACTCGGAATATACCTAAATCTAAAGATATTGGTCGTACCTGTATGTTTCTCATTTTAAATGACATAAAGTTTGTCCCAATGTTTATTATGAGTCCAATCCGAGCTATCATATACGAAGAATATACAAATCTTTATTAGTACTGAACATATTATAAAAAATTAAAAATACTCATGTTAATTTAATGAAATAGATTGCGCATGACCTTACTGTAAAAGCTTTAGACAGGGACGACAGATGTATGTCGTAGGTTTAGGGTTGATGCCTATAATTTCAATGTTTTTGAAATCAGTAAACATAATTCCAGTTAACAACAAAAAAACTATACAAAAATGTGTAAACTATTTTTCAAAGTTTTTGAAATCAAGTACTTACCATTCAGTATGAGTGAATTTCAATCAGAACAAGAGATGCAACTTGGATTTCTTATCTTGAATCCTGTAATTTAAAACTATTTTAACTCAGAAACATAATTCCATATGAAATATAAAGATATCTAAATTTACATGTTACAAGCAGTTACCATGCAGTATGAATGAAATTAAAGTTTACATTCTGTGTATCTAATAAGCATTGTAGTCATTTTTCATTTCAGTTCTTGGTGAAGGGCTCATATGCAATCAGACAGTGGAAAACAATTGCAATTTTAGTCTCCAAATTCATTTCAGGTCTTGGTGAAGGGCTCATATGCAATCAGACAGTGGAAAACAATTGCAATTTTAGTCTCCAAATTTCTATTACAACATAGCTAATAGCTACAAGGAAGGTACCTTACCATTCAGTATGAGTGAATTTCTATTATTCTGAATATTTATGTTTGAAGATGTAGATATTAAATATATTCAAGTGACCTAAGATTTATTTAAGACATTTCAAATTAAATATCAATACTGCATTTGATAAAAAAAACAGATATCATATTCACCCAAAAACGAATCAAACAAATTAACAGATGTACACCAAATATGAAGTATCTTTTTTAAATAACCTAAACATAATTTATGAAACAGAATTAGCAGAATAAAACACAGAGATAGAAAGTTTTATATCACTTTTTTCAGTTGATTATGTTAGGGAGATACCTGCATAACTTCTTCCTTGAAGGTCTTCTTTTTGTATCTGTAACCGTTTCGTTGTGGAAATTGCATTTGTTGAACCCTCGAAAACAAACCCAAAATAAAACAATCAGATCTGTAAACTAATAGACGTAGAAATAAAGAGAGAAATAGAGATTGAAATATATAGAGAGAGTCAGAGAGAGGGAGGGAGGGAGAAAGAGAGAGAGACTTCTTACATTTATGTGCTTTGGATGTCATCCTATCATCTGCCATGGATCTTAAACCATGCTGTGTATTTGCATGTTATTAAAGAAGGACAAAATGTATTAATACCAGGTATGTAAATAATAGTATATAGTTTTTGAACATAGAAACTGACCTACTTATTCATTGTTTGTATTGTTAATCTCGGACATAAATCTCTTCATCACCGGCGTTACTGTTGTTTGAATGTTAATAAAAAGAAATACAAAGTCAAGCTCAGTTTGCAGGAGAATGTAGGTGGTCGAAGTTTTTGTTTCGGATATAGATTTGTAAATGTTAAAGAGAGATATTCTGACAAAGAAAAAGAGAAAGAGATATAAGTTGTTGTCAAAGTTTCTCGATATGTTAATTTGAGAGAGAGAAATAGAGAAAGATATATATATAGAGAGAGAGAGACACACACACACACACACACACACACACACACACACACACACACACACACACACACACACACACACACACACACAGAGAGAGAGAGAGAGAGAGAGAGAGAGAGAGAGAGAGAGAGAGAGAGAGAGAGAGAGAGAGAGAGAGAGAGAGAGAGAGAGAGAGAGAGAGAGAGAGAGAGAGAGAGAGAGAGAGAGAGAGAGAGAGAGAGAGAGACAAAGTGAGAGATTGAATCAAATAATAGACGGAGAGAGAGAACTTACTTTTTTCCAGTGTGGATCTCAGAACCACTTCTTCCAGGTATCCTCATCAACCTCGCTATCTGCTTTCCATGTTGTGGACAAGAACTAATGTGGATCTGACGAAGACGACGAAGTTAATACTCTATTGACTCTTTATTCGTTTGGTGTGATACAGATATGAAGTCGGGTTGTGGGTTATCACATGAATATTTATCAGATTCAGTGAAAATGAAATGAAATAAACAAGTTTGATGGAGAACACACACACACACACACACACACACACACACACACACACACACACACACACACACACACACACACACACACACACACACACACACACACACACACACACACACACACACACACACACACACACACAGAGAGAGAGAGAGAGAGAGAGAGAGAGAGAGAGAGAGAGAGAGAGAGAGAGAGAGAGAGAGAGAGAGAGAGAGAGAGAGAGAGAGAGAGAGAGAGAGAGAGAGAGAGAGAGAGAGAGAGAGAGAGAGAGAGAGAGAGAGAGAGAGAGAGAGAGAGAGAGGAACGACGAAAATATAAACATGGTAATGACTAGGGTTTCCTAAAGGAGATATATTTGTTTGTTGTTATTCGACTGAACCGACTTTGAATTTAAGAAGCTCATTTACCATTTGGATTTGGGCTTATATTTCTTTTTCGGTGTATGAGCCCAATTACTATGACTTAGGTGATTAATAATATAAAATAGTTTTCAAAATTGTTTATACAGATTGGGCTGGATATAGTGGGCCATTAAATGAATTGACACTAATATTATCGTTGGGCTTGAAGCCCAAAATGAAGGCATAATAATTTTACATGCTAAATATAATCATTAATACATTAACCAATAAGCTCATTTAAAAGTAAATACTACATAATTGTAAATATTTGTCTCAAATTCCATATGTTAGGCCAGCAAAACAAATGTGGCAAGTTTGTATTTGGGCCTAAAATCCCATTAAAGTTTAGAAAGCGATATTAATTTTTTTTATTAAGCGTCAATAATATATTATTTATGTAAGGCCAATATATTATAGTCAGATTCTCATATATATCGTGCAACGAAATCTTATTAAGAGTCCATAATATATTGTTTATATGTTAATCATTATAATCTACTATATAATCTACTATATTAATTTAAATATATAGATGAACAAGAATTTGGATGAAGAACAATCTAGATTACGTACAAAACATTTCGGACTTAAAACCAAACAAAAAATCAATTACAGAACATATATGATATTATACTATATTATTAATTGTTGATCTATCCGAAATTTGTAAAATTTTCAAACAATGAAATCACAATACCAGTCGAAATCAATCAAATTTGTAAAAAATTTGTACAATTTGTTAACAGAAGGAAATTTAGGATTTCAAACATCAAATTATTTACATAGAAAGAGAAAATAGAGGGTTACTTTTCGCCAGAAACTTCATCCAGATGGAAATTTAGGATATTTTGATTTCAAACAGAAGGAAATTTAGGATATCGACAGAGGGAAGCTTACTTTTCGCTAATCTGGAATTCGCCAGAAACTTCATCCAGATCTGCTTTGAAACTGCGTCGTGAGTTTGCATGTGTCCCCTCCACTTCCACTTCCGATCTCGACATCAACTCGGTTTCGTCATTTGCAGGATAAAGAGAAAACTTTGATTAGATCCAATTTTTTTGAATCTGAGGTATCTAAGAACGTATCAACAAATATATCAAAATACTCATGAAAAAAACCATACCTGTTGTGTTTTGCTTTAGTCACTTTATAGATCTCCTTTTGGAAGCAAACTTGATCCCCAAAAATGAGACCCATTTTTGTAAATGGCACTGCATGTTCAAAGGATTATAGCTGGATCTGAAACATTTTGGAGCTCGAAAGTCAGAGGTTTTTACGAAATCGATAGAAATACAAAGAGGAAGAGCAAGAGAAACACGAAGCTTGAATTAGAAAATAGAAATCGCCATGGATGGCGAGATCTTGAAAAGGAAAGAAACTAAGATCTGTAGGTTGAAGAAACAGAGAGTTCTAGAAGTGGAAACGCAAGCGGCGCCGACAAATGAGATACGTTTTAGGGGTTAGGTCATTTTTTATGGTTACGGGTGCCGCTTAGATATATTTGGGCTAACTAATAGGCCATTGTCATCTATCTGTCTGGCCCATTACGTACTGAAGATAATGGCCTTCGTGTGCACAACATTTGCCTCTTAACGTGTTAATTTGTTTGGGCTTCATGGTTATTTTGTAGTAGGTATTAAATAGAATCGGTCCATAAGTAAATTCGGCTCATAAATCAATTCGTTATTTTATATAAAAATAAAATAATTAATTAATATGTACATTTATTAATGTAATGTTGAATACATAGTTTATATTTTAAGTATTTGCATTTATTTATGTTTTTTTATAATATCCAATATTAATTTAATATGTATATTTATTGATTTTATTTCGAATATATATCAGATTTAGAGATTGTGTTACGAACAAAATTAATTTAGCTTTTGGAATTGGCCCTATATTTCACTTCCTCATTTTTTATACTTGCCCCTATATGCCCATAAACCTATTTAATGTTGCAGGAAAAAGTTACAACCTATAAAAAATATAATTTGTGCCCATATGTCCATTGATTATTTATTATTTTTTGTTATAATTTAATAATACAAAGAAATAATATTATGTTTATTTATTATAATTTTAATAAGTACATAATCTCTATTTTTGTATCTATTAGGCCTATAATCCGAAACTCTGGCAACTATCTCTGTTTTGGTCCTATAAGCCCATCTAACAAAAAAATATAAACATCTCCTTAAGTATTTACATATATTTTTTCAATTTTATCTTAAATATATTTTATTCAATTTGTGTATTACAGCTGATTACACTGAAGAAATATATAATTTTTAATTTGAATATATGTATGATTTTGCAGGTTGATTTTGTTATGGACGAATCAACTCGACATAACAGAGCGTTAAAATTGGTTGTTATTAGAGATAAACGACAACGGACAAATTCAAATCGATCAGGTGAATATATTACATTCAATTCTTGCAAAAATTTTCCCGATAAATTGAAATATGAATTTGAATATAAATAGTCATTATGCAGGATGTATTCCTGCAATTAGTCCCAATTCTTTCGTTAGTGGTCGTATCCCCATGTCCGACATTTCAAATGGTTAGTAATTGTTATTCGATAAAGTCTTCATTTAATTCGATTCGACCATCTATATTGTAATAAGTGTTTGATGTTCTATAATACAATATATCTTTAATTTCATGATTTAAAATAAAAAAATAAATTAACTATTTTATAATTATGAAAAATATAATTGTTGTTTTGTATTGTTGGATTATGCTAAAAATTTATAACACATATCCATGTATTTATGCAGTACACCATAATATTACACCGTCGACTTTGCATTTACCACCAAGTGATCAAAACGTTCATAATTCATTTTTACCTATAAGTGTTCCAGAGCAAGAAAACTACGGTATAATTTTTTTGGTCTTACTATCCGTTTTATTAAGTATCAAAATTAATTTTGTTTTAGTATCTATAATAAGTAGATTATGATATAACTATTTATTTGTAGTTCAATTGCACAATGTGATGCTTACAGAACAAAATCATCTGCACATTGTCGAACAAGGTATGATATTCTTAAAAATGGTATGAAATAAGTGATTTATGTATTTATAATATTTGAATTTTATTTTCATGCACAAATTAGCTCGACAAAGGAGGAAATTGAGAATGAATGTGATAAGGCATAAGCGAGATGGAACACCGCTAATCGAATCAGGTTAGAACAAAATATATCATATTTAATTTAATTTTTAAATTAATGTAGGTCTTGCTTAACGAAAATTAATGCAGGCAATATACTTGGAAATAGTAGTAACTCTATATTTACACAGGCTACACCATTATCTATTACAGTTTATGGTTAGTGATTAATGAAATTTATTAGCTAATATACTTTTATTAATGCATGGTCCTAAGTTTGAGGTTATTAATAATATATTATTATTTAATACTTTAATGTTCAGGTACAAGAAATTCATCTGCATTGACAAGAGGTTCAAATAATGTACCACATATAAGTGATGGTAATAATCGTTTTATTAAGTGTCAAAATTTATGTTTGATTATACTCATAATTAGATTATAATATTATACCTCTATGTTTATAGTTGAATTGTACAATTCAATGCTTACAAATCAAATTGATTTTCAAAATGTTGAACAAGGTATGTTATTCATAAAATTTATATGAAATGAGTGATTTTTTATTTATAATAATTGATATTTATTTTCATGCACAACATAGCTCGACATAGGAGGAAGTTGAGAATGAATGTCATACGACATAAGCGACATGGAACATCACTAAACGAATCAGGTTAGCAAAAAAAAATACTTTATTAGTTTAAATTAATAAGTAATGTATATTTTGCTTTACCAAAATTTGTGCAAGCAATGTACTTGGAAATATTACCAACTCTGTACTTACCCAATCTACAGCATTATCTATTACGGTTAATGGTTAGTTATTAATAAAATATATTATTTAATATACTTTTATGCATGCATTGTCTTAAGTTTGAGGTTTTCAAAACAAATAATCATTTAATACTTAAATGTCAAGGTACAAGGAATTCATCTATATTGCCAGGATGTTCATCTTCTCTACCACAAATAAGTAATGGTACTATTTGCCTGTATTTATAATTGTACTAAGTGTAGTTGTTATTTTATAATCTTTCATTATGTGTATTTGTATAAGAAACAAATTTAATTTCCATGTATTTATGTAGTGTCCGCTAATGTTACGCCAACGGATTTACATTTACCAAACAAATGAACTGGAAAGTCGGCGAGGAGCCATTTCCGGTGACGATTGTGTGTTTGACGTCGAGGTAAGGGTTGGATTTGTTGAGTCGGAAGTGTTATTGAATTTAATTGTGACCGGTTGTTGTTGTTGTTCTGCGTGGACTGGACAGATGTGGAAGATGAAGAGGAGTGCATACAGCTGGGAAATTTTGGACTGATTCGGTGGAGCTGTGCAGCAACATTTTAGATTTTGAGCATTTGGGTTGATTTTTGTAGGGATTTGCTGATTTGAAAGTTGAAGGTATGATTTTAGGGTTTGAAATTGGGGGTTTATTAGTTGTGACTTGGTATGAGTTAATTAATGCCAAGAATTATTCGGATTGTTGTCTCAGGTTCGCTCGAGTTGGTTGGAGATTCTCTGAGGTCGTGGTTGTCAAGTTTGAGGCAAGATGATTCTTGCTAACCCTTCGTTTATTTTTATAAAATTACTTTTCATCCTATTTTGTTTAGTAATTGATTTTTTATCCTTGTCTGAGTAAGTTGATTTGGATTATTGGTTGTGGAATTTCATTGTTGGATGTGTGTGTGTGTGTTGGTAATTGTCTTGTGTTGAAGATCGGTTGTGTGCTTGATTAGTGGTTTTGTTGATAGATATTGGTTTTGTTATTTGAAATGGTTGAATGTGTGGATATTGGTTTAGTTGTTTGACATTGGTTGTTTGCTTGGATATTGGGTTCGTGTTGAATGTTGATTGTGTGAATAATTATTGGTCGTGCATTGGATATTGGTTGTGTGCTTTGCCATTGGTTCCGTGTTGGATATTTATTGCTTGTTGGTTTGTTGGCGGATATCGATTGTGTGTTTTGTTATTGGTTATGTGCTGGGTTATTGGTTTTGTGTTGAACCTGGTTGAATGTGTTGGTTGTTGTTGCCTTGTGTTATGATTGATTGGATGTTGGTGTAGTAGTTGATTGTATCTAGTTGTGGATGATTGGTTGTGTTGACAGATGGAGGTGGTGGGTTGTTGGTGGATTGGTAATGGCTGGTTGTGGAGCCGGGGTGAGGGTGTGACCTCATCCGACCACGTGAGGGTGTGACCTCCGTTGGTTAAGGCTAGGCCGGGTGATTGATAGCCTCACCCGACCACGTGAGGGTGTGACCTTACGTTGGTTAATGGCCATGGTTTGATGGTTGAAAGTCCCATCCGGTGGTGGGTTGGATTGTAGGTTGGATCGGAGATGGGATAGAGTGTGATGATTGTCTCACCCGGTGATGTGGTGGTGGAGACGGAGGTTGGAGTGGAGGTGTTGGCGGTTGTATGTGTTGATTTTGTGTTTGATAAGTGGTTGTGTTGGTAATTTTGGTTGTGTGCTTGATAATTGGTTTTTGTTGGATGTTGATTGTTATTAGTAGTGGTTGTGGGTCATTGTTGGCCATTGGTTATGGTTGTGAAATTACGTGTGTTATAATTGTTAATTGTAACTAGTCAAAGTTGTGAATCTCTGTTGATGTGGATGCTGGTATTAGCTAGTTACGGATAGAAGGGTATATTGAATGATTATGAAGAGGGTTATGGGGATGTTGTGAAGGTTGGTTTTCCATCTTGAGGGTGTGGGCCAACATAGGTTTGGGTTGAGGTGTATGGGTTACGACCCATGTTAACGATCAGGCGGCCCCAGAAGGGTGGCTGGCCTGGGTTGTTATTTTGTCATGTTTATATATGTGATGATTGTCTGGCTCGTGCTTAAGTGTTGTTGATGCGAAGATTAGTTGGACGTGTTGGTACAATAGTGAGTTCTGTAAATGGTTAGTCGTGCTTATACGTGTTAGTAGTAATATATGTGTATAGGTTCGTAGGGTTGATAATTGAGGTATTAGTAGTAGAGAGAAAGTTAGATTGGGTGTGTTAGTAAAGTTGGATAAGAGTGAGAAATGAATGGTTATGTGATAGTGTGTGTTTATGTTTTAATGTGTGGTCGATATTGGTTGGTTGATATGATAATGGTATATATATATATATATATATATATATATATATATATATATATATGGTGTGGCATGTTGTTGTTTGGTATTATTTGATTGTTGTGATAATTCTCTGGTTTTAAACTGTTTTGGCTTGAGGAGTCTTGTCAGTCTTGATGGAAGACTGACCAACTTCGGTTTACGTGCCACGGTTGGCTGGGGTATCGGGTCCCCCAGTCAATTTGGCTTTGCAGCAACAAGCGGTTCTGGATCACAGATGTGTCTTCACAGTTAAAGATTTAGTTTTACTGCGGATTTGAAAAGGTTGTATTAACTATTCGTTGTTTTGGAATTCAACTGATGCATTGAGTTGGATGAAATGTTTAAGTGTAGTTTCAAACTTGAGCAGGGACTTTTAATGTTGTTAACTTTATGTATTGGGAAGAGTTTTGGATTTCTTTTCTTTTAAAAACCGCCTTATAGTCCTTCGGGACTATGGCACTGTAGCACCTCTGGGCCGGGGTGTTACAGGATGAAGCTGTCATGACGAATAGGTTCTGTTTTGAATCTTTAGACAGGACGTTAAGAGATATTTTACGGGCTACAAATCCCCTTAGTTTAGAGCAACCTTTTGGAGGGAAAGTCGTAGTATTTGGTGGAGACTTTAGGCAAATCCTACCCTTTATCTCAAAAGGGAGCAAGCAAGATGTTGTTTTTGCCACCATTAATTCCTCTTATTTGTGGACCATTGCAAAGTTCTTACGCTGACAAGGAACATGAGGATTCAACAAGGTACATCTGAATCTCAGATCCAAGAGGCAAAAGAATTTTCTGAATTGATATTAAGCATCAGAGATGGGACTGCAGGTGTTGACAATGATGGAGAAGCGCAAATAGAAATCCCCGATGAACTATTGGTCAAGGATTATGACTTAGATCCGATTCCAGCAGTTGTTAAATCTGTTTATCCTCTTTAATGGAAGATCAATTGTCTCCTGCATACTTTGAAGAATGAGCAATTCTTGCTCCAACACACGAAGAGGTAGATAAAGTTAATGAGTATATATTGTCTTCGTTGCCTGGTGATGAAAAGATCTATCTCAGTTCGGACAGTCTGTGCAAGGCAGGTTCTGTTAAAGACAATGATGCGAGTATTTATACGTCTGATTATTTGAACAATATTAGATGTTCTGGTCTGCCAAATCATGTACTCAAACTAAAGGTTGGGGTGCCTATTATGCTGCTACGAAATATTGATCAATCTTTAGGTTTATGCAATGGGACGAGATTGATAACCACGCAACTTGGCAGTCATGTTATACAAGGAAGAATTATTTCAGGCAACAATATCGGACATACGGTGTTGATTCCTCGCATGATAATGTCACCATCAGACACTTCATTCCCTTTCAAGTTTCAACGAAGACAATTTCCCTTGAGTGTATGTTTTGCTATGACCATAAACAAAAGCCAGGGTCAATCTCTTGCAAATGTCGGTTTGTATCTTCCACGACCTGTTTTCAGTTAGTTTTATGTTGCATCATCAAGGGTGGCTAGCAAGAAAGGTTTGAAGATATTGATTTGCGACAAAGATAAGAAGAGGTATAATACTACAACCAATGTAGTATACAAGGAAGTTTTTAATAATTTGTAGCAATTTTGAACATCGTTCCACATTTAATGTTTTTCGTTTAATTTTCATGTATTATATGATCATTTTTATTATGTTTGATGGTTTTAGTACTATTGATGTAAGTGGTGTGGATATACCTGTTTCAAAGACTACTTAGCCAATTTTTATTATTAATAAAGTTATGGAGAGTGTCGTCTCTTTTTATATAATTTATTTTTTTGTATATCTTGAATATTTTTTTTTCGATTAGTCATGTTTTATTTAAATAACTAATCAAATAAATATTAAACCAACGACTCATCGATAATTTAAAAAATAAAAATATAAAAAGAATATAAACAAATCTCGTGCAAGGCAGAGATATTACACTAGTATATATGTATAACTATATGTTGTGACGTTCTACTTGCCGACAGTATATTTGTTAATTGTTAATTACACAGTACATACAAATGAAAATTGGTTTGTCTGCACGTAATACATTATTTCTCTGACTGTTTGTTATACTAGCAAGAACATATATTCCTACTAATTCTCCATTTCGTGTCTCAATGTCAACCCAGCCTAGCTATCTAACACTTCATCTTTGCAATACAAATAATTTTGTACAATAATACAAGTGGATTTTTATTCTCAAAAAAATACTTAATAAAAATATATTTTATGCAATTAAAAAAGGACATTTTCGTTAAGCCGTTTAATGTTGCATAATTGTCTATAACTTGAGAACTAACAAAATTAAGTGCTAGCTAGACATGATCTGAATCATCTCAACATCTGCAAAATTATACTACTATCATATCAAATTCCGGCAATATCATATTAATTGCGAAGATCGACATATCAATATTTCTAGAGATGGTGATGTGGTGAAATATTAATACACATTGTTGGATATACTTGAAATCACGGGACCCAATTGTTGCTATTGGAATTATTAATTATCATGTATAAACAATAAGTTGAATTGAATCATTTAATATTAAATTTTTCCTTATAAATAATATTAGCATGCTAGGTAGAATGTGTCCCGGATTTTTGACATGCATGAAACATATTGAGGGCAGCTCACACGCTCACGGAGTCACAATAAATGTAAAGTTTTGGTACCTTGTGCAAAATGCCCGACCAATTAAAATTAATGATAAATTTCTGCCGTTTGGAAAACGATGTATCAATATATCACTACAATCATGTATATGTACGTGTTTTGATCGTGTTAACTCATCTCCGGCCACTATTAATTAATTTCATACATAAACTACAAACTTACAAATACCGAAAAAGCTTCTTTATCATGTACAGTATATATGAAGAAGAGAGCCATAGTTATTAGGAATAGTCTATGTTACCCGGAAACTCCCAACTAGTGACAGGAAACGGATTTCCTATCTGCGTTTCCTATTTTTCAACAAGCAAAATTAAAATGTGTAAAGCCCTAAAAGTAGTAGGCGTTTCTTCTCAGACCCTTCTCCTCTCAAACCCCCTTCTCTGTCTGCGATACTCCAGCCTCCAGAGACTTCAAGCGGCTGAACCGACTTTTGCAGACTCTCCGCCGCCAGACAACTAGTTCCGGCGAGGGGGCTGCTGCGACTCTTCATTCTCCTTTCAACGAGTTACTCTTCCCAGCCTCACATAAGTCCCAATTTTATCTTTACTAAGAATGTCTTTTTATTATTTTAGATATTCTTTTTGTTTCTCAAATAAACTAGTGTATTTGTAGATGGAAAATTAGTTTAGATGGTAAATTATTTTAGGTGATGAATTAGTTAGATGTATTTGTAGAAGTGTTAAATGTTAATTAGTAATTTTTCACCTTGGTATATAGGTTTTGGGATGATTTATTGATATATTTATTCTACTCCTTTATATCTTTAAAATAACATATAATTTATGTTGCCGTTTCTCCACCCTTTCTCTTTTCTACAAATTTGAGATTATCGTTTTCCCATTTCGGAAACATTTTCGTTTCCCGTTTCCGTTTCCGTTTCCGTATCCATTTCCGGGTAACATAGTTGAGAATGAGTGTTTGGTTAAATCAAATTAATTTCACAGATTTAGAAGAAAGGTATACCCTATTAAGTTGTGGAGTATCAATGCACCATACTATCAAATTCTTGGTTGATCGGATCCTGTCATTTACTTTTGTCACATCAGTCATGGTAATTAGGGAACTAAGATACACTATAAGGTTAATGGAAGAGAGTATACTTTTACATTTTGCTGTATGCATAAGAAAAGCAAAAACTTCTTTATTATTGTGTAGGAATTAATAAGTATTTTGGTTAGCTGTATGTAAACATGTTGCCATGGTGTTAGCAGTAAAATGTGAAGTGCACTCTAATCCATAGCAAGATCTAAATGTTTTGAAGTTGTGAAATGGGTACACAAATTAATGATAAGCATAAAAAAATTAGGAGTAACTATTTTTAATGCTTTGGTATTATATCATATAAGCATAATATCATATATGTTCTAAAAACTTTGTCATTATCTACCGACTCCACTACAGAATCCTAAGTTCCTGCACAGATCCTAAGTGTATAGTTCCTCATGTCCCTAGAGGAGAGACTATCCTCCTACAACTAGAAGCCGAAAGATCTACAACCTTCACTCCCAAACTGATAAAATGGGAAGACATCACTATACCAGAAGCTCTGGAACTAAGACATGATTGTCCTCCGGAAGATCTCGAAAAAACAGAAATTTCCCAGATAGAAGAAAGTGGTGATGGTAGGGTCCTTATAAGATTCAATTCCACTAAATCTTTCAGACCTATACCCAGAAATCCCCATCCTTTCCCTTCAAGAAACTCTTTCTCTGAGTCCCTCTATACTGCTAGAGACCATTCTATAAAAGACCATTCAGTTAAGGTTGAATTTAGTAGTCCCATTCCTAACCTTGTTACTGAACAAAAGTCAGATGAATCTTTTCCCTCTTCACCTACTCAGAGTGATATGGGAAGATACTCCTCCATAAATGTTATCACCAAAATGGACTTTACAATAAACAAAGATTATCTAAGAAAAGACTTTGATTCCATTGAAAACAGGATCAAGAAAGTTTGGTTTTTGAAAATAGACAAAATAGTCAGAGATAAAATAAGAGAATTATGGTATTCTGATATGGAAAAATATAGGATCAATATCTTATTCTTCACATGGTTTCCTAATTACCTTAAGATTCAGGGAATAGAAAACCCTTTAGAACAGAAATCCATAGATGTCCAAACAAGGTTAACAAAAACCTGGAATCTTTTACCCTCAGGATCTACACAAAGTGTCCATCCTCCTCTACAAGGAATAAAAATTATTACAAAAGATGGAGAGGTTCCTGCTGAACCTTTCAAAAATCCTAGAATTGGTACTCCAGACAACAGTCCCGCTACCCTAGAAGATGTTAAGAAAATACATCAACAACACAACTATTCTAACCAAATCCTCCACACAATAGCCGAACAAGTTGAATTAATACATGATAAAATCAGTACGGAAACTATCAAATTCCCTAAAGACATCTCTAGACCTCATTTTCAAATTCAGGGGATAAAAAAGGAGATCATTAGTAACACTTCCCTTAATCCTTCTCTTAGTCTCATAGAATTAATCGATCAAAAATTAAAAAATGTTACGATTAATTGTATCGAGGACTGTAACAATTGTTCCAACACAGACTCAAGCAGTTCCTCAGACAACTCTGAAAGAGAAGATTGCCCATCTGGTGATAAGGCAATTGAAACCTTACAAACCTGCTTTGAGGAAAACCCCATTACCATTAATAGGATAAGAAACAACCATGATAGACCTCAAGCACACAGAAAAATATTTAGGAACACAGACACTAGAAACTTCTATCCTAGACCTACTCCTCCTGACCTTCAATATGAAGAGAGATCTAAGTTTAGATCCACAGATTATAATGGACAATCTATCTATGAATGGAATATAGATGGAAAATCCGAACATGAAATACTTAATACCTTACAAGAAATGGGTATGGCTAATGTAGCCTATACAATTGGTAGAAAAGACCCCAAAACTTGTTTTTCACTTTTAACTACTGGATTTACAGGCCAGCTTAGAAACTGGTGGGATAATGCTTTATCCTCCTTTCAAAGAGAAGAGATCCTAGATTTTACCAATGATAATGGTGAACCAGAACCTGTCCACCAACTTATATACACCATAAGTATGCACTTCATAGGCAACCCTAGGGAGGAAATCCAAGCCAATAGAGAGATCCTTTCTAATCTAAGATGTAAGACCCTTAGTGACTATAGATGGTATAAAGATGTTTTCCTGTCCTACGTCTATAAAAGAAATGATTGCAATAAGGGATATTGGAAAGAAAGATTTGTTACTGGTCTTCCCAACTTATTTGCTGATAGGATAATCCAGAAAATAAAAGATGAAATTCAAACAGAAGAAATTCCTTGGAAAGATATGACCTATGGCCAATTAACGGCTTTTGTCAAAAAAGAAGGGTTAGCCCTTTGCTCCGAATTAAAAATCCAGGCCAAATATGGTAGAGAAAAAGGATCTAGAAGAAAAGAACTAGGTAACTTCTGTGAGGCTTTTGGCCTTGCCAAAATAGAACCCCCTTCTTATAAATATAAAAAGGGTCATAAAAATAAACACAGAAAGTTTGATAATAATTATGAAAGACCTAGTTACCCACCTAGAAGGAAATTCCAACCAAGACAGACTAATAAAAAGATTATCTGTTTTAAATGCGGAAAACCAGGCCATAAGGCAGACAATTGCAGTCTCAAACAAAAGATCAATGAAATCTGTCAAGATGATAGTACCCTAAAAGATAGACTCACTAAAATCCTTTTGGAGGATTCTGAGAATGAATTTTATGCCCCTGATACTTCAGAAACTGAGGATTCAGGAACAACCCAATTCTGCAATGTTATCACCAAAAGTGATGAAAGAGAGGCCCTTTTAGAGCTTATCGATACCCTTGAAGATCCTCAAATAAAACGAGAATACTTCATGAAGCTAAAAGAACTAATATTTAAAGAACAACAACCCCAACTTGAAGAACCTTTTAGCATATCCAAAATTATTAATAAAAAATCACCTACTAAGATATTTTCCTCCATTACCTTGAAAGACCTACAAGCTGAAGTCAATAAAATCAAAAAAGACATAGGATCCCTTAACCAACATTTATTACTAAATGAGACCAAAGATCTTGAACTTGAAGCTAGAATAGCTCACCTAGAATTTTCTAAAAACCCTTACTCCAGCCCCCGTTCTCAACAAAATGAAGAAGAACATCCCGTCATTGAAGATTCTTTTATTGCGGCCATAAACAAGATCAACTTTCAAAAATGGTATGTTCATATTACCATAAAAATAGAAGACTTCACTCTTTCTACAGTTGCTCTCATTGACAGTGGAGCAGATCTAAACTGTATCTGTGAAGGAATAATCCCTTCAAAGTATTACCACAAGAGTCGTGAAAAAATTCTTGATGCTAGTGGTAGTCGTATGAACCTTAGTTACAAGATCCCTAAAGCCTCTATTTGTAATGAGAAACATTGTTTCCACAACTCCTTCATATTAATAAAAGGCTTAAATCAGCAAATAATCCTAGGAACACCCTTCCTGACACAAATCTGTCCGTTCACTGTTGATAGATTTGGCCTACATACAACAGTAATGGAAAAAAGGATTAGTTTTAAGTTCATTGCTGCGGTTGAACATAATGATATATCTATCCCTACAGAGTCACGGACTTACAGTGATTTCTAACTTGTTTTAAAGTTTTCAGGTTTTTAAAATGAGATCTCCCTCCCGCAAAGGAAAGGAAAAGGTTTTACCTTCACCTTCCTCCCAAGTTACAGCCAAAAGCAACTTCAGACCGCTACAAGGACTTTTGCTCTCCAAAGAACAACTTGGTTTGCTGAATAACATTTGGAGGCTTCCTACTATGCCCCATGCAGCCAAGAAAAAAGTACAAGCCTTAAATACACTCAGTATCCACTTCCACGAATATGGAAATGTGATAAGAGAGAAAGAAAAAAGGGAAAAAGATTTGGGTGAACAACTAACCATTGCTACAGGTAGACGTTGGAAGAATCTCCAAACTCGTCTCCTCGACACACCAACACAAGAAGCACTTACACCACTCCTTGATGCCTGGCCCCAGGGAAAAGAGGTTCTAATACAAAAAACAGAAGAAGGCCATTTGGCAGACCTTATACAAGCTCAGAAAGAGCTTATCCAAATGTACTTCGGTGAACCAGGGTGGAAATTCAAGGGAGTCACTGTTCGGCAATTCTCTACTATTAAACCAATAGCAGGGGGCTCAACAATGATGACAGGCGGACTTCTGAAGATCCTCCTTTACCTAAACACTTGCACCATGCCCAAAGACCTTATTCTAAAATTCTTCCACCTAGGTATGGTCCATAGTATCAGTTTCCTACCTAATATTGAAGGAAGAATAGAAGAGATCCTGCAGGCCTTTGGAGAAAAGTTCCTGTTAATAGGAAGTAACATGGCAACTTTTGGTCCAACAGTTGCCTACGTCCAAGCTACCCTCCCAAAAGTAACGGAATTCACCATGATTCCGTCAAAAAAGGTTATATGTTTCTCCCATGGTGTTTCAAAGGATGAAGACTGGAGAGACTGGGTAGGTCTGCTACCCACCAACTTTACAATACACGAGGAACATGAGCTCTATAGGCGCCACCAAGACGTTTCCTTCTTCTACAAAAATGCATACCTCTACAGTGGATGGAAGGCGTGTAGATTGGCAGCAGAAGGACATTATACACAAATCTGGGTTCCAGATAAATGGAGAATATGGCTACCTTTCAGCGGGGATGGCCAGTTTGCGGATTGGCGAAAATTCATTTCCCTGGAAGATGAGTTTAAACAAGAAGATGAAGATATACTTGACACCGAAGACTGGGATGACATAAGCATTCCCGACACTCATAGAGACACCTAGCACAAGAACCCTACGCTAAGGTAAACAATAATAGTTCTATCTGTTCAGCAAAAAAGAAAAAGAAAGAAAAGAAAGAAAAGAAAAGAAAAAAAGAAAAGAAGAGAAAAAGAAGAGAAAAAGAAGAGAAAAGTAAAAAAGAAAAAGAAAGAGAAAAAGAAAAGAAGAGAAAAAGAAAAAAGAAAAAGAAGAGAAAAAGAAAGTTCTTTTGTTTTCATTTTATGTTTTCATCTCAGGGGGTAATCTAGCCTGTTTTAGATTATCTCCTTTGAACATCTTATTAATTTGATAAAAGACTCAAGAAGTAGATCTCATAAGACAATAGGCCCATCATCAAGAAGGAAGTAGAGCCCAACAAATCAAAAAGCTCAAATACCCATCAAGACACAACGAAAGAAGAATAGGTCCATCTGAAGGATAGGCCCATCAGAAGAACATGCCCAATTTTTGCAAAAAGACAAAAGACCAGCTCAGCATTCCACTCAAGACAAGAAGACAAAAGACCAGCTCAGCATTCCACTCAAGACAAGAAGACAAAAGACCAGCTCAGCACTCCACTCAAGGCAAGAAGACAAAAGACCAGCTCAGCACTCCACCCAAGGCAAGAAGACAGAAGAAACCAACTCAGTACTCCACTCACAACAGGAGACTCCACCCGTGAAGAAATAGTACCAAAAATTGGTACGGACAAAGAAAATCAGACTCTCCCCTTTTTTCTATAAAAGGCAAAGCCCTCATTTGTTTTGAGGCATCACAATTCAGACTCTCATGTGTTGAGAAACTCACAAAAAACTTCTGAAGCTTAGAAGCCTTCCTCTGGAGCTCCTTCAAGCTTTAGGAAATCATTTCAAGTTACGACAATAGTCCTTGTAAGTTTATTATGATCTTATAAAAGTCCTATGTTTCCAGTTCATATTTCTCTCCCTGCTTTTATTATTAAGTTTTCCAGAATAGTCACTATTACGTTTACTGTTCATTGTTCTTAATTTTTACTATTTATAAGTTACTGTTCAAAAGTCACTGTACATTACTATTCACGCGTAAAAACTTTGTAGTATTATAGTTACTTACGCCTTCAGTTACTGTTTACCAAGGTCGAACTTTTTACTGTTACTAGACCGTGCGTGTTTGGTTTTAGTCGTAAGTCCGTTGGTAAGCCCGCTTGACGAGGTAGTCCCAGGGTGTTCCAGGCCGATGGTCCCACGCCATTTAGTAACAATAAAACATACGATTAAGATAAATAGTTCCTGAAACGTAACTAATTATGGCCCTACAATTTAGGCGGATGCTGCATAGAGGTTCTAGTTCATCTAGCACCCCAGTCGTCCATAGTAATGAAAATCTGTATGAAGAAAATAATAATGATTGGAACATACCACAACAGTCTATACAATCTATTTACAGAATAGGATGGACAGACTTTAAAACAGCCTTTAGTGTTAAAAGTCATGAAGAAACACTCAGTTTAGACAAAGAACAACTGACTCTTCAATTATTATCCTCCATAGCTATTGATGAATATCTAAAAAAGAATTATAGATATATCCACATAGGCCTAATTCAAGTTGCTCTTAAGCCTTTAGCCAGATTAGGCATAGACACCCCAGTCTTTATTGCCCTTAGAGACGACAGACTCCTTTCTTACAAAGACTCTTTAATTGCTGTTATTCAAACCAATATCTGTAATGGCCCAATCTTCTTCAACTGTTCTCCAAATTTTACAGTTGATATGACAGACCCTAGAATCAATAGTACTCTTACTCTTGATATTAAGCTCCTTAAAAAGGGGTTCAAAAATCTTTCTAAAAACTTTGTCATTATCTACCGACTCCACTACAGAATCCTAAGTTCCTGCACAGATCCTAAGTGTATAGTTCCTCCTGTCCCTAGAGGAGAGAATATCCTCCTACAACTAGAAGCCGAAAGATCTACAACCTTCACTCCCAAACTGATAAAATGGGAAGACATCACTATACCAGAAGCTCTGGAACTAAGACATGATTGTCCTCCGGAAGATCTCGAAAAAACAGAAATTTCCCAGATAGAAGAAAGTGGTGATGGTAGGGTCCTTATAAGATTCAATTCCACTAAATCTTTCAGACCTATACCCAGAAATCCCCATCCTTTCCCTTCAAGAAACTCTTTCTCTGAGTCCCTCTATACTGCTAGAGACCATTCTATAAAAGACCATTCAGTTAAGGTTGAATTTAGTAGTCCCATTCCTAACCCTGTTACTGAACAAAAGTCAGATGAATCTTTTCCCTCTTCACCTACTCAGAGTGATATGGGAAGATACTCCTCCATAAATGTTATCACCAAAATGGACTTTACAATAAACAAAGATTATCTAAGAAAAGACTTTGATTCCATTGAAAACAGGATCAAGAAAGTTTGGTTTTTGAAAATAGACAAAATAGTCAGAGATAAAATAAGAGAATTATGGTATTCTGATATGGAAAAATATAGGATCAATATCTTATTCTTCACATGGTTTCCTAATTACCTTAAGATTCAGGGAATAGAAAACCCTTTAGAACAGAAATCCATAGATGTCCAAACAAGGTTAACAAAAACCTGGAATCTTTTACCCTCAGGATCTACACAAAGTGTCCATCCTCCTCTACAAGGAATAAAAATTATTACAAAAGATGGAGAGGTTCCTGCTGAACCTTTCAAAAATCCTAGAATTGGTACTCCAGACAACAGTCCCGCTACCCTAGAAGATGTTAAGAAAATACATCAACAACACAACTATTCTAACCAAATCCTCCACACAATAGCCGAACAAGTTGAATTAATACATGATAAAATCAGTACGGAAACTATCAAATTCCCTAAAGACATCTCTAGACCTCATTTTCAAATTCAGGGGATAAAAAAGGAGATCATTAGTAACACTTCCCTTAATCCTTCTCTTAGTCTCATAGAATTAATCGATCAAAAATTAAAAAATGTTACGATTAATTGTATCGAGGACTGTAACAATTGTTCCAACACAGACTCAAGCAGTTCCTCAGACAACTCTGAAAGAGAAGATTGCCCATCTGGTGATAAGGCAATTGAAACCTTACAAACCTGCTTTGAGGAAAACCCCATTACCATTAATAGGATAAGAAACAACCATGATAGACCTCAAGCACACAGAAAAATATTTAGGAACACAGACACTAGAAACTTCTATCCTAGACCTACTCCTCCTGACCTTCAATATGAAGAGAGATCTAAGTTTAGATCCACAGATTATAATGGACAATCTATCTATGAATGGAATATAGATGGAAAATCCGAACATGAAATACTTAATACCTTACAAGAAATGGGTATGGCTAATGTAGCCTATACAGTTGGTAGAAAAGACCCCAAAACTTGTTTTTCACTTTTAACTACTGGATTTACAGGCCAGCTTAGAAACTGGTGGGATAATGCTTTATCCTCCTTTCAAAGAGAAGAGATCCTAGATTTTACCAATGATAATGGTGAACCAGAACCTGTCCACCAACTTATATACACCATAAGTATGCACTTCATAGGCAACCCTAGGGAGGAAATCCAAGCCAATAGAGAGATCCTTTCTAATCTAAGATGTAAGACCCTTAGTGACTATAGATGGTATAAAGATGTTTTCCTGTCCTACGTCTATAAAAGAAATGATTGCAATAAGGGATATTGGAAAGAAAGATTTGTTACTGGTCTTCCCAACTTATTTGCTGATAGGATAATCCAGAAAATAAAAGATGAAATTCAAACAGAAGAAATTCCTTGGAAAGATATGACCTATGGCCAATTAACGGCTTTTGTCAAAAAAGAAGGGTTAGCCCTTTGCTCCGAATTAAAAATCCAGGCCAAATATGGTAGAGAAAAAGGATCTAGAAGAAAAGAACTAGGTAACTTCTGTGAGGCTTTTGGCCTTGCCAAAATAGAACCCCCTTCTTATAAATATAAAAAGGGTCATAAAAATAAACACAGAAAGTTTGATAATAATTATGAAAGACCTAGTTACCCACCTAGAAGGAAATTCCAACCAAGACAGACTAATAAAAAGATTATCTGTTTTAAATGCGGAAAACCAGGCCATAAGGCAGACAATTGCAGTCTCAAACAAAAGATCAATGAAATCTGTCAAGATGATAGTACCCTAAAAGATAGACTCACTAAAATCCTTTTGGAGGATTCTGAGAATGAATTTTATGCCCCTGATACTTCAGAAACTGAGGATTCAGGAACAACCCAATTCTGCAATGTTATCACCAAAAGTGATGAAAGAGAGGCCCTTTTAGAGCTTATCGATACCCTTGAAGATCCTCAAATAAAACGAGAATACTTCATGAAGCTAAAAGAACTAATATTTAAAGAACAACAACCCCAACTTGAAGAACCTTTTAGCATATCCAAAATTATTAATAAAAAATCACCTACTAAGATATTTTCCTCCATTACCTTGAAAGACCTACAAGCTGAAGTCAATAAAATCAAAAAAGACATAGGATCCCTTAACCAACATTTATTACTAAATGAGACCAAAGATCTTGAACTTGAAGCTAGAATAGCTCACCTAGAATTTTCTAAAAACCCTTACTCCAGCCCCCGTTCTCAACAAAATGAAGAAGAACATCCCGTCATTGAAGATTCTTTTATTGCGGCCATAAACAAGATCAACTTTCAAAAATGGTATGTTCATATTACCATAAAAATAGAAGACTTCACTCTTTCTACAGTTGCTCTCATTGACAGTGGAGCAGATCTAAACTGTATCTGTGAAGGAATAATCCCTTCAAAGTATTACCACAAGAGTCGTGAAAAAATTCTTGATGCTAGTGGTAGTCGTATGAACCTTAGTTACAAGATCCCTAAAGCCTCTATTTGTAATGAGAAACATTGTTTCCACAACTCCTTCATATTAATAAAAGGCTTAAATCAGCAAATAATCCTAGGAACACCCTTCCTGACACAAATCTGTCCGTTCACTGTTGATAGATTTGGCCTACATACAACAGTAATGGAAAAAAGGATTAGTTTTAAGTTCATTGCTGCGGTTGAACATAATGATATATCTACCCTACAGTCTGCATCTGTTAGCAGAACCTAAAACATTTTAACAAGAGAACTTGTAACATTAAACTCTTTCAAATCCCTACAGAGTCACAGACATACAGTGATTTCTAACTTGTTTTAAAGTTTTCAGGTTTTTAAAATGAGATCTCCCTCCCGCAAAGGAAAGGAAAAGGTTTTACCTTCACCTTCCTCCCAAGTTACAGCCAAAAGCAACTTCAGACCGCTACAAGGACTTTTGCTCTCCAAAGAACAACTTGGTTTGCTGAATAACATTTGGAGGCTTCCTACTATGCCCCATGCAGCCAAGAAAAAAGTACAAGCCTTAAATACACTCAGTATCCACTTCCACGAATATGGAAATGTGATAAGAGAGAAAGAAAAAAGGGAAAAAGATTTGGGTGAACAACTAACCATTGCTACAGGTAGACGTTGGAAGAATCTCCAAACTCGTCTCCTCGACACACCAACACAAGAAGCACTTACACCACTCCTTGATGCCTGGCCCCAGGGAAAAGAGGTTCTAATACAAAAAACAGAAGAAGGCCATTTGGCAGACCTTATACAAGCTCAGAAAGAGCTTATCCAAATGTACTTCGGTGAACCAGGGTGGAAATTCAAGGGAGTCACTGTTCGGCAATTCTCTACTATTAAACCAATAGCAGGGGGCTCAACAATGATGACAGGCGGACTTCTGAAGATCCTCCTTTACCTAAACACTTGCACCATGCCCAAAGACCTTATTCTAAAATTCTTCCACCTAGGTATGGTCCATAGTATCAGTTTCCTACCTAATATTGAAGGAAGAATAGAAGAGATCCTGCAGGCCTTTGGAGAAAAGTTCCTGTTAATAGGAAGTAACATGGCAACTTTTGGTCCAACAGTTGCCTACGTCCAAGCTACCCTCCCAAAAGTAACGGAATTCACCATGATTCCGTCAAAAAAGGTTATATGTTTCTCCCATGGTGTTTCAAAGGATGAAGACTGGAGAGACTGGGTAGGTCTGCTACCCACCAACTTTACAATACACGAGGAACATGAGCTCTATAGGCGCCACCAAGACGTTTCCTTCTTCTACAAAAATGCATACCTCTACAGTGGATGGAAGGCGTGTAGATTGGCAGCAGAAGGACATTATACACAAATCTGGGTTCCAGATAAATGGAGAATATGGCTACCTTTCAGCGGGGATGGCCAGTTTGCGGATTGGCGAAAATTCATTTCCCTGGAAGATGAGTTTAAACAAGAAGATGAAGATATGCTTGACACCGAAGACTGGGATGACATAAGCATTCCCGACACTCATAGAGACACCTAGCACAAGAACCCTACGCTAAGGTAAACAATAATAGTTCTATCTGTTCAGCAAAAAAGAAAAAGAAAGAAAAGAAAAAGAAAGAAAAGAAAAGAAAAAAAAGAAAAGAAGAGAAAAAGAAGAGAAAAAGAAGAGAAAAGTAAAAAAGAAAAAGAAAGAGAAAAAGAAAAGAAGAGAAAAAGAAAAAAGAAAAAGAAGAGAAAAAGAAAGTTCTTTTGTTTTCATTTTATGTTTTCATCTCAGGGGGTAATCTAGCCTGTTTTAGATTATCTCCTTTGAACATCTTATTAATTTGATAAAAGACTCAAGAAGTAGATCTCATAAGACAATAGGCCCATCATCAAGAAGGAAGTAGAGCCCAACAAATCAAAAAGCTCAAATACCCATCAAGACACAACGAAAGAAGAATAGGTCCATCTGAAGGATAGGCCCATCAGAAGAACATGCCCAATTTTTGCAAAAAGACAAAAGACCAGCTCAGCATTCCACTCAAGACAAGAAGACAAAAGACCAGCTCAGCATTCTACTCAAGACAAGAAGACAAAAGACCAGCTCAGCACTCCACTCAAGGCAAGAAGACAAAAGACCAGCTCAGCACTCCACCCAAGGCAAGAAGACAGAAGAAACCAACTCAGTACTCCACTCACAACAGGAGACTCCACCCGTGAAGAAATAGTACCAAAAATTGGTACGGACAAAGAAAATCAGACTCTCCCCTTTTTTCTATAAAAGGCAAAGCCCTCATTTGTTTTGAGGCATCACAATTCAGACTCTCATGGGTTGAGAAACTCACAAAAAACTTCTGAAGCTTAGAAGCCTTCCTCTGGAGCTCCTTCAAGCTTTAGGAAATCATTTCAAGTTACGACAATAGTCCTTGTAAGTTTATTATGATCTTATAAAAGTCCTATGTTTCCAGTTCATATTTCTCTCCCTGCTTTTATTATTAAGTTTTCCAGAATAGTCACTATTACGTTTACTGTTCATTGTTCTTAATTTTTACTATTTATAAGTTACTGTTCAAAAGTCACTGTACATTACTATTCACGCGTAAAAACTTTGTATTACTGTTCACCTATGTTCCGCTTTACTGCTTTCTTCCTACGTCTTTCCTTACTTTAGATTACCTGGGTTCATTTGGTATCAGAGCCACTAGGCAACATTTCGCCCCGGTTGTAGTATTATAGTTATTTACGCCTTCAGTTACTGTTTACCAAGGTCGAACTTTTTACTGTTACTAGACCGTGCGTGTTTGGTTTTAGTCGTAAGTCCGTTGGTAAGCCCGCTTGACGAGGTAGTCCCAGGGTGTTCCAGGCCGATGGTCCCACGCCATTTAGTAACAATAAAACATACGATTAAGATAAATAGTTCCTGAAACGTAACTAATTATGGCCCTACAATTTAGGCGGATACTGCATAGAGGTTCTAGTTCATCTAGCACCCCAGTCGTCCATAGTAATGAAAATCTGTATGAAGAAAATAATAATGATTGGAACATACCACAACAGTCTATACAATCTATTTACAGAATAGGATGGACAGACTTTAAAACAGCCTTTAGTGTTAAAAGTCATGAAGAAACACTCAGTTTAGACAAAGAACAACTGACTCTTCATTCTTTATCTCCTATAAACTTTTTCACAAAAACAGTTTTCACAATAGATAAAGATTATCTAAGAAGAGACTTTGATTCCATTGAAAACAGTATCAAGAAAGATTGGTTCATGAAAATAGACAAAATAGTCAGAGATAAAATAAGAGAATTATGGTACTCTGATATGGAAAAATATAGGATCAACATCTTGTTCTTCATATGGTTTCCTAATTACCTTAAGATTCAGGGAATAGAAAACCCTTTAGAACAAAAGTCCATAGAAATCCAAAATGAGTTAACTAAGATTTGGAACCTTTTACCTTCAGGATCTACACAAAGTGTTCATCCGCGTTTACTAGAAATTATTACTAAAAATGAAGATATTCCTACTAAGACCCTTAAGAATCCTAGGGTCATTATTTCTAACAACAGTCTTGCAACTTTTAAAGATGTTAAGAATATACAAGATCAAGTCATTACTGAAACTTTCAAAATTAATCAGGACAAATCTAGACCTCATTTTCAAATTCAGAAAATAGAAAATAAAATTCTTAAATACACCTCTTTAAACCCTTCTCTCAGTGTCTTAAAATTAATTAATTGTAAAAGAAGAACCATGTCCTTAAACTATGTTGAAGGACGTAATAATAAAACCAATACTGATCCTAGTAATTGTCCTGAAAATGCTAAGAAGAAATATGACCCTCCTGATAAGAAAAAATTAGATAACTCCTCTAAGACCTTTTACTTAGACGAGTTTGAACCTCCTTTTTATAAAAATAAACAAAATCCTAATCCAAAAAAAAGGTATGATAAATCTAATTACCCACCTATAAGAAGATATCAATCTAGGAAAATGGATAATTGGATCAAAAGAATCAAAAGAATTTGTCGTAATAACAGTACTCTAAAAAATAGACCTACAAAAGTCCTTTTGAAAGACTCTAAGGAAGATATTCATGCCCTCAATTCTTCAAACTCAGATGATTCAGGTACAACCCAATTCTGTAATATCATCACCAAAAGTAATGATAAAGAGACCCTCGCTGAACTTATCAATAAAAATTCCCCTGCTAAAACATTCTCCTCCATCACTATAAAAGATCTGCAAACTGAAGTTAATAGACTCAAAAAAGACATTGAAACCCTTAACAATAATTCCAAGTTACAACAAGAAGATAATAAAACTCTCTTTACTAAACAGACCCTTATCTCTTCTATAAACAAGATCAACGTTCAGAAATGGTATGTTAATATTACCATAAAAATAAAAGACTTCGTCCTTTCTACTGTCGCCCTAATAGACAGCGGAGCAGATCTAAACTGTATTAGTGAAGGTCTAATTCCTTCAAAATATTACCATAAAAGTCATGAAAAGATCCTTGATGCTAGCGGTAGTAGAATGAACCTTAGCTACAAGATCCCTAGAGCTTCTGTTTGTAATGATAAGTATTGTTTTAACAATTCCTTCATATTAATAAAAGACTTAAACCAGGACATAATCCTTGGAACACCCTTCCTAACACAAATTTACCCTTTTACAGTAGATGTTTATGGCATACATACTGTTGTTATAGGTAAAAAATTAAATTTTGAGTTCATTTCTCCGGTCATACATAAAAACATATCTACTATACAGTCCTCTTCCGTAAACAAAAGCATGAATCTTATAACTAAGAAAAGATCCTTCATCCATTCCCTTGTTATGGAAATAGCATACCTTAAAATAGAAGAAAAACTTAAAAACCCTAGTTTACAAAAACAGATTCTCATCCTGGAAGAATCATTCAAAAAACGTGTATGCTCTGAATCTCCCACAGCCTTCTGGGACAGAAAGAAGCATCAGGTGTCTCTCCCCTATGAAAAAGATTTCAAAGAAATAGACATTCCCACCAAAGCTAGACCCATCCAAATGAACCAAGAACTCCTACAATTCTGCAAACAAGAAATAGACTCTCTTCTAAAGAAACAACTCATAAGACCCTCCAAGTCCCCCTGGAGTTGTGCAGCTTTCTATGTTAATAAGCAAGCCGAAAAAGAAAGAGGAGTCCCCAGACTTGTGATTAACTACAAACCTTTGAATAAAGCTTTACAATGGATTAGATACCCCATTCCTAATAAAAGAGATCTCCTCAATAGACTTTCTGATTCTAAGATCTACTCTAAATTTGATATGAAAAGCGGTTTCTGGCAAATCCAAATAGAAAATAGAGACAGGTATAAAACAGCCTTCACAGTTCCTTTTGGACATTATGAATGGAACGTTATGCCTTTTGGCTTAAAAAATGCTCCTTCAGAATTCCAAAAAATCATGAATGATATCTTCAACCCTTACTCTAGTTTCACTATAGTCTATATTGACGATGTTCTAGTCTTTTCTAATAGCATAGAAGAACATTTCAAACACCTTAATACTTTTTTATATATAATAGAAAAAAATGGGCTGGCTGTCTCGGCCTCAAAAATAAAATTATTCCAAACACAGATAAGGTTCTTGGGTCATAACATCTTCAACCAAACATTCAAACCTATAAACAGAAGCATAGAGTTTACTAACAAATTCCCTGATGAAATAAAAGACAAAAACCAACTACAAAGGTTCCTTGGATGTTTAAATTATATCTCTGATTTCTTCCCTAACCTCAGACAAATCTGTGCCCCTCTGTTTCAAAGACTCAGGAAAAATCCACCTCCTTGGACTACTGAGCATACCAAGGTTATCCAACTTCTCAAAGAAAAAGTTAAAACTTTACCTTGTGCTAGTATTCCTCACCCCTCTGCTTTTATGATAGTTGAAACGGACGCCTCAGAATTAGGCTTCGGCGGAATTCTCAAACAAAGATTACCTAACCAAACTAAAGAAACCCTTGTTAGATACTACTCTGGTGTTTGGTCTGGACCACAAAAGAACTATAGTACTGTAAAAAAAGAAGTCCTATCTATTGTCTCTTGTATCTCTAAATTCCAAGATGATTTATATAACAAAGATTTCCTCCTCCGTGTTGACTGCCAATCAGCAAAAGAAATCTTGCAAAAAGATGTTCAAAATCTTGTTTCAAAACAGATTTTTGCTAGATGGCAAGCTATTGTTTCAGTTTTTGACTTCAAAATAGAATTTATAAAAGGAAAAAACAACTCTTTACCAGACTTTCTCACAAGAGAATTCTTACAGGGGAAAACCACAGAGATATAAGATTTCTGTCCATGAGAGATCATTACAAAAGATGCAAAGCACGTCTTGAACAAAGCCTCTGGATACCACCTATAAGAGAAACACTGGAGCTTTACGAAGATCCTTCACTTCGCCAGTTTCTGCAAAAACTCGAAAAGAAAGTCAAAGAAAGGCTTACCTTCCTTTAAAAGACCGCCTCAGGAATGGATCCTAAAGACAGAAAACAGACTCCCCAGGACTACATCAGTCCATCTTCCTCTTCCTCTTTGGTCCCGATGCATAATAGATTCCAAGCTCTCTCAAACTTCCCAGCTCTCCCCTACAACCAAGCCCTTGGGGCACCAAAGACTCCTGTCAAAATAGATCCCAAAAGGGACAGTTCTTTCTTCCAATATTTCCTTAAACCACATCCTATTACTTCAGTCTACCTCACACCAGAACATTCTCCCATCTCAAAAGACCAGCTGGAATTTTACACAAAAAGACTCTTTCCTCCTACCCTTCATTGGTTCTCAGATACCCCCTCAAAGACCCAAAAATTCTATGAATTCATCCTAGTTGACTCTGGCTCGGCAGAAATATCTCACACCATGTGTACAATAGACCCCTCACGCATCTCCTTCTCAAAATGCAAGATACTCAATGTCTTGGTCTCCTCTGACTGGACTGACCCCTGGACCCTAAAGTCCTTCTCCCTTCCAAATGCCATTCCTAATCTCCCAGGGTATTCTTACCAAGACTACAAAGATGCGTGGGAAAGAACCTTCCTACTTAGGCCTTTTAATCATTCATGGTTCTTCTTTTTTGACAAACACTGCCCCCAAGGTTTCCCAATTTGGTTCTATGAGTGGTGGATTACTTATGGAGCCTCAGAGAAAATTTACCCAGAAAAAATACAAAGAGCCTATTCAACCTACCTTTTTCATGCCAAAGACAGGACCTTCACAAAATCTCTTCGCTTCCACAGCGATTTTGGTATAGCATGGATCTTTTGCTGGACTTATGAGACCCTGCAAATTCAACCACAAAGCTATCCCCTCACACTTTGTCGCCGTTTCAAAGTCCGTTGGTGGGAAAAGTTCATTATTTCCACTATAACAGTTGCAAAAGTAGAACTGTTTTTCCAGCAGAAAGGCCAGAGACTGTCAATTAATGATACAACAGTCAAAGCCACTACTTCAGCTCCTACTCATCCTCCACAAAAGAACCCTTCTCCACAAAAGAACCCTTCTCCTACCCTTTCAAAAAACCAGCTCGAGCAACTGAAACAATGGGAAGCCTTTCAAGCCTTTCAAAAATACATGGCTCAAGAAAAGCAAAGTATTACCAATAGCTGCGATGATCCTGACGCCACTCCGTCCCCTTCTCCGGCGGATGATCCAGAACAGTTCGCACAAGATCCCTACGCTTAGGTAAACAAAAAATAGTTCTATCTGTTCAGCAAGAAAGAAAAGAAAAAAGAAGAGAAAAAGAAAAAGAAGAAAAGAAAAAAGAAGAGAAAAAGAAAAAGAAAAAGAAAAAGAAGAAAAGAAAAAAGAAGAGAAAAAGAAAAAGAAAAAGAAAAAGAAAGTTCTTATGTTTTCACTTTATGTTTTCATTTCAGGGGGTAATCTAGCCTGTTTTTAAATTACCTCCTTTGAACATCTTGCTAATTTGATAAAAGACTCAAGAAGTAGATCTCACAAGACAATAGACCCACCATCAAGACACAACGGAATAGGTCCATCAGAAGGATAGGCCCATCAGAAGAACATGCCCACTTTTATGCAAGAAGACAAAAGACCAGCTCAGCACTCCACTCAAGACAACGAGACAAAAGACCAGCTCAGCACTCCACCCAAGGCAAGAAGACAGAAGAAACCAACTCAGTGCTCCACTCACAACAGGAGACTCCACCCGTGAAGAAATAGTACCAAAAATTGGTACGGACAAAGAAAATCAGACTCTCCCCTTTCTCTATAAAAGGCAAAGCCCTCATTTGTTTTGAGGCATCACAATTCAGACTCTCATGTGTTGAGAAACTCACAAAAAACTTCTGAAGCTTAGAAGCCTTCCTCTGGAGCTCCTTCAAGCTTTAGGAAATCATTTCAAGTTACGACAATAGTCCTTGTAAGTTTATTATGATCTTATAAAAGTCCTATGTTTCCAGTTCATATTTCTCTCCCTGCTTTTATTATTAAGTTTTCCAGAATAGTCACTATTACGTTTACTGTTCATTGTTCTTAATTTTTACTATTTATAAGTTACTGTTCAAAAGTCACTGTACATTACTATTCACGCGTAAAAACTTTGTATTACTGTTCACCTATGTTCCGCAATGCAGACATTCATACATTGCTTCACCGTGATCGAGGTATTGCACTATAACATATTAATAATCGTTAAACAATAAACAAACAAATGATACCAATTTAGAAAATAATACAACAGAATTACCTGGTTTACCAGTATGATTTCTTGTTGTTCTATTCATTTCTGCGATAGGATCTGTATAATATACTATTGTTATAAACGAATTAAAGGTCGACCAAATAAATTTTATCCAATAATAAATATGCTAAAAGGTGCTTATTGTAACATATATTATGGACATTACAACATGTTAAACAATCTTAATTTAATGGAAAACAGGATCCTATTATGAATACAAAAAAAATGATATTAATTAAAACATTACCGATATTTGGTAATGTAGATGAACACCCTGCCAACGCATGTGAATTAGTAGTTCCTGAAATTTAAATATGTAAGTGATCATATATGTTGCAGAATGTTGGAATGTATACCATGTATGCATATCCCATTAGATGAGAGCGTAAATTTCATTAAGGATTTACCATACAATTAAGCGATTTTTGCTCACCTGATTCAATTAGTGGTGTTCCATGCCTCTTATGCCTAATCACATTCATTCTCAACATCCTCTTACATCGAGCTAATTTGTCAATGAAAAAAATTACAAATATTGAAATCCAATAAATCATACAATTAATATTAACTGATTACCAGCGTACCTTGTTTAACATTTGTTATGTCAACTTCATTAGTAAGACTTGCGTTGTGTAAATGAGCTGCAATTAAATACATACATGATACTACACATAGTGTTGTAAGACAAAAAATAATATAATACTTCATAACATGGCTTGATAAAACAATAAGTTGGTACCATAGTTTTCCTTGTCATTTAGGCTTATAGGTAGAACTGAGTTAGTAGCAATTTGATCCGCTATTGGTAAATGTAAATCCGTCGGCGTAACATTAGCGGACACTACATAAATACATGGAAATTAAATTTGTTTCTTATACAAATACACATAATGAAAGATTATAAAATAACAACTACACTTAGTACAATTATAAATACAGGCAAATAGTACCATTACTTATTTGTGGTAGAGAAGATGAACATCCTGGCAATATAGATGAATTCCTTGTACCTTGACATTTAAGTATTAAATGATTATTTGTTTTGAAAACCTCAAACTTAAGACAATGCATGCATAAAAGTATATTAAATAATATATTTTATTAATAACTAACCATTAACCGTAATAGATAATGTTGTAGATTGGGTAAGTACAGAGTTGGTAATATTTCCAAGTACATTGCTTGCACAAATTTTGGTAAAGCAAAATATACATTACTTATTAATTTAAACTAATAAAGTATTTTTTTTTGCTAACCTGATTCGTTTAGTGATGTTCCATGTCGCTTATGTCGTATGACATTCATTCTCAACTTCCTCCTATGTCGAGCTATGTTGTGCATGAAAATAAATATCAATTATTATAAATAAAAAATCACTCATTTCATATAAATTTTATGAATAACATACCTTGTTCAACATTTTGAAAATCAATTTGATTTGTAAGCATTGAATTGTACAATTCAACTATAAACATAGAGGTATAATATTATAATCTAATTATGAGTATAATCAAACATAAATTTTGACACTTAATAAAACGATTATTACCATCACTTATATGTGGTACATTATTTGAACCTCTTGTCAATGCAGATGAATTTCTTGTACCTGAACATTAAAGTATTAAATAATAATATATTATTAATAACCTCAAACTTAGGACCATGCATTAATAAAAGTATATTAGCTAATAAATTTCATTAATCACTAACCATAAACTGTAATAGATAATGGTGTAGCCTGTGTAAATATAGAGTTACTACTATTTCCAAGTATATTGCCTGCATTAATTTTCGTTAAGCAAGACCTACATTAATTTAAAAATTTAATTAAATATGATATATTTTGTTCTAACCTGATTCGATTAGCGGTGTTCCATCTCGCTTATGCCTTATCACATTCATTCTCAATTTCCTCCTTTGTCGAGCTAATTTGTGCATGAAAATAAAATTCAAATATTATAAATACATAAATCACTTATTTCATACCATTTTTAAGAATATCATACCTTGTTCGACAATGTGCAGATGATTTTGTTCTGTAAGCATCACATTGTGCAATTGAACTACAAATAAATAGTTATATCATAATCTACTTATTATAGATACTAAAACAAAATTAATTTTGATACTTAATAAAACGGATAGTAAGACCAAAAAAATTATACCGTAGTTTTCTTGCTCTGGAACACTTATAGGTAAAAATGAATTATGAACGTTTTGATCACTTGGTGGTAAATGCAAAGTCGACGGTGTAATATTATGGTGTACTGCATAAATACATGGATATGTGTTATAAATTTTTAGCATAATCCAACAATACAAAACAACAATTATATTTTTCATAATTATAAAATAGTTAATTTATTTTTTTATTTTAAATCATGAAATTAAAGATATATTGTATTATAGAACATCAAACACTTATTACAATATAGATGGTCGAATCGAATTAAATGAAGACTTTATCGAATAACAATTACTAACCATTTGAAATGTCGGACATGGAGATACGACCACTAACGAAAGAATTGGGACTAATTGCAGGAATACATCCTGCATAATGACTATTTATATTCAAATTCATATTTCAATTTATCGGGAAAATTTTTGCAAGAATTGAATGTAATATATTCACCTGATCGATTTGAATTTGTCCGTTGTCGTTTATCTCTAATAACAACCAATTTTAACGCTCTGTTATGTCGAGTTGATTCGTCCATAACAAAATCAACCTGCAAAATCATACATATATTCAAATTAAAAATTATATATTTCTTCAGTGTAATCAGCTGTAATACACAAATTGAATAAAATATATTTAAGATAAAATTGAAAAAATATATGTAAATACTTAAGGAGATGTTTATATTTTTTTGTTAGATGGGCTTATAGGACCAAAACAGAGATAGTTGCCAGAGTTTCGGATTATAGGCCTAATAGATACAAAAATAGAGATTATGTACTTATTAAAATTATAATAAATAAACATAATATTATTTCTTTGTATTATTAAATTATAACAAAAAATAATAAATAATCAATGGACATATGGGCACAAATTATATTTTTTATAGGTTGTAACTTTTTCCTGCAACATTAAATAGGTTTATGGGCATATAGGGGCAAGTATAAAAAATGAGGAAGTGAAATATAGGGCCAATTCCAAAAGCTAAATTAATTTTGTTCGTAACACAATCTCTAAATCTGATATATATTCGAAATAAAATCAATAAATATACATATTAAATTAATATTGGATATTATAAAAAAACATAAATAAATGCAAATACTTAAAATATAAACTATGTATTCAACATTACATTAATAAATGTACATATTAATTAATTATTTTATTTTTATATAAAATAACGAATTGATTTATGAGCCGAATTTACTTATGGACCGATTCTATTTAATACCTACTACAAAATAACCATGAAGCCCAAACAAATTAACACGTTAAGAGGCAAATGTTGTGCACACGAAGGCCATTATCTTCAGTACGTAATGGGCCAGACAGATAGATGACAATGGCCTATTAGTTAGCCCAAATATATCTAAGCGGCACCCGTAACCATAAAAAATGACCTAACCCCTAAAACGTATCTCATTTGTCGGCGCCGCTTGCGTTTCCACTTCTAGAACTCTCTGTTTCTTCAACCTACAGATCTTAGTTTCTTTCCTTTTCAAGATCTCGCCATCCATGGCGATTTCTATTTTCTAATTCAAGCTTCGTGTTTCTCTTGCTCTTCCTCTTTGTATTTCTATCGATTTCGTAAAAACCTCTGACTTTCGAGCTCCAAAATGTTTCAGATCCAGCTATAATCCTTTGAACATGCAGTGCCATTTACAAAAATGGGTCTCATTTTTGGGGATCAAGTTTGCTTCCAAAAGGAGATCTATAAAGTGACTAAAGCAAAACACAACAGGTATGGTTTTTTTCATGAGTATTTTGATATATTTGTTGATACGTTCTTAGACACCTCAGATTCAAAAAAATTGGATCTAATCAAAGTTTTCTCTTTATCCTGCAAATGACGAAACCGAGTTGATGTCGAGATCGGAAGTGGAAGTGGAGGGGACACATGCAAACTCACGACGCAGTTTCAAAGCAGATCTGGATGAAGTTTCTGGCGAATTCCAGATTAGCGAAAAGTAAGCTTCCCTCTGTCGATATCCTAAATTTCCTTCTGTTTGAAATCAAAATATCCTAAATTTCCATCTGGATGAAGTTTCTGGCGAAAAGTAACCCTCTATTTTCTCTTTCTATGTAAATAATTTGATGTTTGAAATCCTAAATTTCCTTCTGTTAACAAATTGTACAAATTTTTTACAAATTTGATTGATTTCGACTGGTATTGTGATTTCATTGTTTGAAAATTTTACAAATTTCGGATAGATCAACAATTAATAATATAGTATAATATCATATATGTTCTGTAATTGATTTTTTGTTTGATGATGATGATCCTATTGATGCCGTCTTAAATGATCATGAAAGTGATAAATCAATGTTTCTGCAATGGATGGTGTCTAACAAAAAGTTTCCAGAAGCTAAAGATTTGACGTATTTTGAATTTCCAGAGAAATTTATTTGGGTAGCTTCATCTAAGCATTGGAAAAAACGTGATAGGCGTGGTTTTGTTGGAAGGATTTATCACATAGCTCCTGGTAGTGGCGAGAAGTACTATCTTAGAATTTTGTTGAATCATATAAAATGACCAACATGCTACGAAGATTTAAGAATTGTTGATGGTTCAGTTTATAGTACATTTAAAGAAGCTTGCTATGCATTGGGGTTGTTAGATGATGACAGAGCATATGTTGACGGGATAACTGAAGCAAGTTTTTGGGGATCAGCAAACTACATTAGGAGTCTATTTGTATTTCTTTTGGTGTCTGATTGCATGGCAAAACCAGAGTTTGTTTGGGAACAAACATGGAGGCTTCTGGCAGATGACATTGTCGATAAACAGAGGAGAATTCTACGAATTAAGGGTATGTATTTCATTAACGTTGTTTACTTGATCATAAACGTAACTGCATTTGATCTACTTTTTGGGGGAATATATTGTACTCATTTAATTGTAGTGACATGTGAATTCTATGTATATGCATATTTGCATGTTACAGATGAGCAATTACAAAACTACGCTCTTGCCGAAATTGACAAGTTATTACGACGAAATGGTAGTAGTTTGAGTCACTATAAAATCATGCCTTCTGTAGATTCAAGCCTCATATCTGAAGGTTTCAACAAGCTTATACAAGATGAACTTCGATATGATAAATCATGTCTAGACGAGGAACATTCACAATTACTTTCTAGATTTACAATGGAGCAAAAATGGGTATATGATGAGATCATGAATGCTGTTTTATCAAATAACGGGCGTGTCTTCTTTTTATATGGTTATGGTGATACATGCAAAACTTATATATGGAGGGCACTTTCGGCGGCTATAAGGTCAAAAGGTGAAATAGTCCTTACTGTTGCTTCAAGTGAAAATGTAGCTCTCCTAATACCTGGCGGCAGAATTGCTCATTCGAGGTTTAAAATACCTTTGCAAGTTAATGAGGATTCAACGTGTCATATATGTTCAGGTACTGAACTTTCTGAGTTGATATGTGTCGTCAAACTTATTATTTGGGATGTGAAATACCCCAATAGATATATGTATATATATATATGAAATGGTGAATTATTGTTTTGACTATATAAGTCAACAAAATCAGATTTTTGGGACAAAAGTCAATAAAAGGGGGGAAAGCAACCTTATCTGCTTCATTGGGGGAAAGCTCAGCAGAGAGAGAGAAGGGGGCCGCCTCCTCCTTCCTTCCTCCCGTCCATTCCGCTGGTCTTCCCGCCGACGAACCCGACCTCCACGAATGTGACCACCACCTCTCCTTCGCTGGTTCGGATCGCATCAGAGAGTTGCTGCTGTGTAAGGAGTCGCGAGCTGTTGCAGTATGCCGTTGTTGTTGCTGCCGTGCTCTGTTGCTGAAGTGCTGCTGCTGCGTAAACCGAGGCGCTGCCATGCTGGTGCACCGCTGCTGTGCTGAGACCGCTGTTGCTGATGTTCTGCTGTGGTTCCGGCGGCGAGGAGCCATTTCCGGTGACGATTGTGTGTTTGACGTCGAGGTAAGGGTTGGATTTGTTGAGTCGGAAGTGTTATTGAATTTAATTGTGACCGGTTGTTGTTGTTGTTCTGCGTGGACTGGACATATGTGGAAGATGAAGAGGAGTGCATACAGCTGGGAAATTTTGGACTGATTCGGTGGAGCTGTGCAGCAACATTTTAGATTTTGAGCATTTGGGTTGATTTTTGTAGGGATTTGCTGATTTGAAAGTTGAAGGTATGATTTTAGGGTTTGAAATTGGGGGTTTATTAGTTGTGACTTGGTATGAGTTAATTAATGCCAAGAATTATTCGGATTGTTGTCTCAGGTTCGCTCGAGTTGGTTGGAGATTCTCTGAGGTCGTGGTTGTCGAGTTTGAGGCAAGATGATTCTTGCTAACCCTTCGTTTATTTTTATAAAATTACTTTTCATCCTATTTTGTTTAGTAATTGATTTTTTATCCTTGTCTGAGTAAGTTGATTTGGATTATTGGTTGTGGAATTTCATTGTTGGATGTGTGTGTGTGTGTGTTGGTAATTGTCTTGTGTTGAAGATCGGTTGTGTGCTTGATTAGTGGTTTTGTTGATAGATATTGGTTTTGTTATTTGAAATGGTTGAATGTGTGGATATTGGTTTAGTTGTTTGACATTGGTTGTTTGCTTGGATATTGGGTTCGTGTTGAATGTTGATTGTGTGAATAATTATTGGTCGTGCATTGGATATTGGTTGTGTGCTTTGCCATTGGTTCCGTGTTGGATATTTATTGCTTGTTGGTTTGTTGGCGGATATCGATTGTGTGTTTTATTATTGGTTATGTGCTGGGTTATTGGTTTTGTGTTGAACCTGGTTGAATGTGTTGGTTGTTGTTGCCTTGTGTTATGATTGATTGGATGTTGGTGTAGTAGTTGATTGTATCTAGTTGTGGATGATTGGTTGTGTTGACAGATGGAGGTGGTGGGTTGTTGGTGGATTGGTAATGGCTGGTTGTGGAGCCGGGGTGAGGGTGTGACCTCATCCGACCACGTGAGGGTGTGACCTCCGTTGGTTAAGGCTAGGCCGGGTGATTGATAGCCTCACCCGACCACGTGAGGGTGTGACCTTACGTTGGTTAATGGCCATGGTTTGATGGTTGAAAGTCCCATCCGGTGGTGGGTTGGATTGTAGGTTGGATCGGAGATGGGATAGAGTGTGATGATTGTCTCACCCGGTGATGTGGTGGTGGAGACGGAGGTTGGAGTGGAGGTGTTGGCGGTTGTATGTGTTGATTTTGTGTTTGATAAGTGGTTGTGTTGGTAATTTTGGTTGTGTGCTTGATAATTGGTTTTTGTTGGATGTTGATTGTTATTAGTAGTGGTTGTGGGTCATTGTTGGCCATTGGTTATGGTTGTGAAATTATGTGTGTTATAATTGTTAATTGTAACTAGTCAAAGTTGTGAATCTCTGTTGATGTGGATGCTGGTATTAGCTAGTTACGGATAGAAGGGTATATTGAATGATTATGAAGAGGGTTATGGGGATGTTGTGAAGGTTGGTTTTCCATCTTGAGGGTGTGGGCCAACATAGGTTTGGGTTGAGGTGTATGGGTTACGACCCATGTTAACGATCAGGCGGCCCCAGAAGGGTGGCTGGCCTGGGTTGTTATTTTGTCATGTTTATATATGTGATGATTGTCTGGCTCGTGCTTAAGTGTTGTTGATGCGAAGATTAGTTGGACGTGTTGGTACAATAGTGAGTTCTGTAAATGGTTAGTCGTGCTTATACGTGTTAGTAGTAATATATGTGTATAGGTTCGTAGGGTTGATAATTGAGGTATTAGTAGTAGAGAGAAAGTTAGATTGGGTGTGTTAGTAAAGTTGGATAAGAGTGAGAAATGAATGGTTATGTGATAGTGTGTGTTTATGTTTTAATGTGTGGTCGATATTGGTTGGTTGATATGATAATGGTATATATATATATATATATATATATGGTGTGGCATGTTGTTGTTTGGTATTATTTGATTGTTGTGATAATTCTCTGGTTTTAAATTGTTTTGGCTTGAGGAGTCTTGTCAGTCTTGATGGAAGACTGACCAACTTCGGTTTACGTGCCACGGTTGGCTGGGGTATCGGGTCCCCCAGTCAATTTGGCTTTGCAGCAACAAGTGGGTTCTGGATCACAGATGTGTCTTCACAGTTAAAGATTTAGTTTTACTGCGGATTTGAAAAGGTTGTATTAACTATTCGTTGTTTTGGAATTCAACTGATGCATTGAGTTGGATGAAATGTTTAAGTGTAGTTTCAAACTTGAGCAGGGACTTTTAATGTTGTTAACTTTATGTATTGGGAAGAGTTTTGGATTTCTTTTCTTTTAAAAACCGCCTTATAGTCCTTCGGGACTATGGCACTGTAGCACCTCTGGGCCGGGGTGTTACAGGATGAAGCTGTCATGACGAATAGGTTCTGTTTTGAATCTTTAGACAGGACGTTAAGAGATATTTTACGGGCTACAAATCCCCTTAGTTTAGAGCAACCTTTTGGAGGGAAAGTCGTAGTATTTGGTGGAGACTTTAGGCAAATCCTACCCTTTATCTCAAAAGGGAGCAAGCAAGATGTTGTTTTTGCCACCATTAATTCCTCTTATTTGTGGACCATTGCAAAGTTCTTACGCTGACAAGGAACATGAGGATTCAACAAGGTACATCTGAATCTCAGATCCAAGAGGCAAAAGAATTTTCTGAATTGATATTAAGCATCAGAGATGGGACTGCAGGTGTTGACAATGATGGAGAAGCGCAAATAGAAATCCCCGATGAACTATTGGTCAAGGATTATGACTTAGATCCGATTCCAGCAGTTGTTAAATCTGTTTATCCTCTTTAATGGAAGATCAATTGTCTCCTGCATACTTTGAAGAATGAGCAATTCTTGCTCCAACACACGAAGAGGTAGATAAAGTTAATGAGTATATATTGTCTTCGTTGCCTGGTGATGAAAAGATCTATCTCAGTTCGGACAGTCTGTGCAAGGCAGGTTCTGTTAAAGACAATGATGCGAGTATTTATACGTCTGATTATTTGAACAATATTAGATGTTCTGGTCTGCCAAATCATGTACTCAAACTAAAGGTTGGGGTGCCTATTATGCTGCTACGAAATATTGATCAATCTTTAGGTTTATGCAATGGGACGAGATTGATAACCACGCAACTTGGCAGTCATGTTATACAAGGAAGAATTATTTCAGGCAACAATATCGGACATACGGTGTTGATTCCTCGCATGATAATGTCACCATCAGACACTTCATTCCCTTTCAAGTTTCAACGAAGACAATTTCCCTTGAGTGTATGTTTTGCTATGACCATAAACAAAAGCCAGGGTCAATCTCTTGCAAATGTCGGTTTGTATCTTCCACGACCTGTTTTCAGTTAGTTTTATGTTGCATCATCAAGGGTGGCTAGCAAGAAAGGTTTGAAGATATTGATTTGCGACAAAGATAAGAAGAGGTATAATACTACAACCAATGTAGTATACAAGGAAGTTTTTAATAATTTGTAGCAATTTTGAACATCGTTCCACATTTAATGTTTTTCGTTTAATTTTCATGTATTATATGATCATTTTTATTATGTTTGATGGTTTTAGTACTATTGATGTAAGTGGTGTGGATATACCTGTTTCAAAGACTACTTAGCCAATTTTTATTATTAATAAAGTTATGGAGAGTGTCGTCTCTTTTTATATAATTTATTTTTTTGTATATCTTGAATATTTTTTTTTCGATTAGTCATGTTTTATTTAAATAACTAATCAAATAAATATTAAACCAACGACTCATCGATAATTTAAAAAATAAAAATATAAAAAGAATATAAACAAATCTCGTGCAAGGCAGAGATATTACACTAGTATATATGTATAACTATATGTTGTGACGTTCTACTTGCCGACAGTATATTTGTTAATTGTTAATTACACAGTACATACAAATGAAAATTGGTTTGTCTGCACGTAATACATTATTTCTCTGACTGTTTGTTATACTAGCAAGAACATATATTCCTACTAATTCTCCATTTCGTGTCTCAATGTCAACCCAGCCTAGCTATCTAACACTTCATCTTTGCAATACAAATAATTTTGTACAATAATACAAGTGGATTTTTATTCTCAAAAAAATACTTAATAAAAATATATTTTATGCAATTAAAAAAGGACATTTTCGTTAAGCCGTTTAATGTTGCATAATTGTCTATAACTTGAGAACTAACAAAATTAAGTGCTAGCTAGACATGATCTGAATCATCTCAACATCTGCAAAATTATACTACTATCATATCAAATTCCGGCAATATCATATTAATTGCGAAGATCGACATATCAATATTTCTAGAGATGGTGATGTGGTGAAATATTAATACACATTGTTGGATATACTTGAAATCACGGGACCCAATTGTTGCTATTGGAATTATTAATTATCATGTATAAACAATAAGTTGAATTGAATCATTTAATATTAAATTTTTCCTTATAAATAATATTAGCATGCTAGGTAGAATGTGTCCCGGATTTTTGACATGCATGAAACATATTGAGGGCAGCTCACACGCTCACGGAGTCACAATAAATGTAAAGTTTTGGTACCTTGTGCAAAATGCCCGACCAATTAAAATTAATGATAAATTTCTGCCGTTTGGAAAACGATGTATCAATATATCACTACAATCATGTATATGTACGTGTTTTGATCGTGTTAACTCATCTCCGGCCACTATTAATTAATTTCATACATAAACTACAAACTTACAAATACCGAAAAAGCTTCTTTATCATGTACAGTATATATGAAGAAGAGAGCCATAGTTATTAGGAATAGTCTATGTTACCCGGAAACTCCCAACTAGTGACAGGAAACGGATTTCCTATCTGCGTTTCCTATTTTTCAACAAGCAAAATTAAAATGTGTAAAGCCCTAAAAGTAGTAGGCGTTTCTTCTCAGACCCTTCTCCTCTCAAACCCCCTTCTCTGTCTGCGATACTCCAGCCTCCAGAGACTTCAAGCGGCTGAACCGACTTTTGCAGACTCTCCGCCGCCAGACAACTAGTTCCGGCGAGGGGGCTGCTGCGACTCTTCATTCTCCTTTCAACGAGTTACTCTTCCCAGCCTCACATAAGTCCCAATTTTATCTTTACTAAGAATGTCTTTTTATTATTTTAGATATTCTTTTTGTTTCTCAAATAAACTAGTGTATTTGTAGATGGAAAATTAGTTTAGATGGTAAATTATTTTAGGTGATGAATTAGTTAGATGTATTTGTAGAAGTGTTAAATGTTAATTAGTAATTTTTCACCTTGGTATATAGGTTTTGGGATGATTTATTGATATATTTATTCTACTCCTTTATATCTTTAAAATAACATATAATTTATGTTGCCGTTTCCCCACCCTTTCTCTTTTCTACAAATTTGAGATTATCGTTTTCCCATTTCGGAAACATTTCCGTTTCCCGTTTCCGTTTCCGTATCCATTTCCGGGTAACATAGTTGAGAATGAGTGTTTGGTTAAATCAAATTAATTTCACAGATTTAGAAGAAAGGTATACCCTATTAAGTTGTGGAGTATCAATGCACCATACTATCAAATTCTTGGTTGATCGGATCCTGTCATTTACTTTTGTCACATCAGTCATGGTAATTAGGGAACTAAGATACACTATAAGGTTAATGGAAGAGAGTATACTTTTACATTTTGCTGTATGCATAAGAAAAGCAAAAACTTCTTTATTATTGTGTAGGAATTAATAAGTATTTTGGTTAGCTGTATGTAAACATGTTGCCATGGTGTTAGCAGTAAAATGTGAAGTGCACTCTAATCCATAGCAAGATCTAAATGTTTTGAAGTTGTGAAATGGGTACACAAATTAATGATAAGCATAAAAAAATTAGGAGTAACTATTTTTAATGCTTTGGTTTGAAATTGAAGGGGTTACACTTACATGCTTATACCTGTTGCTAAAGCTTCCTTTCTCATTAGCTCTTAGAAAATATTGAAGACAAATACAAAACTTAAAAGTATTAAGAGGGTAAAATTCTGAAGTCAACCTAAACTACAAAGTAAAGTTTACTCTGTTAATTAACATTTACGATAAATTATCTTGTAGTCACCCACTTCAGTTATTTATTGATTTCTATCGTGAGGCTTAGTTCAGCAGTTAGACCAACATTTTAAGTTTCCTTACAAAGTTTTTCTTGAGATGAAAGGGAATTCAAATTAGCAGTTCATTGGGCCCAAAGTGGGAGGGGGTTTGAAGTTTCCACCTAGGTTACCCGGAAACTCCCAACTAGTAGCGTATCCCGTGTCGGAAACCAACGGAAACGGAAAATCCTCCAAAACGACTGAGAAACGTCTCCCAAGGGGTGAAAACGGTCAACGTTTCCTTTGACCAAAAAAAAGAAAACGAAACTCCATTTAAGACAGGAAACGGGTTTCCTATATGCGTTTCCTATTTTTTAGCAAGCAAAATTAAAATGTGTAAAGCCCTAAAAGTAGTAGGCGTTTCTTCTCAGACCCTTCTCCTCTCAAATCCCCTTCTCTCTTTGCGATACGCCAACCTCCAGAGGCTTCAAGCGGTTGAACCGACTTCTGCAGACTCCCCACCGCCTGACAACTAGTTCCGACGAGAGGGCTTTTGCGGCTCTTCATCTTCCTTTCAGCGAGTTACTCTTCCCAACCTTACATAAGTCCCAATTTTATCTTTACTTCTAATGTCTTTTTATTATTCTAGATGTTCTTTTTGTTTCTCAAATAAACTAGTGTATTTGTAGATGGAAAATTAGTTTAGATGGTAAATTATTTTAGATGATGAATTAGTTAGATGTATTTGTAGAAGTGTTAAATGTTAATTAGTAATTTTTCAACTTGGTATATAGGTTTTGGGATGATTTATTGATACATTTATTCTACTCCTTTATATGTTTAAAATAACATATAATTTATGTTGCCGTTTCTCTGCCGTTTTCCTTTTCTACAAATTTGAGATTGTCGTTTGTAGTAATCTGATGTATTGGTGGGTGATCGTAGCCAATGTTAGAGATAAGAGAGAAGAAGAAAGGGAAAGAGAGAGATAAGGAGAGGAGTTGGGTTCTGTTATTCCATGACTAATCTGTTAGAATATTCTGGACTTTATAGTCCGTTACATCCATGGCCCACACGGCCCAATACACAGAACTTGGTTAACGGCCCACTACAACACCTATGGGACATGACATATACCTTCCCCTCAAGAAAAACGGATTGCCCTCAATCCGATCTGGTAAAAGCCGGAAATTGGCTGAGTATATGGCCGGCGGGTTCCCACGTGGCCTCGTCGGCGCTCAAATTGGACCAACGGATAAGCCATTCCGTCACCGGGTGGTTGTATTTTGTATAAGTCATGCGGGAATCCAAGATCTCTGCCGGTGCCAACAAGACGTCACCTTCGGAATTCAGTTCCGACGGAGTGAACAGAGGAGATTGCCCCTTGCCAACGAAACGCTTAAGCTGAGAAACATGAAACACCGGATGAATCCGGGCATCCCTAGGCAACTCAAGGCGATACGCTACCTTGCCAACTCGTGCTAGCACCTTATATGGCCCATAAAATTTGGAACATAGCTTCAAGCTTCTCCGAACTGCCACAGACGCTTGCCGATAGGGTTGCAATTTTAAAAACACCAGATCACCAACTTGAAACTCTCTGTCTGAACGATTGGAATCGGCGAATTGTTTTATACGTGACTGTGCGATTGTCAAATTGTCCTTCAATTGAGCCAACATTAGCTCCCTATCGCGCACCCAGTCCCCCACCGTTGCTGTGGTTACTGCCGACGTGTCGACACCCAATTGTGGGGGCGGATAACCGTACAAAGCTTGAAATGGTGTCAGCTTCAAGCTCGAATGAAAGGAGGTGTTGTACCACCACTCAGCCATGGCAAGCCACCGGTACCAATTCTGAGGTTTGGAACTGGTCATCGCTCGGAGATAGCCTTCTAAACATTGATTGACACGTTCACATTGACCGTCCGATTGAGGATGGTAGGCCGATGACATACTCAATTTGGTTCCCAAAGCAGCAAACAATTCGCGCCAGAAATGACTGGTAAATTTTTTATCCCTATCCGACACAATATCACTGGGAAGCCCATGAAGTTTTACCACTCCATCCATGAAAATATGTGCCACCTTAGTTGCAAAAAAGGGGTGTTTTAATGGAAGAAAATGGCCATACTTGGTAAGACGGTCGATGACGACCAATATCGTGTCAAAACCGGAACATTTAGGAAGTGATTCTATGAAATCCATGCTGATAGAGCTCCAAGCAACCTTAGGCAACTCCAGTGGTTGCAACAAGCCAGGTGCGCACATGTTCTACCTTGTTGCGTTGGCAATTCTCACAACTCCGTACAAAGTCTGCCACATCTGCTTTCATCCTGGGCCAGTAGAACATGGATTTGAGACGCTGGTAAGTGGCCTGAACACCTGAGTGACCCCCAATTGGTGAGTTATGCATGGTGATGCGGGGAGCATCCAAGACTACACCCAAGGTTCCCACAAGAGGAGGTGGTCCGCTCACAAGGGCTCAAGCCAAGCTCATGCAAGAAGAGTTCGAGAACTTGGCTAGCCATTATGTCTCAAGGGAGCCCGCCCTAGTTGAAGACTTCACCGAGCCGAAGCTAAGGACATTGGTGACCTTTCAAGCCAAGTCGCGCCAAGACGAACGAAGACCTCAAGAGTTGGAGGGCCCTGACTCGGCCAAAGCCACCAAACTCGGCCGGGTCCAGGCCGAGTTCCTCTCAGAGAAGCCAAGCCATGGCCTGACTCGGCCCATAACTCGGCCGGGTCCAGGACGAGTTGTCCTCAGTTAGCCAATACCGAGCCTAACTCGGTCACAAACTCGGCCGGGTCAGGGCCTTGTTTGGCCGAGTTTGTCCTATTTTACCCCCTTTTGTATTGTTGTCTTGTTGGGCTTGTGTGGGCCGACTCCTAGGGTATTTAAGACCTCTTTTGCTTGCTTTGTAGGGGAACTTTTTAGCCATGATATTTGCTTTAAGCATATGAAAGATGAGAGCTCCATGGGAGTGTTTCTCAAGGTGTTGATTCGAACTTGCTAGGTTGCTCTTGCGTTGTGTCAATTTCGTCTATGATCTTGGTGCTCTAAGGCTTCACTCGCCTCCTTCTCTTGCTCTTTGGACACGTCCATCGTTGTGGGAGATTGTAGAAGGAAAGGTCGTTTGTGCACATTGGGTTGGTTATTGGCGACATTGTTTGCCAAGGGTCTCTCCATTGCATCTTTCGGTTGTTCCTATATCCGTGTTTATTTCTTTGTTTCCTATCATTTGCTAACTTGTTCTTGTTGTTCTTGGTGTTCTTGTTGTCTCTTTTCTATCTCCACCTTCAATCGAGTCCTTGGCGTCTAGATCGGGCCACTCGCGGCTAATCCCCGCATCAAATTGGTATCAGAGCCATCTCGACGCTGAGCCACCACCATCTCAGCCGAGCCACCACCTTTGGTTAGCTCCTTGAGTCTTCTTTTCCAATTCCTTCATTGTGTTCATCTTGTTCTTCATGTTCTTCATGTTTTTCTTGCTTTGTTGTTTCTAGTCTTGTTTTGCTTATGCTTGTGTATTTGTGGACTTTGCTTGCTTGATATTTTCATCACCTTTCCAAAAATCCCTACAAAAAGAAAGCCCTACCACAAGCCTTGCAAAAATCTAAACAAAAACCCAAAAACAAATTTTCTGGCGACCGGAAAACCCTTTCGCCGCCTTGCTACCACCACCACCACCCAACAGCCACCACCCACCACCACAGCAACCCCACGTTCCCAGCCATGCCCCTTGAATGTTTGAATGTTAAGGCTTAAAGTGTGCATGTGATTTGGCACAATTTTGGCAAAGAAACACCTTACTTTCTTTCTAGCCATTTTGGTTGCCTTAGGAAGTTTGGGAAAAAGCCAAAAGGGACCCTTTGCAGCCTTGTATGTGGAAGAGAGCTTGAAAGCTACCTATTGCTATTAGTGGCAAGTATCCAAGCTTCTTTCTCCCCTCTCTCCATTTCGGCCCACACCTTTTAGCCTCCAAAATCAGCCTTTTCTTTGCTCCAAGGAAGTCCAAGTCAACACAAAAGAGAAGAAAGGAGAAGCCTATTTTCGGCCACCCACTATACCCACACAAATCAGCCCATTTCTTCCAAAACCAAGGGAAGCCAAGAAAAGAAAGCCCACACACTTCTCTTCTATTTTCTTGTTATTGCACGTTTTTCCCTACAAAAAAAAGAGAAGGTAAAAGAAAGTCAGCAAAAAAAAAAAAAATGAGATCAAAAAAAAAAAAAGGAAGAAGAAAAGAAAGACAAATGTGTATGTGTTTATTGGTGCTTTCTCTTGATATCATTAAGTATTCTTGAAGACTTAATCATCCTAACCCAAGCTTGATACCCTACTCACCTTGCCTAAACACATTTCATATCAGTGGCAATTGTTCACAAGTCATGAGCATTGGTATTACATGCTAGATATAACATTGCTTTGTTGGGTCTTCTAAACACTTTTTCATTGAGTCTTCTTGTGTGATCGTATTGAGTCCAATTGTGTTTGAGCTTCCATTGTGTATCCCTTGGGCTCATTTCCAAGTCCAAACACATATTTTAGTTCCACCCAATTGCATTGTCATTCTCTATGATTCAAGAGCTATTCTCACCTTTGGTTTGTGTTGTCTAAGTTCACCAAGTTCTATTGAAGATTTTGTCTCTCTCAAGGCAACCTTACATTCCAAAGCTTGTATCGAATCAACAAGAGAGTGATGACACCCCATCAACCGAAGAAGGGTCCCCCGTGGTGACCCCCGAGATGTTCACCATGCTTAAGACGATGTCGGACAACCTCGTCCAATTGACCCACCGGATTGGAGCATTGGAGGCAAGGCCGACCGCACCCGTATCCGTGCCCCTAGGCTCCAACCTCGAGCCGGGAGGACCTTCCAACACTGTGCCTCTCCAAGCGCACCAAGTGCCCGCGGCCACCACTTCCCCTGGGCAAGGAGGGAGACCTTTTGCTCCTAACCCTTTTAATAGATTTCAGGGGTCAAGGCGCACCTATCGTGAGGATCCAAGACGTGGCTATTATGAGGATCCAAGGCATACCCATGAAGAGGGAGAGGAATGGGAAGATGAAGAATGGGAGCCTATGCCCCATCGTGGCTACCTAGGAAGAGGAGGTCGAGAACCCGAGCAAGATGGTATTGGCAAAATCAAAGTGAAGATCACGTCCTTTGAAGGAAAATGTGATCCGGATGTGTACATGGATTGGGAGACAAAAATCGAACAAATTTGGAGTTGCCACAATTTTCCCGAGCACAAGAAGGTACAACTCGCCACCCTTGAATTCAATGGTTATGCACTAATTTGGTGGGATAACCTTGTGAAAGAAAGGAGACGAGCCCTTGATCCAGCCGTGGCCACATGGGACCAAATGAAAGCCATGATGAGAGCTCGTTTTGTGCCACAACACCATGCACGAGAGCTAAGACAAAGACTAGAGAATTTGAAGCAAGGGTCCATGAGTGCCGAAGAGACCTACAATGCTATGCAAGTTGCTATGGTTAGGGCCAACGTGGATGAAGATGAAGAGACCACCATGGCTAGGTACCTTCGAGTCCTTAATTCTCAATTGGCTAATGAAATAGATATGTTTCCATATGCTACCATGACAGAATTGCTCCACTTAGCCGTCAAAATTGAGAAGAGAAATAAGGGTAGGTACCAAGGAGGAAGAATGCAAAGTGGGATGCCCAACTCTTGGAAGGGTCCAAATCAAAACCGAGGCTACCAACCCTATGGAAGAGAGCCTTTTCAAGCAAAGGACAAGGGGCAACCATCCAAGCCTCATTGGGAGCAAGGAGGGCCAAAGAAGAATGTTCAACCAACACCCTCCGCACCAAGCCCAAGGCCAGCCGTGGCCTCCAATGACCCCAAAGGGAGTACTTCTAACCCTCCCACTAGAGCTAGAGACATTGTGTGTTATAAATGCCAAGGTAGAGGTCATGTTGCTAGGGAATGTCCTAACACTAGAACTCTCATGATTAATTCCCTAGGACTTTATGAATCTGAATCTGAATGTGATGATGAGCATGATGTTTGTGATGATGATAAGCTGCATGACAATGATTTGGATGATGAGAATGAAATTGAGTATGAGCATGGTGAGTCATTGATTGTTAGGAGAACTATGCATGTGAAACCGGCTCCATGTGAAGATAATCAACAAGAAAATTTGTTTCATACTCGTTGTTTGGTAAAAGGCAAGGTGTGTAATATGATCATAGATGGAGGAAGTTGTTGTAATATTGCTAGTTCTGAAATGGTTCAAAAATTACAACTTTCTACAATTCGTCACCCTAGGCCTTATAGATTGCACTGGATGAATGATTGTGCTGAATTGAGGGTTACCAAGCAAGTTAAGGTCACTATGACACTAGGGCACTATGAAGATACTATTTTGTGTGATGTAGTGCCTATGCAAGCTTGTCATATCTTACTAGGTCGTCCATGGCAATATGATAGGAATGTGACGCATGATGGTCTAACCAACCGCCATTCCTTCACCTTCAATGGAAAATCTGTTGTGCTCAAGCCTATGACGCCATCTCAAGTGGCAAAGGAGTATGAGAAGAGAAAGGCCACGGGAAGGGAAGAGGAGAATGTGAAGGAGGGGAAGGCTTCGGAAACCCAATCACCATCCATGACCAAACCGAGCCAAGCTTTAGCCACCCAACCTTCAAGTGTCTTAGTAGCATCCAAGAGTGAGCTACAAGGTATGTACCTACCCCTAGACACCACCCTTATGCTCTTGTGCAAAGAACTAACCATGCTAAGTGAAGAGGACAAGGCTACACTACCCCCTAGAATCCAAGCCCTTCTTGAGGAGTTTAGTGATGTGTTTTCGGATGAGATACCCCATGGCCTACCCCCATTGAGAGGCATAGAGCACCAAATTGACCTTATCCCCGGTGCCACTCTACCCAATAGGCCCGCTTATAGGATGAACCCTAAGGAGAGCCAAGAGATCCAAAACCAAGTGCAAGAGCTCCTAGATAAGGATTATGTGAGAGAGAGCCTATCACCTTGTGCCGTGCCGGTCCTACTTGTGCCTAAGAAGGACAACACATGGCGGATGCGTATTGATTGTAGAGCCATCAACAACATCACCATCAAGTACCGCCATCCAATTCCAAGGTTGGACGACATGCTAGATGAGCTCTATGGTGCCACCATCTTCACAAAGATTGATCTAAGGAGTGGATACCATCAAATCTGGGTGAAGGAAGGAGACGAATGAAAAACAGCCTTCAAGACGAAGTTTGGGCTCTATGAGTGGCTTGTAATACCATTTGGTTTGACAAAATGCTCCCTCTACTTTTATGAGACTAATGAATTATATTTTGAGGAACTATATTGGGAAATTTGTTATAGTATACTTTGATGACATTCTTATCTACAGTAGGACCCACGAGGAGCATGAGAGACACATAAGGGAAGTCCTTTCTACTCTTATAGTAGAGCGCTTGTATGCCAACTTGAAGAAATGTGGCTTTTACACTAATGAGGTCATTTTTCTTGGTTTTGTAGTGAGTACACAAGGGCTGTAAGTGGATGAAGAGAAGATCAAAGCAATTCAAGATTGGCCAACACCGACTTCCATTAGCTAAGTGAGGAGCTTCCATGGACTAGCGAGCTTTTATAGGAGATTTGTCAAGGACTTTAGCACCATTGCTGCCCCCTTGATCGAGATTACAAAGAAAAACAGTCCATTCAAATAGGAGGAAGCCCAAGAAAGAGCATTCAACAACTTGAAGGAGAAGCTAACCCAAGCACCGTTGCTAGCTCTCCCGGATTTCACACGGCCCTTTGAAGTGTAATGTGATGTTAGTGGGATTGGCATTGGAGGAGTGCTCATGCAAGAAGGTAAGCCTATTGCCTTCTTTAGTGAAAAATTGAAAGGTGCATGTCTAAACTACTCTACATATGACAAGGAACTTTATGCATTGTTTAGAGTACTTAAGACATGGCAACATTACCTATGGCCTAGAGAGTTTGTTTTGCATACCGATCATGAGTCCTTAAAACACTTTAGGAGTCAAGATAAACTTGATAGGAGGCATGGTAGATGGATGAAATTTATTGATACTTTTCCTTATGTGATCAAGTACAAAAAAAGGGAAAGACAATGTAGTTGCCGATGCACTTTCTAGGAGACATGCATTACTCACCACATTAGACTCTAAGGTTCTAGGATTTGCATACATAAAAGAGTTATATGTGGATGATGTGGATTTTGGTGATATTTACAAGCATTGTGTGCTAAAAGGTTCATTGGATAAGTATTACTTGTTTGATGGATTCTTGTTCAAAGTTGATAAAGTGTGCATACCTCGATGTTCCCTTCGATTGTTGCTTGTTGAGGAAGCCCATAGGGGTGGATTGATGGGACATTTTGGGAGGGACAAAACACATCACATGCTGCATACTCATTTCTTTTGGCCACACATGCTTAGGGATGTTGAGCACCTAGTGAAGAGGTGTTTGGATTGTTTGAAGGCTAAGTCTAAGCTAAAGCCCCATGGATTGTATAGCCCTTTGCCCGTTCCTACAGCCCCTTGGGAGGACATATCGATGGATTTTATTGTGGGATTGCCTAGGACTAAGAAGGGGAGAGATTCGATCTTTGTGGTTGTTGATCACTTCTCTAAGATGGCTCACTTCATAGCTTGCCATAAGACCGATGATGCACCCAAAGTAGCTAGCCTTTTCTTTAGGGAGATTGTTAGGTTGCATGGTGTACCTAGGACTATAGTAAGTGACTGGGATGTGAAGTTCCTTAGCTCATTTTGGAAGACACTTTGGAGCAAGCTAGGAACTAGGTTATTGTTCTCTACATCTAGTCACCCCCAAACCGATGGTCAAACGGAGGTGACTAATAGGACCTTAACCACCATTCTTAGAGCCATTATTAGGAAGAATCTCAAGGCTTGGGAAGATGCCTTACCACATGTGGAGTTTGCTTATAATAGAACCATCCATTCCTCCACCCAATTGACCCCCTTTGAGTGTGTTTATGGTGTGAATCCTTTAACCCTTGATCTTACCCCCTTCCCCATGAAGGATAGAGAAAGCTTTGATGCAGGTAAACATTTGGAGTTCATCAAGGAGCTACATGAGCGCACGAGGGACAAGCTTCATGTCAAGGCGGCGCACAACACAGCCAAGGCCAACAAAGGGCGCCGCCGCTTGGTGTTTCAACCCGGAGATCTTGTGTGGGTGCATTTGAGGAAGGAGCGTTTTCCCGAGAAGCGCAAGTCCAAGCTTTCACCAAGAGGAGATGGCCCCTTCAAAGTACTATGCCGTGTTGGAGACAATGCTTACGTCTTGGAGCTACCGGACGATTATGGAGTTAGCCCCACATTCAATGTCGTCGACCTTACCCCATATCTCTCCGAGGAGGAAGACGATGATTCGAGGTCGAATCATTTTCAAGAAGGGGAGAATGATGCTGGAGCATCCAAGATTACACCCAAGGTTCCCACAAGAGGAGGTGGTCCACTCACAAGGGCTCAAGCCAAGCTCATGCAAGAAGAGTTCGAGAACTTGGCTAGCCATTATGTCTCAAGGGAGCCCGCCCTAGTTGAAGACTTCACCGAGCCGAAGCTAAGGACGTTGGTGACCTTTCAAGCCAAGACGCACCAAGACGAACGAAGACCTCAAGAGTTGGAGGGCCCTGACTCGGCCCAAGCCACCAAACTCGGCCGGGTCCAGGCCGAGTTCCTCTCAGAGAAGCCATGGCCTGACTCGGCCCACAACTCGGCCGGGTCCAGGACGAGTTGTCCTCAGTTAGCCAATACCGAGCCTAACTCGGTCACAAACTCGGCCGGGTCAGGGCCTTGTTTGGCCGAGTTTGTCCTATTTTACCCCATTTTGTATTGTTGTCTTGTTGGGCTTGTGTGGGCCGACTCCTAGGGTATTTAAGACCTCTTTTGCTTGCTTTGTAGGGGAACTTTTCAGCCATGATATTTGCTTTAAGCATATGAAAGATGAGAGCTCCATGGGAGTGTTTCTCAAGGTGTTGATTCGAACTTGCTAGGTTGCTCTTGCGTTGTGTCAATTTCGTCTATGATCTTGGTGCTTCAAGGCTTCACTCGCCTCTTTCTCTTGCTCTTTGGACACGTCCATCGTTGTGGGAGATTGTAGAAGGAAAGGTCGTTTGTGCACATTGGGTTGGTTATTGGCGACATTATTTGCCAAGGGTCTCTCCATTGCATCTTTCGGTTGTTCCTATATCCGTGTTTATTTCTTTGTTTCCTATCATTTGCTAACTTGTTCTTGTTGTTCTTGGTGTTCTTGTTGTCTCTTTTCTATCTCCACCTTCAATCGAGTCCTTGGCGTCTAGATCGGGCCACTCGCGGCTAATCCCCGCATCACATGGCTTCCAATAACTGATTTTGCAACCCAGAATGCGTGCCCACATATATCCTGTCTTTGTATCTCAATATGCCCTGAACCACTCGATATAATGGACCTGGATGCACCATCGAAGAAGCCACCAATTGCTGAGCAACCACATCATCTTTATATGATGCCACCACCTCAGTCATCCATCTAGGTTCAACAACAGAGAGAGCACACACAGCAGTATCCTCCTCTCGGCGAGATAAGGCGTCGGCGACCTTATTATCCACACCCTGTTTGTAAGAAATAGTGAAAGACAGCCCTAACAGCTTGCGAGTTGCCTTCCTTTGGAGGTGAGTGGTCAAGCGTTGGTCAAGCAGATGACGTAAGGGTTGATGGTCCGTCTTGATGTAGAAATGGGCAGCTTTCAAATAGTGCCGCCATTTGTCGATGGCCAACAGCACTGCCAGCAGTTCTTTCTCATATGTGGAAAGATGGCGATTGTTACCTTTCAAAGCCTGGCTAATGTATGCGATTGGGTGGCCTTGTTGCATAAGAACTGCCCCAATACCACTATCACATGCATCGGTTTCCAAAACGAAAGGCAAGGAGAAGTTTGGTAGGCGTAGAACCGGTGTAGATATCATAAGGGATTTCAATTTCTGGAATGATGCTTCAGCTTCTGGCGGCCAGGAAAACTTCTCTGCTTTTAACAGCTCAGTGAGAGGACGAGCAATGGCGCCATAGTTTGGGACAAATCGTCGATAATAACCTGTTAAACCCAAGAATCCCCTCAAGCTCTTCACTGAAGTCGGAGTTGGCCAATCACGCATCGCTGCTATTTTAGATGGGTCAGTGGAAACGCCGTCGTCGGAAATCAGATGCCTAGGTATTCAACCTGAGATTGGGCAAAGTTGCATTTAGATTTCTTGGCGAAAAGTCGATGAACTCTCAACAACTCCAGAACTTTGCGCAAGTGACCCACATGTTGAGCCAAAGACGTGTTGTAAACCAAGATGTCGTCAAAAAATACCAAGACGAACTGACGCAGATGAGGCCCAAAAATAGAGTTCATCAAAGCCTGAAATGTCGCCGGTGCGTTCGTTAAGCCGAAATGCATAACTTTGAATTCGTAATGGCCGTGGTGAGTACGGAAAGCCGTCTTGGGAATATCACATTCAGCAACCCAAACTTGGTGGTACCCGACTCGTAGATCCAGTTTGGAAAAACAAGAAGCGCCTTGTAACTCATCGAGAAGTTCTTCAATGTTAGGGATTGGAAACTTATCTTTAATGGTAGCCTCATTGAGCTGGCGGTAATCAATGCAGAACCTCCAGCTATTGTCCTTCTTTTTGACCAAGAGAGTCTAGGATGCAAACGGACTCTAACTGGGATGAATAATGTCTGCTCATAACATCTCATTCACTTGGCGCTCTATTTCATCCTTTTGAATGTGGTGGTATCGGTAAGGCCTTGTACACACTGATGTTACTCCTTGCTTAAGAGTAATGGAGTTCTCAAAACCACGCTGGGGAGGTAGACCAGTGGGCTCCTCAAATACATCCGAGTACTGATCGAGCAAGGCAACAATCTCTGGTGGTAATGACTCCTCGGAACCACTAACTGAGAACAAGCGGGCGACCTGTGTGACTAACAGGGGCACTTTCTTCCGAAGCAACTTGTGAAGGCGTAGCCCTGTCATGCTCTTGAGTGAGGCTTCCTCTTTAACACCACTTATTTCCACTCGTCGGCCTTCTTTGAGGAATGAAATAGTCAGGGCATTGAAATCGAATGTCACTGGACTAAAATCCCTCAACCAGTCGCCTCCAAGAACCAAATCACAGCCCCCCAATTTCAGAATACGCAAATCAAAACGGAAATGAGAATTCTGCATCTCCCACTGAAATCCTTTACAGACTTGATAACTATACAACTTATGGCCGTTTGCGACCGCCACCTCCATAACCGATGCTTGCTGTGCCATCAACCCAGCGTCCCTGACCACCCTTGGATCAAGAAAACTATGAGTTGCGCCGCTGTCAACAAAAATCATGATGCTACGCCCTGCTACAGTTCCGCGTATCTTAATGGTAGACAACAGATTGCTCCCTGTAAGAGCATGGATATACACCTCAATATCATCCTCATGAGAAGGTGATAGTTCCTCAGGAGAATCGATAGGCGACATTGGATCTTTATTGACGGATTCTTGCAATGCTAGTAAGCTTTGTAAAGATTGCGATGGACACCTGTGACCTGCAAAATATTTATCGCCATAACGATAACAAAGCCCAGCCGCTCTTCTTGTTTCCCTAGAGTCAGACGTCGGACCACTAGTGCCAGAAAGACTAGGTTTATTCACCGAGTAACTCACCGAGCTCAAAGAAGTTGGTAGCGATGCCTTCACCGGCGGCTTCACATCCATATTTCCTGGTCGGAGCGACGTCATCTGAGAATACGATATCCAAGGTGGTCGGTTTAATAGTTCCAAGGCTTGAACGGAGCTGTCGTGTGATCTTGCCAACTCGAAAGCAACAGTCAAGGAATTTGGTCTTGCCATTCGCACGAGAGGTTTAATCTCCTTTCGCAATCCACTGATAAAGCTTGAAATGAAATACGAGTCTGGCAATTGGGGGTTCTGCAACAACATACTCGCCCTGAGGTCTTCAAACTTTTTAGTGTACTGTTCAAGATCATCTGTCTGCTGTAACTTGTTGAATTCATCTATAATGTCGGCCCCATGAACATTCTCAAAGCGATTTAACGCTTCCTTTGCAAGATCTTCCCAAGAACATAAGCGATTCTGCAATTGAAGCCCTTGTAACCAATCATCTGCTCTACCGTGCACATACATCGCGGCCAGCTCCAATTTCTGATGTTCTTGGATAGAAAAAATAGTGAAGAAGCGCTCACACTTCCGAATCCAAGAACGGGGATTCGTTCCGTCGAACCTCGGAAAATCAACCCTAGGTAGCCGGTTACCGCCTACACCTCCCATTCGACCATCACCGCCCCCATAGATCCTGCCTTCTTGCTCTGGTAGAACCTTCTGCTTCCTGAACGGTGGAATCGGAACGGGATGAACAGTCGACGAAGAACCTGTTTCCATGACTCGAGGTTCCCTCGGTGGAGTTCCTCGCGCAACGGAACTCGTCGGCACCGGAATTGGCGCAATTGGTGGAGTCGGATTCGCGTTTCTCGCGACCAAGAGCGTTCGCATCATGTCTTTGATCTCCTCGAACGACCGCTGATGATCATCGTGCCGATTTTGATTTTCGTCTAATCGCCGAGACGTTGAATCGATGAAGGTCTGTGTAGACGCCATAAACTGCTGAAGTTCTCCGATCTGAGTTTCTGTGCGTCTGAGACCTTCCTCCATCGTTTTCATACGAGTAACTTCAGCCATTGTCGTGGACCGATAGCTCTGATACCAATGTAGTGATCTGATGTATTGGTGGGTGATCGTAGCCAAGGTTAGAGATAAGAGAGAAGAAGAAAGGGAAAGAGAGAGATAAGGAGAGGAGTTGGGTTCTGTTATTTCATGACCAATCTGTTATAATATTCTGGACTTTATAGTCCATTACATCCATGGCCCACACGGCCCAATACACAGAACTTGGTTAACGGCCCACTACAACACCTATGGGCCATGACACCGTTTCCCCGTTTCGGAAACGTTTCCGTTTCCCGTTCCCTTTTCCGTTTCCGGGTAACATAGGGAATAGTTAAGTTGTACGTACTTGTTTAGTTGATCGATGATAACATTCAAGTTTGAATCCCTTCTGTCTTGCTATAATAATCTGACTAAGTAACGTAGTAATTAAAAAGAAGTTATTAGGTATATATAGGATTGGTGGTTTGACCAACTTTTCTACCCGGCGTCCAACTCATACATGCATATAGCCTATAGACAAGGGAGATATATGTGATGAGATTCCAATTTTTGAAGGGCCTTAATTTATTAAATAGACACGAAAAGATTTGCGTGATTGTGTAGGGGGCGGATATGGGCAATGGAGCCACACAAGCTGGATGTAGGACCATTTGGGGAAGTTGTCGGGTGGGTTAGGGAGCAAATGCACGCCCTTTGATGCCTCTTTCTTATCTTTATTTGCAGATTAAGGACCACCAACCCCACGCCCCATCCTAGCCCTATAAGAATTCCCCTCTTCCTCTTTCACTTGCCCTCAATTCAATTCCCCCAAAATTTCTTCTTGCTCTCTAATTTCTTAGAAAATAATTAGGATAATTGATCTTGGGAATTAAGATGAAGATGGGTGCGGCGTTGGCGATGGGAGGGTCAAAGAGGAAGATGGCGAACAGAGGACTAGGAGGAGTTGTCAGAGAGCAAAGGGCAAGGCTCTACATCATTCGGAGATGTGTTGTTATGCTTCTTTGTTGGCATGACTAATGGATCGAACTCCATCCATCTAGTCAAGTTTTGGGGTTAATTAATTAGGGGACCTTCATTTTATTAATTCATAAATGTAAATAGTTAGTAGTGGTAGTGATAGCACATAAATTTATGAATTATGCTCGAGAGCGCGCTACATATATAATTAGGCTCTTTCTGTTTCAATTTCTAGGGGTACGGTACGGTGGATCTTTGAATCCATCCGCTGGCCGTTGCTGCCGATTATATGTGTATACGTACATCAAACCTAAGTGGTGGCTATTTGCAATCAAAATAATTTCTCTCTCAACTTTTTTGAGCGCATCTATCTAATTTCCGCAAACTAATTCACCACTTTTTGCTCATGTTTTCCTAGTATTCTCTTCCCCAAGTCACATCATTATATATATGGAGATGGAAAGCCATGAAATATTGTATGAGTAAATGTCAATGGTTGCTAATTAAATCGTGATCAAAATATTTTCCGAGATTTGGGTTTTTAATTGCAATTGGTTAATTATGCATGTTAATCAAGGAGATCGAATATAGAAATGTGGATATTTTGGAGAAACGATAATTCAAAGGTTGCTAAAGGAATCATAATATATATGAGGTGTTCTGGGATTTGGATTGTAGAATACCTAGCTACGAACCACACCTTATAATGACCATTTCAAATAATTAATGCTCTGATTTGCAACATTTATATACAAACTACTAGTATTGAAACAAATTAAGTGTGATGTTATAGCAGAAATAATTACACCATAGTTTAACTAAATATGACTTAATTAGTACCTGTGTTTATGTAACTAGCATTTTATCTTTGATAAGATACGAATCAGACTAATATCATATTTTCGGATGAAATTTTAAATTTTAAATTTGTGAAGATATCTTTCAGTAAATTTAAACAGCTAAGATTTATAATGTAAATAGTACGGAGTATTTAATTTATAGTATATATAATATAACGAATTCAAGTGACTATATAAACTAAGCATTAATATATTAAACCAAAAAAAAACTAAACAAAATAACAGAATGGGTCACACCCCAATGAAGTTGGACGGATGGATGCGAAAATCATACTCCGTATATATAACGGATTGATCGACTCATCGCCTAAAACTTACTTGTCAAGCTCTACTTGTATAGGTATTTTATACTCCCTCCGTCTAATATTACATGTCTTTTTAGAGTTTGATACAATATTTAAGAAACTAAAAATTAGTTTAATATGTCCCTATTAAATTGCTTAAAAGTAACTATACAATTTCTTGAGTTAATAAACCACATTAATAATTAAGGATAAAGTTGAAAAAAGTGTAGTCAAAATAGCTTAAAAGACAATTATTTCAAGACAAAATTTTATGGCAAAAAAGACATGTAATTTTAGACGGAGGGAGTAGCATTATATATAGCATTTCCACGCCTCAATTGGTAATAAATAAATACATTTCTGATTAATACGGGACAATTAGTTCATTTAATGTATGAAGAAAATGTCTTACAACTTTTTTTATCATTATAAGTTGGCCGTTCTTTTTGGATGTAATCATTAATAGTATACTTCGTAATTGTCACTCAATCTACCTAAAATTTTGTATAATTAATGCATTCACTTAAAAAAAAGCTCCCTACGCCCATGTGATTAGATAAGATATAATGCTAATGATGAACATTAGCATGCTATATGATTCCCTTAATTGAGACATACTAACTGATACTATTACATAAATACCTTGGCATAGCGCTTTTTTTTATGAAGCGGATAGCGCTAATCGTATCTAAACGCGTGTCTTAATAGTTATTAATAGGGCTATTCGTTAAGCGTTATAAAAAAATATATGCATAGCGCTTATATGAAAAAAGCGCTATAATTTTGGTTTTTTTAAAAAAAAATTGAAACACGCATAGCGTTTTTTTAATAAAAAAAAGCACTGTGATAAATTATAGCGTTTTTTTATAAAAAGCGCTATAATTTTGCTTCTTTTAACAAAACCTGAAACACGCATAGCGCTATGATAATTTATAGCGCTTTTTTTTGTAAAAAGCGCTATAATATATTTTTCCAAATTAAAAAAAAGCCCAGTAGATGCAACTGCAGCTAACCTAGCAAGACGGATCAAGAAAGTAACTGTTATCTAAAATTCAAAAAAGAGAAGTGTACAACAGGATACACTAAAAATTCTTACACTCAAGTAATTAAAAGTATTCTTACTGTTGAATCGTAGTGTGTTAGACATGGAATAGTGTGACTGTTCCCTGGGCAGCGGAATATAAAGATTCAAAGTAACAAGTAATTTCCCAAAAATAAATACTTGTATTATTAAGAATTGTACAATCTCACAAGTCTTATCTCCACCTATACCCTAGGTTAAAGACCTTGAGTGCAATCAACTCCTAAAGACACAAGAACAAAACAAGACCTTTAGCAAGAACTACCCGTACCTTGCCTTAGACCTTCGATCTCAGTTCTCACAAGAGTTCCTTCGTGTGCTTAATGGTTATAGATGAGATGCCTTTCCTCAAGGCAAATCTCATCTATATATATGGTCTAACAAATATCCTATTACCAAGTATCTAACAATTGACATATATGGTAACAACGAACAATTTCGTTACCAAATATACTTTTCAGCTTATAAACACATGGTTTCCTTATATAAACTTTCCTAAGACTCATTATCTTTTTCTTCTTAACCAAGCAAGACTTAAAATCTCGTTTCCTTATATAACTGAGTCAATCTGGGAACAGTTGTCAATTCTCTGTGTTCCGCATCGTTCCACAGCCGTTGTTTCCATATATAGAATTTCCTTGTATAGAAACCACGCGCTTTCAGTTTTCCAATTTGCTTCTCGCGTAACTGTTCCTTGTTTCCACAATGTTCCGTTGTACTCCTCTGCTTTCTCTTCTTCACATGATTTCCATTATTCCCTAATTCTTTCATAAAACCTGAAACGCATAGGAACAACAAAAACCATAAAAAATTTTCTAACACGCCTGAAACCTTCATTTCCCACCTTTAAAGAACATGAAATTATGAGTAGAAACAGGAAGGTGAGTGCTAACAGACGGTTCAGATTTCATCCTAAATGTAAACAATTGCAATTGTCAAACATAGCATTTGCTGATGACCTCTTGATTTTCTGCAAGCCTTCTTCTCAGTCTCTTATGTTGATAAAGCATTGCCTAGAGGAGTTTGGAAAGGAGTCTGGACTGGTTGCCAATGCTTCCAAAACTAAAGTTTTTTATGGTGGTCTGAGTATAGAGAGGAAGGAAGAGTTTTCTGCAATGCTTGGTTTCTGTCAAGGGACCTTCCCTGTAAGATACCTTGGCACACCATTGCATTCTCGAAAACTGAATATCAATGAGATGACCCCTCTGATGAACAAGGTAAGAAGTGTGGTCTATAATAGGAATGTAAGGAAAATCTCATATGCAGGTAGAGCTCAGGTTATAAGAGCTATTATGGAAGGTATTCTATCTTTTTGGATGAAGGTTTTATTCATTCCTAAGCAGGTCATTAGGAAAATTGAAGCAATGTGTAGATCATTCTTATGGTCTGGGACTGTGGAGAGTAAAAGAAGCTTGGTAGCTTGGGATAATGTTTGTAGACCTTTTTCTGAAGGAGGTCTCAGTTTTAAGGAGCTTCTGTCTTGGAATGATACTTTGATGTTCCATCTTGTGTTTGACATTCATAAGGGGAAGAGGAATCTGTGGACTGTATGGGCTGATAAGAATCTTACTAAAGGTGAATCTGTTTGGTCAGTAGAAGCTTCTACTTGCTGCTCACCTCTTTGGAAGCATCTCTTACGGATTAGGGATAAAGTATTGGCTAGAAACTATGGAAATACCTTGGATGCTCAGTTCTTAACAAGGCAGACAGGGAAGCTGGACAGTAGTGTTCTTTATTCTTTGCTCAGGAATGGGTCTGGAGAGAAAGATTGGTGCACTGTTATCTGGCGAGGTGTGCAATTAAAAAAGTGGAGCTTTATATGTTGGTTGGCTTCCCTGGATCGTCTACCAACAGCTTGTAAATTACATAGTTGGGGTCTGATATCCACTAATGAATGTGCTCTATGTAAATCTGAAGCAGAAGATGGAATGCATCTGTGGTTTAGATGTCCAGTTGTCAAGGAGATTGTGGATAGAGTTCTTCTTTGGCAAGGCATCAATGTTAGAAAGAATTCCTTGATGGGCTGGTGGGATTGGTTTGCCCAATGCAGAAGAAGGTCTAATAACATCTATAGATGCAAACTTCTTATTGTGACAGGTATAATTTACCATGTATGGAGAATGAGGAATGAAGTAATCTTTCAAGGTAAAGAAGTGAATGCTACTCAGTGTGCTGCTAAGATCATTGAAGAGTGCAAAATTAGAATCCTTCACAAGATGAAGATTGGGAGCAGAAGAGGTAGAGCAATGAGGAGAAGACTTGGCATTTGAGGCTTTTTGGTGCTGGTTTGGCTATATGTGCAGGTTGTTTTGTTTTCTGTGTTCGTGCTGTGTTGTCTGATGGTGGTTCAGTAGATTCAAGTGCAGGTTTTATGCTTGATGTAGTGGAGATTGTTGGTTGCAGGTTTGCTGGTTGTCTTTGTTCAGTTGTTGCTGGTTCTTTGTATTTTCATTTCTATTTTCTGTTTTTGTTCTCTGTTTTGTGTTGTTTGTTTAGTGGCTTCTGTATAGGCTGTTTTCTTTGCTCTTGTTTTTGTTTTGTCTTGTATGTTTTGTTTTGTGGTTTTTGTTAGTATTGGTGGCTGTAAACAGGACGTTGGGCCTTTTTCCCAACCTTATATGAAATTTTACCTTCTGGCAAAAAAACAAAAACCATAAAACCTAGTGGTGTTTATCATCATCAAAACTAGAGGGAACGTCAAGGTTCCAATAATTTCCCTCTTTTTGGTGATGACAAACCCACTCAAAAGTTGTTCGATCAAAACAAAGAGTAAAAAGCAGAAAGACATAAATCATCATGCATCTAAGATCAAGTGTTAAGTAAATTTTTATGTCAAATGAATAATAACAGTTCATACCTTCAAGTTGCATCATCGTTCTCCCTCAACACTAGCATCGTCCAGAATTAGGAACAATTAAACTATTACCTCTCTTTACTGAGTTCTTCACATAATTTTCCACACTTCCCCCTTTTGGCATCATCAAAAGATAAAAAACAAACAGTGGAACGACATATCGAAGCAACAGTTACTAGCAAAGAAAAAGTTCATTTAACTTGCAGGGAATTGATTACAAAAATCAAAAGACAACTTGGCAAACAAGCATAAAAGGATCAAAATGCAAACACTTAAACAAGATAACATATTAGAAAGCCAAGAGAAGAGGGTAAGACGGGCTGGATAAGAAAAGTTGTCCACTCAAGACTCAGAGTCTTCCTTCCGTTCCTTGTCCTTGCTGAGGAAGTGTTCAAGAAGCAGCGACATAATATTCTTAATTTCGCGCAGCTCAGCAAGCATTTGGCCTTGCACAGAGCTGTTCCTTGAAGTTCCCTCGCGAGGCTCGTGTTTCAGCGCTTTGAAAGGGGGCAACGTTCCCTTATCATCCCCTTGATACTTCATTTTGCTGATGTTCACCATGTCGAGCTCAGTCACCATGGGAACCTCGTCTTCTTCTTTGTAGACCCTCTTTTTCTTTTCTTTTCTTTCTTTCTTTCTTTCTTTCTTTCTTTCTTTCTTTCTTTCTTTCTTTCTTTCTTTCTTTCTTTCTTTCTTATATTCCTCTTCTTCTTTTTTTAACTCTTTTTGCAGCAAAGTAGATGTTCCTCTCTGTAGTTCCATCAGATCAAAATTTAATTTCTCCTTCTCAGCGAAGCAACATTCTTCTGCAATTCTCAACGTTCCTCTGATTGTCCTCGGCACTGACGTTCCTGTTCACTGTTCCCCCTCAGGCCAAGTCCCATCTAGAAGATTCTGAGACACTTGAGTGGATGGAAAGGCCGGTTTGGATATTTTATGGGGTTCACATAAAATATCAAAGATATATCCAAACAAAAATAGGTAGGGAACAATGACGATCCAGATAATGATTCCCAGTAAAATGTGGCAAATAAAGAGAGGTGCATAGGGAATGTTTACCTGGATCCAAGCTTGGGACGACAGTGCAACCAATTATCATTTTGGCTTGTAATGAGGGTGTAGATAATCAAATCGGTTGCTTTGGGCTTGAAAGAAGATGTTATCATGTAAAAATGAAGCACATATGATCAAGAATAGAAGTTGCAAGAAGTTTTTGATATAGTGTAACACAAAGCACATAGCAAGAATAATAAACAAGTCATTTGCAAATAACATGCCACATAGAAGCTGTTCCCTAGTTTAAGATTGAATGATCTAGCCAATCACTGAGGGAATAGTGGAAGTGGAGTTCCTCAATTTAGAGAGATCATCCCAAGGAGCAACCTAAGATGCTCAAAGGGTTTTCTATCCAGTGCTTTGGTGAAGATATCTGCAACTTGATCTTCTGTCCTGCAATGATCCATTCTAATGAAAATTTTCTCAACATTATCACGAAGAAAATGGTGACGAATATCAATATGCTTAGTACGTGAGTGATGAACATGATTTTTGGAAATGTTGATAGCACTAGTATTATCACACATAATGGGAACGATGCTAAGAGACATACCAAAATCCTCCAATTGTTGTTTGAGCCATAATACCTGGGCACAACAAGAAGCAGCAACGACGTACTCAGCTTCAGCGGTTGAAAGGGCAATATAATTTTGTTTCTTTGATGCCCAAGAGACAAGGCATGGCCCAAGGAACTGTGCCGTCCTTGATGTGCTTTTGCGATCCACAAGGTGACCAGTAAAGTCAGCATCAGTGAAACCTACAAGTTCAAACCCACTGTTCCTTGGATACCAAAGACAGAGGTTGTCGTTCCCTTTCAAGTATCGCAAGATCCTCTTGACCTCAGTTAGGTGTGACTCCTTAGGATTTGCTGGAAACCTAGCACAAAGGCACACACTAAACATAATATCTGGCCTACTTGCCGTTAGATAAAGTAATGAACCAATCATTCCTCTATACGTTGTAGCATCCACATCTTTGCCATTCAAATCTGCATCAATTGTCTCCAAGGGACACAGTTCCCTTAGATTGTCGTTGAAGTGAGGTGAGGTGATCTCTAGTTCCCGTCATATGGCATTAGCATGCGCTATCAATGAACCACCTGTTGTTCCCCCTCACTTCATCCTGCATTTAGAAATTAGTGTTTCGCGACCCAGTCAAGCTTGGCTTTACCTGGTCGCTTAGAGACAAAGTGATATTCTCTAGGCTTAGCATGGAACAAATCAGGAGATGTATCAAAATCATTCAAATTAACATTGTTACTTCTACTGTTCCTTCGCTGAGTGTGCTCTTCAGTGGAATTTTGTTTCTTAGCACAGTTTCTCACAACATGGCCGTTGTTCCCACAATGCCAGCAAATCTTATAATAGTCCCCCAAGGTGTACTTACGGTTTGGGATGGGAATTCTACGTTGCTTGGCTCTAACTGGGTTAGGTGTACTAGGCAAATTTCCCTGGGATTGGATAAGATACATCTTATGGGCAGGTTGACCTTTGTACCAAGATTGGTTTTCACTCAGCCCACTCTCCAGAGTCTTCACACGCTCTTCTAGGTAAGAGTTCCTATCCTTAGTACTCTGAAGTTCCCTATCTTTTAGCTCACTAAGCTCAGGTATGGTTAACTCATGTTCCTCACTCTCTTGTTTTTCTCCTTTGTACCCCAAACCATACTTGGGCTCAAAAAAGGTAATTTTTTTTTCTTTAAGCTTTTGCTCGACTAAGATAGAGTGAATTTTATCAATCTGAGCTTTCATCTGAGACAGTTCCCTTTCTGTGCTAGGAGAACTTAATTCACGAGTAGCATCGCACTTAACATAAGGAACAGCAGAGGAACTAGCAATTTTAGCAAGAGATTCATTTAATTCCATACATTTATCCTCAATATACATGCTCTTAATGAGAGAGATCAAAGATTTTTTTATCATAATTAACTAAGGACTCAAAGAAGGTTTCACGATTTACCTCTTGTTCCTCGTTGGATGACTTTAGGGTCATGGCACACATCTTGTTGTTCCCCCATGCCTCTGACTCGTCATCATCAAAGTTGGCACATTCATCTCCCTAGACAGCAACGAAAGCCTTCTTTTTATCGTTCCCAGAATTTTCACCATTATTGTCTGAGGTGTTCCCTTTGGGGCACTTATTGGCATAGTGACCCTTTTCCTTGCAATTGAAGCAAGTGACATCCTTGATGTCTCGTTTCTCATCATTTTTCCTATCATTCCTGAATGATCGACCCTTGTGATAGAGAGTTCGCATGGCTTTGGTGAGGAGAGTAGTTTCTGGATCTATACCATCCAAGTTGTCATCTTTGTTGCTTTCTATCATCTCAATAGATCTTTCAACCATCAAGGCAATGCCTTTAGGTTTAACATATTTGTCTTCTTCATCATACTTTTTAATCTTCCCAAATACTTCATGAAGTGTGAGTTTGAGAGTATTGGGATTCTCCTTGAGAATGCTTTAGTCATCTTGTGCCTTGGAGGAAGTCCATCGATAATGATGAAAATTTTCTCCTTGGGAAGTATTTCCTTTTCATCGACATCATGAGCAGCAAGTCTAGTGGTGATTTCCTCAAATCTGGATTGATAAGAGGAAACAGTCTCACCATCGATCATGGCGAAGTTATAGAAGTCTTTCTTTGCTTGGAAACGATCAAGCTCTCTAAGATCAGAACTTCCCATATACATCTGTTCCAAGGCTGCCCACATATCCTTTGTAGTTACACAAGAGTGTAACTTGGATGCATCTTCAATGCTGATAGCGTTGTTGATAAACATACGAGCCTTATAATTTTTCTCCATGATTCTAAAATAATCTGGGCTCCAAGGTTTTATTCCTTTGATTACATCTTCAGCAACCTTAATGACCCTCCAACATTGGTAGTCATTACTCTTCAGCCAGTCTGTGAAGAGTGTTGGAACTTTCCACCGATAGGCAGGAACGGTGGTTTGTTGTTCCCAAGCCCAACTTCATGAGTGAAAGACATTGTTATCTGTGAATTTGAAAAGAACACACAATCTAGAGCAAACCTTGCTCTGATACCAATTGTTGAATCGTAGTGTGTTAGACAGGGAACGGTGTGACTGTTCCTTGGGCAGCGAAATATAAAGATTCAAAGTAACAAGTAATTTCCCAAAAACAAATACTTGTATTATTAAGAATTGTACAATCTCACAAGTCTTATCTCCACCTATACCCTAGGTTAAAGACCTTGAGTGTAATCAACTCCTAAAGACACAAGAACAAAACAATACCTTAGCAAGAACTACCCGTATTTTGCCTTAGACCTTCGATCTCAGTTCTCACAAGAGTTCCTTTGTGTGCTTGATGGTTATAGCTGAGATGCCTTTCCTCAAGGCAAATCTCATCTATATATATGGTCTAACAAATATCCTATTACCAAGTATCTAACAATTGACATATATGGTAACAACGAACAATTTCGTTACCAAATATACTTTTCAGCTTATAAACACATGGTTTCCTTATATAAACTTTCCTAAGACTCATTATCTTTTTCTTCTTAACCAAGCAAGACTTAAAATCTCGTTTCCTTGTATAACTGAGTCAATCTGGGAACAGCTGGCAATTCTCTGCATTCCACATCGTTCCACAACCGCTGTTTCCATATATAGAATTTCCTTGTATAGAAACCACGCGTTTTCAGTTTTCCAATTTGCTTCTCGCGTAACTGTTCCTTATTTCCACAACGTTCCGTTGCACTCCTCTGCTTTCTCTTCTTCACATGATTTCCATTGTTCCCTAATTCTTTCATAAAACCTGAAACGCATAGGAATAACAAAAACCATAAAACCTAGTGGTGTTTATCATCATCAAAACCAGAGGGAACGTCAAGGTTCCAACACTTACCACTATATTTTGGTGGATAAGCTCTGCAAGAATTCAATAATGCACCATAACGACACCACAATTTCATACAGGAACGCAAGCTTAATGGTTCGAGTTTGAATCTCAGTCTACCTATGTTCAATATTAACTGATGATTTAAGATGGAAACTCTACAAAGAGCAAAATCATCATGTCTATATACAATGGATACAAAGGCATCAGAACAAAGATACATGGACACTGACAACACTAAACATGAACAAATTTAAGAGCATATCTCACTCGACACGCGTGACAATAAATAGGCAACAAACATTGAATTTATAAAGCAACAAACATGTATGTGTGTAACCGAAAGGTACAAGGAAAAGAATGTGTGAAAACCTAGAAAATAAGCTACATAGACAGATAAGAGTATCACCCTTGTAAAATCAGTCATCCCATCGCCACCTAGAAGTAGGAACACAATCCAAGTAATGGCACTAGCCGTAATGATCGTTTTCGTTCTCTCCTCTAAATAGCATCACCAGTGATACCACAAATCTGCAACCAGTGAGAAGCAAATGTCAATTTTTTGTTAAGAAAACGTGAAGTTAAGATGGTAAACATTTTTCAAGTTGTGTTGATCTTGTTCAAGATTTATGACAATGTTCACAAGAAAAGGGGCAAAGCGCATTGTCTTAGTCTCTTAGAGATTAAGTTAACTGCTAGTCTCTAATTTGAAAGAGGTATGCAAACAAGAGGCTTAGATCATCCCTCAGGGAACAACGACTAGCACAATGTGTGCGACAAGCAGGGCACTCCTTATTCCTGGAAATTGATAATCGTTATAAGAACCGAAATCAAAACAAAAATATTATAATAATAACTCGATATATAGTTATACATCCAGACATTAATCTGCAGGGAATAAATTTGTTATTCCAATAGTTATCAGGTTTGGTGTTCAGGTGATCGTTGTATATATATGAATCAAATTCCCTGAGGATTTACCCCTAAAAGCGCAAGGTATGTAAACACAAGGTGTTAATGGAATGAGACCTGTGGCCTAGCTTGAGGCAAGAAGCATATAGCGTTGTTTCCACTATATCCTGTAGGAGTTTGCAGGTTTCGTGTTGTTGTCTCCGTTTACAAATCCAGCTTCCTGAGGATCAAAACAACCGATTAAACCTAGTTACAAGGAATAATTTAAAAAACAAAAAATTGCAAGGTGTTAAGAAGAAGAATGAAATCTGATCTTGAGATTGGGAGTCCAGAGAAGAAGAAGTTTGTACCGTTGCAGCGATCCTTTCCTATATAAGCAATCGTCTAAGCTAAAGAAATCAAGCAAAACTAGTGCACACAAAACGTAACCGGTCACAAAAGGATGGAATTGGGAAACAAACCTGTTGCTGGCGCTTGAGATCTTTGGATATAATGCGGTATACTGCATTATATCCAAAACATGAAATAAGTCGAACAACATAAACCATGAACTCTACAACTCAAACTCAAAACAATAATTCAACAAAAAGAAAGAGACAACAACAACCACACCCTAAACCCTATGAGTGTTAAAACTACTGTAGAAGAGTCATAAAAGGCAAAAACAAACCGAGAAACTAGGAGAGCGTCGTCGGAGACGATGGACTGCGAAGAAGTCAGAGCCACCGAGAGAATACGACCGCCGAAGACGCCACTGGGAGAATAGGGCCACTAGAAACGACACCGAGAGAGCATCACCAAGAGAGACCAATTGAAGGACGGAGCATAGAGGAAATGCGACTAGGGCTCGAGAGACAGATGTGAATGGGGTAAATCGGACATAAGAGAAAATTCATAAAAATCACAGCGCTTTTTAGTAAAAAGCGCTAAAAATCACAGCGCTTGTTAGAGTGGTAAGAACTTCCATCCACCTTTTTTTAAAGTTAAACATGTACTCTCTTTTGTTTATTTTTTATTCAATACAATTAGTTTTGATTGTATATATATTTGATTAGTTCTAACTTAGTATATAATCATATTTAACTAGTCATATATCAACTATATAAAAACTAGTATTAGATTATAATTTCAATATGGTTAAATTAAGGGAAAAACAACATAAAAGATTAAAACATAACATATAATTGTCATGTGTAAATTATAAAATTTAAGAGTATCACACAATCTGAAACAACTGAATCAAAATAACATATATATATTTTCCTAGAAAAAATTACAGAGGGATTTAACTATTTTTTATTGACAAGATACTTAAATTAGTTAATAAACATCATTCTAATAATATGTATTGTCTTCCCGAAGTTTTGTGCCCCTAAACTTGTCCATGGCCTTCTTCCCGAAGTCTTCAATATTCTTCCTCACATGGCGCCTACACAGAAGGAATTTTGCTTATGGAAACTGCTTCTCTAAGGCGTTCATCAACGCCTTCTCCCGATCTGTGATCAAGCATGTGGGTGCTCGTTGGACCTTGACAAATATTTTTGAAAGTTGTTTTATGGCCCACCTGTAACTCTCTTCGTCCTCATGCTCCAGAAACGCCCCGATAATATTGTAGTTTTTTCAAACAGATGTGATGCCGACAATTTCAAGGAAGGGCAAATCGTAACTGCACACATAATGATATGTTATGGATTGCTAATGATTACATGAACAAGTGAAGAATATAATAGATATATGTGTTACTAACCTGTTAGTTGTGTATGTAGAGTCTAGCAACACAATGTATGGGAATGCCTTCAGCAGCGACAACTAGTCCGAGCTTACGAAGAAGATATCTGTGATCGTATTGGTCTCCTTATTGAATCTATGCTCCATGAAGTATCCCTTCTCATTGCACTCATAGAAGAACTGTTGCACCACTGCTCTTCCTTCCATGCCGTTTTTTCGTATCTCATGCATGATGTTGTACACTTGCTTCATCTTGGTCAAGTTTCCTAGGGACGACCTAATTGTAGTAAAAATCTTTTGAGGCTTGCAATGATTGACTGTCATCACCCTAATAACCTCCTTCTCTTCAACGTTTGGTCGCTCATCTAATGCATGACCATACAAATTCTCTTTTATCACATGATTGTTAGTTCTATGTTGTACACTGATCTTCCATGATCCCTTCGGCCCTTCTTTCAACCTCAACATGAATGGACACCCACACTTCTTCGACTTTGTAATGTCCCTCACTTGGTGAGCTTGTTTACGGATGTTTTGTCCATGCATATCGCACGGTAACCAAGTCCCCCCAAGGGCTCTATACGCGGAAGGTTTATTTCTCCCCTTTATGATGCAGAACTTGTGACACATAGCAGTCTCCCGCACCCATATAAATGCTTCTTCTCTGGACTCCCAGATTTGGTCAGTTGTGAAGAACTCTGAATAATCAACAGAGACGAAAATATCCTCTTCTGGTGGTACACTAAACTGAGGCTGTGTGTGTAGGGATGGAAAGCAAAATTGTGGGTTAGCTATAGTCAAATGATCCTAGAGGCGGACAACTATAGTCAAATGATCCAAGTGAGAAGATGGTATTTCCCAACCACAAAAATCTTTTTGTGGGGTGCTCTAGTCATCGAGGGAAATATTGTTTAACCCCTCGTACGAAGAATAGTTCGCCTGCATACACATGAAATCGTCTAATCAAGTAGTGAACTAATTATAAACTGTGAAACCCTAAACCCTAAACCGTGCCCTTTTACAGAAGGAACAATATCTGGTGGTGAGTTTCTTGCCCACATAACGTGTGGAGCATGTCTACACGTTACGTGTGGAGCATGTCTACACGTTACGTGTGGAGCATGTCTACACGTTACGTGTGGAGCATGTCTACGCGTTATGTGTGGATATGCATAGGTCATAACATGTGAAACTGTATTTTAATGCAATGCCAATCTCGCTTTCTTACAAAAGTATCCCTCAAAATCTAGCATGTAAAACTTGGTTTCTAATACCTAAACAACAAATATCAAGTTCAAAACTTTAAAAATCTAGAATGTGAAACTTAGTTAAACCCTAAACAATAAATATCATGTCTAGTTTTCTAAACCCTAAACAACTAAAGCTCAAAACTTTGAACATGTCCAAAACAAAAAATGAGAACTTTAACTTTAAATAAAGGAAATTACCTCATTCGGAAGTGGATTCTCTTCGACATTGTTGTTCCAATAATCATTGTTGTTCATATTGTCCATTTTTTTAACAAAAAATGAGAGTGTAAAACACAAAATTTTAGTGTTTGATATGAAGTATTTAGGCTCGAAATTGGGGCTTAGCCGGGGAAGATGAAGATGAAGAGGGGACCATTAATTCAGTTAGGTGGGGACAAGACGGTTAATTCAATGCATTTTACAACAGACGAAACCACACATTATGTGGTAGCATCTACCACACGTTACGTGAGGAGTCGTTCCACACGTAACGTGTGGTAGATGCTACCACATAACGTGGTGATTCCCTTAGGGTTTAGGGTTCGGGGTTTAGGGTTTTAGGTTTTAGGGTTTATGGTTTAGTGTTATGGTTTATGGTTTATGGTTTAGGGTTTAGGGTTTTAATGTTTAGGATAACAGACTCGTGACTACAGTTGTATATAGCTATATAGAACAACTGGTTATTAGCTGTCAAAGATTTGTCAATCAGATTTCTCCTTTTTGAGGTTGGTTATTAGCTGTCAAACACATTGGCATTTCACTATATAAAAAGCATTAGGGTTGTTTGTTCACTACAACAATTCCAACACAAGCGGCGCCTAAAGATACACTTTTGGGTAAGCTTCTTCTTCCAGTTTCTATCAATTTAGTAACCCTAATTTTTTATATTAATGGATTCATGATATTTGTAGGAAACCAAACACTACAACAAATAATGGCATCTTCATCCAAATCATCAACAAACGCAGATAGGCTATGCTATTGTAATTTGAAAGCTGTTGTCCGAACTTGGGATTTGCAGTGGAACTACGGAAGAAGGTATTGGGTATGCCCAGAAGTGGGGTGTCGTTTCAGGGAGTGGATTGATACAATGTACGAGGACATGGCACACGCGGTTATTCGACAACAATGGCAGGAAAAACAAGATCTTGTTAAGGAAAAACAAGATCTTGTAAAGGAAAATCAAGATCTTGTTAAAGATCTTGATAACATTCGTAGGTATAACTTCAATACACTAAATGATATACATCGTAGGTGATTAATGTTGTATCTTTTGTGTAATGTTGTTTATGTACTATCCACCTTTGTAGGGAGCAAGCAAATTTAGCAAAGCAGAGATATCATATGAAGCGAACGTTTACCAGAGACTACCCTAATTTCTTCAAACGCTAAAGCAATGTCATATATTTTCTCTAATTTTTTCTAAGTTTATGATCAACTTGTATTCTTTTCTGTATTGTGTGCTAAATGAGGTTGTAGTCAACCAGCATAATGAACAATTTGTTTTGTCTTATAGGTTGATGATCAATTTGTATTGTTCTTATAAAGATTACAGAAAAGTCGGGCTACACAATGGGGGTAACCCTCCCCTAATATGCCTATTTAGAAATAATAGTATGGTTCATACACAACATTGAAACACAAATAAATACTACAAATAAAGTATAATGTTACTTAAGCAAAATAGAGCCACACGTAACGCATGGCTCCCATCCACACGTTACGTGTAGGTGAGATCCACACGTAACGTGTGGATGGGAGCCATGCGTTACGTGTGGCTCTATTTTGCTCTCATGTAACGTGGGGAGAGGCTCCTCACGTTACGTGCGTACCCTATGCGCTAAAAGGCAATTTTGCCTATGCGTTGAAAAGTAACCATGTATTATTGTCTTGTATGTATCCCCAACCGGCATCTGACCCCCCGAGAGTTGGTTTACATCACTTTAAATCTACAGTCCCTGGCCTCCTCTAGCTATACCATGACGGTACCACACTATTTCTTCATTAATTAGCTATTCGATCTTATATGTTTATTGGATCCCATGGTTCTGTTTGGGTAAGACAACTTTTATAAGTTAGGGTTATTTTACTTGTTTATGTTGCACTAACAATTTAATTTTTCATATATAGTACGTGAAGTTATGTTTGTTACCGGCTTACATATGAACATAATGAAAACGCTCTCTATTTCGCCTCTCTCAACCCTAATCTCACCCTGCCGCCCAACACTCACAAATCTCCTTCTCAGATATGTATTTCTCTCTTGAAATCTTATCGCCATCTTTATTTTCATGTTCTCCCTGCAAAAAAATCCCCTTGATGTACTTTTTCCCCAAAAATTATGGTTTTCCCCAATTGCGATCCACTGCTGCATCGATCCATACATGAATTCTGCAATCTATATGGTACCTTTGAAAATCGTTTAAAAGAAGATCAATCAATCACTCCTTTGAGATTTAAAAATTATGATGGGCTTCCCTTCTGTTGGCCTTAGATCTCCGAGTTGGTGAAACTGTACCCTCTGAAGAAGAAAATCTTCCCCTCCTACAATTTCCATGTACCTTCTGTATCGCCTCTCTCTTACTGGAGCTGCTGGCGGGTTTCCGGGGGTGACATTCTGAGGGTTGGTAAGATGACCTTCCCTTAGTGGAGTTGCTCTCACAATCTGTTGTTGAAAGGATCTCTGGATTGTAGTTATTTGGGCGTCCTTTCCCTTCTGGCAATTTGAAGTTGCGTCCTGGTGGCAGAAAGGATGGAGTCCTAATCTCTGTATCATGGAACCTATTCTTCCCCTTAAAACCAAGTGCTACCTTTCCTTGACTATGAACACTTTGCTGATATACATTTACTATATCACTCGATATAATGCTATAAGTACTAATGACAATCTCAACTGCAAACTCACAACTCAACTCCTCTCTACTATATACTCTTATATGAAAACTGCTCTGGATAAATTTGTGTGTTGCAAATTCGCTGTGTGTGATTCACTGTTTTTTTTTCTATAAGACGTTTTTCCTATACCTCCCTATGGATAAAAGAAAATGTCTTCTGAAAGATGTCTTATGCTCTGAACCTTCTTCTCTGAATACTTCCAAAATGACCCTCTCTCCACCTACTGAAAAACTGCTAGTTGCATCAATGGCCTCATTGGCTACAACTAACGTGAAAAAAGAAACACTTGTGAATCCCTCTTTGTCTCTTAACATGGGTAAAACTAATGGAAAACCTATCATTGACATGGCTCTCTACCTCTCTTGGTAGGGTTAGAGAAAACATTCAAAAACTGAAAGATACTTCCCTTATGGGTGTGGTTATTGGTGAACCCATTGATTTCTCTAGAATGAAAAATAAAATAAAAAATGATTGGAAATTTGTTAAGGGTGGTATTGATATTATTGAGAGAGCTAATCTATGGTTTGAGCTTAGATTTGCAAACCCTATTGACCAAAAGAGAGCACGGGATGGGAGACCTTGCAATGTTTTTGGCCAATTGATTCTCCATAAACCATGGAAATCCACCTTTGACCCCCTCTCTGACCAATTTCTATAGTGGATATGTTGGTAAGAATTCCACAACTCCCTGTGGAGTATATTAGTTTTGATGTTATCAAAACTATTCTTGACATGAACCAGTTTGGTGAATTGATCAGACTTGATCCTTTCATAGAAAAAAAAAACAAAGAGTGAAATATGCCATGGTTTGTATCAATATTGATCTGGTAACCCTTTGTATGAAAATTGTTATTGTTCTTAATGGAAATGGCAAACCCCTTGTTTTCAAGGTGTGGTTTGAGGAAATGCTAGAAGGTTATGGTAATTGTGGTGAACCTGACCACTCTTTTGACTCCTGTCCCCTTAGAATCATCAAACCTCACACTGTCCAAGTGAAGTTTCAGAAATTGTGTATGGATAATTCTTCTACATCCAAAAATTCTGAACCCCAATCTGCTTCTTCTTCTGAATGGCAGAGTGTTAGCCATAAAAAGGCTTCCAAAGCCTCATCGATCATCTGAGTCCATTGCTCCTCCCCCGAGCAGGAACAATGGTATTTATGTCACCTACTCATATGAACTTCTTCAGAGTCTAAACCTCATACTAAGACCATTCACCCTAACCCTCCTTCCATACATACACCGATTCCCACTCCCACCCCCACTAAAAATTTCCACAAGACTCCCTTGCCTGAAAACACTCTCCCTAATGCAACCTCTCTGCCTACCATTGTGCTTCCTAATAGCCTCACCCCTCCTTTATTGCTGCCCCACCCTAATGATAATTTCAAAAAGGAGTGCCTGACGGCACCTAGTCTCTTGGCCACTCCTATGCTGGTGACTGCCACCGCAAACCAAAGAGATGATGATGATGACCTTGATTCTCTGGAGGATGACGACCTCCTTGATGATGATTTTACCTCTGATGTTGAGGATCAAACTGACTCTGAAGAACTTATCCATGTGGTCGTGCTTGGTCTTGCAGTGAGCTTGGACTTTGTCTCCCTCAGATCCTTCACTACTAGTCACACTAACCAATCTGCTAGTGTCAAGATGGACAACACTAAAGCAACTAAGTAAGAGGAATTTGACTCTAGATCCAGCAAAAGGAAAGGCCAAGAGGGTGAGGATGATACTGCCTCCTCTTACCTGAAGGATATCAAAACATTCAAAGTGTAACTTATGTATGTACAAGATCATCCATTTAGCATGCCCTTTTGGTCCCTTTTTGGCTTTAAACCTAACTTGATGTACCCTTGGAACTCAACTCTGACTTTGTGGTATCATCCATGCATGCTCTCTTGTATGACTCTCATTCTCTGTTCTGGTATCCTTTGTATCTCCCTTATGTTCTCTATCTGTCTTGTAAGCCTAGATCCTGTGGTTGTATGGATCACTGTGATCTCCTTTTGATTATGAATATGAATCTGATTATGAACTATGTCTTTGAGCTGGCCCATGGTGATGAGTCCTGGTGATTGACCACCAAGGCGCCGATGCATCAATGCCACGACACTCAAGCATCGACCATGCTTCGATTCCAAGGAATTCATGTGCATGCCTATATCCAAGCCTCTAAGGCTTTTATCCCCTTTGTTATTTAGTTTCATAATTCTAGTCTTGCCTTAGTAAGTGTGAAGAGTCATTTGCATATGGACTTTAACTCACTAAGGCCCATTAGAGTTTGCTTTGTTGGATAAAATGCCATGTGTTATGCTCCGCACTAGGAAGGATCGTCTCTAACAAGGTGAAGGGCAGCCATGATCCTCTTCCAAGAAGATCTCGGCCAAGCACTCATAAAAGTTGTGTTTGATGTGTTTGAAAGAAAGGAAAAAGATATAACTCGCCTTGAAGAATCAAGGAAAGTTTGGGATATGCAACTCGATTCTCTTTGGATTAACGCACCTTGAAAAATCGAGAAGAAGGATAAGCAACTTGAACTTCTTAGGATATAACTCACCCAAGGAATTCAAGAAGAGGCTAATCAAGTGTAGATGTGACTCACTACCCTCAATCAACCTTGCCAAGGATGTGACTCACCAAGGCCATGAGATGCTCACCTAGATATGACTCACTAGATGACACAAATCATGAAGAACTCTCAAAGAGAGATGAGACAAGAATAAGCTCTCAAGCAATCATCATTCATTCAAGTCTAAAAACACAAATGAGGCAAAACAAGCCTTAAATAGGCTATAAAAGAAATTGGATGAAAATCAACTAATTCTAGCACTACCCTACCCACTACTCTAGGCCACTAACTAGCCCACTAACTTAAAATAAACAAATTAAAAGAAATAACATAAACACATAAAACACTTTCCAAAAATATCCTCCACGCTTTCAAGCAGCATATATTCCGCCTCCGAACTCCAATGGGCCTGAATTTTGGACAGGTTAAAGATAAGCCGAAGCACTAAATCATCTTTACAAATCAGCCCAATCCACTGAGTGGTTTGTATGTTCTGGCTTGTTTACTCCTGGGTAAAAATCGCCAATATCTCCTGGCTCATAATTCGGTTGGACCCGAAATTTGGACATTTTGCAGTTAAAACCAGGGTCCCAAACATATCCGAAAATCAGACCAATTGGCCGACCAATTGAGAACGCCACCTTTCCTTAGTTCGGATCATCAGTATTGTCGGCGTTGCTAGAGGAAGCCGCGGCATGCATATGGTTTGCTTCTTGATGTGAGCCAGGCACACATCACCATGACTATTTAAGCCACTCTTGGCTTCCTTATTCAAGGAGTTGAAGAATATAGAAGTGGATATTTCCCTTAGGTTGAGTATATCTCCCTAAGGCCTTCCACTTACTTTTATCAACTCAAACAATCAAATCTCTCCTTCTCTTCCTCTTAATCTCATTTCCTCTCAAGCAAACTCACTCAAACCATTAGATTCAAGCTCAACTAGCCAAGGAACCTCTAAGGGAGGTTCCCTTGGCCTTGTAGCCGAGCGCCGCCGGCTAGCCCTAGCAAGTGGCCGGCCTCCCGCCTTGTCCGCCGCCGGTCGTGCCCTCCCTCGGCAACCCCTCGGCTCTCCCCTCTTCCTCTCGGCCGTGAGTCTCCCCCAAGCTCCATTGGAGGACTAGCAAGCTCAAGAAGGAAGGAGAAGTCTAGCTTGGCCACGATCTAGCTCACTTGGGAAGAAGAACCTTGGCTAGGAGGTTTGATTCTTATCAATTGGTATCAAGAGCCAAGGACCAAGCTAAGTTCCCTTCTCCTCTCTGAAATTCGTATTTATGCTTATTTCCTTAGCTTGCATGAGTTCTCTTTTGGTTTCCATGGTGACCATGTGTTTAGGCCCATGTCCTCTCTTGCTAGCATGGAATTTTTCTTGTTCCTTGATGTTGTTGAGTTCGGTTGTCATGTTTAGTTTTTGGCTTGTTAGTGTGTTTTTTTTTGTTATTTGCATTATGATTGTGTGTTTATTTTAGTGCCTTGTTCATCCCTCCCAAACCCACCCTCAAAAACCACAAAAAAATTGCTTTCCGCCGCCCACCACCACTGCAGGCGACCGGACCACCGCTTCTGCCACCCACCACCACCCTATAGCCACCACACCCATCCCCCATTGTTGGCCACGTGCCCATTCCCCCTTGCTTGCTCCCTTTTGAATTCCTTAAGTGTTGCATGTGACTAGTTATTTTTGGCTAAACTTAAAGCTACTTTCTTACTTTGCACTTTTGGTTGCCTTAGGCTATTTGGGTAAATGCCAAATTTGACTCTTGGCTGATTTGTTTGGGGTAGAGAAGCTAGGAAGCTAGCCATTGTGAGGTTCAAAAAAAGGGTTGAATTTAAGTGGCAAGTCAACCATTCTCTTTCCCCCTTCTCAAGCTTTGTCCCACCACCAAAAGGGGACATTGCCACTCTCCAAAAATCCCCTTGTTTCCACCTATTTGTAGTCCCAAAAAATGTGGCCCCACCCTTCCAATTTCGGCCTCACTCATCCAAGCAATTGAAAAAGCCTAAGGAAATTCAAGAGGCCAAGAAAAAGGCAAAGGCTCAATACAAAAAAAAACAGAACTTTGTATTTTCGGTTGGGCCACAACAAATCACTCATCAATCTTGTAGGCTATCTCCCTTCACTTGGCAATTTGTGCTACTAAGTCTACCTCTCCATTTTCTTCTAGTTGCTTGCCCTTCCATTTTCTCCCCTTTCATTGCCCATATGGCAGCCCACTACCTCTCTCTCCCTCTCACATCATTCTAAGTCTTCAAGTTGGACTCTACTCCTTAGCCTAAGTCTTTCACTTTTGGAAAGTTTGCAAAGTACTCAAGTTTTAGTCAAGCTTAGCAAGTCATATGCTTCACTGAGGCCTAGCTTGTTCCTTACTTGAACCTTCCTTATTGCTTTAGGTTGATTGTCTTAGGCTCATGTGTCTTAGGCTTGTGTGCTTACTTGTTGCGTGCATTAGGTGAATTGCCCTTTGCTTGAGCCTTTATGCATTGCTTGTATTTGCTTGGCCTAGGCCTAGCTTGTCCTTTTACTTGAGCCTTCATTGTTTGCATTAGCTTGATTGTCTTAGGCCTAAGGTATTCCTCTCTTTTATCATGATTGCTTTGCTTGCTTGGGACTCTTTACTTGGTTTGCCTCTTGCTTGTGCTAGGTGAGTCCCCATGGCTGAGCCATATTGGCCTTATCCGGCTCGTCCGCTGCTGGGCCGGCACCCGCGAAGCCATGCCCATGACCCCATGCCCTTGTATGGAGGCTCTTATTCACGCGCCGCCCCTAGGCCAGCAGCCAGCTATGAGGTCCGCCACCATTATGCTCATAGTTTCACCGAGTTCAACATGGAGTCCTTTGGAGACTATGACGAGGAAGGCGCCTACGGAGGCTATGAAGAGACCTTTGTAGAGGAGGCTTAGGCGGATGTGTACCCCGTAAGTTATGACCACGCCCAGGTCCAGCCTCGACGCTCGCTTGACGTCTGTGACCCGGATTGGCTATCGCCTCCTTGCGCTCACATCCAAGCCAGCCGAGGATATGATCACACCCAAGGCCAGCCACGGCGCCCGCTCGACGTCCGTGACCCGGATTGGCTACCGCCTCCTCACGCCCACATCCAAGCCAGCCGAGGATATGATCGCGCCCAAGGCCAGCCACGGCGCCCGCTCGACCGCCATGACCCGAATTGGCTGCCGCCTCCCCATGCCTACCGCCGCGCCAATGGCCATGCTCCCCCACTAAGGCTGGCGCCTCTTGGCCAACTCCAAGGCCGGCGTGATGAGGTCACCGCCGAAGCCTTGCGCACCGCCCTCCGCCAAGATAGGGAGCGTATCAAGGCCATCGACGCCCGGCTCAACGAGGCCCTCGCCGAGGTCGAACGATGCCGAGCGGAGCATGTCATGGCCGCCAAGGAGACAACAGCGGCGAAGGCCAACGTTCACCGAATGACCGCCGTGGGGTCCACCTTGGCCATCATCCCCATCACTCCCCCGCCGCCTACTCCGGCCTTGGTGCCACTCCCCATAGTGCCGCTCCTTCACGGCGCCTCCTTACGCGCCCCGGTTGACCGCCACCTTGAGGCCTCGGTACGTGAGAAGCCCAACGAGCTTCTTGACGCTCGGCCGCCACCGAGCCGACGTCCGCCGGACCACACCGAGGATGTGCTTCGTGACCGGCAGTCCGCCAACACAACCGAGGAGACACGCGCCGCCAAGTCCCACCTCGCGGCCTTTGGTTTATCACCGCCCTGGCCGGCGTAATTGTTACCCTCGACGCGTCCCACCCAAGTTGAGGTCCCCTTCTCTCTTTCCTCTTGTATGTCCTTAGGTGGCATATTGCATGAGTTTCTTGTTACATCCTTGGATAGAGCACTTTGCATGTTGACTAGCTATTTTGCATCTAAGACTGTGTTCTCTTGTTTGCATTATAGTTCCATGTCTTAATTTATGTCCAAGAGGTCTCACTTCATGCATGTCATTCTCTCCATGTTTAAGTATGATCATTATCTCACTTGTTGTATCATGGGGCATCTACTTAGGCTTGCGAAGGGTAGTGGCATTACTTGTGCATGCATTCTTGCCATTCATATAGACTTTGGACCTTGTGTTCTCACATCCCTTATTTTCTTGGTGGCACAGAGGTGCCTTATTATTCTGATTTTATTGAAGCATCATATGTTTTGTTGTTGCGTGTTCATTGCTTTAGAGTTATCCTTAGAATCCTTCACTATCCCGTGGTATCTAAGCATTTTTTGGAGGATAATGAATACTCTCTCTTAGCCCACACTATAGATATGCTTAGAGCCCTTCATAGGCCCCCATTGGATGAGACTTTTCGTGTTAATCATGGCCCCTTGAGGATTATGCCTAGAGCCACTCATAGGCACCCCTTGGATGAGATTTTTCATGATAACCATTGGCCTTTAAGGATTACCTAATACCAAACCACTTTGAGGACTCCACCTTTGTTGACTTGGCCCTACCACCCTATTCCCTTCGAACCCCAATTGTACGTAGTTGCCTTGTCAACAGCCTCTAGGGCCCTTCTCAAAGCTTATAGCATGCACTCACTCATTTCCCCCACATTTTAGGAGATCTTTTATTTGGCCCTCATGACCGGTAGGCAACCTTTTAAGAAGGGGAGGGATTCCACTTTCCTTATCGCTTGCCACATGCCACTCGTCCCGGTTGAGTCTCTCATCCTAGCTTTCTCTTTGTGGCCACTTAATGGAATCCCTCACACCCTCGGCTCCACTAGTGTTGCTCATTTGATGCCTCATTCCTCCCTTGGACACATGCCTAGGAGCGGCCATAGCCCCACCTGGAGCCGTCAGATGATCTCACGTTTTCTTTTAGAGTTGCTTTGTTGTAGGTACATTCCTCCGGCTACCATGCTCGCCCATGAGGCCTTCCCTCTTGTTGTGCCTAAGGAGCCGCCCGACAGATCTCGTATGCTCGTGCTTCTTTGTGTTAGTGACGGTCTCCCTCACTCGACCTTCACCTTTAAGAAGGGGAGACGCGCCACCACACTTCCTCCACATCCCGGACTTCCAAGCATCGATCATGCATCAATGCCATGACACTCAAGCATCGACCATACTTCGATTCCAAGGCATTCATGCACACCTCTATATCCAAGCCTCTAAGGCTTTTATCCCCTTTGTTATTTAGTTTCATAATTCTAGTCTTGCCTTAGTGAGTGTGAAGAGTCATTTACATATGAGCTTTAACTCACTAAGGCCCATTAGAGTTTCCTTTATTGGCTGAAATGCCATGACTATTTAAGCCACTCTTGGCTTCCTTGTTCAGGGAGTTGAAGAATATAGAAGTGGATATTTCCCTTAGGTTGAGTATATCTTCCTAAGGCCTTCCACTTACTTCTATCAACTCAAGCAATCAAATCTCTCCTTCTCTATCTCATTTCCTCTCAAGCAAACTCACTCAAATCATTAGATTCAAGCTCAACTAGCCAAGGAACCTCTAAGGGAGGTTCCCTTGGCCTTGGAGCCGAGAGCCGCCGGCTAGCCCTAGCAAGGGGCCGACCTCCCACCTTGTCCGCCGCCGGTCGTGCCCTCCCTCGGCAACCCCTCGGCTCTCCCCTCTTCCTCTCGGCCGTGAGTCTCCCCCAAGCTCCATTGGAGGACTAGCAAGCTCAAGAAGGAAGGAGAAGTCTAGCTTGGCCACGATCTAGCTCACTTGGGAAGAAGAACTTTGGCTAGGAGGTTTGATTCTCATCACATGGTAACTACCTTCCCATTATTTGCATATGTTGGACTATGAACTGCTTTTGGGCTCAACCCTTGGCCTGATTATTCAGGATTTACAACAATTACTCTAATTCTGAATTAAACAATGGCTTAAATTTTTTCTACTTTAACTACCTAAATTGCCCCTTGATTTTGGATTATGACTCTGCTTATATCTGGATTCTTTATGCTTATCTTTACCCTCTTTTCTTATCTCCTCACTATTATGATTGGTGGGCTGATTACTGGTTGTACAAGTTGATCACCATGTACCTTGAATGTGATAATGATAATGCTTTGATCTGCTACTCTTTATTTTGATATTTGCTCATTCTTTTTCTTTTTTTGCCTTTCCTTTTTGTGTTGTGTTTATTATCTTATTTCTCTGTTCTTGGTTTCTTTTTTTGTTGTTTTTGTCTCCCTTTTCCTGTCTTCGACTTGTTTTTTTTCTTATCTGTTTTGTTTCTTTCCACTTACTGAACCTTGGTTTTGCTGACTTGTTTGTCTTGCAGCATTACAAGGATACTATTGATGTGAAACAAGGGGTTGAATGCCCTTGTCTCACGTGCTAGAGCTTCGGATCGTGGCGCAAGGAAGGCTCGGTCTTCTCCTAGTGGCTCCGGTTGGCTAGATGGCTCCTTGGGGAGGACTTGAAGGTGGAAGCAAAGAGAGTGCCTTGGGAAGCTGTGGGGAGCCGAGAGCTAGTTGAGAAGGATGAGATGGCCGGCCGAGATGGAGCTTGGCTGGTCAGGCAAGACGAGTGATAGGCGTTGTCGTGACACCTAAACAAAATAATCCTAACAAACCTAAACAAGTAGTTTGGGCAAGTAAGAGTCGAATCCCACAGAGAATCAGATTATCAATTCAAGTAATTGCAAGTCACCAACTAGGAACTAGGGGTTTGTATGATTTTCGTAACCAAATAACAAGTAGACAAGTAAATAGATTCGCAGGCAAAGGTTGTGAATATGATTGGGAAAAGCGTCACACCTGACAAAGATCCACACAACAAGAGATATGGTTGATCACTGAATTTTATTAATCTCAAGTTCTTATCTTTCCTTTAGTTGTTCTTATCCCGATCTTACGTAACTATTAGTTCTACCAGCCCTAACAGTACTTATTACTAAATCAAACCTAAAAACCTTCAAGACTCAATAAAGTAATAGCATTCAACCAAGGATTCAACAAGATACATGCAATAGAAATAACCCGTTACTATAACATGCAATTAACTCTCTCTCACGATGAACACTCGTAACCCGCTTATGTAAATCGTGTTTGCTACTAGATATGCAACCCGAACCCGGAATTAACAAGTCCTAGCAATATGGAAAATATCAATAAACCTAGGTGATCAGTCTAGACTAATCAATAAGATTCAATAAACATTCAAGCGCAAGAGAATTAATACAACTAGATAGGAAATCGAACAAGAGTAGAAAACTCACAACCAATCAATTGAAGGCTTCAAAGTGTCAAGTGCAACAATGGAGGTTTAGTTCTCCATAAGGTTTGTGAGAGAAAAACTAAGAACGGTGGAAACTAGGGTTAACTAAACAAAGTCTTCAAAAGACTCTTAAATACTAGGGCAATTAATTCAGAAATAAAGAAAATAAAATAACAAACTTGGAAACAAAGTCTCGGAAATAAAATAAAACGGGAAATAAAAACTCGGAAAATCTTCAGCGCGTGTGCCACCGCGGGGTGAGGTGGTCTTCCAATGTCCAACTCCTCTTCCCTGACCTTCTCGCCGCGGGTGAGGCAAGGCTCCAGAACTCCTATGTCTTCTCTCGCAGCTTCTCCTTGCATCCTTCGCACCGCTCCTCAACTCTTCTCTTCCATGTGCTTTAGAACTCTGTAAATCCTATGCTTTCTCCACTTCTTGGCTTCTCAACCGGATCACAGAGTTAACACCAGAACACACCTAAAACTCATCTAAATCATGCTAATAACCACTAGATGCGCTATACAATATATCACCTATCAACGAGGGGCCAAGGGAATCTCTCCTAGAGGTTCCTTGGCTGAGTTGCTTCGGATGGAATTCAATGAACTGAATTGCTTGAGTGAAATGTGAGAGGTTGAGAGGAAGAAGGAGAGATTTGAATGCTTGGAGTTGATAGAAATAAGTGGGAGCCTTGGGGAGGTATTCCTCTAACCAAGGGATAAATCCACTTCTATAATCTTCAACCAAATGAGCAAGGCAACCACAAGTTGGCTTAAATAGTGTATGGTTTTAAGTGGACTAGGAGCCCATGTGCAAATGGGTTCACACGCCAAAAATGGAAAGACACTTACATAATTAATTGACTAAAAGGGAAAGGGGATAAAATCCTTAAAAGGCTTGGATAGGAGCGCGCGATTGAATGCCTTGAAATTGAAGCATCGGTGCCTTGGTGTGGCATGGTCGACGCTTGAGTGTCGTGACATTGAGGCGTTGGCGCCTTGGTGGTCAAGGCATTGGCTCCTCCATGGTGAGGCACAAGAGTAGGAGCGGGCCATGGGCTAAAGGCTCATCGGCGCCTTGGCTAGTGAGGGCACGGTGGACTAGGGAGGTGATGGCTTGGGCCATGGCTCGGGTCCGGGCCCTAGTCATCAGGCCTTGAGGCTCCTTGTTGATGGGTGGTTGGCACTCATCACTCTCCCCTTCTTGAGGGAGAATTGTCCTCAATTCGTCATCGGGAACCGGGGGCAAATAAGGTCCGAAGTCCGCCACAAGAAAGCTCGAAGGGGCACCAATCACCATGGCGTTCTTGCACCGGAGAAGCACCACATAGGCCATGAGCATGGCAGCAGAAGAAATGTACCTACAACAATGCAACTCCACAAGAAAACGTGAGTCCATCCAATGACTCGGGGTTGGCCTACGGCTGAACCTAGGCAAGGATTCAAAACAAGGGTGAGGCACCAAATAGTAAACCCGAGCGGGGCCGAGGGCATGCGGGATTCCATTAGGGGGCACTCATGGAAAGCCAAGAAAATAGGCATGCCCGATGCATTGAATGTCATTGTACAAGCTAGGGCATTGGTCATGAGGGGGGGATGGAATGCTACAACTATAGTGGAGTCCCTCCCCTTCTTAAAGTTGAGCCTCCCCCGTACAAGAGACATGGAAACAACCCTCCCAAGAGTGGTGGGTATGGGAAAGGGCACATGAAGATCGGGGTGGGTAGACCTAGAAACCACCAAAAGGAACACCTCATAAACTTTGAACCCCAATGGAATATGGTGGAACATCCTTGGTCACCAAGGGGGATCTAGTGTGTTAGCGTGGAGGAAGTAGCCATCATCATCAAAATAACTCTCACTCGGAGGTTGTACTAACATAGGCCACAATGAGGGGGTTCTAGCCGTGACATGGTGTGTGGACATTACCAAGGGGCCACGGTCTACCTGAGTATCCTTAAGTAATGGCCGCTTAAGAAAGGAGGAAGGGCTTTGTATCCTACCGGTATGGGTGCAAAAGCTCTCAGCCACAACAAAACTATCAAGCTCAATGTTAGTCCTCAAGAGGGGGCCTTGGAGGACCGGGATCGAATGTTTGTGCTATCCTAGGCAAAGGGGTCACAACACATGAAGAGATGTCGACGGTAGGCACAAGTAATATAAGACACCGTGTGGGCATCAACAAAACATATAAATCGATAAGAAAAATAGAATAGTAAGACACCGTGCCATGCTTATGTCTTTAAATCCCGCGTATCTTCTTACACCAGCGTCGACAACGGGTACCCTTGTATCATCATGACCGGTGCGCCTGCCCCATGGCTCGACAACTCCACGCCTCTTAGCCCTTCTTGTAGGCCCATGAGCAGCTGTCTAGCCCGGCTCCTTGTAATGACTCCCGGCGCCCTTGTTAGCGTCTCCTCTCCTTGACCTTGGCCTTGAGCCCGACAACGGGCACATGTCATGGGCGGTGCCGGAGGCTGCAGTGGCGGGTCCAACTCAGATCCTTGATGAAGCACAAACGTGCTTACATCATCCTCCCTCTCTTGAAGAGGATTCGACACCGAATCTTCTCGAAAATCGTCGTCCTCGTCATCTACAAGAAATGGAGAGAGATCAGAAACATTAAACACATTATGGACTCCATACTCACTCGAAAGATCAATCTTGTAGGCATTGTCGTTGATCTTTTGCAGCACTTGAAATGGTCCATCTCCCCTTGGTTTCAACTTGGAGTCCCTCAAGTTTGGAAACCGGTCCTTGTGAAAATGGACCCAGACTAGATCTCCGGGTTCTAAGAGCAATTTCCTTCGTCCCTTGTTGGCCTGCTTACAATACTGGGCAGTCCTAACCTCTAATCGCGCCTTGGTGGTCTTTTGCGTCCCTATCAGACACTATAGTCTCCGGCACCCCATGTAGGTGAACAATCTCTTCAAAGAAGAGGTCAGCCACATGAGACTCATCATCAGTCTTATGACAAGGAATGAGCCATTTTGAAAAACCAGTCTACCACCACAAAAATGGAGTCCCTCCCTCTCTTAGACCGAGGTAACCCTAGGACAAAATCCATAGAAATATCCTCCCAAGGGTTACTAGGTATAGGCAGAGGAGTATATAGCCCATGAGGGTTGAGCTTGGACTTAGACTTAAGACACACTATGTAGGATGCACAAAACTTAGTCAATTCCCTATGCGTGGCCAATAGAAATGTTCCCGGAGTGTACTTAGGGTTTTATCAACCCCAAAGTGACCCATGAGTCCCCCGCCGTGGGCTTCTTGTATGAAGCGTTTACGTAGGGAACCCTTACATATGCACAACTTCGACCCCTAGATAATATAACCGTCATGAATATAAAAGTTATCTACCCCTCCCCTAACCTGACATGCAAGGAAATTTTCCTTAAAATCATCATCTGAAGCATACAACTCTCGCATGAATGAAAACCCTAGCATCCTAGCACCAAGAGAAGTAAGTAGGGTATACCTGCGTGACAAGGCATCGGCCACAATATTGTCCTTCCCTTTCTTGTGCTTGATCACGTATGGGAAGCTCTCAATAAACTCTACCCACTTGGCATGACGCTTGTTCAACTTGCTCTGCCCCTTAAGATACTTTAGGGCCTCGTGATCAGAATGGATGACAAACTCTTTAGGTAGGAGATAGTGCTGCCACGTGTGAAGGACCCGAACAAGGGCAAACAGCTCCTTATCATAAGTGGGGTAGTTGAGCTTGGCCCCACTAAGCTTCTCACTGAAGTAGGCAATCGGCTTGCCTTCCTGCATAAGGACCCTTCCTAACCCGATCCCAAACACATCACACTCTATCTCAAAGGTCTTGTTGAAGTCCGAGAGGGCCAAGAGCGGTGCGTGGGTCAGCTTGTCCTTCAAGGCCTGAAAGGCGCCTTCTTGTTCTTCACCCCAATGAAAGGTGACCTACTTCTTGGTCAGTTCGGTGAGAGGCAAGGCAACGGTGCTGAAATTCTTCACAAGCCGATGATAGAAGCCGGCAAAGCCAAGGAAACTCCGCACCTGGGTCATTGTTGTAGGCGTCGACCCTCTTGAATGGCCTTGACCTTCTCCTCGTCCACCTTAAGACCTGATTTGCACACTATATAGCCAAGAAACACAACATGATCCGAACAAAAATGGCATTTCTTAAAGTTAGCATAAAGTCGCTCCTTTCGAAGGACCTCTAAAACCTGCCTAAGATGTTCAACATGAGAACTCAAGGATTGGCTATAAACCAGTATGGCATCAAAGTAGACAACAACAAACTTCCCTAGAAAAGCACGCAGGACATGATTCATCAACCGCATAAAAGTACTAGGGGCATTAGTGAGACCAAAGGGCATTACCATCCATTCGTAAAGGTCGTACTTGGTCTTGAAGGTTTTCGTCCATTCGTTCCTTTCCTTCATGCGAATCTGGTGATACCCGCTCTTGAGGTCTATCTTTGAAAACACTTGAGCTCCGTGGAGCTCGTCCAATATATCGTCCAAGCGAGGAATTGGGTGCTGGTATTTAATGGTGATGTTGTTGATGGCTCGGCTGTCCACGCACATACGCCAACTCCCATCCTTTTTGGGCACCAAAATTACGGGCACCGCACAAGGACTGAGGCTTTCTCGCACATAGCCCTTCTCAATGAGCTCCTGGACTTGTCGCTGCAGCTCTTTAGCTTCGTCCGGGTTGGTCCTGTATGTAGCCCGGTTAGGAAGAGTGGCCCCCAGAATGAAATCAATCTGGTGCTCTATCCCCCGGAGAGGCGGCAGTCCCGTCGGCACTTCTTCTTGAAAAAGGTCCTCATACCCCTGCAGAAGAGAAGCAATAAGAGAAGGTAGATCTTGCACTTCACTAGTAGAAAGTAGTGCACTCGTGGGAACTAAAAGGAAACAAGGAGTACTCCCATGGATTGTCGTCTCCACTTCCTTGGCAGTCGTAAGGAGAAGATGGTTGCTCGCCCTCGCAACCTGCCCTATGGCCATTTTCTTCTTGGTCTTGCCATTCTGGTCCGCCTCCTTGGCTCGCCGCCGTTGTTCATCGGCCGCATGATCAGCCATGATTTCGTGAGGTGTCATAGGCAAGAGAGTGTAGCGCTTACCTTCCAAGAAGAAGGAATACCCATTGGTGACTCCATTGTGTATCACCCCCCGGTCATACTGCCAAGGTCGTCCAAGCAACAAGTGACAAGCCGAAATGGGCAGCACATCGCACAACACTTCGTCCTTGTAGCCGCCAATCGAGAAGCTCACCTTTGCCTACTCGGTTAATTTTAAAGGTGCGGTAGAGTTGAGCCAATTTAGGGTGTATGGCTGATGATGTGGAGTAGTAGCAAGCCCAAAATGCTCAACCACAGTCCGGTCGATGATATTGCAGCACGAACCGCCTTCGATGATGACACTACACACCTTGCCTTGGATGGAACACCGAGAGTGAAAGATGGTCTCTCGCTATGATGGAGGGGTCGCCTGCTCGTTGGACACCAACGCCCTCTTGACGACACACGTCCGCAGCGCAACCATTTCGTCGGTGATCCTGCGTGTAAGAGCAAAAGCCAGCAGAGACAACAACAAGGAAAAATGACTCTAACTTGATTTCACAATACGCAATAGATTCAAGGAAGAAGATTAAGGAAAAGCACGGAATAACAAGGATGACACAAAAAGGAATACGAGATAAGAGTTGCTAAACAGATCAAGCAAGATCCCAAACTTTTTGTTACCGATGGGGAATCCACCGGCCCGATTTGTCTCGTGTAGGGCATTCACAAGTGTACCTTACCGGGCGGGGTCTTCTCAAGCCCTTTGGGTCGGGACCACTTGACGTACGCCCTTGGACTTCTCAAGGCTTTGCCCGGGTCCGCCTCGCCCTTCTGCGCCCTTTTTTTTAAGCTTGGTAAGGGGCAAAACAAGATACACAAGATCTGCCTTAACTAACCAAATCAAGCAAATCTTTCAGCCCACCAAAAATAACAACAAGATAATAGAATCTTACCTAATCTATCTAATAGAATCTTATCAAAAAAGATTTGACAATATAAAATCAAGAACAACTTGGGGAGCAAGGAAGGGAAAAACGGCTAAGGTAAGGGTTAAGGTATTTCAGAGCCCCCACCACTAGCCTTGGACGGCCGCTCCCCCGGACACACGCACGCCGCGCCGCATCCTCGCTCGTACCATACCTGCTTCGCTCGCTCACACAGTCTTGGGGGCAAATCTACAACTTCTATGGGTCGCTCTCGCTCGGTTTGGTTCGCACTCGCCCAACCCCGGGTTTGCCTTGAACCTACACGTCGTATTAATAGTAAAATCAATCAAGAAGAGCGTTTTTACCTAGCCGAGGCTTTGATACCAAATGATGGCTTCCGCCCTTGAAGGATCGCGTCGGGATAGGTAGATTGACTAGTCTTGCTCGCAACACCAAGGAAGGCGCAACTGTGATGGACACGCCATAAATGGAGGAGAGTTGGAGGCACCAAGGGATTGTTGAAGAGATCTAGATGGCGTGATACGGACAAGAACCGGATAAGCGAACAACAACTAGGAATCCTCCCGGCTGTCTTGCACGACTTGTAGAACTCAAGGAATCCTCCTAGAGTTCGAACAAGACTTGATATGACTCTCGCAGGAATCCACTTGCAAAAGAGATATCGTTTTGAGTAAGAATGATGTGGGAATCCTCCTAAAACACACACACTCGAGATTGAAACAAACTAGAATCCTCACAATTTGATTCAATCCAAATCCAATCCAGGAATAGCGTTCTATGCTAGTAAACAACTTGTGTTTTCAAAATAATCTAAGCTGCCCAAGAAACCCTAAAACCAACATATAAATAGTCTAGAAATGTCACTTCCAAAATGGGAAATTCACTTAAAATTTAGGCCCAATGGGCCGTGGCCTTCCTCTTGATTTCTCCATGCACAGCCGCACTTATGTCTTCAAATCCCGCGTCTCTTCTTGTGCCGGCGTCGACGATGGGTACCCTTGTATCATCATGACCGGCGTGCCTGCCCCGTGGCTCGGCAACTCCACGCCTCTTAGCCCTTCTTATAGGCCCATGAGCAGCTGTCTAGCCCGACTCCTTGTAATGACTCCCGGCGCCCTTGTTGGCGTCTCCTCTCCTTGACCTTGGCCTTGATCCCGGCGACGGGCACACATCATGGGCGGTGCCGGAGGCTGTAGTGGCGGGTCCAAGTCAGATCCTTGATGAAGAACATGCGTGCTTACATCACACCCTTATTCCCCCATGAAAAATGGACAATGTAAGAACAAAAGGTCCAAATTCTATATGAAGTGAAAGGACGCATGCAAAAATAATGTCACTACCCTTCTTATGCCTAAGTAGATGCCTCATGTTACAACAATTTAGACAATGATCATACTTAGACATGGAGAGGATGACATGCATTAAGGGAAACCTCTTGGATATGAATTAAGACATGGAACTATAATGCAAACAAGAGAACATAGTCCTAGATGCAAAACAGCTCATCATCATGAAAAGTGCTCTATCCAAGGGTGTAACATTAAACTCATGCAATGAGTCACTTAATGACATAAAAGAGGAAAAAGAGAAGGGTTCTTCCCTGAAATTAGGAGCCTTTAGGACGCCTTCCTCTTCTTGGCCAAGGGCTGATTTCTCGGGAGGCTCATTGTAACACCCCGTAATTTTTAAGGGTATTTTGAATTATTTTTAAATTTTTCTTATGCCCGTTTTGCTAGACGGATTTAATTCAGTGAGTCTCGAACCTTCTCAAAAGGGGTCTGAGCTTTGTAAAATTTTCCGAGCATTATATAATACAGTTGAGGTGTTTTCGGGGTTAATGTATCGTTAATGTATGAATATATTTAACCCGGAGTTAAGAAATTTAATCCAAACCAAGTTCGGATAAGAATTAACGAAGTCGGCCTGTAAACCGCGACTCATCGCGATTGACCGCGATCAACCGCGATTGACCGTGATCAACCGCGATTCACCGCGACCGGCCGCGATCGCGGTAATGCCAAGAGCTGGGCAGAGTCGTCTTCCTCGCGTGGCGGTTACTGTAGCTCTGTTTTGGCTCAGTTTTGGGCAGGCCAAGTGGGCAGCCAATTTGCCCTTCGCCTTTGTCCCCTTGTCCCCTCAAATGAGGCTCGGATTGGAGCTATAAAAGGAGGTGAAACCCGAAGTTGAAGCTCTCTTCTTCTTCTTCTTCTTCTTCTTCTTCTTCTTCTTCTTCTTCTTCTTCTTCTTCTTCTTCTTCTTCTTCTTCTTCTTCTTCTTCTTCTTCTTCTTCTTCTTCTTCTTCTTCTTCTTCTTCTTCTTCTTCTTCTTCTTCTTCTTCTTCTTCTTCTTCTTCTTCTTCTTCTCCTCTGTTTTCCCCTGTTTCGCCATTGTTGAGCAGTTGTGAGCTCGATTCGAGAGGCTCTTGAGTGTTAGAAGGAGCTCTTGAGTGTTGTGAGAAGCTTTGAGGTATTGGGAGATCGAACCATAGACAAATCGAAGGCAAACAAATCGGTTTGGGTAAGAAATTCTCCATTGTTGTCTCGCGAGCTAGCTACTGTCATAGCATGAAAACCGCGACCTGCCGCGATCGCGGTATGTGTGTCCGAGTTGTGTGTTTTGTGGTTTGGCTTTGGGCTTGGCTCATTTCCTTTGATTTCTTTTCGTATTCTTTTAGATTCATATATAAGTGTATTGAATCTAACTTAGGGTCTTGTTATGGGCCATTTCTTAGGGATTTAATATCCAAGATTTGCTCCAGTTTTAGATCCCGGAACTAGACGTTGCTCAGCTTGATTCGAAGTTGTCGGATCTAAGGCAAGTGGCGGTTCGCTCTTGTTCATCATTCCATACTTTCATTAATTATCAATTGTTTGTTGTTAATTAATTTGGGATGATTCATCTGTTTTCGTTGGGAACAATTTTGATAAATTATTTGATAAAAGAAGTGCTGTTATAATAGGTTGTATATTGCTAGATACAGCGCTATTATGTTCATAATGGTTTTGTTGTGGATTTTAAAGGTGAACTTCATATAAAAAGATTATAATAGGTTGCATATACTGTTAGTGGCAACGCTATTTTGATATATATATATATATATAGATTGTTAGATCTATGATGTTGGCCTTGATGGCTTTGTTTTGATGTGATATATGACTGTATTGAACTGTTTAGTTAGCACGAGTATTCGTAGGAACGTTTACTGGGGCCGAGGAGGTCCAGTCGTTTCTTGATAATTAAATGGAGAAAAGGGCATTGAGACCCTAATACCATTGGTGAGTCATGACTAGCCTCTATACTCGGGTATAGAGGTGGTGCACTTAGCTAGTGTCACATATATCTTGGGGAGCAAATCTCGGGAGATGCTCCCAAGAGATCTCTCGTCTCGGGACGAGCTGATCATAATAAAAGCTTATAACGTGATGTGTGTGTATGTTGACATTTAATAAGATACGTGCCATGAGTATGCACATAATTAAAATGCCTTGACCATAATAATAAAGTGCCGTATGAGTAAGCACTTATTTTAAAATGTTTGGCGAGTAGTGCAGCTAGGCGCTAGTGCAGCTAGGAAAAGCTCGTCTTAGTTGTAGATCGCTCGTATGCGATACTTGTGTGATGTGTTTGTGTGTTGGTTATGTTCCCCAACATTTGTCATATTGTTTCCTTTAAGGCTCATTTCATTTGGAGTCTTCTTTTGGGATTGACTGTTGTGAGACTCGGTCTCCAGAGTCTTCTCTTGATCATGCTGCTTCATTTATTCTAGTAGGTGTATGATGGTTGACTAGCGTACTCGGTTATTATTCGAGGGACAATGAGTCTAACCTAATACGACTGCTTCGAACCACTCTGCTTTGTACCCTTGCTAGTCTATTCATGTAGACTAACCAACCGTTATATTCCTTGCATGGTTGGCTGGTGTCATCCGTTCGATTCGGCACATCAGGTGTGTTGCAGCTCTAAGAAGGCTAGAACGACTATGAAGATGAACGGTGTTTTGACAAGTTGTTTTGTCGTTGTATTTTAAAGATTTCCGTTATGCTATTTTGTCGTTTTGTTTAGAAGTATTTCGCTGTTGTATTTCTGATTAATTGGGTCGTTTTAGGAATCGTGTAATTCCGCGACCATGTGGTTTAATAAAAGTTATGATTTTAGTATTGTAACTGTGTTTTAAGTCAGTTATGACGTCGGAAAAGCCTGGGGTGATTTCGGGGTTTACGTCCGGAGTCATCGACAGTAACGCTTTCAAATGGGGTTAAATTTGGGGGTGTTACAGAAATGTTATCAGAGCTAAACAGTTTTCGTAGGCTCTGTTACAGAGTTGGAATCAGAGCCGAAAGTTTTTAAAACGGGTTTGGGATTTCATGGACCATTTACTCGTTTTGTTTGAAAATATTTTCAAACGGCTCTTGTGAACTCACGGGCGGCACTAGTACCGGCACCGACACCGTTGGGTGGCTGGGTGTGTGATGTGGCTAGGGTAGCTTGGCTTGGTGATGTTACAGATCCGGTTTGAAATATTTTCACTCGTTTGAAATATTTTCACTCGTTTGAAATATTTTCACTCGTTTGAAATATTTGCGAAGGCTCTAAATTTTCAAAATGAAAAAGTTACACCGTTCATAGTCGTGCCTCTTCTCTTGAGTCTGTTAAGGTGGACCTCTAGTTAGACTTGAGTTCCCGGTTTCCTTGTTATGCTTTGAGGTTATAAGACTTATGGTATCACTCTTTTTGAGGAAATAGGAGTTGTATCGTATGTGATTCGTTTCGAGGAACGTAGGAATAAGATGTGGTGATTATGTTTGGAGAAAGTTAAGGAATCTTAAAGGATTTAAGTTAGAGATTGTTTAAAGGAAGGTGTTAAATTATTCATGTAAGGATTTTAAGATAGAGACGGCATAAGGATAATCTTACTTTAAAATAAATGATGGAATGGTATGAAGTACCATTAAGGAAATTGAGGATGTAATATTTCGAGGTTACTAAGAGTTAATAATTGGATTATAAGGAATTAAGATGTGAACTTTGGGATTTTGTATATAAGAAATTGTGAAGGAGGAACGTAGGTTCTCCTATTAAAGGTGCATTAATAGCGTTATGATGATTTTGGGAAACTCTTACTCTAAGATAGTCATGATCTTGAGGAGTTAGTAAGAATTACTACATGGTATGTAGTAGGGAGATAAGGTTTGTAAGTTAATGATGTTATGATTAAGGATGTTGAGTTCAGGTGGTAAGTTTTGTGCTGAGGCAAGGTTCCTCTTTGGCTTTGTGCAGTTGCGCAGCAAGGTGGTACCTTTGGTACGAGTTTGTGCTCCAAGTTAGAAACCGAAGAGGTTACTTGGGAGACTGATACGGGTGTACTTAGATACTTTCCCTACTTGTTGTCAGCTTTGATAATGCAAGTTTCGGGGTCGAAACTTAAAATAAGGGGGTAGTAATGTAACACCCCGTAATTTTTAAGGGTATTTTGAATTATTTTTAAATTTTTCTTATGCCCGTTTTGCTAGACGGATTTAATTCAGTGAGTCTCGGACCTTCTCAAAAGGGGTCTGAGCTCTGTAAAATTTTCCGAGCATTATATAATACAGTTGAGGTGTTTTCGGGGTTAATGTATCATTAATGTACGAATATATTTAACCCGGAGTCAAGAAATTTAATCCAAACCAAGTTCGGATAAGAATTAACGAAGTCGGCCTGTAAACCGCGACTCACCGCGATTCATCGCGATCAACCGCGATTCACCGCGACCGGCCGCGATCGCGGTAATGCCAAGAGCTGGGCAGAGTCGTCTTCCTCGCGTGGCGGTTACTGTAGCTCTGTTTTGGCTCAGTTTTGGGCAGGCCAAGTGGGCAGCCAACTTGCCCTTCGCCTTTGTCCCCTTGTCCCCTCAGATGAGGCTCGGATTGGAGCTATAAAAGGAGGTGAAACCCGAAGTGGAAGCTCTCTTCTTCTTCTTCTTCTTCTTCTTCTTCTTCTTCTTCTTCTTCTTCTTCTTCTTCTTCTTCTTCTTCTTCTTCTTCTTCTTCTTCTTCTTCTTCTTCTTCTTCTTCTTCTTCTTCTTCTCCTTCTTCTTCTCCTTCTTCTTCTTCTCCTCCTCTGTTTTCCCCTGTTTCGCCATTGTTGAGCAGTTGTGAGCTCGATTCGAGAGGCTCTTGAGTGTTAGAAGGAGCTCTTGAGTGTTGTGAGAAGCTTTGAGGTGTTGGGAGATCGAACCATAGACAAATCGAAGGCAAACAAATCGGTTTGGGTAAGAAATTCTCCATTGTTGTCTCGCGAGCTAGCTACTGTCACAGCACGAAAACCGCGACCGACCGCGACCTGCCGCGATCGCGGTATGTGTGTCCGAGTTGTGTGTTTTGTGGTTTGGCTTTGGGCTTGGCTCATTTCCTTTGATTTCTTTTCGTATTCTTTTAGATTCATATATAAGTGTATTGAATCTAACTTAGGGTCTTGTTATGGGACATTTCTTAGGGATTTAATATCCAAGATTTGCTCCAGTTTTACATCCCGGAACTAGACGTTGCTCAGCTTGATTCGAAGTTGTCGGATCTAAGGCAATTGGCGGTTCGCTCTTGTTCATCATTCCATACTTTCATTAATTATCAATTGTTTGTTGTTAATTAATTTGGGATGATTCATCTGTTTTCGTTGGGAACAGTTTTGATAAATTATTTGATAAAAGAAGTGCTGTTATAATAGGTTGTATATTGCTAGATACAGCGCTATTATGTTCATAATGGTTTTGTTGTGGATTTTAAAGATGAACTTCATATAAAAAGATTATAATAGGTTGCATATACTGTTAGTGGCAACGCTATTTTGATATATATATATATATATAGATTGTTAGATCTATGATGTTGGCCTTGATGGCTTTGTTTTGATGTGATATATGACTGTGTTGAACTGTTTAGTTAGCACGAGTATTCGTAGGAACGTTTACTGGGGCCGAGGAGGTCCAGTCGTTTCTTGATAATTAAATGGAGAAAAGGGCATTGAGACCCTAATACCATTGGTGAGTCATGGCTAGCCTCTATACTCGGGTATAGAGGTGGTGCACTTAGCTAGTGTCACATATATCTTGGGGAGCAAATCTCGGGAGATGCTCCCAAGAGATCTCTCGTCTCGGGACGAGCTGATCATAATAAAAGCTTATAACGTGATGTGTGTGTATGTTGACATTTAATAAGATACGTGCCATGAGTATGCACATAATTAAAATGCCTTGACCATAATAATAAAGTGCCGTATGAGTAAGCACTTATTTTAAAATGTTTGGCGAGTAGTGCAGCTAGGCGCTAGTGCAGCTAGGAAAAGCTCGTCTTAGTTGTAGATCGCTCGTATGCGATACTTGTGTGATGTGTTTGTGTGTTGGTTATGTTCCCCAACATTTGTCATATTGTTTCCTTTAAGGCTCATTTCATTTGGAGTCTTCTTTTGGGATTGACTGTTGTGAGACTCGGTCTCCAGAGTCTTCTCTTGATCATGCTGCTTCATTTATTCTAGTAGGTGTATGATGGTTGACTAGCGTACTCGGTTATTATTCGAGGGACAATGAGTCTAACCTAATACGACTGCTTCGAACCACTCTGCTTTGTACCCTTGCTAGTCTATTCATGTAGACTAACCAACCGTTATATTCCTTGCATGGTTGGCTGGTGTCATCCGTTTGATTCGGCACATCAGGTGTGTTGCAGCTCTAAGAAGGCTAGAACGACTATGAAGATGAACGGTGTTTTGACAAGTTGTTTTGTCGTTGTATTTTAAAGATTTCCGCTGTGCTATTTTGTCGTTTTGTTTAAAAGTATTTCGCTGTTGTATTTCTGATTAATTGGGTCGTTTTAGGAATCGTGTAATTCCGCGACCATGTGGTTTAATAAAAGTTATGATTTTAGTATTGTAACTGTGTTTTAAGTCAGTTATGACGTCGGAAAAGCCTGGGGTGATTTCGGGGTTTACGTCCGGAGTCATCGACAGTAACGCTTTCAAATGGGGTTAAATTTGGGGGTGTTACACTCATCATACATGGTATCGACCGTCTCTTGGAGTGAGAATGTCAAGCAAGAAGGAACCATACATGTGGCATCCGTCCATGGAGTAGCCAAGGAAAGTATGAAGCTTCGTGTAATGGTGGGGCGAAGCTTGCTTCTTATAGAAGAAGGGAAGGTCCCAAAACTTTCTCCTCCTTTTCCTTTGTTGCTCCCTCCTCTTCAACAAGTATTGGCACAAGAGGCTCACATGATCCGGCCTTGGGATCTTTATCTTGCTCGGCTGGCTCGGCCATTGACAAAGGCACTTGGGCTTGCCTTGTATCAACCGATCTAGGTGGCTCATCATATGTGGCTTGGACTCTTGGTAGAAACTCACATGTAGCGGTCACAACCACATCCTCCTCGGCCATCCGGGCTGCAAAGAGGTGCTCAAGGGGCTCCTCTGTAGGAGACTCAACGACAGCCAAAGAACGCTCAATGGCGGCAAACCCGACGTCAGAGTGAGATGGTAGAAACATAGGCCTCGTGCCTCGGTCACGCGCTGCGGCCTCAAGGTGGCGGTCAGCCGGCCCGCACGAGGGGGCGCCGGTAAAGATGGGCATGGCACGAGACGGTGCCACAACCGGCGAGGGCGTCGGGGAAGCGGCAAAGATATCGGCCAAGCGTTGCTCAAGGGCGGCCATCCGAGCGTCGGAGGCCTCCTTTGCCCGGCGGAACTCGACCAAATAAACAAAGGTGGTGCGCAATTCATCGGCGACGACCTCTTCACGGCGGGCAACAACTTCCTTGGCACGACTCTCTTCGGCTAGTCGAACCGCAAATGACTCGGGGGAGGGCGTGGGCGTGGAGTTGGCCAAGAGGTGCCGGTCTTGTTGGGGACGGCGAGCGTGGCCATTGGTGTAGAGATTGGTGCTGGGAGGCGGCAGCCAATCCGGGTCATGGCCGTCGAGCGGGCGCCGAGGCTGGACCCGAGCGTGATCGAAACCCAGGGGGTCCACATCCGCCCAAGTCTCCTCTTTAAAGCCTCCAAGGGACTCATCTTCTAGAACGAACACGGTGAAGCTATGACCATACCGACGACTGACCTCGTAGTCGGCTGCGGGCCTAGGGGCGGTGCGGGAATAATGATCTCCATACAAGGGCATGGGATCACGAGCATGGCTTCGTGGGCGCCGGCCCGGCAGCGGCCGAGCGAGATAAGGCCAATATGGCTCTTCCATGGGTACTTCACCTAGCACAAGCAATAGGCAAAGCAAGTAAAAAGTCCCAAGCACTCATAACAAGAATACTAAGAGAGATAGAGCAAGCTAGGCCAAGGAAATCAAGCTAATGCAACAATTAAGGTTCAAGTAAAAAAACAAGCTAGGCCTCGATGGAGCATGTGACTTGCCAATCTTGATTAGAACTTAGACACTTGCAAACTTTCCAAATTGAATGACTTAGGCTAATTAGCAAAGTCCAACTTTGAAACTAGAGTGATGAGATTGGACTAGAGAGAAAGTTGGCTGCCCTATGGGCCATAGAAAAGAAGAATTGAAGGGACAAGAGACGAGAGAAAGGTGTGGGGGTAGGCTTAGTGGCTGGGAGTCGGCAGCGGTTTGAGGGCCGGTTGAAATGGGAGAACCCACCAAAGGTTGTGGCCCAACCGAAGGGAGAGAATAAAAGAAAAAAAATGCTTCGACCTTCCCTCTGATTTTTTTTAATTCGCGTCTTTTTGCCTTTTCTTGACCTCTTGAATTTCGTTAGGCTTTTTTCTAATTAAGGGCAAGCAAGGCTGAAATGCGAGTCTTGTGTCTAAGAAAGGATAAGTGGAGCCACAACAAATTTTTTGATTGCTTTTGACAAGGAGTGGCAACAAGGGGTAGTGTTTTGTTTTGACTTACCAAGTTCCCTTTTTGGGGTGGGACAAGGCTTGGGAAAAGAAGAAAAGGAAGGTGTCCTTTTGCCACAAATGATTCCACCTCTTTTTGGAAGGCTCACTAAGGAAGCTTCCTTGCTTTCCTCCCACTAACTAATCAGCCAAAGGTACAATTTGTCCTTTACCCAAAATAGGCTAAAGGAGCCAAAAAGGACAAGGAGGAAGGTGGGTGTGGTCCCTCCCAAAAGATCCAAGGCACATGCAAATGGTAAGAGATTCAAATTGGAGCAAACACACACATGGCCGGCTGGGGTAAGGGTTGGACGACAGTAGGGGTGGTGGTGGGTGGTGACACAGTGGCAGGGGCGGCGGCCGACGGTGGTGGTGGGCGGCGGCGAGAGCTTTTTTTGGTGGTTTTTTGGGAGGGGGAGGCAAAGAAACTAAAATAAACACCAAGCTAGCATGGAAACAAGAAAAAAATATCATGGAAAAAAGGAAAAACTGAGCATGAAAACTGAACACAAAAACATGAAGGAACAAGAAAAATTTCAAGCTAGCAAGAGAGTGATTGAGCATAAACACATGGTCCCCATGGTAGCAAGAAGAGGACTCATGCAAGCTAAGAAAATGAACATAAAAACGGAATTTGAAAGAGGAGAAAGGGGACTTAGCTTGATCTTTTGCTCTTGATACCAATTGATGTGAAACAAGGGGTTGAATGCCCTTGTCTCACTTGCTTGAGCTCCGGATCGTGGCGCAAGAGAGGCTTGAACTTCTCCTTGGTGTTGGCTGGCTCCTTGAGGCTCTTTGGAGGTGTCTTGAGGGAGAAAGCAAGGAGGGTGCCTTGTGAAGCCGAGGGAAGCAATGGGCCAAGGGAGCCTTTAAGGGATGCTCCTTGGCTGGCTTGGCCTTTGAACGAGCTTAAGAACTTGACTAATGGAGATTTGCGTGAGAGATTGAGTGAAAGAAGAAGAAATTGTTGAATGCTTGGGGTTGATAGATAAGTGGAGGCCTTAGGGAGGTATTCCTCAAACTAAGGAAAATATTCCAGTTCTTAATTCTTCAACCAATGAGCAAGGAAGCCAACAAAAGGCTTAAATAGTCTAGGGTTTTTGGGTGGACTAGGAACCATTTGCAAATGGGTCCACATGTCCCACAATAGAAAGATAAATGCATGATTCACTAGTACAAAATATAAGACCGCGGTTTTTTAAGCAATGGGACCGCGGTTTACTGCTCGTTGTTGTTCTCGGCGCGGTCCGACTCTCGTACCACGTTTTTCGGGAACCGTGGTAAGTCAGACCGCGATTATTTAAAACGTTGTAAAAATACCGGATCGCGGTTATTTAAAACCGTGGTAAAAATACCGGACCACTGTTTTAATAAACCGTGGTCCATGTCTGTTTTTATTTAAAAAAAGAAATCCGAAGTGGCACATCGGTTTATTTGAAAAACCGCAGTCCCTGTTTTACTTCAAATAAAAAAAAGACAGTAGTTCTATAAAGAATCGTTGTCCCCATTACATATATCTAAGCAAAATACAAAATATAGTAGCAAGCATATATTATTAGAGAGATCATGACTCATTAATAAATAGGAAGAAAGCAACATGCAAAACATCTGAAACAAGGAAATCAACTGAGACATGAAATAAACACAAGGGAGTTAGACTTGCCGCATGGAATTGACTTAAATGTGAATTTTCCATCTGCATCTATTACAGCATGACCGAGAGCTTTTCTCTGCCCTAGGGCATTACCAGAACCCTGTGTGCAGTGCACTTCTGCTACATCATCTAAATAAAGGTACATATGAACTCCAAGGATAGGATTTCACTGGACAACAGAATTAATAGCAGAACACATATCAGAATTAACAGCATATTGTAAAGTTATCAGGAATCACAAGTCAAAGGACTTAGAATGAAGTAATAGAGAGGATATAATTACAGAATGTAACGTCATGCACTAATCAGAATTAATTTTCTTGCCTTGGCAAACCAGAGAACAAAAACCTACCTGAGCTACAACAAGCCCATGAATTTTATATCTTGGAGCAAAGAAAATGTCATCAACTACACCATTAGCAAATCCCAGCTCCACCTGCATAATTTATATAATAGATCAGTTCCAGCTTCCTCTTAGACAAAATTTGAATGAGGAAGATAGTGAATGAAAAGCCACAAACCTCAGCAGGGGATCTAACTTCAATTTCCATTTTAGGATGGGAAGCTTGCAATCTGTAGTAATTTGTAACACCCAAGACTGAACATAAGCATCATTTACAATACAAAAAGGCAAACTTCAGCTATTTGTAAAACCCAAGACTGAACATAAGCATCATTGCATCAGTAATTTATAGAAGACTGATCAAGTTAAACGACACAAGAAAAATATGTGATTTTCTTGGTACTCTTGAAATGTAGTGGTCTTGCTTTAAAAAAGAAGAAAGAAACTATTGGTCTATGGGATTTAAAACAGACTGACCAAGTTTAAACGACACAAGAAAAATATGTGATTTTCTTGGTACTCTTGAAATGGAGTGGTCTTGCTTTAAACAAGAAGAAATAAACTATGGGAATATGGGATTTATACAATCTTCTAGAGTTGATATACATAAAAATGCTCATGTAGATACTGCCCCCTCTAGCAAGTTCGGACAATAGAAGGAATAGCATAGTATCATAAATGCGTCCAAAGGATTTTTTCAACACCTAGAAAAGTTAAGGAATTTTCTCAACTATTAAGAGCAATAGAGCTGGATACATCTTGTGTCACATAGAATCAATGCATTTAACAATTTAAAGCAACATTCATGCAACTTCTAAATTAAAATTCAATCACAAGATATTAGTCAACTTCTTTAGAAGGTAAATGTACTTTTCAGGTTCAAAACTAGTTGGTCTGACAGACTGGGTTTAGAGGAAACAATTGACTTTCTTACTAGGCCGAATACGTTTCAAGTTGCAGCCATGAAGCATTGTTATAGGTAGAATACTTTATTATTGTAAAAGCTGAGAAGTATGACTTGAGTGACAATGTGCACTTGTAACTTGTAAGTAGTTGCAAACGTGCACAAGAAAGATGAAAAATAAATAAAAGCATGGTCAATAGCATGAGAAATACTTATGAAACTCCAGGAGATTCAAGTTCTATTTTTTCATGTTAAAATGTAACATCAACAGATTGCAAAAGGAAGGAGAATAGAAGAACCACAAACAAGCAACAGATGAAGAGTTTCCATAACCATGCCAGGATGTGCTAACATAGAATTCATCATCCAAAAAAACTCAGATGCCTCACATGCATCTCATAGACAACAATAAAACTTGTCTATTGACATACTACAATGTATTTCTTGTAGAACTCAAGAATCAAACTTTGATATTCTCTAATTCTCTATAACTAAAATTCTGAATTACATGTCCATCCTCAGGTTCCACCCAGTTTGCCAGTCAGTCAATGACAGAGCTAAAAGTCGTATGCCTATCAAATAAATCCTAAAGTACCTACTACAGAGTATAGCAAGCAAGTCAGGGTCGACCCTACAGGGAATCAGGTTATCAATTCTTGTGTTTCGTAAACTACCAACTAGGAACTAGGGGGGGTTTGTTTGTGTTTTTCGTAACCAAAGTAAACAAAGCAAGTACACAAGTTCACAAATAACGGTTGAGAATAATAAGGGAAAAAGCGCCACACTTAACAAAGATCCACACAACAATAGAAAGGTCGATCACAGAATTCTATCAATCTCAAGTTCTTAATATTCCTATAGTTGTTCTTATCCCGATCATAGATAACTATTAGTTCTACCAGCCCTAATAGTACTTATTACTAAATCAAATCCGAAAACCTTCAAGACTCAATAAAGCAATAGCAATCAAACAAGGATTCAACAAGATACATGCAATAGAAACAACCCGTTACTATAAGCATGCAATTAACTCTCTCCCACGATGAAGCGCTCGGATCCCCTATACGCAACAATCGTGCTTGCTACTAGATATGCAACCCGAACCCGGAATCACAAGTCCTAGCAATTAGGAAGATATTAATAAACCTAGGTGATCAATCTAGATAAATCAACATAAACCAATAATCAATCAAGTACAAGAGAATCAATCCAACTAGATAGGAAAACGAACAAGAGTAGAAAACTCACAACCAATCAATTGCTGGCTTCAAACTGTCAAGTGAAACAATGGAGGTTTAGTTCTCCATTAGGTTTTTGAGACAAAAAACTATGAAAGGTGGCAACTAGGGTTTTTTTTAAACAAAGTTTAGGTTAGAACCTTAAATACTAAGGCAAATAATCCAGAAATAAATAAAAGGAAATAACAAACTTGGAAACAAAGTTTCAGAAATAAAATAAAAACAGATAAAAAAATCTCGGAAATAAGCCGAGAAAAGTCTTCAGCGCGTCGCCACCGCGGGTGCGGTGCATCCTACCACTGGGTGCGGTGGCTCTCCAGTGGCTTCTGTCCACTTCTCTGACGACCTCGCCGCAGGTGCGGAAGTGCCCACCGCTGGGTGCGGTGGGACTCCAGAATCTTGTCTGGTTTCTGCTTCTTCCACCGCAGGGGGCGGTGGTCTTTGGCGCGGGTGCGGCAAGGCTCCAGTAACATCTCCTCTTCAAAGCTCTTCCTTGCAATCTCTCGCACCGCTCCTCAACTTGTCTCTTCACTCCTTTGGCGTCTTTCCTTGGTGGCTTCCTTCCTCAGTGTCTCCTAGATATCCACAATAGCTCAAACACCTCCAAAAACACCAAACTTCGCCTCTAAATGCCATATACATGAATGTGTCTAAATCTACCCGAATGACACCAATAAACCCTCTAATGACTCTTACTTAAGCCCTATAAAGTAGTGCTTATCAAATTCCCCCATGCTTAGACCTTTGCTCGTCCTCGAGTAAACTAAAAGAAAGTCTACTCCTCCAATGTAGCACACAAGGTCTCAGGAAGCACAAGAAAATATGACAGTTACAACACATCAACAATAAGCTCCAAGACAACCAAACAAGTGATGCAAGACTAATCCAAACCGAACTCCATCTAATCACCTTATTCCTCCATGGTGGCCTACCCGAAACCTCCTTATAACTCCCCTTCTTATGTCACCATGCCAGGAAAAATGAGGAATCCTAATAATCACTCTTCTTCATTTCACTCATTTTGCCAAGGCGCCCTTTCGGGTTTTCACCAAGCCACTCATTTCATTTTTCAATAGATGGGCTCAAAATATACTCACATCACTCTTGACCAATTATTACCCCAGCCTAATGCTGGTCCAAGCCACATGCTTATTACCTAGGTCGCCCTTTCGGGTTTTCGACCTATCCCAGGATTTCAATTTTTGGCTCTTTTCAATTTTTTATTTTTTCTCCTCAACAACGTAGCAAGTATAGAACTCTCCCCCATGCTTAAACATTGCATTGTCCTCAATGTAATGAAAGACAAAAAGAATAGAAGCACAGGGAAAAGCAAAAAAATAACTCACAACGTCGCCGAGCTGCTTGGACACTTTCATTGTTGCTGGCGGTATACTTAGTAACGCCCAGGTCTCTAGTGTAGTGTGGGTGTCTTCATCAACTCCATAATCTTCTCCTATCGTGCAACCAAAAGGAAACCACTTTGGTGAATAGTGGTATATCAAAGAATTTGGGGCTGCACGGCCTTCAATGAACACAAAAAATGGGCCCATATGTAATCGTGATGGGGGCTCTAGTGTTCCTCGTCCTCAGCTGTCAATTGTAGGGCCATCATCGTTGCCAAAAAAAAAATGTGTGGGGCTAATGACTCCTCCTTTGACAACATGATGCGCACCGTCTCTCCATGGGGAACTCTGGATAGCTGGCCTACGGTAAATTTTTTTTTTTTAAATCCGTTTAAGGTTTTTTCGGATTTTTTTATTTTTTTTTTTTAGAACAAGAAGAAAGTAAAGGGTGCCCACCGCGGGGTGCGGTGGGCTGCTCACCGCGGGGTGCGGTGGGCTGCTCACCGCGGGGTGCGGTAAGCTCTCTAGAACCTCATTTTGCTCATTTACTTTCGTACCTGCATGTCAGAGTACAGGCGAAAAGAAACAAAAACAAACTACCTAGCTATGCTATGAAATCTCAAAGATAAAAGAAAGAAGGAAAAACGATACCTCGGGTTGCCTCCCGAGCAACGCCTTAGTTAATGTCGTTGGCTCGACATACTACTCGAACAACCTTAATCCACAGCATCGGGTTCCTTAGGTACCCTCTCATTCAGCACCTCCTTCCTGAACCAATCATGAAAATGTTTGAACCTTAGACCATTCCTCTTTTTCAACGGCTCCTCCACCTTGGCCTTCGTAGTCGTCTTCCCCCCATACTTAGATCGATTAGGGGGGTGTTTAACTTCAACTTCAGGGGCCTGCACCATAGAGGGAACGAGCTTCTCTCTCAGAGTTAGCATAGTGGGGCCAAAGCCCAAAAGAGAAGGAGGAGACTCACCCTTCTCATCCAATAAAGCCGTGACTTCCTGTAGATTAGAAGATACAGTAATATCGACAGGCAAGTCAACTATGGGATCCTCTAGTATAGGTTGCAATTCATCCAAAGGGTTAGGACTCATTACATCAACAAAGTTCAAAGAGGTATTAATGACGGGTTTCATATCATATATGTTATATTCAACTCCATCCCCATCAAATTCCATAGTTAATTTCCCACTTCTAACATCAATTATGGTATTTGCAGTTTTCATGAAAGGTCTACCTAACAGCATATGTGCACCTGTACCACCATCCATATCAAGAACATAAAAATCAGTGGGGAAAATCAGCGTATCTACCATAACAAGGACATCCTCAACAACCCCTTTCGGGTAGACATTGGTTCCATCAGCTAATTGAATAACTAGTCTAGTGTCCTGTAGTGGTGGCAGACCAAGGGACTCATAGAACGACAATGGTAAGACATTAATAGCTGCACCAAGATCTAGCATAGCCTTATCAATCTTTGTCTCACCAATGATGCAAGGGATAGAGAACATACCTGGATCACTGCACTTCTTGGGCAAACGCTTTTGAAATACATCAGATACTTGCTCGGTCACCTGGACCTGCTTCTTTTTCTTCTGCTTCTGGTTCCTCTTGATCGTACAGAACTCCTTCAAGAACCGAGCATACTTAGGAAAGCTTTTAACAAGTTTGAGCAAAGGGATGTTAACCTCACACTTGCTGAAAGTTTCGAAGAAGTCCTTGTCATCGACTACCCTTCTCTCCTTGAGCGCCTCTGGAAATGGGGCGGGTGGCTTCTCGGAACCGAGAGGAGGAAAGTATGGACAAACGTAGGTGTCCACATAAGGCTCAGCAACAGCTCTAGAAGTCTCGCCGCGGGTGCGGCCAGAGGTCACCGCCGGGTGCGGTGGATCCCCAGAATTTTCTCGAGAAACAGAACCGCCACCGCTGGGTGCGGTGGGTGACACCGCGGGGTGCGGTGAACTTGACAGAACATTATGTCCCTCCTTTTCATGCTCGTCGCGGGTGCGGTCATTTTCCAGAAAACCCTCTTTTCCTGAGTCGTCCTCTTCAGCACTAGGATCGACATGCAATTGCTTTCCACTTCTAAGGGTCACAGCACTAACATTTGCCCATGGGTTAACTACCGTTTGAGATGGTAGATTTCCCGACATCTTTGCATCGATCCTCGTGATGGCTTCAGCCATTTGGCTCACCTGCGTTTCCAAATTCTTTATGCTTGACGTTGTGGCTTGAACATGAGTAGTGAAATGTTTCGTCAAGGCTTGGAGCATATCTGTAGTTGAAGGAGACGCATCAGGTTGTGGATCTTGCGACCTTTGTAGAAATTGAGGTCTTGGCTGCTGTTGTTGTTGAAATTGAGGCTGTTGTTGTTGATCCCTCCATCTAAAATTTGGGTGGTCTCTCCATCCCGGATTATAAGTGTTGGAGTAGGGATCATGCCGAGGTCTTGGATCTCCATAACCTCCTACAGCGTTTACTTCAGCAGGCGAAACATCTTGTAGTTGAGGACATGCGTCAGTAGGGTGGAATTGATCGGCACAGACCCCACACGCTTTGAGTTGCTGAGGAGTTCCTTGCAGCGTAAGTCTCCTCACCATGTCCTTCAACTCAGCAATATCACTGGCATACGCAGAGCGACTAGAGTCAGCAACATTGACTCCTCTCTTGGTAGAAGCTTTGCCGAAATTTCTTGTGCCCTCTGCCATCTCCTGAATCTTCTCCATAGTTGCTGCCGGTGTTGTGTTGAGAATATTGCCGCCACATGCAGCGTCGACAATCCTCCTTTCACTGTCCAGCAGGCCATTGTACAGATGAAGCACCAAATCCTGATTGAAATACCCGTGGAACGGACAGCTTGAGCACAGTCTTTTGAAACGCTCATAGTAATCATACTTGAAACGCTCATAGTAATCATACAGGCTCTCGTCAGCTTCCTACTCAATGTTGCTAATAGCCTTTTTCAAACCGTTTGCCTTCTTTGCAGGGAAATACTTTTCAAGAAACGCCTTATGCAGCTTGTTCCACGTATCGATGCTTCCAGTTGGCAAATTGTAGTACCAGTCATCAGCAGTGTCCTTCAGGGTGAACCCAAAAGCTCTCATCTTTATTTTATCCTCAGTAACGTTCGCCGGTTTCATGCTCATGCAGACTGTGTGGAATTTACCTATGTGTTTGATTGGGTCCTCTCCAGCTAGTCCATGGAAAGATGGGAGCAAATGAATCAGCCCCGGCTTCAACTCAAAGTTTACGCCCGCTCCTATAGCAGGAATAGTCACAGCCAAAGGTTGCTGTTGCAGGTCGGACGCAGTCAAATGTCTCAACGTTCTATCCGCGTCACCCATCTCAAATGCAGGGTTGTCAAAAACCAAAGTACGGTTTACTCTACGATCCTGGGACAAAGTTCTCTCAATCTCTGGATCAAAATCAATAAGAGGTGAATTAGTAGCACGAGTGTGGACCATAAGATAGGTCTACACCAAGGTAGGCAACAAACAAATCACAAAAACAGAAAATTTGACTCCCCGGCAACGGCGCCAAATTTGACAGAGCTAAAAGTCGTATGCCTATCAAAGAAATCCTAAAGTACCTATTACAGAGTATAGCAAGCAAGTCAGGGTCGATCCCACAGGGAATCAGGTTATCAATTCTTGTGTTTCGTAAACTACCAACTAGTAATTAGCGGGGGGGTTTGTTTGTGTTTTTCGTAACCAAAGTAAACAAAGCAAGTACACAAGTTCGCAAATAACGGTTGAGAATAATAAGGGAAAAAGCGCCACATTTAACAAAGATCCACACAACAATAGAAAGGTCGATCACGGAATTCTATCAATCTCAAGTTCTTAATATTCCTATAGTTGTTCTTATCCCGATCATAGATAACTATTAGTTCTACCAGCCCTAATAGTACTTATTACTAAATCAAATCCGAAAACCTTCAAGACTCAATAAAGCAATAGCAATCAAACAAGGATTCAACAAGATACATGCAATAGAAACAACCCGTTACTATAAGCATGCAATTAACTCTCTCCCACGATGAAGCGCTCGGATCCCCTATACGCAATAATCGTGCTTGCTACTAGATATGCAACCCGAACCCGGAATCACAAGTCCTAGCAATTAGGAAGATATTAATAAACCTAGGTGATCAATCTAGATAAATCAACATAAACCAATAATCAATCAAGTACAAGAGAATCAATCCAACTAGATAGGAAAACGAACAAGAGTAGAAAACTCACAACCAATCAATTGTTGGCTTCAAACTGTCAAGTGAAACAATGGAGGTTTAGTTCTCCATTAGGTTTTTGAGAGAAAAAACTATGAAAGGTGGCAACTAGGGTTTTTTTAAACAAAGTCTAGGTTAGAACCTTAAATACTAGGGCAAATAATCCAGAAATAAATAAAAGGAAATAACAAACTTGGAAACAAAGTTTCAGAAATAAAATAAAAACAGATAAAAGATCTCAGAAATAAGCCGAGAAAAGTCTTCAGCGCGTCGCCACCGCGGGTGCGGTGCATCCCACCGCTGGATGCGGTGGCTCTCCAGTGGCTTATGTCCACTTCTCTGACGACCTCGCCGCAGGTGCGGCAGTGCCCACCGCTGGGTGCGGTGGGACTCCAGAATCTTGTCTGGTTTCTGCTTCTTCCACCGCAGGGGGCGGTGGTCTTTGGCGCGGGTGCGGCAAGGCTCCAGTAACATCTCCTCTTCAAAGCTCTTCCTTGCAATCTCTCGCACCGCTCCTCAACTCGTCTCTTCACTCCTTTGGCGTCTTTCCTTGGTGGCTTCCTTCCTCAGTGTCTCCTAGATATCCACAATAGCTCAAACACCTCCAAAAACACCAAACTTCGCCTCTAAATGCCATACACATGAATGTGTCTAAATCTACCCGAATGACACCAATAAACCCTCTAATGACTCTTACTTAAGCCCTACAAAGTAGTGCTTATCAGTCAACAATCAATATAACTTCCAAAAGTTAATTTTTCTGGAGGTTTATAAGGAAGTTGCATACGAAATTAACTTTTAACAAATGAACCCTTCCATAAACACCAATTCTAGGGTTATTTCACAAAAACCACCAAAAATTTTGGGTACATTTCAATAAAACCACCTTTTAGTTTCAATTAGTAAGAAACAAACACCTCTAATTAAAAAAAGTTAGAAAGGTCACACCCAACCACACTTTGCCATTTTCAAACATCACCTATTACAATAAAACTACAAAACTCACACCCATTGTCATTGTAAAGATAAAAAAGTTTAATATGCTTAAAAGATAAAATACCTTAAGAAAAATATGAGGCTGGGTGTGGCTTCTCCAACACTTGTTGATAAGAGGTGTTTTTAATTATATTCAATTTAAAATAAGAGATGGTTTTGATTAACAAGAAACATAACAGGTGGCTTTTGCAAAATAACCCCACTGCTGACCAACTCACCTATTTACTAGTCAAGTTCAACTAACTTGGAATAACGTGTTATTGTAACTAGTGGACATCAGATAAACGACGAGTTGCAAAAAGCATATGACATTAAACAATACCCAATGATAAAGTCACTTAGGTTTCTCATTTTTATCTCTCCCACATCAACAAACGAAAAGCAGGAAACCATCAATCTCACGAGGGCAATATGATACTAAAAGGCAATCCTTCTCCACTAAGCATCAGCCTGTAAACACCCAAAACGTTTCCTCATGTTTTACACTACACATATGTTTGAGGAACACCAGGCTGTACAAGATTGAAGGAAAATCTAGATATATAATACAGTTTTGATACTTTAGCAGTAATTTACTAACCCAAGAGACTTGTAAGAGTCAAGGAACCAAGTCATAAAGAACATCCAAAACGACTTTTAGCTAATCTAGCCAACCTAAAGCAAGGTGCCTCTAATAACATTGATTGGCTTGACATTTACTTTTTTCTCTGCTTCAAAGGCGTAAAGGCCAGGACTTCATCCACCATTCTATTGCCTAAATGCCTTCCCCTTGTTCTTCCTAAATTCAAGCAGAAATTTACTATGTTTTTTTTCTGGTAATAACAACTAAAAATCTTTTATGATGGTTCAATTCAATAAAGAGCAACATTGTGCCAAAATATCCAACTCCTGCCTTGCACATACTAACAAACTACTAAAGCTTAGCCAGATACAAACTAATGAAGCTTAACAAACTACTGAAGCATATTACTCATACGAGACTAAAGACTAAAGGTTGTTTAATTATAAGCAAATTCAACCACTGGATAACTAACCTGGGACCGTGTCGGACCGGGGAGGGAGAAGCACCGGCGAGGGACCGCGTCGGGGAGGGAGAAGCACCGGCGGAGACCGAAGTTGGGTTAGGTTTAGGGAGCCACTAGGACAAGGCTGTAGGGTGGTGGTGGGCGGAAGGGGGCGGCGGCGTGGTGGTTGGCGGTGGTAGCAAGGAGGCAAAAGGCTTTTTCTTATTTTTTTAGGGCGGTTTTTGGAGGGAAGCTAAAGTAAACACTAATAAGCATAAAAACAGGGGAAAAAATTGAGAAGAAGAAGCACTTAACTTGACCGCTGAGCTCTGATACCAGTTGATGTGAAGGAAGGGGTTGAATGCCCTTATCTGACGTGCTAGAGCTTCGGATCGTGGCGCAAGGAAGGCTCGGTCTTGTCCTAGTGGCTCCGGCTGGCTAGATGGCTCCTTGGGGAGGATTTGAAGGTGGAAGCAAAGAGAGTGCCTTGGGAAGCTGTGGGGAGCCGAGAGCTAGCCGAGAAGGATGAGATGGCCGATCGAGATGGAGCTTGGCTGGCCGGGCGAGATGAGGGACCAAGGGAACCTCTCCTAGAGGTTCCTTGGCTGAGTTGCTTCAGATGGAACTCAATGAACTGAATTGCTTGAGTGAAATGTGAGAGATTGAGAGGAAGAAGGAGAAATTTGAATGCTTGGGGTTGATAGAAGTAAGTGGGAGCCTTGGGGAGGTATTCCTCTAACCCAAGGGATAAATCCACTTCTATAATCTTCAAACAAATGAGCAAGGCAACCACAAGTTGGCTTAAATAGTCTAGGGTTTTAAGTGGACTAGGAGCCCATATGCAAATGGGTCCACACGCCCAAAATGGAAAGACACTTACATAATTAATTGACTAAAAGGGAAAGGCGATAAAAGCCTTAAAAGGCTTGGATAGGGGCGCGCGCTTGAATGCCTTGGAATCAAATCATCGGTGCCTTGGTGTGGCATGGTCGACGCTTGAGTGTCATGACATTGAGGCGTCGGCGCCTTGATGGTCAAGGCCTTGGCTCCTCCACGGTGAGGCACAAGAGTAGGCGCGGGCCTTAGGCTGGAGGCTCATCGGCGCCTTGGCTAGTGAGGGCACGATGGACAAGGGAGGTGATGGCTTGGGCCATGGCTCGGGTTCGGGCCCTAGTCATCGGGCCTTGAGGCTCCTTGTTGATGGGTGGTTAGCATTCATAAACTATCCTACGAAAAACTTACTACACATCCCAACATAACAAGAATCTTGTGAACTACTCAACTGAACAACTGAGAAATGAACATCTTAATGAAAAATGGAATATGTATATCCTTTTTGAATGGCGTTTCTACATTTGTGTGAATTATTTGATTTTTTTAATTCTATTTTCTCTCCTTACTGAACTCTTGTTATTTAAAAACTTAGATGAACAAATGCATAGGAACATTTATATTGATTTACCAAGATGCTTATGATATCTGGACTCTTTCCTTTTCTTACCCTACTCTTTTACCTTTTCAATGTTCTTTGTGGGGGATCAATTACTGGCTGTGCAAGATGATCACCATGTACCCTCACTTTGATTATGAGAATGATTTGATTTGGTTTCCACATTCTTGTCCTTTCTCTACCTTCTTCTTTCTTTCTTTCTTTTTTTGCTTTTGTTTCCTTTTTTCTGTCCTAGCATCTTGGTTCTTGCTCTTTTTCTCTTCTTACTGACCCTTTATTTTGCTGACCTGGTTGTTTTATAGATTTACAAGGACACTATCCTACATCAAGTCTACCACACATCACAATAGAACATGAACTTATTGAACAACTCAACTGAACAACTATCACATAAAAATCCTAATGAAAAATGGAATATACACATCCTTTATGAATGATGTTCCCACTTTTGCTGGATGAATTTGATGCTTTAATTTTGTTTTTGTTCCTTCTTGAATTCTTGTTTTTTGAAGACTGAGAGAAACATTTGTACAGGAACACTCATACTGAATCACTACGGTGTTGATGAAAATAACAAATTTATTGACTCTCACATTTACCTTAACCAAACAATTCAGCTAAATTCTGACCAAGTGATATCTATTTCTAAGATCATGTCCTACTCCCGGGTCTTGATACATTACTATTTAAACCCACCCAACATACCTGCACAAACCATGGCAAGGTACTACCCCTGATAATAAAACTTGGACCAGGAATCACAAGGCCCAATATGTTTTCTTAAGAAGATCGTCTCTTGGAATTGTCGGGGAATTGGTAGGAAAAATATTTGGATTGATATCGAGACCATGTGTAAAATTGAAAGAATTCAAGTTCTTACGCTCATTGAAACCAGAACTAACAAGGAACCACTTGAAAGAGTTTGGCGAAAAGCTGGCTTAGATTCTTTCTTTTACATTCATGCTTCAGGTTTTGTTGGAGGAAAGTGTATTATGTGGGAAAATTATCAACTATCGGATGAAACTCTTGACATGCATACTAACCGTTTATTCTGTTTAAAATACATGAACCTTTCCAATAACAGTTCTTGTCTCATCATTATGTGTTATCCACCTCCTAACGAAATACACAAGAATGAATTTTGGGATCTGATCACACAGCTCATATGTACTACTTCTCTTCCATGTATTGTCATCGGGGACCTTAACAAAATACAAAACCCTGAAGAAAAACTTGGTGGTTTTAGAAACCAGCTGATGTGTCCCTTGATGAGGATCTCCATGCTTCAAGGTAGGTTGAACACCAAGACTCCGCTCAAGACAATCAAAAACACCGGAGGTAGTCTCCTCTCGTTTTGCAAGGCTTTGATCCGGAAAAAGTGAGGCAATTTGAAGGCACAAAGTAACAAGATAAGAAATTGGATATTTCTAGATGTACTCACCAAAAATAACCAAAAGAAAGTAGATTAACCCCGGGATAAACACACCCAAAACAAACTACAAGTGTTTGAAGATAAACGCACTCCAAAACAAAAGGGATGATGGACTAGGCTTCTCAAAGCTTATTCTGAGATGGAAAAGCTCAAGAAAAGCCTATATTATTTAGCGTTAAAACAAAATGAGAAGAAAGAAACATATATAAAGCAAAACCACTAAATTGTCTTAAAATGAGCAATTAAAGATGGTTTAATGGTGGGATGTTACGAAATGGTTCTCCTTTGACTTGAAAGATGGTGGAAGCATAGGGTATCCTATGTGCAACCTCACCACAAAATTTGAAGACAAAGGCTCGAGCGGTTTGAGAGATATCATTCGTTCATTGCCATGACACTATCGGTGTCGGGCTTCCATTGTCAACCAATGACATTTTCAGGCAAACTTTCGAACTCCCCAACATCCTTGGCTCCATTGACATGAAGGATTGTCATAAGCACGTTGGAGAAATTTGGCTTCATTTGGACACTCGTGGCCTGGTAAGCGACGCTGACCTCCATTCTTGACATTGCCCGGCGTCGGGGTCATTACTTGCACGAGTTCCACCACCGATCCATTTAGCATTTGGCTCGGAACTTATGGTGCCAAAAGGCTTCTTTGGATGCCCTCTTGAAGATGCCTTGCTTGGGCCCTGGTGATCACGCCTTTGGCCCGGTGGACGTCGGTGTGGCCTTATGGGAGCCTAGCTAGTGCTCGGGCGCCAGATCTGGTGAGTGCGCTGTGGAGGCTGGGTACACTTTGTCCGGTGCTCCTTGAGGCATATTAACACTCTCCTCCAGTGCCTTATGTGTCTCGAAGTTTGCCTCATTTGCCTCCACATTGCTCAGATCGCCCGCTTGCCCTAATGGTGGTATCGGTGGCGTCGACGACAAGATCTCAACGTCGTCTGTGGCCTTGGCTTGTTCTTACTCTTGGGCACTTGGTGTTAGGCTGGCAACATGAGGTGAGGCATTGTGATTCATATCATCCTCCCTCTCTTGAGAATGATTCGACCTCGAATCTCCTTGCTCCTCCTCGTCTTCTTCTTGATCCACTAGGAAAGGATTCAAGTCTGCAACATTGAACACATCATGCACACCATAATCATTAGGTAAATCAATTTGATATGCATTATTTTTTATCCTTTTAACCACTTGGAATGGTCCATCTCCTCTTGGTTTAAGCTTAGAGTTCCTAAGTGTAGGAAATCTCTCCTTTTTCAAATGAATCCAAACCAAGTCTCATGGCTCAAAGATGACTTCTTTCCTCCCCTTGTTTGCCTATCTAATGTATTGTGCCATGTGCTCTTCAAGCCTCTCTTTGGTCGCCTTATGTAACTCTTGCACAAACTTGGCATGGCTCTTACCTTGTGGATCTTCCTTGTCCTTGAGGGTGTAAGGAACCATGTCAAGAGGTGTGATCGGGTTGCGACCATAGACCACCTCAAATGTAGTCTTCTTGGTAGCCGAATGGACTAAGCAGTTGTAAGCAAATTCTATGAAAGCTAAGCACTCCTCCCACTTGCACATGTTAGTACTCAACAATGCACGCAATAAAGCTCCTAATTTCCTATTGACCACCTCAGTTTGGGCATCCGTTTGTGGATGACTTGATGTGGAAAAGAGAAGCTTGGTTCCAAGCCTAGACCATAGTGTCTTCCAAAAGTAGCTAGGATACTTAGCATCTATATCCGACACTATTGTCTTTGGAACTCCATAAAGCCTCACAATTTAACAAAAGAACAAGTCAGCCACATGTGATGCATTGTCAATTTTGTTACATGCAATGAAATGTGATATTTTAGAAAACCGGTCAACCACCACAAAAATAGAGTCCCTCCCTCTCTTAGTCCTAGGTAGTCCCACAACAAAGTCCATAGAGATATCCTCCCAAGGGACACTAGGAATAGGAAGGGGAGTATACAATCCATGGGGATTCAACTTAGACTTAGCCCTAACACATGTAGTATACAAGAAGCACAAAATTTCTCTACATCCTTAACCATTCTAGGCCAATAGAAGTGCTCCTTTAGAGTGCCTAAAGTCTTAGCTACCCCCAAAATGTCCCATAAGTCCGCCTCCATGCGCTTTATGTATGAAAAGCTTGCGCAAGGAACCACTAGGAACACACAACTTGTCCCCTCTAAATAAGTAACCATCACGCAAGTAGAAAATGCTATGGCTATCCTTTCCCCCACATGCTTGAAATATCTCTCCAAAGTCAGAATCATCCTGATATAAAGTTCTCATGCAAGCAAAGCCAAGCACCTTAGCATCTAAGGAAGTTAGAAGAGTATACCTCCTTGAAAGTGCATCGGCCACAACGTTGTCCTTACCCTTCTTGTGCTTGATCACATAGGAGAAAGACTCAATGAATTCTACCCACTTGGCATGCCTCCGATTAAGCTTGCTTTGCCCCTTAAGATACTTCAATGCTTCATGGTCCGAGTGTATGACAAACTCTTGAGGCAAGAGATAATGTTGCCAAGTTTTGAGCACTCGGACAAGGGCATACAACTCCTTGTCATAGGTTGGATAGTTGAGTTCGGCACCACTCAACTGCTCACTGAAATATGCTATTGGCTTACCCCGTTGCATCTGGACACCTCCAAGGCCAATCCCGGAAGCATCACACTCGATTTCAAATACATTGGTTAAGTCTGAAAGCAAGAGTAGAGAAGCTGATGCGGGGATTAGCCGCGAGTGGCCCGATCTAGACGCCAAGAGACTCGTCTGGAAGATGGAGGTGGAAACAAGAGAAAACACAAGAGAACAAGTTAACAAAGGATAGGAAACAAAGAAATAAACAAGGATATAGGAACAACCGAAAGATGCAATGGAGAGACCCTTGGCAAACAATGTCGCCAATAACCAAACCAATGTGCACAAACGACCTTTCCTTCTACAATCTCCCACAACGATGGACGTGTCCAAAGAGCAAGAGAAGGAGGCGAGTGAAGCCTTGGAGCACCAAGATCATAGACGAAATTGACACAACGCAAGAGCAACCTAGCAAGTTTGAATCAACTTTGAGAAACACTCCCATGGAGCTCTCAATCTTCATAATGCATAAAGCAAAGGTTCATAACTGGGGAAAAACTCCGTTACAAAGAAAGCTAAAGGTCTTAAATAACCAAAGGGGTCGGCCCATAAAAGCCCAACAAGAAACGAGACAAAAGGAGCTAAATTGGGAGAAACTCGGTCCAAGACCCGACCGAGTTGTGGGCCGAGTTTGGCTCGACGTGGTTTACTGAGAACAACTCGGCCTGGACCCGGCCGAGTTGTGGGCCGAGTCAGGAGGCTCAACTTCTAGCCTAACTTCAGAAGGTCCGTTCTCTCTCGTCCTTGATCAAAATGGAGTGATTCCAACTCCCAGAGATAGATCTTGAAGTCTAGTTTCACTCCTCAAAATTTGAGCGTGATCGGAGTTGGGAATCAGAAGATATGATAGTTTTGCTGAGAGGTCGCCATCACTAAGCACAACTCGGCCGAGTTTGGTGGGCCGAGTCAGGACCTTGGGCTTCAACTCTTGTGGTTGCCATTCTCCCGCGCTTGGCTCGGCTCGGAATGTCACCAAGGTCCTTGGTATTGGTTCCGTGAAGTACTTGACGAGGGTGGGCTCCCTTGAGACGCGAAGGTTTGCCAAGTTCTCGAGTTCCTCGTGCATACGCTTGGCTCGAGCCCTTTGTGAGTGGACCATCTCCTTCCTCAATGGCTTGGCTCGAACCCTTGTGAGTGAACCATATTTCTTTGTGTGCCACTTGGGTGAAGCCTCGGATGCTCCCGCATCATTCTCCCCTTCTTGGAAAAGATTCGACCTCGAATCTAAGCTTGTATGCCTTGTACTTCGCCTTTTGGGAAAGCTTGGATTGACGCCTCTTGGAAGGCACATCTCCTCTCCGGGGTGAAACACCAAGCGGCGGCGCTCTTTGTTGGCCTTGACTGCATTGTGCTCCGCCTTGGCATGAAGTTTGTTCCTTGTGCGCTCATGCAATTCCCGAATGCACTCCACCAAGGAATGAACCAAATCAGCCACATGTGAGACGTCTTGATCTCCTGGTTCAAAGGGCACTTCTCCGGACTCCAACTTTGAGTAGAGCACACACTTCACTTCTTGTCCTGAAATCAAAGCACTAGAAACTCCATGCAACTCCACAACTTGGTCAATACAAGGGTTAGTCACATAAGATGCATTATGGAGTTTAGGGCATGCAATGAATTCATCTTTCTTAGAGGACTTGGTCATATCAACATTGGCAAAATGAGGTCCTCTATCATGTTCACACAATTGTAATAATGTAAGAACAAATCTTCCAATGACTATATGATATCCAAACAAACATGCACACATTATTCCACTCTTCTTCCTAGACCTATGTACATGCTTAGTGATGCAAGGATCAATATAACACACATGTATGGACATAAGGATCATATTATGAACAAGATGCATTCCACAAGACATGTATTGTGCTAAAGAAAATTGATGTATGCTTGAGTACCTAGTTCTACATGCAAGGACTGATTTTTCCATGTGTATTGTCCTATATGGAATGACATGCTCATTTGCAAACTCAAGAGATGGAATTGGAAAGGTGGAGATAAGAGGTACTTCTCTTGCATTAGTCTCCATTGGCACATCCTTTTTCTGTTGTTTGAGAATTGATTTCTTGGCTTCAACCTCTTCATGGGGTAGGAAAGGTAAGCTTGAAGGAACCATGTGAGTCCGGTCCATCCAAGGAGTAGCCAAGGATTTGAATGAGCTACGCACAATGATGGGCAATCGATGCTTGATCTTTGTAGGTGAAGGAGATGTTTCTACAACATCCTTTTGTTTTTCCTTTGGCTTAATCTCCTTTCCTATGACCATTGGTTCAATAGCAAGAACCTCCTCCTTCCTTCTTGGCTTGAATTCCTCAAGCATGGCTTGAATACATGTGATATCTCTAGCTCCGGGAGAAGGGTTAGGAGTACTTCCTTTGGAGGCATTAGGAGCGTCGGCTAGGGGATTTAGGCTCGGCGGGGAGGGGCTTGGCTTAGCACTCCTCCTTGGCTCCCCTTGCTCCATATGAGGATGATTGCCTCGGTTTTGGCTACCACTTGAACTTCTTCCTCCTTGGTTCCTATGCTTAGTTTGTCTTTCAATTTTGTTGGCTAAGGGTAGCAATCGTGTGTAGTGTCGAGGCACAAAGCGAGCTCTCATCAAGGCCTTCATTTGAGTCCAAGTTGTCACAGGTGCATCTAAGGTTCTTTTCCTTTCTTTCACAAGATTATCCCACCATGTTAGTGCATAACCATTGAATTCAAGGGTGGTGAGTTGTACCTTTTTATGCTCGGGAAAGTTGTGACAACTCCATATTTGTTCAATCTTGGCCTCCCGTTCCATGTAGACATATGAATCACCTTGGCCTTCAAAAGAGGGAATCTTCCACTTGATCTTGTCAACTCCATTTTGCTCTTCATCTTCATAGGCTCGCCTTGGCATTTCCTGAAATTCATTATAATGGTTAGGAGCATTAGGCTTATCTCTACGCCAGGGGAAGTTGGTGGCTATGGGCACTCGGTGCATCTCTTGGGGCACGGCTGCGGGCTTGGGCACTCTTGTCTCTAATGCTACCATCCGATTAGACAAGATAGCAATGTTGTCCGACATGGCCTTGAACATGTTGAACAACTCGGGTGCCATTGGTTTGGACCCTCCATGTGGTGGACTTCCTTTATAAGACATGATCAACAAACTCCAAGAAACATGTTATAGTTAGTGAAATCAAAGCATCCTCACAAGTGTTTGCACTCGTGTGTTTGATCACGCACTCTCTTGTTGATATCGATGCAAGCTTATGGAGTGTAAAGTTGCCTTGAGAGAGACAAAATCTTCAATAGAACTTGATGAACTTAGACAACACAAACCAAAGGTGAGAATAGCTCTTGGATTTCTAAAGATAAGCTCAAGAAAACACACACAATAAAACAACAAGAAGGATGACACAACAAAGACTCCACAAGGAATTGTGTTTAGGAAATTCAACAACGCAATGTCATACCTAGCTCGTTTTTACCAATACTCATGAACACATAAACAAGTTGCCAAAGGATTAAAAGAGTGGTGAGGTGGTAGGCAATCAAGCTTGAGGTTCAAGGCAAATCGGGCATCCAGACCAAAACTCGGTCTGAAACTCGGCCGGGTGGGGGCCGAGTTCTTCTCAGTCAAACTCCTTTTTTTTTTATGATGATGATCTCAACACTTGTAATGGGGCTTGAAACACTTGGTGATAGCAATACAAGATTAAGAACAACAATGTCTTCAAACAAGAACAAGAAATAAACAAGAACAAGCCTTTTTCTCCTTTTTTTTTGGTTTTTGTTTTTGTTTTCTTTTCTTTCTTTTTCTGATATTCTTTTTTTTTTGAAATAAAAATGTGCAACAGCTAACAAGTGTACTAGGTTGCTCTTCCTTGCTTTTCCTTGACTTTTGAAGCAACAAAAGGTGTCTTCACTTTAATAGAACCTAGGATAGGACTTTTGCATGCTTTTTTTGGGCAGATTTGCAGCAGCTTTAGGGGGCTAAAGTAGCTGGGTTTTGGGGCTAAAAAGTAGGTGGGTTTGGGGGCTAAAAGTAGGTGGGTTTTTGGGTTGTTTTGTGGGTTTTCGGATGGGGTTTGAAGGGTGTATTATAGCTGGGTTTTGGGGCTGAATTTCGTGCAGAATGGTGGGGGTTTTAGCTGGTTTTTGATGGTGGAGAGGGGGTGTTTTTCGGAGGTAGTGGTGGCTGGGTGGTGGCAACAAAGAGTGGCAACAAGTTCACACATGCACAAGCACACGTAATCACAATCTAAGCACAACAAGCATGAAGAACATGAAGAACAAGATGAACAATGAAGAAAAATGGAAAAGAAGACTCAAAGAGCTAACCAAGGTGGTGGCTCGGCTGAGATGGTGGTGGCTCGGCGTCGAGATGGCTCTGATACCAATTTGGTACGGGGATTAGCCGCGAGTGGCCCGATCTAGACGCCAAGAGACTCGTATGGAAGATGGAGGTGGAAACAAGAGAAAACACAAGAGAACAAGTTAGCAAATGATAGGAAACAAAGAAATAAACAAGGATATAGGAACAACCGAAAGATGCAATGGAGAGACCCTTGGCAAACAATGTCGCCAATAACCAAACCAATGTGCACAAATGACCTTTCCTTCTACAATCTCCCACAACGATGGACATGTCCAAAGAGCAAGAGAAGGAGGCGGGTGAAGCCTTGGAGCACCAAGATCATAGACGAAATTGACACAACGCAAGAGCAACCTAGCAAGTTTGAATCAACTTTGAGAAACACTCCCATGGAGCTCTCAATCTTCATAATGCATAAAGCAAAGGTTCATAATTGGGGAAAAACTCCGTTACAAAGAAAGCTAAAGGTCTTAAATAGCCAAAGGGGTCGGCCCATAAAAGCCCAACAAGAAACGAGACAAAAGGAGCTAAACTGGGAGAAACTCGGTCCAAGATCCGACCGAGTTGTGGGCCGAGTTTGGCTCGACGTTGTTTACTGAGAACAACTCGGCCTGGACCCGGCCGAGTTGTGGGCCGAGTCAGGAGGCTCAACTTCTAGCCTAACTTCAGAAGGTCCGTTCTCTCTCGTCCTTGATCGGAATGGAGTGATTCCAACTCCCAGAGATAGATCTTGAAGTCTAGTTTCACTCCTCAAAATTTGAGCGTAATCGGAGTTGGGAATCAGAAGATATGACAGTTTTTCTGAGAGGTCGCCATCACTAAGCACAACTCGGCCGAGTTTGGTGGGCCGAGTCAGGACCTTGGGCTTCAACTCTTGTGGTTGCCATTCTCCCGCGCTTGGCTCGGCTCGGAATGTCACCAAGGTCCTTGGTATTGGTTCCGTGAAGTACTTGACGAGGGTGGGCTCCCTTGAGACGCGAAGGTTTGCCAAGTTCTCGAGTTCCTCGTGCATACGCTTGGCTCGAGCCCTTTGTGAGTGGACCATCTCCTTCCTCAATGGCTTGGCTCGAACCCTTGTGAGTGAACCATATTTCTTTGTGTGCCACTTGGGTGAAGCCTCGGATGCTCCCGCATCAGAAGCATGTGTGAGATTGTCCTTAGGCACTTGAAAAGCAGCTTCTTGAGCCTCATCCCAATGGAAGACAACATTCTTCTTGGTAAGCTCGGTAAGGGGTGTAGCAATGGTGCTAAAGTCCTTCACAAATCTCCTATAAAATCCAGCGAAGCCTAGAAAACTCCTCACCTTGTGTCATGGTAGTAGGCGTAGGCCACTCCCTTATGGATTTCACCTTCTCTTCATCAACCTTATGCCCTGTTTTACTCACAACAATTCCAAGGAAGATAACATGATCCGAGCAAAAATGACACTTCTTAAAATTGGCATAGAGTTTTTCTTTCCTAAGAACATCTAGTACTTGTTTAATGTGATGAGCATGCTCTTGTAAATTTTTCCTATAAATCAAGATGTCATCAAAATAAACAACTACAAATCTTCCTAAAAATGGCCTAAGTACATGGTTCATTAACCTCATAAAAGTACTAGGAGCATTAGTTAGACCAAATAGCATAACCAACCATTCAAACCATACTTAGTCTTGAAGGTGGTTTTCCACTCATCTCCCTCCTTCATTATGATTTGGTGGTTGCCACTTTTAAGGTCTATCTATTAGAAGACTTCTGAGCCATGTAACTCATCAAGCATATCATCCAATATTGGAATAAGATGCCTATACTTGATGGGGATTGTTGATGGCTCGACAATCAACGCACATTCTCCAACTCCCATCCTTCTTTGGTACTAGAATGACCGGCACAACACAAGGACTTAGGCTCTCCCTCACATAACCCTTGTCAAGCAAGTCTTGGACTTGTCCTTACAACTCCTTGGTCTCTTCTGGATTGGTTCTATAGGTGGCTCGGTTGGGCAAAGTAGCACCGGGCACAAAGTCAATTTGGTGCTCTATGCCTCGAATAGGTGGTAATCCGGAGGCACTTCTTCTTGGAACAAATATGCATACTCCTGCAAAAGAGAAGAAATAGATAAAGGCAAGTCACTCACGTCCTTAGAAGAAAACATATTTGACAAAGGCACTAAAAGGAAACAAACTTTACTCCCCTGAATTGCCTTGTCCACCTCTTTAGCCTTAGCCAACAACAAGTGATTGTTAGCGCTAGAGCTTGTTCCAATAGCTAGCTTCTTGTTACCTCCTTTTTCTTGGCTCTTTTGACTCCTCTTTTGTTCATTGGCCACATAGTCAGCCATGATCTCATGTGGTGCCATAGGGTGAAGTGTGATCCTTTTTCTAGCCATGCGAAAATAATACTCATTAGTGACCCCTTGGTGGATCACTACTCGTTCAAATTGCCACGGTCTTCCAAGCAATAAGTGGCACGCCGTCATGGGAAGCACATCACACAAGAATTCATCCTTGTATGAGCCAATAGAGAATTGAATCAAGGCTTGTTCTTGCACCTTGAGTGGAGTAGATGAATTAAGCCAATTGAGAAAGTAAGGTTGGTGGTGAGGTGTAGTCTTGAGATTGAATCTTGAAACCTCCTCTTGATCAATGATGTTGTAGCAAGAACCACCATCAATGATCACACTACAAACTTTCCCTTGAATATGGTATCTAGTGTGGAATATGGTCTCACATTGAGAAGGCAATGGTGAAGCATCACTTGCCACTATAGCCCTCATGACCACAAAACAAATTCCGGTGGCAGCCGTGACATGAACTTTCTATTCTTCTCCTTGAAGCTCACTCTCTTCAAGAACTTCTTCTTCATCTTTAGAATATTAATCTACATGTTCATTTAGACTTGCTTCTTTGACGGGCAATCCCTAGCATAATGGCCTCTCCCTTGACACTTGTAACACTTGACATCACTAGTGCGGGAGTTGTCATTTCTTTTGCTCTCTTGGCCAGGTGGCTGGCCTTATCTCTTTGGCAGAGCCTTGGAAGGATCTTGCCTAGGCTCTTGACGTCTTGGTGTAGTGGTGGAGGAGTTGTTGTTCTTGGAGGATGAGCTCCAAGGTCTAGAGTTAGAAGAATTCCTCCTCCTTTGTAAGTTTTGATACACTTGGGTGGCATAGTGCAAGACTTCTTCTATTTGAACATTTGCACCAAATCTTTGCATCTCCACCACTTGGCCAACATCCGTATTCAAACTGGTTGTGAATTTGGTCACAAGATAGCCATCTGGAAAGTGCACACCTGCCCTATACACCAAATGCTTGAGCTCTTTGAAGAACTCTTCTGGAGTCCTACTTCCCTGCTTCACCTTCTCAAGTTTGAGTTGGATCCGGTACTTGAAGTCTTGAGGAACAAATCTGAACCTCAAGGCCTCCTTGAGCTCTTCCCATGTGGTGATTGGTGGATAGTCATGGTAAGCTCTCTCTTCTTTGTCACCAAGCCACCATGAATAGGCAAACTCCAAAAAATTGATAGTGGCAATGGCCACTCTTTGTGCATCATTGTAGCCATAATAGTCAAATATGGCCTCGGTCTTGGCCTCCCATTCAAGGTAAGCTTCTGGATCTGTGGAACCAGCAAAGGTGTTGATGGTGAGCTTGACTCTTTGATGAAACTTCCTCTCTTGGCCCCTTGCACCTTCTCCTTGGCCAAGGCCAAAGTTCCTTGGCGCTTGAGGTTATGGCAAAGCTCATCTGCATCTACCCCCTCTTCTTTGTTTTGGCGGTTCATAAGGCACACGTCGTGGTTGCATAAGGGGTACGACTGGTAGTTGATATGGCCTCCTCATCATTCTCTCGAGCATAAGAGGAGGAACCATGGTGCTTGGATGAGGCGGAGCTTGGTTGATGTCCTTCGGCAAGAAAGGATCCTCCATGTCATCAAGGAGAGGGTTTGGACCCCTTGATGTCCTTAAAAGGTTGGTGCTTTCACCCAATTGGTGAGAGGGCCCATCCTCTCTCAAGCTCTCTTGGTGCTCCTCATGTCTAGGAGAACTAGGGTGACTAGTTTAACTGTTGATAGGATCATGCTTCTAGTTGCCCACGGTGCAAGGAAAACGCCTAGGAAGATGGATTGGTGAATGATCAACTCGGTTGGCTGTGAGGGAGAAGTTGTAGAAAGAAGATGGTGATGATTGGTAGATAGATGAATGGATGATGAAAGATGTAGAACAAGTTACTGGATTTACTGGATAAGTGATCTTCAATGGAGGATATGACCCACCACCAATGAAGAACAAGACGAACCTTAACAAGAGATATGACGCACCCTTGTTTAGATCCGATCTACGTTCGATATTACACATGAACAAAGAGTGAAACTTGAAATTTCAAGTCTGAAAATCAGAGTTTTCTTGAGCTTTGATAGTTGATGAAAACGTGTTGAAAAGGAAAACAACAAAGGCTATATATAGCCTTGCCAACTAGGGTTTCGGGTGACCTTGACAAGCCTAGGTCACACCTAGGAAAAACATGAAATAAACTTAGCATAATGTCTACAAATGTCATAAATCTCAAATAACACTTAAATGATTAAGGCATAGCCTCATAAAGTCGTCAACCTTCCATTCTTGAAGCATCCGGGCAAGTCCTCAGCATAGCCGCATCCACAATGACCTCCAGCAATATGACTGAGCCATCTTGACCTTCCCTCGACACTCCTTGGCTCATTAGACCCTCTTTGAGCCTAGCTTGAAGTTTCTTAGCTTGAGCACGAGTGATGGTCCCCGGAGGTGGGTCAGCGCCGTCACTAAGGCTCGTCTCCTTGGACGGTGTCCGAGCAAAACGAGGAGAGCGACACCGACCAGGCACTTGGTTCAATTCTGCGGCGCTCGTGGGCTGGTTAACCTTCATAGGATTGGTGGAGCCTTGTGCCTCAATAGTGTCCGAACCAAGTGATCCGATGCCCGGAGAAGTAGAAAGTGGCAAGCTGGGCGCCACCGCAGCCGACGAGTCACCAATGTTGTCAAGGGCGTCGTCGAGGTGTGCTAGATGGGGCATAGCCCCCCCTTCAAAGAGATTCGACCTCGAATCTGACCCTATTTCTTCCTCCTCATCCACCAAATATGGAGCCAAGTCAGCAACGTTGAAGACGTCATGGACACCATAGGTGACAGGCAACTCCAACTTGTAGGCATTGTTGTTAATGCGCTCTATCACTTGGAAAGGACCGTCAGCTCTAGGCTTGAGCTTAGAGTTGCGAAGAGTGGGGAACCGTTCCTTCCTTAGGTGCACCCAGACTAGATCACCCGGCTCAAAGATCACCTCCTTCCGGCCCTTGTTAGCTTGTCTAAGATACTGAGTTGTCCTCCTCTCAAGCTGCTGCATTGTCTCCTCATGAAGTTGTTTGATCCGAGAAGATTGATCCGCTCCCTCCTTGCTCACATGATCAGAAATAGCATAAGGAACAACATCAAGTGGAGTGGTGGGGTTCCTACCATAAACAACTTCGAATGGAGTCTTCCTTGTAGCAGAATGGATAGATCGGTTATAAGCAAACTCAATGAAAGCTAGACAATCCTCCCACCTGCGCAAGTTAGTTTTAAGCAAATAGCGAAGTAAAGCACCAAGAGTTCGATTTACTACCTCGGTTTGGCCATCGGTTTGTGGATGGCAAGTAGTTGAAAAGAGAAGCTTGGTACCTAGGTTAGCCCATAAGGTCTTCCAAAAAATAGCTCAAAAACTTAACATCTCGATCAGACACAATAGTTTTTGGAATACCATGCAAGCGTACAACATGATCAAAGAATAAACTTGCAACATTAGAAGCATCATCGGTTTTATGACATGCAATGAAGTGTGCCATCTTGCCAAACCGATCTACTACCACAAAAATGGAATCACGTCACCGCTTAGTCCTAGGGAGTCCTAACACAAAGTCCATTGAAATATCCTCCCAAGGTCTATGAGGAATGGGCAAAGGAGTATATAGTCCATGGGGGTTAAGTTTAGACTTAGCTTGTATGCAGGTCACACATGAAGCACAAATTTTTTCTATGTCTCTATGCCTGCGTGGCCAGTAGAAATGTTCTTTGAGGGCATGTAAGTTCTTTGACACACCAAAGTGACCCATGAGACCGCCTCCATGCGCCTCTTACACTAGAAGTCTCCGACTAGACCCACTAGGAATACACAGCCTATGCCCCTTAAAAAGATAACCCTCATTGAAGTAGAATTGATCCTTACTTCCCAAAGATTTACATGGTTAAAAAATTTCTTTAAAATCAGAATCATAAGCATACAAATCTTTCGTAAAAGCAAAACCAATCATGCGGGCATCAAGAGTAAAGATTAGGGCATACCTCCTTGATAAAGCATCGGCCACCACATTTTCTTTACCTTTCTTGTGCTTAATCACATATGGAAATGCCTTAATGGACTCCACCCACTTGGCATGCCGCTTGTTGAGCTTAATCTGACCTTTGAGAAACTTGAGAGCTTCATGATCCGAATGCATGACAAACTCCCGTGGAAGAAGGTAGTGATGCCAAGTCTTGAGTACTCTCACAAGGGCTAGGAGCTCTTTGTCATATGTGGGGTAATTCAGTTCAGCCCCACTCAATTTCTTTTTAAAATAGGCAATTGGCCGCCCCTCTTGCATGAGCACTCCTCCAAGTCCAATGCCGGAAGCATCACACTCAATTTCAAAGGTTTTTGAGAAGTCCGGCAAGACTAGAAGCGGTGCATGAGTTAACTTATCCTTGAGGGTGGTGAAAGCCTCTTCTTGACGTGTGCCCCACAGAAATGGCACATTCTTCTTGGTAAGCTCCGTGAGAGGTGAAGCTATATTGCTGAAGTAAGGATGGGAAAAAGTAGACCGGTCCACGGTCCGAGAATTTTACATTTTCGGTCTTACGGTCCGGTCTGGACCATAATTTTTACGGTCCAGACCGGTCGAATCGTAAAAATTAAAAAAAAGGTTTAAAACATTTTTTGGCGTAATTTTTATGGTCCGGTCCATAAATTTTACGGTCCGGTCCATAATTTTTACGGTCCGGTCTGGACCGTAATTTTTACGGTTCGGACCGTAATCAAACAATTTAAATGTCGAAAATTATGAAATCCTGTCTGGACCATGGACCGGACCGTATCGGTCTGGTCCGATCCACGGTCCATACATTAAAATGTTTACGGTCCGTCGGTCCGGACCGTATGTGTCCGGACCGGATGCCCATCCAACAGCTGAAGTCCTTGACAAAGCGTCTTAGAAACCAGCTAGGCCTAAAAAACTCCGGACTTGAGTCATGGTGGTAGGTGTCGGCCACTCCCTTATTGCCTTCACCTTCTCCTCATCTACCTTTAGTCTGTCCTTGCACACCACAAATCCCATAAATACCACGTGATCCGAACAAAAATGGCATTTCTTGAAATTAGCATACAATTTTTCTTGTCTTAGAACTTCAAGGACTAATCTAAGATGCTTAGCATGATCATGCAGATTGTGGCTATAAACTAGGATGTCATCAAAATAAACAACCACAAACCTACCTAGAAATGCTCTCAAGACATGATTCATAAGCCTCATGAAGGTACTAGGTGCATTCGTTAAACCAAAAGGCATGACTAACCATTCATATAAGTCATACTTGGTTTTAAAAGCAGTTTTCCATTCATCACCTTCCTTCATGCGAATATGATGGTATCCACTCTTCAAATCGATCTTAGAGAAGACACTAGATCCGTGAAGCTTATCTAGCATGTCATCAAGCCTTGGAATTGGATGCCGATACTTGATGGTAATGTTATTGATGGCTCGACAGTCCACACACATTCTCCATGTGCCATCCTTCTTTGGCACCAAGATGACGGGCACCGAGCATGGACTCAAGCTCTCGCGCACATAGCCTTTATCCAACAAGTCTTGAACCTGCTTTTGGAGCTCTTGAGTCTCAACTGGGTTTGCTCTATATGCCTCCTTGTTTGGGAGTGAAGCGTCGGACACAAAGTCTATTTGATGCTCTACTCCTCCGATTGGAGGCAAACCAGCCGACACCTCATTTTGAAACAAGTCTTGATACTCCTGCAAAAGAGAAGAAATAATCGAAGGCAGATCAGCTAGCTCTTGGGAGGAGATTAAAACATCTTTATGAACAACAAGGAAACAAACTTCACTTCCCTGAAGTGCATTGACAACCTCCTTAGGCTTGGCTAGAAGCAAATGATTTGAAGCAGCCCCATTGCCACCTATAGCCATCTTCTTGCCTTTGGTCTTCTCGTCTTTTCCTTTAAGAGCACTTCTCTACTCGTTGGCAATGTGATCGGCCATGATCTCATGTGGAGCTAGAGGAAGCAAAGTGATTCTTTTGCCCTTCAAGTGAAAAGAGTAGTCATTGGCCACCCCTTGGTGAATTACACCTCTATCATACTGCCATGGCCTTCCTAAGAGCAAATGACACGCGGTCATGGGCATCACAAATCACCTCGTCTTGGTACTCTCATATGGAAAACTTAATTTTTGCTTGCTCAATTACCTTTAGAGGAGTGTTAGAATTTAACCAACAGAAAGTATATGGTTGAACATGAGGTGTAGTAGAGAGAGCAAACCTTTTCACTACCTCTTGGTCAATTATGTTGCAACAAGATCCTCCATCAATAATAAGGTTGCAGAGTTTACCTTGAATGAGACACCTTGAGTGGAAGATAGTCTCACGCTGATTTGGAGTAGATGGGGACTCATTTGCTATAAGTGATCGCTTTACCACAAAACATTCTCCTTGAGCTTCTGCCATCACTTGAAGCTCTTCTTCTTTTTCCTCGTGGCTCTCTTCTAAGCGTTCGTCTTCGGACTCATACTCTCCTATGGTGTTTAGGAGGACTTGTCGCCTAGATGGACAATCCTTAGCCATATGTCCTCGACCTAAGCACTTGAAACACTTGATGTCGTTGGTTCGGTTCCCTCCTTCTCGTCTTGGGTTAGCTTGAGTTGTTGGAGGGTCCCTTCATGGTTGTGCTTGGGGGGCATTATATCGTGGCTCTTGGCATCTTGAATTGGTCTGGTAGGCACCAGATTCGAAAGTTGGCCATGATCGAGAGCTTGATGCTTGAGGTCTCTTGTTAGGCAAGTTCTTATACACATTGTTAGTATAGTGGAGAACTTATTCTATAGATGTACCCCTAACAAAGTGCTTCATTCCCACAATTCCTTTAAGGTCAGAATTTAAATTATTGATGAATTTGGAAATGACATACCCCTCGGGAAACCTTAGACCCGATCTGAAAAGAAGTGTTCTCAACTCCTTGTAATACTCATCCGGGGTCCTATTGCCTTGACGCACTTGCTCCAGCCTAGCATGTGGACGTTCCGTGAAGTCAGTAGGAACAAACCGTGCGCGAAGGGCATCCTTGAGCTCGTTCCAAGTCTCTATTTGAGGAATGCTCTATAAGCTCTCTCATCCTTCTCTTCAAGCCACCATTGTTCTGCGAAGTCAATGAACTTAATGGACGCAACAACTATCTTATGGGCCTCCGTGTATTGATAGAACTCAAACACTTGGTCAATTTTGTTCTCCCAATCAATGTATGCTTCGGGGTCAGTGGAGATTCCAAACTTTTCCACCTCAAGCTTGATGTTGGGAAATTGCCCTCTTCCTTGATTTTCATCATCAAAGTATCCATGTTGAGCTCGATGGATCCCTCTATTGCCTTGGAGAAACTTGTCCCTAACTAGTTCCCTTCTAGGCACATTACGCCTTGGCAAAAGATAAGGAGGGACTTCTCTCGGTTAAAGCCTATCATTCACTCCAACAGTGCGTTCTCTTGGCTAAAAACCTGCGGGGTTAGTGCGCAAAGAAGGAATACTAGTAGCAACAAAACCAGAAGAGTTAGGGAAGAAGCCTTCATCCATACTTTGTTCTTGGCGGGTGGTTGTCACACGCGGTGCATGTGAAGTGGTTACTTCTTCATGAAGTGTCATCCGTGAAAAACTGCGTTGCATGGACCTGGAATAACCTTCATTGTGTCGTGGGGACAGAACGTTGTCTTCACGGGCAACACTTGGCCGAACTCCACTAAAAGATTGCTCAATCTTGCTTTCAACACTTTTCATGAAATCAGCATTCTCAGCCCTAAGTTCTTGAATTTGTGTCCCTTGATGAGTATCTCCACGCTTCAAGGTAGGTTGAACACCAAGACTCCGCTCAAGACGATAAAAAACATCGGCGGCGATCTTCTCTCGTTTTACAATGCTTTGATCCGGCAAAAGTGAGGCAATTTGGAGGTACAAAGTAACAAGATAAGCAATTGGATATTTTTGGATGAACTCACCAAAAATAACCAAAAGAATGTAGATTAGCCCCGGGATAAACACACCCAAAACAAACTACAAGTGTTTCAAAATAAACGCACTCCAAAACAAAAGGGACGATGAACTAGGTTTATCAAAGCTTCTTCTCAGATGGAAAAGCTCAAGAAAATTCTATATTATTTAGCGTTAAGATTAAAATGAGAAGAAAGAAACATATATAAAGCAAAACCACTAACCTGTCCTAAAACCGAGAAATTAAAGATGGTGTAATGGTGGGATGTTACGAAATGGTTCTCCATTGACTTGAAAGCTGGTGGAAGCATATGGGATCCTATGTGCCACGTTACCACCAAATTTGAAGGCAAAGACACGAGCGGTTTGAGAGATATCCTCCGTTCATTGCCATGACACTACCGGCGTCGGGCTTCCGTTGTCAACCAATGACATCTCCGGGCAAACTTTTGAACACCCCGACACTCCTTGGCTCCATTGACATGTAGGAATGTCATAAGCATGTTGGAGAAATTTGGCCTCATTTGGACACTCGTGGCCTGGTAAGCGACGTTGACCTCCATTCTTGACATTGCCCGACGTCGGGGTCATTACTTGCACGAGTGCCATCACCGAGCCATTTAGCATGTGGCTCAACACTTTTAGTTCCAAAAGGCTTCTTTGGATGCCCTCTTGAAGACGCCTTGCTTGGGCCCTAGTGATCACGCCTTTGGCCTGGTGGACGTCTGTGTGCGTTGATAAGATCAAGGATCGAGGGGCCTTTCGGTGCAAGGAATTGCTCGTCGACACCTACGAACGCAAGGGATCCAATCCGGTGATGAGCGGCACAAGCGGTTGAAGATGGAGACAAATGGAGTTGTGGATGCAGTCGGAGATGGGGATGGATTGGTGGACTAGATAGGTGATTCTCCTAGCTTGGATGTGACGCACCAAACGAAGAGAAATAAGGCGGTAAGCTTGAGATACGACTCACTCAAGATCACCAATGAAGGCTTGATATCACTCACAAGCAAGAGAAAGACGATGAAGGAGAGATTGGCCAGAAAACTCTGATTTTCATATATTTCAACGTGCCAAATACAAGAGCAAAACAACCATTTAAACTGCCAAAGGAAAAACCGAAATGTAGGCCATTACTCGGCCACTAACCCACTAACTAGTCCACTAGTATAGCCATGACTCGGCTATTTTAGGAAATAAACAAAACCAAAAATAAACACTTAAAACCCTGGTCTTAAAAATGTCATAAAACACATAAAACTAGCATAATACAAAGACGGAAGACTTCGGCCATGAAGAGTGCCGCTCCTACGCACCCGGGTGCGCCTTTAGTAGAGTCACCGACTTAATGGTGGTTTGTCTCGGCGCAACCTTGCTCATAAGGCCCTCCTTGAGCTGGTGATGAAGTTGCCTGGCTCGGGCGCGAGTGATGGCCCCTGGTGGGGACTCGTTGCCGGACTCCATTCGTGAAACCCTAACGGCGCCGCGCGGAAAAATAGGGCCTTTGAGTTTGGCGGGTGCGAGCTCACTTTCCTCGGCACTTCTGGTTCCAATGGGCTCATGAGGTGCCAAGGAGCCACTAGACGGCCTGGAGTCCGAGCCAAGTTGATCGGTGGCAGAAGGAATTTTCTAGGGACTATTTTTTTAGGGTATTCCCGATTCAACCACTTTTGCTTGTACTTGAACTTCTGATTTTTCAATCACTTTTTTTTGTACGAACTATGATCAGAAAGTAGAAACAACTAGCAAATGATTACAAACTATAAGTAACACACCTAATGAAAGAACAACAAGCCTTATCTGAACCCTAACTTGATTGTTTTATCTCATGCACAAGTAACGTCCAGAAGTCGGCCTGTCTTAGTGCAAGAAAATATAAATAAAAATTATGAAATGCAATAGCTAAGGCTGACCAGACGAAGCTATTTTCTAGGGACTGTTTTTTTACTCAAACGACAAGTTTAAACAACTTGGATATGCAGAATCAAGTGGTTGGAACTAATCCCTATTTTATAGGCTCGACTGAAACAACTCTTGCTAGGAGTTAACGAGGCTCTCAACCTAATTTCCTACGACTTTAAGGCTGCAACTCGACAATGAAAGACTCATCAACTGAAAGCATGATTCCAACAACCAGACGCAAGAAGAAAAACAACAGCAAAAGCAAACAACCTATCTAGACGATCAAATGGAAGGGCATGAAAACTATTCTTGCAAAACTGAGATTCAAGTGCGTTAAACCAATGTTTTTTGAGCAATTACTTACATAGCTCTAATACCACATGATAAGATCAAGGATCGAGGGGCCTTTCGGTGCAAGGAATTGCTCGTCGACACCTATGAATGCAAGGGATCCAATCCGGTGATGAGCGGCACAAGCGGTTGAAGATGGAGACGAATGGAGTTGTGGATGCAGTCGGAGATAGGGATGGATTGGTGGACTGGATAGATGATTCACCTAGGTTGGATGTGATGAACAAAACGAAGAGAAACAAGGTGGTAAGCTTGAGATACGACTCACTCAAGATCACCAATGAAGGCTTGATTTCACTCACAAGCAAGAGAAAGACGATGAAGGAGAGATTGGACAGAAAACTCTAATTTTCATATATTTCAACGTGCCAAATACAAGAGCAAAGCATCCATTTAAGTTGCCAAAGGAAAAACCAAAATGTAGGCCACTACTCGGCCACTAACCCACTAACTAGTCCACTAGTGTAGCCATGACTCAGCTATTTTATGAAATAAACAAAACCAGAAATAAAAACTTAAAACCCTGGTCTTGAAAATGTAATAAAACACATAAAACTAGCATAATGCAAAGACGGAAGACATCGGCCATGAAGAGTGCCGCTCCTATGCACCCGGGTGCGCCTTTAGTAGAGTCACCGACTCAATGGTGGTTTATCTCGGCACAACCTGGCTCATAAGGCCCTTCTTGAGCTGGTGATGAAGTTGCCTGGCTCGGGTGCGAGTGATGGCCCCTGGTGGGGACTCGTTGTCGGACTCCATTCGTGAAACCCTAACGGTGTCGCACGGAAAAATAGGGCCTTTGAGTTTGGTGGGCGCAAGCTCACTTTCCTCGGCACTCTTGGTTCCAATGGGCTCATGAGGTGCCAAGGAGCCACTGGATGGCCTGGAGTCCGAGCCAAGTTGATCGGTGGCCGAAGGAATAGGAGAAGGGTCCTCGGGCACCGGCGCTGGATTAGGGTTTGCGGATGGCGCCTCCGGGCTTGAGTCCTCTTGTTCCTCGTCACTTGCATCTTCCTCACTTATGTCTTGGTCCTTTGGCTTGTCTTGATGGGATTGGGTCACATCAGGCCTTGTGGGAGCCTAGCTAGTGCCAAGGCGCCAGATCTGGTGAGTAGCGTTGTGGGGGCTGGGTACACTTTGTCCGGTGCTCCTTGAGGCATCTTGACACTCTCCTTCAGTGCCTTATGTGCCTCGAAGCTAACCTCATTTGCCTCCACATTGCTCAGATCGCCCGCTTGCCCTAGTGGTGGTATCGGTGGCGTCGGCGGCAAGATATCAGCGCCGTTTGTGGCCTTGGCTTGTTCTTCCTCTTGGGCATTTGGTGTTGGGTTGGCAACATGAGGTGAGGCATTGTGATTCATATCACCATCCGAACAGATACACTAGACTCACAAATTTTCAAAAAAAACTTGTGAACTTAATGACATCCCGACTAAAGGTAATGATTACACTTGGCGTAAAAACAGAACAGAACTAAACAATACCTTTGAAAAATTGGATCGTACCCTTGTACATCATAAAATTCTACAATGGTTCCCGGACTTAAGTACTCGAAATAATGCATTCACAACTTCCGATCACAGTCTTATATATCAGTTGACTTAGATACAACTAACCAATTTAAGGGACAAACATTAAAATTTGAAAAGATGTGGATGGCTAGGAAAGATTTCCGTGTTATTGTCAAACAAGCCTAGCGATCACAATTTCAAGGATCTAAACTGTTTGACCTGGTAAAGAAAACTCAACTCCTCAAACGACAAGCTAAACAAGTGGAATAAAACAACTTTTGGAAATATTTTTACTCTACTCAACAAGATAGAAACTGATCTCACTTCCATCCAAAAGCAACTATGTACTACTACAGATGCAAATCTAATATCAAAATAAAGTAAGCTTATTAATAAAAAAGAACAAATACTAAATTTTCAAAAAACTTATTGGAACCAAAAAGCAAAAATTAAACACATAAAATTTAATGATATGAATGCAAGCTACTTTCATAAAGTAGCTACGGGGGGGAGGAAATTATACGAGATATTAGAACAAACAAAGGAATTGCTATTATTGGAGAAAAACATTAGGCATGAAATAAGAACAAATTTTGTCAAAGGATTCACAAGTCAACCCATAACACAATTCTCCTTCAACATCTTGAACTTATTCATTCTAAAATCATTGAAGAAGATAATTCTTTTCTCACACAAACTATTTCTAATAAGGAAATTAGAAATGTTGTTTTTAGCATTGGGATCAATAAATCCCAAGACCTGATGGCATGACTGTAGACTTCTACCAAAAATATTAGGACATTGTTGGTCCCTCAGTCATTCAAGTTGTTAAAGGATTTGATGCGGGAGCATCCGAGGCTTCACCCAAGTGGCACACAAAGAAATATGGTTCACTCACAAGGGTTCGAGCCAAGCCATTGAGGAAGGAGATGGTCCACTCACAAAGGGCTCGAGCCAAGCGTATGCACGAGGAACTCGAGAACTTGGCAAACCTTCGCGTCTCAAGGGAGCCCACCCTCATCGAGTACTTCACGGAACCAATACCAAGGACCTTGGTGACATTCCGAGCCGAGCCAAGCGCGGGAGAATGGCAACCACAAGAGTTGAAGCCCAAGGTCCTGACTCGGCCCACCAAACTCGGCCGAGTTGTGCTTAGTGATGGCGACCTCTCAGCAAAACTGTCATATCTTCTGATTCCCAACTCCGATCACGCTCACATTTTGAGGAGTGAAACTAGACTTCAAGATCTATCTCTGGGAGTTGGAATCACTCCATTCCGATCAAGGACGAGAGAGAACGGACCTTCTGAAGTTAGGCCAGAAGTTGAGCCTCCTGACTCGGCCCACAACTCGGCCGGATCCAGGCCGAGTTGTTCTCAGTGAACCACGTCGAGCCAAACTCGGCCCACAACTCGGTCGGGTCTTGGACCGAGTTTCTCCCAGTTTAGCTCCTTTTGTCTCGTTTCTTGTTGGGCTTTTATGGGCCGACCCCTTTGGCTATTTAAGACCTTTGTGTTTTTTTATAACGAAGTTTTTCCCCAGTTATGAACCTTTGCTTTATGCATTATGAAGATTGAGAGCTCCATGGGAGTGTTTTCTCAAAGTGGATTCAAACTTGCTAGGTTGCTCTTGCGTTGTGTCAATTTCGTCTATGATCTTGGTGCTCCAAGGCTTCACTCGCCTCCTTCTCTTGCTCTTTGGACACGTCCATCGTTGTGGGAGATTGTAGAAGGAAAGGTCGTTTGTGCACATTGGTTTGGTTATTGGCGACATTGTTTGCCAAGGGTCTCTCCATTGCATCTTTCGGTTGTTCCTATATCCTTGTTTATTTCTTTGTTTCCTATCATTTGCTAACTTGTTCTCTTGTGTTTTCTCTTGTTTCCACCTCCATCTTCCATACGAGTCTCTTGGCGTCTAGATCGGGCCACTCGCGGCTAATCCCCGCATCAAATTGGTATCAGAGCCATCTCGACGTCGAGCCACCACCACCCAGCCGAACCACCATCAAGGTTCTTCTTGAGTCTTCTTTTCCATTTTTCTTCATTGTTCATCTTGTTCTTCATATCCTTCATGCATTGTTGTGCTTAGAATGTGATTACTTGTACTTGTGCATGCATGAACTTGTTGCTTCTTAGTTGCCTCCACAAAACCACCACCACTACCACCATCCACCACCACACGGCCACCACCAAACACCACCTCCCAGCTGGCCGAAATTACCCCAAAACCCAGCTGCAAACCTCCTTCAAAAACCCACCCAAAAACCCACAAAGCAACCCCCAAAACCCAGCTACCCTTAGCCCCTAAAACCCACCTACTTTATCCCCAAATCCACCTACTTTTAGCCCCAAAACCCAGCTACCTTAGCCCCCAAAAGCTGCTGCAAAATCTGCCCAAAGACATGCAAAAAGCTACCCCAAAAAGGCATGCAAGACACCTTTTTCCCCCACTTGCTATCCTAGGTCATCATTGCCTAAAAAGTGATCTAAAAGCAAGATATCTTTTATTTCTTTTTTATTTATTTAATCTGCACGTTTTTATTTTAAAAAAAAGAATATCAGAAAAAGAAGGAAAAAGAAAAGCAAAAGCCAAAAAAAAAAAAGAGAAAGGCTTGTTCTTGTTTTATTTCTTGTTCTAGTTTACATTGTTGCACTTAATTTTTGTATTGTATCACATTGCAAGTGTTGTGATCAACATCAAAAAAAAAAAGGAGGAAGAAGCTCGACTGAGCCAAACTCGGCCCCCACCCGGCCGAGTTTCAGACCGAGTCAGGCTCAGTCACCCCGAGTGCCTTTGAACCTTACATTGAACCTCAAGCTTGATTGCCTACCCCTTACCACTCTTTATTCCTTTGGCAACTTGTTTATGTGTTCATGAGTATTGGTAAAAACGAGTTAGGTATGACATTGCATTGTTGAATTTTCCTAAACACGATTCTTTGTTGTGTCATCCTTCTTGTTGTTTGTCTCCTATTGTGTGTGTCTTTGAGCCTATCATTCGAAATCCAAGAGCTTTTTTCTCTATTGGTTAAGTGTTATCTAAGTTCACCAAGTTTATATGAAGTTTTTGTCCTTCTCAAGGCAACCTTACATTCCAAAGCTTGTATCGAATCAACAAGAGAGTGAGTGATCAAACACACGAGTGATCAAACACTTGTGAGGATTGTTTTGATTTCACTAACCCTAACATGTTTCTTGGAGTTTGTTGATCATGTCTTATAAAGGAAGTCCACCACATGGAGGGTCCAAACCAATGGCACCCGAGTTGTTCAACATGTTCAAGGCCATGTCGGACAACATTGCTATCTTGTCTAATCGGATGGCAGCATTAGAGACAAGAGTGCCCAAGCCCGCAGCCGTGCCCCAAGAGATGCACCGAGTGCCCATAGCCACCAACTTCCCCCGGCGTAGAGATAAGCCTAATGCTCCTAACCATTATAATGAATTTCAGGAAATGCCAAGGCGTGCCTATCATGAGGAGCCAAGGCGAGCCTATGAAGATGAAGAGCAAAATGGAGTTGACAAGGTCAAGTGGAAGATTCCCTCTTTTGAAGGCCAAGGTGATTCATATGTCTACATGGAATGGGAGGCCAAGATTGAACAAATATGGAGTTGTCACAACTTTCCCGAGCATAAAAAGGTACAACTCGCCGCCCTTGAATTCCATGATTATGCACTAACATGGTGGAAAAATCTTGTGACACAAAGGAGAAGAGCATTAGAAGCACCCTTGACAACTTGGGCTCAAATGAAGGCCTTGATGAGATATCGCTTTGTGCCTCAACATCTCATCCATGTTCTAGAGCAAAGGCAAGAGAAGTTGAGACAAAAATCAATGTGTGCCAAAGAGACTCACAATGCTAGGCAAGTTGCAAGAGTTAGAGCAAGTGTAATCCAAGATGAAGAGACAACCATGGCTGGAAACCAAGGAGGAAGAGGTTATAGTGGCCAGCCAAGCTCTTGGAGAAGTGATAGCCAAACCCGAGGCTATCAACCATATGGCCATGACTCCCTACAAGGAAGGGACAAGAGAACCTTCTCAAGTCCTCATGTGGAGCCAATGAGTAGTGCTCAACCAAGCTACTCCACGTCAAGCCTAAGGCCCCTAACCGTTGTTCCTAATGCCCCACGAACACCATCGGAGGAACTATCGGACATGCTTAAGGAAATATCGGCCAACCTTGATCGCTTGGCCAAAAAGATGATGCCATTAGAGGCAAAAGTAACCGAGGAGGTTCTTGCTATTGAACCAATGGCCAAAGGAGAGGAGATTGAGCCAAAGGAAAAACAAGAGGACGTTGTAGAAACATCTCCTTCACCTACAAGGGTCAAGCATCGATTGCCCATCATTGTGCGTAGCTCATTCAAATCCTTGGCTACTCCATGGATGGACCGGACTCACATGGTTCCTTCAAGCTTACCTTTCCTACCCCATGAAGAGGTTGAAGCCAAGAAATCAATTCTCAAACAAGAGAAAAAGGATGTGCCAATGGAGACTAATGCAAGGGAAGTACCTCTTATCTCCACCTTTCCAATTCCATCTCTTGAGTTTGCAAATGAGCATGTCATTCCATATAGGACAATACACATGGAAAAATCAGTCCTTGCATGTAGAACTAGATACTCAAGCATACATCAATTTTCTTTAGCACAATACATGTCTTGTGGAATGCATCTTGTTCATAATATGATCCTTATGTCCATACATGTGTGTTATATTGATCCTTGCATCACTAAGCATGTACATAGGTCTAGGAAGAAGAGTGGAATAATGTGTGCATGTTTTTTTGGATATCATATAGTCATTGGAAGATTTGTGCTTACATTATTACAATTGTGTGAACATGATAGAGGACCTCATTTTGCCAATGTTGATATGACCAAGTCCTCTAAGAAAGATGAATTCATTGCATGCCCTAAACTTCATAATGCATCTTATGTGACTAACCCTTGTATTGACCAAGTTGTGGAGTTGCATGGAGTTTCTAGTGCTTTGATTTCAGGACAAGAAGTGAAGTGTGTGCTCTACTCAAAGTTGGAGTCCGGAGAAGTGCCCTTTGAACCAAGAGATCAAGACGTCTCACATGTGGCTGATTTGGTTCATTCCTTGGTGGAGTGCATTCGGGAATTGCATGAGCGCACAAGGAACAAACTTCATGCCAAGGCGGAGCACAATGCAGTCAAGGCCAACAAAGAGCGCCGCCGCTTGGTGTTTCACCCCGGAGAGGAGATGTGCCTTCCAAGAGGCGTCAATCCAAGCTTTCCCAAAAGGCGAAGTACAAGGCATACAAGCTTAGATTCGAGGTCGAATCTTTTCCAAGAAGGGGAGAATGATGCGGGAGCATCCGAGGCTTCACCCAAGTGGCACACAAAGAAATATGGTTCACTCACAAGGGTTTGAGCCAAGCCATTGAGGAAGGAGATGGTCCACTCACAAAGGACTCGAGCCAAGCGTATGCACGAGGAACTCGAGAACTTGGCAAACCTTCGCGTCTCAAGGGAGCCCACCCTCGTCGAGTACTTCACGGAACCAATACCAAGGACCTTGGTGACATTCCGAGCCGAGCCAAGCGCGGGAGAATGGCAACCACAAGAGTTGAAGCCCAAGGTCCTGACTCGGCCCACCAAACTCGGCCGAGTTGTGCTTAGTGATGGCAACCTCTCAGCAAAACTGTCATATCTTCTGATTCCCAACTCCGATCACGCTCAAATTTTGAGGAGTGAAACTAGACTTCAAGATCTATCTCTGGGAGTTGGAATCACTCCATTCCGATCAAGGACGAGAGAGAACGGACCTTCTGAAGTTAGGCCAGAAGTTGAGCCTCCTGACTCGGCCCACAACTCGGCCGGGTCCAGGCCGAGTTGTTCTCAGTGAACCACGTCGAGCCAAACTCGGCACACAACTCGGTCGGGTCTTGGACCGAGTTTCTCCCAGTTTAGCTCCTTTTGTCTCGTTTCTTGTTGGGCTTTTATAGGCCGACCCCTTTGGCTATTTAAGACCTTTGTGTTTCTTTGTAATGAAGTTTTTCCCCAGTTATGAACCTTTGCTTTATGCATTATGAAGATTGAGAGCTCCATGGGAGTGTTTTCTCAAAGTTGATTCAAACTTGCTAGGTTGCTCTTGCGTTGTGTCAATTTCGTCTATGATCTTGGTGCTCCAAGGCTTCACTCGCCTCCTTCTCTTGCGCTTTGGACACGTCCATCATTGTGGGAGATTGTAGAAGGAAAGGTCGTTTGTGCACATTGGTTTGGTTATTGGCGACATTGTTTGCCAAGGGTCTCTCCATTGCATCTTTCGGTTGTTCTTATATCCTTGTTTATTTCTTTGTTTCCTATCATTTGCTAACTTGTTCTCTTGTGTTTTCTCTTGTTTCCACCTCCATCTTCCATACGAGTCTCTTGGCGTCTAGATCGGGCCACTCGCGGCTAATCCCCGCATCAGGATTCTTCCTTTCTGGGAAATTACTTAAACAAATCAACCACACTTTCATCACACTGATTCCAAAATGTGAAAACTCGAATTCAACTAACAACTGTAGACCCATCAGTCTCTGCTCAACTATTTACAAAATTATATCTAAAATTCTTATCGAAAGACTTAAGAATGTTATGGAAAAACTTATACATCCTTTACAAGGTGCGTTTGTTTTTAACAGAGCTATTCAAGATAACATTCTTATTGCACATGAAATTTTCCATTGCTTTCAATCAAGAAAAGGAAAAGAAGGCTCTATTGTAATCAAACTTGACATGGAAAAGGCATATAATCGAACTGAATGGAACTTTATCATCGAAATTCACCATAAATGTGGCTTATGTACCAAATTTATTGGTTGGATTAGAGAATGTATTTCATCAGTCTCTTTCTCTATCCTTGTAAACAATAGACCCACTGAAATATTTATCCCCAACAGAGGACAAAGATAGGGTGACCCTTTGTCCCCTTTCCTTTTTATCCTTGGGGCTGAAATCCTATCTAGAAAATTACAATATGCTTCTAATAAAATTAAAAAACCTCTAGATTTCCAAATCACCAGAAATGGTACTTGTATCCCCTTTCTTGACTTTGCATATGATATTATCTTCTCAAAAGCAAGCCACCAATACTCTACAGAAATAAATGACATCATTGATGGCTACTGCCTGATTTCAGGTCAAAAAGTAAATTTCCATAAATCAGCTTTCCTAGTCACAAAAAAAGGTAACAAATGCACCAAAGCAACAACTTCAGAGCATTCTTACTATCACAAAAATGACAAATCTTGAAAAATATCTGGGTTGCCCCATTATTAATGGACGAGTCAATACTTCGACCTTCGAAGACATTATTACTATGGTCAACTTAGTAAATGGAAAGCAAATAACCTTTCTCTGACCGGAAGAACAACTCTAATCAAATCAAATATGGCGGCTAGACCAAATTTTTTTATGCAAAGCTTCATGCTTCCGACCAACACTCATAATGAACTAGACCGGATTAACATAATTTTTGTGTGGAATAAAGATACTTCCTTCAAACCATTAATTGGGTGGGACAAAATTTGTCGACCCACTCATTTGGGAGGTCTCGGCTTGAGGAAAACCAAAGATATGAATTGTGCATTACAATACAAACTCATTAGGAAAATCATTATTGAACCTTAAAATTTCTGTGTGCAACTCATCAATGACAAATAACTCAGAGGCCAAAACATCTTTGACTACAAGAAAACAGGTAACCTTTCCTGGCAATGGTCCAAACTCCTAGAATTACGATCGCCGTTCAAACAAGGTCTTAATTGGCAAATTGGAGATGGTAAAACTATTAAATGCTGGATAGACAAATGGCTCACTGATTATAGAACTTGTAACATCGTTAACCCACCAGCTTAAGCAAATCTAAATTCCTATGTCTTTGAATTCCTTAATGATGATAAGAAATCGCAAACTGATATTCTGAACAAAATACTACCACATGAGATTGTTATCGATATCATTGGCACTCCAATCGTGGTATCCCCTATTATTGACATATTGTACAAAATACCTTACACAATAGTAAAAATGTTTAGTTTTCTACAAAATCCGCTATGGAACTGATCATTAAAAACTCAAATTATGTTGCATATAGCTTATGGATATAGAAAATAGATACATATCCAAAAGTTAAATATTTCATTTGGAGAGTAATTAAAAATGGACTCCCGACAAAGAAATGTCTCGAAGAAAAAAGGGTTTATATCCCTACAGGGTGCGTTTTTTTCAATACTCAAACAAAAGATTGTACTCATCTATTTCTGGAATGCCCACATACACTCCAAACAATTGGTACAAAATACCTTACACAATTTTAACACTAATAACAAAAAAATTGAGGAAATCAAAGAAAAATCTAAGAAATAAAATTACAAAAAAGAATATGGCCGAATTATGTACAATTTGGTGGGCAAATTGGTTCCAACGTAACCAAAAGGCTTTTGTTGCGATAGCAACTGACAATAGCCCTATTACTGATATTTCCCAATTTATTAGGAATTGCCTTTAAAACTAGAACCATGCCAAACATTGGAACCCAGATTGCACTCTTGAACAATATAAATAAAATAAACATAAGCCTAGAAAGAAAAAGAATAATAGGTGGAGGAAACCGCCAGAAAATGTAATCAAGATCAATTTTGATGGCTCGACAAAGAATAATGGAGAATTTGCTATTGGATTCATCGTCAGAACTTCAAGGGGACTTCCAATTTGTATCCAAGGTGGAAAGACCAAAAAATCTACTACCCTTATAACAGAAGAAATTGCCCTATGAAATGCTCTCATTTTATCCAAGAACATGAAAATCGACAAAATTGAGATTGAAGGTGAAAACCTTACTGTCATCAACTCCATTACAGGAATCTAGACTTGTCCCTGGGAGATCGAGATTATTATCTATCCTTTTTCTATTAAAATCCTTTTTGACAATCCAGAGCAATCATGTCTTTCATGAAAACAACCAAGTGGCTGATAAAATTGCAAACCTTAGCCATAACTTTTCTATGGAAGAATGTTCTATCAATCCAAAACTTAAGATTCGTATACGGAAGGATGCTATTGGCTGATTCTCAAATGGAGCTTGAAACTAGACAAATTCTTACATGTTTCAAAAAAAATATGAACCTAAAATGTAAAATTACTTTCACTTCAAAATGCGGTTGACTTGTATATATCAAATGGAAAAGATAAGGAATTTACCCATTCAGTTACTTGTGACAACCTATCCGATACTTGTCACTTCCATATAAGGATATGACTCGTCCAATTTGGTTGGTAGTGCTTTATGTCCGGATCGGGTATTTCAAAATTCAATATTGAAAAAGACTCTCACAATATCAATTTTTTTATTCATGGTGTCAAGAGGATTCAAACTCGAATCTTATGAACAACACTTAAATATTATAGCAAGACCAACTCAATATTGGTGCATAATTTTTCTGATAAGAAAAAAAATAGTTGTTTTAATAGCGGTTGGAAGCCATCCTAGAGCATTCTTGGGGATGAGATAACTAAGGATATGGTCTTGTTGGAATGTTGCAGTCGAGGCTAAGTGGCTCAAGTGTGTTAGTCTTTCGGCCTCACGATTTACCTCTCTAAAGATATGGCTAATTTGAACGTCCGAAATAGTCTGAAGGTCACAGAGAATGTCAGCAACAATCATCACAATCTCCCACATGGATGGTTCTAGATTTCTATAATTGCATTAATAAGACAATGTTATTCCCTTCAATATCAAAAAAAATAATACTCAAATTTGTGGTAGCCAATAAAGTTGTATTAGATTGGTAATCCTAGTCAATAGTGTAGCGACACCATGTGGTTTTTTTTTTAATAAGACAATGTTATTCCCTTCAATAAGACAATGTTATTCCCTTCAATATCAAAAAAAATTGTATTACGTTGGTAATCTAGATCCGTCAAAGTTTTTTTTTACAATAGTTGGGATCATGTGGTTTCTATTTTAGGATTTTTTTTCCTTGCTTATAGTGCACTTTGTTAGATTATAATCTTCAAATTCAAATCTTCTTGTTTTTTGAGATTATAAGTTAACTTTTGATATATTATGTTAAGTCTTCAACTTTTCCTGCTTGGTTCGGTTCAAATGGGGTTAGGTTTGCAAGATACCCCGCTATGAGATAGCTAATTCCATGGTTTCTTGCTTGGTTAATTCAAATTTTGCTAAGTATTTTCCATGATTTTTTAATCATGCAAAGCAATGTTTTTAATAATTTGTGTTATTTTTGGGTGGATTTTGTGAACCATACTTATAGTCAGTGTTCTAAAAATCTCTGCCAAGGGTCGCTTGGGCGCTAGGCGGTCCTCCCCCGTTTCAATTTTTCCCTAAGTCAACTAGCTAGGCGGAGCTTGGTAGAGAGAGAAGAGTCAGGGTGAGGTCAGATTTGGTAGTCGAAAGAACAACATCTTAGGAGATGGTTGTTGTGAAGGAGAGAGAGATGACGGATGGTGTGAGGGAGAGAAAGGATGACTAATGTGAGAACAAGTGAAACTCTAGCCAATTTTTTTTTCTTTTAATTTTGACAATAAAGAGAGAAATTATGGCAAGTTTTGGGTTGGGCTTGTAAAATAAGTTCTATTTTAAAATATTAAACATCATCCCAATATAGTTTTATAAACATTGATTTTTAATCTATTTAGGCCCTCTCCTAGGTGCTAGGCATCCCCTAACCGTCAAGCTTCCACCTAGCGTCTTTTAGAACATTGCTTATAGTGTATGGGAATTTTAATATTAAATGATATATATTTTCTTATAAATGGTTATAAGAGCAACATTTTGTAAGGACTGCCACTCATTTTTCTTTGTAGTTTTGTTTTAGTGGGCAAATTATTGTGACCCATTTTTCAAAGAAAGTTTCTAATTTTCATATAGATATCTAATATGCATATTCATGAAAGGTCTTTATTGTCTCTCTCCCTCTCCCACCCTCCCTCCCTCTCCAATAAAATCTATCTCGGATTGATTTTTTGGGATTGGCATATGTAGGATTTGTTTAGTAGTTTCATTATCTATAATTTCCTAAGTTCCTCTGCATCCCGTTATTTTTCATTGTTAATAAATTTGTTAACTATAATATTTATGTCTATAGGTTTAGTGCTATTTGCTCTGATAGTTAGGTTGTCTATGCTAGACCAATTATCTTACCAAAACCTTATAGTTTGTTCATTACCAACTTGTCATCTCATGTCGGTCTTGAATAGATCCTTGAGTTGGGTTAATTTTTCCCATTGCCAATAAGTGTTAGCCTTCGTCTTATATTTTAAAATGTTTTCTCCTTTGAGATAGTTTTCATTAATTAGTTTGATCCATAAATTATTTGGGTCGATTATGATTTTTCATATTAGTTTCATATGTAATGCTTGATTCATATCTTGAGTTTTCCTAGTATTCGCCCCCACCACCTCAGTAGGACTTACAAATTTCATCTTAGCCAATGAATGGTTTGTAGTTGCTATCCTTATTTTAAAAGAAGCTTGTGTTTATTTTGTCTGTTTATCAAATTAGATAGTATAAAACTACGCATGAGGATGTTAGGTCATACAAGCCAAGTTTAATTTGATAAGTGTAGATCATCCAACACGGGAAAGAGTATTTGTTTTCCCTCTCAATAATTGATTTTCGATGAATGGTGACATCATTGAACGTGCCTTTATTGAACTCCCATTAATAATGGGACAACTCATATACTTTTCGAGAGCATATATACATGCAACATTTAATGTGTTTGGTAATTGGGATGTTTTGAGTTTCACACGTTTTTTGTTACTTGAAATGAAAATTTGTGGTAATTACTTTATAGACTAACATTGTACAGTATTCATCAATAATTATTTTAACTTGTTCGCATGGTGTTTGGTTTGTTTGAGCGAAGATTATAATGTCATGTATAAACGCAAGGAATGAGATTGCAATATTGGTATGCAAGATAATATACAGTGCAAAATAAAATATTTAAACATTGCAAAAAATTTGTGACAATATTTTATGACATACAGATGAGTCACATCTTTCGTAAAAGTAATTCAGTGGTTGATTTAACTCAGTGGTTGATTTAATTTCAAACCTTTGCCATTCTTATTCAGATCGTTTCATTTCAAACCTTTGCCATTCTTATCAAACGGACTAATACAAAATTTCTAGTTATCGTCCGTAAAGATACTACAGATTGATTTTCAAGTAGATCTTGATATCAATCTAATTTTTACTTTATCAAATAAAAAATAATGCAAAATTGTAAAAATATGGCTCGCGTACTATATATATATCTAGTGCAGTTTTTTGGTTTTTAATTTAGACTTTTCCGCTCTATGTCCACAGTAGTTTCTGTAAAATCTCAATATAAACATGTGGTCCTCCTAATAATGAATGTCTCCCTGGAATTGAATCTACTATATAATAACTAAAGCAGAATCGCGTCTACACAGGCACGCGCCCCAAGAATGAATCCGAAAATTGCGGTACCACGTGTCATCACGGAATTTTGTTGTACACGTGTCAGTTTTTTGTTTCATTTGGTAGTTTACTAAAATACATCGTTTTAGCCTTATTTAACATGATTTTCTTTGTTCCATTTTGATTTTTGTAGATTGTAAATCTTTCTAAAAATTATGCAATTAATATTCTAACCTAATTTTTTGATTGTAAATTTTTCTTATATTAAACGATTATAAGCCGATCTATTTTCTGAATATTGCATATGATACCAAATATAAGAATTAATAATTCGCAATCAATAAAAATAGCAGAATTGTGCAGTATATGATTTATACAAACCATTATAATTTTAAACCATAAGAAAAAAAATAGAATATGCGCACAATCATAAACTTGAAAGACAATCAACCAAAATTAACCTAAAACATAAATTAAATGCCCAGAAACCAAGCAATAAATTGAAATGCCGAGAAAAAACTGCACAAACTTGCAACACACATGCAAAAACTTAGAATACACCTGCAGAAAAATTACAAACTCTAAAAACAACACATTGCACAAAACTGAACCTGTGCAATATTAAAACCTGCAAGGCTAAACCTGAACCAGAAACAAATCACCATAAAACTGACAATAATACAAATTATTGCACAAAAATACACAAATTATGCAATTGCTGCCTTGACGCCCAAATTCTGCAAATCAATCTGGTATGAACTTGTCCATAAACAGACATATGACATAATATTTTAGAATATAAAATATTTGCACAATAAATGAATAATATCAAAGGAAATCACAGAAAATATATTGCAGTATATATGACACTGAGAATATACATTTTCCAAATTAAAACGTGGCAAAATATTACAGAATATAAAATATGTGCAAAATATACGACAGAATATAACAGAATATATATGGAAAACTATATGGCACTGAAAATCTATGTTTCCAAAAATTAAAACCGATCTGTACTGATAATATATGGTAGAATATGACAGAATCAATGACACAGTTTGTGCAGCTATATATTTACAACCTCTCATTCAATTTCAGTACAATCAACTAGACATTGCAGTACAAACAACAGCCAGTTTTGAGCTATTTACGAGGTAATTTTTGTCATTCACCCAGAAATTACATGTACTGATATTGACTATACATGTCTTTCATTACATTTTGTTCATTAGATTTTTGTGCATTACATTATGATTGTATACTAAAATAGAGGCAGAGAGCCTGCATTGCAAGCAAATAGAGAGCCCCCGCCCGTTTGAGTCGTTGCGCAATAGCTTACATCTTTTACATGCTTCGTATGTTTGAGTTTGGATCGATCTCCTCATCAGCGGAGTTGTTTTGGTTCGAATTTGAAACATAACAAGTATAAGCATAAGGTTAGACTATGAATTATGCAAAACAGTGTTAAAAAGACAAGGGTGTGACTTCGTAGAAGTTACAAGGTAATAATTTAGAACCTATATGCAATATTGAACCTATAAGAGGTGGCATGTTTACTTAAGTTTGTGTAGAATATGCTCCGAGAGGCTATTAGATTAGTCCTTTTGCCGATGAAACTATTAACGCCTCGAAGCATATTCTACACAAACTAATAGTAACCTCTCTATTTACCACACTGTCATTTATCTTGAATTATTCTGTCTATTTACATATTTCAATATACTTTGAAAAAGATGTCTTTCATATATACATGGGAGCCAAGAGCAAATAGATATATAGACAGAGAGCTTACGTTTTTTCTTCCCTTGATGAGGGTATGTATATTTCCATAACCTTCTTCAATGTGCAATCCTCACCAAACTCCAGATCTTGACACCATAACAAAATAGTCTGCAACACACAATTTTTTCAAAGAATTCAGTATTTTATAGTAAATCCAGAAATCATATACAAGGTTAAAACTGAAAGTATACCAAGTAGTTTCAGATAGGGTTTAAATTTTGTTGTTTTAATAACTGGTTCTATTTCATAAATTCAGTTTTTTTGTTGTAATTCAGATTTTATGTTAATTTTAATACACTGAAAATTGTTTATTCCGTATTATAGATATGTCAAAAGTTATACAGCAAGTGAAGGATATTACAGGTACCCGAGGTAATCATGAACTTAAGGTTCGTGTAATCCGTTTATTTAAAGTTCCAAAGAAAGACGATCCAACTCAATACGGAACGACTGAACTAATTCTAATGGATGAGAAGGTACTGATTAGTAGTTTATATGTTAACAGATTGTTTTGTGTATTTACAAAATTGTGTGCCTAATCTTGCAATTAAATTCAAATATGTTGATTAGAATTCTGTGATATTATTTTTCAGGGTGACAAAATCCATGCAGTCATTAAAGAAGCTTTTATGGTTAGCTTATCTTTATTAAAAGAAGGAGGTGCTTATTTGATTTCAAATTTCGGAGTTGCCCTATATGATATACCATTTAAGTTTTCTGATCACAAGTATAAGGTCATATTTTATCGCAACACTACTATTAAACTATGTTCGACCATTTCTGTTCCTATTCATGGATTCAAATTTACTGAATTTGAAAAAATCTTCGACGAGTCATTGGATAAAGGATATCTTTACGGCAAGTTGTTTTTTAATATTTTCATATTACAATCCTTTAACTATGTTGTTTTTATGTGTATAATATGCTTCATTAATATTGTACATTTTATGTGTAGATGTTATTGGTGAATTGGTTGGAATTGGTGATCAGATAGTGACCTTTACTAAAAGCAATGGCAAAGATGATTAAAGAATTAATTTGCAATTAATGGATGCAATGTATTAATTATTTATCATTTTTTATTAATTTTTAATGTCATTACACAAATTAAACATTTTCTATTTATAAAAATGATGATTTGTAACTTTTATTTTGGTTATATCACACGAACAATATAATGAATTGTACTCTATGGGATGATTTTGCTGATTTATGTCGTCCATTTATTGGCGCATCAAATCAAAATACGGTCGTTGTTATAGTTCAGTTCGCGAAGCTTGGGAAATGGAATAATTCACCTAATGTGTCAAATGGATATTATGGCACAAGGGTGTATTTTGACGATGAAAGTATTAGCGAGATTTCAAAATTCAAGGAAAGGTATATTCTGATTTTTTATGTTTAAATATTTGTTTAAATTAATTGTAAATAATCTATTATATTGTTCAGCATACTGTTTCTCAAATTGTTTCTTTTGGATATTTGGTTATATTAATTGTAAATAATTTACTATATTGTTTCTTAAACATTAGTATATCAAAACAATCTGCTTCAAAAGGTGGAAATAGTTGTGTACAACTATCAAGTGAGCGATCATATTCTTCTGCTGATATTTTCTTGGATGTGAGTGCAAGAAAAACCTTGGATGAACTTTATGAACATCTTCATGAGCGTGGAACGGTAAGTTAAGAATAGTTGAGTTTCTAAACATTTTATATGTAAATATTAAGTTTTTTAGATTATTTATGAGTTTTAAATCATCAAGTTTTTAGGTTATTTATTTTTTATTACAATGATAATTCCTAAAGGTTCTCTAAGCTATTGTTCTTGCCACCATTGATCATATTGAAGATTCATATGGATGGTACTATAATTCATGCAAACGGTGTAAAAGCAAAGTGCAAGCACAAGAAGAACGGTTTTGGTGCAAGAAATGTGATGCATTAGTGAACTATGCAATTCCTAGGTAATTAATTTACGACAAATGCATTTTACTGTTTTTTGTTTATTGAGTTATTTATATATGTTTTTATCTATGCAGATTTTGTGTTCAAGTTAATGTTATAGATGGATCTGGGACTGCTCAATTGACTATATTTGATAGAGAACCTACTCAATTTTTAAAGAAATCAGTCACAAGCATTATTAAGTCAATAGATAAGGTAAATTTTTGGGTCTTAAATTAAGTATATAAAATGTGAAGTGATACGTATATAATGATTCTTATTTCATTAATTACTAATCAGTTCATTTTTATTTTCAGGATAAGGACATTAGTATCATCCCAGACGATCTAAATGTGTTGTTAAATAAAAAAATGTTGTTTAGGGTTCTCATTTCCCAATTTAATATTAGTAGACTTCCATCTGCAACGGCATACACAGTAACAAACATGACGGGTGATTTGACTTTGATTGAAAAGTTTGAACAATGCAGTTTAGAATCAGAGGTATGCATTCTTCATTTTATTTGTTTTAATTTTCAGATTTGGGTACTTGAATTAATCAAGAGCTTTGCTTATTATAGGAAAATCAGGCATCACTCGATGTAGAGAATGATGAGGTGTCTAAAGTGTCATCAAATGAAATGGCGACACCCCGTAAGCGTGACTATATAAACATTGATGATGAGGAAAATAGCAATTCTGAGGAGGAGAGTGCTAAATCTGAAGATAGTCATATTACGAATCATGGCAATGGATCAACCACAAAGAAGAGGGTTACTCTAAAGAAAGTGAAGAAGGAAAAGTTGGACTAAATTAGATTGTTTTTTCTATTATTTGAGCCAATACACTATTTAGTTTTTCAGAGAATTCATGTGTTTTGTTTCAGTTTTAATATTGGTATGATGTTGCTAAACCATTGAATGAAATTTATATGGTCGATTTTTCCTTTCATCATGTTATACTTTTGTGTGATGAATGCGTTTTTTGCTAAATCATTGAATGAAATTCAATTCAATATCATAAATACCTAAGGTGATGAGAAACAACCCTCCAAAGGTGAGGCTTTGTTCCTCTAGAAGCTAGATCTAGCCCAAGGGGAGCCTTCTTCTCTTTCCTAAGCTTGAGAACACTTGAATGGAAGCCAAGAGAGAGGGAGGGGGCGCCGGACTGAGGTGTGGACGTGAGGGAGAGGGGCGGCGCCGGCGTGAGACCAAGGGAACCTCCCTTGGAGGTTCCTTGACCGAAAGTAACTTGAACTACTTTGTGCTTGAGGATTTGAGTGAGAGCTTGAGAGGTTGTTGAGAGATTGTGAGGAAGATGAGATTTGGAAGAGGTTGAGTTGATAGAAGTTAAGTGGAGGCCTTAGGGGAGTGCTTGCTCTACCCAAGGAAATGTTCCACTTCTATATTCTTCAACTAACGAAAAAGGAAGACAAGACAAAGCTTATATAGTCTAGGGTTGCTAGGGGATTAGGAGCCCATATGCAAATGGGTCCACACATCCACAAAAAGGAAACACACTAAAACAAGTAGCAAAGGGAAACAAACAAACGAAGGGAATAACAAGGGAAAGCCAAGGCGGAAGGCAAACCCTGACTCGGTCAGGAACTCGGTCGGGTCTTGGCCGGGTCAGGCTCAGTCGACATAACTCGGCCCATGACTCGGCCGGGTCAGGCTCAGGTGGGCCGGGTCAGGCTCAGGTGCCCTTCCTTGGTGCCGCGTGCCTTGATGCCTTGGAGTCGAAGCCGGGTGGCTTGATTGTCGTGGCATTGAGGCGTTGATGTCTTGATTACTCCGAGATGGTCCACACGAGTAGGGGAGGACTTTGGTTCGGAGGCTCCTTGGTGGCCGGTTCCATGAGGGCTCGGTGGACTAGGACGGTGATGGCTTGGGCCATGGCTCGGGCCCGGGCCCTAGTCACCGGGCCTTGAGGCTTGTCGTTGAGGAGTAGTTGACACTCATCATAAGGTATTACATTTGTTGATTAACAATCAGTTATGAATCAGTTATGCAAATTTATTATTAACATTCAGTTCTAATTTTTTAAACACTTTGATTATTCAAACTCATAAATGAATATGGATGAAAGTAAACACTTTTTTATGCTGAGTATTCATATAAAATGATAAAGCAGTTATGCAATTTTATTAATAACATTCAGTTCTTGAATATTACATAAGTATTCACAAAAAATGAGTAGGCTGAAACAATTCGCTGCAGAATATGCTTGGAGATTGTAGTACAAGAGCGGTTACTCTTAACACCCTCTAAGAGCATACTCTGCAGCGAGCATAATCTGCATAATATGCTTAGGTTGTTTTAACAGTCTGCTGTTCTTACGAAAGACCTTAGGGTTTTTTGTAAAATTCTTTAAGGAATATATTAAATAAATCTGATAAAATATTACAAAATATGGAAATAAATAGTATATTTTTATATACATATGGCCAATATGTCTTCTTAAATTTGATTTCATCCCTGAAATATTTAAAAACTGTATATTTAAATTATAGTATATCTTTTTTAAATATGCATATATGTACGATTTTTTAAATTATATTTTAAAGTATACATTTTGCCTACATGTGTCTATAATTGTGATAAGATCTTTTAATTCTTTCTCAAATTTAGGACCACAAGTATAATGTATCTATAAATGTGATAAGATCTTTTAAATATTTCTAAAAATTTAAGATGAGTACGCTATAAAACATAGCCTTTTACTTTGTTTCGCACACATTGCGTTCAGAATCTCATTTTACCATTTATATGCTTTCTAAGAATCAGTCATGGTTCATCCTATTGCTCATGAAACTCAGTTCATACTGATGTTGTTTTTCTTTCCGACATGTTATCCGAAAGCCACTTTTTTAGATTTCCACGTATGGCTAATAACTTCCACATGATAATTTCGTTACCTATTGATCTATCTGACGAGGTGAAGTACATCAAGTGTTCGATTTCTATGCCAATTGGTCTTGCTATTGCGACATAAAGGTACTGTTTTATTTAATATAGTTTTAATACATTATTCCTATCAAAATTCTTTTGTATTCATACGTTAGGTCAAAATATATATATATATACTAATTTTTATTTATATAATATGCTATATGTACATGTCACTGCGATTCCATTGCAACTGTAATCCAATGTTTTAAACATGCTTTAGATGATGTTAAACTGTATTATTTTCATGCCCTATCAATGTATTCAATGTATTTGTTACAAGTTTAAACATGCTTTAGACGAAGTTAATAAGCGATTTTGTCCCTTCATATATAAGAGAGACCCTATTTTGTTCCCGAACAAACAGCTCAACTGTGCAGTCAAGAATGTCGCTGGCTATTTTGGTCCAACTGAAGAGGCAGATTTTCATTCAACGTTTGGTTCCTATAATCCTATGATTATTGTTCTTACACAGGCTGAATTGAACGAAACTAGGCTTGAAGAAATGTTTCTAGAATATGGCCATGATCGTTATTTACATATCGATTCATTGTCTAACGAAGAACATAATTACATCACATGGCGCAACAGTTATGTAAATATATGGATTGAAGGTGAAGGGCGAGAGTATATGTTGAAATTCAATAGTAAATGCGTGTTAGCATGGCAACTTTCGTGTATTTATGATATGGAGTATGAAATATCCGGACTTGAACTTTGGGCTGTATTGGATGAATTTGCAAAGATTAATCGTCTACCTTGGCAACACTTGAATGGGAGGTAGGTTGTTATTAATTTGTCAGATGAAGAAGGAATAGAAGGAGAAGGAGAAGAAGAGGTTCATGAAGAAAAGGAAGATAAGGAAGAGGAGCCTTTTGAAGAAGAATATGAATAATAAGTTGCTAAGAATTTGTCATGTTTTTTATTATTTTCAAGTTATTTAGAATATTTAGAATTATTCTATGACATTTCTTGTCATGTTTTTTATTATTTTCAAGTTATTTAGAATTATTCTATGTCATTTCTTTTTCAAGACAAGTGATTGTCTGTTATATTTCATTTATTAAATTCATTTACTAAACCAATTTGTTTTGTTATTAATCCAATCATTACAATATTTAGAAACAGAGTAATAATTTATTTACAGTAATCTGAAGCAGTGCAAATTTATAATCTGGGTATATTAAACATTATGAAGATCGTTTCATATCCAATGTAAACTGAGTTTTATTGGCCCAATAATGAAAAAACATATAATTATCTGAAGTATAGCAGAATTCATTATAAACAGTGTTATGCAATTAAGTTGTACTCATCAAACAAAATATGAAAACGTTTAATTGAAAATTACTTAGGTTATTATTTGTTTGAATTCGGGTAAGGAAATTATAGATTGATCTAAATTGTAAGTAGACAAAAATAATAAATTTTAATAAATTTGTAAGTTTTTATGTGAGCACATATATTTCACTTAGAATCATTGGAAAACATATACAAGGATAGTATATAAAACTTCTATGTATCATAAGAGGTCGGGTATATGTAAATATATGGAAGATCATTTATTAACATATATTACATAGATATATAATCTGAATAATTATAACTTCTATATATCCTGTGAGATTTGACAAATAGTGAGGGATGTGGTTTTATGAGAAAACCTAAGATGTTGTTCATCGTGAATGTCAAGTGAGGGATGTGGTTTTATGAGAAAACCTAAGATATTGTTCATCGTGAATGTTAGATGTATTGCTGAGTTCTCTTACAGGTATACCATATGTTTAAGTTGTATTATTTATGAATATTTGTTGTGTTTGTTTAGATGTAAAGAACTTCGTCCTACAGTAGCTTGTTAAGTTTATTTTGATATTTGAACATGAGTTGTGTAAATTTCTGAAACAAACCAGCATAGTTCATAAGTTGTATATACTTTTAAACCTAGATGTTCAGGATGGGTTTTGCTTAAAGTTTTTTGCATGCTTTGAAAAATAAAATGAGCAAGTCATAATAACTATTTACATCTAATCTATTTCATATACAATTTCAAAATATTACTACACTAAAAGTTGGTGTATAAAACATACCTTTAGTTCTTCTTTTTTCTCTATATATATGATTATCCATTTTTTCTTTTGAGATCACCATAAGCTCCCAAATGATTCCTATATGATAAACAATTTATATAATAAGTATAGTGACATAAAGTAAATGAGTTAAGTATAAATATTAACAGTATTAAACCATGACCTGATAGTACAACTCCAATCTGCTTAGGAGATGTATATTAGAGATGATATGCTTCAACCTATAATGGAATAAATTTTATGATCAGTAACACTTACAATTTAGTGAACATACATAAATTCTTTTAATATTGTACTCATACCTTTACTTATATTGTATAAATGATCCTAGGAAATGACAATGTTGTTTGTGTCATCCAAATTTGCATCCTGCATTACTGTTACAAGAATACATCAGTTATAGTTTGAAAAAAATGTTCGCAATTGTTTAATATCCAATTCAAAACTATCAAACAGATAAACATTACCTGACTGTGTGTGCCATAACATGTAAATCTAACTTCTCGAGATGATACCCTGATATCAGGATTTTTTATATATTACACCTATAAGTGAAAAAATGTAGATGTGCCACGTTAGTAATTATTTGGTAAACCAAAAAAGAAAGTTTGATAGTACTAAATTATACATCAGAATTACACATGTCTTTAGAGCTTTGTCATCCTTAGGATAACCATGATATCAAGTTTATGAATCCCATATCAGAAGAATCTACATTGAAGCTAATATGTTGTATTGAATGCATGTAAGAGAATCAGAAATTTTGTAATTAGAATATGATAAATACACTATGTAAACTGTAGAGTTGGTAATATGAAATATTGACCTTTCAAAATATGAAACTATTGATATTGAGATTCCTAATTTTAATTTCAATGCTCTTATCATTTACAGCTGGATTGCAAACCTGGAATCATAGATAGGAAAATATTTGCAAAGGTTAGATACATTTGTTATTACATATACTATTGCTACATGATTATTATAGTTCTGTATATATTAGAATAACTCTTATTTCAATATAACATGTGCACATCAGTTTCTTTACTTTGTTATATATAAGACATGTGTTTCATCCTTAGGTTACATATGATATCACTTTTAGATTCCTTTCATAGGCATCTAAACCAGAGCTTTTACGTTTCATTGGATGCATGCAACATATTTAGCTATTATGTAATTAGAATAGGATTTATAATCTCTAAAAAATGTTTAAACTCAAGATTTAGCCAGATGACAAGTGTTACCTTTCAATTCAACACTTATAAAAAAATCATGTAAAAAACAGATATTTTTCTTACAGGAAACAAGAATCATACAAATAAACTTTTTACTATCTATGTAGAATGAATTATGCATTTCAATGTGAGACTAATAGATATAATTTAAACACTTACATTTGGTACAGAGTCTTCCATAACTTCTTCCTTCATGGCAGTGTATTTGTTACATGTATACCTTCGTTGGTCTAAAGTGTGTTTGGTTTGTAGCCTCGCAGAGGAAGAATTAAAAAAAAAATAAGATATCTGCAAATCTCATACTAATATAGATAAACAGATTTCCAGAAATGTATACATATATAGTGATATGTTAATATTAAATAGAGATACAGATAGACATAGACAGAGAGAGACACATAGACAGAGGTAGAAGGCAAAGAGAGAGAGAGAGAGAGAGAGAGAGAGAGAGAGAGAGAGAGAGAGAGAGAGAGAGAGAGAGAGAGAGAGGTTCGGAAATATGTTAAGTGAATTTCGATAAATGTAATTTCAGCCTTAAAATTTAAGCCCAATTGGCCCATTAGAATCGTTGCAGTGTCCTTTAATTGGTTTAAAATATAATTGGGCCAATAAGCCCATCATTTGTAAGAAAAAATATTTTACAGTAATTTCTATACACTTCTTCAAATTAAATCTGTGACATATAGCCCGCTAGACTCAATTTAAGCCCATTACAACAGTAACATTAATTATTGTGGGCCGCTAAACTTAACTCTAACGGTTGTTTTACATATTAATTGGGCCAAAAGGCCCACAATGTTTAATAAGAATCCGAAAATGTAGAAATATCTAAGTCGACCGGGTTTGATATATTTATTACAATGTAGGACCGGTTTTATCTAATATCATATTTTAATACGGTTTTCATATAATATAATATTTGACCTTATTAAAATAAATCTTCCAAAAGTTTTTTTTTTCACAAAAGAAAACATGAATAACAGTCTTGATCAAATGTATGAAAACATTTAGTATCATGATATAATTCCTAAGCATTTCAAATAGCACATCCAATTCCAGACAAAGTAAAAGAGAGAGATGAGAATTTACATTTATCGTTTCTGGAGTTTGCCATAATAGTCTTCCACATTTCTTCATCAGCTGCGTAGATTTCTTCTTCCAGATCTCCAAAGCATAATCCTGTTTCCAGCAAACAGAGATGTTTTAGATCTGGATCTATACGTTTGATAGAGGACACAGAGAAAGAGAAACAGAGATAGAAGACACAGAGAAAGAGAAATAGAGATAGAGGACACAGAGAAAGAGACAGAGTGCACAGAGAAAGAGAAATAAAGAGAACAGACAGATAAAATCAACTTTTCACCTGCTTTTGTTTCAATCGAACTCTCTAGATAGATTCATAAAGTAATTTTAAATTTTGCCAGGCTTGATAATTGGGCCTTTAAATTAAAGCCCAATTAGTCCATTAAGATTGTTTCATTATGTTTATACTGGGTTATAATATATTTGGGCCAATAAGCCCATAATAGTACCGGTTAACATCTGTTATATATACATTTAAAAAAAAATCAGACTATACAAAATGTTATATTTATGATAACATGCAATAAAACATGCAATAAAACATTCACCGGCCCAATAAGCCCATTCACTTAAATTCTTTATTGGGCCAATAAGCCCAGAATGTATCATCCCATATTATGTGAATAAAAGATTATAAAATATATATATTTAAGTAGACCGGTTTTGATAAATTATTTATTATAATGTCGAACCGGTTTAATCTAATATCAGATTTTATTATTGTTTTCATATAATATCAGATTTTACCTACAAAATAAACAAAAACCAATTTTTTTCTCCCCAAAAACTATATGAAGAACAGTCTTGATGAAATATATGAAATCAATAAATTAAACGATAAAGAAATTGATAGTTGAGTTTATTAGAAACATTACTTTGGAAATTTAAGCTTTTTAAATATCCAAAATTTCCAGATAAAGTGAAAGAGAAAGAGAGAAAAGAAAACTAACATTGGATCTTATTCTGGAATTTGCCAGAATATTCTTCAAAATTTCTTCATCATCCGCGACTGTTTGTTCTTCCAGATCTCCAACGCAGAAACATGTTTCAACCAAAATCAAATGAAACTAACATTAGATCTGGTGCCAAAGAATATAAATCATAGGTTTTAAAAGATCCATAAAGCGACTTCTATCGAGATGAATACAAAGACTGACAAAGAAACAGAGAGAAAAAAAATTACCTTTGAAAGATCTGGATCTGAAAATCAGACTCTTCTTCCGGATCTGGGTTTAGGTTTCTGGGGATAATGAACCTCCATCTCTGGAAAAGATCTGGATCTGAAAATCAGACAGAGATAATGAACCTCCATCTCTAGCGACATTTTTTCTTCGAGATTACGACTGTTTAGGTTTCTGGGGAACATAGGAAGGGAAAATCGATATTGTTTAAGGTAACTTAGGAAGAGGATGAATAAAAATGGAGATGTTCATTCGGCACTTGACTGGAATTTGATGATGACGAAAATGGAAGATGAAATCGGAAAGAAAAGTTGTTATTAAATCTGGAAAGATTGAAAGTGGTAACTCTGGAAATGGAAGGTGGTAGAAGGAGAGAAGAGACGCGTCCCATACAAGCTTCAAACTTCGAAATGGAAAGTTCGAAGCTAGAACCCTAGAATTGGAAAGGGAGAGAGAAGAGAAGAGAATAGAAGCGGCGCAGATTGAAAGGAGCAAATGAGATTAGGGTTTCAGTATTAGGGTATCTGATATCGCGATATTGGGCTTGGGCCAACGACATCGATCTTGGGCCGGATTTTGGTTTACATTGGGCCCGGATAATGTTTCCGAAAACTTAACACACGATTATTGAAATGGATTGGGTTTTATTCGTATATTTTGTATTAATTAAGGATTATTATGAAATACCCCAATTAAGATAAGGATAATGGCATAATGGTAAATTAATTATGGGATTACTTAAAAATGAGGAAATGGGAAATTTGGGGATAAATCCCTCAAAGTGCTCGGTAGCTCTCTCTCTCGATCACTCCCGCTGAACAGCCAGCTCCCTTCTTCTCCTCCGACGAGCTGTTCTTCTCCGATGCCCAGCCAAGCTGTTCTTCTCCGGCGAGCCGACATGGACCGCGCCGCTCCTCCTCCTCCCCTGTTGCTGCTGCCTTGCTGTGCTGTTGTGCAGTTCGTGGCTATGCTGGCTCACCGGTGCGTGAAGCCACGGTGGAGCTGCTGAGTTGAGCCAACGAAGAGGCGAGCCGAACCTCTGTTGAACCGCGACGAGCTGCTGCACAGATCCGGATCCGCTGCTGTTCACTGCTGTGCTGTTGCCCCATCTGCGACATCTCAGGAGAATGGTAATAACTGTTTGCTCACTCATTATTTGGGTATGAAATTTTGAGGAGGTAAAATAGACTCGTATATCTAACTCCTAGAGTTGGAATCATTGCATTTGGGGTCCTGAGCAGGGAGAACGAAATTTTCTAAGTCGGAGCTGCTGCGTGATGCTGCTTTGCTGATGCTGAAGCTCTACTGTGTTCCGGCGACAAGGGAACCAATCCGGTAGCAGTGGCTTGGTTGACGACAAGGTAAGGTGCTTCAATCAATTTTTGTGAAGTTCAGAACGTGGCTGAACATGTATATGTGACCGAGCTGTGTGGGATTTGGACTGAATTCATTGATTTGTTTGCTGAATTTGTAGGATTGAGCAGCAAACTTGATTTTTGGAGTATTTGGAATTGGGTTAATTTTGTGTGTGGGTTGCTGAGATTGGAAGTTTAAGGAATGATTTAGGGTTTGAATTGGGGGTTTATTAGTTGTGGATTTGTATGAGTTAATGAACGCCAGGGATTTGCTCGGATTGATTTTACAGGTTCGTTCTAGTTGACTGGAGATCTCTGAGGTCGTTGTGGTTCGACTTGAGGCAAGAGTATTCTTGCTAACTTTATATTTTTATAAATTGTTTTATGCCCAGTTTATTTCATAATTAAGTTTACCGTTTCTTGGTTGAATATGGGTATGTGCGTGTGATATGATTTGTCTTGTATCGTATTTGATTAAATGTTGACGTGGTAGTCAATTGTGACTAAATGTGATTGATTGTTGTTGATAGTGTCTGTTGACACGTGTGTGTGTGTTGGATCGTGTGGGTGTGTTGGATTGAATGTGTGTATGTGTGTGGATCGTATGTGTGTGTTGGATTGAATGTGTGTGTGTGTGTGGATCGTATGTGTGTGTTGGATTGAATGTGTGTGTGTGTATGTGGATCGTATGTGTGTGTTGGATTGAATGTGTATGTGTGTGTGTGTGTGTGTGGATCGTATGTGTGTGTTGGATTGAATGTGTGTGTGTGTGTGTGTGGATCGTATGTGTGTGTTGGATTGAATGTGTGTATGCGTGTGTTGGATTGAATGTGTGTATGCGTGTGTTGGATTGTGTGTGTGAATGTGTGGGTACATTAGTAATTGTCCCGTGTTGTAGATGGGCTGATGTGGTTTGATTGGATTATTGATTTTAAAGTTACTTGGGTGAATATATATATATATATATGTGTGATATTGTGTGATGATGTGTGTGTGAGGATATGTGATAATGTGTGATGATGTGTGTGTGATGATATGTGATAATGTGTGATGAGGTGTGGTTATGTGATTTTGACTGTCGTCGTGTTGTTTGATTGGTTGGTATGGTGATGGATAGTGGGTTTTGGAGGTTGTGAATTGTCTCACCTTGGTGATGTGGGGGTAGAGACGGAGATGTTGTAAATTGTCTCACCTTGGTGATGTGGGGGTGGAGACGAAGATGTTGTGAATTGTCTCACCTTGGTGATGTGGGGGTAGAGACGGAGATGTTGTAAATTGCCTCACCTTGGTGATGTGGGGGTGGAGACGGAGATGTTGTGAATTGTCTCACCTTGGTGATGTGGGGTGGAGACGGAGATGTTGTGAATTGTCTCACCCGGTGATGTGGTGGTGGAGACGGAGGTTGGATTGGAGGTGTTGGTGGTTGTGTGTGTTGGTTATGTGTTGAATGTTGGTTGTGTACTTGATTAAGTGGTTGTGTTAATGATATTGGTTGTGTACCTGAATACGTGGATTTGTGATGAATGTTGATTATGTACTTGACTAAGTGGTTGTGTTGGTAATTTGGTTGTATGTTGATAATTGGGTTATGTTGGATGTTGATTGTTATTAGTTGTGGTTGTGGGCCATTGTTGGCCATTGGTTGTGGTTGTTAAATTACGTGTTTTTAGTGGTTGATTGTATCTGGTCAAGGTGGTAATTTCTATTGGTATGGTTGTTGTTGGTAGCTAGTGGGTTATGAAGGTCGGTTGCGTTGATTGAGTGTATAGATTGGTTTCCCATCTTGAGGGTGTGGGCCAATACGAGTTGAGTTTGAAGGTATGAGTTGCAGTCGTGGTTGACAAACCGGCGGCACCAGAAGGGTGGTTGGCCTGGATCGTTATGTTTATATGTGATGATTATCTCGTTGATGCTTATGCATTTGTTGATGTGAAGGTTAATTGATTTTGTTGTGTTAGTGTAGTAGTGAGTTCAGTATAATTGGTTAGCTTTGGTTGTAAGTCAGTAGTAAGAGATGTGTATGTGCATAGAGTTGTTGATTGAAGTATTAGTAATAGAGAGAAGGATGGATTGGACGTGTCAGTGAAGTTGGATTGGATCGTTTTATTCGTTTATGCTTGTGATGAGTTTGAGGATGGATTGATTGAGGTTAGTATAGTGAAGAGTTGGATAAGGATGTGTAATGAATGGTATGTGATAGTGGGTGTATATGTTTTGACGTGTGGTTTGCATTGGTTGGTTGATATGATTAAGTATAGTTATGTTATTATATATTGTGTGGCGTGTTGTCGTTGTTGTGAGTTGGTTGATGATATATGTATGTGTTTTAAACTGTTTTGGCTTGAGGAGTTTTGCCAGTCTTGATGGAAGACTGACCAACTTCGGTTTACGTGCCGCGGTTGGCTGGGGTATCGGGTCCCCCAGTCAATCAGGCTTCGCAGGTTTGCAGCAACAAGCGGGTTCTGGATCACAGATTGGTCTTCACAGTTAAAGATTCAGTTTGCATCGGATTTAAAAATGTTGTATTCGCTTCCGTTGTTTTTGATAAATTGATGCATTTAAACTGGATGACAGGTTTAAGTATTGATTCAATCTTGAACAGGGATTATTGTTGATGATTTTTATGTAATTGGAATAGTTTTGGATTTCTTTTCGTTAAACCCGCCTTATAGTCCTTCGGGGCTATGGAACTGTAGCACCTCTGCCCCGGGGTGTTACAGAAAGTGGTATCAGAGCATTTACGTTCTAAAATGGTTTTCAAAAGTTTGATGTGGAGGAGACCACTCGCAAAAACTGTGAAGCAATCGTGTGATCAGAGACCCTTGTTGCTACGTATAGGTAAGTTGTGTTTGATATGTTTTATATGTGATGTTGAGTATTGATGATTAATTTCATATGTGATGCTTAATGTTGTGGGGTAATTATGTGATGTTTAGTGTTGATTGAATAATTTTAAATGGTGCGTTCCCTGGTAAGTGGGACTTGCTAGAGATTTAAAAGGTATGAGTATGGTAAAGGATGAGGCCGTTGAGCTTATCGTCAAGAGGTTGATGCAGGTAGTTTAGTGGTGATGATTCTGTATGAATTATTGTGCTACTGTTATTGTTAGGGTTGAGCAGGACAGATTAAGCACATTCAGATATGGTTGTGTTCTGAGATGAACTTTGATGGTAAGGCATAGCTGTACAATCCTTGAGTACTGATGAGTGCTGATCAGGGAGACTGCTACAGTTGATTTTGATCAGACTATTGATGTTGGAAGTAGTAAGGAACAGAGAACTCAGTGGCATCTGAAAAAGTAGAATTTCGCGACTATGGGATTCGGCTGAGCTGAGAAGTAGAATGCGCAGGTCGCAACTAGTGTGTCAGTGTTGGTTATTCCGTAGGGAACAGAAAGGTTTGTCATCTACAGTGATGTGTCTAAGCAGGGTCAGGGTTATATCTTGATGCAGAATGGGAAAGTCATTGCGTATGTCTTTTCGTCAGCTCAATTGTATAAGAGAGAGTTGAACATGAGACAAGATGGTTGCTATAATTGATTGAAGATTGTGGAAAAGATATTGTGTATCAATCAGAAAGGGCTAATGTGGTAGTTGATGTTTTGAGTAGGAAGTTGACTCTCGAGTATACGGTTGCGTGCTTATCAGTTCTGCCGGAGTTGCAACAAGAATTGTGCAGGGTGAGATTGAGATTGGTCTGAGAAGGAAATGATGCTGAATGTGATGGAAATTCAACCGACATTAGTAGAGTTGATCCAAGAGAAACAATCGCAAGATTCTGTGAGGAACAAGTTATGCAGTGGAGTTTCTCAAGGAAGGGCACCCGGAATTCTCATTCATGAGGATGGAGTATCGTGATTTCAGAATCAATTACGTGTGTCAGCTGATAAAGAGATTAGAGAGTTGATTCTCAAGGAAGGTTATTCTTCGGCAAGTCCTGTATATTCTGGAATCAGTTATGCGAGACAGTTATCCGAACCTGTTTGATCTAGTTTCGAGGATGAAACTATTATAAGGGGGGGAGAATGAAATACCCCAATTAAGATAAGGATAATGGCATAATGGTAAATTAATTATGGGATTACTTAAAAATGAGGAAATAGGAAATTTGGGGATAAATCCCTCAAAGTGCTCGGTAGCTCTCTCTCTCGATCACTCCCGCTGAACAGCCAGCTCCCTTCTTCTCCTCCGACGAGCTGTTCTTCTCCGGTGCCCAGCCGAGCTGTTCTTCTCCGGCGAGCCGACTTGGACCGCGCCGCTCCTCCTCCTCCCCTGCTGCTGCCTTGCTGTGCTGTTGTGCAGTTCGTGGCTATGCTGGTTCACCGGTGCGTGAAGCCACGGTGGAGCTGCTGAGTCGAGCCACCGAAGAGGCGAGCCGAACCTCTGTTGAACCGCGACGAGCTGCTGCACAGATCCGGATCCGCTGCTGTTCACTGCTGTGCTGTTGCCCCATCTGCGACATCTCAGGAGAATGGTAATAACTGTTTGCTCACTCATTATTTGGGTCTGAAATTTTGAGGAGGTAAAATAGACTCGTATATCTAACTCCTCGAGTTGGAATCATTGCATTTGGGGTCCTGAGCAGGGAGAACGAAATTTTCTAAGTCGGAGCTGCTGGGCAAAATTGCTGCTGTTCGTGGCTGCTGCGTGCTGCTGCTTTGCTGATGCTGAAGCTCTGCTGTGTTCCGGCGACAAGGGAACCAATCCGGTAGCAGTGGCTTGGTTGACGACAAGGTAAGGTGCTTCAATCAATTTTTGTGAAGTTCAGAACGTGGCTGAACATGTATATGTGACCGAGCTGTGTGGGATTTGGACTGAATTCATTGATTTGTTTGCTGAATTTGTAGGATTGAGCAGCAAACTTGATTTTTGGAGTATTTGGAATTGGGTTAATTTTGTGTGTGGGTTGCTGAGATTGGAAGTTTAAGGAATGATTTAGGGTTTGAATTGGGGGTTTATTAGTTGTGGATTTGTATGAGTTAATTAACGCCAGTGATTTGTTCGGATTGATTTCGCAGGTTCGTTCGAGTTGACTGGAGATCTCTGAGGTCGTTGTGGTTCGACTTGAGGCAAGAGTATTCTTGCTAACTTTATATTTTTATAAATTGTTTTATGCCCAGTTTATTTCATAATTAAGTTTATCGTTGCTTGGTTGAATATGGGTATGTGCGTGTGATATGATTTGTCTTATATCGTATTTGATTAAATGTTGACGTGGTAGTCAATTGTGACTAAATGTGATTGATTGTTGTTGATAGTGTCTGTTGACACGTGTGTGTGTGTGTGTGTTGGATCGTATGGGTGTGTTGGATTGAATGTGTGTGTGAATCGTATGTGTGTGTTGGATTGAATGTGTGTGTGTGTGTGTGGATCGTATGTGTGTGTTGGATTTAATGTGTGTGTGTGTGTGTGTGTGTGTGGATCGTATGTGTGTGTTGGATTGAATGTGTCTGTGTGTGTGTGTGTGTGTGTGTGTGTGGATCGTATGTGTGTGTTGGATTGAATGTGTGTGTGTGTGTGTGGATCGTATGTGTGTGTTGGATTGAATGTGTGTATGCGTGTGTTGGATTGTGTGTGTGAATGTGTGGGTACATTAGTAATTGTCCCGTGTTGTAATTGGACTAATGTGGTTTGATTGGATTATTGATTTTAAAGTTACTTGGGTGAATATATATATATATATGTGTGTGTGATATTGTGTGATGATGTGTGTGTGAGGATATGTGATAATGTGTGATGATGTGTGTGTGATGATATGTGATAATGTGTGATGAGGTGTGGTTATGTGATTTTGACTGTCGTCGTGTTGTTTGATTGGTTGGTATGGTGATGGATAGTGGGTTTTGGAGGTTGTGAATTGTCTCACCTTGGTGATGTGGGGGTGGAGACGGAGATGTTGTAAATTGTCTCACCTTGGTGATGTGGGGGTGGAGACGGAGATGTTGTGAATTGTCTCACCTTGGTGATGTGGGGGTGGAGACGGAGATGTTGTAAATTGTCTCACCTTGGTGATGTGGGGTGGAGACGGAGATGTTGTGAATTGTCTCACCTTGGTGATGTGGGGGTGGAGACGGAAATGTTGTGAATTGTCTCACCCGATGATGTGGTGGTGGAGACGGAGGTTGGATTGGAGGTGTTGGTGGTTGTGTGTGTTGGTTATGTGTTGAATGTTGGTTGTGTACTTGATTAAGTGGTTGTGTTAATGATATTGGTTGTGTACCTGAATACGTGGATTTGTGATGAATGTTGATTATGTACTTGACTAAGTGGTTGTGTTGGTAATTTGGTTGTATGTTGATAATTGGGTTATGTTGGATGTTGATTGTTATTAGTTGTGGTTGTGGGCCATTGTTGGCCATTGGTTGTGGTTGTTAAATTATGTGTGTTTAGTGGTTGATTGTATCTGGTCAAGGTGGTAATTTCTGTTGGTATGGTTGTTGTTGGTAGCTAGTGGGTTATGAAGGTCGGTTGCGTTGATTGAGTGTATAGATTGGTTTCCCATCTTGAGGGTGTGGGCCAATACGAGTTGAGTTTGAAGGTATGAGTTGTAGTCGTGGTTGACGAACCAGCGGCACCAGAAGGGTGGCTGGCCTGGATCGTTATTTTGTTATGTTTATATGTGATGATTATCTCGTTGATGCTTATGCGTTTGTTGATGTGAAGGTTAATTGATTTTGTTGTGTTAGTGCAGTAGTGAGTTCATTATAATTGGTTAGATTTGGTTGTAAGTCAGTAGTAAGAGATGTGTATGTGCATAGAGTTGTTGATTGAGGTATTAGTAATAGAGAGAAGGATGGATTGGACGTGTCAGTGAAGTTGGATTGGATCGTTTTATTCGTTTGTGTTTGTGATGAGTTTGAGGATGGATTGATTGAGGTTAGTATAGTGAAGAGTTGGATAAGGATGTGTAATGAATGGTATGTGATAGTGGGTGTATATGTTTTGACGTGTGGTTGGCATTGGTTGGTTGATATGATTAAGTATAGTTATGATATTATATATTGTGTGGCGTGTTGTCGTTGTTGTGAGTTGGTTGGTGATATATGTATGTGTTTTAAACTGTTTTGGCTTGAGGAGTTTTGCCAGTCTTGATGGAAGACTGACCAACTTTGGTTTACGTGTCGTGGTTGGTTGGGGTATCGGGTCCCCTAGTCAATCAGGCTTTGCAGGTTTGCAACAACAAGTGGGTTCTGGATCACGGATTGGTCTTCACAGTTAAAGATTCAGTTTGCATCGGATTTAAAAATGTTGTATTCGCTTTCGTTGTTTTGGATAAATTGATGCATTTAAACTGGATGACAGGTTTAAGTATTGATTCAATCTTGAACAGGGATTAATGTTGATGATTTTTATGTAATTGGAATAGTTTTGGATTTCTTTTCGTTAAACCCGCCTTATAGTCCTTCGGGGCTATGGCACTGTAGCACCTCTGTCCCGGGGTGTTACATATTAACCCATTAATATATTTAGAATTGAAATATATTTATTATTGTGTTATGTTTTAAAAAGATAGTATTTGTATTTGAAATTATTAAGTTATTTACATTGTTTTTATTTTTGGGCCATATGTCCATTGATTATTTAGAATTTTGTAATGTAATATAATAATAGAAACAAATATATATTGTTTATTTATTATATTTTTAATACGTACATAATATCAATTTTTTAATGTATTAGGCCTATATTTTGAAACCATGGCAACGATATCTGTTTTTTTTTTTTGCTATAAGTCATGTAACAAAAAACTATAAACATCTCCTTAACTGTTTACATATAGAAGTAGATACATTTTTAATATGCAAAAAAATGTTACAATTTGCGTATTACATGTGATTACACTGTAAAAAAATATAAGTTTTAATATGAATAAATATTTGATTTTGCAAGCTTATTTTGTTATGGACGAATTAACTCGACATAACAGAGCGTTGAGATTGGCTGTTATTAGAGATAAACGACAACGGACAATTTCAAATCGACTAGGTGAAAATTTTGCATTCAATTCTTTCACTATTTTTTCCGATCAATTTAAATATGAACTTGAATATAAATAGTCATTATGCAGGATGTATTCCTGAAGTTAGTACCAATTCATCCGTTAGTGATCGTATCCCCATGTCCGACATTTCAAATGGTTAGTAATGTTATTTGATAAAGTCTTTAGTTAATTCGATTTGAACATGTATATTGTAATAAATGTTTGATGTTATATAATATAATATATCTTTAATTTCATTATTGTAAATTAAATGATATAAATTTGTAACTATTTTATAACTATGAAAAGATATAATTGTGGTATTGGTTTTTTTCCTTATGCTTTAAATTTTGTAACACATATGCATGTATTTATGCAGTACACAAAAATATCACACCATCGGCTTTGCATTTACCCCGAAGTGATCAAAACGTTCATAATTCATTTTTATCTATAAGTGTTCGAGATCAAGAAAATTACGGTATATATTTTAAATTGTTACTTTTTTTATGAAGTATGAATAATAATTTTCTTTTATTATCTATAATAAGCAGATTATGATATAACTATTTATTTGTAGTTCAATTGCACAATGTCATGTCTTCAGAACAAAATCATATGCACAATGTCGAACAAGGTATGTTATTCTTAAAAGTTCTATTAAATAGCATAATTTATGTATTTTAACTAATTGATATTTATTTTCATGCACAACGTAGCTCGGCATAGGAGGAAGTTGAGAATGAATGTTATACGACATAAGCGACATGGAACATCACTAAACGAATCAGGTTATGAATAAAAAATCCCATTAGTTTAAATTAAGAAGTCATGTATATTTTGTTTTAACAAACTTTGTGCAGGCAATGTACTTGGAAGTATTGGCAACTCTGTATTACTGTTAATGGTTAGTTATTAATGAAATATAATATTTTATATACTTTCATCCATGCATTGTCTTAAGTTTGAGGTTTTCAAAACGAATAATCATTTAATACTTAAATGTGAAGGTACAAGGAATTCATCTATATTGCCAAGTCGTACTAATGAAGTTGACATAACAAAGATTGAACAAGGTACGTTGGTAATCAGTAAATAAATATTAATTTAGTGATTTATTGCTCATTTCAATATTTGTAATTGTTTGCCACTGACAAATTAGCTCGACGTAAGAGGACGTTGAGAATGAATGTGATTAGGCATAAGAGGCATGGAACACCATTAATTGAATCAGGTTAGCAAAAATCGCTTAATTTTATTTTAAATCCTTAATTGTCCGTTGAGCTCGCATCTAATTGGATATGCATATATTATATACATTCCGACATTGTTCAAAATATATGATCACTTACATATTTTAATTTCAAGAACTACCAAATTTAGGTGCGTTGGCAGAGTGTTCATCTACATTACCAAATTTAGGTAATTTTATAATTAAAATCATTTGTTTTTGGTTTGTATCCATAATAGGATCCTGTTTTCCATTATATTATGATTGTTACAAATAGATTGTAATGTCCATAATATAAGTTAAAATAAGCACCTTTTAGCATATTTAATCTATGTTACAATTTATTTGTTCAACCTTTATAAAAAGTGCTTAGGCTTACAACATAGTTGTTATTTGATATCAAGTTTGATTATATGTATTTATATAATAAAATAAATTAATATATGTGTTTTTATGTAGTGTCCTCTAATGTTACGCCAACGGATTTGCATTTACCAATGGCGGATCAAATCGCTACTAACTCAGTTCTACCTATGAGACTAAATGACAAGGAAAACTATGGTACAAAAATTATTGTTTTATCAAGCCGTGTTACTAAGTACTATATTACTTTTGTCTTACATCACTATGTGTAGTATGATATATGTATTTATTTGCAGTTCCTTTACACAATGCAAGTCTTACTAATGAAGTTGACATAACAAATGTTGAACAAGGTACGTTGGTAATCACTAAATATTTATAAAATAATTTATTGCATTTCAATATTTGTAATTGTTTTCCATTGACAAATTAGCTCGACGTAAGAGGATGTTGAGAATGAATGTGATTAGGCATAAGAGGCATGGAACTCCACTAATTGAATCAGGTTAGCAAAAATCTCTTAATTTTATTGTAAATCCTTAATGAAATTTACGCTCTCATCTTATTATTTATGCATATATTATATACATTTCGACATTGTTCAATATATATGATCAGTTACATATTTTAATTTCAGGAACTACCAATTCATCTGCGTTGGCATAGTGTTCATCTATATTACAAAATATAGGTAATTTTATAATTAATATCATTTTTTTTGTATTCATAATAGGATCCTATTTTCCATTACATTAGGATTGTTACAAATAGTTTATAATGTCCATAATATACGTTAAAATAAGTAACTTTTAGCATATTTAATATATGTTACAGATTATTTGTTCAACCTTTAATCTCTTTATAACAATAGTCTGTTGTACAAATCCTGTTACAGTGATGAATAGAACAACAAGAAATCATACTGGTAAACCAGGTAAGTCTGTTGTATTATTTTCTAAAATTTTATCATATTTTTGTTTATTCTTTAATGCTCATTAATATGTTATAGTGTAATACATTGATCACGGTGAAACAGTGTATGAATGTCTGCATTGTGGGGCATTGCTATGGCATGCTGAAAGAATAAACACACAAGACCCTTCAAGCGAAGATATATGTCATATACCTTCCTTATGTTGCATGAAAGGAAACATTGAGCTCCCATTGCTACAAGAGCCACCGCCGTTGTTGAATAATCTTTTGACAAATAAGCATCCAAAGAGCAAACAATTTTGTGAGAACATTATAGCTTACAATATGATGTTTGCTTTCACCTCTTTGGGAGGAAGGGTCTCACCCATCACGAAAGGTCATGGAACTTATTGTTACCGAATGCATGGACATAATTTTCACAGAATAGGGAGTTTGTTACCAGTGTCGAGGACAACTCCAAAGTTTTCGCAACTCTATATATATGATACTGAAAACGAGGATTCAAACAGAATCAATGCGATAAGGTATGCCAATTACATATATATTTTTTTGTTATCACTTATAGTTATATAACATTATTCTTTAATATTAAGATTTTACTTTGATCTTTATTTATGCCAGCTCTAGAGTCAAAAAAGTTGATGAATCACTTGTGATTGAGTTGAGAAAGATGATAGATCAACACAACCCCCATGCAAAAGCATTTAGAATGGCCAGAGATCGATTTAAGGATGAAGGTGTTACAGATATGAAGTTGCGATTGCTTAGCAATAGAAACACTGATGGTCAGAGATATAATCTCCCAACGAGTTCAGAGGTTGCTGCTATTATTCTTGGTGATATTGATACAAATCTTGAGCCCAGGGACATTATACTTCATACAAGGTCTGGTCAGTTACAACGGATTCATGAATTACATCATTCGTACCTTGCGCTTCAATATCCGTTGGCATTCCCTTATGGTGAGGACGGGTATCGGCCTGCCATTGATTTAAGTGAAAGGTGCAACACTTCTGCAAGGAAGAGGTCAAGGGTTACGCTAAAAGAATTCTGTCAGTTTCGATTTCACGAGCGTCGAGGCAAAGCCGGAATTCTGAGGTCATCTAGAAAGTTGTTTCAATAATTTTCGGTTGATGTTTATACAATGATTGAATCAGAAAGGTTGAACTACCATCGAACTCATCAGAAGAACATACGTGCTGATTTATATACAATTCTTGCTTCAGCAACGAGCAAGGGTCATACAGCACCGGCATCATCTAGAACGTGAATAGTGTTGCCATCTTCATTTACAGGTGGTCCTAGATATATGCAGCAGAACTATCAAGATGCAATGGCAATATGCAAACACCATGGTTATCCAGATCTATTCATAACATTCACATGCAATTCAAAATGGCCTAAAATTGTCAAGTTTTGTGAAGAAAGGGGTCTACAACCAGAGGATCGCCCAAACATTATATGTAGAGTATTTGATAAGCGGTATTTTACATAGCGCAACTAGTAGTTATTAGCATATTATTGTGGAGATTTTGGCTCGGTTTTGGAGCTAAGTCGATGGTTGTGGTGCGGAGCTACATTATGGATGTTTGGATGCACCTACACGTAGAAGACGAGGCTCGAAGATACATTGGCGAGAAGACGCTTGAGGAACCGGGCTGTCGTGAACTGAAGCAAAGGAACCATGAACCGCGGGCCGACGCGAGCTGGGCTGATGGGCGCGGACGCGAGCAGTGGCCGGCGACCGGACGTGGGCTGAAGCGGGCGGACGCGACTGGAGGCGATCGCCGGAGGTCGCCGTTTGGCCCCAGGAACTCTAGAACCTTGGCGAAGCAAAACCGCGAGCTGAAGCGATCGCGGTTGGTCGCGGTTTCGGCGCGACTGAACTTCCCCCGTTTTTCCTTATCAGGCTTGACGTTTCGTTTGCTGAATTAATTGGTGATTAATTGGTTTCAGTTTAGGTTTAGAAGGCACGTTTTTGTGCAGAGATAGAGCCATCACATTCCATTCTCTCTCTCTCCTTTTATTTTTCTCTGAAGAACAATTTCTAGTTTTTCTTTTGTCTCTCTTTTGGATTTGAATTGTGTGAAGAACATGAACCGGAACTAAGACCCTTGTTTTGCCTAGCGTGGAAGCACTCGATTAATTCAGTTGTAAGGTTTTATCTCTTGTTCTTCCCTTTGGATTTTTGTATTGATTTCCTTGAGCATAATTCGGATTTCTATATTGTTGGCTAGATTGACATCCTAGTTCGATTTTATAGTTTTCTAATTGCTAGAATAGGGATAGACGGTGGAATCCCTAATCACTTGTAGCAACCACAATTGCATGAAATTGGTATATTGAATTCAATTGTGAAAAGGAAATTGATTTGCATGTCATACTTGCGGTGTTGAGTCTTTGCTTGCAATCCATTATTTCTTATGCCCTATGCTATTGATTGAATCAACTTAGGAGGTCTTCTAGGTTTTCAATTAGTAAGTATTAGCAAGACCGGTTGGATTGTTAATATACAAAAAATCAAAATTGGGACAAATCCATAGGATTATGATGAACATGAAATGAACCGAATTGCAACTTGGTTAATTGATGTGTGGAAACTTGCTAGGTGAAACTCTTTCTCCCATTGTTTAATCTGATTTTTGTGCTATTGCAATTGAGTAGTTTTAGTAGAAAACCAAATCCCCCCCCCCCCTCATTTGTTCTTTAAAGTTGATAAATTAGTAGTTACATTGAAATTGATATTTTAACTCCCTTGGGTACGATTCCCTACTTGCATGCTATACTCTAGTTGCATATTAGGATTACTTTGATAGTGTGAACGACTGAAAATAAAGCTATCAAATTTGGCGCCGTTGCCGGGGAGTTAATAATTGTTCTTTTCTTTGTAATTGTTTGTTTATCAACTTTTGGTGTGAACCATTTGTATGGTTCACACCCGTGCTACTGATTCTTCCATTGTTGATTGTGATCCAGAAATTGAGCGGACATTTTTGAGGAACCAAAGAGCAGCCCATCAACGTCTGAACCATATTGAGATGGCTAATAGAACGTTGAGACAACTTACCGCTCCTAACTTGGAGCAACAGCCTTTGGCTATAACTATTCCTGAGTTAGCCGAAGGAGTGAATTTTGAGTTGAAGGCAGGATTGATTCATGAGCTGCCTCACTTTCATGGTCTTGCTGGAGAAGACCCGAACAAGCACTTGGCGCAATTTCATGCGGTATGTTCTAGCATGAAGCCAAGAGGTGTCACTGCTGACACCATCATGTTGAGAGCATTTGGATTCACTTTGAAGGATGCTGCAAATGATTGGCTCTATTACCTTGCCCCGGGAAGTATCACGACATGGGCTGAAATGAAGAAGGCTTTTCTTGAGAAATACTTCCCGGCCACAAAGCTGAACAGTTTGAAGAGAGCCATTGCCACTATTGAGCAACAAGGAGGCGAGAGCTTATATGAGTACTATGAGAGATTCAAGCGGTTATGTGCAAGTTGCCCATATCATGGGTACAATGATCAGGATCTCATCCTCTACTTGTTCAATGGTCTCTCGGATGAGGAGCGTAGGATGGTGAATGCAGCTTGTGGAGGTAATATTCTGAACAAAACTCCTCCCCAAGCTTTCATGATGTTTCAGGAGCTATCCGAGGGCTCAAGGCAATTTAGCAAGAGAGAGAGTCTCAAGGCTGTGAGTTCTTCATCCAAGATTGAGTCTGATGTGAATGAGCTGAAGGAAATGATGAAGTGCTTTATGCTGAATGTCACTCCATCTCAAGCCCGACCCTGTGGAGTTTGCAATGAAGTGGGGCATCCAAATGATCAATGCCCTACTCTTCAAGAGTCAAGTGCTGAGGTGAATGGTGTTGGAGGATGGCAACCAAGGCCAAAATATGATCCGTTCTCTAACACCTACAACCCGGGGTATAGAGATCATCCAAATCTCAGGTGGAGTAACCAGCAAAATGTTCAAAATCCTCATCTCTTGCAACCACAACAACAACAACCGAGGCCATAATACAACCCGAGACAAACCATGTCAGCTGAAGACATGATCAAGTCATTGGCCCAGTCGGTTATGCAGAAGGATGCTGAAACAAAGTCTTCCATTCAGAATCTTGAGAGACAAGTGGCACAAATTGCTCAATCTGTGAGTAATCTAGAGGCTAATGTGTCGGGAAAATTTCCGTCACAAACAGTAGTCAACCCGAGGGAGAATGTGAGTGCCATTACCTTGAGGAGTGGGAAGCTATTGAACCCTTATGCTGAACAGGGTGAAGTGCAAGACGGTTCTGAACCAACTGAAAACAGGAAACGACAATCCGAGGCGACCTACCGCGATCGCGGTTTTGAAGATGATGAACCACTGGAACAGCGGCGGCGATCGCGGTCACCCGCGGCCACTCGCCGTTATTCACCAGAGGGCAGCCAAGACGGAGCCATGGAAGAGACGCGATCGCGTGGACCCGCGTCCACTCGCGGTTCAGTGCCAGGAACCACCACTTCAGTACGGCGATCGCCGGAGCCCGCCCTTACTCGCGGTTTTGACCCAGTGCCTCTTGACGTTTATGTTCGTCCGATCTTTCCACCGCTATGCTCTCAGAAGCCGGTCCCGCCTTTCCCTGAGGCGTTGAAGGATACTAGAAGACCGGAGAATGACAATGAGATATTTGAGACCTTCAGTAAGTGTGAGGTAAACATTCCTTTGCTTAAATTGGTTAAGAGTATTCCTAGATTTGCTAAGTTCTTGAAAGAAATATGCACTATTAAAAGGAATCAAAAATTGAAAGGGAAACAAAAGGTCAAAGTTAGTGAGCATGTATCTGCGGTTTTTCAAAGGCGAATGCCTAAAAAGTGTGGTGACCCAGGCAGGTTTAGCATTCCATGTGTGATAGGTGATACAAAAATTGAAAATGCTATGCTTGATCTTGGTGCATCTATCAATGTTTTGCCTTTCTCCTTGTATGAATCCCTAGGATTAGGACCTTTGCATGAGACCGGTATTGTTATTCAACTAGCTGATAGGTCTAATGTGTATCCTAAGGGAGTAGTTGAAGATGTTCTTGTCATGGTTGGTGATTTGATATTTCCTGCTGATTTTTTTGTGTTGGATATGGAACATGACAAAGATGCGGCACCTATGCTGTTAGGAAGGCCTTTCATGAAAACAGCACAAACAAAAATTGATGTTAATAGTGGGAAATTAACTATGGAATTTGATGGGGATAAAGTTGAATATAACATATATGATATGAAGCCCGTCATTGATACCTCCTTGAGCTTTGTTGATGCAATGAGTCCTAACCCTTTGGATGAATTGCAACCTATGATAGAGGATTCTATAGTGACAACTTTATTGGACGAGAAGGGAGAGTCCCCTAATTCTCTTTTGGGCATTGGCCCCATTGTGCTAACTCCGAGCAAGAAGCTCCTATCTTCTTCTTTTGTGCAGGCCCCAGAAGTTGAGCTTAAACACCCCCCCCCCCCGATCAATCCAAGTATGGGGGGAAGGCAACCAAGAAGGTTAAGATGGAGGAGCCACCAAAGGAGTCAACTATCAAGAAGCATGGTCTAAGGTTTAAACCTTTCCATGAATGGTTCAAGAAGGAGGTGCTCAATGAGAGGGTTCCTAAAGGACCCGATGAATTTGATTGAGGTTTGAGTTGAGCACCATTGAGTCGAGCCACGACGTTAAACAAGGCGCTTCTCGGGAGGCAACCCGAGGTTTGAGATGTTTTATTTTATTTTTTTCTTTTTGTTTCCTTTTAACGGTCATTTTTAGTGTTTTTTGTGGTTAGGGAAGGATGCCCGAAGCACAGGTTCAGCTACATTCTGTAGCCAAAACCGCGAGCCACGGCGATCGCTCGCGGTTTTCCTCCGCTGTAAGTCTTCTTTTCCAAAAAAAAAAAAAAAAAAAAAAAAAAAAAAAAAAAAAATCCTTGGATGTGCGGAAAACCCGAAAGAGCCGCATAGGCAAAAAGAAGGTGACTCGCTCAACCCCAGGTTGAGGCAAAAAAATGAGTCTTAGAGTGATGCAAGATTGGCATTCCCCGAAGAAGAGCTTGTGATTGTAGGTTGCAAACTACGATCACAGGTTTGTGCTAAGAAACCTTATGGAGTTGGCGACTTGCTATTTCGTCATACATTATTCTTCTTTTGTGGTTCTGCAATCTTGGAGTTCTTCGATGTTAACCCTTTGTTTTGGATGAGCTGTGCACTATTGGATCATCATTGTTGCTCATCCCACTACTACCACACCTTGTGCTTCATTGGAGGGAGACCATCCGGTCTTGTATGTGAGTCTTCTGTTTTCTCTTTCCCCGTACTTCTACTTTGTCTTTCATTACATTGAGGACAATGCCATGTTTAAGTATGGGGGAGAGAATGTATTCACATGTTTTAGGGTGTTGTTTATTTGTGTATGGCTTATGTATACATTTTTGAAAATTTTGAAATAGAAAAAGCCAAAAATATGAGAAAAAGGCAATCAAAATCCTGGGATGAGCTGAAAAGTTCAGGTAAAAAGCAGGTAGTCCGACCGACTCTAGGTTGGTGCAAAAATGGACTTGAGTGATGTGAGCAATATGTGAGATATCTAGCAAAATGAAATGAGTGGCTAGGTGAAAACCCGAAAGGGCGCCTAGGCAAAATGAGTGCAAAGAAAAAAGAGTGAATTTTTAGGATCATTCTGGCGTTGGCGTCATAAGAAGTGGTGTTATAAGGAGCTAGATTGGAGCTAGGATTAGATTATATGCATTGCTCATTTTTGGTTGTTTGCAAGCGAAGTGTTTAGTCTTGTGATTGCTAGTATCATGTTCTCTTATACTTCCTGAAATCTGTGTGCTGATTGGAGGAGTGAGTTTTCTTTTAGCTTACTCGAGGACGAGCAAGGTTTAAGTATGGGGGAATTTGATAAGCGGTATTTTACATAGCGCAACTAGTAGTTATTAGCATATTATTGTGGAGATTTTGGCTCGGTTTTGGAGCTAAGTCGATGGTTGTGGTGCGGAGCTACATTATGGATGTTTGGATGCACCTACACGTAGAAGACGAGGCTTGAAGATACATTGGCGAGAAGACGCTTGAGGAACCGGGCTGTCGTGAGCTGAAGCAAAGGAACCATGAACCGTGGGCCGACGCGAGCTGGGCTGATGGGTGCGGACGCGAGCAGTGGCCGGCGACCGGGCGCGGGCTGAAGCGGGCGGACGCGACTGGAGGCGATCGCCGGAGGTCGCCGTTTGGCCCCAGGAACTCCAGAACCTTGGCGAAGCAAAACCGCGAGCTGAAGCGATCGCGGTTGGTCGCGGTTTCGGCGCGACTGAACTTCCCCTGTTTTTCCTTATCAGGCTTGACGTTTCGTTTGCTGAATTAATTGGTGATTAATTGGTTTCAGTTTAGGTTTAGAAGGCACGTTTTTGTGCAGAGATAGAGCCATCACATTCCATTCTCTCTCTCTCCTTTTATTTTTCTCTGAAGAACAATTTCTAGTTTTTCTTTTGTCTCTCTTTTGGATTTGAATTGTGTGAAGAACATGAACCGGAACTAAGACCCTTGTTTTGCCTAGCGTGGAAGCACTCGATTAATTCAGTTGTAAGGTTTTATCTCTTGTTCGTCCCTTTGGATTTTTGTATTGATTTCCTTGAGCATAATTCGGATTTCTATATTGTTGGCTAGATTGACATCCTAGTTCGATTTTATAGTTTTCTAATTGCTAGAATAGGGATAGACGGTGGAATCCCTAATCACTTGTAGCAACCACAATTGCATGAAATTGGTATATTGAATTCAATTGTGAAAAGGAAATTGATTTGCATGTCATACTTGCGGTGTTGAGTCATTGCTTGCAATCCATTATTTCTTATGCCCTATGCTATTGATTGAATCAACTTAGGAGGTCTTCTAGGTTTTCAATTAGTAAGTATTAGCAAGACCGGTTGGATTGTTAATATACAAAAAATCAGAATTGGGACAAATCCATAGGATTATGATGAACATGAAATGAACCGAATTGCAACTTGGTTAATTGATGTGTGGAAACTTGCTAGGTGAAACTCTTTCTCCCATTGTTTAATCTGATTTTTGTGCTATTGCAATTGAGTAGTTTTAGTAGAAAACCAAATCCCCCCCCCCCCCCATTTGTTCTTTAAAGTTGATAAATTAGTAGTTACATTGAAATTGACATTTTAACTCCCTTGGGTACGATTCCCTACTTGCATGCTATACTCTAGTTGCATATTAGGATTACTTTGATAGTGTGAACGACTGAAAATAAAGCTATCAGTATTCCACATGGAATTGGAGTCCATGATCAAAAATTTCAAAGTAAACAAAATATTTGGCAAGGTTAATTCCGATAATGTCTCTTTTATTGTCCTCACTTTAGTTATTGTTTACATGTGTATAAAATATATTATTTTCCTGACATGTTTATAGTATATTCGTGTATTATTTTTTGCTTTTTTTTAAATGTATTAATTAAGTTGAACATATATCTTTGACTTATGAATCTTTTGCAGTTATTTACACAATCGAATTCCAAAAGTGTGGTCTGCCTCATGCACATATTTTATTATTTCTGGATAAGGAATCTAAGTTACCAACTACTACAGATATCGATACGGTCATTTCTACTGAAATTTCACACCCAACTGAGGATGCTGATTTATTCAATGTTGTGAGAAATTTCATGATGCATGGTCTATGCGGAGCTTCTAAACCATCGTCTTCTTGTATGGCTGATGGAAAATGTAGAAAGTACTTTCCAAAAAAAATTGTTGAGCAGACTTTTGTTGATGACGATGGGTACCCTGTGTACAGAAGACGTGACGATGGTAGAACGATAGAAAAAAGTGGAGTTCCCCTTGATAATCGGTATGTGGTTCCTTACAATGCATTTCTTCTTCTAAAATACAATGCACATATAAATGTTGAATGGTGCAACCGATCGGGCTCTATCAAGTATCTGTTCAAGTACATAAACAAAGGACATGATCACGTCACTGTTGCAATTACAAACTCTGATGCAAACAATGTCGGTGAAAATTGCATGGACGAAATAAAAAACTACTACACCGCCCGATATGTATCTGCGTGTGAAGCGGCTTGGAGGATTTTTGCCTTTGATATTCATTACAGGACTCCTGCTGTTCAACGTTTGAATTTGCACCGTTTCGGTGAGGAAAGCGTTTTATTTAATGATGATGATCCTATTGATGTTGTCTTAAATGATCATGAAAGTGATAAATCAATTTTTCTGCAATGGATGGAGTCTAACAAAAAGTTCCCAGAAGCTAAAGAATTGACTTATTCTGAATTTCCAGAGAAATTTGTTTGGGTAGCTTCAACTAGGCATTGGAAAAAATGTGACAGGCGTGGTTCTGTTGGAAGGATTTATCATATAGCTCCTGGTACTGGCGAGAAGTACTATCTTAGAATTTTGTTGAATCATATAAAAGGGCCAACATTGATGAGGGATCATTTCAAGGACCTACATTCGATGGAGCAATCACACGTTCAAGAGCTAAGGAGATCCAACAAGAGTTGGACAAGGTCGTCACCTTATCCTTGTCCAAGATGCATGATATGTTAGAGGATCCTCCCAAGCTTGAATTGAAGACTTTGCTCACCATTTCAGCCCATGAAGACCTCAAACATGTTGAGGGAATTAAGTGAACTTGTAGTAGGAGTTTTATGACATTATGGCCGTTTGTTTTAAGTTGTTTTAAGACACCTTTACTTGCTATTTTAGGACCGGCCCTTAGAAGTATATAAGGCGCCTTAGTTGCTGTTTTTTGGGACGTTAGAACACACATTTGCAGACTTTGTATTTTCAGTTTCCACATCCAAAAGAGAGCTTTTGGGTTCGGTGGTAAGGATTGTTGCTTGATTACGTCTAGTTGCTCTTGTGTATGTCAATTCCCTAGAGGTTTGGTGTTATCAAGGTACCATAGACACCCTCCTTGTGCCCAGCCCCATGGCTGCCGTGTAAGGTTGCATTTAGTAAGGGTTTGATCTTCATTTGGTATGGTTCTTGCTCTCTTTGATCAAGGGTTGTACCATTGTTAGATTAGGTTCTTTCTTCTATCCCTTTCTTGTTGTTTTGGTTGATTTCCGAATTCCCTAACTCCATTTCTGATTTCGTGTGCATTTGAGGGAGGCTTGGTGTCTAGATCGTTGCTTAGGGGCTCATCCCTATATCAAGTGGTATCAGAGCTAGCCGACACCAGCCACCACCGTCCACGCCGCCGAGCCGCCGCCTGGCTGCTCCTCCATCTCAGTTTGGTTTGTGTTTGTCAAGTCCGGTTAGTCCCCCTTCAGTTTTGTGTCTTTTGTGTCTTTGTTCTTGCTTTGAACTTGTGATTTTTGGAGTTTTGAGAAGTGCACCACCCTCCGCCGCCAGCAAACCACCACCTTCCGACCACCAGCCTTCTCAGCCAAAGCCCCACGTCCATTTTCAAAGAAAACCGCCCACTATCCCACTTCCTATTATCTCAGCCGGTTACAAGAGAAAGAAACCAAAATAAAATCCCACAAATTACCCACTAACCCACTTCCTAATATCTCTCCCAAATCCTTGACTTTGTCAAACCAAGATCCCCACGTTATCAGCCATACAATGGACTGATTTCAAATTCAAAAACACAAACCAAAGGCAAGAATTCGGCAGCTTCTTTTTAGCAATTGCATATCATCTTAGTCTATACTTTTCATACAATTCGTACCATAGGTTAGTATAATATTTGTGTATTTTATTTTTGAGGCAAAAAAAAAAAAAAAAATATTGATCGTCAAAAAATACAGAAACGCCTCTTGCATTTTTATTTCATTTACATTTTATATTATCCTAAGTGGTGTTTGTAATAGCCTAAGTCTATACTTAGCCGAATTCTAAGAGTGTTTTCAAGAGGATCTCAGCCGGCTTTCCTAAGGCCTAATCACCCTTATCCTAGCCCTACAAACTACCCTACGCCTACCCTAATCTCTCTACTCCATTGTTGCAAATCAAGGCAAGGCAAAGGTACGTTTCTTGACCCTCTTGAGTTCAGATTTTTGAGCCTACATCTAGCATTGCATTACAATCTTGCTTTGTAGTCCTTTCTAGAGTCTTTGTTTTACTATTTTGTTGAGTCTTCTTTCTTTCTCTTCTTGCGTCTTGTTTCTTGTCCATTTCCTTTGAATTTTCTGTTGAAGTTCTGTCCAACCTTACTTCTTTGAATCATCACCGTTTGTGTTGCCTAAACATTGAGCTCATATAGGGTTTTTGATCCATACAAGGCAATCCATCAAACCGACGGTATCAACAACAGGGAGAGTGAGTGAGTCAAACACAAAGGGATCACCAAGGGAAACACTAGTGAGGCATTCTGTTTTTACTAACCCTTACGTGCCATTTGTGTTGTTGTGTAGGTATCTCTTCCAAGACGCTGCATTTGGAGTTTGAAGACCACAAAAACGAGAGTGAAACACTCGAGAGATCACATACAAACGAGTGCATCATTGAGAGGAGAGTGTTCTGATTTTTAGAACTAACTCTAACTTTGTTTGAAATTGTTTGTGATCATGTCCAAGTCAGTGAGTCCAACTCGTTCTAGGAGCTCCGAGCCGGTGCATCCAGAGGTGTTTAGCCTCCTAAAGCAAATGTCGGACACCTTAGCTGGATTGTCCACTCGGATGGCCACGTTGGAGTCTCGCACACCTCAGCCCACGCCCATTCCATTGGGTACCAACATGGAAGCTGTAGGTCCTTCACTTGAACCATCAAGGGCGCCCCTTCCGGATCAAAGGGCCACCTACAATGCTGCGAGGGCCACCACCAACCATGAGACGCCACCATTGTCAACCACCCATCCAGCCGTGTCTCACCATGATGCCCCTCCAGGAGCTGGCCACTTTAACCCTAACCGGGGTCATGCTCACCGCGAGCAAGGTTCGGTTCCTAACTCTCCTATGCATAGAAATGCTTATGCTCCTAATGTTTTCCATGAGTTTCAAGGATACCAAGATGAGTTTATGGAAGATGAGGGCTGGAGAGCCGAGCCAATGAGAGCTTATCCGCCAAGAAGAGGCCGGGAGCCCGAGCAAGATGGCATTGGGCGCATTAAAGTCAAGATTCCAAGCTTTGAGGGCAAGTGTGATCCGGATGTGTATCAAGAGTGGGAGACCAAGGTGGAGCAGATTTGGTCTTGCCATAACTTCCCGGAGCACAAGAAGGTTCAATTGGCTGCATTGGAGTTCAATGGCTATGCCTTGGTATGGTGGGATCACCTAGTCAAGGAAAGAAGAAGAGCCATGGATCAAGCCGTAGCTACTTGGGAACAAATGAGAGCTTTGATGAGGGCTCGGTTTATTCCTCAACACCACACAAGGGACCTACGCCAACGCCTTGAAAATCTGAGGCAAGGTTCTATGTCAGCCGAGGAGACATATAATGCCATGCAAATGGCTATGGTGAAGGCCGACGTGGTGGAAGATGAAGAAACTACAATGGCAAGGTACCTCCGCATACTTAATTCCTTTTTAGCTAATGAGGTTGATTTGTATCCGTATAGGACCATGACGGAGTTGCTGCACCTAGCCATTAGAGTGGAGAGGAAGAATAAGGGAAGGAACCAAGGGCCAAGACCACCAAGTGGAGCATCCAATTCTTGGAGAAATCAGCCCAACCGAAGCTTCCCTAACCACAACCGTGAGCCTCCCCATGCAAGAGAAGGTCCAAGGGCGCCTAGCACGGACCAAGGAGGAGTGAAGAGGAGTGCACCACCTAGTGGACATCCATACCCTCCAAGGAGTTCGGCTGGTCCTTCTAATGGACCCAAAGGGAGTACCTCTAACCCTAATCCACGTGCTAGAGATATTGAGTGTTTTAAATGTCGTGGTAGAGGTCATTATGCTAGGGATTGCACTAATACTAGGACCCTTGTCATTAATCACTTAGGGCTGTATGAAAGTGAAAGTGACAAGGAAGATGATGAATTGATTGATGAGCATGTTGTGCATGATTCTGAATTGCATGATAGTGATGATGGCATTGAATATGAACATGGTGAATCTTTGATTTGTAAAAGAAATTTGCATGTGCAACCTGCCCCTTGTGAGGACAATCAAAGAGAAAACCTATTTCATACTAGATGCTTAGTTAAGGGTAAAGTGTGCAACATGATAATTGATGGAGGTAGTTGTTGCAATATAGCTAGCACTGAATTGATCACTAAATTGCATCTACCTACGTTTTGCCACCCTAGACCATATAGGCTGCATTGGATGAATGATTGTGGAGAGTTGAAAGTGAATAGGCAAGCTAAGATAACATTCACCCTAGGTCACTATGAGGATACCATTTTGTGTGATGTTGTGCCCATGAATGATTGTCATATCTTGTTAGGTAGGCCTTGGCAATATGATAGAAGAGTTGTGCATGATGGCTTTACTAACAAGCACTCTTTTACTCATAAGGGTCAAAATGTTGTTTTAAAGCCCATGACCCCAGTGCAGATTACGGATGCTTATGAGAAGAAGAAGAAGGAGGACTTGGAGAACATGGAGAAGGGGAAGACAAGCTCACGGCCACATGAGGGTCCATCTACACCGTCGCCCCAAGCCCTAGTTGTTCAGCCCCCTAGTGTCCTAATGGCGTCCAAGAGTGAGATGAGAGATGAGTGCCTACCCTTAGACACCATCCTAATGACCCTATGCAAGAAGTTGGTCGCCTTAAGTGAGGACAACAAGGCAACCCTTCCTCCTAGCATCCTAGCTGAATTTGAGGATGTGTTCCCGGATGAGATACCTCCTGGCCTTCCCCCATTGAGAGGAATTGAGCACCAAATAGATCTCATCCCCGGAGCTACCCTACCAAACCGTCCAGCCTATAGGATGAATCCTAAGGAGAGTCAAGAGGTCCAAAACCAAGTCCAAGACCTCTTAGATAAGGGTTATGTGAGGGAGAGTATGAGTCCATGTGCTGTACCGGTCCTATTGGTCCCTAAGAAGGATGAGTCGTGGAGGATGTGTGTTGATTGCCGGGCCATCAACAACATCACAATCAAGTACCGCCACCCGATCCCCCGCCTAGATGATATGCTCGATGAGCTTCATGGTGCCACCGTCTTCACCAAGATTGATCTAAGGAGTGGCTACCATCAGATTCGGATGAAGGAGGGAGATGAGTGGAAGACGGCCTTCAAGACCAAGTTCGGACTCTACGAGTGGCTCGTAATGCCCTTCGGTTTGACTAATGCCCCTTCTACTTTCATGCGCTTAATGAATTATGTTTTGAGGCATTTTATTGGGAAGTTTGTTGTAGTATACTTTGATGACATTCTTATATACAGCAAGTCCCTAGAAGCGCATGAGAAACATCTAAGGGAAGTCCTCTATACTCTTAGAGTAGAGCACTTGTATGCCAACTTAAAGAAGTGTGACTTTTGCACTAATAGAGTTATTTTTCTTGGTTTTGTAGTGAGCACACAAGGGCTGCAAGTTGATGAGGAGAAGATCAAGGCGATCCAAGAGTGGCCCACGCCTACCACCATTGGACATGTGAGGAGCTTCCACGGCCTAGCTAGCTTCTATAGGCGATTTGTCAAGGATTTCAGCACCATTGCCGCCCCCTTGACTGAAATCACCAAGAAGCATGCACCATTCGTGTGGGGAGAAGCACAAGAAAGAGCCTTCAACAATCTGAAGTGGAGACTCACCAACGCCCCACTTTTGGTGCTCCCGGACTTCACTCGGCCATTCGAGGTGGAGTGTGATGCAAGTGGCATTGGCATTGGAGGTGTCCTCATGCAAGAAGGTAAACCTATCGCCTTCTTTAGTGAAAAACTGAAAGGAGCATGTTTAAACTACTCTACATATGATAAAGAATTGTATGCATTGTTTAGAGTACTTAAAACATGGCAACACTATTTTTGGCCTAGAGAGTTCATATTGTATACTGATCATGAGTCTTTGAAGCACTTTAGGAGCCAAGATAAGTTAGATAGCAGGCATGATAGGTGGATGGAGTTTATTGAAACATTTCCTTATGTGATCAAGTATAAAAAAGGAAAGGATAATGTTGTTGCGGATGCCCTATCTAGGAGACATGCATTGATCACCACATTAGACTCTAAGGTGTTAGGTTTCACTTACATTAAAGAGTTATATGATGATGATACTGATTTTGGGGCTACGTACAAGTTTTGTGTGGAGAAAGGTTCCTTAGGTAAATTCTATTTATTTGAGGGCTTTTTATTCAAGGTTGATAAGGTGTGCATACCTAGGTGTTCTTTGAGGTTGTTACTTGTAGAGGAAGCCCATAAGGGAGGCTTAATGGGACACTTTGGCCGTGATAAGACATTCCATATGCTGCACACCCACTTTTATTGGCCACACATGCTTAGGGACGTAGAGCACTTAGTGAAGAGGTGCTTAGAGTGTCTTAGAGCCAAGTCTAAGGTCAAACCCCATGGGTTGTACACACCATTGCCCATACCCGCAGCCCCTTGGGAGGACCTTAGCATGGATTTTATTGTGGGGTTACCTAGGACTAAGAAGGGGAGGGACTCTATATTTGTTGTAGTGGACAGATTCTCTAAAATGGCCCATTTTATTGCTTGCCATAAGACGGATGATGCCTCTAATGTAGCCACCTTGTTCTTTAGGGAAGTGGTTAGGCTACATGGGGTACCTAAGACTATTGTAAGTGATAGGGATGTGAAATTCCTTAGTTACTTTTGGAGGACTCTTTGGGGCAAGCTAGGTACTAAACTCTTGTTTTCTACCTCTAGCCACCCCCAAACGGATGGTCAAACGGAAGTAACTAATCGAACCCTCACAACTCTCTTGAGGGCTGTTATTAAAAAGAATTTGAAAGCTTGGGAAGATGCATTACCACATGTTGAATTTGCATACAACCGAGCTATCCACTCTTCTACCCAACTAACCCCCTTTGAATGTGTTTATGGTTTGAACCCCTTAACTCCTCTTGATCTTAAGCCGTTGCCTATGAAGGAGCGAGCTGATTTGAATGCAGGAAATCAGGTGGAGTACATCAAGGAGTTGCATGATCGGACTCGCCTCAAGCTTCAAGAGAAGGCTAACGCCAATGCTGCACGTGCTAACCGTGGACGTCGCAAGGTCATTTTCCAGCCGGGAGACCTTGTTTGGGTCCATATGAGGAAGGATCGTTTCCCCGACAAGCGCAAGTCCAAACTATCACCAAGGGGAGATGGGCCTTTCAAAGTGCTAAGGAGAGTAGGCGACAATGCCTACGTCTTGGAGCTGCCCGAGGAGTATGGAGTGAGTCCCACATTCAATGTTGGCGATCTCACATTCTATGAGGCTAATACCGAGGTGGAGCAAGAGGATCCGAGGTCGAATCCTTTCCAAGAAGGGGAGGATGATGAGGGATCATTTCAAGGACCTACATTCGATGGAGCAATCACACGTTCAAGAGCTAAGGAGATCCAACAAGAGTTGGACAAGGTCGTCACCTTATCCTTGTCCAAGATGCATGATATGTTAGAGGATCCTCCCAAGCTTGAATTGAAGACTTTGCTCACCATTTCAGCCCATGAAGACCTCAAACATGTTGAGGGAATTAAGTGAACTTGTAGTAGGAGTTTTATGACATTATGGCCGTTTGTTTTAAGTTGTTTTAAGACACCTTTACTTGCTATTTTAGGACCGGCCCTTAGAAGTATATAAGGCGCCTTAGTTGCTGTTTTTTGGGACGTTAGAACACACATTTGCAGACTTTGTATTTTCAGTTTCCACATCCAAAAGAGAGCTTTTGGGTTCGGTGGTAAGGATTGTTGCTTGATTACGTCTAGTTGCTCTTGTGTATGTCAATTCCCTAGAGGTTTGGTGTTATCAAGGTACCATAGACACCCTCCTTGTGCCCAGCCCCATGGTTGCCGTGTAAGGTTGCATTTAGTAAGGGTTTGATCTTCATTTGGTATGGTTCTTGCTCTCTTTGATCAAGGGTTGTACCATTGTTAGATTAGGTTCTTTCTTCTATCCCTTTCTTGTTGTTTTGGTTGATTTCCGAATTCCCTAACTCCATTTCTGATTTCGTGTGCATTTGAGGGAGGCTTGGTGTCTAGATCGTTGCTTAGGGGCTCATCCCTATATCAAACATGCTACGAAGATTTAAGGATTGTTGATGGTTCAGTTTATAGTATATTTAAAGAAGCTTGCTATGCATTGGGGTTGTTAGATGATGACAGATAATATGTTGACGGGATAACTGAAGCAAGTTTTTAGGGATCATCAAACTATATTAGGAGTTTATTTGTATTTCTTTTGGTGTCTGATTGCATGGCAAAACCAGAGTTTGTTTGGGAACAAACATGGAGACTTCTAGCAGATGGCATTGTCGATAAACAGAGGAGAATTCTACGAATTAAGGGTATGTATTTCATTAATGTTGTTGACTTGATCATAATCCTAACTGCATTTGATATATTTTTTAGGGAATATATTGTACTCATTTAATTGTACTGACAATTCTATTTATATGCAGATTTGCATGTTACAGATGATCAATTACAAAACTACGCTCTTGCCGAAATTGACACGTTATTACGACGAAATGGTAGTAGTTTGAGTTACTATAAAACCATGCCTTTTGTAGATTCAAGCCTCATATCTGAAGGTTTCAACAAGCTTATACAAGATGAACTTCGATATGATAAATCATGTCTAGACGAGGAACATTCACAATTACTTTCTAGATTTACAATGGAGCAAAAAGGAGTGTACGATGAGATCATGAATGTTGTTTTATTAAATAACAGGGGTGTCTTCTTTTTATATATGGTTATGGTGGTACAGGCAAAACGTATATATGGAAGGCACTTTTGACGGCTATAAGGTCAAAAGGTGAAATAGTCCTTACCGTTGCTTCAAGTGGAAATGCAGCTCTCCTAATACCTGGCGGCAGAACTGCTCATTCGAGGTTTAAAATACATTTACAAGTTAATGAGGATTCCACGTGTCATATATGTTCAGGTACTGAACTTTCAGAGTTGATATGTGCCGCCAAACTTATTATATGAGATGAAGCTGTCATGACGAATAGGTTCTGTTTTAAAGCTTTAGACATGACGTTAAGAGATATTTTACGGGCTACAAATCCGCTTAGTTTAGAGCAACCTTTTGGAGGAAAAGTCGTAGTATTTGGTGGAGATTTTAGGCAAATTCTACCTGTTATCTCTAAAGAGAGCAGGCAAGATGTTGTTGTTGCCACCATTAATTCCTCTTATTTGTGGGATCATTGCAAAGTTCTTACGCTGACAAGGAACATGATGATTCAACAAGGTACATCTGAATCTCAGATCCAAGAGGCAAATAAATTTTCTGAATGGATATTAAGCATCGGAGATAGGACTGCAGGTGTTGATAATGATGGAGAAGCGCAAATAGAAATCCCCGATGAACTATTGGTCAAGGATTATGACTTAGATCCAATTCTAGCAGTTGTTAAATCTGTTTATCCCTCTCTAATGGAAGATCAGTTGTCTCCTGCATACTTTGAAGAACGAGCAATTCTTGCTCCAACACACGAAGAGGTAGATAAAGTTAATGAGTATATTTTGTCTTCGTTGCATGGTGATGAAAAGATATATCTCAGCTCGGATAGTTTGTGCAAGGCAGGTTCTGTTAAAGACAGTGATGCGAGTATTTATACGTCTGATTATTTGAACAGTATTAGATGTTCTGGTCTGCCAAATCATGTGCTTAAACTAAAGGTTGGGGTACCTATTATGCTGCTTCGAAATATTGATCAATCTTTAGGCTTATGCAATGGGACGAGATTGATAACCATGCAACTTGGCAGTCATGTTATACAAGGGAGAATTATTTCAGGCAATAATATCGGACATACGGTGTTGATTCCTCGCATGATAATGTCACCATCAGACACTTCATTCCCTTTCAAGTTTCAACGAAGAAAATTTCCCTTGAGTGTATGTTTTGCTATGACCATAAACAAAAGCCAAGGCCAATCTCTTGCAAATGTCGGTTTGTACGTATCTTCCATGCCCTGTTTTCAGTCATGGCCAGTTTTATGTTACATCATCAAGGGTAACTAGCAAGAAAGATTTGAAGTTATTGATTTGCGACAAAGATAAGAAGAGGTATAATACTACAACCAATGTAGTATACAAGGAAGTTTTTAATAATTTGTAGTGATTTTGAACATCGTTCCACATTTAATGTTTTTTTGTTTCATTTTCATGTATTAAATGATCATTTTTAGTATTTTTGATGTTTTTTGTAGTATTGATATAAGTGGTGTGGCTATACCTATTTGAAACACTAATTAGCGAATTTTATTATTAATAAAGTTATGGAGAGTGCCGTCTCTCTTTATATAATTACTCTTTCGTATATCTTAAATATGTTTTAATGTTCGGTTAGTCATGTTTTATTCAAATAACTAATCAAAAAAATATTGAACCAATGACTCATCCATAATTTAATAAATATCTTTCTTATAAATGTAAAACAAAAAAATCCCGTACAAGACACGGGTATTACATTAGTTTAAATATCTAAACAATAATAAAAACACATAAAATTTAATGTCTCGATTCACACTGAACTTATAAGACCATGTGCGTTGGTGAGTAGCTTAGGGTATCAATCGGGTACTTACGCTTTTTTAGCCCAAAGAAGAAACAAATTAAGTAGGTACCCTCAAGAAAGGTGTTTGGCTACCTATATCAATACCCATGAAACAAGATAAAGTTTTGTCCAATTACTTTTAATTTTTGGTTTAATATATGTAGAGCGTTGATCAGGTGCGTACACAAGTTCTCGTGCCAACGTGCACATGGAGGTGTAAAAATCCGTGTAATATGATGCACAAAAAGGTTGAGGTGCACAACCATGTACAATATGGTTCATATGTATTTTGGTGCACAATCGTGCATTGTATTGGTGTACAATTGGTTTCCCATATTCACCCACCGAAGTTCCGGCGTTGATCACTGTTCACCGATGTTGATCACCGTTGACCGGCCGTTGACCGACCCTTGATCGGTCAGTACACTAGAGTTACACATAATTGTGAAGCGCTTTGGATGTGCATCATATTATTAATAATTATGCACCCTGTTACTAGTAATTGTACATCATGTTATAATTAAAAGTTAATCAAAATAATTGTACACCATATTACAAATAATTATACACTGAGGTGAAATGTGCACCATATTATAAAATATTTGTACAGTGAAATCACTACTAAAAAAACAATCCACTTTCGTCACCTTATATACAACACTTGTCCACTGTGTCGGTATATTTTGAATTGTGTGGAATGGATTGCCATTTTTGACATACTTATTTGTCGAAACCATTTCCGACACCTTTACGTGTTGTAAATACACATTCTATTTATTATCGACACTACAAATTGTCTTAATAAACTGATAATATCACCCATTATCGACACTTTATTCAGTCACTAAATTTGACCTAATAAATGCACAAACTCTATATCCCTGTCTTTCCCGAAGTTACTCCTCTCGCACCAAATCACTTCGCCTTCAACCTTTGAACCGGTACCCGGCCTTTGCGCCCATCTCGTCGCCATCTCCGGTTAAAGCTTCCCGCCATCTCCGGTCAAAACTCGCCGTCATCTCCGGTCAAAGCTCGCTGCCATCTTCGGTCAAAGCTCACCGCAATCTCCGATCAAAGCTTTCCCAATCGATGTTGTCCGCGAAGAGTTTTCACTTAGCCGTCCTCGTTCGCAATGCTCCTCAATGCCCATTCGCCATTGACACACAAATATTCCCTCAAGTTTGAAATCGCAGCCCCTTGATCTTGGTTATGCTTTATTTCGAGCTCGGTTATTGATATTACTTCCTTGTTCATTTCGAGCTTGAATTTACAATTTTTCCTAACACCTAGGGTTTCCATGTTTTGCTTGTTTTCAATTTCGGTTGAGGCCTTTGTCTAACTTGGAGATTGAAGCTCGGGCGCATAATTTCTAGGATTCCCAATTTCGAGCTAGGTTTTGCTTATTCCAACACCTTCAATTTTGAGCTTGGTTTCCAGGTTTTGCTTATTTCATCTAATCTCGAGACAGAAGGTATATGAACTTTAGATATAGGCTTTATAGGCTGTGTTTGGATGGGCTATGAAAATGAAGGTGTTGGTATAAATTATGGCTTGTACTATGTTGGTGTGCTTCTTCTGTAGTTGGCTATATGCAAAAATTCTTAATCGGTTTTGACTACCTTGATTTCAGGTTAATGTGTTTTTTATGTCTAACAAAAAATCAAAATATCCCATACTGCAAGTAGATTTCAGGTTTGTTTTGCTTATGCCAATGTAGTTTACTGTATTCTCGTGTTCCTAATTTTTGTTTAATTGCTCAGATATATCATCCTGCTAGTTTTGCTGCATTTTCTTGTTGGGCATGCTAATTTCAGACTTGGTTGTACTAATTGTCTCTACTGTTGTTGGTGGAAGATTGTTTTCCTGTTTGGGGCATTCGATTGGTATTTTTCAACTTATTTTCCTAGCTTCTGCTTATTGCATACTATATTTTGCAATTATTTTGCTTTAAATCATGTCTTAATGAATGAGTATTACCACATAGCCAAAACTAATTCCTTCAACATATCCATCAATCTTTATTCTAATACTGGTAACCTATAGCATCTCTATCAATATTTGCATTTGAATTTCCTTTTACTTGGTACATATTGGCTTTACATTTTGGTTGGGTTTTCAAGATGTGGTTTCTACTTATTAAGGAAAGGAAAGGTTTTATGTCTGCTATTTAACTTTCCACCAATTTAAGACGTAAGTGCTTTGGATCCATGATCCATCCACTTTTTGATATTTTTGCAGCAATGTGGTTCTACAACAAAAAGTGGTATTAATCCAATGGAAATTTATGTTTGTTGAAGACCTGATGTTGATTATTGTTATTTAGAGCAAGTTCTTTAAACAATCTTTGGCACATGAAATTATATTGTTTAGCCTTTTCTTTCAGTATGCACAATATATTATTGTTCAACCTGAGAGAAGATTTGTGTTGTAGTTGGCTATATGTATGCCAAATAATAAATAGTGGCTTGTACTATGTTGTTGTGCTTCTACTTGTCCTTATCACACTTTCATTCTTCATAGAAATTTGAGCAAGAATCGTATAAGTGGTTTAATTCCTGCTGAGTTTTGCAATCTAAGAAGCGTACTTGACATGTAAGATTTTCAATCCACTTGGCTTTTGCTTAATAATGAGAAATTCTTAATAGGTTTGACTATTCTTATCATTTTTGTTTTGTAGAGATTTGGTGGAGAACCAGATACCAGGTGACATTCCATAAGAGCTAGGGTAGCTGCGAAACTTATATTCACTATGAGTCTTTTGTAATAATTGAAATATCATAACAAACATGATCTATTGCAACTATATGTAACACTATAAAAGAACTTAACAACATGATTGATCATCTAATATCCATGACTAATGCTGTATTAGATAGGATTCTGGAACGTAGGATTAGCATAACTAAAGGTGCGCTTACCTACTTTTGATGGAACATATGATTAGCATAACTAAAGGTGCGTTGCAACTTGCAAAGTCTTCTATAACTGACTAATATGTAAAAGATCAGAGTCAACTGTTAGCGTCTAGATCTCTACAAAAACTATGTTAGTTTTGTAGAGTCTTAATTTTATGTCTATATGTCGTAGAAGTTCTTCATGTGACATGTTTGTCTCTCTGCTGCATTATGGAGGAAATGATGTGCTCTCTAGTTTTTCTATTAACAGATAATGTGTGATTAAATGACAAGTTGCTCATCTTTTTTTAATTATGAAAAAGCCGAGGCCAAGGTTAGAGAGCTTGAAAAACTAGTTGGCACTTTCACCTTTTTTCTTTCCTATTTGCAACACTTGTATACAGAGTTTGAGCTTATTGTTGATTCAAAAATAGTCTAGATGTTTGCCTTCATCTCCTTATATGTCGCTAGGCCTTCTAAACTTCATTAATTTCATTATTTCTTCTGTTGTTTTTGTAACTGGTTTTAGTTGTAGAGTAACTAAATTCGGTAACTATATATGCTTTTGTTATTTTTTTACTTGAAGTTTTTTGTGAGTCAGCTTATTCAGTAAATAACATGTCCTCCCAGAACTAGGTGTATTATTTCTCTAATCTCTTTATTGAGTTCTCATATAAAACAACAATTTTTTTATTCCAATTTTATAGTCACTAATGTTACCTGATAATTGTTGCAGGTGAGTTGTCTAGCAGTGATGAGAAGAAGTACAAAGCATTGAAACGCGCTACAGAGAGGGATAGCTCAGAGTGCTCATGTTATATGTGACTTCGATGATGTAGATGTAGTCAGAGAAAATAATTCATGCAAATAGAGGTGTCTCAAGTGGTCGTATCAGAATGAATCGCCATGTATCGAGAGTGATGGTATCATTCGTAGATCAAGGGTCTGTAGGTAGCTTAGTTGTTGAACTATTGGAGGAAGAACACACTTGTGTTTCTTTTGAGCACATTTATGTCGTTAATACCGTGTTCATACTTTTACTTTCGAACTCCGTAATGTAGCAATACTTTATGAAACATCATATATAATTACTCTTTTGGCTTCACTTTGTCTAAAACATGTATTTCATTATTTTGAATACGTTTTATATATATAAGTAGCAGGGAAAAATGAAATCGTCATTTAGCTGGCTAATATGAATTGATAACACTTGACACTTAATGGTGTCGTTATTAGCTCCATATAACTATGAATATGGCTACAAATATCGACACATTAGACTACCAAAAATGACACAAACACTCAAAGGTGACGAAAATGGATGTTGAAAGTGACACTGTAAGGTGTCGAAAATGGTTTCAAATAAAGACACTTTAGAGTGCCAAAACTGACACAGACACTTAAAGGTGTCGAAAATGATTGTTGAATATGACAATATAAGGTGTCAAAAACGGATAACAATATCGACACCATAAAGTGTCAAAACGGACATTGACACTAAAAAGTGTCGAAAATGGCCACTAACAATTATTGACAGCTTGACACTATGCAAAAATGTATTTTTCGACACCTTAAAGTGTGGAAATGGACTTTAAAGATGTCGAAAATGGTCATATTTTCTAGTAGTGGATGGTTGTGCACTATGTCATAAATAAATTTACACCACGTTACAAATAAATGTGCACCATAGTTCAAACGTTTGTGCACTAAGATGGAATGTTTACAAATAATTATGCACTAAGATGGTTGTGTATCATGTCATAAACACATATGCATCATGCTACAAATAATTGTGCATCACAGTTCATGTGTTTGTGCACCGAGATGGTTGATGTGTTTGTGCACTGAGATGGAATGTGCACCATTTTTAAAAATAATTATGCACTAAGAATCTGAGATGGTTGTGCACCATGTCATAAATAAATGTGCACCACGTAACAAATAATTGAGGACCACGTAAAAAATAATTCTGCACCACAATTCATATGTTTGTATAGTGAGATGGTTGATGTGTTTGTATACAATCCTGCTATTGTATTTAAATAAAATACAAGTGCATAGTTCAATAAAATTCTGGTACACATTTCAATATATTTTGGTGCATATTTCAACAGACTTTGGTGCATAAAATGGTATAACTTGGTGTACATAAGTTTTTTGTTTCCCCAGTGAATATTGTACACGAATAATACAGAGAAAATTTGGTCGTGCCGTTTTATTTGATTTGCTAAGATTCATGCGCACGTTCGCACCAGACACACTCTCTCTCTCTCTCTCTCTCTCTCTCTCTCTCTCTCTCTATATATATATATATGGCTAGAACCTAACAATGTTATATGACACTCCCTCATTAAAATTGTCACATGTCATTTTCTTCTATAATATTTTTTTTTGAAAAATTTAATTATACATTGAATCTAACACTAATCTTTTCATAATTTAAATACAAATCAATTACAAAGATTACAAATCAGTCACAAAAGATTACAAATCCAAAACATTCACAACAATGCTCAACTCATAATTCGACTGATCTCCTCTCGTCAAAAAAAAGAAAAAAAAATTGGACTGATCTCCATGTGTGTTTTCTTCAAAACGAACCATCCAAAACACCGAACTCGTCGTTGCCCTGCCTTCGCCTCTTTCAAAGCTCAACCTTCATCGCGACGCCATCGCTATTGAGCATCAATCTTTTTCCCATACATGGCCGATCTTCCTTTATCGTCATCGCCATGCCATCACCGGTGAACGTTGATATGCACATCGCTTGCCGCGTCACAATCTTGGAATCTTTGGTTCACCGTGACGTTTGTATCGGTAAAGGCTTTGGACCTTTTGATTGAAAAAAATCCATTAAAGTTGCAGTAGCCCTTAGTCGCAACACAATAGTTGAAGTACTTGTGCATTTTCAAAAAGTAATTAGTTGAAGATCATATGTGGAAAATCTTAACAACAAAGATTAATTGTCTATTGAAAATCAAATAACAGTTATAGAAAATCAAGGTAAGTATCACGGTAATTAATTGCTACATATTTGTCGATATAGGATTGTAAGCTAAATAAAAGTTATAGAAAATCGAAGGTCATGACTCATGACCTTCGATTATAACTAAAACTCATGACTCATGAGTTTTAGTTATAATTTTTTTGTTTTGAAAAATAATTAAATGATATTCGATATCAGATTAAAAATACAATATCTAAAACTAATTTAGGATATTATATTTATGATTGATGTTTTCTTTCTATTTCGTAATTCTCCATTTTAGCTTATGGTTCTTAATTAACCCGATTTATTTTTGACGCGACTATCTTATTTATCATTTTACCTAATCGGTATGATATATTAAAATATTTGGTTGTAACAACTTTATGTAGAAAAAATGGTAAATAAATTATATCTGATAAAATCAAAAAATAAGAAACGTGATATTTATAGATATTACTTCCCAAAGAAACTAAAATACACTTAATTCATGCATTTTTTTAATTGATTTATATTTGCCAACACAATATCCAAATCAAAATTTATTTTTGTTACTTTTTTCTCTTGATTTAAAAATCAATCTAATCATAAATATCTCATCTAAATGATTATACTAGGATATTTAAAATAGCTTTAATTAATAGTATTTAAATATAAAAAAATTAACTAGATATTTATTGTTTTTTGAACAACATTATTTTAAAATATATTTAAATAGTTTTAATGAGTTATGTATTATCATATCTTTTAACTAATTTGTTATACCTATATATTTATAAATTTATAAGATTATCCATTTATATGATTGGTTTGAAGCCTTGATGTCTAATCTACTATATAGTACTAAAGTAAAATCTAGTTAAGATCACTTGTAATGTTGACATTACGCTACGTCATAATTTCATTTTCAACATATACATTATTCACATTTGATCTTGATTTCTATTTTAAATAGAATATATTATGTATTTTTCAAATATTTTCTTTTAATTCATTTATTTCTAGGTATAGGACATGACTCAAATATTATGTATGTGCAAAATCACTCTAATCTTTGTTAATTGATTATTAACATAGATTTCTTTCTATTATCATACTTATCTTAATTTCATTTATATTGTCACTAATTAGATATACTTCTCATTTATTTAATACTTTTTAAATGTGAAATCAATATATTTTTAATAATTAAAGAAAATTTCAATATAAAATTTTACCCAAGTCTGTACATAGTACGAGAACTAAGCTAGTGACTAGTGAGCAACTAAATGACAACTCTATTTTTTTCCAAAGGACACATGGCAACATTTGAAGCATTTTATAATGGCTAAAAGTATCTCGAATTATCAAAAAAAAGTTTTTGTATTTTAGTGAGAAAATAAAATAAGATACTTAATTCCTACAAAATATAAAATTTTAATATTTAATTATTCTAAAGTACCGTAATAGATTACTTCATTGCAAATGATTTAAGTAGACCTGTTAATTGGGTTGGATGGGTCGGGTTCGGGTCAAAAATGGGGGTCTGAGGTATCGGGACACTAAATTTGTGGGTCAATCGGGTCAGGTAAGAGTTCAAGCCGATCTACCGGGATAAGAGCGCCTTGTTAAAGTTTTTAAAAATAATATTTAATAAAATTAAAATTAATTATGAAAAAGATTATTATTATATAATATTTTAATCATAAAATATATTATAATATTCAATATAAATGATATAGACAAAATTGTAATAACTCAACGGCTCAAAGACAAAACGCATAAATTTTTTGTTCACTTTTGACCCACTAATTTTCGAAACGAGTGTCAATCCTATAAAAAACGAATCGAATCGGATTTGCAAGTTGGGTCAAATTATAAGAGGCAAAATGATAAGTATTGATATGCATCATGGGAAGTTCTAAGCGTGAAAAGCAGCAGGGCAAAAGCGTGGACCCGGTGACATGGTAAAAATAGGTGGTACGTACTAGTAATGTAATTTAACTGGGGTGAAACTTACACAAAAGGACATGTGAGGGAGGAGACAGGTCAAACCTTGTTTTATAGGCGGGTGCCAACCCAATTCTACCTATTGGGCCCTGGCCAATATATAGGCCCACCCTCTCTCGCACGTGCAAATGCAATGTTGAAAGCTATAACTTGTACTTGCACCTGCAGGTCCAGGTCCAGGTTCAGACTTCATACGCCACTCCAATAGTGCGTCCTTGAGAGCTACCCAATTTTTCTATATGTTAAAAGTAGCTACTTTTTCCGTTTGGATTTACTTATGATTTTAGAGTTGAACACATATGAAAAAAAATTAAAATATACTAAAAGATCTATAATTAAAAGTTTATTTTCTTATAATGAAAATTAAAATGGTCTGATTTTAACTTCTTTCTTCATTTAATATAATTGATGAAATTGGAAGACTTTGTCCAAAATATATAAAAAGACAAATATTTATAATCAAGATTTAAAGTATGAAAAGAATAAGTATATCCGAACGGGTGGATTATTTTTTTTGTAGACAAATTTAAGCAAAACTATCCTTAGTTAGGAAATTTTTGTCAAGTGCATGATAGTCTTAAGGTGTAAAGTGAGGAGTAATTGTGGCCACAAGATGTAAGAGATTGAGGGATAAGAATGAAGTGACAAATTGTAAATATCGTGGTTTTCATATAAAAAATTCAAAAATTATAATTTTTACAGAAATAACTTTTTTCTAATTTTTTTTCTCGATTGTTTTTTTTCAACAAATATATTTTTTTGAATTTGTTTTTTCAAATATTTCGTTTTTTTCAAAAATCATTTTTTTTGATTTTTTTTCCTGATTTTTTTTTCAAAAATTATTTTATTTAATTGTATTGTACATCAAGTGAATAAAAAAGCACCAAAAATGCATCTATAATGGATTCAAAATGCATATATAAGCACATTTTCTAATGCTCACAGAGAGTACATCCTTAATATGATAAATTATATGTTGTAATAAGTAAATGTGCATGTTTAACATGTATATCAAAAGTGCACATTTAACTAGTGTATGTTTATTATGTTCAAAGTGAATATGTTAGTATATTAAAGTGCATATTTATCATGTTAAGTGCATACTTAATATCCTAAAAAGTGCATATGTAATTATGGTAAAGTGGATGTTCAATATTCCAATTGAAGTGCATGTGTAAGTATATTAAAGTGCAAAATTAGAATCATAAAAATTAAGTGCATGTGTAGACATGTTAAAGTGCATGTTCAGTAGTCTAAAATTAAGTGCATATGTAAATATATGCATGAGTAGTATGTTGAATTGCATGATTAGAATGCTAAAGTGCATGATACACATTTTTTTGGAAAAATATTCACGAAAAAAATATAAAAAATATTTTTGGAGAAAAAAATTTTAAAATTTTTTTTAGGAAAAAAATTTTAAAATTTTTTTTAGGAAAAACAATTCTTAAAAAATGATATTATTAAAAAAAAAAAATTGCAATTTTTTTAATTAAAATAAGAAAAAGTTTATGTTTACAAGTTTGTAACTCCGTGTGTTTTAATCCTAACTCTTCACTCCTACAATCTAGTGGCTAAGAATAATCATTACTTTACACCCTAAACATTCTCCTCATATGATCCTCACTCATCAACTCAATACCCAAATTATTACGTTGTTTTAAGCATTAGTAAAAATTTAAGAAACATACATAAAACATTTAAATCACTGTTGACTCACACACATGGGGCCGGTCCAAAAGTATTTTGGAATTTTGGATGAAATAAACTCTAAGGTCCTAGAAAGCACAATAAATCACTTGAATAACTTTTTAATTTTAATTTAAAAATTAAGGTATAAACATGAAATAATAGCGAAATATTGCATAAGACAATTGCATAAAGTAAATGAAAGTAAAACCATTTGTCCAAATCAAAAATGTGATTTTTTTAAAGTATTATGAGATTAATAGTATACAAACAATTACAGAAAAAAAATTAATTAACAACATTAAAAATAAAATAATTTAACTATATCTAAAATAAAAAATAGCCCCCATAAAGAATATAAGAAAGAAAGAAAGAAATAAAATTCAAGTTGATCCTTAGTTAGGAAATCTTATTTAACTGTTTCACTCATACTTAGCTAAACACTCAAGAGTAGAGCCCAAGTGCATAATTTAACTATATCTAAAATAAAAAATAGCCCCCATAAAGAATATAAGAAAGAAAGAAATAAATAAAATTCAAGTTGATCCTTAGTTAGGAAATCTTATTTAACTGTTTCACTCATACTTAGCTAAACACTCAAGAGTAGAGTCCAAGTGCATAATGGTCTTAGGGTGTAAAGTGAGGAGTATTTTGGCCACAAGATATAAGAGATTGAGGGATAAGAATAAAGTGACAAAATTGTAAATATCGTAGTTTTCATATAAAAAAATTCAAAAATTATAATTTTTACAGAAATAATTGTTTTCTATTTTTTTTCTCGATTGTTTTTTTTCAACAATTAATTTTGTTCAAAAACTATTTATGTTTACATTATTATTTTTTCAAATATTTCTCTTTTTTCAAAAATCATTTGTTTTCGAAAATTATTTTTTTCCCGGAATTTTTTTCAAAAATTATTTTATGTAATTGTATTATACATCAAGTGCATAAAAAATCACCAAAAGTGCATATTTAAGCACATTTTCTAATGCTCACACAGAGTGCATCTTTAATATGATAAAATACATGTTGTAATAAGTAAATGTGCATGTTTAACATGTATATCAAAAGTAGTACAAAAAAAATGTATATCAAAAGTGCACATTTAGCTAGTGTATGTTTATTATATTAAAAGTGAGTATGTTAGTATGTTAAAGTGCATATTTATCATCTTAAAGTGCATACTTAATATGCTAAAAAGTGCATAGTGTTTATAACCATGGTCGAATAGATTTATATTTCATTAACTCTATAAACGCATAAACCATCATTAGCGTTGTCCGTGGGGATTTCCTCACTTTAGGTCGACTTGGCTATCATTGAGGGCGCAAGCAAGAACCATGTCAAGTGATAACACCTATTTTATACGTATTTTAGGAATCTAGTTGCATATTAGATTAGATCATTTGTATGCATTTTTATGTGTTTTATAAATAGTTTTGCTATAATATGCATTCAGAATCTACACTCGTATTTTTATATATTTCAAGCATTCTAGGTTTAATTTAAAGGTTATTTGAAACATATCTTGAGAGTGTCAAATGAGTAGTGCACAAACGGGAAATTTTTGTGGACATTGGGCCCTAAAACGCATGTCCATGGGCAATGTTCTAAAAGTCGCTAGGCGGGAGCTGGGCGGTGAGGGGGGCCTAGCGCCTAGGCGGCTAGGCGGGGGCCTAGGCGGACTAAAAGTTAATGCATGATCCATGTGATTATTTGATTATGTTCTTCCAAATTCATTAATCTTTATAAAACTATGTTGGAATGAGATTTGATATTATATTATGGGCCTTATTGTACAAAGCCTAACCCAAAATCATGTTAATGCATCCGTCATCTTCTAAGATGTTGCAGCTTCCATAACATTTGAAGATTCTTCTCGCCTAGGCGGATCTAGGCGGGTCCTAGGCGGAGGGTGACTGCCTAGCGCCTAGCCGGGGCCTAGGCGGCCATAGGCGGAGATTTTTAGAACATTGTCCATGGGGATGTACTCAGCCCAAGTGCTGAATGTAGCCCAACGGTAAATTATCGACTAAAGCCTCAACGTGAATTTGCAACCATGCGTGAATTTGCAGCCATTATAATGTGATGGTGCGATTTATATCTTGGAGGTGGGGCCCGCCTTTTTATGAAGAATGTATATATATCAAGGGTTTTTTGCGCCAAACCACTCAATATATGGCCGATTTTGCATGAAATCACTCGTTATATCGATAATTATTTTAAACCACCCATAAATGGCCCTCCATTAACAAGGAGCCATCCACGAGCTGATTCCGTTAACTTCTCCGTTAAAAAATGTAAAAAGACCAAAATACCCTTGTAAATATATCAAATTTTCAAAAAATACCATTCTTCCTCCACCCTAAACCCTAAAACCCTAAACCTTGAAAATAAATAAAATTTCCCAAAACAATGGCCGATTACCAAATGAGAGGGTTTTTGGTAGGGTTTATGTTTAGGGCTTAGAGGTTTATGGTTTAGGGTTTTAGAGTTTAGGGTGGAGGAAGAATGACATATTTTGAAATTTTGATAAATTTACAAGGGTATTTTGGTCTTTTTACATTTTTAAACAAAATATGCTCGTGGGTGGCTCCTTGTTAACGGAGGGCCATTTATGGGTGATTTAAAATAATTATCGATATAACAGGTGATTTCATGCAAAACCGGCCATATAACGGGTGGTTTGGCACAAAAATCCTATATATCAAAAATAGAGTACGTAGCTAAGGGGGCGGCATTGTAGGTTTAGCTTAGGATTAGTTTAGGTTTAGTTTAGTTAAGTTTTGTTTTGTTATGTTTTAGCTTTTGAGTAGTGCCGCATATACTGGAATTTCAAGAAGGATTTTTAGCATTGGCATATGATTTGAGGATTCTGTTTCTTGTTCTAGCCTTTGTATACTTGGATTATTTCACCATTGAGACTAAGTTTTCTTATCTCCGCTTTTATTGATAATTCATATATGTTGATGGCTAGTTCAAATCTATTGAATATTTCTTCAATTATGCTTGGCTAAATTTCTAGCTCTAAGGTTGGGTTGATCCTGACGATGTACATGTAATTAGAATTTTATCTTTTTCTGAATTGAAATAGTATTTAATTCATTCCTATTATGCGAATTGGATCCTATTAGGGTTTGAGACTGAGAGGTGATAACGTTAATAGGCAGTCAAGTAGGTGATGTGACCATGGGCCCCATCAAGGCTAGAGACTCATCACACGGCCGCAAGCTAGCTCCCAAGGCCAACACGTGCCACCCGGCAGCACTCAAGAGGGGATTTCTTCACTTGTGCGAGCCAACTTCATCTCCACTCGGCACACCTGGTGCCAAACTTCAAGATTTGCCACATGAGGAGGTGTGGCCAAGTTTCATGTCAGTTGGAGGAGAATGGCTCGGTGATGGCCATGGCATTCCCCCGGCGTCGGGCAGCCGATTAGGATTTTCAGCTTTGCCCAGGCCAACCACCAAGACTCCACATTCTGTCTCGAGCCTTCCTCAACAAATGCCTAAATATGATCGCCTGACAAATTTGGGGTCATTTGAAGCACGAATGCCTAGAGAACTCAAATGCCTTACCAAGAGCGCCGAGCACACTAAGGTGACTAGCTCACATCTCCTGGCTGGAGCCAGTTTCCAGCGCACACATGGGGGTCCAATAGGCTCATATGGACCTAAGGAAGGCCTGGACCATGTTGGGCTTGAAAGGCACGAGAGGATCTCTCAATGGCTCATTGACTCCATCGTTGCCGCCCACTGTGACGTCAAGACAACCAAGGCTAGGCATGTGGGCTCCTACTTCTGATTTTGGGCTGGGCTTTGGTCCATTTTGTGAGGCCCATTTAGGTTATTTTCTGCCTATAAAAACCGTTTCACCCTACTTGTTCAAGGGTTGGCGAATATTGAGTTCAAACTCTCTCTTATTTTGTTGTCATTAAGTTTTCAAGTAATTTCCAGAATTTCGTTCATCTTCTTTGTTTGTTCCCTTTGGTGGACATATCCAAAGGCTTCATTCAAATCGAATCCAAGGAGTTGTGGTGGACATATCCAACATCACACCCGATTCAACCTCTTCTCGACTTGGTGGCCATATCCAAGCCAAGGGGAGTCTTTCCAAGTTCAAGTGTGGATTCATTTGGACTGTGGATTGCTTATCTTGTTCGTGCCTCATCCATCCCAAGGAGATTCAACCGCTTTATCTCCTCCTCCGCAGAATTCAACACAAAAGCAAGCCAAGGAAGGTGTTGTCGTCCAAACTTCCCCACTCTCTAGCTTCGATCTTGACTTCACTTCAAGAACTGATGTACAAGGATCCGAGGGGACACATCAGTAGGGTTTGAGACTGAGAGGTAATAACTTCTATTTGATTCCTATGAATTGAACCTGGAATTTTATTATTGTGGGAGCATCCTAATTTCTCTTGTAGATTATTAACTATCACACAAATTCTAAGTTTAGATTGGATTTAGCAAGTCACGAGAGTGGATGTTAGTTCAGTTTGACCTTAGACTCTAAGTGCCCAAAAGGTCTAGATGTTGATTAGCAAGTCGCGAGAGTGGATGTTAATTACATCTAGGCACTGTTACTATCATCCGAGAGGAATTAGTAATTACCTTAAATAGTTACCTTCAAATACTTTGGACTAGATTCAGGTGAAGTGTAATTTTATTTACTAAAGCGTCGTTGCAGTGATCCTAAACCTTAGACATATTTATCCCATTGATTTTATCATTTTTATTTGTTATTATTCGTTAGCTTAGTTATAGTTTTCCCCAATTTCATATATTTTCTGGCCTGACTCATTGGTAGAGTTTCAATTGATATTACATTGGTCTCCGTGGGATCAACACTTGACTACTACAACCGATCTCGTATACTTGCGGGTAGGTTTTTGACACATCATCAAGCCCCGGTGAATTCTGTTCAAGGGAGCTCATGATCACGCGCTAAAACTACGAGAAGAGTTGTGTTGCCCTCACCAAGACATAAAAGATAGCACGTCAGAAGATGTGTCGCGCGTGATGTAAGAGGTAATATTTGTATACATCTATAATGAATGAACTAATGACCACCCATGCAGTGGCCGCTTTTTGTTAATCTGCGTTCTCTTCAAGATAGGTAAGATCCTCCAACCTCTCGCTTGGGGCTGCTACCGCGTTCTTTTCATGAGGGGTGAGATCCTTCAAGCTCTCGCTTGGGGCTGCCACCACGTTCTCTTCCGGACAAGTGAGATTCTTCAAGCTCTCGCTTGGGGCTGCCACCGCGTTCTATTCAAGACGGATGAGAACCTCCAAGCTCTCGGTCGAGGCTGCCACCGCGTTATCTTCGAGACGGGTGAGATCCTCTAAGCTCTCGCTCGGGGTTGCCACTGTGTTATCTTTGAGACGGGTGAGATCCTCAAGCTCTCGCTTGGGGTTGCCACCGCATTTTCTTCAAGGTGGGTGATATCCTCCAAGCTCTCACTTGCGGCTGCCACCACGTTATCTTTGAGACAGGTGAGATCCTCCAAGATTTCGCTTGGAGCTGCCACTACATTCTCTTCGACGCGAGTGAGATCCTCCAAGCTCTCGCTTTGGGCTGCCACCGCATTATCTTCGAGACAGGTGAGATCCTCCATGCTCTTGCTTGGGGTTACCATCGCGTTCTCTTCGAGACGGGCGAGATCCTCCAAGTGCTCGCTTGGAGTTGACACCACTTGGGGTTACCATCGCGTCAAGAAAATTCGCCGGAGCATTGCCTTACTTGGAAACGTTGAATCATTGATGACCGCGTCACATGCATTCTCGCCCGAGTCAGGAAACTCGAACTCATCGAAGGAACTTGTATTCTCAAGGGGATAGGTCGAACGCGATGAAAGAAGCGCAAAATTCATAGTTTGTTTCAACAACATCGCACGAAGGTTGTCAAAACATGGGGTTTTAATGGAGGACACTAATTTTGCAAATTTAACACTCATCCTCTTTATTATCGTGTTCTCCCAAGCTATGTCATTTGACATCCGATGCCTCGTCAAACCACGCATGAAGCTTTTTCAAGCTGGTTGCTCAACCTAGGTGGTGATGCATGCAGGTAATACAAGTAGTTGATGCATGCAAGTGATACAAGTAGCTGATGTAAGCTGGTGAGTCAGCATAACAAGTCAAATTGGACTTTACCTCTTAGGAAACTTAGCATGGAGGGTTTGCTTAGATTAGATGCAATATTCTTCTATAAATAGGCCTCTAACACTTCATTGAGAGGGATATTCGACTCGATGCCCAATTTCTCGATTTAGTATTGAAGGTTGGTGGTTAGTTCTCGTGTAATCAAGTCGTTGATTAGTAATCTATAGTAGAATCTCTCAAGATGCAATGGAAAGTGATGTGTCCCTTGATGAGGATGTCCACGCTTCAAGGTAGGTTGAATACCAAGACTCAGATCAAGATGATCAAGAACATTGGAGGCGATCTCCTCTTGTTTTTGCAAGGTTTTGATCTGACAAAAGTGAGGCAATTTTTGAGGCACAAAGTAACAAGATAAGCAGTTGGATATTTGTGGATGAACACACCAAAAATAACCAAAAGAAAAGTAGAATAATCTCGGGATAAACACACCCAAAACAAACTACAAGTGTTTGAAGATAAACGCATTCCAAAACAAAAAGGATGATGAACTACGTTTCTCAAAGCTTCTACTCAGATGGAAAAGCTCAAGAAAAGTCTATAATATTCAGTGTCAGGATAAAACGAGAAGAAATAAACATATATTAAGCATAACCACTAAATTGTCTTAAAACCGAGCAATTAAAGATGGTGTAATGGTGGGATGTTACGAAATGGTTCTCCTTTGACTTGAAAGTTGGTGGAAGCATAGGGGATCCTATGTGCCACGTCACCACCCAATTTGAAGGCAAAGGCACGAGCGGTTTGAGAGATAGCCTTTGTTCAATGCCATGACACTGCCGACGTCGGGCTTCCGTTGTCAACCAATGCCATCTCCGGGCAAACCTTCGAACTCCCTGACACTCCTTGGCTCCATTGACATGTAGGAATTTAATAAGTATGTTGGAGAAGTTTGGCCTCATTTGGACACTCGTGGCCTGGTATGCGACGCTGACCTCCATTCTTGACATAGCCCGGCGTCGGGGTCATTACTTGCACGAGTTCCATCAACGAGCCATTTAGCATTTGGCTTGGCACTAGAAAGGCTTCTTTGGATGCCATCTTGAAGAAGCCTTGCTTGGGCTATGGTGCTCACGCCTTTGGCCCGGTGGACGTCGGTGTGGCCTTGTTAGAGCTTAGCTAGTGCCAGGGCGCCAGATCTGGTGAGTGGCGCTATGGGGGATGGGTACATTTTGTCCGGTGCTCCTTGAGGAATATTGACACTCTCTTCCAGTACCTCATGTGCCTCGAAGATGGCCTCATTTGCCTCCACATTGCTCAGATCACCCGCTTGCCCCAGTGGTGGTATCGGTGGCGTCGGCGACAAGATCTCAGCGCCGTCTGTGGCCTTGGTGTAATACCCCTCAATTTCAGTAAGGGTATTTGGGTAATTTTCCCAACCCTCGTTCTGTAATCATGACGCGTTTGGCGTATTCAGAATTTCTGTAATTCCTTGATCTCTGTAAATATATTTTGAACGTTATAATATACGTTCGACGTTTATCGGGTCTTGGAATATTTTTAGAAGATTTAAAAATAACGTTGCTATCAAGGACCGCAGGAGGAAACCGCGACCTGAGGTCAAGTGGACGCGATCGCGGTAATTCCATGACCGCGGAAGTGTTCCCGTGATCGCGGGAAACTGGTCATCGCCTTCTTCCAGAAGCTTGCGTATTTCGTCGTTCCGGTTGCCGCCATTACGCCGAGGGGAGGCCGATCGCTTCGTGTTAGGAAACGGAACTCTGGAACTTCGGTTCCTCTGAGAGTTCCTTTCCTCAGTTTCTCTACTTTTGAAGATGATAAATATTTTGATACTAATGTTTTATCTCAAAGATGTGTTTAGAGGAACCACAGGATAGTTGTTGGAACCATGGAAGCCAAACAAGATAAAGAAACCAAACAAGCAAGCCAAAGGAACCCAGGTGTGCCCAGAAATCCAACACATGATGTTGATTTTTCCGAGAAATCTGGGAACACCAAACCTTGGACAAAAGATGGTGAAAGCGACTTGAGCGAAGCTTCCAAAAGTCTGTCACCATCCAGAGCAAAACTCCAAGATGCCTAGAATGCCGAACCTCGGACAAAGACTGTTGAAAGCGACCTATCATAAAGCTATCACCATCCAGAGGACAGTTCCCAAGTGTCCAGATTATTGAACCTCGGACGAAAGGAGTTGGACAATGACTTGGCAGACTTGGCTGAAGCAGTTGACCAACCAAAGTGGATTCTGAGCTGCCTAGGTTGTTGGTACATGTCAAAGACGGCGTGAATCAAGGATTACCACACATCCTAGGGCAAGCTTGATCTGTGGGAACCAAGAGAAGATCCAACCTCGAAAATCCACTATATAAGAAAGATAAGCTCTGCTGTTATCTTTAAGCACAACTACAAGAATCACACTCCATAGCAAATATCATAGTGTGAAGCTCTCAACAAGATCATCAAATCAGAACAAGATCAAGATCAAGAGGAACCAGTCAAGGAATCAAAGAGTTGTGTGCTAGTTCCTGTGACTGTAAGTGAGTTAGTTCCTTAGTGCTTAGGACTGCTTCTTGGATTGATTATACTTTCTGTTAAGTTATCTAGGATTGTCTAACTGTGTGTAAGACAAAGAAACTGTGTGTTTGTTCCTAGGATAAGCTGTAACCGAAGTGATAAGAAATCAAGAAGTAGACCTTAAAATCATTTCGGAAGAAAGGTAGTGGTTTTTATCCTAGATTGCTAGTTGGCAATCGAAGGTTTCCACTATAAGGAACTTGTTCATTTAGTTGATTGTTTATTTCCGCTGCGAAGGGAATTGTAAACTGTATTCTCAGTTCCCTGATTATTAATCTAACAATCACGATCCTACAATTGGTATCAGAGTAGGAAAAGCTCTAGATCTTTGTTAAGTTTGCAGATCATGTCTCAGCCAAGCAAGTTTGAGCTCAGAATCTCCACCAACAAGCCACATCTCCGAAAGAAGGGAGAAGAAACATGGTGGGAAAAGTGCATGAAAAGCCACATAAAGACCAACGACTACCAATGCTGGAGGATAGTCGAAAATGGAGATGGCTATGTCGATCTCAACCAGAAGGAAGAAGACTGGAAACCTGAGCACTATGTCATCATGGAAAAGAATGCCAAGGCTAGACAGTTCATTCTCAATGGACTGGACAGAGAAGACATGGACAAAGTCATAGGAATCAAGACGGCAAAGGAGATGTGAAGAGCACTCAAAGATATGCATGAAGGAAGTGATGAACTAAAGCAAAGCAGGAAGTTTGCTTTGGAAGGAGAATACCACACCTTCAAATAGATGGAAACTGAAACCATCTCAGAATACTACTCTTGGTTCAACAGGCTGATTGGAAAACTAACAGCGGCTGGAGTCAACCTCGATGAAGTCTCCAAGTCATTGGTGGTTATCAATGGACTCAACTCTAAGTTCACCCTCATCAAGGGAATCATGAAGAATACTCCAGGCATCCAATCTCTTCCCTTGACTCAGGTCATAGGGAAACTGGAGGTTGAAGAAGGAGAACACATCAAAGCCAATGCCGACAAGAAACTGGAGAAGGGAATTGCCTTCAAGATCTCCAAAGCCTTCTCAAGGCTTGAGATGGAGCAGGAGAACTCAGACCTAGAAGAAGAGGAGGACGAACTTACAGCTCTCTTCACAAAGAATATCAAAAAATTCTTTGTGAAGGGAAGGTTCCAAAAGGGCAGTTCCTCTCACAATGGACCAAGGAGAGATCTCAAAGAAGTATCCTGTTATGAGTGTAAAGAAAAGGGACACTACGCTAAGAACTGTCCCAACAAGGAAGACTCTAAAGAAGATGAAAGACCTCAGAGGAAGAAGGCTCTTGTGGCCTCATGGGGAGAAGACTCAGATGAGGAACTGGATCTGAGTGGTTTCTCTGAAGGAAGATGTCTCATGGCAAAAGGAGATTCAAGCGACTCAGAAAACCTTGAGAAATAAGAGAGGCAACCTCGACTATGGTACATTGATAGTAGTTGCTCATGCCATTTCACATCTTAGGGTGTTCGGATGCAAGTGCTTTGTGCATAACAATGGAAAGGATAATCTTGGCAAATTTGACCCAAGGAGTGATGAAGGGATCTTCATTGGATATGCATCAAGCAGCAAGACCTATAAGATCTTCAACAAAAGGACCAAAAATGTAGAAGAAAGTGTTCATGTTATTTTTAATGAAAAATCACTTGGTAGAAATGTGCAGAACACCATCAGTTCCTTTGAAGATCTATTTCCTAAACCTCCTCAAGAAGATCCAGATGAAGACATCACACCACCCAGTTCCTTCCCTGCTGCACAAAATCCCCCACTTGTTCCTCCACCAGTTCCCATGGATAATCAACAACAATCCATTTCTGGGAACCATGAACATGAAGACAACACCTGTGGAGACATCAATGATTCATCCTCTCACATGTTCTTCAATGGAGAAGGTGATCCCAACACAGAAGCAGAAGCTGAATTTTCAAATCAAAACACCTCCACATCAAATGCTCTAGCTCCAAATAGAGAAAGGAGAACCATCAAGCCTCCTCAGGTTCGAACATCTAACTTTCTTTGCCTTCAATGATTTCTTGTCTATTGTGGAACCAAAGAACATAGGTGAAGCACTAAAGGGTGTAGACTGGATTCAAGCCATGCAAGAAGAACCCCATCAGTTTGAAAGGAACAAAGTATGGCATCTAGTTCCCCGCCCCAAGGATAAGCATATCATAGGAACTAGATGGGTCTTCAGAAACAAGCTCGATGATTCAGGAGTTGTAATAAGGAACAAAGCAAGGCTTGTTGCTCAAGGATACAATCAACAAGAAGGCATTGACTATGATGAAACCTATGCTCCGGTAGCAAGTATTGAAGCAATAAGGTTGTTGATTGCCTTCGCATCACACAAGGGGTTCAAGCTATTCCAAATGGATGTAAAGACCGCCTTCCTCAATGGCATTCTTCAAGAGGAAGTCTATGTCAAGCAACCACCTGGTTTTGAAGACATTGATCATCCAGACCATGTCTATTTCTTAGACAAAGCTTTGTATGGTCTCAAGCAAGCCCCTAGAGCTTGGTATGATCGTCTTGCCCAGTTCCTACTCTCCAATGGTTACAGGCGTGGCATCATTGACAAGACTCTCTTCATTCTAGAAGAAAAAGATAAGTTCAAAGACTTGATGAGCAGTGAATTTGAAATGAGTCTAATAGGGGAACTCACCTTCTTCCTCGGATTGCAAATATCCCAAAAGAAAAATGGCATACAAATTCACCAACAAAAGTATGTCAGGGAACTGTTGAAAAAGTTCAAAATGGAGTCCTACAAGCCTCTCTTCACTTCCATCTCTACCATCGCCCATTTGGACAAAGATCACTCAAGTCCTCTTGTGGAAGAAAAGCTCTATAGAGGTATGATAGGTTCTCTCATGTATCTAACAGCTAGTCGTCCAGACATTGTGTTTGCTGTTTGCTTGTGTGCTAGGTTTCAATCATGTCCAAGAGAAACACACTTAGCAGCTGTGAAAAGGATATTCCGATATCTCAAGGGAACTGACTCACTCTGTATTTGGTACCACAAAGAGTGTCCCTTTGAGCTGATGGATTTCACTGATGCTGATTATGCTGGATACCTGGTGGATAGGAAGAGTACTTCTGGAATGGCACAGTTCCTAGGCCCTTGCCTTGTGTCATGGGGCTCAAAGAAACAAATCTCAGTCTCTCTCTCCACCATAAAATCTGAGTACATTACAGCCGCCTCTTGCTGTTCCCAACTCTTATGGCTAAAGCAACAACTCGCGGATTTCGGTATGTCTTATGATCCTCTCACTATTCTTTGTGATAATACCAGTGCTATAAACATTTCTAAGAATCCTGTGCATCATACTAGGACCAAGCATATAGATATAAGACATCACTTTCTTAGAGATCATGTTGAGAAATGGAACATCATTATGAAATTTTGTAGAATTGAAGATCAGGTTGCAGATATATTCACCAAAGCCTTGAATAGAGTTTCTTTCGAGAACCTTAGATTAGAATTGAGAATGATTCCTATAACCTAGCAGTGACTTTAGTTTAGAGGTTTCTCTCCAGTTCCCTTGATTGACTAGTTTAGATCTCTTACTTGTTCAGTCTTGGAATCTCTGTGTTATATCTTTTGTAATAGACCCTCATTTCCATAATAGTTACTCAAAAGGCTTTGATACATTTTTCTAGTTCGTGTCCTTGAGTCTTCATTATTCATTTTAACTCAATCATTGTTCAAATTTCTTTGTTGGCCCAAAAGTCAAAATCTGATCATATTCTAATCCAACAATACAAGCCGAAATGATGATTGTGTACTATGACCCTCCCTTGCCTCAGTACACAATTCAATTCCCTATGATCCATTTCTTAACCCTCTCTGGGAATTATTATGTAATGCGATAAATGGCCTTCCCCGATTTCTTTTATGGGAACGTACTTTCAGGTCCTATGTTTTAAAACACCACATCAAAGGTTCCCATATACCCCTCTAGCACACTGAAAAAATCGCCAGAAAGGAACTAGGATGGACTACCCTCTAAACGGCTAGTAAGCAAATTGCTCCTCCTAAGACGGCTTTTATGGCAAATTCTCAGGCATCAGACATGTCATTTCAGCCGGGAACAGTTTCCATCTTTGAGTGGTTGAGCTTTGAATTTGTGACCATTCAACTTCAAAAAGGCTGCAAATCCTTGGAGCCGTTTCAATGCTTCATATTTCCCAGTATTTCTCTCAACGGCTCGATCTCTCCAACGGCACCAACAGCACTCAACGATTATTAAAGGGCTCCTGTTGATTGAACCAAGCACTCTGCCTTGCTACTCTCCAGCTCTCCCCTTCTCTCAATTGCTCCCTTTCTTTTTCTCACTTCTCAAAAAACCCCAGCTTCTCAAATGGTCGACAAAAACCCTAACCCTAATCTTGTTCAGGATGAGGAAGAAGTTGCACTCCTCAAAGCTTTCAGAGAAAAGAAAGCAGCCTCATCCTCGAAATCCCTTGATGTCACCCCTTCTCAAAACCCAATAGCCTAGCAAGCCGAGAAGAAAGAAAAGGAACTCCCTCCTGTGTTCGCATCTGCTACCCACACCGTCTCAGAAGGAGGCTCCCACGACTCCTCTCCGGACAAGGACACCCAGGAGATCCACAGCTCAGAGCCGTCGCCTGCAAGCCTTAAATCCAAACCTGCCTCTAACCCTGCTCCCTCAGTTGCCACAAGGCTCAAACTTCGCAAACGCAGTTCCCAGGCCTTGGTTCCTTACAATCCTGCCTCAAAAAAGCCCAAATCCGCCACCCTTTCTTCCTCTTCTCTGGGAAAAGTGTCTTCCTCCTTCTCTAAGAGGAAGATACTCAAGCCACTCATTATCGGAAAGGAGTTCTGGACCCAAACCCTAGAGGAAGAAGATGAAGATTAATTCGGTGAAGCCCTCAGTGAGTTTCACTCTCTGCTCCAGTACCAAGGATGGGACCAGATCTTGGTGGAACCCTTCTCAGTCTCTGACGAAGTCGTGCGCCTCTTCTACCAGTCCATGACCTTTGTGCCAGCCAAAGAAAACTCTCCCTGCAACGAGGCCATCATTCAATGGAAGGGAACTATGTATCCTCTGTCCCTTAGCATCATTGCCTCTGCTCTAGGGATTGAGCACAGGTCAGACTTTGACATTTTGCACCAAAAGAAGACATGGCCCAAAGGAAAAGGCTACAAAACCAAGACTGAGGTGGTAAAGCTCTATGATGGCGACACTCCAAAGAGCCTGCAAACTAAGGGACTCTCCATCTCCAACAAGATGTTGTACTTCTGGCTCATCAGAAATTTGGTTCCCAGGCAGGAGCACAGAGCCACGGTTCTCATCACTGATGCAATTCTCATGGATAAGATTTTGTCTGGTGACCAAGTTGATCTCCCCAGGATAGTGTTGGCCCATATGCAGTTCTGTAAGTCTCATGAATCCCATGCCCTGCCCTTCCCTAACCTCATCAAACAACTTCTCTCCATGCTCAACCAATATCCTGATGACTTCCCTGAAACCGCCTACAACAAGTTCCTCACCATCGCCACAGTAAGAAAACTCAAAACCAAAGATCACCAGGCCGCTCCCTCTGAAACTCAAGCTGATCCGCCTAAGAAAAAGGCCAGTTCCCAAGCCTCCCCAAGCTCTCTGCCACCGCTCTACCCCACTCAAGACTCCTCTACGATCCTAACTTCTCTGGGTCGTATTGAAAAAGCTATCACGGATGGTTCCCATGCTATATCAGTTGCCCTCCGTGATCAAGTAAATGAACTGGGGAAAACTAGAGCTGTTGTTTCCAGTCTGGTGGAGGTGCTTCAGAAAACCTGGGAGGATGCAACTAGAGCAAATCAGGCCACAGGCCAGGATGAAGGAACTGACGACAAGAATGATGATGAAGAGGAGGCCACTGACATGCCATAAGAACGTCTCTCCTAGTTCCCAGTGTTATAACGCCACAGTGTGCTAGTAGTTCCCTAGGATCCTACTCCCCTCTTCTATCCTTTCTTTTGTCTGCTTTAAAGTTTTTTTTTGTGATCTTGTGTGTCTCTCTCTCTACTTTGTGTCTGAACAATGTATTAAGCTCTCATGACTAATGGACTCTTTTGGCTACGTTTATAATGCATTATTTGTCTCTGCCTTAAGTTTCTATTATGGTCTCTGTCATGGGTTTAGCGCAATTGTTTATTTCCCTTTGATATCCTTTACTTGATACGTTAATTGATCTTTTCGATGATGTCAAAAGGGGGAAGAATGGATAGGAACCTTGAACTATTGAAACTACTGGACTTATAGGAAATCTGAACCCGTTCTATTTCTGAGGGGGAACTTGAATAACTTAGTTCATCTACTTAGGGGAAATTTACAACTATTGAATGTTCTCTCATTATTTTATAAAGTTGTAAATCTCTAAGCTCAACCGTTCTCATGAATATTATGTCCTTATTATGTTACCAGGTTCCTTATATTTGTCATCATCAAAAAGGGAGAAATTGTTAGGAAACGGAACTCTGGAACTTCGGTTCCCCTGAGAGTTTTTTTCCTCAGTTTCTCTACTTTTGAAGATGACAAATATTTTGATACTAATGTTTTATCTCAAATATGTGTTTAGAGGAACCACAGGACAGTTGTTGGAACCATGGAAGCCAAACAAGATAAAGAAACCAAACAAGCAAGCCAAAGGAACCCAGGTGTGCCCAGAAATCCAACACGTGATGTTGATTTTCCGGAGAAATCTGGGAACACCAAACCTTGGACAAAAGATGGTGAAAGCGACTTGAGCGAAGCTTCCAAAAGTCTGTCACCATCCAGAGCAAAACTCCAAGATGCCTAGAATGCCGAACCTCGGACAAAGACTGTTGAAAGCGACCTATCATAAAGCTGTCACCATCCAGAGGACAGTTCCCAAGTGTCCAGATTGTTGAACCTCAAACGAAAGGAGTTGGATAACGACTTGGCAGACTTGGCTAAAGCAGTTGACCAACCAAAGTGGATTCTGAGCTGCGTAGGTTGTTGGTACATGTCAAAGACAGCGTGAATCAAGGATTACCACACATCCTAGGGCAAGCTTGATCTGTGGGAACCAAGAGAAGATCTAACCTCGAAAATCCACTATATAAGAAAGATAAGCTCTGCTGTTATCTTTAAGCACAACTACAAGAATCACACTCCATAGCAAATATCATAGTGTGAAGCTCTCAACAAGATCATCAAATCAGAACAAGATCAAGAGGAACCAGTCAAGGAATCAAAGAGTTGTGTGCTAGTTCCTGTGACTGTAAGTGAGTTAGTTCCTTAGTGCTTAGGACTGCTTCTTGGATTGATTATACTTTCTGTTAAGTTATCTAGGATTGTCTAACTGTGTGTAAGACAAAGAAACTGTGTGTTTGTTCCTAGGATAAGATGTAACCGAAGTGATAAGAAATCAAGAAGTAGACCTTGAAATCCTTTCGGAAGAAAGGTAGTGGTTTTTATCCTAGATTGCTAGTTGGCAATCGAAGGTTTCCACTATAAGGAATTTGTTCATTTAGTTGATTGTTTATTTCCGCTGCGAAGGGACTGTAAATTGTATTCTCAGTTCCCTGATTATTAATCTAACAATCACGATCCTACACTTCGTCTGGCCAGCGTTGGGGGTGTCCGACGGGGCAAAGGTTCCCGAGGTGGAGCCTGAGGCAGACCCGAGGGAGGACACAGAAGAAGAGGAGTAGCCGGCGGAGTACCTTGGAGGGTACTACGACGACGACTTCGAGGTAGAGGAGGATCCAGAGGAGGACCCGGAAGAGGAAGATCCGGAGGAGGAGGACCCTGAGGAGGACCTCGAGGAGTATGGCTACGATTTGGAGCACTTGTTGGAGGACAGCGAGGACCGGGGATGCAGTTCATTTTCCCGAGTCCAGTATTGCCGTCTGAAGAGGAGTATACGCCGTTGTCCCCTGCCGCTTGGGAGGCGCTTGGGATTTCGGGTACCGTCATGAGGAGGAGTGGGCCGCTGGATGCACCAGAGGACCCGCAATTTATCCCTACTCCGAGGAGACCGATGGTGAGTCCTGCTTCGCGGCATGTGCTTCGCCAGAGTGAGATGGCTTCCTCTAAGGCGCGTCGCCAGGTGGATGAGGCGGTTGAGCGTGATCGCATGAGGGCAAGGTCTTGGAAGTCAATGGGTACACCGAGGGTGGTCCCGACCCAACATGCCAGGCCGAGGCCCCAAGTGCTTGAGAAGCGCATGGAGGAGTGGACGAACGCCTTATATGATATGGAGGAGAGGACATACGAGATAGAGCTCGGTCTGTACTCTGGAGCAGTACGTGGATGCCGCCTATAAGTTGGAGGTGACTCTGGAGGATTCGGCGAAGAAGCGCAATCGCCAGAGATCGGCACAGAGCCAGCCTCAGGGAAGTGGGTTCAAGCGACCCGCGCCACCGTCAAATTTTGCCAAATCTGGCCGGGCGAGAACAGAGGCGACTCAGGCATGGTCTACTCAGCGTTCGGGTCAGGGCAAGAACCCTATCCAGTGTTACAATTGTGGCACGCCGGGACACAATAATAATGAGTGCCCGAAGGATAGAAAGACGTGTTTTGCCTGCGGGAAGGAGGGGCACTTGCAGACATTTTGTCCGCAAAGGAGACAGAAGGGAGCTGAGTCACAGCAAGGGTCTGTTAGTCATAACAACCGACCCCGATTCAAACCAGTGGTGGCTCCTAGCCCTTCGACGCAAACAACAGCCCAAAACAAGGGGAAAGCCCCAACTGCTTCAGGAGGTCAAGGTCAGCAACTCTACGAGATGCGTGAGGCTGACGGACCTAATGCTCCGATTGCTCAAGGTACTCTATACCTCCATTCTACTTCTGTGTGTATATTGTTTGATTCGGGAGTTACACATTCTTTCATTTCAGAGAAATGTGTGAATAAGCTAGGCTTAGTATGCAATAAGGCTTGTGAGCCTTTCGTAGTGAATCTTCCCAATGGTGAACAGTTGGTAGGAACCAAGCGTCTGTCAGAATTTCCAATTACTATTCAGGGTAGGAAGTTCGAAGCAGATTTGATCTGTATAGCCATGGCTCTATACGACATTATTCTAGGGATGGATTGGCTGACGCGTCATGGGGCGGTAATCGATTTTAGCTCAAGGACTGTGACAGTGTCATCTGGGGGCCAGTTCGTATGCAAGTTTAAGGGTCGTAATGACGCTGATAACGGAAAGCTCATCAATGCGATGGCTGCGTGTAAGCTACTTCGACAAGGTTGTGTCGGGTACCTGTGCTATCTGGATAAGCCCAAGAGAGATGAGACTTCAGTTCTTGATATTCCTGTAATTTGCGAGTATCCGGACGTCTTTCCGGAGGAAATTCCCGGTTTACCCCCTAATCGTGACGTGGAGTTCATTATTGACCTCGAGCCTGGTACCGCGCCAATTTCTAAGGCACCGTACCGGATGGCTCCACCAGAGATGCAAGAGTTGAAGAAGCAACTCGAGGACCTTCTTGAGAAAGGATACATAAGGTCGAGTGCATCGCCTTGGGGCGCTCCGGTCTTGTTTGTCAAGAAGAAGGATGGTTCGTTTCGACTTTGTATCGAGAGTTGAACAAAGTCACGATCAAGAATAAGTATCCGTTGCCTAGGATTGATGATCTGTTGGATCAACTGCAGGGAGCAAAAGTCTTTTCCAAGATCGATCTGAGATCTGGTTACCATCAGCTCAGGATTCGTGAGGAAGATATTCCGAGGACTGCTTTTCGGACGAGGTATGGGCACTACGAGTTCGTAGTCATGCCATTTGGGCTTACTAATGCTCCGGCAGTCTTCATGGATCTGATGCATAGATGTTTCCACCAGTATCTGGATAAGTTCGTGGTGGTCTTCATCGACGATATTCTGATCTATTCCCCGAGTGAGGAGACTCACGAGGAACATCTTCATATCACCTTGTCTGTCCTTAGACAAAATCAGATGTATGCGAAGTTGTCTAAGTGTGATTTCTGGATCAAGGAAGTGGCTTTCTTAGGCCATGTGATCAATGAGGATGGGGTTATGGTCGACACCCAGAAGATTGAAGCGGTAGCCAACTGGAAGCGGCCTCAAAATGTGAAAGAGGTGCGCAGTTTCTTAGGACTTGCAGGATATTACAGACGATTCGTTGAGGGATTTTCTAAGATCGCTCTACCCATGACCGGTTTGCTCCACAAGGTCCATAAGAAGTTTATCTGGGATGACAAGTGCGAGACAAGCTTTCAGAAGTTGAAGAAGTGTCTAACATCCGTACCAGTCTTGGCACTATCGGAAGGAACCGATGGTTATATGTCTATAGTGATACTTCAAAACATGGGTTAGGATGTGTACTGATGCAAAAGGGAAAGGTTATTGCGTACGCATCTCGTCAGTTGAAGACCTATGAGGCAAACTATCTGACGCATGATCTAGAGTTAGCGGTTGTGGTTTTTGCGTTGAAGATTTGGAGGCACTACCTCTATGGTGTTAGGTGCCAAGTCTTCACCGATCATAAGAGTCTCAAGTATGTGTTCACTCAGAAGGAGTGGAATATGAGACAACGTCGCTGGTTAGAGCTGCTCAAGGACTACGACATCGAGTTGTTGTATCATCCGGGCAAGGCTAACGTGGTAGCCGATGCTGTAGGATCGTGATTGTTAGATAAAAACTTAAGGAACTCAGAATAACGATTCTCAGTTCCTTTCGCAGCGGAAATAAACAATCAAGCAAAAGACAAGTTCCTTATAGTGGAAACCTTTGATTGTCAACTAGCAATCCAGGATAAAAACCACTACCTTTCTTTCGAAAGGATTTCAAAGTCTACTTCTTGATTTCTTATCTCTTTTGGTTACAGCTTATCCTAGGAACGAACACACGGTTCCTTTGCCTTACACAAAGTTAGACATCCTAGATAACTTAACACAATCAATAATCAATCCAAGAAACAGACTTTCTCACCTAGGAACTATCACTTACAGTCACATGAACTTAGCACTCAACTCTTCTTCCTTGACTGGTTCCTCTTGATCTCGGTTTGCTTTGATGATCTTTGTTTGGAGGTTCACACTAGATATTTGCTAATGAGTGTGAGTTCTTGTTTTGGTGCTTGAAGATAACCTTTGGGTTAGTCTTCCTTTTATAGAGGATTCTTCGCAGCTCGATCCTCTCTTGGTTCCCACGGATTGAGCTTGCCCTAGGATTAGTGGTTCTCCTTGATCCACGTTGTTCTTGGCATGTGCAAACAACCTAGGAAGCTCAGAATCTCTCTTGGTTGGTCAACTACCTCAGACGAGCCTTGTGGTGTCGTTGTCAAAATGCTTTCGTCCGAGGTTGAGTAAGCTGGCCGCTTGGGAACCGTCTGTTGGACAACGACGTCTTCATGTGCTGTCGCTTTCATCGTCTCTGTCCGAGGTAGAGGTTCTCTAGGCATCTTGTTCTTTAGCTCTTGGACCTTGGCAGACTTTTGGAAGCTTCGGACAAGTCGTTTTCGACACCTTTTGTCCGAGGTTGTGTGTTCCTAGATTTCTCGGGAATCGCAATGTCACAAGCTCCATTTCTGGGCACACCTGGGTTCCTCTGGATTCCTTCAGCTGTCTTGTTCCTTTGGTTCCCTTGTTCTGTTTGGCTTTCCTGCCTTAGGTAATTTCCTGTGGTTCCTTAAAACACATCTTTAAGATAAAACATTAGTATCATAATATTTGTCATCTTCAAAAGTAGAGAAACTGAGGAACGGAACTCTCAGGGGAACCTAAGTTCCAGAGTTCCGTTTCCTAACAATTTCCCCCTTTTTGATGATGACAAATACAAGGAACCTGACAACATAATAGGACTTTGAATCTTATGAGACCATATTGAGATAACGGGATTTACAGCATTACAGATTAGTGATAGAACATTCAATGGTTGCAAATTCCCCCTAAGCAAGTGAACAAGTTTATTTCAAATTCTCCCTTAAAAATAGAACTAGTTCAGAGTTCCTATTAATTCAATAGTCTCCAAAGTTCAAGGTTCATATCCTTTTCTTCTCCCTTTTGACATCATCGAAAAGATTAAGTACAAGTTAAGAACATGATATCCAAGTGAATATGCAATTGCATCAAGCCTAAAAAAAATCATAATGAGAACGTTAAGGCAAAGACAAATTGATCATTGGAACGATTCCAAATATAGTCATTAAAGCTTCATTGATCATTGTTCAAAACCCTTATACCACAGCATAACAACTGACAACTGACAACACAAACAACAAATAGCAAGGAAGACAACAAAAGCAATCTTAGGAAAGACAACAAAAGGGATAGAAGAGGGGAGTAGGATCCTAAGGGAAACTACTAGCTCGCTGTGGCGTTGCAGCACTGGGAACCTAGAACAAGCGTTCCTATGGCGTAGTAGCGGCCTCCTCTTCTGCATCCTTGTCGTCGGTTCCTACATTTTGGCTCACGGCCTGATGAGCACTGATTGCACCTTGCCAATCCTTCTGCAGAACTTCCACCAGACTCTCGACAACAGAACTGATACGCCCCAACTCTCTTACTTGATCATGGATGGCGACCGTGTTGGCAGTCGAGCCTTCCAATATAGCTTTTTCAATACGATCCAACGCAAGGAGGATCGCAGAGGAGTCTGAAGAGGGGGGTTGCTGAGGGTGGGAACTAGAACGGCCCTGGGAACTCGCCTTTTCCTTAGGCGGGATTTCTTCTGTTTCAGCAGGGTTGGGTTGTTGTTCCTTAGATTTCAGCTTCCGAACTGTGTGCATGGTAAGACATTTGTTGTAGGCAGTCTCGGGTGAGTCTTCTGGGTACTGATTGAGGTTGGAGAGTAGCTTCTTGATGATATGAGGGAAGGGTAAAGCATGGGAGTCATGGGATGCACAGAATTGCATGTGAGCCAGCACAATACGGGGAAGATCCAACTGAACACTGGAGAGCACCTTATCCATGTAGACGGCGTCGGTGATGAGGACTTCGTTCCTGTGCTCTTGCCTGGGAACCAAGTTGCGAGTGATCCAGAAATACAGTAGCCGGTTTGCGATGGAGAGATCCTTCGTCTCCAAAGATGAGGGGGATGCGCCATCATAAATTTTCTTCACTATTGCTCCTTTGGACTTGAACCCTTTTCCTTTAGGCCATCCCTTCTTCTGAGGCAGAATGCCAAACCCAGACCTTGGCTCGAGCCTTAGAGCAGACGCGATCAAGTTGGCAGACAAGGGATAGCTGGTTCCCTTCCAGATAAGAATGGCGTCGTGACAGGGAGAGTTCTCCTTCTGGGGTACAAACTCCATAGAGTGGTAAAACATCCGGACAACCTCGTCGGAAGCAGAGAAAGGCTCGCACAGTATCTCGTCCCACCCTTGGAATTGCAACAGAGAGTGGAACTCATCCAAAGCTTCTCCATAGAGTTCCTCATCCTCTTCTTCTAACTCCTGGGTCCAGAATTCTCTGCCGATAATGAGAGGTTTTAGGATATTCCTTTTGGAGAAGGAAGAGGAGGCAGAGAGGGTGGTGGTTTTGGCCTTTTTTGTGGATTTGGTTTCATAGGGAACAATGGCTTGGGAGCTTCTCTTCCTCTGTTGCATTCTTGTGGCGACAGAGGGGCCTGGGTTGGAAGTTTTGGATTTGAGGCTGATCGGGGAAGGCTCGGGGCTAAGGATCTCTTGAAGGGATTTATCCGGAGAGGAATCATGCGACCCGCCTTCAGAAACTGATTTTGTGACTGATTCTGAAGCCAAAGTGATGGCTTGCTCCTCTTCTTTGGGCATGGTTGGTTCCTCTTCCACCTCTTCCTTATCCTTTGGTGGTTTCTCAAGCTTCTCTTCTGGTTTTTCTGCAGGTTTCGCCACGAGGTTTTCTTTGGGGAGGGATTTTGAAGAAGTGGAGGCAGAAATAGGCTTGGAGGAGGAGGCTTTAGCCTTCTTTTCGCGAAATGCTTGAAGAAAAGCAGCCTCTTCTTCATCCATAACAACGATTGAGTTAGGGTTGGCCATTTGAGAGGAGCTAAGAGGATTGCTGTGTGAAGAGAAAGAGAGGTAGAAGATCAGAGAGATGGAGAGCTTGTGAGATCAACTCGGAGCAACTGAGCACCTCTTTAAGGGCGTTGAAGATCTGGGATGGCCAAGAGCTGAGGTGACCGTTGAAGCAAATCCAGCCGTTGAGAAGATCAAGGCAAATCCGAAGCATTGAAGAAAGTTGCAGCTTTTCGGAACGGCTAACTTAAATTCAAAATTTGACCCTTCAGAGAAGAGGGAGGTCTGCCACTGATGAGACATGCCTTATCCCTGCCAATATGCCATAAATAGCGTCTGGGAGAGCCAAGCGAGTCGTTGGAGACACGCTACGTTCTGGTTCCTTTCTGGCGACATTTTCAGCGAGCTAGAGGAATGTATGGGAACCTTTGGTGTGGGTTAAAACAAAGGAACCAAAAATAGTACGTTCCCATACTAGGAATCAGGGTAGGCTATTTATCGCATTGCACAATAATTCTCAGAGAGGGTTTAGAGATGGATCATAGAGAATTAAATTGAGCAATGAGACAAGGGTAGGTCTTAGTACACAATCATCATCTCGGCTTGTAATGTTGGGTTAGAAATATGATCAGATTGTGACTTTTGGGCCATCAAAAAATTTGAACAATGAGGAGTTGAAAAAGTAATGAGGACCAAAAGGAAACGAACCAGAAAAATTTATCTAAGCCCTTTTAAAAAACCATTATGACAAGAAGAGTTTGTGGCAAAAGATATAACACAAGGACATCAAGACTCAACAAGTTAAATATCTTAAACTAGTCAATCAGGGGAACTGGAAAGAATTCTCAGAACTAAGGTCACTACTGAGTAATAGGAATCATTCCTAGTTCCAATCTGAGGTTCTCGAAATGAACTCTATTCAATGCCTTGGTGAATATATCTGCAATTTGATCTTCAGTTCTACAAAATTTCATAATGATGTTTCCCTTCTCAACATGATCTCTAAGAAAATGATGTCTAATGTCAATATGCTTGGTCCTAGTATGATGCACAGGATTCTTAGAAATGTTTATGGCACTAGTGTTATCACAAAGAATAGTGAGGGGGCCGTAAGACATACCAAAGTCCGCGAGTTGTTGCTTTAGCCAGAGAAGTTGGGAACAACAAGAGGCAGCCGCAATGTACTCGGATTCTGTGGTGGAGAGAGAGAGACTGAAACTTGTTTCTTTGATCCCCATGACACAAGGCAAGGGCCTAGGAACTGTGCCATTCCAGAAGTGCTCTTCCTATCCACCAAGTATCCGGCATAATCAGCATCAGTGAAACCCATGAGCTCAAAGGGACATTCTTTGGGGTACCAAATGCAGAGATCGTCAGTTCCTTTGAGGTATCGAAGTATTCTCTTCACAGCGGCCAAGTGGGTTTCTCTTGGACAAGATTGGAACCTAACACACAAGCCAACAGCAAAGACAATGTCTGGTCGACTAGCGGTTAGGTACATGAGTGAGCCTATCATACCTCTATAGAGCTTCTCCTCCACTAGAGGACTCGAGTGGTCCTTATCCAAATGGGCAATGGTGGATATGGGAGTAGAAAGAGGCTTGCATGAATCCATTTTGAACTTCTTCAGTAGTTCCCTGACATACTTCTGTTGGTGGATTTGAATACCATCTTCCTTTTGAGTGATTTGTAATCCGAGGAAGAATGTGAGTTCCCCAATTAAACTCATTTCAAATTCACTGCTCATCAAGTCTTTGAACTTGTCTACAAGGGACAGGTTAGTGGAACCAAAAATGATATCATCAACATAGATTTGAACCACTAAGATGTTACCTTCTTCTTCTAGGATAAAGAAAGTCTTATCAATAACTCCATGTCTATAGCCATTTGAGAGTAGGAACTGGACAAGACGATCATACCATGCTCTGGGAGCTTGCTTGAGGCCATAGAGTGCCTTTTCTAGAAAGTAGACATGATCTGGATGATCGTCGTCTTCGAAACCAAGAGGTTGCTTGACATAGACTTCTTCTTGAAGAATTCCATTGAGGAAGGCTGTCTTCACATCCATTTGGAACAACTTGAACCCTTTGTGAGATGCGAAGGCAATCAACAACCTTATTGCTTTGATCCTTGCCACTGGAGCATAGGTTTCATCATAGTCAATTCCTTCTTGTTGATTGTATCCTTGAGCCACAAGTCTTGCTTTGTTCCTTATCACAGCTCCTGTATCATCTAGCTTGTTTCTGAAAACCCATCTGGTTCCTATGATGTGCTTATCCTTGGGGCGAGGAACCAGATGCCAGACTTTGTTCCTTTCAAATTGATGAAGCTCTTCTTGCATGGCTTGGATCCAGTCCGTATCCTTCAGTGCCTCACCTATGTTCTTTGGTTCCACAATAGACAAAAAGGCATTAAAGGCAAAGAAAGTTAAATGTTCGTACCTGACTGGAGGCTTGACGACTCTTCTTTCTCTGTTGGAAGCCAAAGTATTTGATGTGGAGACATTCTGAGTTGAGCATTCAGCTTCCTGGTTGGGGTCACCTTCTCCATTGAAGAACATGTGGGAAGATGAATCATTGAGGTCTCCACAGATGTTGTCGTCATGCTCATGGTTCCCAGAAATGGATTGTTGTTCATTATCCATGGGAACTGGTGGAGGAGCCATTGGAGGGTTCCGAGCAGCAGGACAGGAACTGGGTGAAGTGACATCTTCATCTGGATCTTCTTGATATGACTTGTGAAACGGGTCTTCAAAGGAATTGGTGGTGTTCTGCACAATCTTTCCAAGTGATTTTTCATTAAAAATAACATGAACACTTTCTTCTACCTTTTTAGTCCTTTTGTTGAAGACTTTGTATGCCTTGCTGCCTGAGGCATATCCAATGAAGATTCCTTCATCACTTCTTGGGTCGAATTTGCCAAGATTGTCCTTCCCATTGTTGTACACAAAGCACTTGCATCCGAACACCCTTAGATGAGAAATGTTGGGAACTCTTCCTCTTAGGAGTTCATAGGGTGTCTTCTCTGTGATAGGGCGAAGCATGGCTCTATTGATGATGTAGCATGCTGTGTTGATCGCCTCAGCCCACAAGGATTGGAAGAGTCCACTTGAGATCAACATAGTTCGAGCCATGTCTTCCAAGGTCCTAGTCTTTCTCTCCACTAGTCCATTCTGTTGAGGAGTGTATGGTGCAGAGAAGTTGTGATCAATGCCATGCTCACTGTAAAAGGTTAGAAATTCTCCATTTTCGAATTCGGTACCATGGTCAAACCGAATAGCATTAAGTGAACAATCAATGAATTTTTCTAACAAGGGAACCAGGTCTTTAAAGCGATCAATGACTTCACTTTTAGATTTAATGAAAATGGTCCAAGTAAAGCGAGAGAAGTCATCGACAATAACAAAAATATACCTGTTCCCTCCTAGGCTTTGAACTCTCATGGGTCCACAAAGATCCATGTGGATGAGCTCAAGAGGCCTTGAGGTGCTTACCATGTTTTTGGATTTGAAGGAACTACGAGCCTGTTTTCCTTTTACACAGTCAGAGCATGGTTCCTTAGATGTGCCACTCAGCTTTGGCAATCCTCTGACTAGTTCCTTTGAGTGTAGCTTTTGAATCAGCTTAGTGCTAGCATGACCGAGGCGTTGGTGCCACAACTCAGCTTGGTCATTCACGGTTGAGAGACACAGTTTCTCCTTGGGGACGAAGGATGGATCAACAATGTAAACATTGTTGAATCTCTTTCCTTTTAGGATGATTTGTCCCGAGGAGTCAAGAACTGAGCATTCGTTTGATCTAAATCTGAATTCATTGTCTCCTTGATCACACAGATGTGACACACTTATTAGATCAAAACCAAGACTATCAACAAGGTGAACTTTGTTTACCTGAATGTGATCGTTGAGTTTCACAGTTCCTATTCCACAGATTTTCCCTTTGCTTTTGTCTCCAAAGGATATGTTCCCTCCTTGGAGAGGTTGAAGAGAGGTCATTTTATTTCTTTTTCCGGTCATATGGCATGAGAAACCACTGTCAATGTACCATAGTTGGGGTTGCCTCTCTTCTTTCTGCACATAAGGGAACTAAGATTTCTGAACCCAGCGAAGCTTGGCTTTACTGGGGGGATTAGCATTTCGAGTCTGTGAATAATCAGGGAACTGGTTCCTTTCATGGTAATGAGTACTTTTCTCCTTTTCAAAGTTCCTTTTCTTAGAACAGTCACTGTTGAGATGACCATTATTACCACAGTAGGTACACAAACGATTGTAAACAACATGTCTATATTTTCCTTTTCCTGGCCTAAAAGGTTTTTCAGTTTTCCTTTTGTTAAAATCAACATTTTTTCTAACCTTGCTATAGGCCATGTCAATATATCTTTTGTGAGCAAAGGAATTGGTGAACCATTGGTTTTCAGGAACCATCTTTTCTTTTCCCTTTGGTTCCTTCTTAAGACTTTGAGAGCCTTCATTGAGATGTTTGGCAACCTCAGCCTTGTTCTCAAGGACCATGATCTTCTCTGATAGGAATTGATTCCTATCACGAGAAGTGGCAAGAGCAATACTGAGATTCTCATTCATCTCAACAAGTTCTCGCCTAGCCTTTTCTTCTTCAGCATCATTGTTCCCTTTATTATTGACATATCCTATTCCATGGCGTTGTCTCACAAAAACAGTTTAATTTATCATTTTTTCATTAATGGAATCAGTGAGAATGTCTAACCTATCAATTATGGATTGAAGCATGTCATTTCCAGGTGGGTTAGCATGCAAGGGAACTTTGACAGAGTCTATGCTAGTTTCATCACAAGATTTGCAAATTTTAAGGTGACTAGCATGTACATTTCTAATATCAATGAGTTTGGAGTGAGTTTCAGCTAGGTCTTTCTCAGTTTCATCAAGTTTCTTACTCCAAACAGAATTCTCGACAGTCAAGCAAGCAATTTCATCTTCACAGTCATCTAGTTTCTGTTGAAGGGAACTGGTTTCCTTTCCTAGTTTCTTTATGATCTTAAGAAGTTGTTTCTTATCACAATAAACTAGGGATTTTAAGAGATCGTCATAAGTTATCTCAAGGTCTTCTGAGTCGCTTGAGTCTCCTTTTGCCATGAGACATCTCCCTCCAGAGAAGCCACTCAGATCCAGTTCCTCATCTGAGTCTTCTCCCCATGATGCTACGAGAGCCTTCTTTCTTTGAGGTCTTTCCTCTTCCTTGGACTCTTCTTTGTTGGGACAGTTATTAGCGTAGTGTCCCTTCTCTTTGCACTCATAACAGGAGACTTCCTTGAGATCTCTTCTTGGTCCATTGTGAGAGGAACTGCCCTTTTGGAACCTTCCCTTCACAAAGAATTTTTTGATGTTCTTTGTGAAGAGGGCTGTTAGTTCGTCCTCCTCTTCTTCATGGTCTGAGTTCTCTTCCTCCATCTCGAGCCTAGAGAAGGCTTTGGAGATCTTGAGGGCGATTCCTTTCTCTAGTTTCTTATCGGCATTGGCTTTAGTGTGCTCTCCTTCTTCAACTTCCAGTTTCCCTATGACTTGGGTCAAGGGAAGGGATTGGATGCCTGAAGTGTTCTTCATGATTCCCTTGAGAAGGATGAACTTGGAGTTGAGTCCATTGATAATCACCAAGGACTTGGAGACTTCATCAAGATCAACTCCCGCCGCCGTCAACTTTCCAATTAATCTGTTGAAGCGAGAGTAGTACTCTGAGATGGTCTCAGTTTCCATCATTTTGAAGGTGTGGTATTCTCCTTCCAAAGCAAACTTTCTGCTTTGCTTTAATTCCTCACTTCTTTCATGCATCTCCTTGAGAGCTTTTCACATCTCCTTGGCCGTCTTGATGCCTATGACTTTGTCCATGTCCTCTCTGTCCAATCCATTGAGGATGAACTGTCTTGCCTTGGCATTCTTCTCCATGATGACATAATGTTCTGGTTTCCAGTCTTCTTCCTTCATGGTAAGATCGACGTGGCCATCTCCATTTTCGACTATCCTCCAACATTGGTAGTCGTTGGTCTTGATGTGGCTTTCCATGCACTTTTTCCACCATGTTTCTTCTCCTTTCTTGCAAAGGTGTGGCTTGTTGGTGGAGATTCCTAGCTCAAACTTGCTTGGTTGAGACATGATCTGCAAACTTATCAAAGATCTAGAGCTTTTCCTGCTCTGATACCAATTGTAGGATCGTGATTGTTAGATAAAAACTTAAGAAACTCAGAATAACGATTCTCAGTTCCTTTCGCAGCGGAAATAAATAATCAAGCAAAAGACAAGTTCCTTATAGTGGAAACCTTTGATTGCCAACTAGCAATCCAGGATAAAAACCACTACCTTTCTTTCAAAAGGATTTCAAAGTCTACTTCTTGATTTCTTATCTCTTTTGGTTACAACTTATCCTAGGAACGAACACACAGTTCCTTTGCCTTACACACAGTTAGACAATCCTAGATAACTTAACACAATCAATAATCAATCCAAGAAACAGACTTTTGCACCTAGGAACTATCACTTACAGTCACATGAACTTAGCACTCAGCTCTTCTTCCTTGAATGGTTCCTCTTGATCTCGGTTTTCTTTGATGATCTTTGTTTGGAGGTTCACACTAGATATTTGCTAATGAGTGTGAGTTCTTGTTTTGGTGCTTGAAGATAACCTTTGGGTTAGTCTTCCTTTTATAGAGGATTCTTCACAGCTCGATCCTCTCTTGGTTCCCACGGATTGAGCTTGCCCTAGGATTAGTGGTTCTCCTTGATCCACGTTGTTCTTGGCATGTGCAAACAACCTAGGCAGCTCAGAATCTCTCTTGGTTGGTCAACTACCTCAGACGAGCCTTGTGGTGTCGTTGTCAAAACGCTTTCGTCCGAGGTTGAGTAAGCTGGCCGCTTGGGAACCGTCTGTTGGACATCGACGTCTTCATATGCTGTCGCTTTCATCGTCTCTGTCCGAGGTAGAGGTTCTCTAGGCATCTTGTTATTTAGCTCTTGTACCTTGGCAGACTTTTGGAAGCTTCGGACAAGTCGTTTTTGACACCTTTTGTCCGAGGTTGTGTGTTCCCAGATTTCTCGGGAATCGCAATGTCGCAAGCTCCATTTCTGGGCACACCTGGGTTCCTCTGGATTCCTTCAGCTGTCTTGTTCCTTTGGTTCCCTTGTTCTGTTTGGCTTTCCTGCCTTAGGTAATTTCCTGTGGTTCCTTAAAACACATCTTTGAGATAAAACATTAGTATCATAATATTTGTCATCTTCAAAAGTAGAGAAACTGAGGAACGGAACTCTTAGGGGAACCTAAGTTCCAGAGTTCCGTTTCCTAACAGATGCATTGAGTCGGAAGACGCCGCACAAGACCGTAGTAGCTCTACTCACTGCTCAAACCAAACTAAGCCAAGGATGTGCGAGATTGACGTCTTGTACGATCAGCGTCGAGGATGCCTGAGTATGTTGGAGATTCAGGCTACGCTAGTTGATCAGATCAAGGAGGTAGGTTGATGATGTGGTCTTGGTGAAGTTAAGCAGTGAAGTGATGGACGGGAAAGCTCCCGGATTCGTGATTCAGGAGGATGGATCACTCTGGTTTCAGGACCGGATTTGTGTGCCTGACGTGGATGGCCTTTGCCAGTTGGTGATGAAGGAGGCCCATTCGTCAGCTTATTCTGTACATCTAGGATCCAGTAAGATGTACAAAGACCTCAGAAATAAATTCTGGTGGCCCAATATGAAGTGGGACGTAGCAGAATTTGTGGCGAAATGTTTGACTTGCCAAAAGGTCAAGATAGAACACCGTAGACCAGGTGGTGAATTGCTACCTCTCCTAGTACTAGAATGGAAGTGGGAGGATATTGCTATAGACTTCGTCACGGGGTTACCGAAGACTCAGAGTCATAAGGATGCTATATGAGTGATCATTGACAGGCTCACGAAGAGTGCTCATTTCGTGGCTATCAAGTCAACATGGGGAACCCAGAAGCTATCGGAAGTGTTCCTACACGAGATTGTCCGTTTGCATGGTACACCAAAAACCATTGTATCGGATCGTGACGGCCGATTCATGTCGAGATTCTACTTTATTTTTGGATGTTGCTGACAATTTTTTCTTGTTTTAGTGATACCAAGGCTACCGTCCCCGACAATGATATTCCTCTGGACAAGGACTTCTTCAAAAAACTTGTGTACAAGAATAATTGACTGGATGATGTCGTAAGTATTTGTTTTTTGCTTTTCTAAAACATTTTTAATTTCTGAAACTGATTGCATTTTTTATTATGTAAACCAGCATATAGCAGAAGCTTTATATCATATGAGGAAACGTATTGCCCAAGAACCTGAAGCTTTCAAGGGAATAGACATTATGGATTGGATTGGATTTCATTTTTTTCATGTTTTGATAACAGTCAACAAAATTCATTTTCTTTTTTGGTTAGTGTGATCATTTTCTAATTTAGATTAATAACTTTCTAGCCTCTTTTGTTTTTTGTCCTTAGTGTAATGTGATGACAGTTTTTGGCAAGTGTGATGTCAATTTTATATTTTGTCAACAACATTCATTTTTTCGATGACTTTTTTAATTTACATTCATAACTTTCTACCTTCTTCTGTTTTTTTGTCCTTAGTGTAATGTGATGACAGGTTTTGGCAAGTGTGATGACAGTTTTATATTTTGTTGACAGTTTAACATCTCGATGACTTCTTATTGTGATCATTTTGATAATTGTCAACAACATTCATTTTCTTTTTGTTAGTGTGGTCATTTTCTAATTGTTAAATGTCACCAATATTTTGTTTGATGACACAATCGTTCTGTGTTGATGACAGTGTTATTAATGTTGACAAGCTACTATAAACTGTGTATGACTGTTTGATCACTGTCATCGTTACTTTCATGTGTTCTATTTATTAGATGACAATTTGATAACTAATATACAGAAACATATGTAGATCTGTCATGATTACATTGTTCATGATTCCATTATAACTGTCAACAAGAGTATATATTATTGATGACAAAATATGAATTTTATTTCTGTTGACAGTGTTATTATAGTCCGGATGATGAGAATTAATTATATGACACTTCCTTGTCTATGAGAATTAATATATATGAAACCATATCAAAAGTGATCCAAGCATTTGTCCATTGTAAAGTTATATGAAACATCAAAAGTAAACAATATTTTTTTATCTGTAAAAAGCATATGGAAATACTTTAATAAGTATTATGTATTGTTTCACTCTACTAAGTTGAAAGCTATTCCACTTGCAATACATCACAGCTTGTGCTTGCTGAGTTGTGTTTGCATGAAGTCTTATTGTGTCTAGTTTGTCCACAATTGCTGCACTTGATTGGCTTCCTAAATGATTTCTTGCGGGCAGTAGTTGTGAATTCACCTATGGAAGGCAACCTCCTTTTTCTTGGCCTTCCAGTCTTCCTCCTCACAAATGGTGGACAACATTCTATGTCAAGTACATCCTCAGGGATAATATAGTCTGATTCTCTAGGCATCGGATATAGGGTTTCTTTGTATGCTGTATACCACGACTGATATTGATAGTACTTGCTAACAAAATAAGTTATCTTTCATTTTTCTTTTGAATTGCAGCTATTGCATGTGCACATGGCATGTGATCCACATCAAACACTTTGCAACTACATTTTTTTGTCTGTAAATCAACGACACCGTAAAAGTTGTCACCAAGTACCTGAAACTGAACTGAGTTCAGCATTTTTACCTCATATCTCTTTGACATCGTATATCTCTCCTCTAGTATTTTTGCCACATTTGGGGGTAATCTGTTCACACCTTTTTCTGTCTTTTCGCGCCTCTCATTAAACCATTTGGATAGCAAATGCATGATGTACTCTAGGAGGGCAATAATTTGGTACGACTGAGCCTCTTTAAGTACTGCGTTTAATGTTTCTGAATTATTCGTAGTCATAATATTGTATATGTCTCCCTTGCAATGTGCTCTAGACCATTTCTCAAAATTTGCTTCGTGTAGGTACCTTTCCATCTCTGTATTGATGTCGCAAATTTTCTAAAAATTTTCCTCAAATTCCCTCATGGTGTAACTGTCAACTGCCTTTGTAAACAACCTATGTACCCCACGCTCCTTGAACCTTGCTTTCAAATTTTGCTTTAGGTGTCGTGTGCATATCACATGTTTTGCAATAGTGTACACAAACTCCACAGCTTTGCCGATGCTCAAGTGTCTATCAGAGACAAATACTAACTCTGTTGAAGAAGGGATGACATTGTGTAATTGCTGGAAAAACCATGTCCAAGAGTTGTCATTCTCAGAGTCCACCACAGTGTAAGCAATAGGGTAAATCTGTTGGTTCCCGTCTTGTGCAATTGCAATCAAGAATTACCCCCCCATCATCTAATGAATTGTTTGTTATAGCAAACTGCCATCAAGCAATGTATATATGATGACATTGAACAACTATCACAAAATTTTTGTTGATGATGATTATTTACTGCAATAACCAATACATTGTCATCAACCAATGCAATTGGTTAATGACAGTTATTTACTGACATCACCAATCAATTGGTTGATGACAGTTGTTTACTAACATCACCAATGAATTGGTTGATGCTAGTTTACATCTGTCATCAACCAATCAATTGGTTGATGACAGTTATCTACTGACATCACCGATGAATTGGTTGATGCCAGTTTACAACTGCCATCAACTAATGTAAGTATGGTGACAGTATCTCACTGTCACTATAATTGCACTCATTTATGACAGTTAACTACTTTCATCACTAATGCATTGTTTTTAACAGTTATATACTGTCACAATTTATTTGTTCATACAACTGTCATCATCAATATATTTGTTGATGACAGCTATGTAGTGACATCACCAATACACTGCCATCACCAATGCACGTATTGTGACTATTTAATATTGTCACCATAGATGCATTTGTTGATGACAGTTATCTAATGACATCACCAATGAATTGGTTGATGCCAGTTTACACTGTCATCAAACAATGAAAGTATGGTGACAGTATTTCACTGTCACCATACTTGCACTAGTTGATGACAATTATCTACTGCTATCACCAATGATTTGTTTACAGTGAGAAACTGCCACAATTTATTGTTTGATGGCAGTTGAAAACTGCCATCAACCAATGCATTTGTTGTGACAGTTTCTCACTGTCACCATAGATGCATTGGTTGAACTGCAATCATCATTGAATTTTTGGTTTGTACCTTTTGCATTACTTGAAACCCTATAATCGATGTTCCAATTGAAATAAACACATACTTGAAACAATTATTACTTTCAATCTCAAGGGATGTGTATGTCCCATTGTTGACCTGTTTTATCATGTGACAATATACGAGAAGCATTCTATAATTTTGTTCTGGTGTTCCTCTTATCAAGTTTTGTGCCCATTCTTGTGCTTTCCAAGCTTTTCAGTAGCTTACATCCTGATAGAACTCACATCTCATATCATTGCGAATCATTTTAGGGTTCTGTCCCTTTTTGACACCTTCAAACCTATGTTCAAGACATGAGATGTATATTTAGAATTTATTTTACAAAATATGCATGATATAATATGCTTCTAATTGTTTAATGTTACCTTGTCTTTATCTTCTCTCCCACCATCTTGTATGTAGGTTTATATTGGTTTGCATATCTGACGTCAAAGGAGCAAGTATGTTCTTCTCTGAATCTTCTTATGTCGAAGAATGCAGTTCCCTTCAATACAGTAGCTCGTATTCTCCACTTGCACTCAACATCTACACATATGACTTTATATAGATGAGGTGTTGATTTCCTTACTCTGAATCCAAAGTTGTCACGCATTGCCATGTTCTTCATCGCATCCTTTAGCTCTTGTTTTGACCCAAAAATCTGCCCTACGTGAAGAAAATCAGTAACTACTTCAGTATGACTTATTTCATCTTCCTCTGATCTTTGCACAATTTCTAGGTTGCTTCTGTCACCATTTTCAACATTGTCACTGTTTCCTTGAAAATTATAATAAGATTGCAGAGAGAGTAGACTGTTGCGTGCACTATCACGAGTGTGTTGACTCCCACTCATCGTCTTAGTTGATGACACGTACAATGGTAAAATCCATGAAACTTGAGGTGCCTCATTATATCTAGGAAAGACCTGAAATCATCCTCTGTGTCAACCATGTATGGATTTCTGAGTTTCTGGAATGGATTCAAATGTGTGAGTGTAATTGCAGTTGCATACTGTCATCAAATAAGATTGTCTTTGAGATTATGTTTCCAATATATGAATAAAATCCATCTTTGATCTTCCACTCCTCTCCATAGCATACAGTAAGAATTTTGAGTTCCATCTGCACAACACCAAAAAGTTGTCATTATTTACATATTGTTTATATCATACTGTCATCACAACAGTTTTAGTATTTAGCGATTCTCGTTAACTAATTCTCATGTTCAAACAGTGCTTATCACAACTTAATAACTTTTATGAACTTATTAAATTGTAATTAACTAATTATTGTTGTCAATTGAAGTAGCAAATAAGTATTTATTCATCATACTGTCAACTTAAGATGGCAATTTGGAATTGTCATCAACCAATGATGTGTTTGTAAAAGTGAATAACGGTCATCAACCAATGCAGTAACTGTCACATTTTATTGGTTGATGACAATTTACAACTTTCATCAATAAATGCAGTGCTTGTGACATTTTATCACTATCACCATAAACTGTCACAAACACTCTATTGATTGATGACAATTATCTACTACCATCAACAAATACAGTATTTGTGACATTTTATCACTATCACCATAAACTGTCACAAATACTCCTTTGATTGATGACAGTTTACAACTGCCATCAACCAATGCATCTATGGTGACAGTTAATAACTGTCACAAATACTGCATTGGTTGATGGCAGTTGTAAACTGTCATCAATCAAAGGAGTATTTGTGACAATTACTAACTGTCATTTTCAATTCATTGATTGATGACAGTTGTAAACTGCCATCAACCAATGCAGTGTTTTTGACAGTGAGAAACTGTCACCATATATGCATTGATTGATGACAGTTTACAACTATCATCAACCAATGCAGTGTTTGTGACAATTTCTCATTGTCACCATTAATTCATTGGTTGAAGTCTTTGTGACAGTTTTTCACTATCACCATTAATTCATTGGTTGATGGCAGTTGTAAACTGCCATCAACCAATGCAGTCTTTGTGACATTTTATGGTGATTTGCATTGTTTTATGCTTTGAGTTTGTGACAGCTAGAATCTATCTTGTACTGAACAAGGTTTGTGTTCTTCGTCAACTGCCTCTTGTTCCTCTGACAAAACGAGCTAAGCACAGTATCCAGTTAATGATCTAGCTGTTTTATGCTTTGATTTCTATTTGAAATCACTCGAACCTGTAGCAAATAATCATTGAAGTAGTTCTAACACAGTGTTAGATAAATACCTTAATCGATTGTATTCTACGCTGACAGTTCTAGATGAATTTTGTTTTCGATCGATTGCTTATTGTCGTCTTCCACGTTGTTTGTTGTCGTTTTTGTTAGTTAATTGATTTCTCTTAGTTGATTAAGTTTCATGTCGAGAAACTAGACGCCATTGAAGGTGTCTTCAGCTCCGCGACGCGCGTTTTGTCTAGGTTTTTGTTTGGGTATCTGTCAGCGCGCATTAGGTAGTTATCTAGGGGGTCACGCGGACAAATTAAGCTTATTTGGGTGTATTAGCTTGATCCAATCATATAAAGGGGTTACTTAACCTGAGGAGGGTTTCATTTTTTACATCATGGCCCCTTCATGCAATTTCATGTTCAATGGTTTAATATTTCATCTATAATTTTTCCAACTATTTGCAATACATACAGATACTAAAATACACAATTTAAATCCTTAGTTGGGAGAATATGATTATACTAATTTTTCCATATTTGTTATTAAATAAATTAACTATTTGGATTAGGATTTAACCAACTTAGTGAGTTAGTGGTTTGATTGAAAACCTTTTAGTTTACTATCCAAATTTGGGAAATTGAATACTAGAATTAGGAATTTGCGTGAAGATTAAGACAAATGACGTTATTCAATCATGTCGGTTATTGTATTTTATATTTTCTTTTCAATTAGTTTTGCAATTCAAGAAAGCATTACGACAAGTTTAAGTTACCACTTTTGCATATTCAAAAAAAAATTGCCCCCACTATGAAAATCTCGCGTCCGTCACTGACTAGATGTACAATAATGATTAGCGACTAATTAACTCAAACTTGTGGTTAATTGAAGTTCAATCAACAAACACTGTTACTTAGCTTATGATTGCAAATGAATCGGCCTTCCAAAAGGTGTGCCAAGAGGTTAGACGTTCGAGGGTTGGGAGTGGTAGAGAAGGTGACCATGTGAACCTAACCAACAAGGAGGTTGATACGTTTACACCCCGTGTAATGGGGTGTAAACTCACCTTAGGTGCAGAGGTGTCATCGTTAATCCAACCTCAATACCATTGTGTTCATCAGTGGTGGGAGTGTGCTCAGGATCGGGGAGGTGTCTCTTGTCACCAGTTTGCGTGAACATGAGAAAGTCAATGCCAGACTGATCTGTCATAATCCAACGGCACGAATGCAAGTAGTCCTTGTCCATCCAGAGGTTGTCCGAAGTCGAGTTCTACTAACGCATGTCAATGCCAAAATGGGAGGCAATGGGAGTGATCACGCCCTTGATGCATATAACACTTGAGTCCTTGCCCTAATAAGATAGGAACTTTCTTGGTCAGATGTAATCCAATATTGACTTGAACGCCCGTAACCATAGCCCAAATGAGTAGAAGTTCCCTACATCTGACGCCTCCACTAGAATTATCACATGCAAATATAGCATGAGAGAAGAACTTATGCAGGATTCTGAGGCAAGGGTGAACGATGTTAGAACCCTTGGGGCACCGACTTTCATATCTTTCTTGCCCGATAAGCTTGCACCAGAACTCGTGTTGTTCTCCCTTGGTCAGATCATTGCAGCGCCCAAAAGGGGAGAACCCATATATGTTTTTCAGCTCAGCCATGGTCAGCTGCCTCCCCTCATTTCCTAAGCGGAAACGCAAGAGACATACGCCAATATTGCAGTCCACTTGAGCAGTGATGGAGCTCAGAAACTCTATTGTGAGGACCTTATATGCGTGCCACTGAGAATGGAGAAAGGGACGAACAAAAATCATAAAGGCTACACGGAGAAACTCGTCATTGAAACCCAGATCCTCAAGGTGGGTAAGACAGAGCCACCTAGTACTTTGCAATTTATGTGTATTAAGCGTATTATAGACTGCGTGTTACTCAGGTAGAAGTTCAATATGATCAATAACTCATCAAAAACAAAATCATTTTTTTTTATTCAGCCGGATGCTTATTTTTAACAGCGAACGCAAGGCCGTGTGCTTTACCGCACAGTCCATGCAGTTTAGTGCACTAGCCGTGCATTTTGTTTGAACAACTTTTTTTGGGCTTTTTTTTTAAAGAAGATGAAGAAATACATACCTAGAGTTACCTCCCAAGAAGCGCTTGTTTTAGGTCATTAGCCTGACCTTCCATCAACCTTAAGTACCCGGATCAGGAGGGTCGGTGGTGCCCTTCTTGATCGGATTAGGTTGAACAACAAACTTTAATCAACGACTCTGCACATTGAACTTTCCAGAGTTCTTATGCCATAACTCAATTGTCCCACCTCTCAAAACTCGAGTTACCCGATATGGTCCTAACCATCTTGTCCCCTTAGGACATGGAAACATGTTAGATTTTTCATGGGATAACAACACCATATTTCCACTCTTGAACTCAACTTTTGCTCTATTCTTCTTCCTTTTCTTGGGAGTTTCCCTTTTCATCACCTTAATGGTTTCATCAAGCAATCGAGTAATGTCGAATATGATCTCATCATGTTCAGGATCAACCTCAATCTTATGGCAGATAGCTTTAATAGGAGTTGGAGGCGTGTCTTTGTATATCTCAAGGAAGTAATCCTTGAAATATTTATACTCAATCTTCTCCTCCCCTATTGTGCATGAAAGTTTCCCATTCTTGACATCAATATTAGCCTCATCGGTGGCTAAAACTTGTCAACCAAGGATGACGGGAATCTTATCACTAACCTCCATGTCAAGTATCACAAAATCTCTTGGTATGAAACACTTTTCGGCTTTCAAAAGAACATTTTATTATGCCTACATGATGAGTAACAGACCCATCAACCATGAAAAGACGCATCTTTAGGTCCCCTAGTAATGCTACCAGTCGTAGCTATTGTTACGGACGTTGTTGACGGTGCGATTCCCTGGATTGTGATGAAGGTAGGGCTTATAGCGCGTCAAGCCTTTGTTGACACTTTTGTTGATTCACGTGTATGCTCCTTTGGCGCTCTTTATATGAGGATGTCTTTATCTAGGCGAATGTAAGCCATGGACTTGCCTTGAACGTCTTTGAAGATCTGACAAAGATACTTATTCATATTACAGTAAACCCCTTTCTCGTATAGCCCTTTCCGGAATGCATCTATAGCGGTAGAGGCGTCACAACGAGGAATATACACCTTATCATCGTTGAAACGGTTGAGGAACTTCCTTAGTGTTTCCCTGGACACTAGGTGACACGTTAGAGATTGATGGGTTGCTTCTGAAGCTGTTGACTGCTTCCGGATTGAGTTTTGAACAAGTTGATCAACCTAGCGAAAGAAGTGATGCTTCCGTTGGTTGGTGTATGAACCAGGTCAAGGCAAAGCCTTATTGGGTAGACCTGAACCACTTGCACATCATAACCTTTTTCAGGTGTTTGGGCACTATACTCATCATCATATTCTGTATGTACAACGAGACATGTTCATCGGGATCGCTTTTTCTATCGTGTGACGGCATGTCTAGGACCGTGTACTTCTTAGGGATTTCGACATGAGAAATGGTATCGGTGAACGGTGAGTCGATGTAGCAATCATCGCCATCTTTCTCGATAGGTTTGGGTACTCCTGGTATTTAAGCGAACCTTTTATCAATTTTTTTGGCTTTTCGCGCCACTTTCTCTCAATGTCATCGTTGATCGACTCCATAGGTGATGCCCCTATTGGATTGGTCATTTCTAGATTGTGGGGTAATTGACCGGTCATCACCATCGGCGGGTGGTGAGATCCTCCTGCATCCACAAACGACATCAAGGGTGGAGTTAAGAAGGACGGGTTGGTAACAACAGACTCGAGGTCGAGACATCTGACTGTGTTGTCGCCACAGACATATTGAAGTCGAGAACGAGGCACTACTGGCGACATGGACTTGTTCTGTTAACGCCTCGTTCTCTTTCATCACTTCTTTGAGTTGAGCCTCAAATTGGGATCTTTGAACAACAAGTGATTCCTCTTTCAGCACCTCTATTAGTCCCCCTTATGACTGGGACCTACCTGATCGAGCATGATTTGGGATGACGGCATTTCAGTGGTAATGACAACGTCCTCAAGTCTAGTAATATCGTTAGTCGGTCCGTTGTTGGACATGGTGTAGAGGATGTACTGTTTGTGGTCGGAAAAAAGTGTTATCTTTTTTACTCCCAGTCCCACGGTGGGAGCCAATTGTTTTGGTTGTATTTTGTTTCGGGACGCGATTCGCTTTGGTTGTGGAGTATAGGGCAAAGGATTACACAATTAGGGACAAAAGTAACCTTTTCATAAGAATTGTATTATATTGATTGGTAGTTGGATTATCTTATTTACAAGAGTTGGACACCTTCCTTATATAGGGGTCCATGGATAATCCTAGTAGAGATAGAATTACCATAAATATAAGATATTCTATCTACTTGGAGCATAAGTAGGATAACATAGATAAGGTAATAATATTTTGTTATATAAGATATATGATCTTATATTCCTTAATGTGGTATATTTCCTCAAGCAAGAGCTTGGCGGGTCCCATATCTCTTTTTGGGCAAGACGAATTTATTTATTAAAACATGATATTTTTTGGATGCGTTGCTTGGAAGCTCCTGTTCACCGTGCTCCATGACTGTCATCTCCATCATGTCCCTTCTGTAGCAATGTGTCACGACGTCTCAAGGCGATTTACGAAGACGGGATCCAGGGGCCCTAACACCTACCAGTCCAAGCCTCCCCCTCGATGCAAGCAAACTTTGCCTTCTTCTTCACATCTCGGTGGTACCCCGACATACGTCTACATATCGTTACACATTGGACTTCTCAAAGTTCTCACTAGAGGTGCTCCCTTACAAAGGATCATAGTTGGTTACCATTAGAGATGGGTCATCCCTTTTAATTCTCCACTATGGTTCTTCTTCACCTTGCTTCTCTAATCATCCTTTTATCTTCGCAATTTACTTCAATTACCTTTCATTTCCAAAAATCTTCTTAGTGTGCATCAATTTTGTATCAATAATCCTATTTTCTTTGAGTTTCATATTGACTATTTTCATGTGAAGGATCGAGTGAGAAAGGAGACCCTTGTTACATGCCCCATTGAATATGGACTCTACGTCCTAGCTAAAGAAACATTGCCATCACTACAAGCACATCCCACCACCACTATGAAGTTCTCCTCTAGCACAAACAGCTTGGACACCCTAGCGTTGTCACCACAATGAAGCTTCTCCATCAACTCTATTTACCCATACCTAGAATTGTAATGCAAAATATAATCTAACAAAAATAATCTATAATGCAAAATATGTATAAAAATAGGTGTTATCACCCATACCTAGAAATTATCCGACCCACTTTTTATGTCAAGCATGTGATCAACACAAAGGCCATAACCTTCCCCACCCTTGATGTCGTCTATGGGAGACAACCATTTTTCATTTAATGTTTGTTGATGTCTAAGGCCCGACCCACTATCTATCTGTCAAAGGAAACCGCTTCATGTTTTAGTCCCAGATGATTATTCCAATTTTATTTGGTTGTTTCCCATGTCCACCAAATCTATAGTTTCCAATATAATCATTGCATTTATGGGATCAAGTTCAAACCCTTTACTCCTCTCTTATGTCAACAGAGTATCCTTCATCGCCTCACATGCCCATATTCCCACCAATGAAAAAGAAGTATAAAACATCGTCATCGACAAATTGTCGACACGAGACTCACCCTCCTCTCTCACTCTTCCCTAGACCTCAAACTATGGGATTACGCCTTTGAGATGGTTGTGTACCTCATCAATCGTCTTTCCACTCCAATTTTGGACTCCTCCACCCCTTATGAAACCCTGATGAAAAACTCATCCGACTTCAATTCCTTTGTACTTTCGGATGCCTTTGCTTCTAAACCTTCTTCCTTATAACCATCACAAATTAAATCTACATTCCCGACCTTGTATATTTTTAGGATATATTGTACAACACCGTGGATACGTTTGTAATGATATCCCCAATGGTCATACATAAAATTCGAGGGATGTATTAGTTCATGAGCAAACATTCCCCTTTATAACCTAGCCCAATCTCCACCTATGTTCCATCCTACACCCCCTCAGCCAATTTCCTTCTACACCACTTAATTCATGAAACACCATAACCCCCTTCCTCCAACCCATCCCTTATTTAGGCCTAACATCAACAACCCACCTATCTACCTCTTTGTGACCAACCCAAATCAACAACCCCTAAACCCATTTACCAATTCTCCCACATTTCTTCTGTTGTATCCTTACCTTAAAACATCCATGCCCATATACATACCTTGATCACCCGCACTTGTGACAATAGTCATCCACCTCTTGTTCGTCATGGTGGCACTATCCCCTGACCTTCCCATCCTCAAACTTCCACTCCCAACTTCTCTCTTACTACACAATATTCATTCCCAGTCCTGATGAGCCTCAAATTTCACAATATTCTCATGTTTCCTTGTTTGGCAAGATGCTATGACCTTTGAATTTCAAGCTTTATTATCTACACATACCTAGGATCTCGTACCTCCTTCCTCCTCGAACAATACCTTGGGTGTGAAATGGGTGTTCTAGACCAAGAGAAAGACTGATGGGACTATCGATAGATTCAAATCACGACTAGTGATGAAGGGCTTTCATCAACTTCTTGGCCTTGATTACCAGGAAACTTTCAGTCTTGTAGTTAAGCCCGCCACAATTCGTGTTATGTTCTACATTTTTGTGATGTTTCAGTGGCCAGTACGTCAATTGGATATCCAAAATGCTTTTCTTCATAGGGGTCTCAATGAGGATATGCTCATCCAACAACTAGCCGACTTCAGTCACTCACAATTTCCTAACTATACTTGTCATCTCCTCAAATTTCAATACAGACTCAAATAAGCTTCGCGAGCATGGTTCACCAAGTTGAGCTTTACCCTCATATAATCAGGTTTTTTCTCCCTCTCGCTTTGACTCTTCTTTTTTCGCCATTACTGAAAACAAGCACGATGTCTTCATTCTTGTCTACATACATGATATCTTCGTGGTGAGTTCCTCTGACCTCCTTATCATCAAATTTGTGTCTTCTCTTTCCAGTCAAGAACCTTGGTCACCTTCATTATTTTCTAGGTGTTGAAGTCACTCGTGACTTTTTTGGTTTTCATTTGTGTCAAGCCAAATATATTCATGATCTCGTTAAAAATCTTATGAAGAATTGGAAGGTTGTCTCCTCTCCTATGGCAACTAATGTTGATCTCTTCAGTAATGGTCTTCTTCAAGTTATAATCTTCCATTATACTGTCGTATAGTCACTAGTCTTTAGTACTTGGCTCTCACAAGACCTGACATTTCCTTCGCAATGAACAAGGCTTGTCAGTTCATGCACCAGCCGCCAGTTGTACATTGACAAACTGTAAAGAGAATCTTACACTAACGTAATGGGACCTCCTCTGTTGATCTTCACATTTCATTTCAAAGCATGCAACTTCTGATGTGTTCCTTGATGAGGATCTCCACGCTTCAAGGTAGGTTGAACACCAAGACTCCGATCAAGACGATCAAGAACACCGCCGACGATCTCCTCTTGTTTTTGCAAGGTTTCTCAATGCTTCTTCTCAGATGGAAAAGCTCAAGAATAGTCTATAACATTCAGCATTAGGATAAAATGAGAAGAGAGAAACATATATAAAGCAAAACCAATAAATTGTCTTAAAACCGAGCAATCAAAGATGGTGTAATGGTGGGATGTTACGAAAATGGTTCTCCTCTGACTTGAAAGCTGGTGGAAGCATAGGGAATCCTATGTTCCACGTCACCACAAAATTTGAAGGCAAAAGCATGAGCGGTTTGAGAGATAGCCTTCGTTCAATGCCATGACACTGCTGGCGTCGGGCTTCCGTTGTCAACCAATGCCATCTCCGGGCAAACATTTGAACTCCCCGACACTCCTTGGCTTCATTGACATGTAGGAATGTCATAAGCATGTTGGAGAAGTTTGTTCTCATTTGGACACTCGTGGCCTGGTAAGCGATGTTGACCTCCATTCTTGACATTGGCCGGCGTCGGGGTCGTTACTTGCACGAGTGCCATCACCGAGCCATTTAGCATTTGGCTCATCACTTTTGGTGTGCCTTTGGCCTGGTGGACATCGGTATGGCCTTGTTGGAGCCTAGCTAGTGCCCGGGCGCCAGATCTGGTGAGTGGCACTGTGGGGGCTGGGTACACTTTGTCCGGTGCTCCTTGAGTCAACTTGACACTCTCCTTTAGTGCCTCATATGTGACGGGGCTAAAGTCGTTATTCCTAATCAAAGTAATCCTCAAAAACCTAATTAAGTATAGTAGGCAAGCAAGGGTCGAATCCCACAGGGAGGTAGCAATCTTTCTAAGTGCAACAGTTGTGTGTCAACAGTAACAAAAGGGGGGTTTTTGGTTTGTTTCAAGGTAACAAAGTAAATCAATGCAAAAGATGAAATCAATGGATGAGAAGTAACTTAGCCATACAAATCTCCACCATTCAGTTTGATTAGTTGATCTCGGATTATCTCTAGTTCCTACCAATGAATATTCATATTCCTTTTCTTAAGTTATAAACAGGACAAATAGACCCTAAGAATACTAACTATCAAATAACCAGGAAAACCTCCAGATTCAATTCAATAGCAGCAATAAGTACAAGAATTTCAATAGATACATGCAAGTGCAACAAACAGTCTTACTATGCATGCAATCAATTCTCTCTACAATAAACTAGTCCAAACAGTTCTTAGAATATCGCAGTTGCTACTCTGAATTAGGTATTTCAAACAGAAATAACCAAACCCTAGCAATAGATAATTACTAATATCAACTAGATGATCAGGCCAGTCAAATCAGCAAGAATCAATGTGATTAAGCACAAGAGAATCAATATATTCAAAGGAAAAGAAACAGAATTATAATCTCACAGCCAAATACAAACGAAGGCTTCAATCATCGGACTAAGCTATAGTTGCTTAGTTCTTCATAGTCTTCAAAACTTAAAACTCTAAGGGAAAAAACTGATGTAAAACTTGAATTCTGAATTATGAAAAGGCTGCTAATGAAACTAAAGATATAACCTAGCAAAACCTAGTTTCCATAAGATAGGAAACAATATCAAAAAGGAAAATAAAATAAACTAACGGAAAATAAAAGAAATAAAAGAAAAGGGAATAAAATAAAACAAATCTTCGAACGAAAGGAAAATCCCGGATCCATATTGATGAATAGTATCCGCGACCGCAGACAGATTTCCGCGACCGCGGAAAAGTTACTGTGGCTTCGCTGCTTCTTGTGTTTTCCGCAATCGTGGCTCCTTCTTCTGCGCCCGCGGAAATTGTTCTATAGCGTTCTTCAGTTCCTTCTTCGTTCTTCCTTTATCTGTTTGCGGTCTTCTCGTGGTGGCTTCTTCTTCAACTTCTTAAGTCTTCATTTAAGCTTTTCAAAACCACCAAATCAACACTTATACTCCTCAACTCCATTCTCCTAACTTATGCTCTAAACCCACACAAACGGTACCTAAAACTCCGGTAACAACTCCTAGTTAAGCACTACAAAGTAGCGCTGATCAAATTCCCCCATTCTTAAACCTTGCTCGCCCTAGAGTAAGCTAATAGAAACCTACTCCTCTAATGAAATACCCAAGGTATCAGGAAGCACAGCAAAATCATCTCCACTAAGAACTGCACCTAAACATGAATCTCCAAGGCACCAACACAATCAACACAACACACACAACATACAAGCTTAAAGGAAAGCAGAGTACTTCCCCCAAGCTTAACTTGAACACCATAGAGTGAATAAAAAATGTCTAATCCTAGCCTCCATCTATCTTCTTATAACTCCCAAAGTGACCTACCCGAAACATCGTTATATCACCTCTTCTTATGTCACCACGCCAGGAAAAATGATGAATCCTAATAATCACTCTTCTTCTTTTCACTCATTTTGCCAAGGCGCCCTTTCGGGTTTTCACCAAGCCACTCATTTTATTTTTCAATAGATGGGCTCACAAAAACTCACATCACTCTTGACCTCTTATTACCCCAGCCTAATGTTGGTCCAAGCCACCTGCTTATTACCTAAGCCGCCCGCTCGGGTTTTCGACTTATCCCATGATTTATTTTTGTCTTTTTTCAATTTTTGACTTTTGTTCTTTTCATTATTTTTTTCTTTTTTTCAGACGACTGGCAAGTATAGATCACTCCCCCATGCTTAAACATTGCATTATCCTCAATGTAATGAAAGACAAAAAAAAAAGCACAGGGAAAAGCAGAAAAGTACTCACAACTGACGGAGGGTAGTCGTCGTACCCCAAATCAAAAGTAAATCCTAAAATCCTCACTAAACAAAGTATAGTAAGTAAGTCAGGGTCGATCCCACAGAGAAGGAAGAAACCAATGGTGGTAGCATGCAATGTCACAAAGAGGGGTTTTATGGTTGGTTGGTTGCAAACAAAACAAAGTAGAATGGATGAAATATCAAGAGAGAAAAACACTTAGCCAAGTAATGTCCACATAAGTCATTCAAAGGTTGTTCATTGATTAAGTCATATCTTCCTATTCGGTTATTCCTGTCCTGATCTTATGTAAATTAAGAGGGAAACCTTCCACAAAGAACCCTTACCAATGAATAACCCTAGTACCACTAAAGGTTCAACCCAAAGGCAACAATGCATATAAGAATTAACCAGGATACACAGAACGCTCGCTCAGATGCATTTACCATGTAATCAATTCCCACATAGATATAATCCACAGATGTAGATAACAATCAATGCTTGCTACTTATACTAGAGCGTTAGCCCAACAGTTCCCTAGTATTAGCAATAAGAATGAAAGCAATAAACCTAGGTGATCAGTCTAGATAAACCAACAAACATTCAAATATGAATTTGCTCAGAGAAAAGATATAACTCAATAGGATAGATAGATAGGAAAAAAACCTCACAACCAGATGAACGAACTCATGCTTCCATTACCGGACTAAGCCAAAGAGGCTTAGCTCCTCATAGTCATGGTAGAAACTTCAAAAGAAATAAACAACGATGAATTGAAATTGCAAAAACTAGAACTAGTCTCTAAAGAGTGGTTCCCTAACCCTAATGCATAAGGAGAGTATTTATAGGGCCCTAACAAATGACCTAGCCCATTAAGAAAAATAACTGAAATAGAAATAAGAAAAAGGGAAAAGAAAACTAAAAAGATAATTCGGAATAAGTCCGAGCCTCTGCCGTGTCAGACCCGCGATCGCGGGTGGTGGACCTTGATCGCGGCCCATGTGGCTCCGCGCCCTTCAATCTCTCCGCACCCGCAGAAAACTCTCGACATGCTCCGAGTCCCGCGATCGCGGCACCCATGCCTGCGATCGCGGTTAATGCTCGGCATTCTTGTCCTTTGCCTTGCACCAACCCGTCTCATCTTCACTCCTTGGCGTCTTCTCTTGATGGCTTCCTTCCTCAGTGTCTTCATGATCTCCAAAGTAGCTCAAACACCTCCAAAAACACCAACTTTGCCTCCAAACGCCATACACAAGAATGTGTCTAAATCTACCCGAATGGCACCAATAAAACCTCTAATAACTCTTAGTTAAGCCCTACAAAGTAGTGCTTATCAAACTCTCACATGCTTAGACCTTTGCTCGTCCTCGAGTAAACTAAAAGAAAGTCTACTCCTCCAATGTAGCACCCAAGGTCTCAGGAAGCATATCCTCTAACTAAGAGTTACCTAACCCATGCCAAAGCTCCTGGCACCAATCTCATCTACAACACATCCATAACTCAATAAACTTGAGGGCAAGCAGAGTACTTCCCCCAAGCTCAACCCGGACATCCAATAGTATAAAGTGACCTCTAATCCTAGCCTCCATCTATGACTCCTTATGCCTCCCAGAGTGACATACCCGACAATCCTTCTTCAACTCCTCTACTTATGTCGCCCCGTCGGTAAAATGAGATCCTAGAAACACTAGGTTCTTTTCACTCATTTTGCCTAGGAGTCCTTTCGGGTTTTCATCCTAGCCACTCATATTTTTCTCATAGACGTGCTCACATAAGCTCACGTCACTCCGACACCTTCTTACCCCAGCCTAGCACTGGTCCGGGTCACCTGCTTTTTACCCAAGCCGCCCTTTCAGGTTTTCAGCTTGTCCTAGGATTTTCGAATTTTTTGTTTTTTTTTTGTTTTTTTTTTTTTTAAAAGAAATGCTGAAATTCGAAATGCTAAAAATCAAAGTACAATGCTGGAAAAGAAATATGTACAAGATAGATAGTGAATACTCTACTCCCCCATGCTTAAATCATGCATTGTCCTCAATGTATGGAAGACAAGAAAAAGATAAGGGGAAAATAGAAATACTCACTGGGGTGGAGGCCAATACCCATAAGCGTTGAAGAAAGCCTTAGCTCTCCTCTGCATCTAAACCACCTGGTCCTCAACAGTGGTGAGGTGACTATCCAGGCGGTTGGCGTGGTATGCAAGGTTGACCTCCATGTTGCGCTGCCACTCAGCGCTCCGCCTCTCCTACTCATCAAGGCGGGTGGAGACTTGGCATTCCCACTGAACGCTTCTTCTCTCATGCTCCTCTAGCCTCTGGGAGAGTGTTCCCACTCGGCACTCCTTCGTATATGCTCGGCCTACCTCAGTTGCAGGTTGGCCATTCTGTCCAGGATCTGGTCCCAGGGCGCCCCTCCAGATCCACTACCAGACCAAGATGCCTGGTAGGTATAGTCAGGGTGAATAGGTGGGCCCCTGGAATGCAGCGGGGATGGCACATCGCTCTCCATGTCCACCGCTGCAGTCGCTTCCTCCTCCTCCTCATTGTCGTCGTCATCCCCTTCGTCTTCGGACGACGACCCCTGCTCTCCATCGACATAGAGGTAAAAATCCCTCGCCCGGGGCCCATAAGGCATCGGACGAGGCAACCTCATTCGGTGGGTCCTTTCCTTCTTGGAGAGCCAGGTGTACTCTCCACCACGGACCTCCAGCAGATGGGATCTCCGCAGTAGTGTGATGTTGTAGGTGTAGATTTCGGCGGGGAAATCCCAATCGTCCGCGATGTTCTCATACTGCTGAGCGATAAGCGTCACCATGCCCCCCATGGAGATCTTGCCGCCCGTCTTCTCCCTCAGCCCGAGACAGTTGGAGAGGAACAAATCGACCCAGTCGGGGGTGTTGTGGCTCTCCGGTGTCAAACACCAGAGCACTGTAAGGTCCAGCGTCGGAACCTTGTTCACCTCCCCCTGTCCCATAAAGGACATGGCGAGCACCTTGTGCGCCAGCCTCAGACAGGGGTGCGTCAGCTTGTAGTTATACTCGCCGGCGCTGGGGTTGAGTACCTCCCGGGTCGCATCCTGCCAGAAGAGCTCTGGCAAGGTGCCTGTGGCCTCCCAATCCTCGGCGGGAGCCTCAGTAATGCCAAACAGGTCCCGCAGACCTTGGTAGGACATCATCATCTGCCGCCCCAGCAGGTTGAACGTGATCCCGTTGTCGTGGCGCTCCACTGTGGCCAGAAACTCCAGGGTCAGCTCGTGCGAGGACGGGGCAGCAAGGTCAATGAAGTTGTCGAGCCCTCCGTGGCTCAGCAACTGTTGTGTGCAGTCCTCCAAACCGAGTCGTTGCAGCGTCGGCCAATCGAAGAACTTCGTCTGGACGAACTTCCGCGCGCTGAACGTCTCGTAGTAGCGCCTATGCCTCTGGCTGCGCATGTTGCCTACGAAGGCTGCCATGGTGGGAAAAAAGAGCGAGAAAGCACAATAGAAAGAGTACCAGAGGGACCCGCGATCGCGGGGTGTGGGGCGCGGTCGCGGTTTATGCTCGACTCGAAGCTCGCTGGAGAAGATGGGCCGCGATCGCGGGGTTGATGCCGGCGATCGTGGTTTCTGGGTTTGCAGCGAACTTCGAGAAAAAATGGCTCCGGTGCTTTGCGGTGGCGCTGCGGTGGTCGCGGGGTTGGCGTGGGTCCGGCGATCGCGGCTCGTGAGGCAATGAGGAATCCAAGAGTTGAAAATTGGAGATCTCACCCAAACGACGTCGCGGTGGTCGGAGTCGGAGATCCGATCGTGTGAGAGTGAGAGGTGGTGGTGGAGGTGTTGTAAAATGCCTCCATCGCCTCTCGTGCTTTATAGACGCCGCGATGAGGACCCGCGATCGCGGGGTTAATGCCCATGCATCCGTAACAGTCGACACGAGTTACGAGATGCTGACTGCCTCGAAAAACGCGCCGGTTTTATTAAACCGTGGGCGATTTTTTTTTTTTGCTAGAACTCGTCATGGATCGCCGAGGGGAAACCGCGATCGCGGGTGTTGGATTCTGGCCTCTGCTGCATAGTTAGTTCTAGTGCCCACAGAAAAAGAAAAACAAGTGCAAAGAAGAAGAAAGAAAACTAAAATCTAAGTCCTAAGAAAGGTAAAAACATAAATGAGTTCAACGACTCATACCTCGGGTTGCCTCTCGAGCAGCGCCATAGTTATCGTCGCGGCACGACGTCCTGCTGTACTTCTCATCCGGGGTTGCCTCCTACAACCGTACTCCTTGCTCTTGTATCTGGAGGATGCTCTAGAATGTTCTCCAGCCTATACTCTATCTTTCTATTGTCGAACTCCATGCTGATTGTGCCTCTGCCCACGTCGATCTTTGTGTTGGAGGTCTTCATGAAAGGCCTCCCTAGCATTACTTGTCCTCCTCGTTCCCCTGTGTTCATGACAAAGAAGTCTGCAGGAAAAACAAGGGTATCGACGCTTACCAGTACGTCCTTCACAACGCCTTCAGGAGTGATGACGGAGTTGTCAGCCAGTTGGATGACGATTTCCGTGCTCTCTAATGGCCCGACGTCGAGGTTGTTGTAGATGGACAGTGGCAGGACATTGATTGAAGCTCCCAAATCCAGCAATGTCTCGCTGAATTCAGTCTTCCCCATCTTGCAGGGCACGCTGAACATTCTGGGATCCTCACACTTCTTGGGAATCCTCTTCTGCACCACAGCCGAGACATCCTTCTTGACCTTTGGCTTCTTCTTAGATCGCTCCTTTTGCTCCGCTATGGTCTTGCGTAGCTCTCTCAAGAAGGGGCTCTCCGGGTAGCCCTGGTATATCTCGCAATATATTCCCGTATTCCCTTCATCTTGTAATGCTGCAGGGAATGGCACCGGGATGTCAAAATATCCCTCCGGATAGTCATACTTGTTCATGAAAGTCTTGCGAGGCGGAGCACTTTCCGAGAGTTGATCGCGGGTGTCAACCCGCGATCGCGGTTCTAGCACTGGTGACCCGCGATCGCGGCTGTCGTGCCCGCGGTCGCGGTTAATGCTCGAATTTATGCTCAAGTTTTTCTCGGCTTTTGGCTCCGTAAATCCGCGATCGCGGCTGTCGCCCTACGATCGCGGTTTTGCCTCGTACTTCTCTTTTAATTCCAGCTTCTCTTCTTTATTCTCCCATCTTGGCCTTGACGTCATGCAGTTGACGTTTTGCCTTGGATTAATCTCAGTTTGAGATGGGAGTGCTCGTGACTCTCTAGCTCCGAGCTTGCTGACCGCCTGGGAGATCTGCCCTACCCGCTTCTCCAGGTTCTGGATACTGGACTTGGTCTCATGTTGGAACTGAACCATGTTTTGCTGCATGGTTCCTACTGTCTGCGTTATTGTGGTCATGTGCTGCGCCAGTGTATTGACCTGGTCCTCTAGATTCATAGCGCGGGGAGCTCCTTGTCCTTGCGGTCTCTGCTCTGCTAGGCCTCTGAACTGCTGGCCTCCTTAGAATGGTCGCTGGGGGTACTGCTGCTGGTATTGTTGAGGGGGTCTTGGTCGGAACTCAGGGGGGTTCTCCACATTGTGCGTGTTCCCGTATCTCAAGTTAGGATGGTCTCTCCACCCCGCATTATAGGTACTGGAGTAGGGGTCGTACCGTTGTCTTTGTTGGTACCCCCCGACAGCGTTGACTTGCTCAGTGGGCTCCTCATGGAGTGTAGGGCATGCGTCAGTTGCATGCGTGGTGGCATAGCAAAATTCGCACTCCTTGACCCTCTGGGGTCCTTCCTTCCTCATCAAAACCTTGATCATCTCCTTCATTTCGCTTACTTCCCTCGCCATAGATGGGGGAACATTCTCACTTGAAGTGGCTTTCACAGCCTGGGCGCTCGCCCTCTTGCTGAATTGCCTTGAGCCTTCCGACAACTCGCTGAATATCTCAAATGCAGCGGTAGGGGTTTTGTTCAGTATGTTTCCCCCACACGCCGCGTTCACCATTCGTCGCTCTTCATCCAGCAATCCCCCGTACAGATATAAGACCAAATCCTGGTCTGAATACCCGTGATAGGGACAGCTAGAGCACAACCTCTTGAAACGCTCATAGTACTCGTAGAGCGTCTCCGTCCCATGCTGCTCTATGTTGCTCAGGTTGCGCTTGAGACTATTCAGCTTCGTTGATGGAAAGTACTTTTCCAGAAACGTCTTCTTCATTTTCTCCCAGGTGTTGATGCTTCCTGGGGTGAGGTAGTAAAACCAGTCGTTGGCTGAATCCTTAAGTGAAAAAGGAAAAGCCCTCAACATGATTTGATCCTCAGTGACATTCCGTGGCTTCATGGAACTGCACACGGCGTGGAACTCCGAGAGGTGCTTGTTTGGGTCCTCTCCAGCTAGCCCATGGAACTGAGGCAAAAGATGGATAAGACCAGACTTGAGCTCAAAGTTCACTCCCGTGCCTAGCTTAGGGAATTGTACGGCCAGTGGCTGCTGCGTCAAGTTAGGCGCAGTCAGCTGCCTCAACGTAGGTGGTGGTACCTCGTCCGCCATCTCAAAAGTGGGATTCTCAAAGACCAAAGCTCGATTCACTCTGCGTCCTTGGGAGAAAGTTCTCTCAATCTCTGGATTAGGATCTAAAGGTGGAGAGTCAACAGTACGGGTGTGGACCATAAGATAGGTCCACACACACAAGCAAACACACGAAAATCACACAGAAAAAATTCGAAAACACACAAAGCATGCAAAACACCAAAAAATCGCAATTGCCTTCCCCGGCAACTGCGCCAAAATTTGACGGAGGGTAGTCGTCGTACCCCAAATCAAAAGTAAATCCTAAAATCCTCACTAAACAAAGTATAGTAAGTAAGTCAGGGTCGATCCTACAGAGAAGGAAGGAACCAATGGTGGTAGCATGCAATGTCACAAAGGGGGGTTTTATGGTTGGTTGGTTGCAAACAAAACAAACAAAACAAAGTAGAATGGATGAAATATCAAGAGAGAAAAACACTTAGCCAAGTAATGTCCACATAAGTCATTCAAAGGTTGTTCATTGATTAAGTCCTATCTTCCTATTCGGTTATTCCTGTCCCGATCTTATGTAAATTTAGAGGAAAACCTTCCACGAAGAACCCTTACCAATGAATAACCCTAGTACCACTAAAGGTTCAACCCAAAGGCAGCAATGCATATAAGAATTAACCAGGATACACAGAACGCTCGCTCAGATGCATTTACCATGTAATCAATTCCCACATAGATATAATCCACAGATGCAGATAACAATCAATGCTTGCTACTTATACTAGAGCGTTAGCCCAACAATTCCCTAGTATTAGCAATAAGAATGAAAGCAATAAACCTAGGTGATCAGTCTAGATAAACCAACAAACATTCAAATATGAATTTGCTTAGAGAAAAGATATAACTCAATAGGATAGATAGATAGGAACAAAACCTCACAACCAGATGAACGAACTCATGCTTCCATTACCGGACTAAGCCAAAGAGGCTTAGCTCCTCATAGTCATGGTAGAAACTTCAAAAGAAATAAACAACGATGAATTGAAATTGCAAAAACTAGAACTAGTCTCTAAAAGTGGTTCCCTAACCCTAATGCATAAGGAGAGTATGTATAGGGCCCTAACAAATGACCTAGCCCATTAAGAAAAATAACTGAAATAGAAATAAGAAAAAGGGAAAAGAAAACTAAAAAGATAATTCGGAATAAGTCTGAGCCTCTTCCGTGTCAGACCTGCGATCGCGGGTGGTGGACCTTGATCGCGGCCCATGTGGCTCCGCGCCCTTCAATCTCTTCGCGCCCGCAGAAAACTCTCGACATGCTCCGAGTCCCGCGATCGCGGCACCCATGCCCGCGATCGCGGTTAATGCTCGGCATTCTTGTCCTTTGCCTTGCACCAACCCGTCTCCTCTTCACTCCTTGGCGTCTTCTCTTGATGGCTTCCTTCCTCAGTGTCTTCATGATCTCCAAAGTAGCTCAAACACCTCCAAAAACACCAACTTCGCCTCCAAACGCCATACACAAGAATGTGTCTAAATCTACTCGAATGGCACCAATAAAACCTATAATAACTCTTAGTTAAGCCCTACAAAGTAGTGCTTATCAACAACCGTCGCCGAGGTGGCCTGGATGTGGAAATTGGTGCTGGCAGTAAATCAATGAAAGCACATGTCGCTGGTGTTGCGGCGGTCCTCCTTAATCAAACTCCACGTGCAACCAAATAAATTCACTGGAAAGGGTAGTGGCACATCAAAGAACGGGGTTGCACAGGCCTTCAACAAACACAGAATTGGAGCCCATATGTCATTGTGTTGTGGGCTCTAGTGTTCCTCCTCGTCAGCTGTCGAATGTCGGGCCATCATCGGTGCCAAATAAAATTGTGGGGCTAATGTCTCCTCCTTGGCAGCAAGATGCGCACCACTTCTCGAAATAAAACGCAGACAGCTAGGCCGCGATCGCGGAAAGAGTGTCGCGATCGCGAAAAAGCGCCGATTTTTTTGTTTTCGATTTTTTTTTCCAGGGAAAGGAGACTTACAATGGCCTTTTTGCGGTCGCATAAATTTTTCCGCGCCCGCAAAAAAGTTATTGGGGCGAGTTGACACCGTCTTCGAATTTAGGCTTCGGATCTCCTACCTGTAGGTTAGTCTGAAACAAAAACAAAAACGAAATAACAATTAGAAAAGCTAGAATGGAAAAGACATGAAAAGAATTTCATACCTCGGGTTGCCTCCCGAGCAACGCCTTGGTTAACGTCGTGGCTCGACTCATCTAAGGTGATCAATTGTCAACTTCGGGTTCTGTAAGGACCGTCTCTTCTATGACGTTGGTGTCAAAACCTTCATGGTAAGGTTTCAACCTTTGACCATTCACCTTGAACACTGACTGCGCGTCAGTATCATACAGCTCCACCTCGTCGTGGGGAAAAACGCGACCAACAACATAGGGCCCGGCCCAACGGGATCGGAGTTTACCCGGAAAGAGACGAAGGAGAGACAGAAATAATAGGACTTTGTCCCCTGACTTAAAATCCTTTCTCAAAATATTCTTGTCGTGCCAGGCCTTGGTCTTCTCCTTGTAAGTGATTGTGTTATCATAAGCTTCAAGTCGCAGTTCCTCTAATTCTTGCAGTTGTAACTTGCAAAATTCTCCAACTTAATCAATCTGCATGTTGCAGTTCTTCACAGCCCAAAATGCCTTGTGCTCGAGCTCCACTGGAAGGTGACAAGCTTTTTCGAACACCAATCTGTAGGGTGACATCCCGATTGGTGTATTGTAAGCAGTATGATAAGCCCAGAGTGCATGATCTAGTCTCAAACTCCAATCCTTCCTATTCGGGGCCACCGTCTTCTCAAGGATTGTTTTGATCTCTCTATTGGACACTTCAGCTTGCCCATAAGTCTGTGGATGGTAAGCAGTGGAAACTTTCTGCGTGACATGGTATTTCTTCAGTAGAGCACTCACGGTCCTATTGCAGAAATGTGTCCCCTTATCGCTTATGAGAGCTTTAGGGATCCCAAACCTGGTGAAAATGTTCTTCTTTAGGAAACCTACCACAGCTTTAGAGTCATCAGTCTTGGTGGCCTTCGCTTCCACCCACTTGGAAACGTAGTCCACCGCAAGCAAAATATAGAAGTTCCAGAAGGAATTAAGAAATGGTCCCATAAAGTCAATGCCCCAAACATCAAAAATCTCGCAAAAGATTAATGATGATTGTGGCATCTCATTCCTTCGAGATATATTCCCAACTCTTTGGCATCGATCACATCACTTACAAAAGGCATGTGTATCCCAAAAGATGTGTGGCCAATAAAATCATGCGTTCAACACCTTTCTAGCAGTTTTATTTGCCCCAAAGTGGCCCCCACATGCATGAGAGTGACAAAAAGCTAAAACAGATTGTACCTCATTATCCAGGAGACATCGACGGATTACCTGGTCAACACAGTGCCTCCAAAGGTAGGGGTCATCCCACACATAGAATCGAGACTCACGCCTTATCTTGTCCTTTTGTACTTTAGAAAAAATAGGCGGGAACTCTTCTTGAACGAGAAAGTTTACCAGGTCAGCATACCATGGCTTGAATGTGCGGAGCCCAAGAACCAAATCTTCAGAAGCAAGCTCGGAGTGCGAGTCAAAAGCATTTCCGCGGTCGCGGCTATGGGTCCGCGGTAGCAGAATTTCTTCGAAAAAATTGACGAGACAAACAGATGCCCCAAGGACTTTTCCGCGGTCGCAGAAACGTTTCTGTAGAATGGCTTGCGTGTGTTGATGAATCAAGGATTTTGCCGCGGTTGCGGAAATTTGTCCGCGGTCGCGGAAAACGTTCTGTAGCGATGTTGCAGTGTGTCATCGGGAAAATCGCCCTGTATCTGCGCCTCCTTCTCGGACCTGTCTTCTTCATGTACGATCCTGCTTAAGTGATCAGCCACCAAGTTCTTGGCTCCCTTTTTATCTCTGATCTCCACATCAAACTCACTCAGCAGCAATATCCATCGAATCAATCTTGGTTTTGCCTCTTTCTTCACCAATAGATAACGAAGAGCTGCATGATCCGTATAGATAATCACTTTGGTGCCAAGTAAGTATTGCCTAAATTTCTCCAAGGCAAACACAACAGCTAGCAATTCTTTTTCGGTGGTGGAGTAGTTCAGATGTGCTCCATTCAGGGTCATGGACGCATAGTGAATCACATGAGAAGCTCTTGCTTCTTTTTGCCCCAAAACTGTTCCCACAACATAATCACTAGCATCGTACATTATCTCGAAGGGGAGAGACCAATCCGGTGCTTGAATAGTTGGTGCACTGGTGAGGCGAGCTTTCAATTCATCGAATTCCTTCTTGCACTCATCATTAAGCTCAAAATTTACCTCCTTCTTCAGCAGCTCACACAGGGGTGATGAGATCTTTGAAAAATCTTTAATAAACCGGTGGTAGAAACCTATATGGCCTAAAAAAGAACACACTTCACGCACATTAGTAGGATAAGGTAAAGACTGAATTACATCAATCTTTGCCTTATCGACCTCAATACCTCTAGATGACACTATATGTCCTAGCACAATGCCTTGTTCAACCATAAAATGACACTTTTCAAAATTAAGAACCAAGTTGGTTTCTACACATCTTTTAAGCACAAGTGATAAATGGTCCAAACATGCATCAAAACTGTCACCATGAACTGTGAAATCATCCATAAAGACCTCAATAAACTGCTCCACATACTCAGAGAAAATGCTTACCATACACCTTTGAAATGTCTCGAGTGCGTTACACAACCCGAATGGCATCCTGCGATATGCAAAAATACCAAAAGGGCATGTAAATGTCGTCTTTTCTTGATCCTCTGGTGCTATGGCCACCTGAAAATAACTTGAGTATCCATCTAGAAAACAATAATAGGGGCGACCAGTGAGTCGCTGAAGCATTTGATCAATAAAGGGTAAGGGGAAATGATCCTTTCTAGTCACCGCATTCAGCTTACGGTAATCAATGCATACTCTCCACCCTGTTTTCACTCGGGTGGGAACCAACTCTCCTTGCTGATTCTCCACAACAGTTATGCCTCCCTTCTTAGGAACAACCTGCGTAGGACTCACCCATTTACTATCTGAAATAGGGTAAATCATACCTGCTTGTAGGAGCTTCAACACCTCCTTCTTTACCACCTCCATCATTGGTGGGTTGAGTCTTCTCTGTGGCTGCCTAGATGGTTTGGCTTCTTCCTCCAGCAGAATCCTATGCATACATGTAGTGGGACTAATCCTCTTGATGTCGGCAATGGTCCATCCCAAAGCTGTCTTGTGCTCCTTGAGCACTACCACCAATTTCTCCTCTTGGTTCTTGGAGAGCTTGCTAGAGATAATGACAGGTAATGTGTTATCTTTTCCAAGGAAAGCATACTTGAGGTGGTCTGGCAGCTATTTCAGTTCAATCTCTGATGCCTGCACAATGGAAGGTAAAAGCCTCTCGCTTGGCACTGTTAGTGGAATGGGGCCAATGCCCAAAGGATTGAGATGAGGCTTACCATAGGCATCCAAGTGAGCCACAGTTTCCTGCAGGTTAGTAAATAAAGCAAACTCTACTTGTGGATCTACTATTTCATTCTCTAAAACAGATTGTAACTCATCCGAGCCAGTAGTATCAAAGACATCTTGTACAATAGGATCAATCACATCAATAAAGCATAAAGAATGATCATCAATGGGGTGTTTCATAGCATCATAAATATTGAATTTCACCTCCTCCCCATCGAATTTCATAGTAAGGGTTCCAGTACTTACATCAATCTTAGTGCGGGCTGTTTTCAAAAATGGCCTACCTAACAGTATAGGGGCTGCAAGCTTATCATGGTCCATATCCAGCACAAAGAAATCCACAGGAAAAATCAGATTATCAACCATTACAAGAACATCTTCAACTACCCCTTTTGGGTACACATTAGATCTATCAGCCAATTAGACAACTATTCTTGTCTCATGCAGTGGTCCTAATCCTAATGATTCTTACAAATAATAAGGCAAGACGTTTATGGCCTAGATCTAGCATAGCCTTTTCAAATTTAGTGTCACCTATTATGCATGGAATACTAAACATGCCAGGATCACCACACTTCTTAGGCATACACCTTTGAAATACATCAGAGACATGTTCGCTTATCTTAATCTTTTGCTTTCCCTTCAATTTCTGATTTCTTTTGATGGTACATAGTTCTTTCAAAAATTTAGCATAACGAGGAATGCTCTTGACGAGTTTGAGTAAGGGAATGTTTACCTCGCATTTACTGAAGGTCTCAAAGAGTTCCTTGTCGTTTTCCACCCTTCTGGTATCCTTCAGTGCCTCGGGAAAGGGTGCGGATGGCTTCAGTGAACTGAGCGGAGGGAAGTCAGGCCAAACATAATCATCATGGACTTCAGCAGGTGATCCGCGGTCGCGGATTGGGTCCTACGATCGTGGAATGTTGTCGAGAGTTTCTGGGACGCCAGGGAGTTTTCCGCGGTCGCGGAATTGCTTCGAAAATTTCTTCTGCTCCAGAAACTTTTCCGCGGTCGCGGAAGTTCGCCGATTTTTGCTTCGCCTTTAGTGATGATTTTGCGGTCGCGGATTTCTGGCCGCGGTCGCGGATTTTCCTCTATAGCATCTGTCACTTCTTTCGTTTGGGTTTCGCTCCTCAACGTCATCGCACAGACGTTCTCCCTCGGGTCTTCTACCGTTTGAGATGGTAGTTTCCCTGAATCCCTGGCCTCCAACTTACTCAATGCTTGATCGAATTGTCCAAACTGATTCTCCAAGTTCTGAATGCTAGACTTCGTCTCTTGCTGATGTTGGATCATGCTCTGAGTGAGAGATCGAATCATGTCCTCAGTAGACATTGAGGAACTCGAATTTGGTACTGGTGGTCTATGTGTGTATGGCTGCCCGTACTGTTGTTGATTGCCATGTGGATGGAACTATTGTTGGCTTGGATTGAAATCCTGGTTATCATGGCCTTGGGGAGGATATTGCTGATTCCCGTATCTCAGATTGGGGTGATCCCTCCACCCTAGATTGTAGGTGTTTGAGTACGAGTCATATCTTGGCCTCTGCGGACCAAAACCTCTTACAACGTTTACTTCAGCCGCAGGTTCACGAAGTGTTAGGCACTCGTATGTGGGGTGCAGCGTATCATAACATATTCTGCAGGACTTAACTTGTTATGGGTCACTTTTTATCAAGAAGCGCTTCATCATCTCCTTCATTTCTTCCAGCTCAGATTTTGGGGGAGAGAATGGATGTGAGTCAACTGCCTTTGCTGCATAGGGGCTCGCCCTTTTGCTGAATTGTCTTGAGCTCTCAGATAACTCAAAGAATACCTCAAATGTTGCAGCTGGCGTCTTGTCTAGAATGTTATCGCCACAGGCTGCGTTTACCATTCTGCGCTCATCCTCAAGAAGCCCGCCAAATAGATATAGAACGAGATCTTGGTCAGAATAACCATGGTATGTGCAACTAGATATCAACCTCTTGAATCTCTCATAATATTCATACAATGTCTCAGTAGCAAGTTGTTCGATGTTGCTGATGCTTCTCTTCAGGCTATTGAGTTTCGTGTCAGGGAAGTACTTCTCAAGAAAGGATTTCTTCATTTTCGCCCATGTATCTATGCTTCCCGGAGCCAAATAATAGAACCAATAATTGGTCGCATCCTTCAGAGATAAAGGAAAGGCCCTCAGCTTGATTTGGTCCTCAGTGACGTTCCTCGGCTTTATGCTGGAGCAGACAGCATGGAATTCAGAGAGATGCTTGTTGGGGTCTTCTCCATTCAGCCCATGGAAGTGGGGTAATAAATGAATCAACCCAGATTTTAGCTCAAAATTCACGCCATCCGCAAGCTCTGGAAACTGCACAGCAAGCGGTTGTTGTTCTAAGTTCGGGGCAGTCAATTGCCTCAAAGTCGGTGCTTCGTCAGCCATCTCTAGTTGCGTACGGTTTCTGGAAAGTGTTCTTTTAATCTCTATATCAAAATATAAAAGTGGAGAGTCAGTAGCACGGGTGTGGACCATAAGATAGGTCCATACTAAAGTTGGCACACAAACAAACACAAAGAAAAATTAAAACTTGCCTCCCCGGCAACGGCGCCAAATTTGACGGGGCTAAAGTCGTTATGCCTAATCAAAGTAATCCTCAAAAACCTAACTAAGTATAGTAGGCAAACAAGGGTCGAATCCCACAGGGAGGTAGCAATCTTTCTAAGTACACCAGTTGTGTGTCAACAGTAACAAAAGGGGGGGTTTTGGTTTGTTTCAATGTAACAAATTAAATCAATGCAAAAGATGAAATCAATGGATGAGAAGTAACTTAGCCAGACAAATATCCACCATTCAGTTTGATTGGTTGATCCCGGATTATCTCTAATTCCTACCAATGAATATTCCTATTCCTTTTCTTAAGTTATAAACAGGACAAACAGACCCTAAGAATACTAACTATCAAATAACCAGGAAAACCTCCAGATTCAATTCAATAGCAGCAATAAGCACAGGAATTTCAATAAATACATGCAAGTGCAACAAACAGTCTTACTATGCATGCAATCAATTCTCTCTACAATAAACCAGTCCAAACGGTTCTTAGAATATCGCAGTTGTTACTCTGAATTAGGTATTTCAAACAGAAATAACCAAACCCTAGCAATAGATAATTACTAATATCAACTAGATGATCAGGCCAGTCAAATCAGCAAGAATCAATGGGATTAAGCACAAGAGAATCAATATATTCAAAGGAAAAGAAACAGAATTATAATCTCACAACCAAATACAAATGAAGGCTTCAATCGTCGGACTAAGCTATAGTTGCTATAGTTGCTTAGTTCTTCACAACCAAATACAAAGGATGCTAATGAAACTAAAGATATAACCTAGCAAAACCTAGTTTCCATAAGATAGGAAACAATATCAAAAAGGAAAATAAAATAAACTAACGAAAAATAAAAGAAATAAAAGAAAAGGGAATAAAATAAACTAATGTGGCTTCGCTGCTTCTTGTGTTTTCCGCGATCGCGGCTCCTTCTTCCGCGCCCGCGGAAATTGTTTTGTAGCGTTCTTCAGCTCCTTCGTTCTTCCTTCTTCTGCTTACGGTCTTCTCGTGGTGGCTTCTTCTTCAACTTCTTAAGTCTTCATTTAAGCTTTTCAAAACCATCAAATCAACACTTCTACTCCTCAACTCCATTCTCCTAACTTATGCTCTAACCCACACAAATGGTACCTAAAACTCCGGTAACAACTCCTAGTTAAGCACTACAAAGTAGCGCTGATCAATATGCCTCGAAGTCGGCCTCCTTTGGTGACGAGTTGCTTGGAGTGCCTCATTGCCCTAGTGTTGGCGTCGGCGGTGGCTTCTCCACGACACTTGACTTCTTGGTTCTCATGCATGGCTTTCCCTTAGCCTCTTGAACTGGATGTGACACATGCAGAGTCAGATAAACTTTCGTCTGCATTCTCTAATGCCAATTGGGTAGGGGATGATGTGAATCATATTTCCATCAAGTCACAAAACCTCGCCAAAGCCATGTGTGCCTACACAACAATGCTTAAACTAGGGTTTGTCTACACCCCCGCACCATCCGCCACCAAACTGATCCATGAAGATACCAAACCTCAAGTTATCTCATATCATGGAGCCATTCCAAATTTCATGCCAATTGGAGAAGGAATGCCCGGAGGAATACGTGACGAGCCTAACAACGCTTGCGAGCCAAAAACTAGGGCATCTCATTACCTCCACATAAACTGGCACAAAACTGAGCCACGGCGACTCCATGGACCGTCTTTGAACCCAAGGTGGAGGACCTCAATGTTTGGTTCCATTTGGATCACACTTTTTAGGCCATGTGCTTGAGGGTCCTAAGGCGTGCGCGCTAGAGATCGAGGCTCCCACACAACTGTTTGATCACGCCACTTTTTCTTGCACACTTGTCGGTCCATTTGAGGAGTTATTCCATGTGGAATAGTCTTGCCAAGTGACATCCAAAAGACACGATGAGGAAACCTTTGCCGCCCATGCCGAGGCTTCGGGCTTTGAGGCTGACGGTGAGTCATAGGCAAGAGGGTTGGATGTAATGTTTTTGGATTGGGCTAGGCCCATTTGTTAGGCCCATTTACGTGTCTCATCTAGTATTTAAGTCAAACTTATTTTGTTTTGTGGGGTTGGCAAATTTGAGATCAAAACGTAAGTGTTTTTTGTGTTAAGTTTATTTCAAATTACTTCAAGCTTTCTTCCTCTACAATCTGATCTTTGTGGCCATATCAAATATTCTTGTTATTTCTTCTTGGTGGATATATCCAAAGTGTTGCAACGACCCCGAATTCCGACGTTGAAGGTGGACATATCCTTTAACCGTCGAGTTCGACCTCGTCGAGTCCTTCGTATCCATATCCAAAACCTTGTCGAGTCTTTCAAGCTCCTTGGGTGGATTCTCCAGAAGTGATGATTGCTTATCCTCATCATCTACTAATACATGAGAAGAACTTCATCATTTTCCCACGTCACTCGTCACTTTTGAGACCGAAAAGCCATCACTAAAGCAAGATCATCATCAACTCCTTCAAGTTTGAGACTTATTTCATTGAACCGGCACTTTATGATCCTCATTTCACAACATTTGGTATCAAAGCCAACTCCTTGAAGTGAGTTCCTAAAGGCAATAGGGTGTGAATTATTAGTTGCTAATTTGTTGATCTTGCATTGATCAAGTTGTGGAAAATTTTTTGAGCCTTACTTCGTCATAAAATAGTGGAGATTTGGTTCCCTTGAACCACTTCTTGTAACCTTTGAGTTGGTCAAAACATTGCCAACAATTTCACCCCAAAACCCACCACATAACCAATCTCCCATTGTTGTGTGAGGTTGAGCACTAATCTTCCCCATTCAATACCTTCAACCGTCCATCAGCAAGTCCCACGAAAGGTTTCATTTGGAAGCATCTTAATTGGTCATTCATTGTCAAAATTACCAATTAATTTCATGACTTTTCCTTTCCTAAACCTTCCTCATTTCATTAACCATTTAAGTGTGTCATTTCCATTCCTTACTCTACCATCACATTAAAGTAGCTTTTAAACTCCCTTAAGCTAGTTAATCCTTGCCCTTTTCACTTTCCCTCATCAATTCCAAATCACCCCAAGAGGCAATTGTCTTTCATTGTCGATCTCTTGCCATTCCAAGCTTCCCCTTCATTACTTTTCCATCATTGTACTAAAGTTTTGTTGATCCTTAGTTAATATTTTATAAGTCTAAGAGTTGCTCACATTTACTAGATAGAACATTACTTTCTCCTTCTTTATTTATCATTCTTCAATTGTAGGTGCTTACATTTCTCTTTCAAGAAAAAGGAGAAATCCAAAGTGCAATTGCATGTCACTTTCCCCTTTCTCTTCTCTTCACTAGTGGAAAAAATCCTTTTAGAGGCGGGCCTTTTGACACTTATTACGGCGAACACCGATCGCCGCAACTGAGAGGGCTGCAACAAGTAGGAAAGCTTTTTGAGGCGGGCTATATACGCCTCTACAAGTGGCTTTTAGAGGCAGGCCTCCATAGGCCCGCCTCTAAAAGTGCCTCACATTGGCGCCAAAGTGAGGCACTTTTAGAGGCGGGCCTTTGGAGGCCCGCCTCTAAAAGCCTTAACAATTCGAGCCTGACTCGGCCGAGTCATGGGCCGAGTCAGGCTCGGTTTATTGTATTTCAACAATTCGAGCCTAACTCGACCCAGAACTCGGCCGAGTCAGGCTCGAATTGTTGAAATACCATACACACAGATAAGCAGAATAATATACATCAAAACAACAGATCGATTTCATTCACAGAATAATATAACAGATTTCACCAGAGTACAGTCAGATTCTCAACAACAGTATATATACAGGACAAGTACAAACAAGTTCAATCCGATAATAAATACTTTGATGTAAAATACTGTGCCCATTGCTCACGAACAACGTCCATTTCTTCAGAAGTATACGTTGTCTTCCTCTTAGGATATACCTTCATAAAAAACACATGAATTATTGACAAATACTATCAACATATAGTTTGTTAAGGGACATACCGCCTCTAGTCGCTCATCAGAGTCATAGAATCCCGTGACTATCTCTAACATGAACTTCATGACATAATAGCCACACTCGGTTCTGCCGCTTTGTTGAGCGCACTAATTACACAACATAAGGGGGATGTCTTAGATACAAGGCCTTTGATTATAAATAAACAAACCTAAAGCGTTTAAAATGCTATATGTACCTCTATATTGCAGACTCTCAACGTCTTACGTTTTTCTCTTGATTTCTCGCACTTCCCACCTTGATACAAAAACACTTGAAATGCCCTAGAAAATCAACATAATACAGTCATGAAACTGATATTGATTCCAATAATAACTAGTTCGTAAGTAAAATAACTTACAAATTCATGATTGGAGATGCATCAGTCGTTCTGTTGCCTGGACATTTTAGAGAATCGAACAGATAGACCTGTGCTTTAAATAGGTCTATCACATACAGAATCCAATGATTGCTGCATCATTTAAACGTAAATTGATAAACATTAATGATTGCTTAACATACTCTTTATATATGAAACTTATTGAAAACACTTACTCTTGATTATATGGGAGCAAATACAATTTGGCACTGTTAGCATTGAACACACGTTGCAAGTACTCTGCTGGAACAGCTGGATCGGCCCTGATTCTAGTGCTTGACACCATCTCAGGACAAATGAACCCAATTCGAGAATTTTCAAATGCATATGTGTGATTGTCCAATAAATACCTGCACATTTAAAGAAAAAACGATTAAGAATGATAGTTGAACAATTAAAGAAAAAACGATTAAGAATGATAGTTGATAATTAAAAGATAAAGACTGATCAAAACATTTACATCATGTAGACTTGAATCAAAGAAATGTTTAAGCACTCCCCCTTAAGGAACTCTTCTACATCGGATGCAGTGACGTATGTTTCTTGATCTGTCCCATAATTCCAAACCGAGGCATTCAATGGGATGGGAGTACTATCATATATACCACCCGTCGCCAAAGACATAACAAATTGCAACAACTTGCATGACTGGCCAAGACCTTGAATTTCTTCGTTTTCTGCTTTCTTCCTTTTGGCGGCTGATTCTTCCGTTTTCCGATCACAACTACCAACCACCTCTTTGTTGGACTGAGACTTAAGAGTTATTTCGACATGTTATTGACCGACAATAATAAGCTGCTTCCTCTGGGAGTCGTCCTTCATTTATCCACTCGTGTCATTTTCTAATATAACCCGCATGGCCGGTGCGATGATGATTCTTGTTTTGGGCTGCACTTGCCTTTGCTTTCTCACTACGAGCCTGTCAAAAGTGAATAGCATTATTACCAATGATTTCCGCTAGCTGACTAGAAATCTTTAATACTAAAAAGAAATAGCATTATTACCAATGACTCTGGCCTGTAATGTTCTTGAAGAAAAACTGACCAATCAGCCTCTGTAATGTGGTGGTAGACATTCCAAGGCATGTAGTTTCTAGGATACTTCAACGGTTTTGTGTCTTAGTTATCCATCTTGCTTTCAACTTGCTCTTGAAATCTCTAAATTGTTTTGCCACACAAGAATGAAAGTATTTTTCCCTTGACCTCCTTTCATCATCAATGATGTGGAACATAAGCTGTGGATTTTTACAATAAGTTAGAATGATAGTTAATATAGTATATATTTAAAACAATTTAAAAAGACATTATACCTTGGTCTCCTTCCAAAACCCTTGCCTCGTCTGCTCATCTATCATTCGGTATTCTCTCACGTTTATATCAATTCTTTGAGCACAACTCCCAACTTGTTTTCCGTATTGTTTCGACCACTCGCCATCAGGGACATTCAACTCATTAAACTCAAGGTGCATAGGTGTTTTTACTTGAACACCTTTTGACGGACCACGCCCTTTAGCGATGTGTGTAATCGCGCTAACACCTTGTGATTCAGGATCACCTTGGGTAGGGAAAATAGCATTTCCACTTTCGTTAGACATAGTGGCTATAATTCCTGCAACAAGCACACACAAAAAATTACTTATTATAACATAAAGCTTATTGTAAAAGAACAGTTTTCAGGGGAAAGCTTCAGTGAACTTGCCTCCATAAACAAAAGCTTCTTGCTAATGACTTGGATAATTGCAGCTGAGCCTAAAACCTGAAGAATCGTTTCTATCTGTAGAAGTAAAAGAAGATAATTGAAAAGAAAGATTAACACAGATATGTAAGTAATTGTTAGATAATGAATAGAGGAAGGAACTCATAAAAACGCATATTCATAGGGGCATTTCATCAAACACCTTCAATGCACGAGCAAGTTGACAAAAATACACAAATTCGTACAAGCTTTAAACACAAAATACACAAATTAGAAATCAGTACATTAGGATTTGCATATTCGTAGGGGCATTTCATTAAAAAATTTGCTTAGACAAACGCATATTCATAGGGGCATTTCATCAAACACCTTCAATGCACGAGCTTTAAACACAAAAATAAACAAATTCGTACAAGCTTTAAACACAATACAGAGAAACGCATATTAGAGAAACGCTTACCGGCCAGAGGAATCGGGTGAGGAAGTCGGAGTTCTGGTGAAACCGAGTGCTCGGCGAGAGGAGAGGAGACGAAGTCTGAACGAAGCGAAGAGGTGAATGTTCTGGTGAAGCGCGCGGAGAAGCTGAAAGTTTTAATTAAGTATAGACTTATAGAGGCGGGCCTATTTATGCCCGCCTCTATAAGTCCAAGTTATGGCCGAGAAAGAGGCAATAGAGGTGGGCCTCCTTATGCCCGCATCTATTGCTTACGTTTGTTGAGGCGGGCTTATGGAGGCCCGCCTCAACAAAACTTAATAGAGGCGGGCATTTTCGCCCGCCTCAATTACTTACCATTAGAGGCGGGCCTTTAATCGGCCCGACTCTAATACTTTAGCGGGAATAATTTTTCGGAAACTTTTTGAGGCGTATTGATGGAGGACCATCCCTACACCAACCACCATCCGGGCCCATGACAAGGAGCCAAGCTAGACGTCTCCAAGATGAGCTAGCTGTGATTATACATCAAGCCCCGGTGGAGGTTCCAACGGCCACATCCAAGACCTTCTCGGTGACAAGGGTTTATAGTGGTTGAGTGTATGGCTTGTATACACCTTCCACTATTGGAAACTTTCTCTTTTTAGCATGTTTCAGCCGTGAGGGCTATCAACATTCTTAGACTCGGTTTTAGTGTTTTATTTCCGGTTTTTAGCTTAGTTTTAGTATTAGAAAGCCGGTTCTCTTAGGAAGTATTTAAGCTTTGTTTCTTTCTAATTTCAGCAGCAATCACATTATCAAGAATAGAATTTCTGAATTGAAAACTTCCCCAAAAGAGAGGTTTCGTGAGTTGCTCAATCCGAACTGGTTTTAGTCGATTTGTGTTTCTCAAGTTCTTTCGAATTGTTGATCCAAAGCGACATAAAACATCCTCTTCGTGCTCTTGAGAATTCGTTCTCTTGTTGTGTGAAGTTGTAGAAGACGAGGTCATCCACTTTAGGAGTGGTTGTTCTTGATTCATCCGAATCAAGGGTTTCTACTTCCGGGTTTTTGGTTTCATCTTGTTCATTCCTTCTTTCTTTTCTTTCCTTCCGCCGATTCTAACTTTACTTGTTGTTTCTTGTTTGTTCGTGTGTTGTGCACCAAGGTCGGGCCATCCTACGGCTTACCCCGTATCAAAGTGGTATCAGAGCTACGTTGTGGTGTCAACATTGTTGTGTGCCGAGTTCCTCAAATTCGGTTTTGTGTGTCTTGAGTTTCGGTTGTGTTCTTGCATAGCCGAAGTGTTGTCTTCCTTTGTTGTCTTGTTGAGTCATTTTAGAGTTGTTGCTTGCCGTTCTAATTGTGTTTGAGTATTGTGGCGATAGGATTGCGTGTCTTGTGGAGATCGGATTGTGTGCGTTGAGAAGATCGGACGATCACCATCATTACCACCACAAAACAGCCTTCATCCTTGCCGGAAACACCAACTCCAGCCACCACCATCACCACTTCAAACAACCGTCTACCACCTCCAACACCATCATCAAAACCCACGTTCTCCACCCTTCACACCCGGTGAATTCTCCAAGGCCAGCAACAAGGGAACCCTAACCCTAATTCACGGCGTGCCAACCCTCCAACCAACCACTCGGCCACCTTGCCCTAAACTTGTGGCGTGTGGGCGTGAAGGGGTCAACAATACCGGTTACTTCTCCTACAATCAAGGCGTGCCTCACCTCTCCAAGTAATCCACTCGGCCATTCACCCTACAAAGGTGGCGTGTGGGTTTGAAAGAGTCAACAAAGCCGTTGTTTCCCCTACAATCAAGGCAACCACTAAGTCTAGCTTATCTTCTTTTTCTTTTTTTTTCTTAAATTCCGAATTCCGTTGTATTTCAATTTTCAAATTTAGTCAAAAAAAAAAAGAGAAAGAAAAGAATATCAAAAAAAAAAGAAAAAAGAATTAAATCGTCAAAAAAAAAAGGACGATTGCATTGTATTTCATTTCTTTTTCTTTTAGTCTAAAGTCTTTGTATTTCATTAATACTTAGGCTTAGTAAGTTAGACCAAAATTGTAAGTTACTCAAGGACAAACCGAGGTGTCTATGCCCTAGGTGTCGTGCCTTGTCAAGATTTTTGCCGCGCCTGCGTCGAGTGCTGCGTCTTGTCAAGCTCCCTGCCGCGCCGCGTTCACTCGTCACCGCCGGTATATCCTAAAACCCTAATTTCCCTTCTCTTGTGCCTACGTTCCTTCTCATCATCACACCGATTTCTACAACCATCCTTCCACCTCCACGAGCACAAGCCAAGGTGAATCAAGGTAACAACTTGTCCTCTTGAGTTCTTAAACTTCTCCTTTGTTTTGTCCATATCAAGCTTTGCATTACATTCGTGCATGGTAGTTTTCTTGAGTTAAATTTTTGAGTCCCATTAGTTCCCTTGCAATTACATCCTTGTGAGGTTTCTTTGTTGAGTCGTTGAGTCTTCTCTTCCATCTTTGTGGGTGTGCCTTTTGATTGCACTAATTTTCAGTTTATAAGAGTCCATTGTTGAATCTTGCCGATTTCTTCTACATCACCTTTGCATCTAACTTATCTTGGTTGTTAAGTGTTGTTTGAGATCAATTAGTTCACGTGAAGTTCTTGAGTTTTACAACCGGCTGCACTACAAAACTAGTTGAGATTGAGCGAGGGTGAGTGAAACACACGAGAGAAACACTTGTGAGTGTTTGTGATTGATTCTAACCTTTCACTTAGTTCCGTGTTAGTTTGTTGAGTGTGATGGCAGGAGATGATACTTCAAGTGACCGGGACAATAGGAGCCCCTCACCGGTGCATCCGGATGTGGCGATGCTCTTCCAAAAGTTGACCGACTCCATGGCCGTGATCACCAACCGGTTAGCTGCCCTTGAGACGTCTCAAAGAGTTCCTCACCCAGTCGTGACACCCCCGGTGGTGCTAACTTCTCAACCCCAAGAGACGGTACCCAATCCAGCCACCGTACCCTTAGGAACTTACGCTGAGCAAGGAGGTCCTTCCGGAGCCAATTTGGTGCCCCTTGGAGGTGGCCGTGCAGTGGGGACCGGTACCGTGAGAAACTCCCCGGTAAGGAATACTTCTCCCCTTGTCCATAGTCATGAAAGACCGAATAGGGTAGCTCCGAACTATCCTAATGAAATACCACATCCACGTGAGGTGCCCTATGTAGCTAACCATTTCAATGAGCCTCAGGATCCTCTTAGAGAAGACGAGTTTGATGAGGAAGAGATGTGGAATCAAGGTGAAAGGTTCGGCGGCTACCAAGGCCAAGGAGATGCTTATGGCTATTATGAGCCTCGGGGCAGATTTAGAGGAAACCGGGGCTATCAAGGCAACCAGCCAAGGAGGGAGTTGGAACAAGATGGCATAGGAAAAATCAAGATCAAGATGCCATCATTTGAAGGAAGGTGTGATCCGGACGCCTACATGGAGTGGGAGATGAAAGTGGAGCAAATCTGGAGTTGTCACAACTTCATTGAAGCAAAGAAGGTGCAGCTAGCTTCCATTGAGTTTAGTGGCTTTGCCCTAACTTGGTGGAACAACTTGGTGAAGGAGAGGCAAAGAGCTTTGGACCAGCCGGTAGCTACGTGGGAACAAATGAGGGTGTTGATGAGGGCTCGGTTCGTCCCTCAACATTACTCTCGGGAGCTCAAGCAAAGGTTGGAGAACCTCAAACAAGGTAGCATGGGCGTGGAAGAAGCCTACAATGCCATGCAAACCGCCATGGTCCGCCCCAACGTCATTGAAGATGAGGAATCCACCATGGCGAGGTATCTCCGAATCCTTTCTCCTTTTATTGCTAATGAGGTGGATATGTATCCCTATACAGATTGCACCCAGCTGCTGCACTTGGCTATTAAAGTGGAGAAAAATCAGAAGTTCAAGGCAAGGAACCAAGGCGGGCAAGCGGCGAGAAACCCTAGCGGGCAACCGAACCAATGGCGGGCCCAAAACCAAACCAGAGCATATCCACCGGCGCAATTTGGTAGGAACCAGGCTCAGTCCATGAGCCAACCCAGGAGCCAAGAAACGCCGAAGAAAAATGGACCACCAGGAAACCCGCCGCAACCAAGTGGGCGCCAGCCGCCGTCGGCCAACGGTCCTCAGGGGAGTAATTCGACATTTTCTCCTTCTTCTAGAGCTAGGGATACTATATGCTTTAAATGTCAAGGCCGAGGACATATGATGAAAGATTGCCCCAATAGTCGAACGTTGGTCATTAACCATCTTGGACTCTATGAATCTGAGTCCGAGGGTGAGGATCAAGGTCCGGCTATTGTTGATGAGCCTATGCATGATGTAGATGAGGAGATGGATTGCATTGAATTTGAGCATGGTGACTCTCTAGTTTGTAGGAGAACTTTGCATGTACAACCGACCCCTTGTGATGATAACCAAAGAGAGAATTTGTTTCACACTAGATGCTTGGTTAAGGGAAAGGTTTGTAACATGATTATTGATGGGGGTAGTTGTTGTAACATTGCTAGCACTGAATTGGTTACTAAATTACAACTACATACCTTCCATCACCCTAGGCCCTATAAACTGCATTGGATGAATGAGTGTGGTGAAGTTAAAGTGGCTAAGCAAGTAAATGTGACCATAACACTAGGGCATTATGTGGATACAATTTTATGTGATATGGTCCCTATGAATGCTTGTCATATCTTGTTAGGATGTCCATGGCAGTTTGATAGACGTGTAAAGCATGATGGTTATACTAATCGTCATTCTTTTGATTACAATGGTAAGAATGTGGTACTTAAGCCTATGACTCCTTTGCAGGTAGCTGAAGCCTTTGAGAGGAAGAAGGATCAAGAGAAGTCGGTTGAGGCCAAGAAGGGGAGCAAGGCCGAGAGCACCTCCAAGGCCAAAACCACGTCTCAAGCTTTGATGGCTTCCAAGGAGGAGTTGCGAGAGGAGCACTTGCCACAAGAAACCGTCCTCATGCTCTTGTGCAAGGGCCTCGGTTTATTGAGTGAAGAATTGAAGTCTACGCTGCCAAGGAACATCTTAGCATTGTTAGAGGAGTTTCAAGATGTGTTCCCCGAGGAGATGCCACCCGGACTACCCCCTAAAAGGGGTATTGAACATCAAATTGATCTAATACCGGGTGCTACTCTTCCAAACAGGCCGGCGTACAGGATGAACCCCAAGGAGACCCAAGAGGTGCAAGAGCAAGTGAAGGTGTTGCTTGACAAGGGCCATGTGCGTGAGAGCCTTAGCCCTTGTGCCGTGCCAGTGCTATTGGTGCCCAAGAAGGATGGCACATGGAGGATGTGCGTGGATTGCCGAGCCATCAACAACATCACCATCAAGTACCGGCATCCAATTCCCCGCCTCGACGACATGCTAGATGAGCTGCATGGAGCCTCGGTCTTCACCAAGATAGACCTCCGCAGCGGCTACCATCAAATAAGGATGAAGGAGGGGGATGAATGGAAAACGGCCTTTAAAACAAAGTTCGGTTTGTATGAGTGGGTTGTCATGCCTTTTGGCTTGACAAACGCTCCTAGTACTTTTATGCGGCTTAATGAACCATGTTTTAAGGCATTTTATAGGTAGATTTGTTGTTGTTTATTTTGATGATATACTAATATACAGCAAGTCTATAGAGGAAAATGAGCAACACTTGAGGGAAGTACTCTCTACCTTGCGTAGTGCGTGCTTGTATGCCAATGAGACGAAGTGTGAATTCTGCACTAATCATGTTTCTTTTCTTGGTTTTGTAGTGAGCTCCAAGGGTCTTCAAGTGGACGAGAGCAAGATTAAGGCCATCCAAGAGTGGCCTACGCCTACCTCAGTGAGCCAAGTGCGGAGCTTCCATGGGCTAGCAAGTTTCTATAGGCGGTTCGTGAAGGATTTCAGCACAATTGTCGCGCCCTTGACGGAGGTGACCAAGAAGCATTCGGCTTTTGTGTGGGAGGAGGCGCAAGAGAGGGCTTTCAACGCCCTAAAATGGAGGTTGACGCAAGCTCATTTGTTGGTGCTGTCGGACTTCACTAGGCCATTCGAGGTGGAGTGTGATGCATCCGGGATTGGCATTGGAGGCGTGCTTATGCAGGAAGGTAAACCCGTAGCCTTCTTTAGTGAGAAATTGAAAGGGGCTAGTCTTAATTACTCTACATATGACAAAGAACTCTTTGCCCTATTTAGAGTACTTAAGACTTGGCAACACTACTTGTGGCCTAGAGAGTTTATCTTGCATACGGACCATGAGTCCTTGAAGCACTTCAAGAGCCAAGATAAACTTGATAGACGACATGGTAGGTGGATGGAATTTATTGAGACTTTTCCTTATGTTATTAAATACAAAAAGGGAAAGGATAATGTCGTTGCCGATGCCCTATCTAGGAGATACACCTTACTTACCACATTAGACTCCAAGGTCTTAGAATTTGCATATATAAAGGAGTTGTATGTGGGAGATGCTAATTTTGGTGTCATCTATAAGAAATGTATAGATAAGGGTTCATGTGACAAGTTCTACTTGTTTGATGGGTTCTTATTTAAGGCTGAAAAAGTGTGCATACCTATTTGTTCCTTGCGTATGTTACTCGTTGAAGAAGCCCATAAGGGTGGTTTAATGGGTCACTTCGGAAGGGACAAGACTTATCATATGCTATGTGCACATTTCTTTTGGCTCCACATGCTTAGAGATGTTGAGCACCTTATTAAGAGGTGTTTGGATTGTCTAAAGGCCAAGTCTAGGTTGCAACCCCACGGCCTATACAGCCCATTGCCCATCCCAAGTGCCCCTTGGGAGGACATCTCAATGGACTTTATCGTGGGGCTGCCTCGGACTAAGAGGGGACGTGATTCTATCTTTGTGGTAGTTGATCGTTTCTCAAAAATGGCTCATTTCATCGCTTGCCATAAGACGGATGATGCATCCAATGTAGCTGATCTATTCTTTAGAGAAGTCGTGAGGCTACATGGTGTACCCCGGAGTATAGTAAGCGATAGGGATGTTAAGTTCCTTAGTTACTTCTGGAAGACACTTTGGGGAAAGCTAGGTACGAGACTCTTATTCTCTACCTCTAGCCATCCTCAAACGGATGGTCAAACAGAAGTCACTAATCGGACCTTATCAACCCTCCTTAGAGCCATCCTTAAGAAGAACCTTAAGGCTTGGGAGGAAGCTCTACCACATGTAGAGTTTGCTTACAATAGGACAGTCCATTCTTCTACTTCTTTATCTCCTTTTGCATGTGTTTATGGTATCAACCCCAATACTCCACTTGATCTTGCTCCTTTTCCTATGAAGGAGCGTGAAAGTTTTGATGCAGGAAAGCATGTGGAGTTCATCAAGGAGCTGCATGCAAGGACTAAGGAGAAACTGGAGGCATGTGCGGAGCGGAATGCAACTAGGGTTAACAAGGGACGCAAGCGAGTGATTTTCCAGCCCGGAGATCTCGTTTGGGTGCATTTGAGGAAGGAGCGCTTCCCGGAGCAGCGCAAGTCCAAGCTTGCACCTAGAGGAGATGGCCCATTCAAGGTGTTGCGCCGCGTCGGTGACAACGCCTATGTCCTAGACCTCCCGGACACATATGGTGTGAGTGCCACATTCAACGTGGCTGACTTGACTCCCTACCACAATCCGGACGTCGCCCAATCTGTGCTTCATGATCCGTGGACGGATCCTCTCCAAGAAGGGGAGGATGATGGAGGACCATCCCTACACCAACCACCATCCGGGCCCATGACAAGGAGCCAAGCTAGACGTCTCCAAGATGAGCTAGCTGTGATTATACATCAAGCCCCGGTGGAGGTTCCAACGGCCACATCCAAGACCTTCTCGGTGACAAGGGTTTATAGTGGTTGAGTGTATGGCTTGTATACACCTTCCACTATTAGAAACTTTCTCTTTTTAGCATGTTTCAGCCGTGAGGGCTATCAACATTCTTAGACTCGGTTTTAGTGTTTTATTTCCGGTTTTTAGCTTAGTTTTAGTATTAGAAAGCCGGTTCTCTTAGGAAGTATTTAAGCTTTGTTTCTTTCTAATTTCAGCAGCAATCACATTATCAAGAATAGAATTTCTGAATTGAAAACTTCCCCAAAAGAGAGGTTTCGTGAGTTGCTCAATCCGAACTGGTTTTAGTCGATTTGTGTTTCTCAAGTTCTTTCGAATTGTTGATCCAAAGCGACATAAAACATCCTCTTCGTGCTCTTGAGAATTCGTTCTCTTGTTGTGTGGAGTTGTAGAAGACGAGGTCATCCACTTTAGGAGTGGTTGTTCTTGATTCATCCGAATCAAGGGTTTCTACTTCCGGGTTTTTGGTTTCATCTTGTTCATTCCTTCTTTCTTTTCTTTCCTTCCGCCGATTCTAACTTTGCTTGTTGTTTCTTGTTTGTTCGTGTGTTGTGCACCAAGGTCGGGCCATCCTACGGCTTACCCCGTATCAAAGTGGTATCAGAGCTACGTTGTGGTGTCAACATTGTTGTGTGCCGAGTTCCTCAAATTCGGTTTTGTGTGTCTTGAGTTTCGGTTGTGTTCTTGCATAGCCGAAGTGTTGTCTCAACAAGTGTTTTTTCCACTAGTGCTTGGTCTAAATCTTGTGATAAGTCTAAGTTTGCTCTAGGACATCAATCAAGGAATGCATCTTTTCTGTGTAAAACTTGACCTTGTGATCTACTTGCTAAGTGCTCAGAGTTGTGAGCCTTGGATCATATCCTAACCTAATTGCACCATAAGACCAAAAGCCAAGCCACACCTTGTGTTCCTTCACTTGATTGAGCATTATTTGGTTGAACATTTGGTTACTAAATACTTGCTCTAACGCTTAATTCTTTGAGGTTGTATTTGTTACTTGGTCTTGTTGTTTCTTGGATACTTGTGTTGCTTGCTCTCGTGGAATTTTATTGCCTTTGGACTGAATATTGCCGAGAGCTTATTGGATCTACAAGGCTTTTTTCTTCTTCAAAAATCAGAATAGATTGTTTTTGAGGCAAATACAAAGTGACAAGTGTCCACCCCTAAAGGAAAAATCAAGTAGTGAAAAGAAGAGGAGGGAGGCAAGTGAGAGAATATTTTGGTTTTATCTAACCCTAATATTTTCCGTGATTGTGTGATTTTTCTATTTCTTCTTTGTTTAATTTCTTTCTTGTGTGTTGCCATGCCTACACATATAACAAGGGAAAAAACATGGCCGAAGATGGTGATACCGAATCCTTGAGCAAGGGTAAGTTTAAGACGACTATGAAAGAAATAATGCAAGAAATAGAGCGGAACCTAACCAGCAAATTGAATCCATGCGCACTTAAAGGGTGAGCTCCAGGTCTCCACAAAGGAGTACCCACGATGACCAGCGAAGCCACGCGAGCCACCGCTCAAGTAGCTCACACACTCCTACGCTCGAAGAAGCTCAATGCGATGCCTATGAGGACTTGTCTTATCAAGGCAAGTATATGCAGCCCTGATATAGGACCACGTTCCTCTTGTTTCCCCGTGCAAGGTAGACGCCAAGGAGGTTCCTTGCAAGGCTAGAGTCGTCTTGTTCAATGGAGGGGAAAATGAACTCGGGGAATGACGAACTGGAGGAAGTGAGTGAAGGGGACGAACTTGCGAGGGGTGGATGATGATGGACGAACTGAATTTCCATGATGAGGATCAAGGAACTGTATAGGCGATCTTCCAAGAGTGAATACTACTCACCACTTTGAAGGAACGAGTTGATCTTCTACGAAGGGATTAATTTTGCACCCTCTAACATAGCTCGAGTTGAGAATTCTCGTCACGCTTCATGATTCACGATTTGATGTTCGTCATTCAAAGGGATTCATCATCCCCAAAAAGTACATCTGAGTTTCCCTTCTTAGGTGTCTCTCTTATTCTTCTTTTTATATAAAATATAGAGAGAGAGAAGAATAAGAAGAAAAAGTAAGACCAAAGAGGGGAGAAATATCAAATATTCTACATTCGGAAGGGGGGTTGTTGTGTCCACCAGCACCGGGGAATCTATCTTTGGAATGCCTCCAAATTCCAATATAACACACCCTAAGAAGAGGATCAAGGTTGCTCGATACAACACACGAACAAGAGAGAATTTCTGGAAAAGGACGAAGCTTTGAGCTGCGGTTTTGGTTAACTTAAGAGGTGATTACAAATGGAGCAAGGAGGTGCCTATTTATAGGCTTACAAAACTGATCACATGGCCAACCCTTCATGTGGCTAGTGATCTTTCACTTCCCTAGAGTTTAATCACTAGTGGAAAAAATCCTTTTAGAGGCGGGCCTTTTGACACTTATTGCGGCGAACACCAATCGCCGCAACTGAGGGGGCTGCAACAAGTAGGAAAGCTTTTTGAGGCGGGCTATATACGCCTCTAAAAGTGCCTCACATTGGCGCCAAAGTGGGGCACTTTTAGAGGCGGGCCTTTGGAGGCCCGCCTCTAAAAGCCACTTGTAGAGGCGGACCTCCATAGGCCCGCCTCAACAAGTGCCTCACATGGCGCCGTAGTGAGGCACTTATTGAGGCGGGCCTTTGGAGGCCCGCCTCAACAAGTGTCTTTTAGAGGCGGGCCTCCATAGGCCCGCCTCTAAAAGCCTCAACAATTCGAGCCTGACTCGGCCGAGTCAGGCTCGGTTTATTGTATTTCAACAATTCGAGCCTAACTCGACCCAGAACTCGGCCGAATCAGGCTCGAATTGTTGAAATACCATACACACAGATAAGCAGAATAATATACATCAACACAACAGATCGATTTCATTCACAGAATAATATAACAGATTTCACCAGAGTATAGTCAGATTCTCAACAACAGTATATATACAGGACAAGTACAAACAAGTTCAATCCAATAATAAATACTTTGATGTAAAATATTGTGCCCATTGCTCACGAACAACGTCCATTTCTTCAGAAGTATACGTTGTCTTCAACTTAGGATATACCTTCATAAAAAACACATGAATTATTGACAAATACTATCAACATATAGTTTGTTAAGGGACATACCGCCTCTAGTCGCTCATCAGAGTCATAGAATCCCGTGACTATCTCTAACATGAACTTCATGACATAATAGCCACACTCGGTTCCGCCGCTTTGTTGAGCGCACTAATTACACAACATAAGGGGGATGTCTTAGATACAAGGCCTTTGATTATAAATAAACAAACCTAAAGCGTTTAAAATGCTATATGTACCTCTATATTGCAGACTCTCAACGTCTTACGTTTTTCTCTTGATTTCTCGCACTTCCCACCTTGATACAAAAATACTTGAAATGCCCTAGAAAATCAACATAATACAGTCATGAAACTGATATTGATTCCAATAAAAACTAGTTCGTAAGTAAAATAACTTACAAATTCATGATTGGAGATGCATCAGTCGTTCTGTTGCCTGGACATTTTAGAGAATCGAACAGATAGACCTGTGCTTTAAATAGGTCTATCACATACAGAATCCAATGATTGCTGCATCATTTAAACGTAAATTGATAAACATTAATGATTGCTTAACATACTCTTTATATATGAAACTTATTGAAAACACTTACTCTTGATTATATGGGAGCAAATTCAATATGGCACTGTTAGCATTGAACACACGTTGCAAGTACTCTGCTGGAACAGCTGGATCGGCCCTGATTCTAGTGCTTGACACCATCTCAGGACAAATGAACCCAATTTGAGAATTTTCAAATGCATATGTGTGATTGTCCAATAAATACCTGCACATTTAAAGAAAAAACGATTAAGAATGATAGTTGAACAATTAAAGAAAAAACGATTAAGAATGATAGTTGACAATTAAAAGATAAAGACTAATCAAAACATTTACATCATGTAGACTTGAATCAAAGAAATGTTTAAGCACTCCCCCTTAAGGAACTCTTCTAAATCGGATGCAGTGACGTATGTTTCTTGATCTGTCCCATAATTCCAAATCGAGGCATCCAATGGGATGGGAGTACTATCATATATACCACCCGTCGCCGAAGACATAACAAATTGCAACAACTTGCATGACTGGCCAAGACCTTGAATTTCTTCGTTTTTTGCTTTCTTCCTTTTGGCGGCTGATTCTTCAGTTTTCCGATCACAACTACCAACCACCTCTTTGTTGGACTGAGACTTAAGAGTTATTTCGACATGTTATTGACCGACAATAATAAGCTGCTTCCTCTGGGAGTCATCCTTCATTTATCCACTCGTGTCGTTTTCTAATATAACCCGCTTGGCCGGTGCGATGAGGATTCTTGTTTTGGGCTGCACTTGCCTTTGCTTTCTCACTACGAGCCTGTCAAAAGTGAATAGCATTATTACCAATGATTTCCGCTAGCTGACTAGAAATCTTTAATACTAAAAAGAAATAGCATTATTACCAATGACTCTGGCCTGTAATGTTCTTGAAGAAAAACTGACCAATCAGCCTCTGTAATGTGGTGGTAAACATCCCAAGGCATGTAGTTTCTAGGATACTTCGACGGCTTTTGTGTCTTAGTTATCCATCTTGCTTTCAACTTGCTCTTGAAATCTCTAAATCGTTTTGCCACACAAGAATGAAAGTATTTTTCCCTTGACCTCCTTTCATCATCAATGATGTGGAACATAAGCTGTGGATTTTTACAATAAGTTAGAATGATAGTTAATATAGTATATATTTAAAACAATTTAAAAAGACATTATACCTTGGTCTCCTCCCAAAACCCTTGCCTCGTCTGCTCATCTATCATTCGGTATTCTCTCACGTTTATATCAATTCTTTGAGCACAACTCCCAACTTGCTTTCCGTATTGTTTTGACCACTCGCCATCAGGGACATTCAACTCATTAAACTCAAGGTGCATAGGCGTTTTTACTTGAACGCCTTTTGACGGACCACGCCCTTTAGCGATGTGTGTAATCGCGCTAACACCTTGTGATTCAGGATCACCTTGGGTAGGGAAAATAGCATTTCCACTTTCGTTAGACATAGTGGCTAGAATTCCTGCAACAAGCACACACAAAAAATTACTTATTATAACATAAAGCTTATTGTAAAAGAACAGTTTTCAGGGGAAAGCTTCAGTGAACTTGCCTCTGCAAACAAAAGCTTCTTGCTAATGACTTGGATAATTGCAGCTGAGCCTAAAACCTGAAGAATTGTTTCTATCTGTAGAAGTAAAAGAAGATAATTGATAAGAAAGATTAACACAGATATGTAAGTAATTGTTAGATAATGAATAGAGGAAGGAACTCATAAAAACGCATATTCATAGGGGCATTTCATCAAACACCTTCAATGCACGAGCAAGTTGACAAAAATACACAAATTCGTACAAGCTTTAAACACAAAATACACAAATTAGAAATCAGTACATTAGGATTTGCATATTCGTAGGGGCATTTCATCAAAAAATCTGCTTAGACAAACGCATATTCATAGGGGCATTTCATCAAACACCTTCAATGCACGAGCTTTAAACACAAAAATAAACAAATTCGTACAAGCTTTAAACACAATACAGAGAAACACATATTAGAGAAACGCTTACCGGCCAGAGGAATCGGGTGAGGAAGTCGGAGTTCTGGTGAAACCGAGTGCTCGGCGAGAGGAGAGGAGACGAAGTCTGAACGAAGCGAAGAGGTGAATGTTCTGTTGAAGCGCGCGGAGAAGCTGAAAGTTTTAATTAAGTATAGACTTATAGAGGTGGGCCTATTTATGCCCGCCTCTATAAGTCCAAGTTATGGCCGAGAAAGAGGCAATAGAGGCGGGCCTCCTTATGCCCGCCTCTATTGCTTACGTTTGTTGAGGCGGGCTTATGGAGGCCCGCCTCAACAAAAATTAATAGAGGCGGGCATTTTCGCCCGCCTCAATTACTTACCATTAGAGGCGGGCCTTTAATCGGTCCGCCTCTAATACTTTAGCGGGAATAATTTTTTGGAAACTTTTTAAGGCGTATAAATGTTTGCCCGCCTCAATAAAAATTTTTGAGGCGTATAAAATAATTATCCGCCTCAAAAACCTGAAAAACTGATTGCGTAGGACGTTGTTGAGGCGTTTTGTTATAGGCCCGCCTCTAAAAGGGAGCCTCAACAAGTGTTTTTTCCACTAGTGAATGCCCCAAATTAACTTATAGAATTTATAGGAAAATACTGAAATAATTCAAATACATTTATTTGGCTGGAGTTAAGATAACTCCAAGTGGTCTAGCATCTATGGAGAGCCCTTATGACGCTGGAAGAGTCGAGATCACGTTCACCGGGCCAAGAGGAAATTGGCTCGGCGCTTCAAGGCTTAGAATACCCTTTTGTATCTTAGCATGAAGTTCATTTGCTTGCACTCTCGTAATAGCCCCGGGTGGTAGCTCATCGCCATGGTCCAAAGGTGGAACCCTAGCGGCGTAATGCATAGGAGTGAGTGAGCGGTGTTGGTGGGGCTCCCTTGGACTTTCTCCAGACAACCTTTGGCAAGGATCCTTCTTAGAGCTTGAGGCGCCTTGTGGACCTTGGATGTGCGGGGCAACATGAGTGGGAGTCGAAGGTGTCGTGGGGGTGTCGGCCGTAGGCAAGGAGGTGCGACACTCATCATTCCCGGGCAAGGCTTCCACAACGCTCCTGGATTGGACTAACTCATCATAGCCAAGGGAGTCTTGAGACGTCCTGGTGTCCGAGGGAAATTGAGGAGGTGAGGTGATGGCCTTGGATGCCTCAGATGGCCCCGAGGATGGCATAGGTGCAGCGGACGTTGCGACGGCTTGAATGTCAAGGTCCTCTTGATGAGTCATGGACACATCATCCTCCGTCTCTTGAAAGTGATTCAACCCCGACATTGTCCAAATGGCATGACGAGCTACTCATACAATCCATAATTGGTTTTGAAGGCTGTCTTCCATTCATCTCCTTCTTTCATCCTTATTTGGTGGTACCCACTTTTTAAATCGACCTTGGAGAACACACTAGCGTCGTGTAGCTCATCAAGCATATCATCAAGCCGGGGAATAGGATGACAATATTTGATGGTTATGTTGTTGATAGCCCTACAATCAATGCACATTCTCCAAGTTCCATCCTTTTTGGGCACGAGGATGACCGGAACTGAGCAAGGGCTCAAACTCTCTCTCACATATCCCTTGTCTAAGAGTTCTTGAACCTGTTTTTGAAACTCTTTGGTCTCATATGGATTTGCCCTATACGTAGCTCTATTTGGTAAGGTGGCTCCCGGAATAAAGTCAATTTGATGCTCGATACCTCGGATGGGAGGTAGTCCTTTTGGGACTTCATCTTGGAACAAATCTTGGAAGTCCTACAAGAGAGAAGAGATGGAGGGAGGTAGATCAGCTAGATCTTGAGAAGTGATTAAAACACCTTTATAAACAACAAGGAAACAAACTTCACTTCCCTTGATAGCTTGATGGACTTCCTTGGCCTCAGCCAAAAGCAAGTGATTTGAGGCAGCTTGATTCTTCCCAATAGCCAATTTCTTCCCCTTGTTGTCCTCGGCTTCTCTAGATTGCCTCATTTGCTCTCTAGCAACGTGATCAGCCATGATCTCGTGGGGCGCAAGTGGGTGTAGTGTGATCCTTTTCTCCTTCAAATGGAAAAAAAATACTCATTGTTGACCCCATGATGAATTACATCTCTATCAAATTGCCATGGCCTCCCAAGCAAGAGATGGCAAGCAGTCATGGGCAATACATCACAAAAGACCTCGTCTTCATAGCCACCTATAGCAAACTGAATCTTGGCTTGTTCCTTAACTTTAAGAGGAGTAGAGGAGTTAAGCCAACACAAAGTATAAGGTTTATGATGAGGAATGGTAGGAATTTTGAAACGAGAGACTACCTCTTGATTGATGATATTACAACATGATCCTCCATCTATGATCATACTACATACCTTACCTTGGATAAGACATCTAGTGTGAAAGATAGTCTCACGCTGATTAGGGACACTTTGAGTCTCATTAGTCACCAAGGTCCTCTTGACAACGAAGCAATCCCCGGTGGCCGCTTCCACATGCAGTTCCTCTTCTTCCTCATGGTTCTCCTCCCTTTCTTCTAGCTCTTCTTCAGATTCATAGTCTCCTAAAGTGTTAAGGAGAACTTGCTTCTTTGTGGAGCAGTCCTTGGCAAAGTGGCCACGCCCTAGGCACTTGAAGCACTTGAGATCCCTTGTACGGTTCTCTACTTCCCTTCTTTGTCCTTGAGGATCTTGTGGGGCTTCCCTTCTCAGCGGAGGGTGAGAGGAATCAGTTCTTGGCTCTAGGAGCCGAGGAGGAGGGTTAGAGGAGCCGACACTTGTGGCATTCCATGGTCGAGAGCTAGAAACTTGAGTCCTTTGTGGGAGATTCTTGTACACATGATTAGTGTAGTGTAGGACTTCCTCAATAGGGGTACCTCTCATGAAGTGTTGCATGCTCACAATAGACTTAAGTTCAGTAGCTAAGCCATGGACAAATTTAGAGATGACATACCCCTCGTGACAAGGATCGACTTGGGCGAGCTTCAGTGCAAGAGTTTGGCCGGGCGATAACCTTCGGCAACCCAGGGAGGCGATCTTTGAAGCGGGCTGTAGGGAGGCGCTGGATGAGGTTGGCGGCGGTCTTGGTCTCCAATGGTGGTGGAGGATGTTAGTAATGGTGGTGCAAGAGGGGCCTGGTGGCGCCGACGTGGGCCTCGATTTATGGAGGGTGGAAGTGAGGCGATGTTGGAGGAAACCCTAGCGATGGGGAAGCGATTAGGGTTTCAGTTTGAGGGAGGCGTTGTCGCATTAGAGGTGGCGCTTGGTGGTGGTTGGGTGGCGTATGGAGTGTACTTTGAGGGGTGGAAGTGGCGGCGGTGGAAGATGGAGGAGCCGAAGGGTAGCTTGCTCTATGTGGATATGACACACCACGAAGAACAAGGTTTCTTGAATCTAGCTTGGATGTGACTCACCAAGGGGATTCAAGGAGCAATTTGGCTGCTTTGATATGACTCACAAAGAAGCAAATTTGCATGAGCTTAACGATGAAAATTCTCTCTTGAGAGTGTTTTTGGATTCAAAGATAAGCTAAAGAACAAATGAAGGGGGGGCGGCGGCCATATACCCTAGCAAGCCGTCCCACTTGAGTTTAATTGCAGAAATTAACTCCTAAAATTCATGCATAAAATGCTAAACCAAGGTCTTAAAAATGTCATGAACTAAATGCCTCAAAAGGCCCTTGAAAAGTGCCTTAGGCCTCGTTTGGCGCCGAGATAGTCATCAAGGAGAAGAAGTCTCCTAGACGACTAGATGTGGCCCAAGTGTGGCGAGTCCAAGGTGGAGCTTGGCTTGTAGGTCCCTTGCCTTGGCTCGTGTGAGTCTCATAGGAGCGCCCTCTTCTTGGCTTGATGGCTCTTCTCGGCTAGGTTCAAGGTTGGCTAGCCTTGGTGAGCGCCTTGGCTCGGAGGATTTGACTTGATGGGAAGGATTCACATCATCCTCCCCTCCTTGAAAAGGATTTATCCTCGAATCTCGCCCTTGCTCTTGCTCTTGCTCTTCTTCATCCACCAAGTAGGGAGTGAGGTCGGCAACGTTGAACACATCATGCACTCCATAAGTAGGTGGCAAATCCACCTTGTAGGCATTGTTGTTGATGCGTTCAAGGACTTGAAATGGGCCATCTCCCCTTGGCTTGAGCTTTGAGTCTCTAAGAGTGGGAAATCTCTCCTTCCTTAGGTGCACCCACACTAGCTCTCTCGGCTCCAAGATGAGCTCCTTCCTCTTCTTGTTGGCTTGCGTGGCATATTGGGTAGTCCTCTTCTCTAGCTCGGCCCTTGTCTCTTCATGGAGTTTCTTGATCTTGAGTGCTTGATCCATGCCTTCTTCACTTGGTGAACCTGAAATTGCAAAAGGCACCAAATCTAGGGGAGTAGTAGGGTTGCGTCCATAAACTACCTCAAATGGCGTCTTCTTGGTTGCGGAATGGACGGCCCTATTGTATGCAAACTCAATGAAGGGCAAGCATTCTTCCCACCTACGCAAGTTAGTCTTAAGCAAAGACCTAAGCAAGGCACCAAGAGTTCTATTCACTACCTCGGTTTGCCCATCGGTTTGAGGATGGCATGTGGTAGAGCAAAGTAACTTGGTTCCCAACTTAGCCCACAAGGACTTCCAAAAATAGCTCAAAAATTTCACATCACGGTCAGAAACAATGGTATGTGGTATGCCATGCAATCTCACAATATGCTCAAAGAATAGGCTAGCAACATTAGGGGCATCATCAGTTTTATGACATGCAATGAAATGTGCCATTTTGCTAAACCTATCTACCACAACAAATATGGAATCTCTTCCCCTCTTAGTCTTAGGAAGACCTAACACAAAGTCCATGGATATGTCTTCCCAAGGCCTATGAGGGATAGGTAGAGGAGTGTACAAGCCATGTGGGTTCAACCGAGATTTAGCTTGCCTACAAGTCACACATGAAGCACAATATTTCTCCACATCCTTTTGCATGTGTGGCCAATATAAGTGTTCCTTGAGGGTGAGGGAAGTCTTAGCTACACCAAAGTGTCCCATAAGACCTCCTTCATGAGCCTCTTAGACCAACAACCTACGGTTAGACCCACTAGGAATACACAACCTAGGACCCTTAAAAAGATAGCCCTCATGCACATAGAATTGATCTTTACTTCCTAAGTCTAAGCATGCTTTATATAAGTCACCAAAATCAACATCTAAAGCATACAATTCCTTCATGAAAGCAAACCCTAACATTCGTGCATCTAAAGAGGTTAGAAGAACATACCTCCTTGACAAAGCATCCGCCACTACATTCTCTTTCCCTTTCTTGTGTTTGATGACATAGGGAAAGGCTTCTATGGACTCCACCCATTTGGCATGACGCTTGTTGAGCTTCCTTTGACCCCTTAGAAACTTTAGGGCCTCATGATCCGTGTGAATGACAAACTCCCTTGGAAGAAGGTAGTGTTGCCAAGTTTGAAGGACCCTCACAAGTGCCAGGAGCTCTTTGTCATATGTCTCATAATTCAGCTCGGCCCCATTGAGCTTCTCACTAAAATAAGCTATTGGCCTTCCTTCTTGCATTAGCACACCTCCAAGTCCGATTCCCGATGCATCACATTCAATCTCAAAAGTTTTTGTAAAATCAGGTAGGGATAGTAAAGGAGCATGAATGAGCTTATGCTTAAGGATACTAAAAGCTTCTTCTTGCTTCTCTCTCCAAAGGAAGGGCACATTCTTCTTTGTAAGCTCGGTGAGGGGGTGGCTATGGTACTAAAATCTTTGACAAACCGGCGGTAGAAGCCGGCCAATCCAAGGAAACTCCTCACTTGTGTCATGGTGGTTGGTGTTGGCCACTCCTTGATTGCCTTCACCTTCTCCTCATCTACCTTGAGTCCTTCCTTGCATACAACAAAACCAAGAAAAACCACATGATCCGAACAAAAATGGCATTTCTTGAAGTTGACATACAACTTCTCTTTCCTTAGGACCTCTAAGACTAGTTGGAGATGTTGTGCATGTTGCCCTAGCCCACGGCTATACACCAAAATATCATCAAAATAAACCACTACAAATTTGCCGAGAAAGGCTCTTAGCACATGGTTCATAAGTCTCATGAAAGTGCTTGGAGCATTAGTTAAGCCAAAGGGCATAACTAACCACTCATATAAGTCATAGGTGGTCTTGAATGCAGTTTTCCATTCATCCCCCTCTTTCATGCGGATTTGATGATATCCACTTTTTAGATCTATCTTGGAGAATATGCTTGAACCATGGAGCTCATCAAGCATATCATCAAGTCTAGGGATTGGATGCCTATACTTGATGGTAATGTTATTGATAGCCCTACAATCCATACACATCCTCCGAGTCCCATCCTTTTTAGGGACTAAAATGACAGGAATCGAACAAGGACTCAAACTTGCATGCACATAACCTTTGTCAAGGAGCTCTTGCACTTGCTTTTGTAGCTCCTTTGTCTCGGCTGGATTGGCTCTATATGCAGCCTTGTTTGGAAGGGTGGCGCCGGGGACAAAGTCTATTTGATGTTCTATGCCCCTAATTGGTGGCAATCCAGGCGACACCTCCTCTTGGAACAATTCAAGTTTTCTTCTTCCTCTACAATATGATCATTTGTGGTCATATCAAAGATCCTTGTTGCTTCTCTTTGGTGGACATATCCAAAGTGTTGCAACAACCCTGAATTTCGACGTTGAAGGTGGACATATCCTTTAATCGTCGAGTTCAACCTCGTCGAGTCCTTGGTGGCCATATCCAAGACCTTGGCGAGTCTTTCAAGCTCCTTGGGTCAATTCTCTTGGAGTGTTTGCACCGGCGCTTTAAGATGCTCGTTTCACAACAAGGACTTCTCTGACAAATGATCAACTGGCGCATATTGCATAAATTTGGGCAACACTTTGGTTTCCGGTCCTCTTAAGAAACACTCCAATGTTGCACGGTCATCTACCGAGGCCGAGTATCGCTGCCTTGCTATTGCCAGTTGTGAGGTTATTTGGATTCGGGGTTTGCTCTCTAAGTTAGGCATCTTCCTGTGCGACTCCGCCTTTGCTTTGGTGTGATAACTTGGGAACCACCTGCCTTGCCACTAACCCTTTCTTTCACCGGCGACCAAAAAACATCGAGTTGGACTTTCACTTTGTCTGTGAGCGTATTGCCAACAAATCACTGCAGGTTGCCCAGCTTAATACCAACGATCAAATAAAAGACATCCTTACCAAATCCTTGTCTACAACTAGTTTTTGTCAACTCGGATCCGAGCTGGACACCTTAAAGGATCGGCAAGGGATGCTAAGACACCTTAAAGGATTCATTGTCATTATTGCCTTTATAATTTACTGTCTTTTTTCCTAGATTGTTGACATCTGGCAACACGGATTAAAGGATCCTAAGTCACTTTGTCTATATAAGAACACTAATCATGGTGTAAGAGCCTTGAGCCGTACAACAATGAATTGATTGTTGATTCTCCAAAACACAAAGCTTTCTTTACTCTCTGATATCATCAGTCACCTTATCCTCGACTATTTGGATCTTGGTGTAAAAGAGCCGAGATCTTGATGTAGAAGAGATCATAGGTAAACCAGAGCTCGATGCCCAGAGTCGGTTCATTGGAAGAGACTGGTATATTACCATTACAGTTGCTCCCATAGTTCATTATCGTGCAAGGCAAAACCTACAAATGATGTTTGGACCACCAACATGCAATACACACAAGCTAAAAATGTTCGACCCAAAAAGTGAGCCGAGTTACTGATAATATAGAAGAAATAATGTCTTCGGTTGAACCAAGCATTGGGTCACTAGTGACTACCGAGGGTGAAAAACCAAAATCAAATAGTCCTGGACTTGAGTGATAGGGGATCTCTTCTCAGCATTCATATATCTCAAACTCCATTAGAAGACATTCTCACACAATCACAGTTGCAGTAAATATGGGCAAGACAATGTTTGGTAACATGTATCTGTAGGGTATTCAGTTTTTTCAGGAGCTTCATTTGTCTTCTCAACACTGAACATTACTAGCTTTAAACTTCCATTTTAGTGAGCCAGCCAGTGATCTAGGAAGCTTGACTTGAGAGAGGGCCTCCTCGGCCTCTCCCTCTCCCGGCATACCCATATCCTCGTCCAGAGCCGGCGTAACCATTGCTCCTTCCATAATTAGGACCTCTACCACCATGGCGGGTTGCACGGCCACCGCGGCCGCCACGCCCACCTCTATATCTTGCAAATTCACCAAATGTCTGCAACAATCCAACAAGTGAAGGCGTAGGTAATATACAAAGAATGCTACAGAGCCAAGAGAGGTTTAGGAGGAAGACTGAAACTCTACCTCAGTGTCTATCTTCATTTGTTCGGAGAATCTTGGTCGTGCATTTTGTTGTTCATTACCAAGTGCGTTGCTAGAGAGGCTGTCAAAGAAGTCGTCCTTGTTATATACCGGCTGCAGAACCAGAAGATTAGAAAGATTAGTAAAAAAAAAATTGAAAAAAAATAGAGCAGACTCTATAAATCTATGCATAGTCAGAGACCAAAAGAGAAACATTATTGTCCATCTGTTTAGTGCTCTCGGGATTTTAACCACAGAATCATTAATCATTTAAGACTAAGGACTTGGACATAGACTTTTACCTTCGCTTCTATTTTTGGCAGTTCAGTGCCATCTTCATCTTCACAACCATCCTCATCATCTTCACCGTCTTCCTTGTCCTGGGAGTGAATTTTGTTACTTTTTCCTAGATGGCCCCAAACTTCATCCTTGTTGAATTTTTCGTTCATGGCGGTGAAATCAAAATCTTCAGTAAATCTTGTTACTGGACGAGAAGCCTGACAAGTAAGCGCATCCTTGAATTTCATTGAACTAAACAAAAAATCAGTACATAAGCTCACAACCTAATGGATCTTGTACAATGAAAATCAGTCACTTAGAGGATCTATTGGATCTAATTAGCATAACAATCAAATAAAGTTCAAACACGAAACAGAGATGGAAAGTTGTAAGATATTACACATGCATCTTAACATGATCAATCAAGATAAAAAAAGAACCACTCATGACCTTGAAGCATCAGAATATGTTCAATTTCATACTGCAAGTCATGGAAATGTTTGAAAAATCAGCAACAGAGAAACCATCAGCAACAGAGAAAACTCTACAAGATCAAATAATGTTCCCCCAAATCAATCAGAAAAAATCATGGAACCAATAGTTGTACTTGTTCCTCCAAAACAAACAAACAAATATACTTTCTCACCCCTGTCCCTCGTCCTCTTCCACCCCCCCTGTAATTATGACGTACTTGAGTAGCTCCATTTGGCTGCAATAAGAGAATATGAATTAATTTAAGTCTCTTGCATGTTTAACAGAACTGTCAATAGCAATAATAGGAAGCTTCCTTCCTCACCACTTCAACACAAGCCAGCAAATAAGGAAAACCCACCTCATAGTAACAGTTTCTCAAACTGCTATACAGAAAAGAGACATCGTCATTCCACAGCCACGAGAACAAATTCTCAGCATTTTGAACTTAATTTTTAAAAAACCGTAGACTATTTCCATGTAGAGCCATGTTTTAGAATTTTCATGCCTACTTATTTCCTCTACTCATTGTGTAAGCTTTCTATATTTCCATGCATTAGTGCAATTTATATGCCTTCCCATTTAAGTTCCCATAAATCCTTTGGGCTATACAATCTTATCGTAAGTCAGTAACATAGCTATAAACACTCTTAGCTACAACAGCATGCCATAAGACAGAGCACCAGAGCAGAATCCATCGACATCCATCAGAAAAGAGTAAAAGTACCTTATGATAAGGTCTTGGTGCTGGTGGCAATGGCAATATGGGAGGCTGAACTTCCTTTTCCTTTAACACTGACACTGATTTTTCTAATGATGATGACACTTGGACAACCTCAACATCTCTGTGAGCAATTTGTGAGGGTTGAGATGAAATATGTGATTGTTCAGACTGCAAGAGTTGATCAGGGGTTACCAGTGACGGAATCAGCATTTCTTTCTCAATTGGAGTCGATGAACTGACAGGTTGAGACAAGTTTTGATAAGGCAGTGTTGAGCTTGAAGCAGTGTTTACTTTGCTAGACACTGGTGGGTTGATGCTTATAGTTTCAGAATCAGAGATTGTCAATGACGCCAATGTTGGCAAGCCAGCATTTAAGGACTCTGAGGGTAGAACAGAATTTAAACCCTTATTGAACACTGAACTTGAAGATCTTTCAGATGCAGCTGGCAGAGATGGTACAGCTGGCAGGCTCAAGGATGACAAAGAACTGCTAGTTAAGGCAGTGGAGCTGCTGCTAGCAGCAAGGAAAGGAGAGCTTGAACTTGGCACATTCAGGTAACCTGCTGCTTGAGGTGTGTTGAAGCCTAAGATGGCAGAACTGCTAATAATTGTAAAAGGCATCGAACTCGAGCTGGGAACATTTAGAGTAGCTCCTTGTGCAGGTGCACTGAAACCAGAATATTGTAACGGTTGCTGCAGTGACGGTAGAACTGGCAGACTCAAAGACGGCAATGAACTGCTAGTCACGGCAGTGGAGATGTTACTAGCAGCAAGCAAAGGAGAGCTTGAATTTGGCACATTCAGGGCACCACCAGGTGGAGGTGGGTTGAAGCCTATCATGGCAGAATTGTTACTAGTTGTAGGCAGAGAGCTTGAACTGGCTACATTTGTTGCAGCTGCTTGTAGAGGTGCACTCAAACCAGGGTATAGAATTGGCTGCTGCAATGAAGGTGGCACCGAGAGACCAGGAGGTGGTCGATACAACGTCTGTTGGTGCAAATGAGGGAGCGTATTTGGAGGCCCATACATTCCAGGCCAATATGCAGGCATAGGAAGCGGATTACCATTGATACTTGGAGGAAGTGATGGGCCCCATGAGCCTAAACTAGCACCATGATGATATAAAGGCATTCCACCTGGAAAATTGGACCCATGATGTCCCATCTGTGGAGTATGAGAATTAATATCTGCAGGAGAAACACTAACAGCAGGGGGCATATTTGATGATGGTGCAGGCGGTCGAGGATAGTGAGACTGTAAATGGATAAAGAGGTCAGATCTCAAGAGTAACAGGTTAAAAGTTACACAGTCAACGTGCTTAATTATTGTACCTGAATGATAGCAGGATCATTGTCTATGGTTGATGCTGTTTGAGCAGGTGGAGTTGATTTCACCTGTAAATCCTGGAGGCAGAATTCAACAAATGCAAAGTGAAATCTTTTAACAGCAACCTACTCCCAACTAGCGGTTCACTAAATGTCACATAACAAAATATATGGTGGTAGATGTGTAGTAATTTCAGTAAATTGCTTCAGCTATGCTGGATTTAGTTTGTTTGCCGAGAATAACCAGTATACATATACTGTTCAGTGAACAGTATTTACATATTTTTCTTATTTACAGTTTTACTACAGTATTTCAACATAATTTCAGTAAAAATAACTGTTCACTGCAGTGTTTACATATTTTTCTTATTTACAGTTTTACTACAGTGAGCACAATTCACCCTCATCTGCAGCTTAAATTACAGGCTAAATTTTTGCAGGAAATCACGCATGATGCCAATGTATTTTGGACCTGTACTTGCAGCAACAAAATCTTCATTAATTCACAAGTACCATATTTTACTGAGTCCACACTACGACTCCTTAATTTTAATGTCAAGTCTGCATAAAAATACCAAAAATAACCGTATTAACCCGCTCACCCATCAGTTGAAACACTGTTCACAGATTTCTTTAGACCTAATGGGATCAGAAAGAGTGTGGTAGATGCAGCCACAGTCCGGGTTCTCAAAGCTTAGCTTTGCAGCTTTGGTTGGTTCAAGATATTCTCTAGTAGGAGGATCCATTATTAGATCAGATTCTAGGATTTCCTTTTCACCAATTTGAAATGCACAATGTACTTCTACAAGTAAAATAATCAAAGCTGACATCATGTTGTAATTATACTTGAGAGTTACTTATATGGAAGTGTATGACCAAAAAAGATAGAAGAACTTAAAGGCGTTAAACATTGTAAAGTAGCATAGGAAAGTCCAAAACACAATGACAACATCCAACTTCCAAATTTCACTTTTTATCTATATGTAAATAAATAAAATTCAAACCAAGACAACACAAATAGGAGTCAAAATAATTGGCTATATAAAATAAAATGTGACACTGGGAATAGAAAAGGCAAATGTATACCTTAATGTCAGTACCACGAAAAAGTATGAACTCATAGACTCTGTCACTTGGGGGAATTTGTGGCCCATCCTTTTTCCTCCCTTCACTTCCAAACGATCTCACTGCAAGGACAAAGGTATATAACTTTCTAAATTCTCAATTATAATGTCTTGATGGATTTTTAATTAGATCCAAATCACAAGAATCACTACCACAGCTTCGCTCTTTTGTATGGGAGGTTTAACAAAAGGACAAATCAAATCTAAGATAAACAATATTTTGACATTGTTACAGCAAAAGCATCAGAGTCTGTTCTTAGTTCCCATATACTAACCACCCCATAGGGTCAATGACTCAACAGCATCTACCAACAGACATGTATCTATACCCAGAAGCTCATATACTTATACAATGCTTTGCAATGAACCACTAGTACATGTCCATTTCGGGAATATAAAAACTGTAAGCTTTTGAACGCATGTTAGACTGTCAACCTATTTATGTCCCTTTCCACTCCAATAAAATCAGCATCTTGCATCCCTCCTATTCCATTACAACATTGTGCTGTTAATTCTGGATATCTGAGCACTAAACTGTGCCAACAGCACAAAATCCACATATTCCTGGTTCAACATCACAGGACCATCTCAAATTGCAACAATCAAGCACAAAATCCGGTGGTCTATGAGTAGCATACAACAAACCTATCAACATGCAACACAAAAACGAGCTCACATACTATGAACCATCACCGACAATCCTCAACATCCACACATCATGGATATGTAGTTCTTCGCCAATTACTCAAATAATCAGGCCCTTTGCCAAAATCTTAACAAACCGAAAATTAGGCATGCCGGAAAGCCGAATACATCAAATAAATCAGTTGAGCAAGAAGATAGCACAGACCCGTCAGAATTAAGGAAAAAGATCAAAAGATTTACCGTTGCGCAAACCGATACTGGACTCCTCAGTGTTGATGCTGTAGAGAACACCTTCGTATCTGATCTCACTCTTCGATGTGAGGCTAATCAAGCTACCGATGTAAGAATCGGCCGAAGAACTCGACTTGGAAGCTTCCGCCGCCATGATTTCCTACAATTTCGCAAACAAGGCACCATAAACGGGGGAGAATAGATATAGGGGGGGGGGGGGGGGGGGGGCAGAAAAGGGAGGGACGAAACGAGAGGGTATTTTACTTACGATTGACCCTTCGAAGAGAAAGTCACACTTGGTAGAGGTTTAAGTTTGGTGTGCGATTCTCCCAATTTTAGGCAATTTTTTTCTCTCCGTCCGAGTGGATTTATGTGAATCTTGATCCGTTCCATTTACTTGTTGGTGGGTTGCCTTGGTCTACTCTCTTTACCTCGGTGATTTGGTGGGGTGAAAATGGTAAAATGATGTGTGTTTTAATGGTAGTAATCCTCAAGTATTTCAACATTTGTTTGCGGTTTGTATGGCTCGTGAGCATTTTCATTGTCATCAGTTGGGGGAGCAGGCTAGGGGGAGTGTCCGTAGGAGGGACACCCTTGTCTCGTGGACTCGCCCGCATCATTTGTAGACTAAATTGAATACTAACGGGGCGTCTAAGGGCAATTCGGGCTTGGCGGCAGCTGGGGGGCTCTTCGGGATGAGGATGATAGGTGGCTTGGTGGTTTTGTTTTGAACATTGGAGTTTGCACGGCCCCTATTGCTGAGCTTTGGGGGGGGGTATATTACGGGCTTCACATTACTTGGGAGATGGGTCATAGGAGGCTTTTGGTGGAGGTTGATTCTGAGTTGGTGGTGAATTTTCTTCGGACAGGGTGGTCTCTACTCATCTCCTCTCTTTCTTGGTACTCATGTGCCACGGCTTTCTCTCTAGGGACTGGGTGGTCCGCTTTGTTCATGTGTATCGGGAAGCGAATCGTCTTGTTGATGGTTTGGCTAACCATGTTTTTTCTTTTTCTTTAGGCTTTCATTTGATTATTGAATCGCATGTTAGTGTTTTAGCTATTATTGATGAGGATGTAAGGGGTGTGGCTTTCCCCCGTCAGATTCATAATTAGCATGTTTATGTTTTTCGATTTCAATAAAGTGTAGAGAGGCCTTACTCTCTTTTACCAAAAAAAAAACAAAGTAGGTACGTGCTAACGTGCGTCTGGATGAAGGTGGGATAAACTTTAAGAAAAGGGAGGGACGAAACGAGAGGGTATTTTACTTACGATTGACCCTTCGAAGAGAAAGTCACACTTGGTAGAGGTTTAAGTTTGGTGTGCGATTCTCCCAATTTTAGGCAATTTTTTTCTCTCCGTCCGAGTGGATTTATGTGAATCTTGATCCGTTCCATTTACTTGTTGGTGGGTTGCCTTGGTCTACTCTCTTCACCTCGGTGATTTGGTGGGGTGAAAATGGTAAAATGATGTGTGTTTTAATGGTAGTAATCCTCAAGTATTTCAACATTTGTTTGCGGTTTGTATGGCTCGTGAGCATTTTCATTGTCATCAGTTGGGGGAGCAGGCTAGGGGGAGTGTCCGTAGGAGGGACACCCTTGTCTCGTGGACTCGCCCGCATCATTTGTAGACTAAATTGAATACTAACGGGGCGTCTAAGGGCAATTCGGGCTTGGCGGCAGCTGGGGGGCTCTTCGGGATGAGGATGATAGGTGGCTTGGTGGTTTTGTTTTGAACATTGGAGTTTGCACGGCCCCTATTGCTGAGCTTTGGGGGGGGGGGTATATTACGGGCTTCACATTACTTGGGAGATGGGTCATAGGAGGCTTTTGGTGGAGGTTGATTCTGAGTTGGTGGTGAATTTTCTTCGGACAGGGTGGTCTCTACTCATCTCCTCTCTTTCTTGGTACTCATGTGCCACGGCTTTCTCTCTAGGGACTGGGTGGTCCGCTTTGTTCATGTGTATCGGGAAGCGAATCGTCTTGTTGATGGTTTGGCTAACCATGTTTTTTCTTTTTCTTTAGGCTTTCATTTGATTATTGAATCGCATGTTAGTGTTTTAGCTATTATTGATGAGGATGTAAGGGGTGTGGCTTTCCCCCGTCAGATTCATAATTAGCATGTTTATGTTTTTCGATTTCAATAAAGTGTAGAGAGGCCTTACTCTCTTTTACCAAAAAAAAAACAAAGTAGGTACGTGCTAACGTGCGTCTGGATGAAGGTGGGATAAACTTTAAGAAAAGGGAGGGACGAAACGAGAGGGTATTTTACTTACGATTGACCCTTCGAAGAGAAAGTCACACTTGGTAGAGGTTTAAGTTTGGTGTGCGATTCTCCCAATTTTAGGCAATTTTTTTCTCTCCGTCCGAGTGGATTTATGTGAATCTTGATCCGTTCCATTTACTTGTTGGTGGGTTGCCTTGGTCTACTCTCTTCACCTCGGTGATTTGGTGGGGTGAAAATGGTAAAATGATGTGTGTTTTAATGGTAGTAATCCTCAAGTATTTCAACATTTGTTTGCGGTTTGTATGGCTCGTGAGCATTTTCATTGTCATCAGTTGGGGGAGCAGGCTAGGGGGAGTGTCCGTAGGAGGGACACCCTTGTCTCGTGGACTCGCCCGCATCATTTGTAGACTAAATTGAATACTAACGGGGCGTCTAAGGGCAATTCGGGCTTGGCGGCAGCTGGGGGGCTCTTCGGGATGAGGATGATAGGTGGCTTGGTGGTTTTGTTTTGAACATTGGAGTTTGCACGGCCCCTATTGCTGAGCTTTGGGGGGGGGGTATATTACGGGCTTCACATTACTTGGGAGATGGGTCATAGGAGGCTTTTGGTGGAGGTTGATTCTGAGTTGGTGGTGAATTTTCTTCGGACAGGGTGGTCTCTACTCATCTCCTCTCTTTCTTGGTACTCATGTGCCACGGCTTTCTCTCTAGGGACTGGGTGGTCCGCTTTGTTCATGTGTATCGGGAAGCGAATCGTCTTGTTGATGGTTTGGCTAACCATGTTTTTTCTTTTTCTTTAGGCTTTCATTTGATTATTGAATCGCATGTTAGTGTTTTAGCTATTATTGATGAGGATGTAAGGGGTGTGGCTTTCCCCCGTCAGATTCATAATTAGCATGTTTATGTTTTTCGATTTCAATAAAGTGTAGAGAGGCCTTACTCTCTTTTACCAAAAAAAAAACAAAGTAGGTACGTGCTAACGTGCGTCTGGATGAAGGTGGGATAAACTTTAAGGTGAGATCAATCATTTAACATCTTAGCAAACTCTTCATGTCTTCATATATAAGTTCACATGTTTGAACTCTTGATAATTTTGGAATTAAATTTGTAAAGATCATCTATTTAGATGATTTAGGATGCTTTATTTGTCAGAAGGGTCCTAGTGTTTATACTGTATAAAAAAAATCATTTAACATCGTACGCGAGCGATTTTATACCCCTTATAAGTGCTCGTTAAGCTACTGAATAAGTTAAATTTGGCCTTTGGGGTTAGTAAATTCCTAATCCGATAGTCCACATCTACGCAGTGGTTGAGCCATAATTTTTTAGAAGGGACACAAACTATTTAATAAAATTTGGGATTGTGTTTCGTAGTTCGCTAAAGAGATTAATAATATTTTACTTACGATTGACCCTTCGAAGAGAAAGTCACACTTGGTAGAGGTTTAAGTTTGGTGTGCGATTCTCCCAATTTTAGGCAATTTTTTTCTCTCCGTCCGAGTGGATTTATGTGAATCTTGATCCGTTCCATTTACTTGTTGGTGGGTTGCCTTGGTCTACTCTCTTCACCTCGGTGGTTTGGTGGGGTGAAAATGGTAAAATGATGTGTGTTTTAATGGTAGTAATCCTCAAGTATTTCAACATTTGTTTGCGGTTTGTATGGCTCGTGAGCATTTTCATTGTCATCAGTTGGGGGAGCAGGCTAGGGGGAGTGTCCGTAGGAGGGACACCCTTGTCTCGTGGACTCGCCCGCATCATTTGTAGACTAAATTGAATACTAACGGGGCGTCTAAGGGCAATTCGGGCTTGGCGGCAGCTGGGGGGCTCTTCGGGATGAGGATGGTAGGTGGCTTGGTGGTTTTGTTTTGAACATTGGAGTTTGCACGGCCCCTATTGCTGAGCTTTGGGGGGGTATATTACGGGCTTCACATTACTTGGGAGATGGGTCATAGGAGGCTTTTGGTGGAGGTTGATTCTGAGTTGGTGGTGAATTTTCTTCAGACAGGGTGGTCTCTACTCATCTCCTCTCTTTCTTGGTACTCATGTGCCACGGCTTTCTCTCTAGGGACTGGGTGGTCCGCTTTGTTCATGTGTATCGGGAAGCGAATCGTCTTGTTGATGGTTTGACTAACCATGTTTTTCTTTTTCTTTAGGCTTTCATTTGATTATTGAATCGCATGTTAGTGTTTTAGCTATTATTGATGAGGATGTAAGGGGTGTGGCTTTCCCGCGTCAGATTCATAATTAGCATGTTTATGTTTTTCGGTTTCAATAAAGTGTAGAGAGGCCTTACTCTCTTTTACCAAAAAAAACAAAGTAGGTACGTGCTAACGTGCGTCTGGATGAAGGTGGGATAAACTTTAAGGTGAGATCAATCATTTAACATCTTAGCAAACTCTTCATGTCTTCATATATAAGTTCACATGTTTGAACTCTTGATAATTTTGGAATTAAATTTGTAAAGATCATCTATTTAGATGATTTAGGATGCTTTATTTGTCAGAAGGGTCCTAGTGTTTATACTGTATAAAAAAAATCATTTAACATCGTACGCGAGCGATTTTATACCCCTTATAAGTGCTCGTTAAGCTACTGAATAAGTTAAATTTGGCCTTTGGGGTTAGTAAATTCCTAATCCGATAGTCCACATCTACGCAGTGGTTGAGCCATAATTTTTTAGAAGGGACACAAACTATTTAATAAAATTTGGGATTGTGTTTCGTAGTTCGCTAAAGAGATTAATAATATTTTACTTACGATTGACCCTTCGAAGAGAAAGTCACACTTGGTAGAGGTTTAAGTTTGGTGTGCGATTCTCCCAATTTTAGGCAATTTTTTTCTCTCCGTCCGAGTGGATTTATGTGAATCTTGATCCGTTCCATTTACTTGTTGGTGGGTTGCCTTGGTCTACTCTCTTCACCTCGGTGGTTTGGTGGGGTGAAAATGGTAAAATGATGTGTGTTTTAATGGTAGTAATCCTCAAGTATTTCAACATTTGTTTGCGGTTTGTATGGCTCGTGAGCATTTTCATTGTCATCAGTTGGGGGAGCAGGCTAGGGGGAGTGTCCGTAGGAGGGACACCCTTGTCTCGTGGACTCGCCCGCATCATTTGTAGACTAAATTGAATACTAACGGGGCGTCTAAGGGCAATTCGGGCTTGGCGGCAGCTGGGGGGCTCTTCGGGATGAGGATGGTAGGTGGCTTGGTGGTTTTGTTTTGAACATTGGAGTTTGCACGGCCCCTATTGCTGAGCTTTGGGGGGGTATATTACGGGCTTCACATTACTTGGGAGATGGGTCATAGGAGGCTTTTGGTGGAGGTTGATTCTGAGTTGGTGGTGAATTTTCTTCGGACAGGGTGGTCTCTACTCATCTCCTCTCTTTCTTGGTACTCATGTGCCACGGCTTTCTCTCTAGGGACTGGGTGGTCCGCTTTGTTCATGTGTATCGGGAAGCGAATCGTCTTGTTGATGGTTTGACTAACCATGTTTTTCTTTTTCTTTAGGCTTTCATTTGATTATTGAATCGCATGTTAGTGTTTTAGCTATTATTGATGAGGATGTAAGGGGTGTGGCTTTCCCGCGTCAGATTCATAATTAGCATGTTTATGTTTTTCGGTTTCAATAAAGTGTAGAGAGGCCTTACTCTCTTTTACCAAAAAAAACAAAGTAGGTACGTGCTAACGTGCGTCTGGATGAAGGTGGGATAAACTTTAAGGTGAGATCAATCATTTAACATCTTAGCAAACTCTTCATGTCTTCATATATAAGTTCACATGTTTGAACTCTTGATAATTTTGGAATTAAATTTGTAAAGATCATCTATTTAGATGATTTAGGATGCTTTATTTGTCAGAAGGGTCCTAGTGTTTATACTGTATAAAAAAAATCATTTAACATCGTACGCGAGCGATTTTATACCCCTTATAAGTGCTCGTTAAGCTACTGAATAAGTTAAATTTGGCCTTTGGGGTTAGTAAATTCCTAATCCGATAGTCCACATCTACGCAGTGGTTGAGCCATAATTTTTTAGAAGGGACACAAACTATTTAATAAAATTTGGGATTGTGTTTCGTAGTTCGCTAAAGAGATTAATAATAAGTATGGAGTGGCTTGGTAAATGGATTAGAATCAGCCTAATAAGCCTTTTTTTTTTACAAGTAAGAATTTGTCTGTTTCAAGCTCTATTTGAGAACCAACCAATAGCATTCTTTCGGATGAGAACCTTAAGTTCTGGATTGATAGAACATTCTTCCATAGAAAAGTCGTGGCTAAGGTTTGCAATTTTATCAGCCACTTGGTTGTTTTCACGAAAGACATGATTGCTCGGGACTGTGAAAAAGGATTTTAACAGAAAAAAGAATATTAGAGATAATAATCTCGATCTCCTAGGGACAAGTCCAGATTCCTTTAATAGAGTTGATGACAGTAAGGTTGTCACCTTCAATCTCGATTTTGTCGATTTTCATGTTCTTGGCTAAAATGAGAGCATTTCTTAGTGAAGTGCTTCTATTATAAGAGTAGTAGATTTTTCGATCTTTCCACCTTGGATACAAATTGGCGGCTTTTATTCGAGAGGCAATGATAGTAACTAGATATGATCACATAGAACCTCACATAAAATACTCTTGCGTAGTCTTTCATTAGACTAACCAACCGTTATTTTTCCTTGTATGGTTGGCTAGTGTCATCTGTCTCATACGACACATCAGTCGACTTGCCTCATGTTGTCTAGAAGTAATGAGACAGAGAAGAAGACTTACGGTTGAAGTTTATTTGAATATAAGATTTATCCTAATTAATGTAATAAGTGAAAAGGTTAGATAGCCTAGTCATGTTATTAGGATTTATTTAAAGTCTTCCGTTGTAATTTCAATATCGTTTGTAAAACTTATCTTCTCAACTCGCGAGGGGAATATTAATAAAGATTGGATATATATTTTAAAAGTCTTCCACAACTCTTTTATTATTGAATATTTAATTATTTTATGCATAAATTGTATGAATTAAGCCTAGGATGGCTTTGGACATTATAGTCTGAGGTCATTGGCGTATGTCACTACCGATATAATTCAAGAGTGTAAAAGTTTGTCCCTCGTTAGTGGATGCCACAACCATGATCTTTCAACTAGTTTCATTGGCCATGCATTTGCTGGACACAGAGGAACAATGTGAGATAGTGAAGGTTTTGTCTTCCGCCGACACAAAGCCGAAGAGTATTATTACTCTATTTCTAGAGGAGGATCCCCAATGTTTGACATCAAGGAATCAAGTGTATAATTGCAAGGTAAGGAGAGGGAGAAATCCAAGGAGAAACTAGTTGTGCCGCAATACACATTGGAATATCTGTAGTCGAAAGGATATTATGCGGACGTCGACATGATTAATGGGACGGAGGTTGTGAGTGACCTTTTATTAGTCACCCACACTAGACATTTGTTGGGTTTGTTCTCCCACGTCGTCACCATGGATATGACTTACAAGACCAACAGGTAAATTTTAGGTTTTAATATGACTACATCTAAAATATGTAATTACATCTACATATTTTTTGTACATTTATAGGCACGGTATGCCTCTGTTGGAGTGTGTTGGATTCACTTGCACCAACCTTACATTCTGCATCGCGATCGTATTCATGCAAAATGAGACAGCGAAGCATTACGAATGAGCCCTATGGCGATCGTGATCGTATTCATGCAAAATGAGACAGCGAAGCATTATGAATGAGCCCTATGGCGATTGAAGTTCTTGTTTGGGAAACAAGAACCTAAGGCGATCATGTCAGATCGAGAGTTGGGTACTTTGAAGGCTCTCGAAAGTCTTTCCCAATGCGTATCTTCTGTTTTGTAGGGTCCATGTAAACCGCAATGTTGAAGCATATGTTACTGGGAAGGTTTCAAAGATTGACCATTTTTTGGGTAATATTTGTTGGTTGTTAAGGTCACCCAAGGAGGATGTGCACGAGTAACTACTTGCATATTTGAGGCAGGAAGTGTCATAGACTGATGAATTACGTCGAGGACGTATGGCTTACACTGCACAAGGATAAGCTAGTATGTGCATGGTGCGATACATGTCTTCATTTCGCCACAAGATCATCAAACAGGTAACATCCAGGACAAATTCCCCTTTAGATACGTATTAATGTTTATGAACTATATAATGGGTATTATTTTTCAAGGTCGAGGCAAAACACTCTATGATCAAGGGCATAATCCAATTATCTGTTGGAGGATTTGACACGCTCGTGGTATCGGTCGACAATATGTTCAAGGATCGGGTACATGAAGTCAAAGGGGATATGGAGCATAGTTATTTTAAGTCTCCCACACTAAGATCAAGGATGGGCCAGATTGGGTGAAGGTTTTGTCTAGTAGTCTTATTTACAAGGTCTCGGACAAGTGCATAAGAATGCTACATAAAAAAGTTGTTAAGGCACAAAGGAAAAATACATAAGAAAGAATGTCGTTATGTATGGTGGAGATCCTCTATAGTGTTGCCTTGCCCACACACGATCAAGAAGTATGTACAGACTGGTATCTCGATAAAGCCAAGTGAAATTCGTATTTTTTGGAAACAAATCAAGTTTGAAGGAGTGGGTCATGAAGAGCTCGTAGGTGATGGTGATCTGGCCCTCACAACAGAACAAGTCCATGCGCTAGCTTTGATTGATGAATTTCAAAGAGGCTAAATGCCCCCGATTCTTGTTCAACTTCGAGCCAAGTACAATGACTTTCAAAGCATGTACACCTCAAGTTTGCAAGAGCCCTCGAGTGGCGAGACCAAGAAGGGGAGACCTAAGAAGAAGAAGAACTCAACCAAGAAGGATTGGAGTTGGTTTGAGAACAAGGCCGAGGAGCAAAAGAAGAAGTCATGCCAGGAAATCATCCGACGGATCTATAGGATGTCCTATGAGCAGTTGAGCGCGCAGCTAGAGCTGGACAAAACCGAACCTGAACCGGTGAACCGAACCGGGTCAAACCCGATCAAACCCGAACCGGACCGGCGGTTCAAGGTCTCGGCCGGTTCAGGTTCAAGCATTGGTTGAATCGGCGAACCGGCGGTTCAAGCATTGGTTGAACCGGCGAACCGGCGGTTCAACCGTCGGTTCAGCCAAAAAATAAAAAAAAGAAATAGTTATTGTTGGGCCACAATTTTATTGCCTTACTGGACCGGCCCAGTAAACTTGAAGGAAGGTGTCATCTAGAAGATTCGGGTGGAAACCGCGAGAGATACGTTGGCGCAAAGAGACATTGGAGGAGATCTCGGGACGACCAGTGCACGACTCGACGACTCCTGCGGATCTCGGTCAATTTTAACTAGATTGGATGTAAACGTAGTATTAATATGGAAGGATCCTTCATGTAACAAACACACATTATCAGAGTTGACCAATACAAGCATTATTTCCACCTTGCTCAGTGATAGGAATTGTTCTTTGATTCTACTTCTTGTTCGAATATTTAAGCGACCGACGACTAAGTTCTTCGAATCGTTAAGCTTCTCACTCGAAGGAGATAAGCCTGCTTTTATATTCGTTCGATTTCATTCATCTTGTTATTAGTTGATTTGGATTGTCCATATACTTTAATCTTATTATTGTCTAGTTACCCCGTTTAAAGCGATTTAGGCCAGTTTGATCTTTTCGCCCCAAAATAATTTGGCGCCCACCGTGGGGCATCTAGCCAACTAACGATCCAATCAACATTCAATCATGGCCGATTTTGGGAATCCCACGACCATCGTCGATGACCAAATTCAAACCGACACCCTGGTCGGGAATCAAGCTGAGGCACACACCGCCGCTCAAGCTGAGGACAATCCTTCTATCTTGGTCTACCAAATCCAATAGTTGGTGAAGAACATGAGCGTCCTCCAAGAAGAGCTGGCCTAGCAGCATCTGAGGACCGAAACCCTAAGCACCCAATCTGAAGCTGAAATCGCACGACTAACTCGTGAAAATGAACTTTTGAAATCGCATGTGAACTCGGCCGCATCGGCCCTAGAAGCATCAACGCGCATAGTCAATACCGAAGGCCTCTAGACACGTCTCGACATGGATGGGGAAGTCACGACGCCCATGGCACCAATCACTCAGAGCATCGCTCAACCCATTGGTGTGCTTCAAACTCCCCCAGTCAATACTTTTACGACTAACATCCCAATTATCGCAACCGAGTCCGCGAAAACTCGAGTAGCCCCTTCGCAGGTTGCCACACTGACGGATCTCCAGACCCTCATACAACAAGCCATCAACGAGCACATGAAGACTCTAGACCGTCGCATTGCTCAGATTCTAAGAGTCCCGCAACTAATCGAAAAGGAGGCAATCGATGGGATACGAAGACTCACCCTTCGTGGAAGCAATTGCACGCGTCGAGATCCCAAAGAAATTTCACGTCCCTAACATGCCCAACTATGATGGGACCGGGGACCCCGACGATCATATCTCCATTTACAAACAAAAACTAATGACCATCTCTATTCCAAGAGGGAATCGCGAAGCGGTCATATGAAAAAGCTTTAGCGCGACCCTCGTGGGGCCCGCACTAGCTTGGTTCATGCATTTGCCGCAGGGTTCAATCGCATCGTTTGCCGATCTGGTCAATTCGTTCAAAATCCAGTTCGCCAGCAGTCGAAGTGATGCGGGAGCATCCGAGGCTTCACCCAAGTGGCACACAAAGAAATATGGTTCACTCACAAGGGTTCGAGCCAAGCCATTGAGGAAGGAGATGCTCCACTCACAAAGGGCTCGAGCCAAGCGTATGCACGAGGAACTCGAGAACTTGGCAAACCTTCGCGTCTCAAGGGAGCCCACCCTCGTCGAGTACTTCACGGAACCAATACCAAGGACCTTGGTGACATTCCGAGCCGAGCCGAGCCAAGCACGGGAGAATGGCAACCACAAGAGTTGAAGCCCAAGGTCCTGACTCGGCCCACCAAACTCGGCCGAGTTGTGCTTAGTGATGGCGACCTCTCAGCAAAACTGTCATATCTTCTGATTCCCAACTCCTATCACGCTCAAATTTTGAGGAGTGAAACTAGACTTCAAGATCTATCTCTGAGAGTTGGAATCACTCCATTCCGATCAAGGACGAGAGAGAACGGACCTTCTGAAGTTAGGCCAGAAGTTGAGCCTCCTGACTCGGCCCACAACTCGGCCGGGTCCAGGCCGAGTTTTTCTCAGTGAACCACGTCGAGCCAAACTCGGCCCACAACTCGGTCGGGTCTTGGACCGAGTTTCTCCTAGTTTAGCTCCTTTTGTCTCGTTTCTTGTTGGGCTTTTATGGGCCGACCCCTTTGGCTATTTAAGACCTTTGTGTTTCTTTGTAACTCAGTTTTTCCCCCAGTTATGATATTTGCTTGAAGCATATGAAAGATGAGAGCTCCATGGGAGTGTTTCTCAAGGTGTTGATTCGAACTTGCTAGGTTGCTCTTGCGTTGTGTCAATTTCGTCTATGATCTTGGTGCTCCAAGGCTTCACTCGCCTCCTTCTCTTGCTCTTTGGACACGTCCATCGTTGTGGGAGATTGTAGAAGGAAAGGTCGTTTGTGCACATTGGTTTGGTTATTGGTGACATTGTTTGCCAAGGGTCTCTCTATTGCATATTTCGGTTGTTCCTATATCCTTGTTTATTTCTTTGTTTCCTATCATTTGCTAACTTGTTCTTGTTGTTCTTGGTGTTCTTGTTGTCTCTTTTCTATCTCCACCTTCAATCGAGTCCTTGGCATCTAGATCGGGCCACTCGCGGCTAATCCCCGCATCAAATTGGTATCAGAGCCATCTCGACGCCGAGCCACCACCATCTCAGCCGAGCCACCACCTTGGTTAGCTCTTTGAGTCTTCTTTTCCATTTTTCTTCATTGTTCATCTTGTTCTTCATGTTCATCTTGTTCTTCATGCTTGTTGTGCTTAGATTGTGATTACGTGTGCTTGTGCATGTGTGAACTTGTTGCCACTCTTTGTTGCCACCACCCAGCCACCACTACCTCCAAAAAACACCCCCTCTCCACCACCAAAAACCAGCCAAACACCCCCTCCAAGCTGCTGAAAACTCCCCCACGAAACCCAGCTGCAACACCCTTAAACCCCCATCCGAAAATCCCCTCAAACCCATCCAAAAACCCACAAAGCAATCTCCAAAACCCAGCTACCTTTTAGCCCAAACCCACCTACTTTTTAGCCCCAAAAGTCTACAAAAAACAGCCCCAAAAGGCTTGCCATTTCTGCCCCAAAAAGCTACCCAAAAAGCATGCAAAAAGTAATATCCTAGCTTCTCCTAAGACAAGACACCTTTTGTTGCTTCAAAGGTCAAGGAAAAGCAAGGAAGAGCAACCTATTATATTTGTTAGTTGTTGCACGTTTTTATTTCAAAAAAAAAAAGAATATCAGAAAGAAAAGAAAAGAAAAACAAAAACCAAAAAAAAAGGAGAAAAAGGCTTGTTCTTGTTTATTTCTTGTTCTTGTTTGAAGACATTGTTGCTCTTAATATTGTATTGCTATCACATTGCAAGTTTTGTGATCATCAAAAAAAAAAAAAAAAAAAAAAACAGTGAAGAACTCGGCCCATCACTCGGCCAAGCCTTGAACCGAGTTGTGGTCTGAAATTTGTGGATTGCCTTTGAACCTTACCTTGAACCTCAAGCTTGATTGCCTACCCCTTGCCACTCTTTTATCCTTTGGCAACTTGTTTATGTGTTCATGAGTATTGGTAGGAACGAGCTAGGTATGACATTGCATTGTTGAATTTCCTAAACACGATTCTTTGTTGTGTCATCCTTCTTGTTGTTTGTCTCTTATTGAGTGTGTCTTCTTGATCCTATCATTCGAAATCCAAGAGCTTTTTCTTTATTGGTTAAGTGTTGTCTAAGTTCACCAAGTCTTAATTGAAGATTTTGTCTCTCTCAAGGCAACTCTACACTCCATAAGCTTGCATCGACATCAACAAGAGAGTGAGTGATCAAACACACGAGTGCAAACACTTGTGAGGATTGTTTTGTTTTCACTAACTCTAACTTGTTTTCCTTGAGTTTGTTGATCATGGCTAATGAAGGTGATAGCAGCCCACCAACCGAAGAAGGATCCCCCGTGGTGACAGTTGAGATGTTCAACTTGCTTAAGACGATGTCGGACAACATTGCTATCTTGTCTAATCGGATGGTAGCATTGGAGCAAGAGTGCCCAAGCCTGTAGCCCGCAGTCGTGCCCCAAGAGACGCGCCGAGTGTCCATAACCGCCAACTTCCCTCGGCATAGAGATAAGCCTAATGCTCCTAACCATTTAAATGAATTTCAGGGAATTCCTAGGCGTGCCTATCATGAGGAGCCAAGGCGAGCCTATGAAGATGAAGAATGGGAGCATGAGCCACATCGAGGCTACCGAGCAAGGAGAGGCCGAGAGCAAGAGCAAAATGGAGTTGACAAGGTCAAGGTGAAGATTCCATCTTTTGAAGGCCAATGTGATTCATATGTCTACATGGAATGGGAGGCCAAGATTGAACAAATATGGAGTTTCCACGACTTCCCCGAGCATCAAAAGGTACAACTCGCCACCCTTAAATTCAATGGTTATGCACTAACATGGTGGAATAATCTTGTGAAAGAAAGGAGAAGAACCTTAGATGCACCTGTGACAACTTGGAATCAAATGAAGGCCTTGATGAGAGCTTGCTTTGTGCCTCGACACCACACACAATCGATGCCCTTAGCCCTCAAAGTTGAGAGAAAAACAAAGGCTAGGACCCAAGGAGGAAGAAGTTCAAGTGGTAGCCAAAACCGAGGCTATCATCCTCCTATGGAGCAAGGAGAGCCAAGGAGGAGTGCTCAGCCAAGCCCCTCCCCGCCAAGCCTAAGGCCACCAGCCGTGACTCCTAATGTGGCCAAAGGGAGTGATGAAGAGCTCAAGGACGAATCAAATCAACTTCCCACTCTAATGGAAGAGGAGTTCAAGACAAGAAGAAAGGAGGAGGAAATTGAAGCACCTACTACAAGAGGCAATCGATTGCCCATCATTGTGCGTAGTTCATTCAAATCCTTGGCTACTCCATGGACGGACCGGACTCACATGGTCCCTTCAAGCTTGCCCTTCCTACCCCATGAAGAGGTTGAAGCCAAGAAATCAATTTTCAACCAAGAGACAAAGAATGTGCCAATGAAGACTAATGCAAGGGAAGTACCTCTTATCTCCACCTTTTTAATTCCATCTCTTGAGTTTGAAAATGAGCATGTCATTCCATATAGGACAATACACATGAAAAATTCTGTCCTTGCATGTAAAACTAGATATTCTTGTGTGCATCAAAGTTCTTTAGCACAATACATGTCTTGTGGAATGCACCTTGTTCATAATATGATCTTTATGTCCATACATGTGTGTTATATTGATCCTTGCGTCACTAAGCATGTACATCGGTCTAGGAAGAAGAGTGGAATAGTGTGTGCATGCTTGTTTGGATATCATGTAGTCATTGGAAGATTTATGCTTAAATTCTTACAATTGTGTGCACATGATAGAGGACCTTATTTTGCCATTGTTGTTATGACTAAGCCCTCTAAGAAAGATGAATTCATTGCATACCCTAAACTCCATAATGCACCTTATATGACTAACCCTTTTATTGACCAAGTTGTGGAGTTGTATGGAGTCTCTAGTGCTTTGATTTCAGGACAAGAAGTGAAGTGTGTGCTCTACTCAAAGTTGGAGTCCGGAGAAGTACCCTTTGAACCAGGAGATCAAGACGTCTCACATGTGGCTGATTTGGTTCATTCCTTGGTGGAGTGCATTCGGGAATTGCATGAGCGCACAAGGAACAAACTTCATGCCAAGGCGGAGCACAATGCAGTCAAGGCCAACAAAGAGCGCCGCCGCTTGGTGTTTCACCCCGGAGAGGAGATGTGCCTTCCAAGAGGCGTCAATCCAAGCTTTCCCAAAAGGCGAAGTTGTAGGATCGTGATTGTTAGATAAAAGCTTAAGGAACTCAGAATAACGATTCTCAGTTCCTTTAGCAGCGGAAGATAAACAATCAAACAAATGACAAGTTCCTTATAGTGGAAACCTTTGATTGCCAACTAGCAATCCAGGATAAAAACCACTACCTTTCTTTCGAAAGGATTTCAAAGTCTACTTCTTGATTTCTTATCTCTTTTGGTTACAACTTATCCTAGGAACGAACACACAGTTCCTTTGCCTTATACACAGTTAGACAATCCTAGATAACTTAACACAATCAATAATCAATCCAAGAAACAGACTTTCGCACCTAGGAACTATCACTTACAGTCACATGAACTTAGCACTCAGCTCTTCTGACTTGACTGGTTCCTCTTGATCTCGGTTTGCTTTGATGATCTTTGTTTTGAGGTTCACACTAGATATTTGCTAATGAGTGTGAGTTCTTGTTTTAGTGCATGAAGATAACCCTTGGGTTAGTCTTCCTTTTATAGAGGATTCTTCACAGCTCGATTCTCTCTTGGTTCCCACAGATTGAGCTTGCCCTAGGATTAGTGGTTCTCCTTGATCCACGTTGTTCTTGGCATGTGCAAACAACCTAGGCAGCTCAGAATCTCTCTTGGTTGGTCAACTACCTCAGACGAGCCTTGTGGTGTCGTTGTCAAAACGCTTTCGTCCGAGGTTGAGTAAGCTGGCCTCTTGGGAACCGTCTGTTGGACAGCGACATCTTCATGTGATGTCGCTTTCATCGTCTCTGTCCGAGGTAGAGGTTCTCTAGGCATCTTGTTCTTTAGCTCTTGGACCTTGGCAGACTTTTGGAAGCTTCGGACAAGTCGTTTTCGACACCTTTTGTCCGAGGTTGTGTGTCCCCAGATTTCTCGGGAATCGCAATGTCGCAAGCTCCATTTCTGGGCACACCTGGGTTCCTCTGGATTCCTTCAGCTGTCTTGTTCCTTTGGTTCCCTTGTTTTATTTGGCTTTCCTGCCTTAGGTAATTTTCTGTGGTTCCTTAAAACACATCTTTGAGATAAAACATTAGTATCATAATATTTTTCATCTTCAAAAGTAGAGAAACTGAGGAACGGAACTCTCAGGGGAACCTAAGTTCCAGAGTTCCGTTTCCTAACAATTTCCCCATTTTTGATGATGACAAATACAAGGAACCTGACAACATAATAGGACTTTGAATCTTATGAGACCATATTGAGATAACGAGATTTACAACATTACAGATTAGTGATAGAACATTCAATGGTTGCGAATTCCCCCTAAGCAAGTGAACAAGTTTATTTCAAATCCCCCCTTAGAAATAGAACTAGTTCAGAGTTCCTATTAATTCAGTAGTCTCCAAAGTTCAAGGTTCCTATCCTTTTCTTCCCGCTTTTGACATCATCGAAAAGATTAAGTACAAGTTAAGAACATGATATCCAAGTGAATATGCAATTGCATCAATCCTAAAAAAAGTCATAATGAGAACGTTAAGGCAAAGACAAATTGATCATTGGAGCGATTCCAAATATAGTCATTAAAGCTTCATTGATCATTGTTCAAAACACTTATATCATAACAACTGACAACCGACAACACAAACAGCAAATAGCAAGGAAGACAACAAAAGCAATCTTAAGAAAGACAACAAAAGGGATAGAAGAGGGGAGTAGGATCCTAAGGAAAACTACTAGCTCGTTGTGGCGTTGCAGCACTGGGAACCTAGAACAAGCGTTCCTATGGCGTAGTAGCGGCCTCATCTTCTGCATCCTTGTCGCCGGTTCCTACATTTTGGCACGCGGCCTGATGAGCACTAATTGCACCTTGCCAATCCTTCTGCAGAACTTCCACCAGACTCTCGACAGCAGAACTGATATGCCCCAACTCTCTTACTTGATCATGGATGGCGACCGTGTTGGCAGTCGAGCCTTCCAAGATAGCGTTTTCAATACGATCCAACGCAAGGAGGATCGCAGAGGAGTCTGAAGAGGGGGGTTGCTGAGGGTGGGAACTAGAACGACCCTGGGAACTCGCCCTTTCCTTAGGCGGGATTTCTTCTGTTTCAGCAGGGTTGGGTTGTTGTTCCTTAGATTTTAGCTTCCGAACTATGTGCATGGTAAGACATTTGCTATAGGCAGTCTCGGGTGAGTCTTCTGGGTACTGATTGAGGTTGGAGAGTAGTTTCTTGATGATGTGAGGGAAGGGTAAAGCATGGGAGTCATGGGATGCACAGAATTGCATGTGAGCCAGCACAATACGGGGAAGATCCAACTGAACACCGGAGAGCACCTTGTCCATGTAGACGGCGTCGGTGATGAGGACTTCGTTCCTGTGCGCTTGCCTGGGAACCAAGTTGCGAGTGATCCAGAAATACAGTAGCCGGTTTGCGATGGAGAGATCCTTCGTCTCCAAAGATGAGGGGGATGCGCCATCATAAATTTTCTTCATTATTGCTCCTTTGGACTTGAACCCTTTTCCTTTAGGCCATCCCTTCTTCTGAGGCAGAATGCCAAACCCAGACCTTGGCTCGAGCCTTAGAGCAGACGCGATCAAGTTGGCAGACAAGGGATAGCTGGTTCCCTTCCAGATAAGAATGGCGTCGTGACAGGGAGAGTTCTCCTTCTGGGGTACAAACTCCATAGATTGGTAAAACATCCGGACAACCTCGTCGGAAGCAGAGAAAGGCTCGCACAGTATCTCGTCCCACCCTTGGAACTGCAACAGAGAGTGGAACTCATCCAAAGCTTCTCCATAGAGTTCCTCATCCTCTTCTTCTAACTCTTGGGTCCAGAATTCTCTGCCGATAATGAGAGGTTTTAGGATCTTCCTTTTGGAGAAGGAAGATGAGGCAGAGAGGGTGGTGGTTTTGGCCTTTTTTGTGGATTTGGTTTCATAGGGAACAATGGCTTGAGAGCTTCTCTTCCTCTGTTGCATTCTTGTGGCGACAGAGGGGCCTGGGTTGGAAGTTTTGGATTTGAGGCTGATCGGGGAAGGCTCGGGGCTAAGGATCTCTTGAAGGGATTTATCCGGAGAGGAATCATGCGACCCGCCTTCAGAAACTGATTTTGTGACTGATTCTGAAGCCAAAGTGATGGCTTGCTCCTCTTCTTTGGGCATAGTTGGTTCCTCTTCCACCTTTTCCTTATCCTTTGGTGGTTTCTCAAGCTTCTCTTCTGGTTTCTCTGCAGGTTTCGCCACGGGGTTTTCTTTGGGGAGGGATTTTGGAGAAGTGGAGGCAGAAACAGGCTTGGAGGAGGAGGCTTTAGCCTTCTTTTCGCGAAATGCTTGAAGAAAAGCAGCCTCCTCTTCATCCATAACAACGATTGGGTTAGGGTTGGCCATTTGAGAGGAGCTAAGAGGATTGTTGTGTGAAGAGAAAGAGAGGTAGAAGATCAGAGAGATGGAGAGCTTGTGTGATCAACTCGGAGCAACTGAGCACCTCTTTAAGGGCGTTGAAGATCTGGGATGGCCAAGAGCTGAGGTGACCGTTGAAGCAAATCCAGCCGTTGAGAAGATCAAGGCAAATCCGAAGCATTGAAGAAAGTTGCATCTTTTCGGAACGGCTAACTTAAATTCAAAATTTGACCCTTCAGAGAAGAGGGAGGTCTGCCACTGATGAGACATGCCTTATCCCTGCCAATATGCCATAAATAGCGTCTGGGAGAGCCAAGCGAGCCGTTGGAGAGACGCTACGTTCTGGTTCCTTTCTGGCGACATTTTTAGCGAGCTAGAGGAATGTATGGGTGATACGGGGATCGCCGTAGGGAGGCCCGACCTTGGTGTACAACGAACCAACAAACAATACAACAAGCAAAGTTAGGATCGGCCGAAGGAAAGAAGATAAAGAAAGAACAAGAACAAGGAACAAGAAAGAACTAGAAGAAACTAATAGCCCGAATTAGGAAACCCTTGGATCGGTTGATCCAAGAACCACCACTCCTAAAGCTATCAACCTCGTCTTCTACAACTTCACACAACAAGAAGACGAATCTTCAAGAGCACGAAGAGGATGTCTTGTGTCGCTTTGGATCAATAACTCGAAAGCAATTGTGAATCACAACTCGACCAAAACTAGCTCGGATTGGGCAAACTCACGAAAACTCCCTTTGGGAAGGTTTCTATTTCAGAAATACGTTCTTGAATAATGGGTTTGCTGCTGAGAAAGGAAGTAACAAAGAGCTTAAGTAGTTCCTAGTGAACCGGCTCTTAAAAAATGCTAAAACAACTAAACCGGAAATAAAAAGTACAAAACCGAGTCTAATAATGTCAAAAGCCCACACGGCTGAGATATGCTAAATAAGGAAGGTTTCCATTAGTGGAAGGTGTAGACAAACCCTACACTCAACCACTAGAAACCCTTGACACCGAGAAGGCCTTGAATGTGGCCGTTGGAACCTCCACCGGAACTTGAAGTATGAGCTCGGCTAGCTCATCTTGGAGACGTCTAGCTTGGCTCCTTGTTATGGGCCCGGATGGTCCTCCATCATCCTCCCCTTCTTGGAGAGGATCCGTCCACGGATCATGAAGCTTGGAATGGCTGGCGTCCGGTTGTTGGTAGGGAGTCAAATCAGCCACGTTGAAGGTGGCACTCACACCATATGTGTCCGGGAGGTCTAGGACATAGGCGTTGTCACCGACGCGGCGCAGCACCTTGAATGGCCCATCTCCTCTAGGTGCAAGCTTGGACTTGCGCTGCTCCGGGAAGCGCTCCTTCCTCAAATGCACCCAAACGAGATCCCCGGGCTGGAAAATCACTCTCTTACGTCCCTTGTTAGCCCTAGCTGCATTCCGCTCCGCACAAGCTTCCAGCTTCTCCTTAGTCCTTGCATGCAGCTCCTTGATGAATTCCACGTGCTGACCTGCATCAAAACTTTCACGCTCCTTCATAGGAAAGGGAGCAAGATCAAGTGGAGTATTGGGATTTATACCATAAACACATGCAAAAGGAGACAATGAAGTAGAAGAATGGACTGTCCTATTGTAAGCAAACTCTACATGTGGTAGAGCTTCCTCCCAAGCCTTAAGGTTCTTCTTAAGAATGGCTCGAAGAAGGGTTGATAAAGTCCTATTAGTTACTTCAGTTTGGCCATCCGTTTGAGGATGACTAGAGGTAGAGAACAAGAGTCTCGTCCCTAGCCTTCCCCAAAGCGTCTTCCAAAAGTAACTAAGGAATTTAACATCCCTATCACTCACTATAGTACGGGGTACACCATGTAGCCTCACGACTTCCCTAAAGAAGAGATCAGCTACATTGGATGCATCATCCGTCTTATGGCAAGCAATGAAATGAGCCATCTTAGAGAAACGATCAACTACCACAAAGATAGAATCACGTCCCCTCTTAGTCCGAGGCAGCCCCACGATAAAGTCCATTGAGATGTCCTCCCAAGGGGCACTTGGGATGGGCAATGGGCTGTATAGGCCGTGGGGTTGCAACCTAGACTTGGCCTTTAGGCAATCCAAACACCTCTTAATAAGGTGCTCAACATCCCTAAGCATGTGGGGCCAAAAGAAGTGTGCACATAGCATATGATAAGTCTTGTCCCTTCCGAAGTGACCCATTAAACCACCCTTATGGGCTTCTTCAACGAGTAACATACGTAAGGAACAACTAGGTATGCACACTTTTTCAGCTTTAAATAAGAATCCATCAAACAAGTAAAACTTGTCACATGAACCCTTATCTACACACGTCTTATAGATGGCACCAAAATCAGCATCTTCCACATACAACTCCTTAATATATGCAAATCCTAAGACCTTGGAGTCTAATGTGGTAAGCAAGGTGTATCTCCTAGATAGGGCATCGGCAACTATATTGTCCTTTCCCTTTTTGTATTTGATAACATAAGGGAAAGTCTCAATAAATTCCATCCACCTACCATGTCGTCTATCAAATTTATCTTGGCTCTTGAAGTGTTTCAAGGACTCATGGTCCGTATGCAAGATAAACTCTCTAGGCCACAAGTAGTGTTGCCAAGTCTTAAGTACTCTAAATAGGGCAAAGAGTTCTTTGTCATATGTAGAGTAATTAAGACTAGCCCCTTTCAATTTCTCACTAAAGAAGGCTACGGGTTTACCTTCCTGCATAAGCACGCCTCCAATGCCAATCCCGGATGCATCACACTCCACCTCGAATGGCCTAGTGAAGTCGGGTAACACCAGCAAAGGGGCTTGTGTCAACCTCCATTTTAGGGCGTTGAATGCCCTCTCTTGCGCCTCCTCCCATACAAAGGCCGAATGCTTCTTGGTCACCTCCGTCAATGGGGCAGCGATGGTGCTGAAATCCTTCACGAACCGCCTATAGAAGCTAGCTAATCCATGGAAGCTCCGCACTTGGCTCACTGAGGTCGGCGTAGGCCACTCTTGAATCGCCTTTATCTTGCTCTCATCTACTTGAAGACCCTTGGAGCTCACTACAAAACCAAGAAAGGAAACATGATTAGTGCAGAATTCACATTTCTTCTCATTGGCATGTAAGCACGCACTACGTAAAGTAGAGAGTACTTCCCTCAAATGTTGCTCGTGCTCCTCAATAGACTTGCTGTATATTAGTATATCATCAAAATAAACAACAACAAATCTACCTATGAAATGCCTCAAAACATGGTTCATTAAACGCATGAAAGTACTAGGAGCGTTTGTCAAGCCAAAAGGCATGACAACCCACTCATACAAACCGAATTTTGTTTTGAAGGCGGTCTTCCACTCATCCCCCTCCTTCATCCTTATTTGATGGTAGCCGCTGCGGAGGTCTATCTTGGTGAAGACCGAGGCTCCATGCAGCTCATCTAGCATGTCATCTAGGCGGGGAATCGGATGCCGGTACTTGATGGTTATATTGTTGATAGCTCGGCAGTCCACGCACATCCTCCACGTGCCATCCTTCTTGGGCACTAGCAACACTGGCACGGCACAAGGGCTAAGGCTCTCACGCACATGGCCCTTGTCAAGCAACGCCTTCACTTGCTCTTGCACCTCTTGGGTCTCCTTGGGATTCATCCTGTACGCCGGCCTGTTTGGAAGAGTAGCACCCGGAATTAGATCAATTTGATGTTCTATACCTCTCATAGGTGGCAATCCGGGTGGCATCTCCTCGGGGAACACATCTTGAAACTCCTCTAGTAGAGCTAAGATGTTCCTAGGCAGCGTAGACTTCAACTCCTCACTTAGCAAGCCGAGACCCTTGCATAAGAGCATGAGGATGGCGTCATGTGGTAGGTGCTCCTCTCTCAACTCCTCCTTGGAAGCCAGCAATGCTTGAGAAGTGGTTTTAGCCTTGGAGGTGCTCTCGGTCTTGCTCCCCTTCTTGGCTTCAACCGGCTTCTCTTGATCCTTTTTCTTCTCAAATGCTTCAGCCACCTGCAAAGGAGTCATAGGCTTAAGTACCACATTCTTACCCTTGTAATCAAAAGAATGACGGTTAGTATAACCATCATGCTTTACTCTCCTATCAAACTGCCATGGACGTCCTAATAAAATGTGACAAGCATTCATAGGGACCACATCACATAAAATAGTATCAACATAATGTCCTAGTGTTATGGTCACATTAACTTGCTTAGACACCTTAACCTCTCCACATTCATTCATCCAATGCAGTTTATAGGGCCTAGGGTGATGGAAAGTATGCAATTGCAATTTAGTGACTAATTCAGTGCTAGCAATGTTGCAACAACTACCCCCATCAATAATCATATTACCAAGCACCTAGTATGAAATAAATTTTCTCTTTGGTTATCATCACAAGGGGTCGGCTGAACATGCAAAGTCCTCCTACAAACTAGAGATTCACCATGCTCAAATTCAATGCAATCCATTTCCTCATCTACATCATGCATAGGTTCATCAACAATAGCCGGACCTTGATCCTCACCCTCGGACTCAGATTCATAGAGTCCAAGATGGTTAATGACCAACGTTCGACTATTGGGGCAATCTTTCATCATATGCCCACGACCTTGACATTTAAAACATATGGTATCTCTAGCTCTAGAAGAAGGAGAAAAGGTCGAAGTACTCCCCTGAGGGCCATTGGCCGACGACGGCTGGCGCCCACTGGACTGCGGCGGAGTTCCTGGTGGTCCACTTTTCCTCGGCGCATCTTGGCTCCTAGGTTGGCTCATGGACTGAGCTTGGTTCCTACCAAATTGCGCCGAAGGATTCATCCTGGTTTGAGTTTGGGCCCGCCATTGACTCGGCTGGCCGCTAGGGTTCCTAGCCGCATGCCCACCTTGGTTCCGAGCCTTGTACTTCTGATTTTTCTCCACTTTAATGGCCAAATGCAGCAGCTGGGTGGAATCTGTATATGGATACATATCGACCTCGTTAGCAATAAAAGGGTGAAGGATCCGAAGGTACCTTGCCATGGTTGATTCTTCATCTTCCGTGACATTGGCTCGGACCATAGCCGTGAGCATGGCATTGTAAGCTTCCTCCACGCTCATACTCCCTTGCTTGAGGTTTTCCAGCCGTTGCTTGAGCTCCCTAGAGTAGTGTTGTGGCACAAATCGAGCTCGCATGAGGGCCTTCATTTGCTCCCATGTAGTAACCGGGGGATCCAATACTCTTTGTCTCTCCTTGACCAAGTTATTCCACCAAGTTAGGGCAAAGCCGCTAAACTCAATGGATGCTAGCTGCACTTTCTTGGCCTCGATGAAGTTGTGGCAACTCCAAATTTGCTCCACCTTCATCTCCCACTCCATGTAGGCGTCGGGATCACACTTTCCTTCGAAGGCGGGCATCTTGATCTTTATCTTGCCTATACCGTCTTGCTCCAACTCTCTCCGAGGTTGTTGACCTTGATAACCTCTATTACCCCCAAATCTGCCCCTAGGCTCATAATAGCCGTAACCCCTATCTTGTCCTTGGTAGCCTCCGAACCTTCCTCCTTGGCCTTGGTTCCACATTTCTTCCTCATAATCTGCATCATTGAATTCGTCTTCCCTAAGAGGATCCTGAGGCTCATTAAGATGGTTAGCAACAAAAGGCACCTCTCGTGGAGGTGGTAATTCAGCTTGGTACATTGGAGCTACCCTATTCGGCCTATCATGACTATGGACAAGGGGAGAATTATGCCTTACCGGAGAGTTCCTCACGGTGCCGGTTCCCACTGCACGGCCACCTCCAAGGGGCACTAAGTTGGCGCCGGAAGGACCACCATGTTCAGCATAAGCCCCTAAGGGCACGGTGGCTGGATTCGGGACCGTCTCTTGTGGTTGGGACACAAGGGTCACCGGGGGTGGCACGACTGGTTGGGGAGCTCTTTGAGACGTCTCTAGGGCAGCCAACCGGTGGGTGATCACGGACACGGAGTCGGTCAACTTCTGGATGAGTATAGCCACGTCCGGGTGCACCGGTGAGGGACTCCTATTGTCACGATCACTTGAGGTGTCGTCTCCTGCCATCACACAAAATCAAGCTAACACGGAACTAGGTGAAGAGTTAGAATCAAAGCCAAACACTCACAAGTGTTTCTCTCGTGTGTTTCACTCACCCTCGCTCAATCTCAACTAGTTTTGTAGTGCAGCCGGTTGGGAAACTCAAGAACTTCACGTGAATTAATTGATCTCAAACAACACTTAACAACCAAGATAAGCTAGATGCAAAGTGAAGTAGAAGAAATCGGCAAGATTCAACAATGGGCTCTTATAAACTGAAAATTAGTGCAATCAAAAAGGCACACAAACAAAGATGGAAAAGAAGACTCAACGACTCAACAAAGGATCCTCACAAGGATGTAGTTGCAAGGAAACTAATGGGACTCAAACAAATTTAACTCAAGAAAACTAGCATGCACGCATGTAATGCAAGCTTGATATGGACAAAATAACAAGGAAAGTTTAAGAACTCAAGAGGACAAGTTGTTACCTTGATTCACCTTGGCTTGTGCTCGTGGAGATGGAAGGTTGATTGTAGAAACCGGTGTGATGATGAGAGGGACGTAGACACAAGAGAAGGTGAAGCTAGGAATTAGGGTTTACCGGGCGCGGGTGCGGCGAGCTGCGAGGACACGGCGCGGCAACGGCGTGGACGCGGCAGATAGCACTTGGCGCGGCGCGGCAGTGAGGACTTCGACTCCTTGCTCGTCCTTGAGAGCTTACACTTTAGACTATAATCTATCCTAAGTATGAATGAAATACAAAGGAATAGACTAAGCTAGAAAAGAAATAAAATGCAACACTTGATCGTCTTTTTTTTTTTTTTTTTTTTTTTTTTTTGACTATTCTGATATTCTTTTCTTGCTTCCTCTTTTTTTTTTTTTTTTTAACAAAGAAATTCGAAATTCAAATTACAACTGAAATTGAATTAAAGAAAATAAAAGAAATACAAGAGATAAGCTCTAAAGGAAAATGGCCTTGATTTTAGGAGGTGGGAGCCGAAGTTGTGGTGGGAACTCCTTGGCACGCCTCTTTTGTAGGACTTGTGATCAGCCTTGAGGAGAGAGAGAGCCGAGTGGTTGAAGAATTCAATCCACACGCCACAATTGTAGGGTTACTGCCGTTAGGGTTTGTGGGCGTGGCTAGGGTTCCTTGGTGATCACGCCTTGGAGAATTAGGGTTAGGAATCCCTTTGTTGCTAGCCTTGGAGAAGTCACCGGATGGAAAGGTGGAGGACGTGGATCTGATGTTGGTGTTGGAGGTGGTGGACGGTTGTTTGAAGTGGTGGTGGTGGTGACTAGCGGTGGTGTCTCCGGCAAGGATGAAGGCTGTTTTGTGGTGGTTTTGATGGTGATCGTCCAATCTTCTCAACACACACAACCGATCTCCACAATACTCACAATCCTATCTCCACAATACACAAACACAATTAGAATGGCAAGCAACAACACAAATCGACTCAACAAGAAACAAAGGAAAGGAAGAACTTCGGCTATGCAAGACACAACCGAAACTCAAGAACAATACTACCGAATTTCTGAAATCGGCAAGCACAATTGTTGACACCAAAACTCAGCTCTGATACCACTTTGATACGGGGATCGCCGTAGGGAGGCCCGACCTTGGTGTACAACGAACCAACAAACAATACAACAAGCAAAGTTAGGATCGGCCGAAGGAAAGAAGATAAAGAAAGAACAAGAACAAGGAACAAGAAAGAACTAGAAGAAACTAATAGCCCGAATTAGGAAACCCTTGGATCGGTTGATCCAAGAACCACCACTCCTAAAGCTATCAACCTCGTCTTCTACAACTTCACACAACAAGAAGACGAATCTTCAAGAGCACGAAGAGGATGTCTTGTGTCGCTTTGGATCAATAACTCGAAAGCAATTGTGAATCACAACTCGACCAAAACTAGCTCGGATTGGGCAAACTCACGAAAACTCCCTTTGGGAAGGTTTCTATTTCAGAAATACGTTCTTGAATAATGGGTTTGCTGCTGAGAAAGGAAGTAACAAAGAGCTTAAGTAGTTCCTAGTGAACCGGCTCTTAAAAAATGCTAAAACAACTAAACCGGAAATAAAAAGTACAAAACCGAGTCTAATAATGTCAAAAGCCCACACGGCTGAGATATGCTAAATAAGGAAGGTTTCCATTAGTGGAAGGTGTAGACAAACCCTACACTCAACCACTAGAAACCCTTGACACCGAGAAGGCCTTGAATGTGGCCGTTGGAACCTCCACCGGAACTTGAAGTATGAGCTCGGCTAGCTCATCTTGGAGACGTCTAGCTTGGCTCCTTGTTATGGGCCCGGATGGTCCTCCATCAATGGGAACCTTTGGTGTGGGTTAAAACAAAGGAACCAAAAACAGTACGTTCCCATACTAGGAATCAGGGTAGGCTATTTATCGCATTGCACAATAATTCTCAGAGAGGGTTTAGAGATGGATCATAGAGAATTAAATTGAGCAATGAGGCAAGGGTAGGTCTTAGTACACAATCATCATTTCAGCTTGTAATGTTGGGTTTAGAAATATGATCAGATTGTGACTTTTTGGGCCATCAAAGAAATTTGAACAATGAGGAGTTGAAGAATAATGAGGATCAAAAGGAAATAAACCAGAAAAATTTATCTAAGCCTTTATAAGAAACCATTATGACAAGAAGGGTTTGTAGCAAAAGATATAACACAAGGACATCAAGACTCAACAAGTAAAAGAAATCGTAAATTAGTCAATCAGGGGAACTGGAAAAAATTCTTGAACTAAGGACACTACTGAGTAATAGGAATGATTCCTAGTTCCAATCTAAGGTTCTCGAAAGGAACTCGATTCAATGCCTTGGTGAATATATCTACAACCTGATCTTCAGTTCTACAAAATTTCATAATGATGTTTCCCTTCTCAACATGATCCCTAAGAAAATGATGTCTAATGTCAATATGCTTGGTCCTAGTATGATGCACAGGATTCTTAGAAATGTTTATGTCACTAGTGTTATCACAAAGAATAGTGAGAGGGCCATAAGACATACCAAAATCCGTGAGTTGTTGCTTTAGCCAGAGAAGTTGGGAACAACAAGAGGCAGCCGCAATGTACTCGGATTCTGTGGTGGAGAGAGAGATTGAAACTTGTTTCTCTGATCCCCATGACACAAGGCAAGGGCCTAGGAACTGTGCCATTCCAGAAGTGCTCTTCCTATCCACCAAGTATCCGGCATAATCAGCATCAGTGAAACCCATGAGCTCAAAGGGACATTCTTTGGGGTACCAAATGCAGAGATCGTCAGTTCCTTTGAGGTATCGAAGTATTCTCTTCACAGCGGCCAAGTGGGTTTCTCTTGGACAAGATTGGAACCTAGCACACAAGCCAACAGCAAAGACAATGTCTGGTCGACTAGCGGTTAGGTACATGAGTGAGCCTATCATACCTCTATAGAGCTTCTCCTCCACTAGAGGACTCGAGTGGTCCTTATCCAGATGGGCAATGGTGGATATGGGAGTGGAGAGAGGCTTGCATGAATCCATTTTGAACTTCTTCAGTAGTTCCCTGACATACTTCTGTTGGTGGATTTGAATACCATCTTCCTTTTGAGTGATTTGTAATCCGAGGAAGAATGTGAGTTCCCCAATTAAACTCATTTCAAATTCACTGCTCATCAAGTCTTTGAACTTGTCTACAAGGGACAGGTTAGTGGAACCAAAAATGATATCATCAATATAGATTTGAACCACTAAGATGTTACCTTCTTCTTCTAGGATGAAGAGAGTCTTATCAATAACTCCACGCCTGTAGCCATTTGAGAGAAGGAACTGGGCAAGACGATCATACCAAGCTCTGGGAGCTTGCTTGAGGCCATAGAGTGCCTTGTCTAGAAAGTAGACATGATCTGGATGATCATCGTCTTCAAAACCTGGAGGTTGCTTCACATAGACTTCTCTTCTTGAAGAATTCCATTAAGGAAGGCCGTCTTTACATCCATTTGGAACAACTTGAACCCTTTGTGTGATGCGAAGGCAATCAACAATCTTATTGCCTCAATCCTTGCCACTGGAGCATAGGTTTCATCATAGTCGATTCCTTCTTGTTGATTGTATCCTTGAGCTATAAGTCTCGCTTTGTTCCTTATCACAGCTCCTGTATCATCCAGCTTGTTTCTGAAAACCCATCTGGTTCCTATGATGTGTTTATCCTTGGGATGAGGAACTAGATGCCATACTTTGTTCCTTTCAAACTGATGAAGCTCTTCTTGCATAGCTTGGATCCAGTCCGCATCCTTCAGTGCCTCACCTATGTTCTTTGGTTCCACAATAGACAGAAAGGCATTGAAGGCAAAGAAGGTTAGATGTTCGTACCTGACTGGAGGCTTGACGACTCTTCTTTCTCTGTTGGGGGCTAGAGCATTTGATGTGGAGATATTCTGAGTTGAGCATTCAGCTTCCTGGTTGGGATCACCTTCTCCATTGAAGATCATGTGGGAAGATGAGTCATTGAAGTCTCCACAGATGTTGTCATCATGCTCATGGTTCCCAGAAATGGATTGTTGTTCATTATTCATGGGAACTGGTGGAGGAACCATTGGAGGGTTCCGAGCAGCAGGACAGGAACTGGGTGGAGTGACATCTTCATCTGGATCTTCTTGATATGACTTGGGAAACGGGTCTTTTTGGTCCTTTTGTTGAAGACTTTGTATGCCTTGCTCCCGGAGGCATATCCAATGAAGATTCCTTCATCACTTCTTGGGTCGAATTTGCCAAGATTGTCCTTCCCATTGTTGTGCACAAAGCACTTGCATCCGAACACTCTCAGATGTGAGATGTTGGGAACTCTTCCTCTTAGGAGCTCATAGGGTGTCTTTTCTGTGATTGGGCGAAGCATGGCTCTATTGATGATGTAGCACGCTGTGTTGATCGCCTCAGCCCAAAATGATTGGGAGAGTCCACTTGAGATCAGCATAGTTCGAGCCATGTCCTCCAAGGTCCTGTTCTTCCTTTCTACTACTCCATTCTGTTGACGAGTGTATGGTGCAGAGAAGTTGTGATCGATGCCATGCTCACTGCAAAAAGTTAGAAATTCTCTATTTTCGAATTCGGTACCATGTTCAGACCGAATAGCATTTAGTGAACAATCAAGAGATTTTTCTAACAAGGAAACCAGATCTTTAAAGCGATCAATAACTTCACTTTTAGATTTAATGAATATGGTCCAGGTAAAACGAGAGAAGTCATCGACAATAACAAAGATATACATGTTCCCTCCTAGGCTTTGAACTCTCATGGGTCCACAAAGATCCATGTGGATAAGTTCAAGAGGCCTTGAGGTGCTTACCACGTTTTTGGATTTGAAGGAACTACGAGCCTGTTTTCCTTTTACACAGTCAGAGCACAGTTCCTTAGATGTGCCACTCAGCTTTGGCAGTCCTCTGACTAGTTCCTTTGAGTGTAGCTTTTGAATCAGCTTAGTGCTAGCATGACCGAGGCGTTGGTGCCACAACTCAGTTTGGTCATTCACGGTTGAGAGACACAGTTTCTCCTTGGGGACGAAGGATGGATCAACAATGTAAACATTGTTGAATCTCTTTCCTTTTAGGATGATTTGTCCCGAGGAGTCAAGAACTGAGCATTCGTTTGATCTAAATCTGACTTCATTGTCTCCTTGATCACACAGCTGTGACACACTTATTAGATCAAAACCAAGACTATCAACAAGGTGAATTTTGTTTACCTTAATGTGATCGTTGAGTTTCACAGTTCCTATTCCACAGATTTTCCCTTTGCTTTTGTCTCCAAAGGATATGTTCCCTCCTTGGAGAGGTTGAAGAGAGGTCATTTGATTTCTTTTTCCGGTCATATGGCATGAGCAACCACTGTCAATGTACCATAGTTGGGGTTGCCTCTCTTCTTTCTGCACACAAGGGAACTAAGATTTTTGAACCCAGCGAAGCTTGGCTTTACTGGGGGGATTAGCATTGCGAGTCTGTGAATAACCAGGGAACTGGTTCCTTTCATGGTAATGAGTACTTTTCTCCTTTTCAAAGTTCCTTTTCTCAGCACAATCAGTGTTGTAATGACCATTCTTACCACAGTAGGTACACAAACGATTGTAAACAACATGTCCATATTTTCCTTTTCCTGGCCTAAAAGGTTTTTCAGTTTTCCTTTTGTTAAAATCAACATTGTTTCTAACCTTGTTATGGGCCATGTCAATATATCTTTTGTGAGCAAAGGAATTGGTAAACCATTGGTTTTCAGGAACCATCTTTTCTTTTCCCTTTGGTTCCTTCTTAGGACTTTGAGAGCCTTCATTGAGACGTTTGGCAACCTCAGCCTTGTTCTCAAGGACCATGATCTTTTCTGATAGGAATTGATTCCTATCACGAGAAGTGGCAAGAGCAATACTGAGATTCTCATTCATCTCAACAAGTTCTCGCCTAACCTTTTCTTCTTCAGCATCATTGTTCCCTTTATTATTGACATATCCTTTTCCATGGCGTTGTCTCACAAAAACAGTTTGATTTATCGTTTTTTCATTAATGGAATCAGTGAGAATGTCTAACCTATCAATTATGGATTGAAGCATGTCATTTCCAGGTGGGTTAGCATGCAAGGGAACTTTGACAGAGTCTATGCTAGTTTCATCACAAGATTTGCAAATTTTAAGGTGACTAGCATGCACATTTCTAATATCAATGAGTTTGGAGTGAGTTTCAGCTAGGTCTTTCTCAGTTTCATCAAGTTTTTTACTCCAAACAGAATTCTCGACAGTCAAGCAAGCAATTTCGTCTTCACAATCATCTAGTTTCTGTTGAAGGGAACTGGTTTCCTTTCCTAGTTTCTTTATGATCTTAAGAAGTTGTTTCTTATCACAATCAACTAGGGATTTTAAGAGATCGTCAGATACCTCAAGGTCTTCTGAGTCGCTTGAGTCTCCTTTTGCCACGAGACATCTCCCTCCAGAGAAGCCACTCAGATCCAGTTCCTCATCTGAGTCTTCTCCCCATGATGCTACGAGAGCCTTCTTTCTTTGAGGTCTTTCCTCTTCCTTGGACTCTTCTTTGTTGGGACAGTTTTTAGCATAGTGTCCCTTCTCCTTGCACTCGTAACATGAGACTTCCTTGAGATCTCTTCTTGGTCCATTGTGAGAGGAACTGCCCTTTTGGAACCTTCCCTTCACAAAGAATTTTTTGATGTTCTTTGTGAAGAGGGCTGTTAGTTCGTCCTCCTCTTCTTCAAGGTCTGAGTTCTCTTCCTCCATCTCGAGCCTAGAGAAGGCTTTGGAGATGTTGAGGGCAATTCCTTTTTCCAGTTTCTTGTCGGCATTGGCTTTGATGTGCTCTCCTTCTTCAACCTCCAGTTTTCCTATGACTTGGGTCAAGGGAAGTGATTGGATGCCTGGAGTGTTCTTCATGATTCCCTTCAGAAGGGTGAACTTGGAGTTGAGTCCATTGATGACTACTAGGGACTTGGAAACTTCATCAAGATCGACTTTCGCCGCTATTAGCTTTCCAATCAATCTGTTGAAGCGGGAGTAGTACTCTGAGATGGTCTCAGTTTCCATCATTTTGAAGGTGTGGTATTCTCCTTCCAAAGCAAACTTTCTGCTTTGCTTCAGTTCCTCACTTCCTTCATGCATCTCCTTGAGAGCTTTCCACATCTCCTTGACCGTTTTGATGCCTATGACCTTGTCCATGTCCTCTATGTCCAATCCATTGAGGATGAACTGCCTAGCCTTGACATTCTTCTCCATGATAACATAGTGTTCTGGTTTCCAATCTTCTTCCTTCATGGTGAGGTCGACATAGCCATCTCCATTTTCGACTATCCTCCAGCATTGGTAGTCGTTGGTCTTGATGTGGCTTTCCATGCACTTTTTCCACCATGTTTCTTCTCCTTTCTTTCGTAGATGTGGCTTGTTGGTGGAGATTCTGAGCTCAAACTTGCTTGGTTGAGACATGATCTGCAAACTAATCAAAGATCTAGAGCTTTTCCTGCTCTGATACCAATTGTAGGATCGTGATTATTAGATAAAAGCTTAAGGAACTCAGAATAACGATTCTCAGTTCCTTTAGCAGCGGAAGATAAACAATCAAACAAATGACAAGTTAGGATATAGTGGAAACCTTTGATTGCCAACTAGCAATCCAGGATAAAAACCACTACCTTTCTTTCGAAAGGATTTCAAAGTCTACTTCTTGATTTCTTATCTCTTTTGGTTACAGCTTATCCTAGGAACGAACACACAGTTCCTTTGCCTTACACACAGTTAGACAATCCTAGATAACTTAACACAATCAATAATCAATCCAAGAAACAGACTTTCGCACCTAGGAACTATCACTTACAGTCACATGAACTTAGCACTCAGCTCTTCTTCCTTGACTGGTTCCTCTTGATCTCGGTTTGCTTTGATGATCTTTGTTTTGAGGTTCACACTAGATATTTGCTAATGAGTGTGAGTTCTTGTTTTAGTGCATGAAGATAACCCTTGGGTTAGTCTTCCTTTTATAGAGGATTCTTCGCAGCTCGATCCTCTCTTGGTTCCCACGGATTGAGCTTGCCCTAGGATTAGTGGTTCTCCTTGATCCACGTTGTTCTTGGCATGTGCAAACAACCTAGGCAGCTCAGAATCTCTCTTGGTTGGTCAACTACCTCAGACGAGCCTTGTGGTGTCGTTGTCAAAACGCTTTCGTCCGAGGTTGAGTAAGCTGGCCGCTTGGGAACCGTCTGTTGGACAGCGACATCTTCATGTGATGTCGCTTTCATCGTCTCTGTCCGAGGTAGAGGTTCTCTAGGCATCTTGTTCTTTAGCTCTTGGACCTTGGCAGACTTTTGGAAGCTTCGGACAAGTCATTTTCGACACCTTTTGTCCGAGGTTGTGTGTCCCCAGATTTCTCGGGAATCGCAATGTCGCAAGCTCCATTTCTGGGCACACCTGGGTTCCTCTGGATTCCTTCAGCTGTCTTGTTCCTTTGGTTCCCTTGTTTTGTTTGGCTTTCCTGCCTTAGGTAATTTCCCGTGGTTCCTTAAAACACATCTTTGAGATAAAACATTAGTATCATAATATTTGTCATATTCAAAAGTAGAGAAACTGAGAAACGGAACTCTCAGGGGAACCTAAGTTCCAGAGTTCCGTTTCCTAACAGAAGTACAAGGCATACAAGCTTAGATTCGAGGTCGAATCTTTTCCAAGAAGGGGAGAATGATGCGGGAGCATCCGAGGCTTCACCCAAGTGGCACACAAAGAAATATGGTTCACTCACAAGGGTTCGAGCCAAGCCATTGAGGAAGGAGATGGTCCACTCACAAAGGGCTCGAGCCAAGCGTATGCACGAGGAACTCGAGAACTTGGCAAACCTTCGCGTCTCAAGGGAGCCCACCCTCGTCGAGTACTTCACGGAACCAATACCAAGGACCTTGGTGACATTCCGAGCCGAGCCAAGCACGGGAGAATGGCAACCACAAGAGTTGAAGCCCAAGGTCCTGACTCGGCCCACCAAACTCGGCCGAGTTGTGCTTAGTGATGACGACCTCTCAGCAAAACTGTCATATCTTCTGATTCCCAACTCCGATCACGCTCAAATTTTGAGGAGTGAAACTAGACTTCAAGATCTATCTCTGGGAGTTGGAATCACTCCATTCCGATCAAGGACGAGAAAGAACGGACCTTCTGAAGTTAGGCCAGAAGTTGAGCCTCCTGACTCGGCCCACAACTCGGTCGGGTCCAGGCCGAGTTGTTCTCAGTGAACCACGTCGAGCCAAACTCGGCCCACAACTCGGTCGGGTCTTGGACCGAGTTTCTCCCAGTTTAGCTCCTTTTGTCTCGTTTCTTGTTGGGCTTTTATGGGCCGACCCCTTTGGCTATTTAAGACCTTTGTGTTTCTTTGTAACTCAGTTTTCCCCCCAGTTATGATATTTGCTTTAAGCATATGAAAGATGAGAGCTCCATGGGAGTGTTTCTCAAGGTGTTGATTCGAACTTGCTAGGTTGCTCTTGCGTTGTGTCAATTTCGTCTATGATCTTGGTGCTCCAAGGCTTCACTCGCCTCCTTCTCTTGCTCTTTGGACACATCCATCGTTGTGGGAGATTGTAGAAGGAAAGGTCGTTTGTGCACATTGGTTTGGTTATTGGCGACATTGTTTGCCAAGGGTCTCTCCATTGCATCTTTCGGTTGTTCCTATATCCTTGTTTATTTCTTTGTTTCCTATCATTTGCTAACTTGTTCTTGTTGTTCTTGGTGTTCTTGTTGTCTCTTTTCTATCTCTACCTTCAATCGAGTCCTTGGCGTCTAGATCGGGCCACTCGCGGCTAATCCCCGCATCAAGTATAGAGAGACTCTGAAAAAGAGTTTCTTGCAGGGAAAGGATGGGGATTTCTAGGTATAGGTCTAACAGATCTAGTGGAATTAAATCTTATAAGGACCCTACCATCACCACTTTCTTCTATCTAGGAAATTTCTGTTTTTTCAAGATCATCCGGAGGACAATCATGTTTTAGTTCCAAAGCTTCTGATATAGTAATATCTTCCCACTTTATCAGTTTGGGAGTAAAAGTTGTAGATCTCTCAGCTTCTAGTTGAAGGAGGATAGTTTCTCCTCTAGGGACAGGAGGTACTATACACTTAGGATCAGTACAGGAACTTAGGACTCTGTAATGGAGTCGGTAGATAATGACAAAGTTTTTAGAAAGGTTTTTGAACCCCTTTTTAAGGAGCTTAATATCAAGAGTAAGAGTACTACTGATTCTAGGGTTTGTCATATCAATTGTAAAATTTGGAGAACATTTGAAGAAGATTGGGCCATTACAGATATTGGTTTGAATAACTGCAATTAATGAGTCTTTGTAAGAAAGGAGTCTGTCGTCTCTAAGGGCAATAAAGACATGGGTGTCTATGCCTAATCTGGCTAAAGATTTAAGAGCAACTTGAATTAGGCCTATGTGGATATATCTATAGTTCTTTTTTAGATATTCATCAATAGCTATGGAGGATAATAATTGAGGAGTCAGTTGTTCTTTGTCAAGACTGAGTATTTCTTCATGACTCTTTACACTAAGAGTTGTTTTAAAGTCTGTCCATCCTATTTTGTAAATGGATTGTATAGACTGTTGTGGTATGTTCCAATCATTATTATTTTTTTCGTACATATTTTCATTACTATGGACGACTGGGGTGCTAGATGAACTAGAACCTCTATGCAGCATATGCCTAAATTGTAGAGCCATAATTAGTTACGTTTTAGGAACTATTTATCTTAATCGTATGTTTTATTGTTACTAAATGGCGTGGGACCATCGGCCTGGAACACCCTAGGACTACCTCATCAAGCGGGATTACCAACGGACTTACGACTAAAACCAAACACGCACAGCCTAGTAATAGTAAAAAGTCGGACCTTGGTAAACAGTAACTAAAGGCATAAATAACTATAATACTACAACCGGGGCAAAATGTTTGGTATCAGAGCTTGGGAGTTGTCTTCGAGACGTGGTTCCTCGGTGTTGGTAGGTGGGTTAATAGTCATGGTTGGGAGATTTCAAATGGGTGATCGGCAAGTTGTCCCACGGTGGGCGCCAAATTGTTTTGGGGTGAAAAGATCAAATGACCTAAATCGCCTTAGACGGGGTAACTAGTCGATCGGATTATAGGTATCAAACCAATCTAAATAGACAATCAACCAATAAAGAAGAAATACGAGAAAGCAAAGTGATTTTATTGATATCTTGACGATTGAGCCGGATCAATGTACAACTTATCCTTGGAGGACGAGAGATCGGATTTGGTCTGACCGGTGACTCTGGGGCTCGACCGGTGGGGATTGAGCGATGTTTCGAGGAGAGTAAGCTAGAATCACTGTGTTCCTTTGTTTTTCTTCAGAGTAAATCAGCGGATGTGGTGTTGTAATCGTGTGTGTCTTTGCCTGCCTGATCGAGGTCCATATATGGCAACTTTTCCCTTCCGACCGTTATCCATCGTTGGCAATATTTCGTGCTTTAATTCTGGGCGAGATCATTGAGATTTGCCCTTAATTGCCGTCATAATCTCTGTGTTGAATGTTGTGGCCATTACCTTCAATCAGGCATTTAATGCTCGAGCGAGATCCTCGGAGCTGGTCGGGTGCCACTCGTCTGTAGGGTGTCCGACGCTTCTTTCCGTTCTCTCTTGGACTTTGATTTCGTTTGGACCTGGGCCCAGCTTGCTCGTCTGATTTCCTTGGAGGATGGTGGGCCCAACAGACCTTCGGGGGTAAAGTCGGGTTGTTCTTCCAGTCTTGGTTCCTGTCATAAGAGTTGCTTATCTGGCTTTGGTCGCTTCGTCCCTTGGGGTATGGTTGGTGTCGCCTGTCGGGTCGATTGTCCTAAGATGATCTTCAGTCGACTCGATCAGGGCTCTTGTCCGCTTTTGTGGGTTCTTTGTCTTCTTCTAGTCTAACTTGGGCCATGGTTTTGGCTTGTACGTCTTCAAAGCTTCGACACAGGTATTTGGTCAGCTCTTGATAAAGTTCACTGCCCCTGACTAGTCCCCGTCGAAAGGCTTCAATGGACGTTGGGACGTCACAATGTGGGATCGTGACCCTCTCTTTGTTCTACCTGTTAAGATAATCCCTTAAGGGTTCACCGTACCTTTGCACAATCCTGTATAGGGCGCTCGATTGCTTTTCCAGTCTTCGTGATGCGGGGATTAGCCGCGAGTGGCCCGATCTAGACGCCAAGGACTCGATTGAAGGTGGAGATAGAAAAGAGACAACAAGAACACCAAGAACAACAAGAACAAGTTAGCAAATGATAGGAAACAAAGAAATAAACAAGGATATAGGAACAACCGAAAGATGCAATGGAGAGACCATTGGCAAACAATGTCGCCAATAACCAAACCAATGTGCACAAACGACCTTTCCTTCTACAATCTCCCACAACGATGGATGTGTCCAAAGAGCAAGAGAAGGAGGCGAGTGAAGCCTTGGAGCACCAAGATCATAGACGAAATTGACACAACGCAAGAGCAACCTAGCAAGTTCGAATCAACACCTTGAGAAACACTCCCATGGAGCTCTCATCTTTCATATGCTTAAAGCAAATATCATAACTGGGGAAAAAACTGAGTTACAAAGAAACACAAAGGTCTTAAATAGTCAAAGGGGTCGGCCCATAAAAGCCCAACAAGAAACGAGACAAAAGGAGCTAAACTGGGAGAAACTCGGTCCAAGACCCGACCGAGTTGTGGGCCGAGTTTGGCTCGACGTGGTTCACTGAGAACAACTCGGCCTGGACCCGGCCGAGTTGTGGGCCGAGTCAGGAGGCTCAACTTCTGGCCTAACTTCAGAAGGTCCGTTCTCTCTCGTCCTTGATCGGAATGGAGTGATTCCAACTCCCAGAGATAGATCTTGAAGTCTAGTTTCACTCCTCAAAATTTGAGCATGATCGGAGTTGGGAATCAGAAGATATGACAGTTTTGCTGAGAGGTCGCCATCACTAAGCACAACTCGGCCGAGTTTGGTGGGCCGAGCAGGACCTTGGGCTTCAACTCTTGTGGTTGCCATTTTCCCGCGCTTGGCTCGGCTTGGAATGTCACCAAGGTCCTTGGTATTGGTTCCGTGAAGTACTCGACGAGGGTGGGCTTCCTTGAGACGCGAAGGTTTGCCAAGTTCTCGAGTTCCTCGTGCATCGCTTGGCTCGAGCCCTTTGTGAGTGGACCATCTCCTTCCTCAATGGCTTGGCTCAAACCCTTGTGAGTGAACCATATTTCTTTGTGTGCCACTTGGGTGAAGTCTCGGATGCTCCCGCATCAATACTGCTAGAGACCATTCTATAAAAGACCATTCTGTTAAGGTTGAATTCAGTAGTCCCATTCCTAGCCCTGTTATTGAACAAAATAGAGATGAATCTTTTCCCTCTTCACCTACTCAGAGTGATATGGAAAGATACTCCTCCATAAATGTCATCACAAAAATAGACTTTACAATAGATAAAGATTATCTAAGAAGAGACTTTGATTCCATTGAAAACAGAATCAAGAAAGTTTGGTTCATGAAAATAGACAAAACAGTCAGAGATAAAATAAGAGAACTATGGTATTCTGATATGGAAAAATATAGGATCAATATCTTGTTCTTCACATGGTTTCCTAATTACCTTAGGATTCAGGGAATAGAAAACCCTTTAGAACAAAAGTCCATAGATGTCCAAACAAGGTTAACAAAGACTTGGAATCTTTTACCCTCAGGATCTACACAAAGTGTTCATTCTCCTTTACAAGGAATAAAAATTATTACAAAAGATGGGGAGGTCCTGATGGAGGACCATCTACAACCCAACCACCATCCGGGCCCATGACTAGGAGCCGAGCTCGTCAACTCCAAGATGAGCTAGCTAAGCTTGCACACCAAGTCCCGGAGGAGGTTGTCACGGCCACACCTAAGGCCTACTTGTTGACGATGGCTTATAATGGTTGAGTGTATGGCTTGTGTACACCTTCCATTCTTCCTCACTTTCCTCTTTTAGTATGTTTCCAGCCGTGTGGGCTATGATACATTAGTAGACTCGGTTTACTTGTTTTAATTCTGGTTTTAGCTTGTTTTAGTGTTTTAGGGCCGGTTCACTTAGGAACTATTTAAGCCCTTTGTTATTTCCTTTTTCGGTAACAAACAACTTATTGAAGAATACATTTCTGAGTTAGAAACTTCCCCAAAGAGAGAGTTTCGTGTTTGTTCAATCTAAGCTACGCCTTGGTCGAGTTGTGAAGCATCAATTCCTTTCGAGTTGTTGATCCAAGACGACACAAGACATCCTCTTCGTGCTCTTGAGGATTCGTCCTCCTTTGTGTGAAGTTGTAGAAGGCGAGGTCTTTAGCTTTAGGCGTGGTTGTTCTTGACTCATCCGAGCCAAGGGTTTCCACTTCCGGGTTATTGGTTTCTTCTTACTCATCTTGTCCATTTCTTCTTTCTTCCGCCAATTCTCACATTGTTTTTGTTGTTTCTTGTTCTTAGAGTTGTTGTGCATCAAGATCGGTCCATTTCTTCTTTCTTCCACCTCATTAGCAATAAAAGGAGAAAGGATTCGAAGATACCTCGCCATGGTGGATTCCTCATCTTCAATGACGTTGGCGCGGACCATGGCGGTTTGCATGGCATTGTAGGCTTCCTCCACGCTCATGCTACCTTGTTTGAGGTTCTCCAACCTTTGCTTGAGCTCCCTGGAGTAGTGTTGAGGGACGAACCGAGCCCTCATCAACACCCTCATTTGCTCCCACGTAGCCACCGGTGGGTCCAAAGCTCTTTGCCTCTCCTTGACCAAGTTGTTCCACCAAGTTAGGGCAAAGCCACTAAACTCAATGGAAGCTAGCTGCACCTTCTTGGCCTCAATGAAGTTGTGGCAACTCCAAATTTGCTCCACTTTCATCTCCCACTCCATGTAGGCGTCGAGATCACACCTTCCTTCAAACGATGGCATCTTGATCTTGATTTTCCCTATGCCATCTTGCTCCAACTCTCTCCTAGGTTGATTTCCTTGATAGCCCCGGTTACCTCCAAGTCTGCCCCTCGGCTCATAGTAACCATACGCTCCTCCTTGGCCTTGGTAACCACCGAATCTACCTCCTTGGCCTTGGTTCCACATCTCTTCCTCAAATTCTGCATCATTGAACTCGTCTTCCCTAAGCGGATCCTGAGGCTCATTAAGATGGTTAGCTACAAAAGGCACCTCACGTGGAGGTGGTATTTCATCATGATAATTCGGAGCTACCCTATTTGGCCTTTCTTGATTATGGACAAGGGGAGAAGTAGCCCGTACCGGGGAGTTCCTCACGGTGCCGGTACCCACTGCACGTGCACGTCCAAGGGGCACCAAATTGGCTCCGGAAGGCCCTCCTTGCTCAGCATAAGCTCCTAAGGGCACGGTGGCTGGATTGGATGCCGTCTCTTGGGTTTGAGAAGCTAGCACCACCGGGGGCACCATGGCTGGTGGGGGAGTCCTTTGAGCCGTTTCAAGGGCAGCCAATCGGTTGGTGATGACGGCCATTGAGTCGGTCAACTTTTGGAAGAGCATCGCCACATCCGGATGCACCGGTGAGGGGCTCCTATTGTCTCGGTCACTTGAAGTATCATCTCCTGCCATTACACTAACAAACTAACACGGAACTATGTGAAGGGTTAGAATCAAAATCAAAACACTCACAAGTGTCTCACTCGTGTGTTTCTCTCACCCTCCCTCAATCTCAACTAGTTTTGTAGTGCAGCCGGTTGGGAAAACTCAAAGACTTCACGTGAATTGATTGATCTCAAACAACACTAACAACCAAGATAAGTTTGATGCAAGGTGAAATAGGCAAGTGATCGACAAGGTTCACACAAAGGCACTTTATATTCTGAATTTTAGTGCACTCAACAAACACAAATGAAATCGAAAAAAAAAGACTCAACGACTCAACAAAGAACCCTCACAAGGATGTAGTTGCAAGGAAACTAATGGGACTCAAACAATTTAACTCAAGATCACCACAAAGCACGAATGTAATGCTATGCTAAGAATGATAATAACAAGGAAAAGTTTAAGAACTCAAGAGGACAAGATGTTACCTTAGCTCGCCTTGACTTGTGCTAGTAGAAGACGGAATGGTTGTAGTAGAGATCGGTGGTGATAGGGGAGTGGTAGGCACAAGGGAAAGGGAGGTTAGGATTTTAGGGTTTTACCGAGCGTCGGCGAAGTGGACACGGCGCGGCAAGGGGCGACGCGGCGCGGCAATGGGCAACGCGGCGCTGCACTTGGAATGACGCGGCGTGGCACTTGGGCGTCGGCACTTGCTTGACCTTGAGAGCTTGCAACTTGAGAGCTTACAACTTTAGGCTAAAATCTAAACCTAAGTATTAATGTAATACAAAGATATAGACCAAGCTAGAAAAGAAATAAAATGCAACACTATGATCGTCTTCTTCTTCTTTTTTTTGACGATTGATTTTTTTTTTTTTTTTTTGACTAAAATTCGAAATTCAAATTACAACTGAAATTGGATTAAAAGAAAATAAGAAAACTAAAAGGATAAGCTTGTTGCCTTGATCTTAGGAGAGAATAACCGGTTGTTGACTTCTTCACACCCACACGCCACTTTTGTAGGGAGAGTGGCCGAGTGTTTGTTGTGGGAAGAATCTTCACGCCTTGATTGTAGGAGTGGGCTGCCGCACTTGTTGAAAACGTCAACCCTCACGCCGCAAGGATAGGGCTTGTGTGGCCGGGTGGGTTGGACTTGGTTAGGGCAGCCGTGAAGATCCTTGGTGAGCACGCCGGCTAGGGTAGTGGAGTAGTGGGGTAGTGTGTCTTGTGGTAGGGTTAGTGGACGGTTAATATGGTGGTGGTGATGATGATGAGGGTGGCCGGAGTTTGATGTTTCCGGCTAGGCTAGGAATGGACCGTCCGATCTCCACAACACACAAAGCCAAAACTTCCACAAAACACAAGATCAATTAGAGACTTAAGCAACAACAAAAACGACTCAACAAGACAAGAAGAAGAACGGAAGAACTTCGGCTATGCAAGAACACAACCAAAGGCTCAAGACACCAATACCGAATTTCAGAAATCGGCAAGCAACAATGTTGACACCAAAACCTCGCTCTGATACCAATTTGATACGGGGATCGCCGTAGGGAGGCCCGACCTTGGTGCACAACACACGAACAAGCAAAAACAACAATCAAAGTTAGACAAGGCGGAAAGAAAGAAAGGATGAACGAAGAACAAGAAGAAATAGGTGAAACCAATAGCCCGGAAATGGAGACCCTTGGATCGATTGTTCCAAGAACCACCACGCCTAAAGCTATAAACCTCGCCTTCTACAACTCCACACAACAAGAGGACGAATCCTCAAGAGCACGAAGAGGATGCCTTGTGTCGCTTTGGATCAACAACTCGAAAGAAATTGAGAATCACAACTCGACCAAAACTAGTTCGGATTGAGCAAACTCACAAAACCCTCTTTTGGGAAGTTTCTAAATCAGAAATTGTATTCTTGATAATAAGGTTTGCTGCCTCAAAATGGAATTAACAAAGAGCTTAAATAGTTCCTAGTGAACCGGCTCCTAAAACACTAAAACACTACTAAACCGGAAATAAGAATGTAAACCCGAGTTTAAGAATGTTAATAAGCCCTCACGGCTTCCATCATGCTAAAAGAGGAAAGTTTCTAATAGTGGAAGGTGTACACAAGCCATACACTCAACCACTAGAAACCCTTGTCACCGAATAGGCCTTGGATGTGGTCGTGGCAACCTCCACCGGGACTTGATGTATGATCATGGCTAGCTCATCTTGAAGACGCCTAGCTTGGCTCCTTGTCATGGGCCCGGATGGTGGTTGGTGTGTGGATGGTCCTCCATCAAATAGGGTAGCTAGAAATTATCCTAATGAAGTGCCACCTCCACACGAGGTGCCTTATGTTGCTAACCCCTTGAATGAGCCTCAGGATTCCCTTAGGGAAGATGTGTTTGACGATGCAGAATTTGAGGAGGAGATGTGGAATCAAGGTGACCGGTTTGATGGGTACCAAATGCAAGGAGGAGCTTACGGCTATGATGAGCCACGAGGCCGTTATGGAGGCAATAGGGGCTACCAAGGCAACCAACCAAGGAGGGAATTAGAGCAAGACGGCATTGGGAAGATCAAAATCAAGATGCCGTCGTTTGAAGGCAAATGCTACCCCGATGCCTACATGGAGTGGGAAATGAAAGTGGAGCAAATTTGGAGTTGCCACAACTTCATTGAAGCCAAGAAGGTGCAGCTCGCTTCCATTGAGTTTAGTGGTTTTGCCCTAACTTGGTGGAACAACCTTGTCAAAGAGAGGAGAAGAGCCTTGGACCCGCCGGTTGCTACATGGGAACAAATGAGGGTTCTAATGCGTGCTCGGTTCGTCCCTCAACACTACTCAAGAGAGCTCAAGCAGCGGTTAGAGAACCTCAAGCAAGGAAGCATGAGTGTGGAGGGGGCCTACAATGCCATGCAAACGGCCATGGTCCGCGCCAATGTCATGGAAGATGAGGAATCGACCATGGCAAGGTACCTCCGAATCCTTAACCCTTTTATTGCTAATGAGGTCGATATGTATCCATATACAGATTCTACCCAGCTACTGCATTTGGCCATTAAAGTGGAGAAGAATTAGAAATTCAAGGCAAGGAACCAAGGTTCGCAAGCGGCTAGAAACCCTAGCGGCCACGGCCAGTCGAGTTCATGGAGGGCCCCCGGCCAATCTAGACCGTTTCAGCCGGCCCAATTTGGCAGGAACCAAGCACCCACAGTGAGCCAGCCACGGAGCCAAGAAGTGCCGAGGAAAAGTGCTCCACCGAGTACACCGCCGCAGGCAGCCAGTCGATAGCCCGGCCCGACTCATGGTGCCCAAGGGAGTTCCTCTAACTTTTCTCCTTCATCTAGAGCTAGGGATACCATGTGTTTTAAGTGTCAAGGCCGAGGGCATATGATGAAAGATTGCCCCAATAGTCGAACCTTGATCATTAACCATCTTGGACTCTATGAGTCTGAGTCCGAGGGTGAAGATCAAGGTCCGTTTATTATAGATGAGCCTATGCATGATGTAGATGAGGATATGGACTGCATTGAATTCGAGCATAGTAAATCCTTAGTGTGTAGGAGAACTTTGCATGTACAACCGACCCCATGTGATGATAACCAAAGGGAGAATTTATTTCATACTAGATGTTTGGTTAAGGGAAAGGTTTGTAACATGATTATTGATGGGGGTAGTTTTTGTAACATTGCTAGTACCGAACTAGTCACTAAGTTACAACTTCAAACCTTCCATCACCCTAGGCCATATAAACTGCATTGGATGAATGAATGTGGAGAAGTTAAAGTGGCTAAGCAAGTCAATGTGACCATAACACTAGGGCATTACGTAGATACTATCTTATGTGATGTGGTCCCAATGAATGCTTGTCATATCTTATTAGGTCGTCCATGGCAGTTTGATAAGCGTGTCAAGCATGATGGTTACACTAACCGTCACTCTTTTGATTATAATGGCAAGAGTCTTATACTAAAGCCCATGACTCCCTTGCAGGTGGCCGAAGCATATGAGAAGAAGAAGGATCAAGAGAAGTCGGTTGAGGCCAAGAAGGGGAACACTGCCGAGAGCCCTTCAAAGGCCAAGACCAAGTCTCAAGTGCTTCTAGCTTCCAAGGAGGAGATGAGAGAAGAGCATCTACCCCAAGACGCCGTTCTCATGCTCTTATGCAAGAGCTTGGGCTTGCTTAGTGAGGATTTGAAGTCCACCTTGCCACCGATTATCCTCAACTTGCTTAAGGAGTTCCAAGACGTCTTTCCCGAGGAGATGCCACCGGGCCTGCCCCCTAAAAGAGGTATTGAGCACCAAATTGATCTAATTCCGGGTGCTACTCTTCCAAACAGGCCGGCCTATAGGATGAATCCCAAGGAGACGCAAGAAGTTCAAGAGCAAGTGAAGGCGTTGCTTGACAAGGGCCATATGCGTGAGAGCCTTAGCCCTTGTGCCGTGCCGGTGCTATTGGTGCCCAAGAAGGATGGCACATGGAGGATGTGCGTGGACTGCCGAGCCATCAACAACATCACCATCAAGTACCGACATCCAATTCCCCGCCTCGATGACATGCTAGATGAGTTGCATGGAGCTTCCGTCTTCACCAAGATAGATCTCCGCAGCGGCTACCACCAAATAAGGATGAAGGAGGGGGATGAATGGAAAACGGCTTTCAAGACAAAATTCGGTTTGTATGAGTGGGTTGTCATGCCTTTTGGCTTGACAAATGCTCCTAGTACCTTTATGCGCTTAATGAATCATGTTTTAAGGCATTTCACAGGTAGATTTATTGTTGTCTATTTTGATGATATACTTGTGTACAGCAAATCCCTAGAGGAGCATGAGCAACACTTGAGGGAAGTACTCCTTACTTTACGTAATGCGTGCTTATATGCTAATGAGAAGAAATGTGAGTTTTGCACTAATTAAGTGACTTTCCTTGGTTTTGTAGTGAGCTCAAGAGGCCTTCAAGTGGACGAGAGCAAGATAAAGGCTATCCAAGAGTGGCCTACGCCTACCTCCGTGAGCCAAGTGAGGAGCTTTCATGGATTGGCTAGCAGAAATAGGAGATTCGTGAGGGATTTCAACACTATTGCCGCGCCCTTGACGGAAGTGACCAAGAAGCATTCGGCCTTTGTGTGGGAGGAGGCGCAAGAGAGGGCTTTCAACGCTCTAAAATGGAGGTTGACGCAAGCTCCTTTGTTGGTGCTGCCGGACTTCACAAGGCCTTTTGAGGTGGAGTGTGATGCTTCCGGGATTGGCATAGGAGGTGTCTTGATGCAAGAAGGTAAGCCCGTAGCCTTCTTTAGTGAGAAATTGAAAGGGGCAAGTGTTAATTACTCTACGTATGACAAAGAACTCTTTGCCTTTATTTAGAGTATTAAAGACTTGGCAACACTACTTGTGGCCTAGAGAGTTTATCTTGCAGACGGATCATGAGTCCTTAAAGCACTTCAAGAGCCAAGATAAACTTGATAGACGACATGGTAGATGGATGGAATTCATTGAGACTTTCCCTTATGTTATCAAATACAAAAAGGGAAAGGACAATGTAGTTGCCGATGCCCTATCTAGGAGATACACCTTGCTTACCACATTAGACTCCAAGGTCTTAGGCTTTGCATATATAAAGGAGTTGTATGTGGAAGATTCTGATTTTGGTGCCATCTATAAGTCGTGTATAGATAAGGGCTCATGTGACAAGTTCTACTTGTTTGATGGGTTCTTATTTAGGGCTGAAAAAGTGTGCATACCCATTTGTTCCTTGCGAATGTTGCTCGTTGAAGAAGCCCATAAGGGTGGTTTAATGGGTCACTTCGGAAGGGACAAGACCTATCATATGCTATGTGCACACTTCTATTGGCCCCACATACTTAGGGATGTTGAGCACCTTATTAAGAGGTGTTTGGATTGTCTTAAGGCCAAGTCTAGGTTGCAACCCCACGGCCTATACAGTCCATTACCCATCCCAAGTGCCCCTTGGGAGGACATTTCAATGGACTTTATCGTGGGGCTGCCACGGACTAAGAGGGGACGTGATTCTATCTTCGTGGTAGTTGATCGTTTCTCCAAAATGGCTCACTTTATTGTTTGCCATAAGACCGATGATGCATCGAATGTAGCTAACCTTTTCTTTAGGGAAATCGTGAGGCTACATGGTGTGCCTCGGACTATAGTAAGTGATAGGGATGTCAAGTTTCTTAGTTACTTTTGGAAGACCCTTTGGGGGAAACTAGGGACGAGGCTCTTGTTCTCTACCTCTAGCCACCCTCAAACGGATGGTCAAACGGAAGTAACTAACCGAACCTTGTCCACCCTACTTTGAGCTATCCTTAGGAAGAACCTCAAGGCTTGGGAGGAAGCTCTACCCCATGTAGAGTTTGCCTATAATAGGACTATCCATTCTTCTACTTCATTATCTCCTTTTGAGTGTGTTTATGGTATCAACCCCACTACTCCACTTGATCTTGCTCCTTTTCCTATGAAGGAGCGTGAGAGTTTTGATGCAGGTAGGCACGTGGAGTACATCAAGGAGCTGCATGCACGGACTAAGGAGAAGCTCCAAGCTTGTGCGAAGAGGAATGCAGCAAGGGCAAACAAGGGGCGCAAGCGCGTGGTGTTCCAACCAGGGGATCTCGTTTGGGTGCATTTGAGGAAGGAGCGCTTCCCGGAGCAACGCAAGTCCAAGCTTGCACCTAGAGGAGATGGCCCTTTCAAGGTGCTGCGCCGAGTTGGTGACAATGCCTACGTCCTTGACCTACCGGACACTTATGGTGTGAGTGCCACCTTCAATGTGGCTGACTTGATGCCATACTACACACCGGACGTAGCCACACCATTAGCTAATGATCCGTGGACGGATCCTTTCCAAGAAGGGGAGGATGATGGAGGACCATCTACAACCCAACCACCATCCGGGCCCATGACTAGGAGCCGAGCTCGTCAACTCCAAGATGAGCTAGCTAAGCTTGCACACCAAGTCCCGGAGGAGGTTGTCACGGCCACACCTAAGGCCTACTTGTTGACGATGGCTTATAATGGTTGAGTGTATGGCTTGTGTACACCTTCCATTCTTCCTCACTTTCCTCTTTTAGTATGTTTCCAGCCGTGTGGGCTATGATACATTAGTAGACTCGGTTTACTTGTTTTAATTCTGGTTTTAGCTTGTTTTAGTGTTTTAGGGCCGGTTCACTTAGGAACTATTTAAGCCCTTTGTTATTTCCTTTTTCGGTAACAAACAACTTATTGAAGAATACATTTCTGAGTTAGAAACTTCCCCAAAGAGAGAGTTTCGTGTTTGTTCAATCTAAGCTACGCCTTGGTCGAGTTGTGAAGCATCAATTCCTTTTGAGTTGTTGATCCAAGACGACACAAGACATCCTCTTCGTGCTCTTGAGGATTCGTCCTCCTTTGTGTGAAGTTGTAGAAGGCGAGGTCTTTAGCTTTAGGCGTGGTTGTTCTTGACTCATCCGAGCCAAGGGTTTCCACTTCCGGGTTATTGGTTTCTTCTTACTCATCTTGTCCATTTCTTCTTTCTTCCGCCAATTCTCACATTGTTTTTGTTGTTTCTTGTTCTTAGAGTTGTTGTGCATCAAGATCGGGCCATCCTACGGCTTACCCCGTATCAGGTCCCTACTGAACCCTTTAAAAATCCTAGAATTGGTACTTCAGATAACAGTCCTGCTACCTTAGAAGATGTTAAGAAAATACATCAACAACACAACTATTCTAATCAAATCCTCCACACTATAGCTGAACAAGTTGAATTAATACATGGTAAAATCAGTACTGAAACTATCAAATTCCCTAAAGACATCTCCAGACCTCATTTTCAAATTCAGGGAATAAAAAAAGAAATTATCAGTAACACTTCTCTTAATCCTTCTCTTAGTCTCATGGAATTAATTGATCAAAAATTAAAAAATGTTACGATTAATTGTATCGAGGAATGTAACAATTGTTCCAACACAGACTCAAGCAGTTCCTCAGACAGCTCTGATACCAAATGAACCCAGGTAATCTAAAGTAAGGAAAGGCGTAGGAAGAAAACAGTAAAGCAGAACATAGGTGAACAATAATACAGAAGGTTTACAGCGTGAATAGTAATGAATAGTGACTTTTGAACAGTAACTTATAAATAGTGAAAAACTAAGAACAATGAATAGTAAACGAAATAGTAACTATACTGAAAAACTTGAAAACTAAAGCAGGAAGAGAAATATGAACTGAAAACTTAGGACTTTTATAAGATCATAATAAACTTACAGGGACTGTTGTACAAGACTATTGTTGTAACATGAAACGATTTCCAAAAGCTTGAAGGAGCTCCAGAGGAAGGCTTCTAAGCTTAAGATATTTCTGTGAGTTTCTCAACACATGAGAGTCTGAAATCGGATGCCTCAAAACAACTGAGGGCTTTGCCTTTTATAGAGAGGGGGAGAGTATGAGTTTCTTTGTCCGTACCAATTTTTGGTACTATTCCTTCACAGGTGGAGTCTCCTGTTATGAGTGGAGCACTAAGCTGGTTTCTACTGTCTTCTTGTCTTGGGTGGATTGCTGAGTTGGACTTTTGTCTTCTTGTCTTGAGTGGAGTCTTTTCTTATCTTTCGCAGAAGGTGGAGTCTTTGTTGGATTTTTGCTTGCTACAAAATGGTGGGACTGTTCTTCTGATGGGCCTATTCTTCTTTCCTTGTTTTTGTAATGGGCCTTTAATCCGTTGTGTCTTGATGGGCTTATTATTTGGGCCTGAGTGCTGAGCGAGTCCATGGGCCTTTCTTCTTGGTCTCTTCTTGTAGTGGGTTTCTGAGCCTTTTGTTTTGTTGGGCTCTTCTTCCTTCTTGATGATGGGCCTATTGTCTTGTGAGATCTTCTTCTTAGGTCTTTTATCAAAGTAACAAGATGTTCAAAGGAGATAATCGAAAAACAGGTTAGATTACCCCTCGAAATGAAAACATAAAATGAAAACATAAGAACTTTCCTTTTTCTTTTCTCTTTTTCTTTCCTTTTTCTTTTCTTTCTTTTTTCTTTTTCTCTCTTTTTTCTTTTGGGTTGTGCTAGATGTCTCTATGAGTGTCGGGAATGCTTATGTCATCCCAGTCTTCTGTGTCAAACATGTCTTCATCTTCTTGTCTGAGTTTATCCTCTAGAGAAATGAATTTTCCCCAATCAGCAAACTGGCCGTCTCCGCTGAATGGTAGCCATATTCTCCATTTATCTAAAACCCAGATTTGTGTATAATGTCCTTCTGCTGCCAATCTACACGCCTCCCATCCATTGTAGAGGTATGCATGCTTGTAGAATAAGGATACGTCTTGGTGGCGCCTATAGAGCTCATGTTCTTTGTGTATTGTAAAGTTGGTGGGCTGCAGACCTATCTAGTCTCTCTAGTCTTCATCCTTTGAAACACCATGGGAGAAACATATAACCTTTTTTGACGGAATCATGGTGAATTCCGTTACTTTTGGGAGAGTAGCTTGGACATAGGCTACTGTTGGGCCAAAAGTTGCCATGTTACTTCCTATCAACAGGAACTTTTCTCCAAATGCCCGCAGTGTCTCTTCTATTCTTCCTTCAATATTGGGTTGGAAACTGATACTGTGGATCATACCTAGGTGGAAGAATTTTAGGATAAGGTCTTTGGGCATGGTGCATGTGTTTAGGTATAGGAGAATTTTAAGAAGTCCGTCTATCATCATTGTTGGACCCCCTACTATTGGTTTAATAGTAGAGAATTGCCGAACAGTGACTCCCTTGAATTTCCACCCTGGTTCCCTGAAATACATCTGGATAAGCTCTTTCTGAGCTTGTATTAGATCTGCCAAATGGCCTTCTTCTGTTTTTTGTATTAGGATCTCTTTTCCCTGGGGCCAAGCGTCAAGGAGTGGTATAAGCGCTTCTTGTGCTGGTGTGTCGAGGATACGAGCTTGGAGATTCTTCCAACGTCTACCTGTAGCAATGATTAGTTGTTCATTCAATTCTTTTTCCCTTTTTTCCTTTTCTCTTATCACATTTCCATTTTCATGGAAGTGGATACTGAGTGCATTTAAGCACTGTAACTTTTTTAGCTGCATGGGGCATAGTAGGAAGCCGCCAGAGGTTATTCAGCAAACCAAATTGTTCTGTAGAGAGCAAAAGCCCCTGTAGAGGTCTGAATTTGCTGTTGTCTGTGGCTTGGGAGGAAGGTGAGGAAAAAATCTTTTCCTTTCCTTTGTTGGAGGGAGTTCTCATTTTTAGAACCTGAAAATGAAAACAAGTCAGAAATCTCTGTTTGTCTGTAACTCTGTAAGGATAGTAGGGGTTTAAAGTCTCGAGCTCTTTTGTAATCAGATTTAAGTTTCTGCTAAAGGAAGCAGACTGTAGAGTGGATATATCATTATGTTCAACTGCTGCAATGAACTCAAAACTAATCTTTTTACCCATTACTTTCGTATGTAGGCCAAACCTATCAACCGTGAACGGACAAATTTGTGTTAGGAATGGTGTTCCTAGGATTATTTGTTGGTTTAAGCCTTTTATCAGAATGAAGGAGTTGTTGAAGCAATGTTTCTCATTACAAATATAGGCTTTAGGAATCTTGTAACTAAGGTTCATACGACTACCACTAGCATCAAGGATTTTTTATGACTCTTGTGGTAATATTTTGAAGGAATTAATCCTTCACAGATGCAGTTTAAATCTGCTCCACTGTCTATGAGAGCAACTGTAGAAAGAATGAAGTCTTCTATTTTTATGGTAATATGAACATACCATTTTTGAAAGTTGATTTTGTTTATAGCTACAATAAAAGAATCTTCAAGGAGGGGAGATTCTTCTTCCTTTTGTTGAGAACGGGGGCTGGAGTAAGGGTTTTTAGAAAATTCTAGATGAGCTATTCTAGCTTCAAGTTCAAGATCTTTGGTCTCATTTAGTAATAACTATTTGTTAAGGGATCCTGTGTCTTTTTTGACTTTATTGACTTCAGTTTGTAGGTCTTTCAAGGTAATGGAGGAAAATATCTTAGCAGGTGACTTTTTATTAATAATTTTGGATATGCTAAAAGGTTCTTCAAGTAGGGGTTGTTGTTCTTTAAATATTAGTTATTTTAGCTTCATGAAGTATTCTCGTTTTATTTGAGGATCTTCAAGGGTATCAATAAGTTCTAAAAGGGCCTCTCTTTCATCACTTTTGGTGATAACATTGCAGAATTGGGTTGTTCCTGAATTCTCAGTTTCTGAAGTATCAGGGACATAAAATTCATTCTCAGAATCCTCCAAAAGGATTTAGTGAGTCTATTTTTTAGGGTACTGTCATCTTGATAGATTTCATTGATCTTTTGTTTGAGACTGCAACTGTCTGCCTTATGGCCTGGTTTTCCGCATTTAAAACAGATAATCTTTTTATTAGCCTGTCTTGGTTGGAATTTCCTTTTAGGTGGGTAACTAGGTCTTTCATATATGTTATCGAACTTTCTATGTTTATTTTTATGACTCTTTTTATATTTATAAGAAGGGGTTCTATTTTGGCAAGGCCAAAAGCCTCACAGAAGTTACCTAGTTCTTTTCTTCTAGATCCTTTTTCTCTACCATATTTGGCCTGAATTTTTAATTCGGAGCAAAGGGCTAACCCTTCTTTTTTGACAAAAGCCATTAGTTGGCCATATGTCATATCTTTCCAAGGAATTTCTTCTGTTTGAATTTCATCTTTTATTTTCTGGATTATCCTATCAGCAAATAAGTTGGGAAGACCGGTAACAAATCTTTCTTTCCAATATCCCTTATTACAGTCATTTCTTTTGTAGACATATGATAGGAAAACGTCTTTATACCACCTATAGTCACTAAGGGTCTTACATCTTAGGTTAGAAAGGATCTCTCTATTGGCTTGGATTTCCTCTCTGGGGTTGCCTATGAAGTGCATACTTATGGTGTATATAAGTTGGTGGACAAGTTCTGGTTCACCATTATCATTGGTAAAATCTAGGATCTCTTCTCTTTGAAAGGAGGATAAAGCATTATCCCACCAGTTTCTAAGCTGGCCTGTAAATCCAGTAGTTAAAAGTGAAAAACAAGTTTTGGGGTCTTTTCTACCAATTGTATAGGCCTGTAAATCCAGAACGGTGATCAAGTCGCAGGCCTTGGCTGACTTTGTGGCAGACTTCAGGCCGACCCTAGAACAAGAAGCCGCTAAAGAGGCAGCACAATTGCTCGCGATGGAGGAAACATGTAAATGGGAACTCCATACCGACGGCGCGTCGAACGCTAGAGGATCGGGGCTAGGGGTCGTGCTGAAATCGCCACAAGGGGACAAGATAGCCCAGGCCGTGAGGTGCGAATGGAACACGACCAACAATGAAGCTGAATACGAGGCACTCATATTCGGACTCATCCTGGCCCGTGACCTAGGAATTCAAGAGATCGAAGTCATCTGCGACTCCCTCCTGGTCGTAAACCAAGTACAAGGGTCATACAATGTAAAAGACGTCAGAATGATAGCCTACCTGGAAGTAGCTAAAAAGCTGATCAACCAATTCCAAACATTCGACATCAGACAGGTACCAAGAGATCTTAATTCTCAAGCTGATGCACTCTCCAATCTAGGGTCCGTCTTGGATCCAAAGGAATTTCCATACATCCCGTTGGCACACATCATGACGCCAGCCGTCCCGAGAACATCCAGTGAGTCAACCACACCATTAGAGGAACTTGTCGCGATGGAGATATGCGACCGACCAGAAGAAGACGTTGTCAACACCCATGACGACTAGACACTGCCTTACATCGAATGGCTAAGAGACGGCATCCTGCCCAACGACAAAACAGAAGCAAAAAGGCTAAAGGTACAAACACTCTCTTTCGATTTCATAGATAACATCTTGTACAAAACAGGGATACTCCTACGGTGCCTCAAGACTCCAGAGGTCGGACGTATCCTACAATCGTTACATGAGGGAGAGTGCGGAAACCATACCGGCGGACGAAGCCTCTCCGGAAAAGCCTTGCGAAACGGATACTACTGGCCCACCATGAACATAGACTTTATGGAATACACCAAGAAGTGTGACGCCTGTCAACGCCACGCACCCGTTCCTCATCAACCTTCGGAGCTCCTCCATCCGACTCTAGCGCCATGGCCCTTTATGAGGTGGGGAATGGACATCATCGGGAAACTCCCACCTGCGTCAGGTCAAAGAGTCTTCTTCCTCGCCATGACAGACTACTTCTCCAAATGGATCGAAGCTGAAGCCTACAGAGAGGTAAAAAATCAACACGTCATTTCATTTATAAAACGCAATATCTTGTGTAGATTTGGCGTCCCATCAGAAATCATGTGCGACAATGGCTCCCAGTTCATCAGCCATAAGACTCGAGCCTTTTGCGACCAATGGGGCATCAAGTTAGTCACCTCCACCCCTCGGTATCCACAATCCAACGGACAAGCCGAGTCCAGCAATAAAATCATCATCAATAACCTCAAGAAACGCCTCACAGGGGCTAAAGGCAAATGGGCAGACGAACTCCCAATCATCCTCTGGTCCGACAAGACCACTCCAAAGAACGCGACCGGACAGTTGCCATTTTCACTCATCTATGGGAGTGAGGCGGTCATCCCCGTTGAGTTATTGGTTCCGACTGCTCGTTGCAGCCTTCAAACAAACAAGCAAAACGACGTCGAACTAGCACACAACCTGGATACGGTGGACGAGACTAGAGAAAGAGCTCGGATCAGGATGGTCAAGTTCCAACAACAAGTCGCAAGGAGATACAACAAGAACGTTCGAGCCAAAGTCTTTAAGGTTAGGGACTGGGTCCTCAGAAAAACGTTCCAGAATACCAAGAGTCCGACCGATGGAAAGCTTGCACCTCAGTGGGAAGGACCCTACCTAATCACTGAAGTAGTCGGACAAGGAGCATACCAACTAGAGGACAAAGACGGTCGACTGATCCCAAGAAGTTCGAACACGACACATCTAAAGTTATACCACTTCTAAAGTGGCAAGGTTAGACCCTGACATATCTCCACATATCGTATATTACTTGTTGTCGCATGCACAACTTTATTTCTTGACATGTTTCTTTTGACACTAAGTAAGGACTTCTTCCTTGCAAAACATAAGTACAGGACCACATCGACATACACACTGGATCCAGTCATAAACAAAAGCGCTTACACTACATTTACACGATCGATCGGAACACGGGGAGATGAACAAACAGGCACGTCGACACTCCGCCTGCCTTATACAATACATAAGGTTAAGTGACGGGGCTAAAAGTGCACAATGCAAGTATCGTTGATTAGCCTTATCAAAGTAAAAAGTCCTAACAGACCTACTAAACAGATGTATAGTAAGCAAGCAAGGGTCGAACCCACAGGAAAGATCTGATGCAGTATGCAATTGTGAATGACAAGTAACAAGCAAGGGGGGTTTAGTTATCACGAGAAAGCAAAGCAAGAAAAGCAAACAAGTTTGGTTGAGTTGAGAAAATATAATGGGGAAAGTAGTCCTACTAGAGCGAGATCCACAGTACAAAGATATAATTTGATCACAGAAATCTATTTAATCCAAGTTCTTTTACTATCCTTATAGTTGTTCCCACCCTGATCTTAAGTACTATCGATTCTCACAGTTGTCGATAGACTTATCACTATGCCAATGGTAAAATACCACCAATTCTCACAGTTGTCGGTATACTTTACCACCAACAAAGCAATAGCAATACAAACAAGGATATAGGATACATGCAAATAGAAAGACGTATTAATACTCGCATGCAACTGATTCTCACTCACAATTGTACGCTCGGAACCCCTATACGCACAATTGTGTTTGCTACTAGATATGCACTCGGAACCCCTATATACAATCCTAGCAATTGATAAAAAGTATTCAACCTAGTTGATCAGGCTAAGAAGAACAACAAGAAATCAATATTCAATATAACCAAGAGAATCAAACCAATACTTATAAGGATAAGAACAAGGAATATAAATCTCACAAACACATCAATTGTATTACTTCAATCGTCTAGTAGAACAAAGGGAAGTTAGTTCTCCATTCAGACGAGAATGAAAACTAAGGGAAAAATAACGTCTGATGTAAAGTAGTTGTAACGAGTCTCTCCTCTTAACCTAGAAAGAGGACTTAAATAGTCTTAAGAAAACTAGGTTAAACTAATGCAAACAATAAAGGAAACAGAATAATAAAATAACAAAATCTGAACGAAATAAAAGGAAATAAATGTCTTCAGACGCGCGGCATTTAACACGGCCGCCGCGGGGCGGTGAGATCCACCGCGGGGCGTCAGGCTCTCCACCGCGGGGCGGTGGTTTCCTCTGGCGCGGGGCTTCATTCTTCTCTGAGAGTCACCGTCGGGCCGCAGTGACTCTGGCGTGGGGCGGTGAGCTAGCTCACTCTCTTCTTCTGCTGCTCTTCATTACTACCAAGTGTTGGTGATGCGGGGATTAGCCGCGAGTGGCCCGATCTAGACGCCAAGAGACTCGAATGGAAGATGGAGGTGGAAACAAGAGAAAACACAAGAGAACAAGTTAGCAAATGATAGGAAACAAAGAAATAAACAAGGATATAGGAACAACCGAAAGATGCAATGGAGAGACCCTTGGCAAACAATGTCGCCAATAACCAAACCAATGTGCACAAACGACCTTTCCTTCTACAATCTCCCACAACGATGGACGTGTCCAAAGAGCAAGAGAAGGCGAGTGAAGCCTTGGAGCACCAAGATCATAGACGAAATTGACACAACGCAAGAGCAACCTAGCAAGTTTGAATCAACTTTGAGAAAACACTCCCATGGAGCTCTCAATCTTCATAATGCATAAAGCAAAGGTTCATAACTGGGAAAAACTGAGTTACAAAGAAAGCTAAAGGTCTTAAATAGCCTAAGGGGTCGGCCCATAAAAGCCCAACAAGAACCGAGACAAAAGGAGTTTAACTGGGGGAAACTCGGCCCAGACCCGGCCGAGTTTCAGGCCGAGTCAGGATGGGTGCATCTTCACTGGGACAAACTCGGCCTGGACCCGGCCGAGTTTGGGGCCGAGTCAGGGCCTTGTCGTGGCTTTGCTTCTCTGGGCGCAACTCGGCCTGGACCCGGCCGAGTTTGGTGGCTTGGGGCCGAGTCAGGGCCCTCCAAATCTTGAGTGCTTTGTTCGTCTTGGCTCGGCTTGGCTTGAAAGGTCACCAACGTCTTTAGCTTCGTCTCGGTGAAGTCTTCAACTTGGGCGGGTTCCCTTGAGACATGTTGGCTAGCCAAGTTCTCGAACTCTTCTTGCATGAGCTTGGCTTGAGCTCTTGTGAGTGGTCCACCTCCTCTTGCGGGCACCTTGGTTGAGGTCTTGGATGCTCCCGCATCATTCTCCCCTTCTTGAAAAGGATTCGACCTCGAATCATCGTCTTCCTCCTCGGAGAGATATGGGGTAAGGTCGGCGACATTGAATGTGGGGCTAACTCCATAATCGTCCGGTAGCTCCAAGACGTAAGCATTGTCTCCAACACGGCGTAGTACTTTGAAGGGGCCATCTCCTCTTGGTGAAAGCTTGGACTTGTGCTTCTCGGGAAAACGCTCCTTCCTCAAATGCACCCACACAAGATCTCCGGGTTGAAACACCAAGCGGCAGCGCCCTTTGTTGGCCTTGGCTGCGTTGCGCGCCGCCTTGACATGAAGCTTGTCCCTCGTGCGCTCATGTAGCTCCTTGATGAACTCCAAATGTTTACCTGCATCAAAGCTTTCTCTATCCTTCATGGGGAAGGGGGTAAGATCAAGTGGGGTTAAAGGATTCACACCATAAACACACTCAAAGGGGGTCAATTGGGTGGAGGAATGGATGGTTCTATTATAAGCAAACTCCACATGTGGTAAGCCTTGAGATTCTTCCTAATAATGGCTCTAAGAATGGTGGTTAAGGTCCTATTAGTCACCTCCGTTTGACCATCGGTTTGGGGATGACTAGATATAGAGAACAATAACCTAGTTCCTAGCTTGCTCCAAAGTGTCTTCCAAAATGAGCTAAGGAACTTCACATCCCGGTCACTTACTATAGTCCTAGGTACACCATACAACCTAACAATCTCCCTAAAGAAAAGGCTAGCTACATTGGGTGCATCATCGGTCTTATGGCAAGCTATGAAGTGAGCCATCTTAGAGAAGCGATCAACAACCACAAAGATCGAATCTCTCCCCTTCTTAGTCCTAGGCAATCCCACAATAAAATCCATCGATATGTCCTCCCAAGGGGCTGTAGGAACGGGCAAAGGGCTATACAATCCATGGGGCTTTAGCTTAGACTTAGCCTTCAAACAATCCAAACACCTCTTCACTAGGTTCTCAACACCCCTAAGCATGTGTGGCCAAAAGAAATGAGTATGCAGCATGTGATGTGTTTTGTCCCTCCCAAAATGTCCCATCAATCCACCCCTATGGGCTTCCTCAACAAGCAACAATCGAAGGGAACATCGAGGTATGCACACTTTATCAACTTTGAACAAGAATCCATCAAACAAGTAATACTTATCCAATGAACCTTTTAGCACACAATGCTTGTAAATATCACCAAAATCCACATCATCCACATATAACTCTTTTATGTATGCAAATCCTAGAACCTTAGAGTCTAATGTGGTGAGTAATGCATGTCTCCTAGAAAGTGCATCGACAACTACATTGTCTTTCCCTTTTTTGTACTTGATCACATAAGGAAAAGTCTCAATAAATTCCATCCATCTACCATGCCTCCTATCAAGTTTATCTTGACTCCTAAAGTGTTTTAAGGACTCATGATCGGTATGCAAAACAAACTCTCTAGGCCATAGGTAATGTTGCCATGTCTTAAGTACTCTAAACAATGCATAAAGTTCCCTGTCATATGTAGAGTAGTTTAGACATGCACCTTTCAATTTTTCACTAAAGAAGGCAATAGGCTTACCTTCTTGCATGAGCACTCCTCCAATGCCAATCCCACTAGCATCACATTCCACTTCAAAGGGCCGTGTGAAATCCGGGAGAGCTAGCAACGGTGCTTGGGTTAGCTTCTCCTTGAAGTTGTTGAATGCTCTTTCTTGGGCTTCCTCCCATTTGAATGGACTGTTTTTCTTTGTAATCTTGGTCAAGGGGGCAGCAATGGTGCTAAAGTCCTTGACAAATCTCCTATAAAAGCTCGCTAGTCCATGTAAGCTCCTCACTTGGCTAATGGAAGTCGGTGTCGGCCAATCTTGAATTGCTTTGATCTTCTCTTCATCCACTTGCAGCCCTTGTGTACTCACTACAAAACTAAGAAAAATGACCTCATTAGTGTAAAAGTCACATTTCTTCAAGTTGGCATACAAGCGCTCTACTCTAAGAGTAGAAAGGACTTCCCTTATGTGTCTCTCATGCTCCTCTTGGGTCCTGCTGTAGATAAGAATGTCATCAAAGTATACTACAACAAATTTCCCAATATAGTTCCTCAAAATATAATTCATTAGTCTCATAAAAGTAGAGGGAGCATTTGTCAAACCAAATGGCATTACAAGCCACTCATAGAGCCCAAACTTCGTCTTGAAGGCTGTTTTCCATTCGTCTCCTTCCTTCACCCGGATTTGATGGTATCCACTCCTTAGATCAATCTTTGTGAAGATGGTGGCACCATAGAGCTCATCTAGCATGTCGTCCAACCTTGGAATTGGATGGCGGTACTTGATGGTGATGTTGTTGATGGCTCTACAATCAATACACATCCGCCATGTGTTGTCCTTCTTAGGCACAAGTAGGACCGGCACGGCACAAGGTGATAGGCTCTCTCTCACATAACCCTTATCTAGGAGCTCTTGCACTTGGTTTTGGATCTCTTGGCTCTCCTTAGGGTTCATCCTATAAGCGGGCCTATTGGGTAGAGTGGCACCGGGAATAAGGTCAATTTGGTGCTCTATGCCTCTCAATGGGGGTAGGCCATGGGGTATCTCATCCGGTAACACATCACTAAACTCCTCAAGAAGGGCTTGGATTCTAGGGGGTAGTGTAGCCTTGTCCTCTTCACTTAGCATGGTTAGTTCGTTGCACAAGAGCATAAGGGTGGTGTCTAGGGGTAGGTACATACCTTGTAGCTCACTCTTGGATGCTACTAAGACACTTGAAGGTTGGGTGGCTAAAGCTTGGCTCGGTTTGGTCATGGATGGTGATTGGGTTTCCGAAGCCTTCCCCTCCTTCACATTCTCCTCTTCCCTTCCCGTGGCCTTTCTCTTCTCATACTCCTTTGCCACTTGAGATGGCGTCATAGGCTTGAGCACAACAGATTTTCCATTGAAGGTGAAGGAATGGCGGTTGGTTAGACCATCATGCATCACCTTCCTATCATATTGCCATGGACGACCTAGTAAGATATGACAAGCTTGCATAGGCACTACATCACACAAAATAGTATCTTCATAGTGCCCTAGTGTCATAGTGACCTTAACTTGCTTGGTAACCCTCAATTCAGCACAATCATTCATCCAGTGCAATCTATAAGGCCTAGGGTGACGAATTGTAGGAAGTTGTAATTTTTGAACCATTTCAGAACTAGCAATATTACAACAACTTCCTCCATCTATGATCATATTACACACCTTGCCTTTTACCAAACAATGAGTATGAAACAAATTTTCTCGTTGATTATCTTCACATGGAGCCGGTTTCACATGCATAGTTCTCCTAACAATCAATGACTCACCATGCTCATACTCAATTTCATTCTCATCATCAAAATCATTGTCATGCAGCTTATCATCATCACAAACATCATGCTCATCATCACATTCATATTCAGATTCATAAAGTCCTAGGGAATTAATCATGAGAGTTCTAGTGTTAGGACATTCCCTAGCAACATGACCTCTACCTTGGCATTTATAACACACAATGTCTCTAGCTCTAGTGGGAGGGTTAGAAGTACTCCCTTTGGGGCCATTGGAGGCCACGGCTGGCCTTGGGCTTGGTGCGGAGGGTGTTGGTTGAACATTCTTCTTTGGCCCTCCTTGCTCCCAATGAGGCTTGGATGGTTGCCCCTTGTCCTTTGCTTGAAAAGGCTCTCTTCCATAGGGTTGGTAGCCTCGATTTTGATTTGGACCCTTCCAAGAGTTGGGCATCCCACTTTGCATTCTTCCTCCTTGGTACCTACCCTTATTTCTCTTCTCAATTTTGACGGCTAAGTGGAGCAATTCTGTCATGGTAGCATATGGAAACATATCTATTTCATTAGCCAATTGAGAATTAAGGACTCGAAGGTACCTAGCCATGGTGGTCTCTTCATCTTCATCCACGTTGGCCCTAACCATAGCAACTTGCATAGCATTGTACTTCTCTTCGGCACTCATGGACCCTTGCTTCAAATTCTCTAGTCTTTGTCTTAGCTCTCGTGCATGGTGTTGTGGCACGAAACGAGCTCTCATCATGGCTTTCATTTGGTCCCATGTGGCCACGGCTGGATCAAGGGCTCGTCTCCTTTCTTTCACAAGGTTATCCCACCAAATTAGTGCATAACCATTGAATTCAAGGGTGGCGAGTTGTACCTTCTTGTGCTCGGGAAAATTGTGGCAACTCCAAATTTGTTCGATTTTTGTCTCCCAATCCATGTACACATCCGGATCACATTTGCCTTCAAAGGATGGGATCTTCACTTTGATTTTGCCAATACCATCTTGCTCGGGTTCTCGACCTCCTCTTCCTAGGTAGCCACGACGGGGTATAGGCTCCCATTCTTCATCTTCCCATTCCTCTTCCTCTTCATGGGTACGCCTTGGATCCTCATAATAGCCACGTCTTGGCTCCTCACGATAGGTACGCCTTGACCCCTGAAATCTATTAAAAGGGTTAGGAGCAAAAGGTCTCCCTCCTTGCCCAGGGGAAGTGGTGGCCGCGGGAACTTGGTGCGCTTGGAGAGGCACGGTGTTGGAAGGTCCTCCCGGCTCGAGGTTGGAGCCTAGGGGCACGGATACGGGTGCGGTCGGCCTTGCCTCCAATGCTCCAATCCGATGGGTCAATTGGACGAGGTTGTCCGACATCGTCTTAAGCATGGTGAACATCTCGGGGGTCACCACGGGGGACCCTTCTTCGGTTGATGGGGGTGTCATCACCTTCATTAGCCATGATCAACAAACTCAAAGAAAACAAATTAGGGTTAGTGAAAACAAAACAATCCTCACAAGTGTTTGATCACTCGTGTGTTTGATCACTCACTCTCTTGTTGATTCGATACAAGCTTTGGAATGTAAGGTTGCCTTGAGAGAGACAAAATCTTCAATAGAACTTGGTGAACTTAGACAACACACAACCAAAGGTGAGAATAGCTCTTGGATTTCGAAAGATAAGCTCAAGAAGACACACACAATAAAACAACAAGAAGGATGACACAACAAAGATTCCAATGAAGACACAAGGAATTGTGTTTAGGAAATTCAACAATGCAATGTCATACCTAACTCGTTTTTACCAATACTCATGAACACATAAACAAGTTGCCAAAGGATAAAAGAGTGGTAAGGGGTAGGCAATCAAGCTTGAGGTTCAATGTAAGGTTCAAAGGCACTCGGGGTGACTGAGCCTGACTCGGTCTGAAACTCGGCCGGGTGGGGGCCGAGTTTGGCTCAGTCGAGCTTCTTCCTCCTATTTTTTTTTTGATGTTGATCACAACACTTGCAATGTGATACAATACAAAAATTAAGTGCAACAATGTAAACTAGAACAAGAAATAAAACAAGAACAAGCCTTTCTCTTCTTCTTTTTTTTTGACTTTTGCTTTTCTTTTTCCTTCTTTTTCTGATATACTTTTTTTTTAAATAAAAACGTGCAGATTAAATAAATACAAAAGAAATAAAATATATCTTGCTTTTAGATCACTTTTTAGGCAATGATGACCTAGGATAGCAAGTGGGGGAAAAATGTGTCTTGCATGCCTTTTTGGGGTAGCTTTTTGCATGTCTTTGGGCAGATTTTGCAACAGCTTTTGGGGGCTAAGGTAGCTGGGTTTTGGGGCTAAAAGTAGGTGGGTTTGGGGCTAAAGTAGGTGGGTTTTAGGGGCTAAGGGTAGCTGGGTTTTGGGGGTTGCTTTGTGGGTTTTTGGGTGGGTTTTTTGAAGGAGGTTTGCAGCTGGGTTTTGGGGTAATTTCGGCCAGCTGGGAGGTGGTGTTTGGTGGTGGCCGTGTGGTGGTAGAGGGTGGTAGTGGTGGTGGTTTTGTGGAGGCAACTAAGAAGCAACAAGTTCATGCATGCACAAGCACAAGTAATCACATTCTAAGAACAACAATGCATGAAGGACATGAAGAACAAGATGAACAATGAAGAAAAATGGAAAAGAAGACTCAAGGAGCTAACCAAAGGTGGTGGCTCGGCTGAGATGGTGGTGGCTCGGCATCGAGATGGCTCTGATACCAATTTGATGCGGGGATTAGCCGCGAGTGGCCCGATCTAGACGCCAAGAGACTCGAATGGAAGATGGAGGTGGAAACAAGAGAAAACACAAGAGAACAAGTTAGCAAATGATAGGAAACAAAGAAATAAACAAGGATATAGGAACAACCGAAAGATGCAATGGAGAGACCCTTGGCAAACAATGTCGCCAATAACCAAACCAATGTGCACAAACGACCTTTCCTTCTACAATCTCCCACAACGATGGACGTGTCCAAAGAGCAAGAGAAGGAGGCGAGTGAAGCCTTGGAGCACCAAGATCATAGACGAAATTGACACAACGCAAGAGCAACCTAGCAAGTTTGAATCAACTTTGAGAAAACACTCTCATGGAGCTCTCAATCTTCATAATGCATAAAGCAAAGGTTCATAACTGGGAAAAACTGAGTTACAAAGAAAGCTAAAGGTCTTAAATAGCCTAAGGGGTCGGCCCATAAAAGCCCAACAAGAACCGAGACAAAAGGAGTTTAACTGGGGGAAACTTGGCCTAGACCCGGCCGAGTTTCAGGCCGAGTCAGGATGGGTGTAGCTTCACTGGGACAAACTCGGCCTGGACCTGACCGAGTTTGGGGCCGAGTCAGGATGGGGGCAGCTTCACTGGGACAAACTCGGCCTGGACCCGGCCGAGTTTGGGGCCGAGTCAGGGCCTTGTCGTGGCTTTGCTTCTCTGGGCGCAACTCGGCCTGGACCCGGCCGAGTTTGGTGGCTTGGGGCCGAGTCAGGGCCCTCCAACTCTTGAGTGCTTTGTTCATCTTGGCTCGGCTTGGCTTGAAAGGTCACCAACGTCTTTAGCTTCATCTCGGTGAAGTCTTCAACTTGGGTGGGTTCCCTTGAGACATGTTGGCTAGCCAAGTTCTCGAACTCTTCTTGCATGAGCTTGGCTTGAGCTCTTGTGAGTGGCCCACCTCCTCTTGCGGGCACCTTGGTTGAGGTCTTGGATGCTCCCGCATCAGTTGGTAGTCGTCTCCATGTATGCTTCAGCAGCTCCATCTCCATCCTCATGTCTCCATCTAAGCTGTAAATCCTAGGATATCTTCACTTCTCTCCATAACTTCTGGATCATAGACTTAGCCTAAAAACCACTCATAAACTCCTCCAAATCATGCTAATAATTCTAGTAAAGGTGTATGAAATAACACCTATCATTAAGACACCTTATTACATTTATGCAATAGAAACATATTGCTTTCCCTCCCCGGCTCAAAGTCATGACTAACACAAACATATACATTTGCAGGCCTCCTTTTTTACATACATACGGCAAGCCCTACTCGACGGAGCACACGGGCAAACCCGACCCACAGAACACAAGCGTCATCAACAAACTTCTCTAGAATAGTCTGACGATATGTACAAAACGCACAGACATACGATCCTTTGTAAAAAACAGTATGCATCAAATAAAAGTCTAGAGCATTTTTTACAAATACGCGACCCGCGATGGTGGACGGGCCGCCAAAACACATTGTCTGCCTACATCTGTGTAGAACTTTAGAAACATCCACTAAAAAACATTCTGCGACCCGCGATGGTGGACGGATCGCCAAAACACAGAATGTCTTACCCACACACAAGTGGGATCACAAGTCAGACTACAATAAAAACAAATCAAGGATCAAGGTCGGCAACATTACCTTCAGCAGGGGCCGGGTCAAGAGAAGGCTGGGGCTTGAGTGGCTCGGTATCACTAGAGTGGGCCTCATCCTTGCCGGTACTTCCATCCAAAGTTTCCTCTCCGACGCCGGCCAATTGAAAGAGCTCCAAGCCTGGATTCCCCTTCGGAAACAGGGAGTCCATGGTCTCCTTCTCTGCCTTCAAGTCCCAAATCCCCTGTTTGCCTTCGTCAAACTCCTCCATCATCTCGACACGCGACTTCAGCGCGTAAAAAGCGCCTACGTCGCCTCCGATCCGACCGGGCTCAATCCGAGCCTGCTTCACTTTTTCCTCGACACCTGATTGGCTCTCACTGAGCTCTCTTCGACACGCATCCAAGTCATCTTGGCAGTTCCTCAACTCCCTGACAAAGCGGCACTCAACCTCTCGACAACGACTCTCAGCCCCTTCCAACTTGCTCTTTAAAGACGCAAGGTCGGACTCTGACCTAGCAGCCCTGTCCTCGGCCTTAGCGGCCATTGTTTTGACACCGGAATACGCCCCCAAGAGGTACTGAAAAGTCTGGAAGGAAAACAAAGCCAATCAAAAGTTTCAGTCAAAACCACGAAAAGGAAAGAAAAAACACGACAAGGCAACTTACCCTCCACGCGGAGCATCCCGCTTCACCAATGCATTCCAGGGGAGAGACGTCGTCAACCTCGGATTTCAGAGTCGGGTCCTGGGCATGGAAGAGGTCAACAATCGATTGACCAACCGCGTCAATCTTGTCGACTCCTCGAGTAGTCGTCCCCTTCTTCTTTGGAATCTCCGCCGCCTTTGCGTCACCAGAAGAGGCACCCACCTTCCTCTTCGAGCCAACCTTGGCCTGGAGCATTATTTCCGCCAGAGTCGATTTACTCGATGAAGCTTTGGCTGTCGCCTTCTTCTGTTCTATCAAGCCCTTCCCAGACACTCCTTTCAGACGAGCACTCGACCAACCGGCCGGAGACGCTGACACGACAGACAATACGAAAATCACAAAGCAGATGACGAAATAAAAAACACAAGTATAATAGAAATCGGAACTCACACTTGACACGAGACGACGAGACAGTTGACATAACGTCTTGGGTAGCAGGGGAGGTCGACAACAAATTGACGTTTGTAAACTTCCTCTCCGACGCAAGGATGCTGAGAATAATCTTCGACAAACCCTCCGATTGAGCGTCAAACTTCAACTCTTCTGCCTCAGGAACTACAAAAAAGAAAAGTTAAAACAAGGGGTTAAGACACATAAACATGCAAAGAGAGGTCGAACACATACTCTCGACTCGCCACTCCGACAACAAGAACGAGCAGTCGCCCCCCTTCTCCAGAGATGAACGCTCGACGAAGAAAAACTTCGACCCCCATCCGTGGTCGTTCACGTCCAGATTGAACACCAGGGGCTTTCGACCCGATCGGATACGCAGCTGGACACGAGAAGAACTCTTCGACCCCAACGAGTAGTTGTACCACAAAGCGTCAAAATTGAAGCCAGCCCCAGACTAGACATTCAACAGGTCCAGAACCCTGAGGATTCGCCACGCTTGTGGCATAACTTGACACGGCGCAAGCGCCAGGGTCGCCAAGAAGTCTCTGACGAGAGAGGAGAAGGGAAATTTGTGCCCAATCCTAAACGGGTACGCGTAGAAGCAAACCCATCCTTCATAGCGAGCGTCGGCCCTCTCGTCTGGATGCGGCAGCCTCACAACCATCTCCGGAGGAAAGCCTCCGACTTGGAGGATCTGCTCCAATTCCGCTTGCGACAGCGTACTCGTCAGAGCATCTGTCTCTTTCAGAATGAAAAGGGGGGACCTCGTCCTTGCTCGAGTTCGAATGAGTCGCCGATGACTCAGAAGCTTCACTGGAGACCATTTCTAAAACAGAAAGGGGAGTGATGCGGGAGCATCCGAGGCTTCACCCAAGTTGCACACAAAGAAAGGTGGTTCCCTCACAAGGGTTCGAGCCAAGCCATTGAGGAAGAAGATGGTCCACTCACAAAGGGTTCGAGCCAAGCGTATGCACGAGGAACTCGAGAACTTGGTTAGCCTTCACGTCTCAAGGGAGCCCACCCTCGTCGAGGACTTCACCAAGCCCATTCTACGGACCTTGGTGACCTTTCAAGCAAAGCGCGGGGGAACGAAGACCACCAACACCCACAACAATCATTTCGTTGAATTCCTTCCCGGAACTTTCAGCGACCCCTCAGTAAAAGTGCCATATCTTCTGATTCCCAACTCCAATCACTCTCAAATGTTTAGGAGTGAAACTAGACTTCAAGATCTATCTCTGGGCGTTGGAATCACTCCATTCCGATCAAGGATGAGAGAGAACGAACCTTCTGAAGTTAGGTCAGAAACTGTCTCCGCGAAAGACGAAGGCGACAAGAAGCAAGGACCACAGCTCTTGACTCGGCCTACAACTCGGCCGAGTGCCAGACCGAGTTGTTGGCTGTTTTGGACGAGCCTTGGCTGGGATGGTCTTGCTTGTGGGCCCATCCGAACCCCTTCCTTCTTGCCTTATTTTAGGTGTATCTTAAGACTACTTTTTGTGCCTTTGTGTGGGCCCTTTGAGGGTTTGTTTTGGCCTTGACTTTAGATAGTATTTAAGGCAAACTTGTCTTCATTTTGTGGAACTTTTGATGATATGAAAATGTTGCTTTTGTGGAACTTTTGTCCAAAGAGCATGAGCTTGAGAGCTCTCATGGGAGAGTGTTCTCCATGGTTGATTCGAACTTGCTAGGTTGCTCTTGCGTTGTGTCAATTTCGTCTATGATCTTGGTGCTCCAAGGCTTCACTCGCCTCCTTCTCTTGCTCTTTGGACACGTCCATCGTTGTGGGGGATTGTAGAAGGAAAGGTCGTTTGTGCACATTGGTTTGGTTATTGGCGACATTGTTTGCCAAGGGTCTCTCCATTGCATCTTTTGGTTGTTCCTATATCCTTGTTTATTTCTTTGTTTCCTATCATTTGCTAACTTGTTCTCTTGTGTTTTCTCTTGTTTCCACCTCCATCTTCCATACGAGTCTCTTGGCGTCTAGATCGGGCCACTCGCGGCTAATCCCCGCATCAAATTGGTATCAGAGCCATCTCGATGTCGAGCCACTTCCAAGCCTCAACCGAGGCACCTTTGGTTAGCTCTTTTGAGTCTTTCTTTCCTTTTTTCTTCTTTGTGTTCTTCCTTGTGTTCTTCATGTTCTTCAAGTTCTTCATGTTCTTCATGCTTTGTTGTGTTTGGTTTGTTGTTGCTTATGCTTGTGTCTTGTGAATTTGTTGCCACCACAAATCACCACCTTCCACCACCACTCAACCACCACCAAACACCTCCTTCAAGCTGCCGAATTTCAGCCCCAAAGGCCCTCATTTCCAGCCCCAAAAAGTCTTACCAAATCCCTAAAACCCTCACCAACTCTAGCCCCCAAAATCCTACCTACCTTGTACTATCCTAGGTACTATTGGTCCTATCTCCTAGTTTGCTTTGAAAGTCAAAAAGTGGGCAGCCAAACACTATTCCTACCCCTTATATATGCATGTGTACGTGTGACACCAAGAAAAGAGGCAAGAATTGTGACTTTTGCTCCATATCATCTTTTTGCTTCAAAAGTCAAATAGGAAGCAAGTCATATTATATTTCTATTGTACTAGTTTAGTTGTGCACGTTTTTCCATCAACAAAATAATAATAGAATATCAGAAAAAGAAAAGAAAAGAAAAACAAAAGCCAAAAAAAAAAAAAAAGAAGAAGAAGAAAAGGCTTGTTCTTGTTTTATTTCTTGTTCTTGCATAAAAACATTGTTGTTCTTGATATTGTGTTGCATCAAGTGATCTAAGCTCAATTGCAAGTGATTTTGATCACCAAAAACAGTGAAGAACTCGGCCCCTCACTCGGCCGAGTCTTGAACCGAGTTGTGGTCTTGTCCAAAGTTTGCCTTGAACCTTACCCTTGAACCTCAAGCTTGATTGTCTACCATCTTACCACTCATTTTAATCCTTTGGCAACTTGTTTATGAGTTCATGAGCATTGGTAAAAACAAGCTAGGTGTGACATTGCATTGTTGAATTTCCTAAACACAATTCCTTGTGGAGTCTTTGTTGTGTCTTCCTTCTTGTTGTCTTGTTGTGTGTGTCTTCTTGAGCCTATCATTTTAAGTCCAAGAGGTTGTCTTTATTGGTTAAGTGTTGTCTAAGTTCACCAAGTTTTATTGAAGTTCTTGTCTCTCTCAAGGCAACTCTACATTCCAAAAGCTTGCATCGATATCAACGGGAGAGTGAGTGATCAAACACCCGAGTGCAAACACTTGTGAGGATTGTTTTGTTTTCACTAATCCTAACTTGTTTTCTTGAGTTTGTTGATCATGGCTAATGAAGGTGATGACACCCCATCAACCGAAGAAGGGTCCCCCGTGGTGACCCCCGAGATGTTCACCATGCTTAAGACGATGTCGGACAACCTCGTCCAATTGACCCACCGGATTGGAGCATTGGAGGCAAGGCCGACCGCACCCTTATCCGTGCCTCTAGGCTCCAACCCCGAGCCGGGAGGGCCTTCCAACACCGTGCCTCTCCAAACGCACCAAATGCCCGTAGCCACCGATTCCCCCGGGCAAGGAGAGAGACCTTTTGCTCCTAACCCTTTTAATAGATTTCAGGGATCAAGGCGCACCTATCAAGAGGAGCCAATGCATGTCTATGAAGAGGAGTTAGAAGATGAAGAATGGGAGCAAGTGCCCCATCGAGACTACCAAGCGAGGAGAGGCCGAGAGCAAGAGCAAAATGGAGTAGACAAGATCAAGGTGAAGATTCCATCTTTTGAAGGCCAATGTGATTCATATGTCTACATGGAATGGGAGGCCAAGATTGAACAAATATGGAGTTGTCACAACTTTTCTGAGCATAAAAAGGTACAACTCGCCACCCTTGAATTCAATGGTTATGCACTAACATGGTGGGATAATCTTGAGAAAGAAAGGAAAAGAACCTTAGATGCACCCGTGACAACTTGGAATCAAATGAAGGCCTTGATGAGAGCTCGCTTTGTGCCTCAACACCACACACGATTGTTGCCCTTAACCATCAAAGTTGAGAGACAAACTAAGGATAGGAACCAAGGAGGAAGAAGTTCAAGTGGTAGCCAAAACCGAGGCTATCATCCTCATATGGAGCAAGGGAAGCCAAGGAGGAGTGCTAAGCCAAGCCCCTCCCCGCCGAGCCTAGATCCCCCAACCAACGCTCCTAATGCCTCCAAAGGAAGTACTCCTAACCCTTTTCCCGGAGCTAGAGATATCACATGTATTCAAGCTATGCTTGAGGAATTCAAGCCAAGAAGAAAGGAGGAGGTTCTTGCTATTGAACCAATGGCCAAAGGAGAGAAGGTTGAGCCAAAGGAAAAACAAAAGGACGTTATAGAAACATCTCCTTCACCTACAAGGATCAAGCATCGACCCACTATTGCGGGTAGCTCTCCAAACTCTTTGGCTACTCCTTGGATGGATGCAACACTTATGGTTCCCTCGTACTTACCATTCTCACTCCAAGAAGAGGTCCATGCCATGGATGTTAAGCATGTCAAGGAAACGCATTCTTGTCTTGAAAAGGAGAAGACACATCTAAGGGAAGTATCACTTCTCTCTACTTTTCGTATTCCTTTCCCTTTGCTTGAATATGAATTGTTTCCTAGGGGAAGAGAATCTTATGTGCTTAAATCTGTTTTTGATTGTAGAACTAGGTACTCATGCATGTATCAAAGCTCTTTAGCACAATACATGTCTTGTGGAATGCATCTTGTTCATATATTGATCCTTATGTCCATGCAAGTGTGTTATGTTGTTAGTTACACTCCTAAGCTTGAACATAGAACTAGGAAAAAGAGTGGAATATTATTTGCATGCATGCTTGGATATCATGTAGTCATTGGAAGATTTATGCTTAAATTCTTACAATTGTGTGCACATGATAGAGGACCTTATTTTGCCATTGTTGTTATGACTAAGCCCTCTAAGAAAGATGAATTCATTGCATACCCTAGACTTCATAATGCATCTTATGTGACTAACCCTTTTATTGACCAAGTTGTGGAGTTCTATGGAGTCTCTAGTGCTTTGATTTCAGGCCAAGAAGTGAAGTGTGTGAGCTACTCAAAGTTGGAGTCCGGAGAAGTGCCCTTTGAACCAGGAGATCAAGACGTCCCACATGTGGCTGAATTGGTTCACCCTTTGCGGAAGGAAGACGAAGACATGGACATGCTTGATTCGAGGACGAATCCTTTCCAAGAAGGGGAGAATGATGCGGGAGCATCCGAGGCTTCACCCAAGTTGCACACAAAGAAAGGTGGTTCCCTCACAAGGGTTCGAGCCAAGCCATTGAGGAAGGAGATGGTCCACTCACAAAGGGTTCGAGCCAAGCGTATGCACGAGAAACTCGAGAACTTGGTTAGCCTTCACGTCTCAAGGGAGCCCACCCTCGTCGAGGACTTCACCAAGCCCATTCTACGGACCTTGGTGACCTTTCAAGCAAAGCGCGTGGGAACGAAGACCACCAATACCCACAACAATCATTTCGTTGAATTCCTTCCCGGAACTTTCAGCTACCCCTCAGTAAAAGTGCCATATCTTCTGATTCCCAACTCCAATCACTCTCAAATGTTTAGGAGTGAAACTAGACTTCAAGATCTATCTCTGGGCATTGGAATCACTCCATTCCGATCAAGGACGAGAGAGAACGAACCTTATGAAGTTAGGTCAGAAATTGTCTCCGCGAAAGACGAAGGCGACAAGAAGCAAGGACCACAGCTCTTGACTCGGCCTACAACTCGGCCGAGTGCCAGACCGAGTTGTTGGCTGTTTTGGACGAGCCTTGGCTGGGATGGTCTTGCTTGTGGGCCCATCCGAACCCCTTCCTTCTGGCCTTATTTTAGGTGTATCTTAAGACTACTTTTTGTGCCTTTGTGTGGGCCCTTTGAGGGTTTGTTTTGGCCTTGACTTTAGATAGTATTTAAGGCAAACTTGTCTTCATTTTGTGGAACTTTTGATGATATGAAAATGTTGCTTTGAGCACATGAGCTTGAGAGCTCTCATGGGAGAGTGTTCTCCATGGTTGATTCGAACTTGCTAGGTTGCTCTTGCGTTGTGTCAATTTCGTCTATGATCTTGGTGCTCCAAGGCTTCACTCGCCTCCTTCTCTTGCTCTTTGGACACGTCCATCGTTGTGGGGGATTGTAGAAGGAAAGGTCGTTTGTGCACATTGGTTTGGTTATTGGCGACATTGTTTGCCAAGGGTCTCTCCATTGCATCTTTTGGTTGTTCCTATATCCTTGTTTATTTCTTTGTTTCCTATCATTTGCTAATTTGTTCTCTTGTGTTTTCTCTTGTTTCCACCTCCATCTTCCATACGAGTCTCTTGGCGTCTAGATCGGGCCACTCGCGGCTAATCCCCGCATCAGGGAGGGAATCGAAGAGCAATCTTTGAAGGACATGAGAAAACCTACCAGATGAAGATGCAAAGGGAGAATGATGGAGGACCATCCGGGCCCATAACAAGGAGCCAAGCTAGACGTCTCCAAGATGAGCTAGCCGAGCTCATACTTCAAGTTCCGGTGGAGGTTCCAACGGCCACATTCAAGGCCTTCTCGGTGTCAAGGGTTTCTAGTGGTTGAGTGTAGGGTTTGTCTACACCTTCCACTAATGGAAACCTTCCTTATTTAGCATATCTCAGCCGTGTGGGCTTTTGACATTATTAGACTCGGTTTAGTTGTTTTAGCATTTTTTAAGAGCCGGTTCACTAGGAACTACTTAAGCTCTTTGTTACTTCCTTTCTCAGCAGCAAACCCATTATTCAAGAACGTATTTCTGAAATAGAAACCTTCCCAAAGGGAGTTTTCGTGAGTTTGCCCAATCCGAGCTAGTTTTGGTCGAGTTGTGATTCACAATTGCTTTCGAGTTATTGATCCAAAGCGACACAAGACATCCTCTTCGTGCTCTTGAAGATTCGTCTTCTTGTTGTGTGAAGTTGTAGAAGACGAGGTTGATAGCTTTAGGAGTGGTGGTTCTTGGATCAACCGATCCAAGGGTTTCCTAATTCGGGCTATTAGTTTCTTCTAGTTCTTTCTTGTTCCTTGTTCTTGTTCTTTCTTTATCTTCTTTCCTTCGGCCGATCCTAACTTTGCTTGTTGTATTGTTTGTTGGTTCGTTGTACACCAAGGTCGGGCCTCCCTACGGCGATCCCCGTATCAGAGAAGATGAAGTCAAATCGGCAAAAGCCTGTTTTGAATTTATGGAGAAAGACGACAGACTTCAGAAACGTCCCATTGTGCCACGCGATTTTCGCCACGTAGCCCTGGTCTGACGCACCAAAACCAGAAGGTGGAGATCGTGTGGTGGAAAGTTGTTTGGACTCCATCCCTTAGCAAGCCTCAAGCCCAAAACAACTTGGGGCTATTGTTGGGCCCATCATCCTCCAAGGAAATCAAACGAGCAAGCTGGGCCCAGGTCCAAACGAAATCGAAGTCCAAGAGAGAACGGAAAGAAGCGTCGGACACCCTGCAGACGAGTGGCACCCGACCAGCTCTGAGGATCTCGCTCGAGCATTAAATGCTTGATTGAAGGTAACGGCCACATCATTCAACACAGAGATTATGACGGCAATTAAGGGCAAATCCCAACAATCTCGCCCAGAATTAAAGCACGAAATATTGCCAACGATGGATAACGGTCGGAAGGGAAAAGTTGTCATATATGGACCTCGATCGGGCAGGCAAAGACACACACGATTACAACACCACATCCGTTGATTTACTCTGAAGAAAAACAAAGGAACACACTGATTCTAGCTTACTCTCCTCGAAACATCGCTCAATCCCCACCGGTCGAGCCCTAGAGTCACCGGTCAGACCAGATCCGATCTTTCGTCCTCCAAGGATAAGTTGTACTTTGATCCGGCTCAATCGTCAATATATCAATAAAATCACTTTGCTTCCTCGTATTTCTTCTTTATTGGTTGATTGTCTATTTACATTGGTTTGATATCTATAATCCGATCGACTAGTTACCCCGTTTAAGGCGATTTAGGTCGTTTGATCTTTTTGCCCCAAAACAAGGTCCATTCCTATAACATTAAAATTTTTGTGTCGGCACTCGTCAAGAGTTTCGACGGGTTTGGGAAAGACGTAAGATGGCCCCAGAAGAGCGACAAGCCAGACTCCAAGAAAGACATGAGCCGGTGGTGCTAGTTCCATGGAGATCATGGTCACACAACAGATGAGTGCATCGCACTACGCAAGGAAGTCGCAAGGCTCCTCGCGGAAGGACTCTTGTGCGACATCATCTCCGATAAGGCAAAAGCGACATTAGATCAAAGAGACTAGGTAATGACCGATCGACCCTCATCTACGATACATACTAAAATTATTAACACCATCTTAGAAGGGTCGTACGTATGTGGAAACACATATTCGGCCGCCAAAAGATACGCTAAAGAAAGCAAAGGTGACAGACAAACCCGATCAGAGATACGACGACCGCCGGTAGAGGATGTACCTACCATCACCTTTGACGATTTCGAGGCCAAAGAACTAGGCGACCATCATGACAGTTTGGTAATCTCTTTGTCAATCGGTAGCTGCCTCATACGCCGAGTATTAATCAATACAGGTAGCTCCACAAACTTGTTGACACTAGACGCTCTAAAGGGTATGGGTCTAAGCGAGGACGATTTGACCCGAAAATTGACTCCACTGGTTGGGTTCAGTGGGGAAGTCAAACATACCCTCAGCGAAATAGTATTTACGACATATGTCGGTGGCACACTCCCAACAGACAAAGGAGAAGCCAAGAAACTAAAGGTACGAGCAACAACCTTTGATCTAAAAGACGATATCTTGTTCAAACGATCTGTCACAAGATTATACTTGCGATGCCTAAAAACAACCGAAGTCCAACGCGTCCTACAATCCCTACACGACGGAGAATGCGGAAACCATACCAGAGGACGCAGCCTGTCAGGTAAGGCTCTCAGAACAAGGTACTACTAGCCGACGATGAACAAAGATGCAACATAATACGTCAAAAGATGCGACGCCTGCCAACGGAACGCGCCCATCACCCATCAACCATCAGAGATACTACACCCGACGTTAGCACCATGGCCGTTCATGAGATGTGAAATGGACATCATGGGGAAATTACTGCTAGCATCAGGACAACGCGTCTTTTTCCTTGCTATGACCGATTATTTTTCTAAATGGATTGAAGCTGAAGCATATCAAGAGGTAAAAGAAAATCACATTATTTCATTTATAAAACGTAACATCCTATGTAGATTTGGCATACCATCATAAATCGTATGCGACAATGGCTCCCAATTCATCGGCAACAAGACGCGATCCTTTTGCAAACAATGGAACATCAACTTGGTCGCATCCACACCACGATACCTATAGTCTAATGGCCAAGCTGAGTCCAATAACAAGATCATAATAAACAATCTCAAGAAACGTCTCACAGGGGCAAAAGAAAGATGGGCAAACGAGCTCCCCTTGATACTTTGGTCCGATAGGACCACTCTAAAGAACGCGACCGGCCAATTGCTCTTTTCATTGGTCTATGGAAGTGAAGCAGTCATACCCGCTGAACTTCTCGTCCCCACAACCAGATATGGTCTACTAACCCCGGAGCAAAACAACATCGAGTTGTCTCATAATTTGGACACTACAGACGAAATCAGGGAGAAGGCGAGAATACGAATGGTAAAATATCAATAGCAAGTCGCGAGGAGTTATAAGAAAAACGTTCACTATTATAATTATGACCTATTGGAGCGGTTGAATGAGGCGGTTTTATATTATATGGCAGTTTTTTGTAGCGGTTAATGTAATGAAGTGGTACCTGTAACGGTTTTAGGATATTGTGGCGGCTTATGTGGCGGTTTCTTATATGCTTAAGTGTTAAATATGTTCATTTCTTTAAGCGGCGGTTCACATATACCTATAGCAGCCACTTTTGGACCTATTGTGGCGGTTTTGTAAAAAAAAATGTAATGTAGCGGTTGTTGGTAAAATACCGCGCCCTCCCAAGTTCTGTGCCCTGCGCTTATCACTCCCCAAATACCCAAACTAAAATAAAAATAAAATTAAAAACACTAAAAAAGAAGCGATTGAAATTTTAGGTTTCAATCGACTCCACATCTGGCTGCTCCATCTAGCGAACCAAAGAAGCGAAGCGTGGCGGCCTTCACATCTTGCTGGTCCGACGACCCCGACCGACCTTTCCAGCGAACTAGTTGATGCGACCCCATCCCATCAAGAGAATCAAGAGAGCCTAGACGACCATGATGGCTCAAGTGTCCAAGAAGAGTCTCTAAGCCAAGATCAAGATGAAGAACTAGACGACCATGATGGCTCAAGCGTCCAAGAAGAGTCTCCAAGCCAAGATCAAGATGAAGAACATGAAGAGCTCCCTTTTGGCTCAATCACGAGGGCCCGATCCAAGCAACTCCATCAAGAGCTCAAGAAGGGACTCACAAGCCTTGGAGCTCCAACTCTAGCTCTTCTTGAGCCATTCAACCTTCTCATGGTGTGTCCGGGCGCGTGAATTATGTTTTGTGTATTTCTTGGTGGTTAATGACATTTTTAGACATTGGTTTAGTTATTTTTTTACATTAAACTTCAGATTCAAGCCTTGTGAGGCTTAGTGGGCCGCCACACTCTTCATTTCCTTAGGCATTTTCTTTTGTTTTGCCTATACAAGGCAGCTGCTAGTCATTCCATGTAGAACACGTTTAATTGAGATTGAAAATACAGTTAGTGCTTGAGAAAGCTCTCTTCTTCCTCTCCTTCACTCGTGTGTAAGATCGAGTTTCATTGGTGATTCCTTGAGTGTGTTATATCTTAAAGAGTTGCCAACCTTGTTCTTCTTGTTGGTGAGTTGTATCCAGCCAAGGAGGATATTTATCCCTTCACGCCTTCACCATCAATGTCAACTTCACCGCCTACCATCCAACCCTTGTTGCCGCCTAAGAGACACCATTGGAGCCTCTTGAGCCGACTATACACCCACAACCGAAGGCCTTGTCTTTGGGAGACGTTGAAAAGCAAAACCTTGCACCGAGCCATCTAAGATCCTAGATCCTATCACGTGGTATCAGAGCCTAGTGAGGTATTTGATGGAGGACCATCCTTGCACCAGCCACCATCCGGGCCCATGACAAGGAGCCAAGCTAGACGTCTCCAAGATGAGCTAGCCGAGCTCATACATCAAGTCCCGGTGGAGGTTCCAACGGCCTCGTCCAAGGCCTTCTCGGTGTCAAGGGTTTCTAGTGGTTGAGTGTAGGGTTTGTCTACACCTTCCACTATTAGAAACTTTCCTTTTTTAGCATATTTCAGCTGTGTGGGCTATTGACATTTTTAGACTCGGTTTTCCTCTTTATTTCCGGTTTAGCATTAGTTTAGTGGTTTAGGAGCCGGTTCTCTTAGTAGGTATTTAAGCTTGTTTTCTTTCTAATTTCAGCAGCAATCACATTAGTAAGAACTTATTTTCTGAATTGGAAACTTCCCCAAAGAGAGGTTTTCGTGAGTTGCTCATCCGAACTGATTTTGGTCGAGTTGCGTTTGTCAATTGCTTTCGAGTTGTTGATCCAAATCGACACAAAATATCCTCTTCGTGCTTTGAAGATCCGTTCTTCCTTGTGTGGAGTTGTAGAAGACGAGGTCATCTACTTTAGGGTTGGAGGTTCTTGATTCATCCGAATCAAGGGTTTCTAATTCCGGGTGTTTGGTTTCTTCTTGTTCATCATCGTTCTTCTATTTTCTTGTTGTTCTTTCTTGTTCTTTTCTCTTCCACCGAATCTGACTTGTCTTATTTTGCTTGTTCGTGTGTTGTTCACCAAGGTCGGGCCATCCTACGGCTTACCCCGTATCAAAGTGGTATCAGAGCTGAGTTTTGGTGTCAACAATTGTGCTTGCCGATTTCAGAAATTCGGTAGTGTTGTTCTTGAGTTTCGGTTGTGTCTTGCATAGCCGAAGTTCTTCCTTTCCTTTGTTTCTTGTTGAGTCGATTTGTGTTGTTGCTTGCCATTCTAATTGTGTTTGTGTATTGTGGAGATAGGATTGTGAGTATTGTGGAGATCAGTTGTGTGTGTTGAGAAGATTGGACGATCACCATCAAAACCACCACAAAACAGCCTTCATCCTTGCCGGAGACACCACCGCTAGTCACCACCACCACCACTTCAAACAACCGTCCAACACCTCCAACACCAACATCAGATCCACGTCCTCCACCTTTCCATCCGGTGACTTCTCCAAGGCCAGCAACAAAGGGATTCCTAACCCTAATTCTCCAAGGCGTGATCACCAAGGAACCCTAACCACGCCCACAAACCCTAACGGTAGTAACCCTACAATTGTGGCGTGTGGATTGAATTCTTCAACCACTCGGCTCTCTCTCTCCTCAAGGCTGATCACAAGTCCTACAAAAGAGGCGTGCCAAGGAGTTCCCACCACAACTTCGGCTCCCACCTCCTAAAATCAAGGCCATTTTCCTTTAGAGCTTATCTCTTGTATTTCTTTTATTTTCTTTAATTCAATTTCAGTTGTAATTTGAATTTCGAATTTCTTTGTTAAAAAAAAAAAAAAAAGCAAGAAAAGAATATCAGAATAGTCAAAAAAAAAAAAAATCAATCGTCAAAAAAAAAAGAAGACGATCAAGTGTTGCATTTTATTTCTTTTCTAGCTTAGTCTATTCCTTTGTATTTCATTCATACTTAGGATAGATTATAGTCTAAAGTGTAAGCTCTCAAGGACGAGCAAGGAGTCGAAGTCCTCGCTGCCGCGCCGCGCCAAGTGCTATCTGCCGCGTCCACGCCGTTGCCGCGCCGTGTCCTCGCAGCTCGCCGCACCCGCGCCCGGTAAACCCTAATTCCTAGCCTCACCTTCTCTTGTGCCTACGTCCCTCTCATTATCACACCGGTTTCTACAATCAACCTTCCATCTCCACGAGCACAAGCCAAGGTGAATCAAGGTAACAACTTGTCCTCTTGAGTTCTTAAACTTTCCTTGTTATTTTGTCCATATCAAGCTTGCATTACATGCGTGCATGCTAGTATTCTTGAGTAAATTTGTTGAGTCCCATTAGTTACCTTGCATTTACACCCTTGTGAGGTTTTCTTAATTGAGTCGTTGAGTCTTCTTTTTCGATTTCATTTGTGTTTGTTAAGTGCACTAAAATTCAGAATATAAAGTGCCTTTGTGTGAACCTTGTTGATCGTTCTTCTACTTCACCTTGCATCTAACTTGCCTTGGATATTAAGTGTTGTTTGAAATCAATTAACTCACGTGAGGTTCTTGGCTTTCCCAACCGGCTGCACTACAAAATTAGTTGAGATTGAGCGAGGGAGAGTGAAACACACGAGAGAAACACTTGTGAGTGTTTTTGATTGATTCTAACCCTTCACTAGTTCCGTGTTAGTTTGTTAAGTGTGATGGCAGGAGATGATACTTCAAGTGACCGGGACAATAGGAGCCCCTCACCGGTGCATCCGGATGTTGCAATGCTGTTCCAAAAGCTCACCGATTCCATGGCCGTGATCACCAACCGGTTGGCTGCCCTAGAGACGACTCAAAGGGCTCCCCAACCAGTCGTAGCACCCCCGGTGATACTAGCTTCCCAACCACAAGAAGTGCCACCTTCCAATCCAGCCACCGTGCCTTTGGGGGCTTATGCTGAACATGGAGGTCCTTCCGGAGCCAATTTGGTGCCCCTTGGGCGTGCACGCGCAGAAGGTACGGGCACCGTGAGGAACTCCCCGGTAAGGAATACTTCTCCCCTTATCCATAGTCATGAAAGGCCGAATAGGGTAGCTCCGAACTATCCTAATGAAATACCACCTCCACGTGAGGTGCCCTATGTCGCTAACCATTTCAATGAGCCTCAGGACCCTCTTCGAGAGGACGAGTTTGATGAGGAAGAGATGTGGAATCAAGGTGAAAGATTCGGTGGCTACCAAGGCCAAGGAGATGCTTATGGCTACTATGAACCCCGGAACAGATTTAGAGGAAACCGGGGCTATCAAGGCAACCAGCCAAGGAGAGAGTTGGAGCAAGATGGCATAGGAAAAATCAAAATCAAGATGCCATCTTTCGAAGGGAGATGTGATCCAGACGCCTACATGGAATGGGAGATGAAAGTGGAGCAAATCTGGAGTTGCCATAACTTCATAGAAGCAAAGGTGCAGCTAGCTTCCATTGAGTTTAGTGGCTTTGCCTTAACTTGGTGGAACAATTTGGTGAAGGAGAGGCAACGAGCTTTGGACCCACCGGTAGCTACGTGGGAACAAATGAGGGTGTTGATGAGGGCTCGGTTCGTCCCTCAACATTACTCCCGGGAGCTCAAACAAAGGTTGGAGAACCTCAAGCAAGGTAGCATGAGCGTGGAAGAAGCCTACAACGCCATGCAAACCGCTATGGTCCACGCCAACGTCATTGAGGATGAAGAATCTACCATGGAGAGGTATCTCCATATCCTTTCTCCTTATATTGCTAATGAAGTGGATATGTACCCCTATACAGATTGCACCCAGCTGCTGCACCTAGCTATAAAAGTGGAGAAAAATCAGAAGTTCAAAGCTAGGAATCAAGGAGGGCATGCGGCTAGGAACCCTAGTGGACAGCCGAGTCAATGGAGGTCCCCAAACCAGCCAAGGACGTTTCCACCGGCACCAATGGGTAGGAATCAAGCTCAGTACACGAGCCACCCTAGGAGCCAAGAAGCACCAAGGAAGGTTGGACCATCCGGGACACCGCCACAAGCAAATAGCCGCCAACCACAATCGGCCAATGGCCCTCAGGGGAGTAATTCGACCTTTTCTCCTTCTTCTAGAGCTAGAGATACTATATGTTTTAAATGTCAAGGTCGTGGGCATATGATGAAAGATTGCCCCAATAGTCGAACGTTGGTCATTAACCATCTTGGACTCTATGAATCTGAGTCCGAGGGTGAGGATCAAGGTCCAACTATTGTTGATGAACCTATGCATGATGTAGATGAGGAAATGAATTGCATTGAGTTTGAGCATGGTGAATCTCTAGTTTGTAGGAGAACTTTGCATGTACAACCAACCCCTTGTGATGATAACCAAAGAGAGAATTTATTTCATACTAGATGCTTGGTTAAGGGGAAAGTTTGCAATATGATTATTGATGGGGGTAGTTGTTGCAACATTGCTAGCACTGAATTAGTTACTAAATTGCAATTGTATACCTTCCATCACCCTAGGCCTTATAAACTGCATTGGATGAATGAATGTGGAGAGGTAAAAGTGTCTAAGCAAGTCAATGTGACCATAACACTAGGACCTTATGTGGATACTATTTTATGTGATGTGGTCCCTATGAATGCTTGTCACATCTTGTTAGGACGTCCATGGCAGTTTGATAGGAGAGTAAAGCATGATGGTTATACTAATCGTCATTCTTTTGATTATAATGGTAAGAGTGTGATACTTAAGCCAATGACTCCTTTGTAGGTAGCGGAAGCCTTTGAGAAGAAGAAGGACCAAGAGAAGTCGGTCGAGGCTAAGAAGGGGAGTAAGGCCGAGAGCACCTCCAAGACCAAGACCACGTCTCAAGCTTTGATGGCTTCCAAGGAGGAGTTGAGAGAGGAGCACCTACCACAAGATGCCGTCCTCATGCTCTTGTGCAAGGGCCTCGGGTTATTGAGTGAAGAGTTGAAGTCTACGCTGCCTAGGAACATCTTAGCATTGCTAGAAGAGTTCCAAGACGTGTTCCCCGAGGAGATGCCACCCGGACTGCCCCCTATGAGAGGTATTGAACATCAAATTGACCTAATACCGGGTGCTACTCTTCCAAACAGGCCGGCGTACAGGATGAACCCCAAGGAGACCCAAGAGGTGCAAGAGCAAGTAAAGGCGTTGCTTGACAAGGGCCATGTGCGTGAGAGCCTTAGCCCTTGTGCCGTGCCAGTGCTGTTAGTGCCCAAGAAGGATGGCACATGGAGGATGTGCGTGGACTGCCGAGCGATCAACAATATCACAATCAAGTATCGACATCCAATCCCCCGCCTCGATGACATGCTAGATGAGCTGCATGGAGCCTCGGTCTTCACCAAGATAGACCTCCGCAGCGGCTACCATCAAATAAGGATGAAGGAGGGGGATGAATGGAAAACGGCCTTCAAAACAAAGTTCGGTTTGTATGAGTGGGTTGTCATGCCTTTTGGCTTGACAAACGCTCCTAGTACTTTCATGCGTTTAATGAACCATGTTTTGAGGCAGTTTATAGGTAGATTTGTTGTTGTTTATTTTGATGATATACTAATATACAGCAAGTCTATAGAGGAGCATGAGCAACATTTGAGGGAAGTACTCTCTACTTTACGTAGTGCGTGCTTATATGCCAATGAGAAGAAGTGTGAATTCTGCACTAATCATGTTTCTTTTCTTGGTTTTGTAGTGAGCTCCAAGGGTCTTCAAGTAGATGAGAGCAAGATAAAGGCGATTCAAGAGTGGCCTACGCCTACCTCAGTGAGCCAAGTGCGGAGCTTCCATGGGCTAGCTAGTTTCTATAGGCGGTTCGTGAAGGATTTCAGCACAATCGCTGCCCCCTTGACGGAGGTGACCAAGAAGCACTCGGCATTTGTATGGGAGGAGGCGCAAGAGAGGGCATTCAATGCCCTAAAATGGAGGTTGACGCAAGCTCCGTTGCTAGTACTACCCGACTTCACAAGGCCATTCGAGGTGGAGTGTGATGCATCCGGGATTGGCATTAGAGGCGTGCTTATGCAGGAAGGAAAGCACGTGGAGTTCATCAAGGAGCTGCATGCACGGACTAAGGAGAAGCTGGAAGCATGTGCGGAGCGGAATGCAGCTAGAGCTAACAAGGGACGCAAGCGAGTGATTTTCCAGCCCGGTGATCTCGTTTGGGTGCATTTGAGGAAGGAGCGCTTCCCGGAGCAGCGCAAGTCCAAGCTTGCACCTAGAGGAGATGGTCCATTCAAGGTGCTGCGCCGCGTCGGTGACAACGCCTATGTCCTAGACCTCCCGGACACATATGGTGTGAGTGCCACCTTCAACGTGGCTGATTTGACTCCCTACCACCAGCCGGACGTCAACCATTCTAAACTTCATGATCCGTGGACGGATCCTCTCCAAGAAGGGGAGGATGATGGAGGACCATCCTTGCACTAGCCACCATCCGGGCCCATGACAAGGAGCCAAGCTAGACGTCTCCAAGATGAGCTAGCCGAGCTCATACATCAAGTCCCGGTGGAGGTTCCAACGGCCTCGTCCAAGGCCTTCTCGGTGTCAAGGGTTTCTAGTGGTTGAGTGTAGGGTTTGTCTACACCTTCCACTATTAGAAACTTTCCTTTTTAGCATATTTCAGCCGTGTGGGCTATTGACATTTTTAGACTCGGTTTTCCTCTTTATTTCCGGTTTAGCATTAGTTTAGTGGTTTAGGAGCCGGTTCTCTTAGTAGGTATTTAAGCTTGTTTTCTTTCTAATTTCAGCAGCAATCACATTAGTAAGAACTTATTTTCTGAATTGGAAACTTCCCCAAAGAGAGGTTTTCGTGAGTTGCTCATCCGAACTGATTTTGGTCGAGTTGCGTTTGTCAATTGCTTTCGAGTTGTTGATCCAAATCGACACAAAATATCCTCTTCGTGCTTTGAAGATCCGTTCTTCCTTGTGTGGAGTTGTAGAAGACGAGGTCATCTACTTTAGGGTTGGAGGTTCTTGATTCATCCGAATCAAGGGTTTCTAATTCCGGGTGTTTGGTTTCTTCTTGTTCATCATCGTTCTTCTATTTTCTTGTTGTTCTTTCTTGTTCTTTTCTCTTCCACCGAATCTGACTTGTCTTATTTTGCTTGTTCGTGTGTTGTTCACCAAGGTCGGGCCATCCTACGGCTTACCCCGTATCAGTATTGCTCTAAAACTTTGATTTAAGGCCTAGAATTTCAGATTTGCAAGCCTAGTGTTCATGCCCTAAGATCTGGACGTGTTGCCTTTGTTAATTCCTTATTTGCGTCTTGATGTTGTGTCCTTGCGTTGCTTTGCGTCTTGCCTTGTGTTGTTGTGTCCAGCCGTGTTGATTGTTGAATTGTTTGAGTCGAGTTTGGCTTCCAAAACTGAAGAGAGACGTAGGTGGAAGGAGAAACATAATTTTGTTTTCAGATCCTAAAAACTAGGGAGAATCACAACCACTTGATCCTCACATCCAGTTGTGAATTTGTTTGTTTTGATTGAGTCCAATCCTTCCCAAAAACATAGAAATTAATTGTTGGCCGTGTGGAGTCATTGTCTTCCTTTTGCTGCACTCGTCCAAACTGAATTTGCTTATTACTTGTGCATAAACTGAAGCTTCAACGTCGAAGTAACGGGAAAGACTCTTTGATGCCTTCTTGTAATTTTTTAAAATTTGGTTGCCTTACAATCTGCAATTTGGACGTCAAGGCCTTCGGGTCTCCACCGCCGCCTGGCGAGCCCACCCCCGGAGCGACCCCCACCTCCTCCTTGGTGTCGCGCCCTTGCCTCACCTCCAAGGAGGGCGGTGCCTTGGCGCCCACTCGGCTGGCCGCACCCTTGGATCAACCGCGACTCGGTTGGCCGCCGCCCATCGTCGTGAGCAGTCCCTTGTCGCCTATTGGCGGCTCTCCATCCCCATGGAGGCCGGCACCCCATGGCTGCCCCACCGACGGAGGCTTGCGCCTTGATACCGCCTTGGTCGGCACCATTATTGCCCTCAGCGCCACACACCCAAGAAGAGGCGTCTCTCTCGGGCCACACCCCGGCGCTTGTTTTGGCTTGTCGCCACCACTTTCCGTCGGCTTCTCTTGATCGGCGCCTTTGTTCTCCCTTGAGGCCTCCCCTTGGCCGCCTCACCATAGGTGGGGCCTTGCTCCCGCCTTGGTCGGCGCCCTCGTTGCCGCTCGGGGCCTTAACCTTGCCCCTTTACCAAGGAGGTCGGCGCCTCATCCATTCCCCACCCAAGAAGCTCTCCCTCCACGACCACCATGCGGCTCTTGTCGTCGTGCGGATACACGTCTCTCTTGGACGGTGACATATCCATAGTGTGGCCTTTGTGGAGCCTTCTCCTTTTGATGGCCGATACAAGAAGGACCGAGACAAGATCGCCAACATCTTGTCTCCGAGGTATGTGCTACCCTCTCCTTGTCATGTTCACACTTTAATTATTTCCATCCCTTTGTCTTCACATGCCCCTAAGACCCTCTTACCGGTGTGTGTCACTTTGGGTGACCTTGTGGGACATTCTTGGGATGATGTTTTCCCTATCCGAGAGGGTGAGCTTTGTGTCCTTAGGGCCTCCTTTAGGAATTTGCTGATGATGGATGCCAATGAGTGTCGTAGAGAGTTTGGGAACACAATGCCCATGGAAACTTTTGAGGATTATGTCTTTGGCCCTACACTTGCCTCTCTTTTGCCTAGGTTCCACCCTTTCGACGCATCAATGCCACCACACTCAAGCATCAACCATGCTTCGATTCCAAGGCATTCATGCGCATGGCTATATCCATGCCTCTAAGGCTTTTATCACCTTTCTATTTTTGGTTATTTAGTTTCATAATTCTAGTCTTGCCTTAGTGAGTGTGAAGAGTCATTTGCATAAGGGCTTCAATTCCCTAAGGCTCATTAGAGGCTTTCCTTTGTTGGCTGAAATGCCTAGACTATTTAAGCCACTCTTGGCAGCCTTGTAAACTTGGTTGAAGATTATAGAAGTGAAATATTTCCCTTGGGTTAGAGTAATACCTCCCCAAGGCCTCCACTTACTTCTATCAACCCCAAGCACTCAAATCTCTCCTTCTTTCTCTCAATCTCTCACATTCTCTCAATCAAATCATTCAACAAGTCGAATCCAAGTCAAGCTAGCCAAGGAACCTCCAAGAGAGGTTCCCTTGGCCCCTTTGCCGTGCGCCGCCAGCCAAGCCTAGCTTCAGCCGGCCTCACACCCCTCCGCGACCACCTTTGTTCCCCCTTGGCCAACCTTCGTTCCCCTCGGCATCCCCTCGGCGTTCCCCCTTTGCTTCCGCCTTGAGTCTCTCCCAAGAGCCTTAAGAGGCCAGCCAACCTCAAGGAGAAGGAAGTCCCCCCTTGCTTAGTCACGGTCGAGCTCCCCCAGGAAGAAGAGCCTTGCCTTGGAGGTTCGATTCTCATCAGCCGCCCCATTGCTTATTTTAGTAAAAAACTCTAGGGAGCCTCCCTCAACTACCACACCTATGACAAGGAGCTCTATGCCTTGATCCGAGTGCTCAAAACTTGGCTACATTACTTGTGGCCAAAGGAGTTCATCATACATTCGAATCACGAGGCCCTTGCCTACTTGAAGAGCCAAGCTCACCTTGGTCGTCGCCATGCTCGTTGGGTGGAGTTTATGGAGACTTTCCCTTATGTTGTCAAGCACAAGATGGGCCAAAACAACATTGTGGCCGACTCCTTATCTAGGAGGTATGTGCTTTTTTCTCATCTTAATGCTCATATTTCGGGATTTGCTCTTCTTAAGCCGTTATATGCTCAAGATCCCTTCTTTAGCCCCATCCTAGCCGAGTGTGCCACTAAGGGTGAGTTTGAGGGATATTTCTTGGATGATGGTTTCCTTTACCGAGCCAGTAAGCTTTGTATCCCTAGATCCTCCATTAGGCATTTGTTGATTAAGGAAGCTCATGAGAGTCGTGGACATTTGGGGGTTGCAAAACAGTGGCCGCTGATGGCCGCCAACCTACCTTGACCGCCATCGACAAGGAGGACTTGTTGACCTTAAAGAGTGACGACCTGGTGACAAGGGCTCAAGAAAGAGCCATCGCTCAAGCCTCTCAATCATTCATTGTTCGGACCATCGCAAGCATTGGCCTTGCCAAACCCCCACCACCGCGCCTAGTAACTTTGGTGACCATGTCCACACATGAAGACCAAGATGGCACCAGGTGCGCCTCGGCCCCATGACACTCAGAGGTGCGCGCCCCATGGCCGGCCTAGCAGCCGTAACTATCCGAGCCTTTCCAAAGGCTCTTATCCCCATTCCCTTTTTAATCATTTACTTATGTTTTGGACCTTCTATTTTGGGCGTGTAGATCCATTTGCTCATGGAGCTCAGCCCACTAGCAACCCTAGTATCTAAATGCCTTTAGTTGCTCTCTTTAGAACTAGTTGAAGATTTTTGTGTCAAGTTGACAAGAGAGTTGAGGAATACCTCCTCTCACCTTGGGTGTAGGATTACCTCCCCACAACTTGGTAGAATCTATCAACCCAAGCTTTGTATCTTCCTTCCACCCTCTTTCAATCATGATGGAGGACCATCTACAACCCAACCACCATCCGGGCCCATGACTAGGAGCCGAGCTCGTCAACTCCAAGATGAGCTAGCTAAGCTTGCACACCAAGTCCCGGAGGAGGTTGTCACGGCCACACCTAAGGCCTACTTGTTGACGATGGCTTATAATGGTTGAGTGTATGGCTTGTGTACACCTTCCATTCTTCCGCACTTTCCTCTTTTAGTATGTTTCCAGCCGTGTGGGCTATGATACATTAGTAGACTCGGTTTACTTGTTTTAATTCTGGTTTTAGCTTGTTTTAGTGTTTTAGGGCCGGTTCACTTAGGAACTATTTAAGCCCTTTGTTATTTCCTTTTTCGGTAACAAACAACTTATTGAAGAATACATTTCTGAGTTAGAAACTTCCCCAAAGAGAGAGTTTCGTGTTTGTTCAATCTAAGCTACGCCTTGGTCGAGTTGTGAAGCATCAATTCCTTTCGAGTTGTTGATCCAAGACGACACAAGACATCCTCTTCGTGCTCTTGAGGATTCGTCCTCCTTTGTGTGAAGTTGTAGAAGGCGAGGTCTTTAGCTTTAGGCGTGGTTGTTCTTGACTCATCTGAGCCAAGGGTTTCCACTTCCGGGTTATTGGTTTCTTCTTACTCATCTTGTCCATTTCTTCTTTCTTCCGCCAATTCTCACATTGTTTTTGTTGTTTCTTGTTCTTAGAGTTGTTGTGCATCAAGATCGGGCCATCCTACGGCTTACCCCGTATCAAATCAAAACAATCAAGTTTGGTCTCTAGAAAAACACTCTCATTGTTTCACTTGTTTAGGCCGAAGCCAAGGAACCTCACTTGGAGGTTCTCTTGGCCTTGCTTGTTCTTTAAACACTCGAACACACACATTCTCAAGGCTTCCGCCTACTTGTGCCTCCAAGAACAACCTCTAGCCAGCCGGTGCCCGGAGAAGAAGCCCAACGCTTACTTGTGCCACGATCCGGAGCTCAAGAAAGTGAGACAAGACCTTCAACCTCCTTGTTTCACATCAATTGGTATTAGAGTTCAATGGCCAAGTCAAGTGCATTTTCTTCTCATTTTTTTCTCTTTTTATGCATGTTAAGTTTGCATGTCTTTCCTCTCCAGCAATCCACAAAAAAACACCTTTTCGCCGCCTTTTCACCACCGCCCGCCGCCCTACTGCCGCCGTTGGCCACCAGCCTTCTGTCGACCTCCCTGCCATAGCCACTAAGCTAAGCCTTTGTCCTTGCTCAAAGGTTGAAGAACCCAACCTTATTCCCCCATGCTTTTACACATTCATGTGACATTTCCCAAAGTGGCAAACCCTAACATTTTTTGGGTCAAAAGTAAACTTGTCTAGTGCCATTTCGGGTAATTCCTAGAAAGCTATCTTTCATTTAGCTTGTGTGGGATTTCGTGTGTAGCCTAGCATTGTGGGTTCAAGGGTAGTCACCCAAAGTGGCAAGTCTTCTCTTCTCTTTCTCCATTCAAGGTTTGACCACTAAACATATTTGTGGTACATTCCAAAAACGTCTCATCACCTTGGTTGCCGCCCATTCATACACATTTGTGGTCTTCCCAAGTCCAGGTCAAGTCGTCTTCCAAAGCTACACATTTTTGTTATTATTGTCTCTCCAAGTCAAAAAAAAAGAGAGAAAAGATAAGAAAGTAAAAAAAAAAAGGAAGAAGTCACAAACAAAAGAAAGGCCACAAAGTCTAGCAAAGAAAGATCTTAGGTTGCAAGCCTTACATCCTTGGACGAACTACTCAATGGCCTCACACCCAAAGGGAAGTTTCCATTCACTTGGCATCGAAGGCTCACTAAGCTTGCCTCACCATCATTCTTCTTTCCTTGTCACTTTGCTCAACTACTCTAAACTCATTTTACTAAGTTGCATGCCTATTTCCCATACTTGTTTAAAATCTTTATAAGTGATCTTGGAATTATTTGCAATGCTCTTGATCTTGGAATTATTTGCAATGCTCTTGACTTGTTTTCTTTCCTTCCTTGAGCATTTGACTTGCACCTTCTTTGGTTGTCCTAGGCGACGAGTCCATGGAAGGCACCCTCGAAGCCGACAGTCGGAGCCAACGAAGCTCCACACCCACACTATCACCCGAGTCCTTCGAGGCTAGGCTGGCCGAGGAAAACCGCGCCAAGGCGGCTGCCGCCCGCCATGATGAGGCCACCGCCGAGGGATTGCATGCCGCTCTAGCCGAGTTGGCCGAGTTCCGCCGAGAGAAGGAGCTCGTCGAGGCTGAGCGACGCCAAGAGAAGGAGGCCACCGACGCCCGGATGGTAGCCCTTGAGCGCCTCTAGGCCAACTTCTCCACCACTTCCCCGACGCTCGCTCCGGCCTTGGTAGCGTCCCGCCCGACACCCATTCTTATCGGCGCCTCCTCCCGTGGCCCGACCGACCACCACCACCTTGAGGCCTCAGCGCGAGACCGAGGCAAAGGCCCAATGTATCCTCCATCTCACTCCGAGGCTAGGGTCCTTGCCTGGAGATTGTTGCCGGCACGTGAGCCCTCTTACTACATTAACCATTCGGCATGTGTGGAGCCCCGAGGGCATCATGATGCCCGACCGTAGCCCGGCCGGCATCCACAAGATCATGCTCCCCCCATGGATGGCAAGCCCTACCCACGTGTCGCCCTAGTCTCCAACGCCGATGATGAGCCTAATGCCCGATGTGGCTATAGAGATTTTGCGGACTTCAATGAGGAAGATGAGACCTTTGGGGTCAATGATAGGGATGAGGCATATGGCGAGTTGTACCAAGAGATCTATGCGGAGGACCCCTTGGAGGATGTGCACCCCAAGGAACATGGTCGAGTCCGTGGCCACCGCCGCGCCCACTAGACCGCCGAGACCCTCATTGGCTGCCACCACCACCCACCGGTCTCCAAGCCAATGGCCATGATCACCGCCCCCATCAAGACCGGTGCCATGATCAGCTTGGCCCACAACAAAACTTTGGCCAACGCCAAGAGATTACGGTCCGAATTGAGCCCTTTGATGGTGAGTATGATGTCGGCAAGTTCCTTGATTGGAAGCAAGCCACCGAGTATGCCTTGAGTCATTGCCATTATGATGAGTATGAGAAGGTTGATATCGCCACACTTCACTTCACCGGCAATGCCCGCGAATGGTGGTTCCGCTTCACTACCGACCGAGCTAGGCACAACATAGCCCCAGTTGTGACTTGGAATCAACTCATCCATGTCATGACCATGCGGTATGTTCCAGAGGATTATCTTGAGCAAATGCGCCTCCAAACTGCTTTAGCTCGCCAAGGTAGTTGCAAACCACTTGAGTTCTTTGTCGAGCTCGAAGAGCTAGTCCACAAGGCCGACGTGTCCATAACTCCCTCCTCCCTATGCACCATGTTTCTATGTGGCCTTGATGTTGAGATTCGTGAGCCTTTGACTCTCCTCCCAATCCGAGATCTCAACACTCTTACTCACACGGCCATGGAGATATACAACCAACAACAAAGAAGGAAGAAAGCCACTTTGGCTCGGTCATAACCTCAACGGTATGGCTCTAATTCTAGTCAATATTTTTCTTCTAATCCTTCTCCTTGTGTTGCCCCGCAGCCGCGCCGAATGATAAGTGCCAACCAGCCATCAACAAGGAGTCAAGGCCTTGACTACCAAGACACCGGCATCAATGCCACGACACTCAAGCATCGACAATGCTTCGATTCCAAAGCATTTATGTGCACGTCTATATCCAAGTCTTATGGCTTTTATCCGCTTTGTATTGTTGGTTATTTAGTTTCATTAGTCTAGTCTTGCCTTAGTGAGTGTGAAGAGTCATTTGTACATGTGCTTCAACTCACTAAGGCCCATTAGAAGCTTTCTCTTGTTGGCTTGATGCCATGACTATTTAAAGCCAACTTTGGCTTCCTTGTTCATTTGGTTGAAGATTATACAAGTGGAATATTTCCCTTAGGTTGAGTATATCTCCCTAAGGCCTCTACTTACTACTATCAACCCCAAGCATTCTAAATCTCTCCTTCTTCCTCTCAATCTCATCTACTCACAAGCAAACTCACTTACATCATTAGATCCAAGGTCACCTCAGCCAAGGAACCTCCAAGAGAGGTTCCCTTGGCCCTTTTGCCGGCGCCGCCAGTCCGCCATAGCTCCGGCCAGCCCTTTCGCTCTCCTTGGTGCTTCCCCGGCGTTCCTCCCTTTGTTGCCACCGTGAGTCTCTCCCAAGCTCCATTGGAGGACTAGCAAGCTCAGGAAGTAAGGAGAAGTCAAAGCTAAGTGTTTTTTCATCAATTGGTATTAGAAGAACCTCCTCTTGGGGAAGAAGAACCTCCTCTTGGGGGTTTGATTCTCATCAATTGGTATTAGAGCTAAGCGGCCAAGCTAAGTGTTTTTTCTCCATTTTTTTTCATTTTTGTGTTATTCATGCTTTTATCTTGCTCCCCATAAAATTTCATTGCAAAAAGCCAAAAAACAAATTCCGGCCACCTTGCCTCCGCCACCCCACCGCCGCTGCCTACCACCTTGCTGCCACCCACCTGACCTCCACCACCACCTTGCCGGCCCAGCTGCCTTGCCCAAGGGAGAAGACAACTTCTTTGACCACTCCCTTAATCCTTGCATGTATCTCTACCAAAGTGGCAAAGCCAACATTTCATGTGGTCAAAAGCAAATATGTCTAGAGCCATTTTGGGTAACTCCTAGCTTGCTTTACTTTCCTTAGCTTGTGTGGGGTTTTGTGTTTGTCTTGTAGTGATTTGGATGGAAAACTAAGTTCTTTTGTGGCAAAGTCTTCTTCCCCTTTCTCTAAGTCAAACCAAGAGCTTACTAACATCAAAAGTAAGTTTCTAAGTCTCCCAAAGTCACCTTGGCTGCCACCCTTTGTAATTTCGGTTGCTTCCCAAGTCAAAAAAAAGAAAAGCAAAAGCAATTCACAAAAAATATATTCAGAAACAAAAAAAGGGGAAAAGACATTCAAAATTTGCAAGGCTTGGAGAAGCAACCTTTCCACTTGGCGCCAAGGATCATTGTGCCCACCTTCCATGTTCTTCCCCTTTGCCACACATCACCTTGCTCTATATCCTTCTCATTTTTGATTTGCATGTTAGTAAGCTCTTGGTTTGACTTAGAGAAAGAGGAAGAAGACTTTGCCAAGGATCATTGATTTGCATGGTCGTGCCCCACCTTGTTTAAAATCTTTATAAGTTTGCTTGGAGTTGCTTGTTATGACCTATCCATTCTTGCTTTGATCATTTGCCTTGGTTGCTTGCTTGCTTGACTTTTGGCCCTTGATCACATGCTTGGCTAGCTCACCTTAGCCGTCCACTTGTAGGATTGTCTCGTCCCTTCCCTTGTTGTTATTGCTCCTCCTTAGGACTTCTTGTCTTGCAGTGGTTTCGATTGTCTTGGGCCTAGTGTGTTCCTCTTCTATTAGTATGATTGTTTTGATTGCCTTGGACTTTTTACTCGCTTTGCCTATTGCTTGTGCTAGGTGAAGTCCCCATGGAAGAGCCATTTGGCCTTACCACGCTCAGCCGCTGCCGGGCCGGTGCCGACGAAGCCATGCTCGTGACCTCTTTTCTTGACCTCTTGAAATTTGTTATGCTTTTTCTAAAACAAAGGGGAGTAAGGCCGAATTTGGGAAGTGTGTATCTAAGAAAGGGTGAGTGGAGCCATAACAATTTTTGGATTGCTTTTGACAAGGAGTGGCAACAAGGGGAGTGTTTTGTTTGGACTTGCCAAGTTCCCTTTTTGGGGTGGGACAAGGCTTGAGAAAAGGAGAAAAGGAAGGTGTCTTTTGCCACAAATAATTTCGTCTCTTTTTGGAGGTCCACAAAGGAAGCTTCCTTGCTTTCCTCCCACTATCAAATCAGCCAATGGTACAATTTGTCATTTACCCAAAGTAGGCTAAAGAAGCCAAAAAGAGAAGGGGCAAGGTGGGTGTGGTCCCTCCCAAAGGACAAGGCACATGCAAGTGGTGGGAGATTCAAATTGGAGCAATCAAGGGGGCATGGGCACGTGGCCAGCAATGAGGGATGGTGATGGTGGCTGTATGGTGGTGGTGGGCGGGCGCAAGGTGGAGGAAGTGGTGGTCCGGTCGCCGGCGGTGGTGGTGGTCGCCGAAAAGCGATTTTTTGTGGTTTTTGGGGCTGTTTTTGGGAGGGGAATAAAGTCCAACTAAACTAAACACTAAGCTAGCATGGAAACAAGAAAAAATTGAGCATGAAAAACTGAACACAAAGACATGAAGAACAAGAAAAATTTAAAGCTAGCAAGAAAGAAAATGAGCAAAAACACATGGTCAGCATGGGAACAACAAGAGAACTCATACAAGATAAGGAAATAAGCATAAAAAATGAATTTGAGAAATGAGAAAGGGGGCTTAGCTTGTTCTTTGGCTCTTGATACCAATTGATGAGAATCAAACCCCCAAAGAGGTTTTTCTTCCCAAGAGAAACTAGATCGTGGCCAAGCTAGGGTTCCTTCTCCACTCTCGAGCTTGAATGGTCTCCAATGGCCTTTGGAAGAGGATCTCGGTTGTGGAAGAGGTGGAAACCAAGGGGACCGCCGAGAGGCCCGGAGGGTGGCCGAGAGGAGGTGCGAACGGTGGAGGTGCCAAGGGAACCTCTCTTGGAGGTTCCTTGGCTGAGATTGTCTAACTTCTAACGTGAGCTTGAGAATGTGAGAGATCCAAACGAGATTGAGCAAAGGAGAAACAGGGATTGAAGATTTAGAAGCTTGGGTTGAAAGAACTAAGTGGCGAACTAGGGGAGTTAAACTCTTACCCAAGGCAATGCCACTTAATATTCTTCAACGGAATGAACAAGGAAGCCAAAGGTGGCTATAAATAGTCTAGGCATCAAGCCAACAAGGTAAAGCTACTAATGGGCCTTAGTGAGTTGAAGCCCATGTGCAAATGGCTCTTCACACTCACTAATGCAGGACTAGACTAAAGAAACTAAATAACCAAAAATACAAAGAAGATAAAAGCCTTAAAGGCTTGGATATAGGCGTGCGCATGAATGCCTTGGAATCGAAACAAGGTCGATGCTTGAGTGTCGTGGCATTGATGCGTCGACGCCTTGGTGATCAATCACCGGGACTCTACAACTTACACCTCGTTTGGATAGGTTCCCCCCTCCTGGCCTTTACACACCCGCATCTATCTCTCCCACCCTTTGGAAAGACCTAACTATGGTCTTTCTAATTGGATTGCACATGTTTAAGAAGGGGAGGGATTCCATTTGTGTGTTGGGCGAGAACCTGATGCGAATGCCAATTCGCCTCAAGTGGACTCGCTACCGCCGGCGCCAGAGCTAGGGCAAGACAAGTCGCTCGGCGACTCTACTCCAAACCCGGCGGCCTTAGACACCCCCACTTTCTCCATATGAGAAGGAGCTACCTGCCTCCAGTGTGCCGGCCAAAGTGTGGCCCGCCCCCACCAAGCCAATCACAAGATCCGACGCCCGGGCACTAGCGCGCGACAAGCAAGACCGTGTCGGCAACGACCAGCCTTCGGGGGCCATCACATGGTCCCAAGCACGAAGGTTGCTCCATGGTCTCCAAAGAGGGCTAGTAGATCAAGGAGTGACGGGCCAAACGCTCGACGCCTCGGTGACCTTGCTTTGACAAGTGAAGGCATCGGCATAAGAAGAAGAGTTGCGGCACTCACCGAGCCCGTCTTCCCCAACCGGCCTCCAACTCCTCCTACAACCTTCTGGATCCAAGGAGTGCCAAGGAACCCAGGTTGGCCAAGCAAAGTGGCGGAGTGACCGGTGGACCGGCGATAGCTACATCATGACAACCACAGTGTCGGCAATGTCATGACAATGCCACCTGGCGATCTCCTAGATGCCTCGTGCGTTCGGGCTCATTTTTGGTGGGCTTCTTCTGTATGATGTCAAAGCCCACATATTTAAAATTCAGCTCAATCTGCGTCGTTTTGCCATTTCTTTGTCGGGGGCCTGTTTAGTAGTTGACCTAGACTATTTAAAGATTTTTGCCTTAGTTTTTCATTCACGTTTTAGCATACATTTTGATCAAGTTTTTCCAGAGAAGAAACTCTAAAAAACTCTCAAGCTTTGACGTCCAAATTTGGTGTGTTTATCCAAATCTTTGTGGTTGAGACCTAGGTGTGCATATCTTAGATCTTGTCCACGAAATCTATTGAGTTTGTTGGTGAGTCTATCCAACAGATTCAGTATCCTACCCATCTTCATCACCATTCCAAAACCATCTCAAATCACCCTCTAGAACTCTCGTTCAAGTGGTTCTTCTAGCCACTTCTCAGTTACTCTTCACAAGGAGCATTCATCGGTGGCTTGGACGGCGAAACTACTTTGGACCAGTCCGGATCTGTGCTTAGGCTGTATCATTTGGTATCAGAGCCTCCTTCAAGGTTAGTCTCCAAATTCCAAGTTGTTTCCACAAGAAAAGCTTGCAATTCATCATCACTTGTCTCTAGCCGAATTGTTGTTGAGTTGTTGTCGAGTGCTTCTGAATTTTGGCCTGCGTTTTTCTTGATTTCTTGCTTGAGTCTTGGCTGAGATCTAGTGAGGAAGACGAAGTAAAGAGGGAGACGTTGAGGGCTGCCCCAAAACGTAACCTTATTTGGCCATTAAACTTGTTTAAATTCTACAATCAATTCTGAAATTTAATGCTTGTTTAATTCAGCCTTGACCTAAAACTGAATACAAACCGTCCTTTCTTGGCTTAATTAAGCATGTATGCTGCATGAAATATAATATAAAGTTTGCTCAAGTGTCACAAAACGGGAAAAGCGCTTAATCCCTAACTATTGTCGGACTTGTTGCTACGTGACTAAGTGAGTCGTGTTTGTTATTATTGGTATCTTTGGACTATGTCAAAGGGTGTGATTATTGTAATCCTTAGCATCTATTATTTAAAAAAAATCAAACCCGAGAAAGAAAGGTTGAGTTCTTGAATTGGTGAAGGGTTGAGTTCTTAGTCCCTTTGTGCACTTGAGTTAGGCTTGAAAATCTTGACTAAGTGTAGCATACGTGTGGAGTTAAGTTTCCTTGACCAAACACCATTCCTAGCCGTGACCCACAATTGGTGAAATATTGCAACTTTTCTTGTGGATATTGGCTTGAATTTAGTGACTACACTTGGGAAGGTGTTTTGCCTTGTGATTGTGTCCAAGCTAGGTTGGACGTGGAGACCCCTAAACTTTTGGGAGGCCATATGAAATTGCTCCACCGAGGTAAATTCTCCAATCTTATCCATTCGGTTTTTTACTAATCTTTTGAGTGTCTTTGTAACATGGTAGGTGGCAAAGACAAAGTGGTCGAGGAAGGTAATTCTTTAGGGAGGCCGATTACACTAGAGGATCTCCAAGCCATCCTTGACAAGACTCGGCTGGATCTTCTCCAAGCCATGGACTCTAAAATTGAAGAGAGGATGAGCACTTCTAGAAGGGCTAGTGTCGTGGACCACCATGAGGGTTCATAATCTAAAGACGAGGCCCAAAGTGAGCACCACAGCATGGGGCCCTCATGGCGCCCGTCAAGAGGACTTTGACAATACTTTCTCGCCAGATGCCCGTCAACCACTATCCCCTAGGCGTGAGCCCATCACCCGACCTTCTCTCTTTGACGGCATGCTTCGGAGGCCTTACCGACCAATGGGGCCACCACCAATGATGCCAAGGCGGGGGCCTTATGCTCAGTCGGCGATCAGGGAGCAAATGAGACCGAGAGGCCCCAATGCCTACACTAGGGCTCTACAACCCGGGGCACACCGCTATGGCCAACCATTGCAAGAGGCGCGTCAGCCCAACTATGGCGTAAAACTCACCATTCCCACTTTTGAAGGCATGTAGAACGTGAACTATTCACCCATCACCACTTGGGAGGAGCTTAGAGATGCCATGAACTACCGGTTTGTGCCTTAAGACTACACCAACAAAGTGCAAATCCAACTTGAGAGAGTAAGACAAGGGAGTGGTACCCCGAAAGAGTTTTACAAAGAGCTTAAGAGGCTTGCTTTTAGATCCAATACGCATCTCTCGGAGAGCTATATTGTATCTAAGTTTATTGGTGGTTTAAATTCTGATTTGATCCATCTTGTAGACTTATATTTTAGCCATGAGGCCCCCATGGAGGAAGTGTTGCACTATGCTACTAAAGTGCACCAAAGCTTACAAAGGAAGAAGAGTGTGACTAGCTCAAGGCCTTGGAGTTCATCATCAACATCACACCAAGCTTCCTACCAATCCAAGCGGCCTGAGGTGAAGAGTGACCCATCCACGGCACCATATAGGCGTGAGGCACCCAAAACTGAGCCCATTACCAAGAAGGAAGATGCCTCTCGTACAAGGGATGTGAAGTGCTACAAGTGCCTTGGTCGTGGCCACTATGCTAGAGATTGCCCCACAAGGAAGCAAGTCTTCTTCAATGAACATGGTGACTACATCTCGGAGGAAGAACAAGAAGAGGAAGAAGAGTTGCCACCTCAGTTTGATGAAGAAGAAGTTCAACCCGGTGGCATATTCAAGGGAAGGTATGTAGTGTTATCATAGATGGAGGCACATGCTGCAACCTCATAGACAAGGAAGTGGTGAGGCGTTTCAACCTCAAGACAACACCTCATGACCAACCCTACACCCTTAATTGGCTCAACTCATCAACTCCACTCAAGGTGCAAGAGCAAGCCACCATTCGGTTTGCCATTGGGGCTTACCAAGATGAAGTGTTGTGTGATGTCCTCCCAATGACCGCTTGCCACTTGTTGCTTGGGAGGCCGTGGAATTATGACCGAGGGGTGATTCATAAAGGAGTCACCAATGAATATTCATTTCACATGGTCGGCAAGAAGATTACCCTCCTTCCTATGGCAACACATGAAAGCTCTATCCAAATGTATAAATGACCACTCATGTAAGGTATCACTCAAGGGCATAAAAGGAGAGACAAAAGAAGGTACCTCCCTAAATATAGGGGTCATTGAAGCGTCTCTATTGTAGAGGTTAATAGTTGGCCTGGGAAGCTTGTAAGGCTCGTCATCCATAGCATGGACCTCCTCTTGGAGTGAGAATGGCAAGCAAGAAGGAACAAGAGGTGTGGCATCAATCCAAGGAGTGGCCAAAGAGCTCATGGAGCTGTGAGTGATGATAGGGCGAGGCACCCACTGAGGTGCAACCAAGGCACCCCCAAGCGCAGTTATGGTGCCTTGAGGCACAGCCGAGGCGCAGGAGGGCGCAGCCGAGGCCCGTTGAGGCACGACCAAGGTTGGCGCGGCCACGGGCACCCGGGCTGGCGCGAGCGGTGACACCGAGGCCGTGGCATGTGCGGGCGACGGCACAGACGGTGGTGCATGCTCCATGACCGGGGGGAGTGGGTGCACCGGAGACGCGGGCATCGGTGCCAACGGTGGCACGACCATGGAGGTCGGTGTGGGCGCGAGCAACAGGGCTAGTATGGGCACCTCCATGGTGCTCCCGTCCTCATCGACGGCCTCAGCAATGATCTCGTCGCGGTGGCCCACGGGGAGGGTGACAGCCAAAGGGGGCTAAGCAAGGCGCGCGGCAGCGGCGGGTGCGGCCGTGGCTACGGCTGGAGTGGGGAGCGGTTGCAGCGTGGCGCGATTGGCCGTGGGAGGGCCCAAGAAGGGGCCGTCGGCAATGGTGTCCAAGCTAAGCGCGACGACGGCCACACGCGCAACGAATGTCTCCTTGTCGCGGCGGAAAGTAGCCATTTCCTCGCACAATGCTTCGATTGCGGCCGCCTTATGGCGGGCGGCAGCCGCCTTGGCGCGGTTCTCCTCGGCAAGCCGCGCAGTCACCGACTCAGTGTAATATGTGGGCGGCAGCCATCCGGTTCATGGCTTTCGACACGACGGTTGGCGCGGGCGCGGGGATGCGGCAACCAGCCCGGGTCATGGCGGTTGAGCGGGCACCGGGGATGGCTTTGGGCGCGATAAAAATCCCAGTGGTGCACATCCGCCGAAGTCCCCGGCCCAAGGAAGCCGTCGTCAACATCCATGGGATCGTCCATGTGTGGACTCACCTATAAGAAGGCCACAAGCAACCCAAGTAAACAATTCACAAGGCACAAGGAAAGAAACTTATAAAGGAGAAACAAAGGAAAAGAAACTAAGACATAAGCAAAAGCAAAGTCAATGGCTCAAGCAAGGGTTGACAAGGAAAAGCATGATATGTAACTTTCAAATTGGGAGTGTGACCAATGCACCTTCAAACCAAGACAACTTGTATTCCTTTGGCTAAGTGGATAAAAGGACAAAGTGCAACATAGGAAGACAAGGCCAAGGTGAGGGCAAAACGACCATCCTATGGGCCCCAAAGGGACGAATTGACAATGGCAAAGGCTAGAAGAACATGGAGACTAGGCACCGGCAAAGGTCCAAGAAAACCCTCCCTTGGGGATTCCTTGGCTGAGAAGAACACGGACTGATTTGAACTTGGGGGATTTGAGTGTTGAATCGTGAGAGATTGAGAGATTTGAGTGTTGAATCATAAAGGCTTGGATAGGAACGCGCGCTTGAATGCCTTGGAGTCGAAGCATCGGATGCTTGATTGTCGTGGCATTTGAAGCGACGGCGTTTTGGCTACTCTGAGAAGGGTCGGGTTCGGGCCTTCGTCCTCGGGCATTGAGTGTCCTTGTTGATGGGTGGTTGACACTCATCAGAAGTTATATGCAAATTTCAAGAAGTGTCATTTTTGCTCGGATCATGTCATTTTTCTTGGATTTGTTGTTAGCAAAACAGGTTTGAAGGTTGATGAAGAGAAGGTTACAACCATTAGAGAATGGCCCACCCCTTCTACCATGACTCAGGTGAGGAGTTTCTTGGGTCTGACTGGATTTTATAGGAGGTTTTGTGAGAGACTTTAGCACCATAGCCACACCCCTCACCGAACTCACAAAGAAGAATGTGGTATTTTATTGGGGAGAGTCACAAGAAAAGGCCTTTCAAAACCTAAAGGACAAACTCACCCATGCCCCTCTACTTGTGCTTCCTGATTTCTCTAACACATTTTAGATTGAGTGTGACGCCTCAGGTATTGGGCTTGGGGGAGTGTTAATGCAAGGAGGCCAGCCTATTTCCTATTTTAGTGAAAAGCTTAGTGGAGCTGAGTTGAACTATCCCACATATGACAAAGAGTTGTTTGCCTTGGTGAGAGTTCTTAAAACTTGGCAACACTACCTAATGCCCAAAGAGTTTGTCATACATTCGGACCATGAGGCTTTGAGATATCTCAAGGGGCAACACAAGCTCAACCATCGGCATGCCAAGTGGGTGGAATTCATTGAAGCATTTCCCTATGTCATCAAGCATAAGAAAGGAAAGGACAACATAGTGGCGGATGCTTTGTCTAGAAGGTACACTCTACTTACCTCTCTTGATGCCAAAGTGCTAGGGTTTGCTTGCATGAGATCTTTGTATGATAGTGATGGTGATTTTGCTGAGATATTCCATGCATGTATGAGAAAGGGAAGTCATGAACAATTTTATTTGCATGATGGATATTTGCTTAGGGGTGACAAACTTTGTGTGCCTAGTGGGTCTCTACGCAAGTTGTTTATCCACGAGGCACATGGAGGGGGTCTGATGGGGCATTTTGGTATAGCAAAGACTTTAGGCACCCTTAAGGAGCATTTCTATTGGCCACGCATGGTAAAAGATGTAGAAAGGCTTTGTGCTTCTTGTGTGACATGTGCCAAAGCCAAATCTAAGTTGAACCCCCATGGATTCCCTTGCCTATCCCTAGTGCCCCTTGGGAATACATATCTATTGACTTTGTGTTGGTATTGCCTAGGTCCAAAAGAGGAAGAGACTCAATTTTTGTGGTAGTTGACCGATTTTCGAAAATGGCTTATTTCATTGCATGTCATAAGACCGACGACGCATCACATGTGGCTAATTTGTTCTTTGGAGAAATTGTTAGGCTTCATGGGGTACCAAAAACCATAGTTTCTGACCGAGATGCTAAGTTCCTTAGTTATTTTTGGAAGACTCTATGGTCTAAGTTGGGTACCAAATTACTTTTCTCCACCTCAAGCCATCCTCAAACGGACGACCAAACCAAAGTTGTCAATAGGACCTTAGGAACTCTATTGCGTGCCTTGTTGAGTACTAACCTACGCAGGTGGGAAGAATGCTTAGCCTTTATAGAGTTTGCCTACAACCGCACAATCCATTCGGCCACTAAGAAGTCTCCTTTTCGAGGTGGTCTATGGGAGGAATCCTATCACACCTTTGGACATGGTCCCATACACCCTCAAGGACCCCGAAGACAAGAGAGGTAAGGACCATGCTGACTTTGTGAAGAGGTTGCACACCTCCACTCGCCAAAGAATAGAAGAGCGCACGGCGCAATACATGAAGAAGGCGAATAGGGGCCGGCGAGAGATGATTTTTGAACCAGGTGAACTTGTGTGGATCCACCTTAGGAAGGAGAGGTTCCCAAAGCAGCGAGATTCCAAGCTCAAGTCGTTTGGAGATGGACCCTTTCAAGTGCTCAAGCGCATCAACAACAATGCCTACCAAATTGAGCTACCCGGTGAGTATGGTGTCCATGATGTGTTTAATGTGGCTGACTTATCTCCTTTTGTTGTGAACAGTGACTCTAAAGAAGACCAAGCAGATTCGAGGTCGAATCTTCCTCAAGGGGTGATGAGGATCGATCTTGGGGAGGCTTCGGTGCAAGAGGAAGGCCGATGGTTGCTGGTGTTGCGAATCTGAGCGATGGGGAAGATCGCGTTTTTCTCCTGGGCACTTGAGAGAATTGTCCGACGACACCTCGCAGTTTTAGCTAGGGCACGAGCCTAACTTTGATGGAGAAAAGGAATTAGGACGATCGGAGTTGTATGGAGGGAGAACGGAGCCAGGGAAGTCGCCGGTGAAATGCTTGGTATTCCCCGGGTAGGTGGAAGGCGAGTTTGAAGGAGGATTTGATCCCTCAAGAGGCACGGGCTCCTGGGGATGAAGAACACAATGAAACTACTGGGAAATAAGGATAAAATGAGACAAGAAAAGCTGGGTTTATCCTTGTTCAAGTCTGCCTTACAATGATCAACAAAGAGCTTATTTAAACTTGCCGATGGAGACAAAAAGGCTTCGGTTTCTTTCAACCGATGAGGCAAACGATCGGCCAGCCATTTACCCCCATAATTACCCATAATGATGACTATAATAAGTTAACTAAATAATATAAAAGTTGGGCCGTGGAATTCAACAAAATGCCGAGCAAAAATTGGCATTTTCTAGCCGGTCTCGCTTGACCCACTACTTGGCGTGTCCGTGACTTGTAGGCGGAGAATGGTGTCGTTGCTCGGCCACTTGTGCGTCATACGCGCCATCAGACCTTGGAGCAAGTCTTCATGGAGGGCCTTGGCCATGGAACGCGTCACTCGCCTTGAGGAATCGGCTTGGCTCTCGTCCACAACCTCGGCAATGGACTTATCACGCGGCGCCGGCTCTTCTTTGGTCTCTTGAGTTGTGGGGCTTGGGCATATCATATCAAGGGGGGAGGATGATGCGAATGTCAATTCGCCTCAAGTGGACTCGCCGCCACCGGCGCCAGAGCTAGGGCAAGACAAGTCGCTCAGCGACTCTACTCCAAACCCGGCGGCCTTGGACACCCCACTTCCTCCATATGAGAAGGAGCTACCTGCCTCTAGTGTGCCGGCCAAAGTGTGGCCCGCCCCCACCAAGCCAGTCACGAGATCCGACGCCCGGGCACTAGCGCGCGACAAGCAAGACCGCGTCGGCAACGACGAGCCTTCGGGGGCCATAACACGGTCCCAAGCACGAAGGTTGCTCCACGGTCTCCAAAGAGGGCTATTAGATCAAGGAGTGTCGGGCCAAACGCTCGATGCCTCGGTGACCTTGCTTTGCCAAGTGAAGGCATCGGCACAAGAAGAAGGGTTACGGAACTCACTGAGCCCGTCTTCCCCAACCGGCCTCCAACTCCTCCTACAGCCTTCATGGATCCAAGGAGTGCCAAGGAAGCCAGGTTGGCCGAGCAAAGTGGCGGAGTGCCCGGTGGACCGGCGATAGCTACATCATGACAACCACAGCGTCGGCGTCGGCAATGTCATGACAATGCCACCAGGCGATCTCCCAAATGCACGATGCATTTGGGGGCCTGTTTAGTAGTTGACCTAGACTATTTAAGGATTTTTGCCTTTTTTATTCATTCACGTTTTAGCATATATTTTGATCAAGTTTTTCCAGAGAAGAAACGCTCAAAAACTCTCAAGCTTTGAAGTCCAAATTTGGTGTGTTTATCCAAATCTTTGTGGTTGAGACCTAGGTGTGCATATCTTAGATCTTGTCCACAAAATCTATTGAGTTTGTTGGTGAGTCTATCCAACGGATTCAGTAGCCTACCCATCTTTATCACCATTCCAAAACCATCTCAAATCACCCTCTAGAACTCTCGTTCAAGTGGTTCTTCTAGCCATTTCCCGGTTACTCTTCACAAGGAGCATTCATCGGTGGCTTGGACGGCGAAACTACCTTGGACCAGTCCGGATCCGTGCTTGGGCTGTATCATAACCCCCCTAGGATAGCTCTTGGCATTCCTTGTCCCCCCTCGTACCCTCCAACCGAGCTAGCTATCCTTGCATTTGACTTTTTTTTGGGGGAGGCAAGTTTTTATGGAATCACTCGTGCTATTGTCTTGACTTGGGACCCTACATTAGTGCATTGTTTTTTGAGCTTTGGGTGGCTGACCTTTGGGATGTGCTTTACCCTTCATACTTTTTGCCCTCCCTACCCCGATGCCTTGCTTAGAGCCATCCCAAGGGACCCGCCGCACCGTTGGCTAACTTTTCCATTGCTTGTAGAGGTTGCTTGTTATAGGTCAACGGCGCACATGCCTCCACCGTTTGTACGGATTCCAGCTGGGAGCCACTCCAAGCCTCGCCCATATGGCCGTGCCGCCTCCAACGTGCTCAAGAGGCCCGTCGATGATGCTTTTATGCCGACGATTCCCGAGGCCTACACCGCATTCCTTGTGGCGGACTTTGGCCCTTATGTGCCCCCGGTCCCCGATGATCGAATTGGGGACAATTCTCCCTCAAGAAGGGGAGAGTGATGAGTGCCAACCACCCATCAACAAGGAGTCAAGGCCTTGACCACCAAGACGCCGGCGCATCAATGCCACGACACTCAAGCATCGACAATGCTTCGATTCCAAGGCATTTTTGTGCACGTCTATATCCAAGCCTTATGGCTTTTATCCGCTTTGTATTGTTGGTTATTTAGTTTCATTAGTCTAGTCTTGCCTTAGTGAGTGTGAAGAGCCATTTGTACATGGGCTTAAACTCACTAAGGCCCATTAGAAGCTTTCCCTTGTTGGCTTGATGCCATGACTATTTAAAGCCAACTTTGGCTTCCTTGTTCATTTGGTTGAAGATTATAGAAGTGGAATATTTTCCTTAGGTTGAGTATATCTCCCTAAGGCCTCCACTTACTTCTATCAACCCCAAGCATTCTAAATCTCTCATTCTTCCTCTCAATCTCATCTACTCACAAGCAAACTCACTTAAATCATTAGATCAAAGGTCACCTCAGCCAAGGAACCTCAAAGAGAGGTTCCCTTGGCCCTTTTGCCGGCGCCGCCAGTCCACCATAGCTCCGGCCAGCCCTTTGCTCTCCTTGGTGCTTCCCTGGCGTTCCTCCCTTTGTTGCCACCGTGAGTCTCTCCCAAGCTCCATTGGAGGATTAGCAAGCTCAAGAAGGAAGGATAATTCTAGCTTGGCCACGATCTAGCTCCATTGGGAAGAAGAACCTCCTCTTAGGGGTTTGATTCTCATCACCCAAGCCCCGCCTCAGCTCCGGCCGCGCCAGCCGGTGCCGTCGGCGCTGTGCACTTGAATGCCCCGCCTCGCGGCCTCGTCCCCAGCGCGTGCGCCACAACCCCCACCTCCAAGATATCTAATGATCGGGCGTGCTTCAAGTGTGGTGGTAGTGTCCATTATCAAATAGAGTACCCGAACAACAAGAGGGTCTTGTTCACCTCTCAAAGTGGTTATGAGTCTTTTGAGGATGAGGAGGAGACCCCGAAAGAGGAAGATCTTGAGGCCGCCTATGAAGACTTTGATTGTGCCCCACTTGAGCATGGAGTCGGCACCCCGTTTAGCTTAGTGGCTCGTCGTGTGCTCTCGGTCTAAGAGGTTGATACAAGGGACCAAAGAGAGAACATTTTCCATACTAGGTGCCTCGTGTGCACCGCTTCGCTTAGTGTGATCATTGATGGAGGTTCTTGTGCCAACATTGTCAATGAAAGAGTGGTCAAGCAATTCAACCTCCCCACCACACCTCACCCTCAATCATATAGCCTTTAATGGCTCTCCGAATGTGAAGGTGATGTGGTATCAAGGCAATGTCACATCAATTTCTCTATTGGGCATTACTTTGATAAGGTTTTATGTGATGTTATTTCTATGGATGCAACTCACCTTTTGTTAGAAAGGCCTTGGCAATTTGATAGGCGAGTGATCCATGATGCTTCCTCAACACCTTTGTGTTTGTCCATGGTGGAAAGCACATCACCCTTTTGCCTATGTCCCCGAGGGAAATTCTTGAAGACCAAGTTGAGCGCAACAACTTCAAGGCCATTAAAACCGCCAAGCTACCGGTGCTGCGGCCCAAGGATGGTGCCTTCACCTCCGTCCACGTCTCGGCCTCACAACGCCAAAACAAGGGTGAGCGCGCGGCCCATGGTATTCGGCCACCACCTAGTGCGCTCACCAACGGCCCGGCCTCCGCCTCCATCGGTGCGGCGCCCGGGTCATCGACTCCTAGATCGGTTCCCGCTCCGGTGCCTCAACGCCAGGGCAAGGGTGAGCACACAGCCGCCGGTGCCCAGTGATGACTCTAGGGGTACTATGACGACCAAGGACATTGATGAGTTGATTCGAGTCCCTTTTGATGGTTCCATAACCAGGTCAAGGGCTAAGAAGATCAAGGAAATGGCGTGTGCTTTACTACAACACCTTGCAGCCACTATTGAAGAATCTTTCGAGCCTAGGTTGGTGACCTTGCTCATGCACCACCTTGGACCCCACGTGCCACCTTTGCCACATCTTGGCTCACTCACACGCAAGGGATGTTACATGCTTATCCATAGTTCTATTTTAAGACTTGAATGTTTTTGTTTTGCTATTTTCGGTATTTCCTAGCTACGCTATATTTAGTATTTACTTTGGTCTATTTTTAGTCATAAGAATACCTTAGGAGAAGCTAGGGCCGGCCCTATAGGGGCCGTGCCATCACTTTAGTTTCTATCTTATGTTTTGTCTATTTATACTCTTGTTTTATCTTAATGAAAGGTAGATTGAATTTGAGAGTAACTTGGCTAAATAACTTTCAAGATTGTTCAGTCCAAAACTTGTGTCTTTCCAGCAATCATTCGTTCAAACAAAATTATCTTTCGTTCTCATCAAGCAAACAAATCGTAGTTCTATTGTTCTCGAAATTTTCCCGTTTTCAGCACTGTGCACTAAATTGGTTTCGGATAGTTATGGAGTTCTACAGAACCAATTGACGTGAAACTTGGAGGAGTTATAGTTGACTTCCTAATATTTAATCTGGCATTTGAATCATCCAATTCAGAGTTCGGAGAAGAATGTTATACTTCGCCAAAGTTGGGACAAAAAAACAGAGATCTCTTGCGCGCCAAGGCACATTCTTTCCCTTTAAGAACGTGGCAATCAAGGGGTTTCACATCACCCAGCCACCGCCTGGCATGTTCACCACCAGCACGGCCTCCGCCCGTATCGGCGGCATCCAGCCATCATGCAGCGTGCGGCGGCCCGACTCCCCTACATGGGCGTTGCGAGCCTAGGCTCCTCTTGGCTCACCACCGACACCTCACATTGGTCCTTCAAGGCCGGCGCCCTTGTTTCCTCTTGGTGTTGCACTTTTGCCTCACCACCAAGGAGGACGACCCTTCATTGACGCCTTGTATCTCGGCCTTATTGCAAGAGTTTGTCGATTTCACCCCGACTGAGCTTCTGGTTGGGCTTCCCCCGATGTGCGGGATTGAGCACCAAATTGACTTGGTGTCAGCCCCTTCCCTTCCAAACTGCACATCCTACCAAGCTAGCCCCGAGGAGACCGTTGAGATCCAAAAGCAAGTGTAAGAGCTCATGGACAAAGGGCATGTCCGAGAGAGCCTTAGTCCATGTGCGGTCCTGGTGCTCCTTGTACCAAAGAAGGATGGGTCTTGGCGCATGTGTGTGGATTGCCGAGCCATTAATTAAATCACCGTCATGCTTGATGAACTCCATCGTGCCACCTTCTTTTCCAAGGTGGATCTCAAGAGTGGCTATCATCAAATCCGCATGAGAGAAGGCGATGAATGAAAAACTGTCTTCAAGACCAAGTATGGGTTGTATGAGTGGCTCGTCACGCCATTTGGGCTCACAAATGCTCCTAGCACCTTCATGTGCCTCATGAATCATGTTGAGGGCATTCTTGGGCAAGTTTATGGTGGTCTACTTCGACGACATCTTTATCTATAGCAAATCCTTGGAAGACCACACGGCCCACTTGAGAGCCGTCTTTAAGTGCCTTCGCCAGGAGAAGATCTATGCCAACCTTGCCAAGTACACCTTTTGTGCCCCTTCTACTACATTCCTTGGTTATGTTGTGAGCAAGGATGGGCTGCGTGTTGATGATGAGAAGGTCCGTGCCATCAAAAAGTGGCCACGCCCCACCACCGCCACTATGATGAGATCATTCCTAGGCCTTGCCGGATTTTATAGGCGCTTTGTCCAGGACATTAGCACCATTACAGCCCCCTTGCATGAGTTCACCAAAAAGGGTGCCGAAGTTGCTTGGAAGGAGAAACATGAAGCCGCTTTCACCACACTCAAGGAGCGCCTTTGCAACGCTCCTCTTCTCCAACTTCTGAATGGGCTTTGGTGTGTGGGCTCCTACTTCTGATTTTGGGATGGGCTTTGGTCCATTTTGTGAGGCCCATTTAAGTTTTTTACTGCCTATAAAAACCAAATTCTCCCACTTGTTCAAGGGTTGGCGAATATTGAGTTCAAACTCTCTCTTTTTGTTGTCGTTAAAGTTTCAAGCAATTTCCAGAATTTCTTTTGTCTTTCTTGTGTTGTTCTTGTGGCCATATCAAAAACTCGTTTGATTCATTTGGTAGACATATCCAAGGGCTTCAAACAAACTGATTCCAAGGAGGTGTTGGTGGCCATATCCAACGTCAACCCGATTCAACCTCTCCTCGTCTTGGTGGCCATATCCAAGTCTAGGGGAGTCTTTCCAAATTAAAGTGTGAATTCATTTGGATTGTGGACTACCTATCTTGCTCGTGTTTCAACCATTCCAAGGAGCTTCATCTCTCCCTCCACAGAACTCAACACAACACCAAGCCAAGGAAGGTGTTGTCATCCAAGCTTCTCCATTCTCTAGCGACGATCTCGACTTCACTTCAAGAACCAATGAACAAGGATCCGAGGGGACACATCACACGTTCTCTCTGGTCCGGACTCCGAATTGGGTGATTCCAAAGCCCAGTGTTAGATCTGGAAGTCTAGATGATGTCCACAAAAGTTGAGCGTGAATGGATCTAGGAATAGAAATATATCATGAATCTACTGAAGGGTCCCTGGGAGTTCAGTGAGGGAGAGTAGCGGAAAGGTTGGTGGGATGATGGATGAAGGGACGGCGTGGAAGGTGGATTTGTGGATGAATATCGAGGGGATAAACAGCCTAATCAGGTGGATACGACGCACCACAAGATTAGTCGAAGGTTTGATGGTCTTCGATGGATATGATGCACCAAGAAGATGATCAAGGGTTGGTTTATATGACTCACAACCAAGAGATCAATATTACTCATAATCTATGGAGATTTTTGCAGGAGTATGAACTCAAGAAACTCATGGTTTTTGATTAGGTTAATTCATGCCTACAAATGGGAGAGGAGATGCCTATAAATAGGCTTACAAAATTCAGTCTTCCAACCTTTCACTTGGACGACAATAAGTGCTAGGCTCTCCACATTTCTAGCATTGATAAAATCCAAAAATAATTTGAAATAAAAATGCATAATATCAGCTAGGACTTTATTTAATAATCAGGGCCTTCTCAAACAGTTGATGGACAAGGCAAGAGAGGCGCCTATCGAGCACATGACCAATTGTCTCGGTGTTCTTCACTTGGATGGCCTTCTTTGGGTCAGAGGAGACGTGTTGTTCGTTGGTGTGCGAGCAAAGTGGGGGCGGGGCCGTTGGAGTCGTGGTTGGAGTTGTTTTGAGCGCCACCGTCAAGAAAGGAGGCCCTAGAAAGGACGAAGCTGCTTGAGGACCATGACCTTCTTGATCTTCATGATTGACCCTAGGCAGGGTCACATCATCTTACCCTCCTTAAAAAAGATTTGTCCTCGAATCTGAGTGCACTTCAAGAAAAAACTTTAGAGGACACGAAACTGCACAAAGTTCAACAAGGAAGTGAGGGACCAAGACGTCTTTATGGAAGCAAGTTACATGTAAGCAATTATGATTAGTTTCATTGAGTATCCATGGATGAAATTCCATGCACAAGTATCACCCAATTTGGTTCTAAATATGTGCTTAATGATGGAGCATGATCTACACATGACACATTTACCTACAAAAGTAATGTAATGAACAAGATATCTCGCATGCAACAAGAATTGAGAATGAGAGCTATGATGCACACATGTGTATCTAGTTCTACATGCAAAGACAGAATTTAGTACATGAGACTCGTGACCCATAGAACAATATTCGTAATCAAGCAAAGGGGGAGGAATAAGAAAAGTAGAGACTAGTGATACTTCCGTTAGATGATTCTTCTCTTTTTCATGGCCAAAATCTTTTTCCTCGGAAGACATAACATCCATGGCATCAATCTCTTCTTGGAGTGAGAATGGCAAGCACGAAGGAACCATAGGAGTTGCATCCATCCATGGAGTAGCCAAAAGATTTATGGAGCTAAGCATGATGGTAGGGCAAAGCTTGATTCTAGAAGGAGATGGTTCCACAACTTCGTCCTCTTTTCCCTTTGGTTCAAGCTTCTCTTCAATGGGCATAGGAAGATCACGTGGTTCTGCCTTGGGCACTTCTTCATCATTAGATTGCTTAATCATTTTGAGCGGCTCTTCGGCTGGCTTCGGTTCATCCAACCTCGGTGAAGGCTCTAAGACTCTCTGTGGTTGAACCAACCATGGTGAAAGATCTTCACATGCTGCTTGGATTCTTGGTGGAGCCTCATGCCTTGATGGATATCTAGGCGGCTCATTCAATGGTTCTTGACTTCTAGGAGGCTGCCATAAAAATGTAGAAGTTGTGCTAGAACTCGTTGGCCGACACACAAGAGAAGACTTGCTTCGTTGTTGATGTTCGTATGCTTGATTAGCGAGATGAACGAGATCCTCTATGGGTGTCCCATCCGCAAAGCGCCGCCTTCTAACAAAATACACAATGTCGGTATTCAAAGCAAAGAAAAACTTAGTTATTACATACCTCTCGTTATATTTCATTCCAGATCTGAACAGGAGGGTCTTGAGCTCTTTGTAGAACTCGTGAGGAGATCTATCACCTTGCTTGAGGCGTTCCAATCTGGCTCGACAACACTCTGCATAGTCAATGGGAACAAACGAGTGCCTAAGGGCTGTTTTGAGATCTCCCCAAGTGTTGAGAGGTGGATACCCCAAATAGGCAAGCTCTTCATCATATTCTACCTACCAAGAATAAGCGTTGTCATAAAAATAGCTAGTGGCAAGGGACACTCTTTGCTCATTGGTACAACAATAGCGATTGAACACACGTTCAGTTTCCCACTCCCAATTCAGGTACTCAATAAAATCAGAAGTGTCATAAATGGGTTGGAAAGTGAGCTCATCTCTAAGATGATGATCCATGGTTTCTTACCAACAACTCCGCCTAAAGATCAACATCTCGCACAAGGCCTCACAAATCCAGACTCATCAATGAACCTTAGGCCACGTAAGAACTCAAATCTTTGATCAATAGTCAAGAAAATTCAGGTACGCAAGCATTCCTAGAAATAGAAAAGCCTAAGACACCAAAACTTGTTTCAAATACCAAAGAAAGTTCAATTCAAGTCACACACACAATCAAGTCAATGAACCTGAGTTACTTGTTTTGAGTTCTAGCTCAATTCAAGCACCTCAAAGAAGCTATTAAACTCCAAGCTTTGGTGATAAGCCACTAGTACAAAATGGCAAGTTTACTACGGTTTCAAATACATATATTACTACGGTTGTGAACCGTAGTAAATGTGGCCGTTATAAACTTGTTTACTACGGTTACATATTTACTACGGTTCCCGAACCGTAGGAAATATGTAACCGTAGTAAATATACTATGGTCGTCGCTTAACCACGGTCTTTGTTTTAATACGGTTACAGATTTATTACGGTTACATATTTACTACGGTTCAGAACCGTAATAAATATGTAACCGTAGTAATTAGGTATAATAAATCTGTAACTGTAGTAAAAAAGCACATTTTTCACTCCCATTAAGACCTGTAATAATAGTGACAATTGTGGTAATTTGACATGTCGTAAAGTTGTTTCAATCAAAGCAACCGTGATAATTTAAATGTAGTTAAATTGTTTCAACCGTAGTAAAAAGCAAAGAACCATGTTAAATGTGCACGTAATATATTTGTTTAAACCGTAGTAAAAGGGTTTGATTCACCCGTGATAAAATGTTTACAACCGTAGTCATATGTCATCGCCGTTAGTTTGTTACAACTGTAGTTATATTGTATGTCCCATTTATTGGGTCACGTACTATTATAAACAATATTATGAATATATAAATCTGATTGAATTTTATATTAGTTACCTACAACAAACAATTCCAATAAACATCTGACAACCATCCAAATATAATCAAATATCGATCATGTAACAACGTACCTAGCTTGGTCATCAATTGAAAGTTAGTAATGAACAAATCACTAATATCAAGGTTACTAGTTACAAATACCAATAAATTAATCATCAAAAGCATCATAATCATCTATGAGTAAACTAACTTGCAGTGATTTACTCCAGTAAAGAGATTACATATTTATCAACGACATGAACTGATCCTTGCAAAATGCTAGATATTCATTGATTTACAGGAAATATAGATATAATATATATATATTATTTCACTGTAAAAATACCAATAATTAATAACATACCCTCCCAAAGAACATGATGTTATTCTTCAGAAGAAGAAAAATCACTCACATATGTAACATGCATATTTACTAACTAGATTCTAACATTTTTCACTAAGAGTTGCCACTAGAGAATTTGCATGACCACTTGTACTGACAACTTGTCCACTTTGCAGCTCTAGACCCTCTCCAATCTCCATCATTCTATTTCACCTATAACATTTTTTCATAATGATTTTGAGCATGATTAACAATTTCAACATTTAGCTATATCAGCAGAGCAACAAACAGTGATCTTATATGCAAATAAGAAGAACCATACCAGGTTACTGCTTATATATTCGCTGAAGCGCATGCGTCTAGTGTCTACAACTAAAAATAAGAATAAATAACCTGAAGAGCAACAACCATAAGATCATTGGAAAAAAAACATTAATCAACACATGTGCCGATTTAAATTGATCAAAGGGGAAGATAGAACTAACTTTAGAGCATGATCACTTGAGCAAGGCGTGAAAAACCATCCTTGTCTACAACTATGTCCAGAATAAATAAGCTGCTATAGTCAAATTAATTAGTTTAAGCATCTCCAAGATTTCCTCAACTCAAAGAAAAAGCAAGATAAATGAATTGACAGTTGTTTTCTAACAAAGCTGATATAGTCAATTGATTCTATATTTAAAATTTGATATAGTCAATTGATCCTTTGTTTTTTTTCCAACAAAGTTGACAACTAAAGATAAATGAATGGCATGTTTCTTATAGCAACAATTTACACATTTATATATAAAAGCATGTTATTTATCCAGAGAATCAAATTCAAGCCATAATCTGTAAAAAGCTTGCTTGAATTCATGTGAATTATCTCTTAGAAAACAAATTACACAACTTGTTACTTACTTCTATTATTTGCTTGAATTCATGAGCTCCATTGATGTTCAGACACATTTTTCATTCAGGGAGGTGAATACATAAGTATTGAAGTCAGTACTAGGGACTAGTATAACAAGAAAAGGAGGGAAATAAATCTATTCCTTCTCTTTTCTCTGATTGATATAGACTTTACAGCTAAAAAAAAGATATGAGACTTTAAGAATAGCTTCCTATTTCTGAAGGCCATGGTTTCAAAACTCAATCCTTAATGTACTCAAATCATATTTAGTCAGAAAGTTTGTTATGAGCTACTACAATCTCACTGTAAATTTCAAGCGTCATAAAGTGCACAGAGAGGAGCAAATAAATATTTAAGGAAAACATACCAGCATAAAACCTCCCAGTTAAGTTTTGAACTGCATTGGAGGCATGTGCCTCCTTTCTAAACTGGACATACACATTACCAACCTGCTCAATGAAGAGAAAGATAAGATCAACTTCATGTGTTCATATATAAGGTTCAAAAGAGTATGCTCGTAAGTTAGACGAGTGATACCATAAGAACAGAAAGGGATAACAAAAAAATAATCCACAACCGAGACTACTGGCCTTATTAACACCCCAAACCTTCTTCACCATGTTCTTCCTTTCTTTCAACTATTTTATTCATTTCTCTATCTTTGTGTCTATCTCGTTCTTTTAACAAAAGATTACACCTGAGACAAACAATATAAGCTTCAATGCAATGTGATGCGGGGATTAGCCGCGGATGGCCCGATCTTCGACACCAACGACTCAACAAGAACAAACAACAAAGAACAAGGTTAGAAACGTTCAAGATGCACGGAAACTGAGATGAAGACAACAGAAGATATGAAGGATAACCAATTGAAACAATGAAAAGAACCTTAAATGGAAATCAATTCAAGACCCAAGTCAAATGATCAACTAACCAACCCATACAATCTTACACACCTTAGAACTCGGCAATGAACAAGAAACTAACAACAATGGTTAGCAAGCGGAAACAACACACAAACAAAGAGAAACATAGAGATAGAACCGAAAAGGGGGCAATGATAGAACCCTTGGGGTTGAGCACACCAAGAACCGAACCAAATGCTCCAAGTAACAAGAGGGATATAGGGAGAACCGGAGATGACAATGGAGAAACCCTTGATCCACTTTGAAGAGACCAAGAACCAAACCAAATGCACAACCAACCCAGCCTTCTACAATCTCACACAACGATGGACAGATCTAAAGAGCACGAGAAGGAGGCCAGTGAAGCCTACGAGCACCAACAACTCGAAAGAGATTGACACAACGCAAGACAACCAAGCTAAACCGAATCAACCTTGAGAAGCCTCTCCTTGAGAGCTCTCGTTTCCATTGTGCAAAAGCAACAACTAAATTCTGAATTGTCTATCACAAAAGGGAAACACACTCGGCCTTAAATACTCCCTAGAGGCCGGCCCAAAACATGCTCAAAAATGAGCCCACATAAGGTGTCCGAAACACACTTAAAACAAGCCTAAACAAGTTATCCAAAACATACTTAAAATAAATCAAATAAAGCAAGTGTTTGGCTGGTACACACGGCCTTCACTCAAGCAATGATGGCTTGGCTTGAGCCCTTGTGAGTGGACCATCTTCCCTTGTGGGCACCTTAGGTGAAGCCTCGGATGATCCCTCATCATTCTTCCCTTCTTGGAAAGGATTCGATCCCGAATCACCTTCTTCATCCATGGAGAGATAGGGCGTGAGATCAGCTACATTGATAGTGGCGCTAACACCATAGTCATCCGGCAGCTCCAAGACATATGCATTGTCTCCTACACGGTGCAACACTTTGAAAGGTCCATCTCCTCTTGGTGAAAGCTTGGACTTGTGCCTCTCGGGAAAGCGATCCTTCCTCAAATGCACCCACACAAGCTCTCCGGGGTGAAACACCAAGCGGCAGCGCTCTTTGTTGGCCTTGGATGCATTGTGCTCCGCCTTGGCATGAAGCTTGTTCCTTGTGCGCTCATGCAGCTCCTTGAGGGTGGTATCTTAGCCTAGGTACTCTTCCTTGAGCTCTTTCTTGGATGCTAGGAGGACATTGGAAGGTCAGAGGCTAAGGGTTTGGCTCGGTTTTGGTGAGCTAAGGGGCTATTTTTGTGGAGCCTTGCCTTTCTTCATGCTTTCCTCTTCCCTTTCCTTGTCTTTCTTCTTGTCATACTCGTCCGCAACCTGCGAATGAGTCATAGGTTTTAGGACAACATTTTTACCATGAAAAGTAAAGGAATGACGATTAGTAAAACCATCATGCATGACCTTCCTATCGTATTGCCATGGGCGGCCAAGTAATACATGACAAACTTGCATAGGCACTACATCACACAAGATAATATCCTCATAATGTCCTAGTGTGATAGTGACCTTAACTTGCTTGTTAACCTTTAGTTCACCACAATCATTCATCCATTGCAATTTATAAGGCCTAGGGTGATGAAATGTAGAAAGTTGCAATTTGTTAACTAACTCGATGCTAGCTATATTACAACAACTTCCTCCATCTATTATCATGTTGCACACCTTACCCTTAACTAGACAACGAGTATGGAAAATATTTTCTCTTTGATTATCATCACATGGAGCCGGTTGTACATGCAAGGTTCTCCTAGCAATCAATGATTCACCATGCTCATATTCAATTCCATCCTTATCATCAAAATCAGTTTTATGCATATTAATATCATCATCACAAGCATCATTATCACCACATTCAGATTCGGATTCATATTGTCCTAGGTGATTAATCATGAGGGTTCTTCTATTTGGACAATCCTTCATCATGTGACCTCTACCTTGGCATTTAAAACATGACATCTCTAGCTCTAAGAGAAGGGTTAGGAGCACTCCCTTTGGGGGTATTAGGAGCCACGGCTGGCTACCTTAGGCTTGGCGTGGAAGGGCTTGGTTGAGCACTCCTCCTTGGCCCTTCTTGCTCCAAATGAGGATTTGATGATTGTCCCTTGTCCTTTGCTTGAGATGGCTCTCTTCCATAAGGTTGGTAGCCTCGGTTTTGAGTAGGATTCCTCCAAGAGTTTGGCGTTCCACTTGTCACACTTCCTCCTTGGTTCCTAGCCTTAGTTTTTCTTTCAACTTTGATGGCTAAGTGTAGCAATTCTGTCATAGAGGCATAGGGATACAAATCTACGTCGTTGGCCAAATAAGAACTAACGATACGAAGGTACCTAGCCATTGTGGTCTCTTCATCTTCAATTACATTGGCCCTAACCATTGCAACTTGCATAGCATTGTAGGTCTCTTCGGCACTCATGGATCCTTGCCTCAAATTCTCTAGCCTTTGCCTTAGCTCACTTGTGTGATGTTGAGGCACAAAGCGAACTCTCATCAAGGCCTTTATTTGCTCCCAAGTGGCCACGGCTGGATCTAGGGCTCGCCTCATTTCTTTCAAAAGGTTATCCCATCAAATTAGTGCATAACCATTGAATTCAAGGGCTGCGAGTTGTACCTTTTTGTACTCGGGAAAGTTGTGGCAACTCCATATTTGTTCAATCTTGGTCTCCCATTCCATGTAGACATCCGGATCACACCTTCCTTCAAAGGATGGGATCTTCACCTTGATCTTGCCAATGCCATCTTGCTCTTGCTCTCGGCCTCTTCTTCCTTGGAAGCCTCGATGTGGCACTTGCTCCCATTCGTCATCTTCTAACTCTTCTTCCTCTTCATAGACACGCCTTGGAATTCCCTGAAATCCATTAAAATGGTTAGGAGCATTAGGCCTATCTCCACGCCGGGGGAAGTTGGCGGCTATGGGAACTTGGCGCGCATAGAGAGGCTCGGTGTTGGAGGGGCCTCCCTACTCAGTTTGGGTGCCAAGAGGCACGGCTGTAGGCTCGGGCGTTCTTGTCTCCAATGCCACCATCTGATTGGTCAAGAGGGCAATGTTGTCCGCCATCGCCTTAAGCATGTTGAACACCTCGGGTGGCACGGTGTCGGACCCTCCTTCATGTGATGGACTTTCTGTATCATGATCAACACACTACAATAACTTGTTAAGGTTAGTGATAAATCAAATAACCTCATAATGTGTTTGCACTCGTGTGTTTGATCGCTCACTCTCTTGTTGATGTCGATGCAAGCTTATGGATGTGATACTGCCTTGAGTGGACCAAAAAACTTCTCATGAGTCTTGGTGAGCTTGGACAACACTAACCAATATGGATTAGCTCTTGGACTTAAGATGATGTTGCAATGCAGCTTCGGTGGTGAGCTAAATTAGGTGTTTAAGCTAGGCAATAGGCTCGAAGAAATGACAAAAAATGGACTTAAGACCAAAAGAAGGAAGACACAAACAAGGACACAATGAAGACACAAAACTGAAATGTGTTTAGGAGACTCAACAAAGCAATGTCACAACTAGCTTGCCTTACCAATACTCATGAACTTGTGAACTAGGCGCCAATGATATGAATGAGGTGGCGAGTTGAGTATGGAATCAAGCTTGGGTTGGGGGCTCGTAGAGCTCAAATCACTTGAAGATAACAACACATGATCAAAAAAATCAAGATCTTCATACAATGAACAAGGGTTCCATGCACAATGCCCTTCTTTTCTCTTTTTCTTTGATTTATGTTTTCTTTCTTCTTTTTCTGATATTCTTTCTTCTTTTTTTGATATTCTTTTTTTTTTTTGAAATCACGTGCAGAATGCTAGAATAGAGTGCAAAAGGTGGCTGCTACTTTTCTTTTGACTTTTGAAGTAAACAAGATGATTTGACTTGAGGGAACAAGGACAGTTTGGTAGGATTTTGGGGGCTGGAGTTGGTGAGGGTTTTTGGGGAGTTGGTGAGGGTTTTAGGGGAGTGGGTAGTTGGCTTTTGTGCAGCTTTGTAGGGGGTTGTAGCTGGGTTCTTTTGGGCAGATTGTAGGTGGGTTTGTAGCTGGGTTTTGTGGGGGATTTTGTGGAGCGGCAGTCTGGGTGGTGGTGGAAAGGTGGTGGCGACAGTCCACAAGACACAAGCACAAGCAAGACAAACTAGACACAACAAATGCAAGAAAACACAAAGAGAAACACAATGAAGAGATGGCAAGAAAGAGAGGGTAAGAAGACTCAAAGACTAACCGAGAAGGTGGCTCGGCAGAGGTGGTGGCTCGGCGTCGAACCGGAGCTCTGATACCAATTTGATGCGGGGTCAACCACGGGGTGCCCGATCTTGACGCCAAGTGACTCGGTTGAAGATGGAGAGTGAAGACACACGAAATGCAACAATGGTTAGCACTAGGAAACAACACACAAAGAAAGAGAAAGATAGAGATAGAACCGAAAAGGGGGCAATGATAGAACCCTTGGGGCTGAGCACACCAAGAACCGAACCAAATGCTCCAAGTAACAAGAGGGATATAGGGAGAACCGGAGATGACAATGGAGAAACCCTTGATCCACTTTGAAGAGACCAAGAACCAAACCAAATGCACAACCAACCCAACCTTCTATAATCTCACACAACGATGGACGGATCCAAAGAGCACGAGAAGGAGGCCAGTGAAGCCTACGAGCACCAACAACTCGAAAGAGATTGACACAACTTAAGACAACCAAGCTAAACCGAATCAACCTTGAGAAGCCTCTCCTTGAGAGCTCTCGTTTCCATTGTGCAAAAGCAACAACTAAATTCTGAATTGTCTACCACAAAAGGGCAACACACTCGGCCTTAAATACTCCCTACAGGCCGGCCCAAAACATGCTAAAAAATGAGCCCACATAAGGTGTCCAAAACACACTTAAAACAAGCCTAAACAAGTTGTCCAAAACATACTTAAAATAAAGCAAATAAAGCAAGTGTTTGGCCGGTACACACGGCCTTCACTCAAGCAATGATGGCTTGGCTTGAGCCGTTGTGAGTGGACCATCTTCCCTTGTGGGCACCTTAGGTGAAGCTTCGGATGATCCCTCATAACAATGGAAGTGTAATGATAAATACATAATATTGACCAGAAGTAAAAAAACTCCAGAAAACTAACATTATATTGATTAAAGCCAAATATCAAACCTATTATATAGAAGTAAACATACTATAAACATAAGTTGACAACAAAAGATGGACCACTAAAGAGCATAGCTATAGGATTTGCTTTTTTCATCGATTTAATTTGTAATATATTAACAAAAATGTCATTCACAAACAATGTGTTAACAAACATGAGTCAAGAAGAGCTACATTTCCACTACTCTTGCAAGTTCTCTAAATGTTGAAAGACAAGTTGTATTATTACCCAAGGAAAATATCTTGATGCTCTTAGCATTCTATCTGACTTTGAGTAGAAAGCTACAATATTTAAAGACAAACAAGGTAATCCATTACTATATAGAAGTTAAAACAACAAAATATCTCAGGATTCATTGGTGAAAAGCTATAATATTTATTAATTACAACATACTCAGTTTATTCAAAACTTCAGGACATGCAAAATGTGCAAGTATACATTGCAATTTAAGGGAGAACGGATTGAGAAGAAATGGTTGCTTTTTGTCTAACCTACCGGTAGAGTGAAACGAAAAATCAACTGGATGACATGACAAGGAACAAAATAAGAAAACGAACAATTTTTGGGGGAAATTTTGGTATAACATTACAAGTATGGAAAGAATTAAAGTCATCTCCATCATAAGATAATTTGTCTTTCAACCCACAAATAAAAACTTCACCAACCTAAACCTGATTTCCTAAAACTAACTTCAACGTCTATATAATCTTAGACATGCAAGGTTAATTGAAAAAAGTAAAATCAACAGCTGACTATAAACCAAGGACAAGTCTGAAAGTCTTGTAGCAATGCAAGTGTGCAATATGCCACACTTCATAGAAATGCATAAACCTCAACTTTCACATGCCACATCACATATCTGTAATAACTTGGGCCTGATGCAACAAGATTTTGTATGGAATTTCAAAACTAAAAAGGAATAACAAACCCACCATGAGTCTGCTTAGATATCTTAGTAACATACACCTATTAGTTAAGTTGTCCTTTTAGCATAGCACCAATCGATAAAATAGAGATTTGGGTGTCACAGTATAAAGTCAAGGGCAACAGGACACATGCTTCTCCGGTTCTCCTAGCCGTGAGCCCATTTGATGGATTCAAATTAAGCTTCACTTGGAATAAATATACGTGCCAAGTTTGGCACTGATGGCAAGAGCCATTACTCAAAAGAAGAAAAGGTAAAACCAGCTGCATGATAAAGTTGATGTTATGTTCCCAGACACCCTGCCAGTTAAAATTATCAGTTTTAATCTTCACACCAGATGGTTTATTCTCCAAGCCAAAATTGGTCCAATCGATTTGAACTTTAAAGTAGACGAGAAGTAAAAAGAAATTAGGAAGGAGTAGTACCTACCGACTGACGTAGCTTCTTATGGAGAACGAGTAGTGAGAAATATGAGTGGAGTAGGAGAGTGAATCGTCACTCGAAGCCTCTGAGGGAAGATGCTAACATCAAGTTGGAACAAGAGCACCTACCACTAGAAGAACAGGGAACTGTGCGCAACAACTAGGTCTCGAATCGGGAATTCATTTTTTGTTGGGGTTCGAGAAATTAAAGCAGAAGAATGAAGCACCAGCCCTCGAACAAGAGCAACAGATGGAAGACAATGCTTGAGCATAACGAGCAACAACTAGGGCTTCAATGGCAGAATAGATGTAGCAACGAAAGGGCTTCAATTCGAACTTCAATTTTTTAGGGTTTACTCAGATAGTTTTTACATAGCAAAGAAAAAACCCGCTTCATATTTTTGTACTAGTGAAGGGAGAACGATAGCTAACAAGAGATCGAGTTTAGAGATGGCGATTGGTGGTTGTCGATGGTTGGCAGCAGAGTTTAGAGATGGCCGATGACTGGGAGGAGAGGAATAAAACTCGACGGCTATCGATTGTTGGCCACCGCGAAGATCAACTAGTGGATGCCTAGGGAGAGGAGAGAAGAGAAGCCCTAGGACGAAGATCGACTGGTGGCTAGGGCGGGATCGAAATGAATCTCATATATCTTGCAAAGGAAGATAGATAGGGTAACCGTGGTATTTTAGCAGTTTATTTACCATGGTTCTCCCATAATCGTAGTAAAAATATGCAATCGTGGTATTTTAGTAGTTTATTTATCACAGTTGTTCCTGAACCGTAGTAAAAACACGTAACCATGGTATTTTTATCAATTTATTTACCACGATACTCCCAAACCGTAGTAAAATCATGCAATCGTGGTATTTAAGCAGTTTATTTACCACGGTTGTCCTAGAACCATAACAAAGATGCATAAACACCACTGTTGTTCACACAACCGTAGTAATTAAACAATGACAACAAAATTGCTACGACAAAATACGCAACCGTGGTATTTTTATTAGTTTATTTACTACGGTTGTCCCAGAACCATAGTAAAAACACGCAACTGTGGTATTTTAGCAGTTTATTTACCAGGGTTGTCCCAGAACCGTAGTAATTTAACCATGACAATAAAATACTATGAAAAATCACGGAACTGTGATATTTTATCAGTTTATTTACCACGGTTCTCCTAGAACCGTAGTAAAAAAGATGCATAAACACCACAGTTGTTCACAGAACCGTAGTAATTTAACCATGACAACAAAACTACTACAAAAACACACGGAACCGTGGTAATTGTGTCTGTAGGAAAAGCCCCGTTTTGTACTAGTGGTCTTGCTTGGCCTCTTTTCCTCTTTGGGGTCATATTTTCTTGCCCTCTTACTTTTTCTCGTCAAGTTCGAGTTATTTAGACCTCTAAGGGTAGTTTAGGGTCTTGTGCTTTGTTGCCTTTGGCCTTATGGATTTTCACATATGATTCTGTTTTTTTTAATAAAGAAAACGTGCACAAGTTCCTAGCAAAATATTATACACTATGGGAAGTGGCTTCCTAAAGTATATAATACACTAAGTCCTCTAGATCACACGTATACACTTAGATCTTTCCCGTTACTTTGATTAGCTTTGAAGCAAGCGTTATCAAGCAGGTATTCAGCACATTCAAAGCCTTGATCATGCAGCAATAAAAGCATTAAATGACATTAAAAACAGGTCGGCAGTTTCACTAATACGAAAAGACACAAGCTTGACCACTAACCTAGTTAATCACATGACAGTTTCAAGACTTTTGGGCTGCTCGTCTTCAACCTGGAGACGACCTCAATCCAGTCGCACAACTCAGTAGGAAAACAACAAATTTCAGAAAGAAAAACATTAAGAAAAACGTAAGAAAACTCAACAAAATTCAGGAGAAAAATTCAAGCAAACATTCGACTCTTGAAGATCATCACTTCTAAGCTTACAAATCTGAATTTGTTCGACTTAGATCAAGGTTTTGAGAGCTTTACCTTACGAGCTCAGATACCACATGATAGAAGGCAGGATCGTGAAGTCCACAGTGCAAGGCGAAGCCCCCTAGAACTCCAAGGAATCGATAGAAAACTTCCAGAAATATGTCCTGTCTTCAACTGGATCGTTCTATCCGGTCCTGACTCCGAATTTGGTGATTCCAAATCCCAGTGTTAGATCCGGAAGACTAGAGGTTGTCCACAAAATTTGAGTGTGCATGGATCTGGGATTTGAAAGATATCGTGAATCTACTGAAGGGTTGTTGGGAGTTCAGCGAGGGAGAGTAGCGGAAAGGTTGGTGTGATGATGGATGAAGGGTTTAGGGTTTAGGGTGGATATGACGCACCAAAAGATTAGTCAAAGGTTTGATCGGTCTTCAATGGATATGACGCACGAAGAAGATGATCAAGGGTGGGTTGATATGACTCACAACCAGGAGATCGATATTACTCACGATCTATGGAGATTTTTGCAGGAGTAGGAACTCAAGAAAATCATGGCTTTGATTAGGTTAATTCGTGCCTACAAATGGGAGAGGTGATGCCTATAAATAGGCTTACAAAATTCAGTCTTCCAACCTTTCACGTGCTAGACTCTCCACATTTCTAGCATTGATAAAATCCAAAAATAACTTGAAAAAAAAAGCATAATATCAGCTAGGACTTTATTTAATAATCAGGGCATTCTCGAACAGTTGATTGACGAGGCAAGAGAGGCGCCTATCGAGAACATAACCAATTGTCTCGGTCTTCTTCACTTAGATGGCCTTCTTTGGGTCAAAGGAGACGTGTTGCTCGTTGGTGTGTGAGCCAAGTGGAGGTGGGGCCGTTAGAGTCGTGGTTGGAGTTGTTATGAGCGCCACCGCCGAGAAAGGAGGCCTTAGAAAGGGCGAAGCTGCTTGAGGACCATGACCTTCTTGATCTTCATGATTGACCCTAGGAAGGGTCACATCATGTGGTCAAGCACAAAAAGGGACAAGACAATATGGTAGCCCATGCACTCTCGAAGGTATGTACTCCTTTCTCATCTTGATGCTAAGGTTCTTGTTTTTTTCGCTTATTAAATCTCTTTATGCTCAAGATTCTTACTTTGGTCCCATTGTCACTGAGTGTACCCTTAGAGGTAGGTTGAGAGTTTATTTATGGATGAGGGCTACCTTTACAAAGCCGGTAAGTTGTGCATTCCCACCTCTTCCATTAGACAACTTTTGATCAAAGAGGCACATGAGAGTCGATGCCATTTTGGGGTTGCCAAAACCGTAGCTGCTCTTAAGGAACATTTATTTTTGCCTAAGCTATCTCACCAAGTCACTAGGTTTATCCAAGCTTGTGTCACTTGCCATAAGGCTAAGTCTCGTTCTTGCCCTAAGGGTCCCTACACCCCCTTGCCGATTCCCCACGCCCCTTGGGAGGACATATCTATGGATTTCATCACGGGGTTGCCTATGTCTAAGAAGTGGAGGGATTCCATTTTTGTGGTTGTAGATAGGTTCTCTAAGATGAATCATTTCATTTCTTGCAAAACCACTAACAATGCCTCCGGGGTTGCATCCTTATTTTTTGATCATGTGGTTAAGTTGCATGGAATCCCTCGAACCATAGTCTCGGATAGGGATCCTAAGTTTGTGGGACATTTTGGAGAACTTTGTGGAGAAAACTAGGCACCCACCTCCTCTTCTCTACTAGTTGCCACCCCCAAATCGATGGCCAAACCGAGGTCACCAACCGCATCCTTGGTGCCTTGCTTAAGACCAACCTTAGGACCAAACCACGCCGTTGGGAGGACTTACTTTCGTAAGTTGAGTTTGCTTATAATAGGACAATGCACTCGGCCACAAAGCTCACTCCGTTCGAGGTAGTATATGGGAAGAACCTGCTCACTCCACTTGATTTGGCGCCCCAACCTTTGTGGTCTGTTGAGAACCTTGAGGGCACCAAGCGTGCAGATTTTGTCCGTGAGCTTCATGCGCGTACTCGGGCACAACTTGAGCGTCGCACCGCTCAATATGAACGCCAAGCAAACAAAGGCCGGTGCCTTGTCACATTTTCCCCGGGTGACCTTGTATGGGTCCATTTGCGCAAAGAACGCTTCTTCGGCAAGTGCCGCTCCAAGCTTGCCCCACGTGGTGATGAGCCTTTGAAAGTGCTCCGATGCTTTGGTGACAACGCCTATGAGATCGAGCTCCCCAAGTCCTATGGTGCCCATCCCACCTTCAACATGGCGAACCTCTCTCCTTATCTGGCCCCGGAAGAAGATGATGAATTGAGGACAATTTTCCTTCAAGAAGGGGAGAGTGATGGCCGCCAACCTACCTTGATCGCCATCGACGAGGAGGACTTGTTGAACTTGAAGAGTTACGGCCCGGTGACAAAGGGCTCAAGCAAGAGCCATCGCTCAAGCCTCTCAATCATTCATTGCTTGGACCATCGCAAGCATTGGCCTTGCCAAGCCCCCGCCACCGCGTCTAGTCACTTTGGTGACCATGTCCACACATGAAGACCAAGATGGCACCAGGCGCGCCTCGGCCCCATGACACTCATAGGCGCGCGCCCCATGGCCGGCCTAGCGGCCGTAACTATCCAAGCCTTTCCAAAGGCTCTTATCCCCTTTCCCTTTTTAGTCATTTACTTATGTTTTGGACCTTCTATTTTGGGCGTGTAGATCCATTTGCACATGGAGCTCGGCCCACTAGCAACCCTAGTATATAAATGCCTGTAGTTGCTCTCTTTAGAACTAGTTGAAGATTTTTGTGTCAGGTTGACAAGAGAGTTGAGGAATACCTCCTCTCACCTTGGGTGTAGGATTACCTCCACACAACTTGGTAGAATCTATCAACCCAATCTTTGTATCTTCCTTCCACTCTCTTCCAATCAAAACAATCAAGTTGGTTCTCAAGAAAACACTCTCATTATTTCATTTGGTTAGGCCAAAGCCAAGGAACCTGATGAGAACCATGGCATGGCCCTCATCATGCTCACCGGGTCCCTTGCATCACCATGGCTCCATGCCTCCCCGGACCCGCTCCATGAGCCCATGCCACCTCCTGGTGTGATCCCATGGCATCGTCAAGGCGTGACACAATGGCCGCCCCCGGAACCTCCGGACCTCCCGTGTGCCACACCCGTGAAGGACGCCCCATGAAGCCTTGCTCGTGAACCCAAGGCCTTAGCCTCACCCGGCGTGACACCATAGCTCCATGCCTTGCGGCCACGCCCATGAAGTCTTGCTCGCGAGCCGGCCACGCGAGCCGGCCACGCGCGCCAGCCTTGGCGCGCCCCTATCACCTTTCCCTTGTTTAGTTTCTTGCATTTGCCTTGGCTTGGGCCTATGTCTCTTGCATGAGAATAGCCAGCCCATTAAGGCCCACTTAGACAACACTATTTAAGCTCTCTCCTTGCTATTGTAAACCCTAGCTGAAATATAATTTAAGTGGTCAAACCCTTGGAGAGAGAACCTCCTCCAAGGCTAGACCCTTGGGTTATTCAGCCAAACCACATTTGTCTTCCATTGAGTCTACTTGTTTTTATTGTTCAATCTTGTTCACAGCAAGACCTTAGGGCCGAAGCCAAGGAGCCTCTCACAAGAGGTTTCTCTTGGCATTCCCAAGGTCTTATCCATCTTTCTTCACTCTCTCAAGCTCATACTTCATCGCCTACGTTCTGCCCTTGAAGAACACCTTAAGACCTTCAAGAAACACCAAGGAAGCAACCCCACAACCGAGAGCAAGGAGGAAGAGGCACCCTTGGCCTAGATCGAGCAAATCCGAGAAGAAAGCCTTCAAGAGGAAGGTTGATTCTCATCAATTGGTATCAGAGCTCAGCTGGCCAAGATAAGTACCTCTTTCACTCTTAATTTTCATGTTTTCTTGATCTCCATACTCAAATCTTGCTCCCCCTAAAAAATCAAGCAATACCGAGCATTTTTGGCCCTCCTCCGCCTTGTCACCGCCACAAACCACCCTAGCTCCGCCCCACCTTACCTCCATAGCCACCCTACATCATATTCCCCAACATACCAGCCACATACTCAGATTTGAGCTCAAAATTCGATTCTTAAGGCCTTGTCTTATGCTTGGACATTTTGGGAAAAGGACAAACCTCCTTTTCACAAGGTGGTACTTTGCCTTATTACCATTTGTTTACCTCCTTCCAAACGTTTTTCCCTCTCTCTTGGCTGTGTGTGCAGACCTTTGGAGGCTTGTGTAAGTGGGTTTTCATTGGTCCTTGGTTAAGTGGCAAGTCTTCTCCCTCTCTTCTCAAAAAGAAAGACATTGCCAACATAAAAGTGGCAAGTCTTGTCTCTTCTATTTGTACAAGCCATGTGTGTCTTACAAACTGATTTCCCCCAAGTGTAGGCTACATTTCGTGCCTCTTCATTGTAAATCAAAGGGAGGAGTCCTCCTTTCAAAAAAAAAATAAGAAGAAGAAAAGAAAAGAAAGAAAAAAGACTACAAAAAAATTCTGCATTTCTACATTTTTGGCTAAGGCATTTGTACTACACTTCGGGGCTGGAAAAATGCAAGGCATAGCCATGTGGGCAAGACCCCACTTCACTTGACACCATGGTCCATTAAGCTACTCTTCCACCTTCTTCCCCTTGCCACCAAATGCTAAGGATCAAAGCCCATCTCTCAAATCCAACAAAGGGGTGACCCTCTCGGCTTTCTTTCTTTTATTTTGGTTTGGATGGAAGTGAACATGTGTGATAATGTTATTGTATTGCTTGTCAACTGAGGTGGAGCCTAACCAAGTGTCTTGGTCAATGCATGCCTAGGAAAAGAATTGAGCTATTAGTGATCTATGTGCTAACCTTGCATGGTATCTCTTTCTTGCTTGTTCCATGACATTGCGTGCTTGTGTGGCCCCAGTTTAGAGCTTGCTTAGCCTTAGTTTTACCTCAGTTTTGTGTCATTAGCCTCAGTTTAGTATTGTGTGTGTGTTTTCTATTGTCCTTGCTCATCTCTTCTTCTTGAGCCAATCACCATGAACTTGACTTGCACATTTCTTGGGTGATTGTAGGTGCCACAAGAACATGTGGATCATGGAGGATGAGTACGGCCCCTATGAGTCGTGTCACCATCCCCCAGCTCGAGCCACCTATGGCGCGCCCACACGCAGCCCTTATGTGTCTGCGCCACCAAGAGGAGGCCAAGGCCAAGGCCCAACGAGTGGCCACCATGCTCGAACCTAGCAGCCGTCGAGCCATTATGGGCATAGCCAGCCTAGGAGCCCTAATGTGTGGGAGTTCTTATACACCTTCACCGAGAGCTACGACGACGGCTCTGAGTTCTTGGCATGGGAGCATCACACCCGTCGTGTCTTGTGCCCCTTGGGCTATGAAGAGCTTGACATGGTGCGCATTGCCACAAGGTGCTTCACCGACTATGCCCGTGCTTGGTGGCCAAGGACTCTTCGCCGACTACGTGATACCGGCCACCCACCTATCCATACTTGGGCTCAGTTCGCCTATGTCATGGCCTACCATTATGCCCATGGAATCCCCCAAGCTAGGCTCAGCGCCTATGAGCGTGCCTTTCCCAATGAGGTCCATGAAGAGGTCCAAGTCCATGCTCCAAGTAGCGCCTCTCACCATGCCTTGACCAGCCGTGCCGAGCCTCCTATGGCCCCAGCCGAGCATCCTCGAGCTATCTACCCCGACCCTGCCGAAGTCGCCTCCTTCAAGGCCTCCTTTGCCAAGAGCGATGAAGTCATAGCCGAGCGCTATAGGGCTCTATCGACCCCGCTAGCCGTGGCCCCGGTTGAGCCACACTTAGCCATGCCTCTCTTGGCCAAGGCTAGGGACGATGCCCCTCTCGTGGCCCCAGCCACGCCTCCATTGGCTCTAGCCACGCTGGCTTTGTCCTCAGCCGTGCCACCATTGGTTAAGGCCTCATTGGCCGAGCCCCTCATCACCGTGCCTCACCTTGTGCCTAGCAAGCCTCCCAAGGTCTTGGATGCACCCATAGAGACCAAGGTGGCGCCTCCCTTTGCCGCGCTGCGAGAGGTCTTGGAGGTGCCCACTTTGGCCGTGCCTCCCATTGCCATGGATGCACCTTCCTTGGCTTCGCCTAGCCCTATCTTGGCTACGCCTCAACGGGTGCCTCGTCCCCTAATCACTCGGAGCTCCGTGGATTCCTTAGCCACACCTTGGCTGGATGCGAAGCCTATGACCCTCTTTTGCTTGCCACTCGTAGCCCATAAGGAGGACCATGGCTTGGACGAAGAGCCTTGTAAGTTGCCGAGGCCAGCCCTTTACCTTTGCAAGGAGGATGCTCCAAAGTCCCCTATATTTAGGGAGGTATCTTCTTTTATCCTTCCCTTTGTACCTTTGAGTGATACCTTGCATGAGCTTTATTTCGCTTCCTGGCATAGAGCCTTATTGATCATGTCAAACTTTTTTGCATCTAGGACTACACATTCTTGTATGCATTTTAGTTCCATGTCTCAATTCATGCTACGGAAGTTTCACTTAATGCTTATTGTTGCCTTCATGTCTAAGTATGATTATAGTTTGACTTGTGATATCATGGGACATCTACCTAGGCTTAGGAGTAGTACCATTCCCTTTGTATGTGTTCTCCTACTTCCTATGGCATCTACCTATCTTGTCATTACTTTGAATGCACTAGAGAGGAAAATTGATTTACATGTGCTACACCTTGCTTTGACATGTCATTTTACTCACTCAATTGTGCCCCCTAGTTCTCTACTCGTATTGCATGCTTTAGGAAAGAAAGATGACTTACATGTGTTACCATTGGATTCAGCATGTCATTTTGCTTGCTCATGTGTGTCCCTTAGTTTTTGACTTGTATTGCATGAGAAGCATCTACATCATTATGGTACCTTCATAGTTATCCATTTTTGTGCACCCCATGCCCCTTTTCTAGGCACATGTCTATGCATCATGTTGTGCTTATCTTGTATTATCTATGCTTTGATCATGCCCGTTGGTTGACTAGGCCTTCCACCTTCCTTATCTTGCCACCGAACCCCCACTATTCCATATCATTGGAGTCCTATCATGAGCCTAGGGCCCCACCTCTCTATCCCTACACCACTTGATGGCCTAGCTCCTTCCCTAGGACCTCTTTGCTTGAGGATTACCCTAGGAGCACACCACATCTGGATTACATGCTTAGTGCCTTTTCTAGGCCATCATGTGAGGTACTTAGTGTTGATGTTGGTGGACCCACTTGGATGGCCTTCCTAGCTTCCCTTTTAGGGCACCTTCCTAGGCCACCCAAGACTTTGAGTCACTATAGCTTCACATATTGGCCACACTTCATCCCTTGGCTTAGCACCATTCCTAGGCCACCACTTGAGGTTCTTTGTGGTGTTGGTAGTGGACCCTCTTGGATAGTGTCCTTCTCTCCCTTTGTAGGGCACCTTCCTAGGCCACCCGAGATTTCATACCTATTTAGTTGGCCCCACTGTCCATACACCATACCTTGTCTTAGCACCATCCTTAGGCCACCATTCATTGAGGATTTCCCTAGTAAGGCCCCTCCATTAGAATCTACTTCCTCGGCCTTCCCTAGGGAGCTATTTAGAGTGATGGGATGTGCTACTTTGGAACCACCTTGGCTTGACCATGCCCATCTAGGTTACATTCCTTGGTCATGGGACCCCTTAAAAAAGCCCTGGTTTTGGATCCTTGGGTTTCTATGTCCCTTGAGAGGTAAGCTCACCTTTAAGAAGGGGAGCGCTCTCTCATTTGGCCTTATGCGCTCCCTTATAGATCATTGGCTCACCCATAGATATTACCCTAGCCTTGTACTCCCTAGCCCATTCCTTGACCATGACCCGGGCCCTAGGGACTACTTATGTTTTGGTGTTGAGTTCTATTGCTATAGGGTCATATGTTTCAGCCTCTACTATTGGATGGGACATGGAGAGCTTGGCCCTTTGCTTGTATGGATCAACCTCACCATGGAGACACACTTGGATGGATGGCTCAGCATGGATGCAGTGTTCGTAGCTTGGCGTAGAGGCTCACTAGGCGTCGTGGCCTTTGCTTGGACGTTGAAGATCTCCTCCCTCAGTCGAGAATTGGGGACAATTCTCCCCCAAGAAGGGGAGAGTGATGAGAACCATGGCATGGCCCTCATCATGCTCATCGGGTCCCTTGCATCACCATGGCTCCATGCCTCCCCGGACCCGCTCCATGAGCCCATGCCACCTCCTGCTGTGATCCCATGGCATCGTCAAGGCGTGACACCATGGCCGCCCCCGGAACCTCCGGACCTCCCGTGTGCCACGCCCGTGAAGGACGCCCCATGAAGACTTGCTCGTGAACCCAAGGCCTCAGCCTCACCCGGCGTGACACCATAGCTCAATGCCTTGCGGCCACGCCCATGAAGCCTTGCTCGCGAGCCGGCCACGCGCGCCAGCCTTGGCGCGCCCCTATCACCTTTCCCTTGTTTAGTTTCTTGCATTTGCCTTGGCTTGGGCCTATGTCTCTTGCATGAGAATAGCCAGCCCATTAAGGCCCACTTAGACAACACTATTTAAGCTCTCTCCTTGCTATTGTAAACCCTAGCTGAAATATAACTTAAGTGGTCAAACCCTTGGAGAGAGAACCTCCTCCAAGGCTAGACCCTTGGGTTATTCAGCCAAACCACATATGTCTTCCATTGAGTCTACTTGTTTTGATTGTTCAATCTTGTTCATAGCAAGACCTTAGGGCCGAAGCCAAGGAGCCTCTCACAAGAGGTTTCTCTTGGCATTCCCAAGGTCTTATCTATCTTTCTTCACTCTCTCAAGTTCATACTTCATCGCCTACGTTCTGCCCTTGAAGAACACCTCAAGACCTTCAAGAAACACCAAGGAAGCAACCCCACAACCGAGAGCAAGGAGGAAGAGGCGCCCTTGGCCTAGATCGAGCAAATCCGAGAAGAAAGCCTTCAAGAGGAAGGTTGATTCTCATCAGAACCTCACTTGGAGGCTCCCTTGGCCTTGCTTGTTCTTTAAACACTCGAACACACATATTCTCAAGGCTTCCGCCTACTTGTGCCTCCAAGAACAACCTCTAGCCAGCCGGTGCCCGGAGAAGAAGCCCAACGCCTACTTGTGCCACGATCCGAAGCTCAAGAAAGTGAGACAAGATCTTCAACCTCCTTGTTTCACATCAGCCGCGCTTAAAGAACACTTCTTTTGGCCTAAGCTTGCCCACCATGTGACTGAGTTTTGTCAATCTTGTGTCACTTGCCATAAAGACAAGTCTAGGTCCAATCCTCATGGCCTCCACTCATCCTTACCCATTCCATCCGCCCCTTGGAAAGATATATCAATGGACTTTAAAACCGGATTGCCCACATCTAATAAGGGGAGGGATTCCATTTTTGTGGTAGTCGACCACTTCTCTAAGATGGCTCACTTCATCTCTTGCAAAACCACCAACAATACCTCGGAGATAGCTTACCTTCTCTTTGACCACGTATTGAAATTACATGGAATCCCTCGTACCATAGTGTCGGATAGGGATCCTAAATTTGTGGGTCATTTTTAGAGGACTTTGTGGGGCAAACTTGGGACAAACCTTCTCTTTTCCACTAGTTGCCACCCCCAAACCGATGACCAAACAGAAGTGACCAACCGCACCCTTGATGCCTTGCTTAGAAACATCCTTAGGGCCAACCCGCGCCATTGGGAGGACTTACTTTCGTTTGTTGAGTTTGCTTATAATAGAACCATGCACTTGGCGACCAAGCTTACTCCTTTCGAGGTTGTCTATGGCCGGAACCCGCTCACTCCACTTGACATGACGCCACATCCCTTGGGGGCCACGGTGAATCCACAAGGTGCCAAGCATGCCGACTTTGTGCGTGAGCTCCATGAACGCACCCGAGCTCAACTCGAGAGACGCGCTCCCCAATATGAGAGCTATGCCAACAAGGGACGGCGCCGCGTTGTATTTGCCCCGGGCGACCTTGTGTGGGTTCACTTGCCCAAGGAGAGGTTTCCCACCCGGAGCCGCTCCAAGCTCAACCCACGCGGTGATGGCCCCTTCAAAGTGCTCAAGTGCTTCAGAGACAATGCTTATGAGGTCGAGTTTCCCAATGACTACGGCGTCTACCCCACCTTCAATGTGGCAAAACTTTCCCCTTATGTGCCTCCGGAATATGAAGATGAATTGGGGACAATTCTACCCCAAGAAGGGGAGAGTGATGGATGCCAACCCCCATTGACCTCCATCGATGAGGAGGACATGCTTTTCGTCAAGAGTGATGGCCTGGTGACTAAGACACGAGCACATGCCTTGGCCCAAGCCATCACCTCACTTGTCAACCGGACCCTCGCAAGTAACACCGCCGACGAACAACAAGCCCCGCGCATGCTCACTTGCATGGCCATTGAGGACATATTAGTCGGGCCTCACCAATGCCATGACATGCCATGGCGTCGTGGACATCCATACAGCCGATGTCATGCCTATCCGAGCCTTGGCTCTTATCCTTGTTATTTTTAGTGATTGCCTTATGTTTGTAGTCTTGCCTTATTAGGTGTGAAGGGCCATTTGCATATGGACTTTAGCCCAAGGCCCATTAGTTGGCAAAAGCCTTATTGGCTGAAATGCCTTAGTATTTAAGCTTCTTTTGTTAGCTTATGTAAGTTAGTTGAAGATTATTGAATTGGAAATCCAACTTGGGTTGAGGAATACATCCCCAAGTTATCCAATCAATCTTCCAACTCCAACTCTCTCTTGTCTCCTCTCTTTCTCTCAATCAAACAAAGTTCTTGCTCAAACAAAGCTCCCTTGTTCTTGCTTCACAAAAATCTAGCCAAGGAACCTCCCTCCTCTAGAGGTTCCATTGGCCTTGTTCCTCTCGGCTGCCTTCAAGAATATATCCTCTTGCTTTCGCCTGGTTCAAGTCATCAAGGAGCCAACAAGATTCATTTGGAGCCCGAAGAGAAGAAGCCTTGCCTTGCTAGCCACGATCGAGCCCTAGTCGTGAAGAGAGGCTGCTCTTGGAGATTTGATTCACATCAATTGGTATCAGAGCTCAAAGGCTGAGTTACGTGCATTTTCTTCTCTAAATATTTCTCTTTTTATGCTTGTTAGAGTTTATATTTCATCCAGAACAGGTTTATTAGGCTTTGGTGCGTAATATCCTTAGCTTGAATCTTCATCTTCTCAAATCCCTTGGTGAGTCATATCCAAGAGACGAGAGTTGCCTATCCCTTTATCTTTCTTGCATCTCAAAATAACCAAAAATCCTACAAAAAAGAACTGATCTTGTCACTATCTTGTTGCTCTAGCAAAACCAATCAAGAATGCAGCTTTGGACCTGACTTTTCCTCGAACATGAGCACAGATCCTAAGGGGAATCACATCATTTGGTATCAGAGTTTGATCGAGGTAAGTCTAGATCTTTGCTTGTCATGATTTCAAACGCTAAGAAATTATGTTGTATAACCCTTACCTTTGCATGAGAGAAACTGTTTTGCCTTAGGCAAGGGGGCGGTGAAAAATCCCATTTTTTTGACGTCTAAATATCAGCTACGTCCCAAGGAGAGAGAAGATTGCTAGTGTGTGATCCAAACCCTACAACAAAACACGCCCAAGTGGGTGCAGTCGTGCCTTTGGACCCCAAGCCACCAAGTCGAACCCACCTTGGCGTGAGGAAGGGTTGGAGTGGGCTGCAAGGGAGAGAAGAGAGAGTCGTGAAGAAAAAAAAAGACGTTTTCCAATCAGCCTTCCGTCCCAAGAAAAAGCCAAATCTTGGTAAATCTTATCTTGTGTAATAACCTTATCTTATTCCCTTTTTGTTAGCACTTAAAGATATAGATTTTATTTTGTAGATTTGATTGAGATAAAATTCTGTTGAGATTTAATTATATTTTATTGAAGTTGATATTATCTTGTTACTTTTTGGACTCAAAATCTTATCTTGATTTGCCAAATTCTATCTTATCCCAATTGATGGAAAACAAAAGAAAGAAAGAAAAGAAGCTAATAACCGTGTGACACCAAGGGATATCAACCCTAGAAAAGGAAGAGGACCCTACCAAAGGCCTGAGAAGTCCAATAGGGTGCACCCCAAGTGGACCCGGCCAAAGGCTTGAGAAGTACCCGCCCGCAAGAAAAGATCAAGAAAAGCCATCTAGTAACAAGATTTTTGATAGCTTCATTAGTATAAGTTTATCTTAAACTCTATCTTATCTAGCCTTATCTGCATGATATAATCTTCATCTTTGTTTTTTCGTGACCCCATCTTGAAGAAAAAAATAGCCAAACGTTCCAACCCACGACAACACACTCTGTTGTGTTTGATCTCAAGAACTCGCTTGGTCCTTACCGAGTGCAAGATCACTTCTTGTATGCACTAACCTTAGGAGATAAGCTAAGGTTCTTGGACAAGAGACCCTAGGGCTGCGGCGGACCCCAAGGCAAGAGAAAGGGCGGCCCAAGATAAAGGTAAATGACGCTCACAAATTCTGTTTTTTTTGTTTAACTAATATCACAAGTTGTTTGCTTTGATTAGTGTAGCTTGAGTTACTTGTAATTAGTTGTTACTATGGCGTGCCCTGCGAGCAAGAAGCCAATTACCTCAGAGGAACTCACAAGATTGCTTGACCGACACTACAAAGAGATAAGGGAAATCGCCCTTGCCACCATGGAGAGGGTGCTAGGAAGGGAACCAAGAGAATGTGCTAAAGACAGGACGGTAGACAGCCCCACTCTCCGGGCTGCACAAGGAAACAAGAAAGAGGTTGACAACGTGGGATCAAGCCACCCACGCCTACGGAGCAACCGGGGGCAGAGAACAAAGCAACCCCCACGGTTAAGGCACAATCTTTGGTGGTTAAGAGATCATTGGTGGCTAATGAAAGACTGAATGACAGCCCCATTCCTCGGGCTGCACAAGGAGAAGAGAAGGAGGTTGTCGACTTGGGAAACAAGCCACCAACTCACAAGGACCACCCGGAGGAAGATGACGTGAAACCGTCTTTAGAGAGGGGAGTCATCATGGCGGCAGCTTGTGAACACATGGTAGTCGTTAACCACTCATCACTAGTCCTCGTGACCCAAGAGGACCAGCCGAGGGAAATAGAGGTGGATAGAGACGATAAGTCGCAAGTCTATGAAGCTGATACGAAGATCACTTCACTCTTTGAGGCATTGAAGGACAAGAGAGCAATCCCTGGTGAAGTATGGGATGATATCCCTTCAGCCACCCGACAAAGGCTAATCAAGGTGAATTCTTGGCATCCTAAGGATGTTGTTTTGGCTTATCATGCGCCCCAACATCCGACCACGTTGATCACAGTCAAAGAAAAAGGGAGGGTAGAGGGACTTGAAAGCTCTCCACACTATGTTGCCTTCCAAGATGGCATATGTCCAATCCTATTGAAGAGTCCACTATTGGACCAAGCTTCATCAATTCTATGGCCACCCCTTGGTTTGACGCGATGCCTACACTTCCTAGATGCCTTTCCTTAAGGCTTTTGGGAAAAGAAGACGTGAAGCCATGCCTTGTCAAGGAACAAGAAAGTCTCGTGTCGAGGGGAAGCTCACCACTCAAGGGGCACCTAATGAGTCAACAATTCAAGGAAGAATCCTTCACTCCCTCATGTTTTGAGTTTTTGTGCATGAAAACTATTGTGTATACATATAGTGGTAGACTTTCATACTTGTGGCATATTTCATTTGCATATAGATATAGACATTCTTACTTGCATTATAGTATGCTTCATAGTTTCTTTTTCAAGGACATGTCATATAAGTTGCATCTAGTTCATAGTGATATCTTCATGTATGCTTGTTATGTTGCTAGTAGCATGATTAAGCATATGTGCATACATAGAAAGAAAAGTGGAATAGCTAGTGCATGCATATCTACCCTAATATATTAAAGCTGAAGGCATGTTAGTGTTAAAAATTAAGCCATTTGGCCTTTTATTTTTTTTGACATCTGGTAGTATGTGAACCTGTCATATGTCAATGTTTTATAACCGATGCATCCCACTACCACATTTTGCTTCTCCTCTTCTCCATGTCGGGACCCTCACCTTCTTTTCAACTGATCCTTATTAATGTTTTTTCGGTTTTTTTGTCTGGTAACCCTGAGGTATGATAAAATTCGTGAGGTACCCCACTTTTTAGCATATTTCACCAGGTAACCCCGAGGTTTGATTTTTTTCCCCAAATACCCTATCGTTAAACAAGAAACGGATTCTGTCTGTTTTTTTTTTTAAAAAAAAAAACCGAAAAAAAAACGAGAACTCACATGTTCATTCCTTCATCATCTTCTATGTTCGTTCCCTTCACCATCCTCTTTGTCCATTCCCAAACCGAGAACTCCGGCGAGCAAGCGGCGCGGCGAGCAGGGCGGCAGGCGTCGGCGTAGTGGGGCTCGTCGGCGACTTTAGTCTCGTTCTCGGTGGTTCGTCGAAGCAAGCGTGGGGCTGTCGGCTTTCAACAATCGGTGGGGCTCCAAACTAAAGGTGTGTAATCCAGTCCTATATTTCAGATCGATGGCTTTAGAAGGTTAGGGTTATTTTGAAATTTGAGGATTTTGGGATTTTGGAATTTAGGGTTTTACTGGTCCGTTCAAGCTTGCTTGGTGTTGTTAATTGACCTCTAAAAAGTGGAAGGTTAGTCGACTGTCCCACCATCTTGTGGTCTTGAATTCACAGTATGGAGAAAGATCATACCACTAATTATTTCGCCATCAGTTGGCAAGCTTTCAGTTTCTACAATCTGAAAGGAATGATAAACATAAGAATATAATTTCATTTTTCTCAAACACCAATTGCTAAGTTAGATCCAATTGAGAGGAGCACAATGAATAAACTGAAATGGGAAAAAGAAAATATGATTCACTAAACAAGAAACATATAGCAAAAGGCATATCAATTGATTTTGAGCTATTCTTGTTGACCTATTGCTCTCTTTGTGCATATGCCTTAACTCTCAACTAAGGTCAACTTATGCAGGATGTAATTTCAATGTTAGCTGTTGGTTATATGATTATATCTTTTTCAACATTTAATAGTGTCCCATATACACAGATTCAGCACATTCTAATGTTCTCCCACAATTTATAACCATAAGTTTTCTTGAAATTCATTTTGGAGGAAACAAAATTAAGAATGAGGATTACAAAGCAGAAGTGCTACACACCGTTACTGAATGGCCTTGATTTGCTCATATCAACAGCTGCCCATCCTCTTCCAAAAGACTAAATCTCTGCTTATTATCCCTCTGCACAGCCTATACAACACACAAACCAGTGAGAAAATTGCATGCAACTTCATAATTGTAAACTAAAGGTCATTATTCATAATTGTAAACTAGTGTAATTTGATCATGTACTTTTGTTGATACTTAATTACCATGTTGATTCGTTATTTTTGTACCGTGTACATGCTTTTAAATTTTCTTGTTTCAAAATCTAGGTGTTGTGAAGAATGAGTGGTTAATCGTCGACAAGTTCGTGAACGTATGACAAAAATTATGAAAGTGATGCGGGGATTAGCCGCGAGTGGCCCGATCTAGACGCCAAGAGACTCGAATGGAAGATGGAGGTGGAAACAAGAGAAACACAAAGGAAACAAGTTAGCAAATGAGAAGAAACAAAGAAATAAACAAGGATATAGGAACAACCGAAAGATGCAATGGAGAGACCCTTGGCAAACAATGTCGCCAATAACCAAACCAATGTGCACAAACGACCTTTCCTTCTACAATCTCCCACAACGATGGACGTGTCCAAAGAGCAAGAGAAGGAGGCGAGTGAAGCCTTGGAGCACCAAGATCATATACGAAATTGACACAACGCAAGAGAAACCTAGCAAGTTCGAATCAACCATGGAGAATCACTCTCCCATGAGAGCTCTCAAGCTCAAATGCTCAAAGCAACATTTTCATTCATCAAAAGTTTTCTTACAAAAGACAAGCAAAGGCCTTAAATACCCTAAGGGGTCGGCCCACAAAAGCCCAACAAGAAACAAGACAAAAGGGCTAAAAAAATGACAAACTCGGCCAAACAAGATCCTGACCCGGCCGAGTTTGTGGACCGGGTTAGGCTCGACATTCTTCTCTGAGAACAACTCGGCCTAGACCCGGCCGTCTTGTGGGCCGAGTCAGGGCCATGTCTCGGATGGCTTCTCTGGGCATAATTTCAGAAGGTCCGTTCTCTCTCGTCCTTGATCGGAATGGAGTGATTCCAACGCCCAGAGATAGATCTTGAAGTCTAGTTTCACTCCTACAAATTTGAGAGCGATCGAAGTTGGGAAACAGAAGATATGACAGTTTTTCTGAGGGGTCGCCATTCTCCCGCGCTTGGCTCGGCTCGGAAAGTCACCCAGGTCCTTGCCATTGGTTTGGTGAAGTCCTCGATGAGGGTGGGCTCCCTTGAGACGTGTAGGCTAACCAAGTTCTTGAGTTCCTCTTGCATACGCTTGGCTCGAGCTCTTTGTGAGTGGACCATCTCCTTCCTCAATGGCTTGGCTCGAACCCTTGTGAGTGAACCATCTTTCTTTGTGTGCAACTTGGGTGAAGCCTCGGATGCTCCCGCATCATTCTCCCCTTCTTGGAAAAGATTCGACCTCGAATCTAAGCTTGTATGCCTTGTACTTCGCCGTTTGGGAAGACTTGGACTTGCGCCTCTTGGAAGGCACATCTCCTCTCCGGGGTGAAACACCAAGCGGCGGCGCTCTTTGTTGGCCTTGGTTGCATTGTGCTCCGCCTTGGCATGAAGCTTGTTCCTTGTGCGCTCATGCAATTCCCGAATGCACTCCACCAAGGAATGAACCAAATCAGCCGCATTAAGGACACCATGATCTCCGGGTTCAAAGGGCACTTCTCCGGATTTCAGCTTTGAGTAGAGCACACACTTCACTTCTTGTCCTGAAATCAAAGCACTAGAAACTCCATGCAACTCCACAACTTGGTCAATACAAGGGTTAGTCACATAAGATGCATTATGGAGTTTAGGGCATGCAATGAATTTAGCTTCCTTAGAGGGCTTAGGTATAACAACAATGGAAGAATAAGGCCCTCTAGTATGTCTACACAATAGTAAGAATGTAAGCACAAATCTTCCAATGACTACATGATATCCAAACAAGCATGCACACATTATTCCACTCTTCTTCCTAGACCGATGTACATGCTTAGTGACGCAAGGATCAATATAACACACATGTATGGACATAAGGATCATGTTATGAACAAGATGCATTCCACAAGACATGTATTGTGCTAAAGAACTTTGATGCACACAAGAATATCTAGTTTTACATACAAGGACTGATTTCTTCATGTGTATTGTCCTATATGGAATGACATTCTCATTTGCAAACTCAAGAGATGGAATTAGAAAGGTGGAGATAAGAGGTACTTCCCTTGCATTAGTCTCCATTGGCACATTCTTCTTCTCTTGATTGAAAATTGGTTTCTTGGACCGCTCAACATCCTTAGCTTCAACATCTTCTTGGAGTAGGAAAGGCAAGCTTGAAGGAACCATGTGAGTCTAGTCCATCCATGGAGTGGCCAAGGATTTGAATGAGCTACGCACAATGATGGGCAATCGATGCTTGATCTTTGTAGGTGAAGGAGATGTTTCTACAACATCCTTTTGTTTTTCCTTTGGCTCAATCTCCTTTCCTATGACCATTGGTTCAATAGCAAGAACCTCCTCCTTCCTTCTTGGCTTGAATTCCTCAAGCATGGCTTGAATACATGTGATATCTCTAGCTCCGGGAGAAGGGTTAGGAGTACTTCCTTTGGAGGCATTAGGAGCGTCGGCTAGGGGATTTAGGCTCGGCGGGGAGGGGCTTGGCTTAGCACTCCTCCTTGGCTCCCCTTGCTCCATATGAGGATGATAGCATCGGTTTTGGCTACCACTTGAACTTCTTCCTCCTTGGTTCCTATGCTTAGTTTGTCTTTCAATTTTGTTGGCTAGGTAGCAATTGTGTGTAGTGTCGAGGCACAAAGCGAGCTCTCATCAAGGCCTTCATTTGAGTCCAAGTTGTCACATGTGCATCTAAGGTTCTTTTCCTTTCTTTCACAAGATTATCCCACCATGTTAGTGCATAACCATTGAATTCAAGGGTGGTGAGTTGTACCTTTTTATGCTCGGGAAAGTTGTGGCAACTCCATATTTGTTCAATCTTGGCCTCCCATTCCATGTAGACATATGAATCACATTGGCCTCCGAAAGATGGAATCTTCACCTTGACCTTGTCAACTCCATTTTGCTCTTGCTCTCGGCCTCTCCTTGCTTGGTAGCCTCGATGTGGCTCATGCTCCCATTCTTCATCTTCATAGGCTCGTCTTGGCTCATCATGATAGGCACGCCTAGGAATTTCCTGAAATTCATTTAAATGGTTAGGAGCATTAGGCTTATCTCTACGCCTGGGGAAGTTGGTGGCTATGGGCACTCGGCGCATCTCTTGAGGCACGGATGCGGGCTGCGGGCTTGGGCACTCTTGCTCCAATGCTACCATCCGATTGGACAAGATAGCAATGTTGGCCGACATGGCCTTGAGCATGTTGAACAACTCGGGTGCCCTTGGTTCGGACCTTCCATGTGGTGGACTTCCTTTATAAGACATGATCAACAAACTCCAAGAAACATGTTAGGGTTAGTGAAATCAAAACAATCCTCACAAGTATTTGATCACTCGTGTGTTTGATCACTCACTCTCTTGTTGATTCGATGCAAGCTTTTGTAATGTAAGGTTGCCTTGAGAGAGACAAAATCTTCAATAGAACTTGGTGAACTTAGACAACACAAACCAAAGGTGAGAATAGCTCTTGGATCATAGAGAATGACAATGCAATTGAGTGGAACTAAAATATGTGTTTGGACTTGGAAATGAGCTCAAGAGACACACAATGGAAGCTCAAACACAATTGGACTCAATACGATCACACAAATGAAATCAAACAATCAAGAAAGAAGACTCAATGAAAAAGTGTTTAGAAGACTCAACAAAGCAATGTAATATCTAGCATGTAATACCAATACTCATGACTTGTGAACAATTGCCAATGATATGAAATGTGTTTAGACAAGGTGAGTAGGGTATTAAGCTTGGGCTAGGATGATCAAGTCTTCAAGAACACTGTAGAAATAATCATGGAAGATCAACAACAATACTTGCACAAATCATGCACACGTGGCCTTTCTTTTCTCCTTTTTTTTTGATCTTGTTTTTCTTTTCTTTTCTGATTTTTTTTTTAATAATAAAAAAAAACGTGCAGCTAAAGGTGTGTTTGGCTGCTCCCCTTCTTTTGATTTTTTTTTTGACTTGGAAGAAAAGAAGACTTGTTTGTAGGTTTATTTGGGAAAAGGGATGAAATGGTAGAAGGAAAAAGTGGTTTGAGTGTTTACCACAATTGTCAAGGGTAGCTTTCAAGCTCTCTTCCACATACAAGGCTGCAAAGGGTTGATTTTGGCACTTTCACAATCTAACTAAGACAACCAAAGAGTGAAAGATAGAAAGCAATGTGGTCTTATGCCAAAATTGCACAAAATCACATGCACACTTTAAGCTTCAAGATTCAAACACTCAAGGGACATGGCACAGCTGGGCACGGATGGGGCTGGTGGTGGTGGCTGCTTGGTGGTGGTGGTGGTGGTGGCAAGGCGGTGGACAAGGCGGCGGAGGGTGGTCCGGTCGCCGGATTTTTTTTTTGGGTTTTTTGTTTAGATTTTGCGAGGCTTGTTGGTAGGGCTTTCTTTTTGGGTTTTTTTGAAATGGTGATGGCAATATCAAGCAAGCAAAGTCCACAAATACACAAGCACAAGCAAAACAAGACTAGAAACAACAAAGCAAGAAAAACACAAGAAGAACACAAGAAATGGAAAGAAGGCTCAAAGGAGCTAACCAAGGTGGTGGCTTGGCTGAGTGGTGGTGGCTCGGCGTCGAGATGGCTCTGATACCAATTTGATGCGGGGATTAGCCGCGAGTGGCCCGATCTAGATGCCAAGAGACTCGAATGGAAGATGGAGGTGGAAACAAGAGAAACACAAAGGAAACAAGTTAGCAAATGAGAAGAAACAAAGAAATAAACAAGGATATAGGAACAACCGAAAGATGCAATGGAGAGATCCTTGGCAAACAATGTCGCCAATAACCAAACCAATGTGCACAAACGACCTTTCCTTCTACAATCTCCCACAACGATGGACGTGTCCAAAGAGCAAGAGAAGGAGGCGAGTGAAGCCTTGGAGCACCAAGATCATATACGAAATTGACACAACGCAAGAGAAACCTAGCAAGTTCGAATCAACCATGGAGAATCACTCTCCCATGAGAGCTCTCAAGCTCAAATGCTCAAAGCAACATTTTCATTCATCAAAAGTTTTCTTACAAAAGACAAGCAAATGCCTTAAATACCCTAAGGGGTCGGCCCACAAAAGCCCAACAAGAAACAAGACAAAAGGGCTAAAAAAATGACAAACTCGGCCAAACAAGGTCCTGACCCGGCCGAGTTTGTGGACCGGGTTAGGCTCGACATTCTTCTCTGAGAACAACTCGGCCTAGACCCGGCCGTCTTGTGGGCCGAGTCAGGGCCATGTCTCGGATGGCTTCTCTGGGCATAATTTCAGAAGGTCCGTTCTCTCTCGTCCTTGATCGGAATGGAGTGATTCCAACGCCCAGAGATAGATCTTGAAGTCTAGTTTCACTCCTACAAATTTGAGAGCGATCGAAGTTGGGAAACAGAAGATATGACAGTTTTTCTGAGGGGTCGCCATTCTCCCGCGCTTGGCTCGGCTCGGAAAGTCACCCAGGTCCTTGCCATTGGTTTGGTGAAGTCCTCGATGAGGGTGGGCTCCCTTGAGACGTGTAGGCTAACCAAGTTCTTGAGTTCCTCTTGCATACGCTTGGCTCGAGCTCTTTGTGAGTGGACCATCTCCTTCCTCAATGGCTTGGCTCGAACCCTTGTGAGTGAACCATCTTTCTTTGTGTGCAACTTGGGTGAAGCCTCGGATGCTCCCGCATCAGAAAGGGTTCTTTGCTCGCACCAACTATCCGCTGTGGTTTTGAGGGTGACTGACCAAAACGAACCTAGCTATGGAAAACACTGTTATAAGTGTCCTAGGTAGAAGGTATGTATGTCTCTTAAAACTTTGTCAAATTTTATGTATTTTACTTACACAATTGTGGATATTTTAAATGGTGTGATAATGACACTTCTACTACGGGGTCGAGTATACAACAAGTGGATAATGCGAATGAAGATTTTAAATCAAAAGCGAAGACGCTTGAGGAGAAGGTTGCAAAGATGAAAGTGAAGAAGAGGACATGGAAAATGAAGGTTAAGGAACTCACTGCTGAAAATTGTGCCTTGAAGACGAAAATATATACCTTGAAGACAGAAAATTATATGAGATTTGTTCTATGCTCTTGGGTTATCGGTGTTCTTGTAGCACTAGTAGTTTATGCCTTTTGTAACTTTTAAGTAGCTTGGGGATGCATCACTTTAAGTAGTTCATCAGTTTTGTAATATGTGTTATTGCCTAAAGTAGTTCATCATCTTTGTACTCTTTGTGCTATATAAATTTAGAATACAAATGTATACTGCAAGAATAATGCAACACAAATACACAATACATACTTCAAGGAGAAGACCAACTAATCAACTATAACCAGCTAGGGACTTTAATTCCCTAATTAATAATCAAAATCAAGCACATTTATACACATTAGTCTTCTAAGATTGTTGCTCTCAGCTGCAAGAAACCAAAAGCACGTACTATGTATATCATTAACGTGACTTAATTTGGAATTGCATGTTCTTCGTGTTCACGAATTCACTAGTGACGGCCTACTTGATCATGATCTCTTTTGTCCTACTGTCACTTTAAGCTATAAGTTTTTTTTTACCAAAAAAAACAATTAATTGGTAGTAATGCTATTACAACATTGTTCTTCTAATCAAACAATAAGACATTAAAAAACTAGTTGAAATAATGTTACACACAATGAGGAAATTCTATGCCATAAAGAGCAACTAACCAAAATTTTATTAATGTTCTCTAATGATTTTAAGGATCTAGTGTCCCAAATTCTATCACATTCCCTTATCTCAACACATCAAATTCATGACAATTGAGACATTGACTTGAAGAACGGCAGGATGGCTCAGACATTGATCACAAAAGCTTTTGCAGCAGATCCTCAGTCAAACTAACACCAACCCCATCTCCCAGAAGATCTGCATTTATCTGACCAAAAAGAAGATTTGCATTCAAAAGTTATGTCATTCACAGCAACATAAACATACATGAATTATCATCAAAGCACATGTCAGCAACATGAAGCACATAGATTAAAATAGGGTTCTGGAATGTTGACACCACCTAATTTGACAAAGTACACTCAGTTATCATATGATGAAACAGCTTGTAGTGATCAAGCTAGTTCAGCATTATGGCTACTTGCTAGTCTAAATTCAGTAATTGAACTCATAGTAGAGTTGCAAAACATACTAAATCAAATCACATTATCTGTTTTAAGTTGTCCACAGATATAGATCCAGAGAGGTTCAACCCATTCAAATCAAGTCACATTAAAGAGCAACATACTAATCATGCAAGCTACTAACATTAGGAGTCCTAATAAACAAGGTTCTATGCCATTAGTCTATAAAAGTGGATTACTCTTCACACATCTAGCAAATCAGTCTTCTATTGTACTAGTTAGTGGGTAATATGCGCTATTGCGAGGTTGCCTAGTCATTGCACCACATTAAAATTTCTGATCAAAGTTACACAATTCAAACTCCATTCAACATTCTTTTGCAGTACCCAGGAACTTCAGGTTACTGGAAGAACTTGAGAGAGGGGGAAAAGGGATTGGGGATAGAACTGTCAGTTATGGACCCTAAATTCTGATTTTGCTTATGGGTTCTATGAACCCTAAATCCCAAAATCCCTAAATCCCAAAATTTCAAAACAACCCTAACTCTCTAAATCCATCGATCTGAAATATATTACACACCTTTAGTTTGGAGCCCCATCGATTGTTGAAAACCGACGAGCCGACGAGCCACCGCCGACGAGCCCCACTCTCGCTGACGCTCGCTGCCTTGCTCACCGCACCGTCTTGCTCGCTGCGCCGCCTTGCTCGTCGGAGTCGGGAACCAGGAGCAGGTCGAGTTGATGGATGTGTTCTCGGTGGTTTGGACGACAGAGAGACGATGAAGGGAGCAAAGAGAAGACGATGAATGTTTTCTGGGTTTTTTTTTTTTAAATAGACGAAACCGTTAGAAGAGTAACGATAGGGCATTTCGTGAAAAAAAACTAAACTTCGGGGTTACCTGGCGAAATATTCAAAAAAGTGGGGTATCTCGTGAAATTTACCATACCTCGGGGTTACCAGGCGAAAAATCCGATGTTTTTTTTATTTTTGAGGAAGATCCTTATCTATATATATATTAAAGTAAAGGAATTTAGAGCCACCATATTGATTTTGGCCCCACAAATTCTAGGTGTCAATTTATGATTAATCCATTTTTTCATTAATATTATATTTCAATTTAAATCACAAAATCTAATCACAACTAATTTTAAATATTTACAAATTTAAATCACAATATCTAATCACAACTAACTTCAAATATATAAAAACTATATACAACTTTTTTTATAAAATTTGATTTCTATAAATTACACATACAATAAGCTTATAATATATGTCAAAATAATATATGATAGATTTCTTACTAAACTTATATATAAAATAGCTTATAATATATGTCAAAATAATATATGATAGATTTCTTCCTAAACTTATATATAAAATATATCTTATATTCATTTATGTAATTAGTAATATTACTTTCATGCGTTTGCATATATAATTTGACCTATATAAATTTATGGGCCAAAATCATACAATCTATACAATTTCCAACTCATAGTACATGTGCTTTTATAATCAAGCCCACTATAGTATATTACTACACAAGTACACATACAAATTTATGGCCATTTAGAGTAAAATGACCCGAATAAATTTTATGCCCATATATATATATTAAAGCTATTGAATTTCGAGCCACCAGAATGCTTTTGGCCCCACAAATGCTACGTGTCATTTTGTTATTAAAATACTTTTTTTTCTTAACGTTATATTTCAATATGAATCACAATATCTAATCACACCTAGCTTCAATATATAAACACTATATACAACTTTGTTGAATGCTTATACATTTTTTTTATAAATTTTGATTTCTACAAATTGCAAAAAATAAGCTTATATATGTCAAACTAATATATGAAAGAATTCCTACTAAACTTATATCTAAAATACATCTTATATTCATTTATGTAATTAGTAATATTAGTTTTATGACTTTGCATATATAATCTGACATATATAAATTTATGGGCCAAAATCATACAATATATGGAATTTTCAACTCACAATACATGTGCTTTTATAATTCAACCCACTATATTATATTATTACACATACATATTTTATTAACAATTTTGTGAAATTTCAAACTAATGTATCTTAACAAAATTAATTTATAAAATCTTGAGATTTTCTTCTAAACCTTTCAATTTTAACAACTCATCTTAACAACAATTATATCAAAATAATATAATACAACTTTTTATAAAATTTGAAGCAAAGGAATTTAGAGCTATATCTAGAGCAATAATATAAAACAACAATAATATGGGCCATAAATTTAGTGAAATTATACATCAATATCTAAAGATTATATAAATTTTAACAACTCATCTTAACAACAATTATATCATATCACACTTTTAACGAATTTGGTATATTGTACGTTCCCATTTAACAATTTTTATTTGATTATAATTTTCTATAAAAAATACATGGTCTCCATTTTTCGATTTTACTAAATTTATACTTCAAAAATCTTCAAAATTTCATCAAATAACTCATTTTTTTTCGTATGAACAATACCTTTGAACTAATATAAACATTTTCTTTTATTTGGATATTAATTTTCACATTTATATTCTACGATAAAATTGTTATATAAATATTTTAACTTAATATAAGGGTCAAATATATTATCCATTGTGAATATATGCATGGAGCTTTAAATTGAGCTTGCCTTTTATTTTATCTTTTTTGAGTAATTAATTTGAAAAATAGTTTTCTAATAATCATTGAAATAAATATATTCAAAAATTGAGTTCCACCTTATTTTTCAATAATTATTTTTAATAAATACATTCAAATATTGATGTCACTTCTTTTCCATATGCATATGAGATATCTAAAACATAATATTTTATATCATAAAGTAGCTTGCTATGATAAATATTGGTTTCGTAACCTTACATATATTATTATTTTTCATGAATATTAAGAAATCATTGTTTTATATTGTGTATTTTACAAGTATCGTTGATGGTGTAACAACAATTTTTTTTTTTTTTTTGATAAGGTAAGAATTCGAAGATCAAAGTCACATCTGACAAAGATCCTCGATAGGCCGTAGAAACGGCAGCCGGAACAAACCGGCTAGAAAGAAACAAAGTATCAACATACAATCGAAGAGAAAACAAACAACATCGAAAGGAGCAAGAAAATAGGTAGACGGAAGAGAAGGGCGCAAATACGGGTTGGAAGAAACCAACACGGTAAAGCGACAGCCGGAAAGCAGATACGAAGACACTCTGGAAGTGCAACCGTCACACCTGGATCACGCTTCGTTTCTAGAAGCCAACATGAATCACACAACCACGTCCTCGATCTCTTGCCGAAACAACAATCTCTAACCAACCTATTATCAGCAACACATCAGCAGAAGAATGTATTTCAAGGTGTTAAAGTTTCACATTTCAAGACTTAGTCTTCTAGTTTTATGTATCTCAAGATTCGAGCAGCTTGGATCAAATAAGGAAGGTCTCGAGAGTAATCATTCAGGTTCACATTTTTCTCAACCTTAGTGGGGCTTAGTGGGGCTGATATCGAGTCACATAATTGCTCAAAATTTTGTTTTGTCATAATAGAAGTTCACTGTAAAAGTAGAAATACAAATTGGAGGTTTAGTGTCCCCTTCGCAGAGACAAGCAGAATACACACCAACCCCACACCAAATCAAACAAGGTTCCACAACAACCAAAGCTTGTTTTTCCTCAGCCTTAATGATGAAGGGTTCAAAGGTTTTGGGTCGATTTCAAGGTCTCGAACAAAGGTCATATCACAGAAGTTAGAAAATGTTGTCAGTCCAGTCATTGTTCAAGAAAGAGTAAGATTTTAAGAGTAATAGTTCACTTGCTCAAAGAAATCATACATAAGAGGATAATAACTAGCTATTGAAGAAGAGAAGGAAGAGACGGAAGGGACCCACCAAGTGCACCGGAAAACTCCAAATCGAGGGCATAGCCCACCATCATCGGAGTCTCGGACCACCGCCACCCTCTCCCTAGGCCACAAATTAGCCATCTTCTCTAAAATCAAGCAAATCAAGAAAATCAAGAAAATGGAGGTCGCCGGGAAGCCCATCGAGACGCCGGAGCGCCGAGACTCCAAAACGCCCCCACTGTTTTCGTTCAGGGTTTCAGTTGTTCCACTTGACTTTTGTTTGGTAGATGAAGGATCGGTTGAAATTTTTGATATGAAATTTTTGGATCTGAACTTTTGGGGGAAGGAAGCGGCTGAAAGGGATAAGGATAGGGTTTCGGGAGCTCGTCGCCGGCACCAAGGCAAGGCATGAGCCGCGACCGAGGGAGTGGGATCGGGGGTTCGAGAGATTTGAGTTGTTATGGAGGCATTTGGGGGTGGGGTTGGGCGCTGGCGGCGGGGGGTTTAGGGTTACATTGGTTGGGAGCGTTTTCGTTTTTTGGTCTTTCCATAAGTAGCTTTGTATTGGCCACGGTGTAACAACAATTTTGGATCCCCATTGTTTAGCTATATGTATTTTCTTGGAAAACATAAATGTTATTTTAATATGAATTTTTTATTTTTAAATTTACATTGGCCTTATTCATCAATTATACATATATGATTTTATTTTTTATAATTTTAAAATCTTCACCTCACTTTATTTTTCCTTGACTTTTATCCATGTTTAACCAAAAACTTGATTTGAAGGTATAATATAGTAGTTAAGATGTGAAAATTTGATTATGAGTTGTTCAAATATCAAACTTAAAAAAACATAAAAAAATAAAGATTTTGTTATAATACTTAATATACAGCATAAAGAGGATCATGTTCACGATTTTGTCAATTTTATTTTTTCTTTAAAAAATTTTCTATTATAATCCAAATATGAGTTATACATATTATGAATATTTCTGGCTTTCTTATTCAAAGGATATAGTTACTAATCTAATAGTTTTTGTCAATGAACCACACATTAATCATTTGTTTGAAATCTGTTTAAATTGTTTAATAGACCATCTATTATATATCCCACGTATAAATAATTTTGTAAATAAGGAATAATTTTATCGAAACTTTTAGATTAATAATCATTATAATATTTCTATATTAACTATTCTGTAAATGAGTCTACATAAATTCCTATATATCATAGCATATCATTTTCAATGATCCAGTGAGAACTATATTTTTTCAAAAAATACTTTAATATAACATTAATTTAATTCAATCATAAATATTTTTTTGATTTTCTCAAATTACTTGTACGAGTGCTCCCCCACTTGATGGAGGACCATCCACACACCAACCACCATCCGGGCCCGTGACAAGGAGCCAAGCTCGTCGTCTCCAAGATGACCTAGCCATGCTTATACATCAAGTCCCGGAGACACCTAAAGCCTTCTCGTTGACAATGGCTTATAATGGTTGAGTGTATGACTTGTGTACACCTTCCATTAAGCCATTACCTTCCTCATTTAGTATGTTTTGGCCGTGTGGGCCTAAGTACATTTTTAGACTCGGTTTGCTCTTTCCTTTCCGGTTTTAGCTTGTTTTATTTGTTTTAGGGCCGATTCACTTAGGAAGTATTTAAGCTTGTTGTTCTTTCCATTTTAGGCAGCAAACATTATTGTCAAAACACTTTTCTGAAATAGAAAGCTTTTCTCTTGAGAGAGAAAGACGAGTTTGCTCAATTCCAAACTAGCCTTGGTCGAGTTGTGAAGATCAATCTCTTTCGGGTTGTTAATCCTAGTCGGCACAAGACATCCTCTTCGTGCTCTTGAGGATTCGTCCTCCTTTGTGTGAAGTTGTAGGAGACGAGGTCTTACAATTTAGGTGGAGTTGTTCTTGGTGTTTACAAACACCATAGGGTTCCTCTTTCCGGTTATAAGGTTTTGTTTCATTCATTTGAGCATCTCTCTTATCTTCCGCCATCTCACCTTTGTTTGTTGTTTCTTTTGTTCCTAGTGTGTTGTGCATCAAGATCGGGCCATCCTACGGCTTACCCCGTATCAAATTGGTATCAGAGCGAGGTTTTGGTGCCAACATTGTTGCTTGCCGAGTTCAACAATTCGGTATTGTGTGTCTTGAGTCTTTGGTTGTGTTCTTGCATAGCCGAAACTTTCTTTCTTTCCTTGTTGTCTTGTTGAGTCGTTTTTGTTGTTGCTTGAAGTTCTAATTGCGTTTGTGAATTGTGGAGCTTGGCTTTGAGAATTGTGGAGATCGGACGGCCCCATCATCACCATCAAAAAAAAAAAAATCACCTTAGCCTTGCCGAAAAACCCTAACTCCGGCCACCATCATCACCACCACCACCATATTAACCGTCCACTACCCCATCACAAGCCACAATACCCCACTATCCTATCCTCACGGCCGAACTTCAACCAAGTCCACAACCCTACGGCAGCAAGCCCTACTTTGGTGGCGTGTGGGTTGAAACTTTCAACAACTCGGCCCTCTCTCTCTCTTCAAGTGCCGTGCCCACAATCCCTACAAGTGAGGCGTGCCAAGGAGATCTCAACAATTCGGCTCCCACCTCCTAAAATCAAGGCAACTTCTTCCTAGAGCTTATCTCTTTAATTTTCTTAATTTCTTTTAATTCCAATTCGGTTGTAATTTTTGAATTTCGAATTTAGTCAAAAAAAAAGAAAGAAAAGAATATCAGAAAGAGTCAAAAAAAAAAAAATCAATCGTCAAAAAAAAAAAAAAAGAAGGACGATCATAGTTTTTGCATTTTATTTCATTTCATCAATACTTTAGTACAAGCCTTAGTATTTCATTAATACCTAGGCTTAGTATCTTAGTACAAAGTTGTAAGCTCTCAAGGACAAGTCAAAGGAGCCGACGCTGAGAGTAGTGCCGCGCCGCTTCACCCTGTTGCCGCGCCGTGCCAAACACTGCCGCGTCGCGCCGTGCCGAACCCTATCGAGACCATACATTACCTTGTCCTCGCCTCTTCCCTTGTGCCTATTCCCCACCTCTATCACCGCCGATCCCAACAATCACTCTTCCGCCTCCACGAGCACAAGCCAAGGCGACTTAAGGTAATCACTTGTCCTCTTGAGTTCCTAAATTTCTTTGCGTCTAAGTACTTCAATTGCATTGCATTCACATTCGTGCATTGTAGTCTTCTTGAGTTAAATTGCTTTGAGTCCCATTAGTCTCCTTGCAATTACATTCTTGTAAGGCTTCTTTGTTGAGTCTTGAGTCTTCTTTTCCGAGTTCATTTTTGTGTTGATTGACTGCACTAAATTTCAGAATATATAGTGCTATTGTTGGGAACCATTGCCGAATCCTCTTATACTTCAATTGCATAGAGTTTCTCTTGGATTGTGGCGTGTTGTCTAGGTCTGCCAACTCACGTGAAGTTGTTGATTTTCCCAACCGATTGCACTACAAGGTTCGTCTTGGATTGAGGGAGAGCGAGTGAAACACACGAGTGAGACACTTGTGAGTGTTTTGATTTAACTCTAACCTTTAATCTAGTTCGGTGTTAGTTTGCTTTGTGTGATGGCAGGAGACGACACCTCAAGTGACCGAGACAATAGGAGTCCTTCGCCGGTACATCCGGATGTGGTGACCCTCTTCCAACAACTAACCGATTCAATGGCCGTCATCACCAACCGGTTGGCTGCCCTTGAAACGGCTCAAAGGGTTCCCCCACCAGCTATGGCGCCCTCGGTGGTGCTAGCTTCTCAAGCCCAAGAGACGATCCCAAATCCAGCCACCGTGCCTTTAGGCACTTACGTTGAACATGGAGGTCCTTCCGGAGCCAATACGGTGCCTCTTGGACGTACACGTGCAGTAGGTACCGGCACCGTAAGAAACTCCCCGGTAAGAAACACTTCTCCCCTTGTCAATACTCAAGAGAGGCCGAATAGGGTAGCTCCGAATTACTCTAATGAAATGCCACCTCCACGTGAGGTGCCTTATGAAGCTAATCATTTCAATGAGCCTCAGGACCCGCTTAGGGAAGACGAGTTCAATGATGCAGAATTTGAGGAGGAGATGTGGAACCGAGGTGCTCGGTTTGAAGGCTACCAAGGCCAAGGAGGAGCTTATGGCTACTATGAACCTAGGGGCAGATTTGGAGGCAATAGGGGTTACCAAGGCAACCAGCCAAGAAGAGAATTGGAGCAAGATGGCATTGGGAAGATCAAGATCAAGATGCCATCGTTTGAAGGAAAATGCGACCCCGATGCCTACATGGAGTGGGAAATGAAAGTGGAGCAGATTTGGAGTTGTCACAACTTCATTGAAGCCAAGAAGGTGCAGCTGGCTTCCATTGAGTTTAGTGGCTTCGCCCTAACCTGGTGGAACAATCTTGTCAATGAGAGAAGAAGAGTCTTGGACCCCCCGGTTACTACATGGGAGCAAATGAAAGCTCTCATGCGAGCTCGGTTCGTGCCACAACACTATTCTAGGGAGCTCAAGCAACGGTTGGAGAACCTCAAGCAAGGAAGTATGAGTGTGGAGGAAGCCTACAATGCCATGCTCACGGCCATGGTCCGTGCCAATGTCACGGAAGATGAAGAATCGACCATGGCAAGGTACCTTCGCATCCTTAACCCTTTTATTGCTAATGAGGTCGATATGTATCCATATACAGATTCCACCCAGCTGCTGCATTTGGCCATGAAAGTGGAGAAGAAGCAAAAGTTCAATGCAAGGAATCATGGCTACTCCACGGCTAGAAACCCTAGCGGCCAGCCGAACCAATGGAAGGCCCAAAACCAGGCTAGGACGTTTCCACCGGCGCAAATTGGTAGGAACCAAGCTCAGTCCATGAGCCAACCCAGGAGCCAAGAAACGCCGCGGAAAAGTGGACAACCAGGAACGCCGCCGCAGTCAAGTGGACGCCAGCCGCAATCGACCAATGGTCCCCAGGGGAGTCTTTCTAACTCTTCTCCTTCTTCTAGAGCTAGGGATACCGTATGTTTTAAATGTCAAGGCCGAGGGCACATGATGAAAGATTGTCCCAATAAACGGACCTTGGTTATTAACCATCTTGGACTCCTTGAATCTGAGTCCGAGGGTGAAGATCAAGATCCGTATATTGAAGATGAGCCTATGCATGATGTAGATGAGAATATGGACTGCATTGAATATGAACATGGTGAATCCTTAGTTTGTAGGAGAACATTGCATGTACAACCTACTCCTTGTGATGATAACCAAAGAGAGAATTTATTCCATACTAGATGTTTGGTTAAGGGGAAGGTTTGTAACATGATTATTGATGGGGGTAGTTGTTGTAACATTGCTAGCACTGAATTAGTTACTAAATTACAACTACATACCTTCCACCACCCTAGGCCATATAAACTGCATTGGATGAATGAATGTGGAGAAGTAAAAGTGGCTAAGCAAGTCAACGTGACCATAACACTAGGACATTATGTAGACACTATTTTATGTGATGTGGTCCCTATGAATGCTTGTCATATATTATTAGGTCGTCCATGGCAGTTTGATAGGCGTGTCAAGCATGATGGTTATACTAATCGTCATTCTTTTGATTATAATGGTAAGAATGTGATACTCAAGCCTATGACTCCTTTACAAGTAGCTGAAGCCTTTGAGAAGAAGAAGGACCAAGGGAAGTCGGTTGAAGCCAAGAAGGGGAGCCATGCCGAGAGCACCTCTAAGGCTAAAACCAAATCTCAGGTTTTGTTGGCTTCCAAGGAGGAGTTGAGAGAGGAGCACTTACCACAAGACGCCATTCTTATGCTCTTGTGCAAGGGTCTAAGCTTGCTTAGTGAGGAGTTGAAGTCTACACTGCCGAGAATCATCCTAAGCTTGCTTGAGGAGTTCCAAGATGTCTTTCCTGAGGAGATGCCACCCGGACTGCCCCCTAAATGAGGTATTGAACATCAAATTGATCTAATCCCGGGTGCTACTCTTCCAAACAGGGCAGCTTATAGGATGAACCCCAAGGAGACCCAAGAAGTGCAAGAACAAGTGAAGGCTTTGCTTGACAAGGGCCATGTGCGTGAGAGCCTTAGCCCTTGTGCCGTGCCAGTGCTATTGGTGCCCAAGAAGGATGGCACCTGGAGGATGTGCGTGGACTGCCGAGCCATCAACAATATCACCATCAAGTATCGGCATCCTATTCCCCGCCTCGATGACATGCTAGATGAGTTGCATGGAGCCTCGGTCTTCACCAAGATAGACCTCCGCAGCGGCTACCATCAAATAAGGATGAAGGAGGGGGATGAATGGAAGACAGCGTTCAAGACAAAGTTCGGTTTGTATGAGTGGGTTGTCATGCCTTTTGGTTTGACAAATGCTCCTAGTACCTTTATGCGCTTAATGAATCATGTTTTAAGGCATTTCATAGGTAGATTTGTTGTTGTCTATTTTGATGATATACTAATATACAGCAAATCACTAGAGGAGCATGAGCAACACTTGAGGGAAGTACTCTCTACCTTGCGTAGTGCGTGCTTGTATGCTAATGAAAGGAAGTGTGAATTCTGCACTAATCACGTTTCTTTTCTTGGTTTTGTAGTGAGTTCCAAGGGCCTTCAAGTGGATGATAGCAAGATCAAGGCCATACAAGATTGGCCTACGCCTACCTCCGTGAGCCAAGTGAGGAGTTTTCATGGATTGGCCAGCTTCTATAGGAGATTCGTGAGGGACTTTAGCACCATTGATGCGCCCTTGACGGAGGTGACCAAGAAGCACTCGGCCTTTGTGTGGGAGGAGGCGCAAGAGAGGGCTTTCAACGCCCTAAAATGGAGGTTGACGCAAGCTCCCTTGCTAGTGCTGCCCGACTTCACAAGACCATTCGAGGTGGAGTGTGATGCATCCGGGATTGGCATTGGAGGCGTCCTAATGCAAGAAGGTAAGCCCGTAGCCTTCTTTAGTGAGAAATTAAAAGGGGCAAGTCTTAATTATTCTACATATGACAAAGAACTCTTTGCCCTATTTAGAGTATTAAAGACTTGGCAACACTACTTGTGGCCTAGAGAGTTTATCTTGCATACGGACCATGAGTCCTTAAAGCACTTCAAGAGCCAAGATAAACTTGATAGACGACATGGTAGGTGGATGGAATTCATTGAGACTTTCCCTTATGTTATCAAATACAAAAAGGGAAAGGACAATGTAGTTGCCGATGCCCTATCTAGGAGATACACCTTGCTAACCACATTAGACTCCAAGGTCTTAGGCTTTGCATATATAAAGGAGTTGTATGTGGAAGATTCTGATTTTGGTGCCATCTATAAGTCGTGTATAGATAAGGGCTCATGTGACAAGTTCTACTTGTTTGATGGGTTCTTATTTCGGGCTGAAAAAGTGATACGGGGTAAACCGTAGGATGTCCCGACCTTGGTGATCAACACACGAACAAGCAAAACAACAAAGATCAAAGTTAGAAATCTGCGAAAAGAAGAAGAGATAGACGAAAAGGGTAAGAAGAAACCAAACACCCGGAATTAGAAACCCTTGATTCGTATGAATCAAGAACCTCCGACCCTAAGGTAGATGACCTCGTCTTCTACAACTCCACACAAGGAAGAACGGATCTTCAAAGCACGAAGAGGATATCTTGTATCGAATTAGATCAACAACTCGAAAGCAATTGACAAACACAACTCGACCAAAATCAGTTCGGAATGAGCAAACTCACGAAACCCTCTTTTGGGAAGTTTCTTAATCAGAAAACGTGTTCTTGATAAAATGGTTTGCTGCCTAAGAAAGGAAAGAAAACAAGCTTAAATACTTCTAAGAGAACCGGCTCCTAAACCACTAACTAATGCTAAACCGGAAAATAAAGCCTAAAACCGAGTTTCCAAATGTTATTAGCCCACACGTCTGAATCAAACTAAATAAGGAAAGTTTCTATTAGTGGAAGGTGTATACAAACCATACACTCAACCACTAGAAACCCTTGACACCGAGAAGGCCTTGGATGTGGCCGTTGGAACCTCCACCGGGACTTGGTGTATGAGCTCGGCTAGCTCATCTTGGAGACGTCTAGCTTGGCTCCTTGTCATGGGCCCGGATGGTGGTTGGTGCAGGGATGGTCCTCTATCATCCTCCCCTTCTTGGAGAGGATCCGTCCACGGATCTTGAAGCTTAGATTGGCCGACGTCCGGCTGGTGGTAGGGAGTCAAATCAGCCACGTTGAAGGTGGCACTCACACCATATGTGTCCGGGAGGTCTAGGACATAGGCGTTATCACCGACGCGGCGCAGCACCTTGAATGGACCATCTCCTCTAGGTGCAAGCTTGGACTTACGCTGCTCCGGGAAGCGCTCCTTCCTCAAATGCACCCAAACGAGATCACCGGGTTGGAAAATCACTCGCTTACGTCCCTTGTTAACCCTAGCTGCATTCCGCTCCGCACATGCTTCCAGCTTCTCCTTAGTCCTTGCATGTAGCTCCTTGATGAACTCCACGTGCTTTCCTACATCAAAACTTTCACGCTCCTTCATAGGAAAAGGAGCAAGATCAAGTGGAGTATTGGGGTTTATGCCATAAACACATGCAAAAGGAGACAATGAAGTAGAAGAATGGACTGTCCTATTGTAAGCAAACTCTACATGTGGTAGAGCTTCCTCCCAAACCTTAAGGTTCTTCTTAAGAATGGCTCGAAGAAGGGTTGATAAAGTCCTATTAGTTACTTCAGTTTGGCCATCCGTTTGAGGATGACTAGAGGTAGAGAACAAGAGTCTCGTCCCTAGCTTTCCCCAAAGCGTCTTCCAAAAGTAACTAAGGAATTTAACATCCCTATCACTCACTATAGTACGGGGTACACCATGTAGCCTCACGACTTCCCTAAAGAAGAGATCAGCTACATTGGATGCATCATCCGTCTTATGGCAAGCAATGAAATGAGCCATCTTAGAGAAACGATCAACTATGACAAAGATAGAATCACGTCCCCTCTTAGTCCGAGGCAGCCCCACGATAAAGTCCATTGAGATGTCCTCCCAAGGGGCACTTGGGATGGGCAATGGGCTGTATAGGCCGTGGGGTTGCAACCTAGACTTGGCCTTTAGGCAATCCAAACACCTCTTAATAAGGTGCTCAACATCTCTAAGCATGTGGGGCCAAAAGAAATGTGCACATAGCATATGATAAGTCTTGTCCCTTCCGAAGTGACCCATTAAACCACCCTTATGGGCTTCTTCAACGAGTAACATACGCAAGGAACAAATAGGTATGCACACTTTTTCAGCCTTAAATAAGAATCCATCAAACAAGTAAAACTTGTCACATGAACCCTTATCTACACACGTCTTATAGATGGCACCAAAATCAACATCTTCCACATACAACTCCTTTATATATGCAAATCCTAAGACCTTGGAGTCTAATGTGGTAAGCAAGGTGTATCTCCTAGATAGGGCATCAGCAACTACATTGTCCTTTCCCTTTTTGTATTTGATAACATAAGGGAAAGTCTCGATAAATTCCATCCACCTACCATGTCGTCTATCAAGTTTATCTTGGCTCTTGAAGTGCTTCAAGGACTCATGGTCCGTATGCAAGATAAACTCTCTAGGCCATAAGTAGTGTTGCCAAGTCTTAAGTACTCTAAATAGGGCAAAGAGTTCTTTGTCATATGTAGAATAATTAAGACTAGCCCCTTTCAATTTCTCACTAAAGAAGGCTACGGGTTTACCTTCCTGCATAAGCACGCCTCCAATGCCAATCCCGGATGCATCACACTCCACCTCGAAGGGCCTAGTGAAGTCGGGTAACACCAGCAAAGGGGCTTGTGTCAATCTCCATTTTAGGGCGTTGAATGCCCTCTCTTGCGCCTCCTCCCACACAAAGGCCGAATGCTTCTTGGTCACCTCCGTCAATGGGGCAGTGATGGTGCTGAAGTCCTTCACGAACCGCCTATAGAAACTAGCTAGCCCATGGAAGCTCCGCACTTGGCTCACTGAGGTAGGCGTAGGCCACTCTTGAATCGCCTTTATCTTGCAGACCCTTGGAGCTCACTACAAAACCAAGAAAAGAAACATGATTAGTGCAGAATTCACATTTCTTCTCATTGGCATATAAGCACGCACTACGTAAAGTAGAGAGTACTTCCCTCAAATGTTGCTCGTGCTCCTCAATAGACTTGCTGTATATTAGTATATCATCAAAATAAACAACAACAAATCTACCTATAAACTGCCTCAAAACATGGTTCATTAAACGCATGAAAGTACTAGGAGCGTTTGTCAAGCCAAAAGGCATGACAACCCACTCATACAAACCGAATTTTGTTTTGAAGGCGGTCTTCCATTCATCCCCCTCCTTCATCCTTATTTGATGGTAGCCGCTGCGGAGGTCTATCTTGGTGAAGACCGAAGCTCCATGCAGCTCATCTAGCATGTCATCGAGGCGGGGGATTGGATGCCGGTACTTGATTGTGATATTGTTGATAGCTCGGCAGTCCACGCACATCCTCCATGTGCCATCCTTCTTGGGCACTAACAACACTGGCACGGCACAAGGGCTAAGGCTCTCACGCACATGGCCCTTGTCAAGCAACGCCTTCACTTGCTCTTGCACCTCTTGGGTCTCCTTGGGGTTCATCCTGTACGCCGGCCTGTTTGGAAGAGTAGCACCCGGGATTAGATCAATTTGATGTTCTATACCTCTTTTAGGTGGCAATCCGGGTGGCATCTCCTCGGGGAACACATCTTGAAACTCCTCTAGCAAAGCTAAGATGTTCCTAGGCAGCGTAGACTTCAACTCCTCATTTAGCAAGCCGAGACCCTTGCATAAGAGCATGAGGATGGCGTCATGTGGTAGATGCTCCTCTCTCAACTCCTCCTTGGAAGCCAGCAATGCTTGAGAAGTGGTTTTGGCCTTGGAGGTGCTCTCGGCCTTGCTCCCCTTCTTGGCTTCAACCGGCTTCTCTTGATCCTTCTTCTTCTCAAATGCTTCAGCCACCTGCAAAGGAGTCATAGGTTTAAGTACCACATTCTTACCCTTGTAATCAAACGAATGACGATTAGTATAACCATCATGCTTTACTCTCCTATCAAACTGCCATGGACGTCCTAACAAGATGTGACAAGCATTCATAGGGACCACATCACATAAAATAGTATCCACATAATGTCCTAGTGTTATGGTCACATTGACTTGCTTAGACACTTTAACCTCTCTACATTCATTCATCCAATGCAGTTTATAGGGCCTAGGGTGATGGAAAGTATGCAATTGCAATTTAGTGACTAATTCAGTGCTAGCAATGTTGCAACAACTACCCCCATCAATAATCATATTACAAACCTTCCCCTTAACCAAGCATCTAGTATGAAATAAATTCTCTCTTTGATTGTCATCACAAGGGGTGGGTTGTACATGCAAAGTTCTCCTACAAACTAGAGATTCACCATGCTCAAACTCAATGCAATCCATTTCCTCATCTACATCATGCATAGGTTCATCAACAATAGCCGGACCTTGATCCTCACCCTCGGACTCAGATTCATAGAGTCCAAGATGGTTAATGACCAACGTTCGACTATTGGGGCAATCTTTCATCATGTGCCCTCTACCTTGACATTTGAAACATATAGTATCCCTAGCTCTAGAAGAAGGAGAAAAGGTCGAATTACTCCCCTGAGGGCCATTGGCCGATGATGGCTGGCGCCCACTGGACTGCGGCGGAGTTCCTGGTGGTCCACCTTTGCGCGGCGCGTCTTGGCTCCTAGGTTGGCTCATGGGCTGAGCCAGGTTCCTGCCAGCTTGCGCCGAGGGAAATGCCCTGGTTTGGTTTTGGGCCCGCCATTGGCTCGGCTGGCCGCTAGGGTTCCTAGCCGCATGCCCTCCTTGATTCCTAGCTTTGTACTTCTGATTTTTCTCCACTTTAATGGCCAAATGCAGCAGCTGGGTGGAATCTGTATATGGATACATATCGACCTCGTTAGCAATAAAAGGGTTAAGGATCCGAAGGTACCTTGCCATGGTTGATTCTTCATCTTCCGTGACATTGGCGCGGACCATAGCCGTGAGCATTGCATTGTAGGCTTCCTCCACGCTCATGCTCCCTTGCTTGAGGTTCTCCAGCCGTTGCTTGAGCTCCCTAGAATAGTGTTGTGGCACGAATCGAGCTCGCATGAGAGCCTTCATTTGCTCCCATGTGGTAACCGGGGGGTCCAAGACTCTTTGCCTCTCCTTGACCAAATTGTTCCACCAAGTTAGGGCAAAGCCACTAAACTCAATGGAAGCTAGTTGCACCTTCTTGGCCTCAATGAAGTTGTGGCAGCTCCAGATTTGCTCCACCTTCATCTCCCACTCCATGTAGGCGTCAGGATCACACTTTCCTTCGAAGGAGGGCATCTTGATCTTTATCTTTCCAATGCCATCTTGCTCCAACTCCCTCCTTGGCTGGTTGCCTTGATAACCTCGGTTACCTCCAAATCTGCCCCTAGGCTCATAGTAGCCATAACCTCCCCCTTGGCCTTGGTAGCCACCGAACCTACCTCCTTGGCCTTGGTTCCACATCTCTTCCTCAAAATCTGCATCATTGTACTCGTCTTCCCTAAGCGGATCCTGAGGCTCATTAAGATGGTTAGCAACAAAAGGCACCTCTCGTGGAGGTGGTATTTCAGTTTGATACATTGGAGCTACCTTATTCGGCCTTTCATGATTGTGAACAAGGGGAGAAGTATGCCTTACCGGGGAGTTCCTCACGGTGCCGGTTCCCACTGCACGGCCACCTCCAAGGGGCACCAAGTTGGCGCCGGAAGGACCACCATGTTCAGCATAAGCCCCTAAGGGCACGGTGGCTGGATTTGTGACCGTCTCTTGTGGTTGGGACACAAGTGTCACCGAGGGTGGCACGACTGGTTGGGGAGCTCTTTGAGACGTCTCAAGGGCAGCCAACCGGTGGGTGATCACGGACACGGAATCGGTCAACTTTTGGATGAGTATAGCAACATCCGGATGCACCGGTGAGGGGCTCCTATTGTCCCGATCACTTGAAGTATCATCTCCTGCCATCACACTTAACAAACTAACACGGAATTAAGTTAAGGGTTAGGATCAATCAAAAACACTCACAAGTGTTTCTCTCGTGTGTTTCACTCTCCCTCGCTCAATCTCAACTAATTTTGTAGTGCAGCCGGTTGGGAAAGTCAAGAACTCCACGTGAATTAATTGATCTTAAACAACACTTAATATCCAAGGTAAGTTATATGCAAGGTGAAGTAGAAGATGTGTTCGGCAATGGTCACACAAGACTCTCTAGATTCTGAAACTTAGGGCAAGACGAAAACAAAAGAAAAACGAAAAAGAAGACTCAACGACTCAAATAAGGAAACCTCACAAGGATGTAAATGCAAGGTCACTAATGGGACTCAACAATTTGACTCAAGAATACTAGCATGCACGCATGGAATGCAAGCTTAATATGGACAAATAACAAGGAAAGTTTAAGAACTCAAGAGGACAAGTTGTTACCTTGATTCACCTTGGCTTGTGCTCGTGGAGGTGGAAGGATGATGTAGAAACCGGTGTGATGATGAGAAGAGACGTAGGCACAAGAGAAGGTGAGGCTAGGGAATTAGGGTTTACCGACGCGGGTGCGGCGAGCTGCGAGGTGAGGCACGAGGATGAGCGCGCGGCGCGGCAGATGGCCTTGGGGCTCCGGCTCCTTACTTGTTTCTTGAGTGACTTACAACTTTAGACTATAATCTATCCTAAGTATGAATGAAATACAAAGGAAAAGACTAAGCTAGCAAAAGAAATAAAATGCAATGATCGTCTTTTTTTTTTTGACGATTGTTTTTTTTTTTTTTTTTGACTATTCTGATATTCTTTTCTTTCTTTCTTTTTTTTTTTTTTTTAACAAGGAAATCCGAAATTCAAATTACAAACTGAATTGGAATAAAAGAAAATAAGAAAAACTAGAAAGATAAGCCTTGTTGCCTTGATTGTAGGGGGAAACAACGGTTGTGTTGACTCTTTCAAAACCCACACGCCACCTTTGTAGGGTGAATGGCCGAGTGGATTACTTGGGAAGTTAGGCGCGCCTTGATTGTAGGAGTTGTAGCTGCCTCACTTTGAACTTGTCAACCCACACGCCACAAGATTAGGGCAAGAGGGCCGAGTGGGTTGGTTGGAGGTTTGGCACGCCGTGGATTAGGGTTAGGGTTCCTTGATGTTTGCCTTGGAGAGTCACCGGTTATGGAGAGTGGAGAACGTAGGGTTAGTGGTGGTGGTGGGGATGGTGAACGGTTGTGTGAGGTGGTGGAGGTGGTGGTTGGTGTTGGTGTTTCCGGCGATGATGAAGGCAGTTTTTGTGGTGGTTTTTGAGGGTGATCGTCCAATCTTCTCAACACACACAACCGATCTCCACAAGTTTCAATCCTATCTCCACAATACACAAACACAATTAGAATGGCAAGCAACAACACCAATCGACTCAACAAGAAACAAAGGAAAGGAAGAACTGATTCGGCTATGCAAAACACAACCAAATGACACAATACACCAATACCGAATTGAAGAACTCGGCAAGCACTAAGTTGACACCAAAACGCAGCTCTGATACCACTTTGATACGGGGTAAACCGTAGGATGTCCCGACCTTGGTGATCAACACACGAACAAGCAAAACAACAAAGATCAAAGTTAGAAATCTGCGAAAAGAAGAAGAGATAGACGAAAAGGGTAAGAAGAAACCAAACACCCGGAATTAGAAACCCTTGATTCGTATGAATCAAGAACCTCCGACCCTAAGGTAGATGACCTCGTCTTCTACAACTCCACACAAGGAAGAACGGATCTTCAAAGCACGAAGAGGATATCTTGTATCGAATTAGATCAACAACTCGAAAGCAATTGACAAACACAACTCGACCAAAATCAGTTCGGAATGAGCAAACTCACGAAACCCTCTTTTGGGAAGTTTCTTAATCAGAAAACGTGTTCTTGATAAAATGGTTTGCTGCCTAAGAAAGGAAAGAAAACAAGCTTAAATACTTCTAAGAGAACCGGCTCCTAAACCACTAACTAATGCTAAACCGGAAAATAAAGCCTAAAACCGAGTTTCCAAATGTTATTAGCCCACACGGCTGAATCAAACTAAATAAGGAAAGTTTCTATTAGTGGAAGGTGTATACAAACCATACACTCAACCACTAGAAACCCTTGACACCGAGAAGGCCTTGGATGTGGCCGTTGGAACCTCCACCGGGACTTGGTGTATGAGCTCGGCTAGCTCATCTTGGAGACGTCTAGCTTGGCTCCTTGTCATGGGCCCGGATGGTGGTTGGTGCAGGGATGGTCCTCCATCAAAAAGTGTGCATACCTATTTGTTCCTTGCGAATGTTGCTCGTTGAAGAAGCCCATAAGGGTGGTTTGATGGGACATTTCGGAAGGGACAAGACCTATCATATGCTATGTGCACACTTCTTTTGGCCACACATGCTTAGAGATGTTGAGCACCTTATTAAGAGGTGTTTGGATTGTCTTAAGGCCAAGTCTAGGTTGCAACCCCACGGCCTATACAGCCCATTGCCCATCCCAAGTGCCCCTTGGGAGGACATCTCAATGGACTTTATCGTGGGGCTGCCAAGGACTAAGAGGGGACGTGATTCTATCTTCGTGGTAGTTGATCGATTCTCTAAAATGACTCATTTCATTGCTTGCCATAAGACGGATGATGCATCGAATGTAGCTGACCTTTTCTTTAGAGAAGTCGTGAGGCTACATGGTGTACCCCGGACTATAGTAAGTGATAGGGATGTTAAGTTTCTTAGTTACTTTTGGAAGACACTTTGGGGAAAGCTAGGGACGAGACTTTTGTTCTCCACCTCTAGCCATCCTCAAACGGATGGTCAAACGGAAGTAACTAACCGAACCTTATCAACCCTACTCCGAGCTATCCTTAGAAAGAACCTCAAGGCTTGGGAGGAAGCTCTACCACATGTAGAGTTTGCTTATAATAGGACTGTCCATTCTTCTACTTCTTTATCTCATTTTGCATGTGTTTATGGTATCAACCCCAATACTCCACTTGATCTTGCTCCTTTTCCTATGAAGGAGCGTGAAAGTTTTGATGCAGGTAGGCACGTGGAGTTCATCAAGGAGCTACATGCAAGGACTAAAGAAAAGCTTGAGGCGTGTGCGGAGAGGAATGCAGCTAGGTTAAACAAGGGGCGCAAGCGCGTGGTGTTCCAACCAGGAGATCTCGTTTGGGTGCATTTGAGGAAAGAGCGCTTCCCGGCGCAACGCAAGTCCAAGCTTGCACCTAGAGGAGATGGTCCATTCAAGGTGTTGTGCCGCGTTGGTGACAATGCCTATGTCCTCGACCTCCCGGACACATATGGTGTGAGTGCCACCTTCAATGTGGCTGACTTGACACCCTACTACACACCGGACGTAGCCACACCATTAGCTCATGATCCGTGGACGGATCCTCTCCAAGAAGGGGAGGATGATGGAGGACCATCCACACACCAACCACCATCCGGGCCCGTGACAAGGAGCCAAGCTCGTCGTCTCCAAGATGACCTAGCCATGCTTATACATCAAGTCCCGGAGACACCTAAAGCCTTCTCGTTGACAATGGCTTATAATGGTTGAGTGTATGACTTGTGTACACATTCCATTAAGCCATTACCTTCCTCATTTAGTATGTTTTGGCCGTGTGGGCCTAAGTACATTTTTAGACTCGGTTTGCTCTTTCCTTTCCGGTTTTAGCTTGTTTTATTTGTTTTAGGGCCGGTTCACTTAGGAAGTATTTAAGCTTGTTGTTCTTTCCATTTTAGGCAGCAAACATTATTGTCAAAACACTTTTCTGAAATAGAAAGCTTTTCTCTTGAGAGAGAAAGACGAGTTTGCTCAATTCCAAACTAGCCTTGGTCGAGTTGTGAAGATCAATCTCTTTCGGGTTGTTAATCCTAGTCGGCACAAGACATCCTCTTCGTGCTCTTGAGGATTCGTCCTCCTTTGTGTGAAGTTGTAGGAGACGAGGTCTTACAATTTAGGTGGAGTTGTTCTTGGTGTTTATGAACACCATAGGGTTCCTCTTTCCGGTTACAAGGTTTTGTTTCATTCATTTGATCATCTCTCTTATCTTCCGCCATCTCACCTTTGTTTGTTGTTTCTTTTGTTCCTAGTGTGTTGTGCATCAAGATCGGGCCATCCTACGGCTTACCCCGTATCACCACTCCTCTCTTTCTCTCTCACACACAGACGCACACAACTCTCTCTCTCGCTGCTAACCTTGACTGCGGCCACCTCCACGGGCACACATAATCCTGTGATTGGATCTACATGCCGGCAGAAGAACCCCAACTTTCACACGCAATCATGTGTTCACCTCTCGGTGCTCATCGGCGTCATCCTTTCCGCCTCCGAGACCGGCGAACTGTCGCCGCCTTTGCTCACGACTTCCGTCTACCCCAACTTTCTGCTCGATTTCCCCCTCTTGTTACTTCGAATCGCCGCTACGAAGAAGATGAAAGCCAAGAGAAATAAGGGAGACAAGAAGCCCTAATTTCCTTTCAATTAAGTCTTCTCCCACGTCTCCTCTATTCTTTCAGCCGATTGTGAGCGGCCGCCGGGGGAGAATGACTCTGCTCTCAAAATTTAGGTGTTATTGATTCAGAATTTGTTTAGAAGATTGGTTTTATAGGATCCAATTGATTTTATTTATTATTTGATTCGGTTGAGGTTGATTTCTAGGTTTTTATTGTTGAATTCTAATCTTCTGTTGATTCATGTTTTCGTTACAGATATCAATGGGGATGCGTTACATTTAGTATGAGCAACGCCCAGGAGTGATTCTGTAACATTGATCTGCGGGTTAGGGTTTTATTTTACTTCCTTTTTGTAATTTAGTGATTTGTTCCTCACTTTTTTATTGCAAATAAGGGATTTTTATGGCCATATATGTTTTATTTAAGGGTGTTCCACGTAATCCTGAATCTGATAGTAAATTTCTTTTTGAAAGGGCGAATGAGTTTATTAGTTGGTTGTCCTTGTCGGTTTTTTGGATTGTTTATGGGCTTAACTTTGAATCTAGGTTATCAACGTAGTTGGTATGTGAGGATTGGAAACGTCTATATTTGTGTGAAATGAGGAAGATGGGGTTTAAATGGTTAGTTGTAATCAGTTTTTGTGTATCTTTTTGTATTTTGTTGAAGAAATTATGTGGTAACTAGGATTTGCTGGAAGGGAAATAGCGGGTTGAGACTATAGCTTCTAAGCCATGTAGTAGGCGAATAGATTTTTCTCAGTTCATAAGCGTTTACATGGCTGTTAAGATTATTTACTGAATTACTATTGTGTTGATTTAAGATATATTTGTTGTTGAATTATGAGTTCATATTTCACATAAATGTAGTTTGAGCTTTGAGTTGTTCTTTGTTTTTCCTAGCTTGCAAGGATAAGATTAGTGATTTCTGTTGCTTGTGGGTTTGTGATCATATCATCACATAATGAACAATATGCTGACATTTTAGAAGCTCTCTTATAACATCTCGAACAAGGTTTTCAAAAGCATCTTTTCCCCCTTTCTTTTCCAATTTTGTACATATATCTTTTATATTGATTCACTTGCTCTACCAAAGGTAATTTATATGTTATTAAAACTACCAGAAGATATTTATTCTTCTACATGCATTGCAAGAAGTGCAAGGGTGTATGCTTGCTTTTCTGTCTTTGGGTGGTTCTAGTGTGACCTAAAGCATCTGGCTTTGATAGTTGTCTTTGATAGGTTATTTTTTCTTTAATAGTTGGCTTTGATAGGTTATTTTGTATCCATAGTTTTGCTACAGAAGCATGGCTTTGCTATTCAAGTTGGAATGTTCTTTCACCTTCCTGCACATTCCATAAACTCTCAGTTTGCAACTACAAAGAGGTTTTGATTTCAACAAATTTAGTATATTTTTCTTGATCTTCAGACTATGCATTTGGGTGAAATTTGTCATTTAAACTAACTTCAAGTTGGAATATTCTTTCACCTTCTGTTGAATCACAAGCTGCTTTGACGACCTCTCTTCCTTGGCTTCAAAAGGCTTATATTTCTCTCCCTGAAATTCCCTTGATTTCCCCACTCAGTTGGATCTTTTCCTTTCATGGTTTACAAATGATGACTAGCTGACAATACTGCTCAAATTTTTTTTGCATTTTGTTAGTTGACCGTGCTTGGTTGATATCTTGGTGGTGGATACAAGATAAATGGTTTAGGTTTTTGGAAATTTCTTACTACTATTGCAGTTGATCTCTTCTTTAATATTCATTTTGCTAACGATGTTTTGTCCTATTTAGTATTAGAATCACAGAAAGTAGTATGCTTTGTTTTTTAGTAAAAGAATTTATCCCTTGAAATTCTATAACTATTTGCAAAATCCAACTGTTTTCATAACTATGTTACATATTAGGTTGATTTGGTGTCAATGCGAACATGTTAGCAACATGTATTTCCTCTCTCGGCAGCAAGAATGCATTCAAGTTTCCACAACTTTCTGTCCCTTAAAAGTCGACAATCCTGATTGGTAATACATTCAATTCTTAATTGTCCTACTTTGAAGAATACCGTATTTTGTTCAAAGCATATTGGGTATACCCTAAATCTATAAAACAACACATTTTTTTAGGTTAATTGGCTATGATTTTTGTTTAGGGTATGCCAAAAACCATTTCCTGTCAAGCAGGGGCCTTATATTTCATCTTTATGTCAATACAGTCTTCCTTTTGAACATAATAAAGCTGAAAAATATTAATTTAAATATATTTTCTTTTGTCGTATATATGAATATCCACTACCTATTGTGGGTTTCTTTCATTCGATCTATAAAAAGAAAAGCTTAGTAAAATTGGTCAAGTTTAGTTCCTCTTGTGGATCCGATCTATATATAGTATTATAAGTTGTCACATTATATAGGTATAGATTATCTAAAAAGTTGTCAAAATAGATGCCATGTGAAATTTCTAATCATATATATAGGTGTACAAAAACATAATTTCCATCTATTTTTCAATTTAGGATTTTCATTACTTGCTTAGTATTATAATTCTCAATTTAGATAAAATGAGCTGAGCTTTGAATATTAGTTAAAACTTATATAGAATCGATGAAACACAATTGGTTATATTTATTAAAACTTATACAAACTTGATAAAACATAATTGAAACATCTGTTTTCAACATTTTTCTCCTCTATGCAGGAGAAAAATGTAATTTATGAGATTGTGCTTTCTTTTGATCTCTCTATTTTATGGAGATTAGGTATCCAATGCCAAGCTAATCAGGACAGTGCAACGAGCGAGGAGTGCAATGTTGCTTGGGGTAAGTGGCTACTGTGCAAACCCTAGAAATTGATTTTTATTACCTTTAGTGACATTATGTTCCTGTTTTGCTTTTCTTCCCCATTGTTGCTCTCTGTTATCTATACACAATTCACTAACTATTTTTGTTCTCTGTTTGAATGGTGGATTCTTGAAATATTTGTGAAGTTGTATTTGATTGATGACACTGTAAAAGTAATCTTCTATAGTTTTGTACACTCTTTGTGCCATACTTAGTTTACTTGAGTGTGTTTGTCAGTTGTCACTGCGAGCAATTCTATTTATAGTTGACTACACACAATCGGTAAGATACTAGGGGGACAATAACGTACGCTTACTCTTCTTTAACTACATTGTGTGCAGTGGTTATGCATTCTGAAGGTTTCAAGTACCTCGAAGAGAGTTGTCCCTCGCTTTTGTGTGAGCTGCTGGAGACTGTGGCTACAGGAGAGGGTCATTCAGGCATCCCATTGAACAGTAAAAGGAGTGGTAGCAGCAGCATATTTCGGTTTAGGATTTGGGTAGGAGATTAGGATTTAGGCATTTGGGGATTTTGTGTTTTGAGTTTTTTGGATTAGTTTTGCTTCTAGATTTGTTTTTGTTTTTTGTTTTTGTGGGATTTCTATTTCGGGGGTTTAGGGTTCTTTGCTCCAGATTTAGGGATCTTTCTTCAATTTTGCAAATGGGGTTGGTTTTCTGGGGAATTAAGTTGGAGCTAGGAAGATCCCTAATTTCTTCAATTTGGGGAACCTTCAAGTTTGGTTGTTCCTTCTACAGGTATGCTTCACCTTCACATTTTAGATTGATTTTCTCTTTCCTTTGATTTTCTATTGTACGATATTTGGCCGTGGACCCATATGATGGAAGTTCTACAGCTTCATGGTTTTGGCCCTGTAGCCAACCGTCTTCTAGAGGCATACAAGACGCTATTAAAGCTAATATGACAGTACTTTGTTTATCTACTCGTGTCTAGCAATTGAAAAATTCAAAACATGACCCCGCCTTTGTTTGGAAATTATAGTGTCTATCCTTGTGCATTGCATAATATTTTCCGTAACGGATAGTTGAATTTGATTACGACTCCAATTATCTAACACCGCCCATGTGCCAGTTTCTGGGCAACTTGAGGAATCTCAGAGACTCACACGCAGCAGTGGCTGTTAGGTCCTCTGAAACAATAGCGGGGGAGCCATCTTCAGTTGTGAGGATAATCTCTAAATGTGAATCCGCTTTCACGCTCTTAAACCGAGACCTGGGAATCCTCTTAGCATCTATTGCTCGTGATCAGTCCTGAACTTGAATGATGAAAAGAATACTTCTATTTGCCATCTCTTTTGAAGTTGCCTTCTATTTTGGGTGTAAGGTGTTAAAGAATTGAACTGATAATCAAAAGAAAATTTCATCAATTTGCCATCTCTTTTGAAGTTGCCTTCTATTTTGGGCCCCTCTGCTTTCGATTTTGGCAATTTGGATGTTTGACATTGCAACAACGTCCATTTGATATGACAGCTTTGTGTTAAATCTCTAAATCAAAGCTGGATTTCTACTGGCATATGCGTAGACCAAGCTGAATCCACAATGAACTTAAATACAAGAGAAAACTTAAATACGAGAAAAGTATGCAGTATTTTGTAGTTTAAAGAACGGAAGAATTCTGTACACTACAATTTTTTTTTGGGTACACTACAGTTTGAAACGCAGAAATCTTACTTAAGCAAGATTTATGCGTTTCAAGGCAAATTGTACCCAGAAAAGGCATTTCGGTATAAGCAAAATACCTCTGTTTCAACCAATTTTTTTTTTTAAAACGCTGAAACGCAGGAATCCTGCTTAAGCAGGATTCCTGCGTTTCAGCTTTTTAAACATATGACCGTTTTGAAACGCAAGCATTCTGCTTAAGCAGAATTCTTGCGTTTCAAAACGGTCATATTTCAACGGTCGAATTTAGCCTTTTATAAGAAGTCCCCATCACTTGTTGTGGGAATACACCACCAAATCCGAGCATAAAATTATTTCGTAAATGTCTAGTAGTGAAGAAGAAGCGGATTATAGCACCGAAGAAGAGTTCGAATTTGAGAGCGACCACGAAGATGAAAATTTGCCCGATGACGAAGACGATCCAAATTTCGATATTTCAAACTTTCCGGTTAGTAATGCGTTATATTATAGAATGTGTTTATAGTTGGAGCATATAGATTTCGATATGAATATTATAATTGGAAATAAGTTTAAATAAATGTTTACTTTTGTAGATATGAATTCGTATTTGTAGTAGATATGATCTTGTACGTATTTGTAGATTTAGATATAAATAGTAAAGTTTTTATATTTTTCGATATAATAGGTAAATTTGTTTGTGTATGCAACAATTAATTATTGGAAATGGATAAAATAACAGGGGAAATTTTATGGAAAGGAATTTGCCACTAATCAGAAGTGGAACAGTCGAGAGGAGTTGGTTGACTGGGCTAAGAATTTGGGAAAAGAATTGATGATGTGTTTAGTTATTAGGCGAAGTAACGTGAGGCATGTTAGTTTGACTTGTGAACATTTTGGGAAGCAAAGAATTAGAAAGGATAAATGTGATTTAGAAGATGAGGAGGCTCGGGAGATTGATGTTGATAGGCGTCTAGGAACAAATTCGAAGAAGTCAGGATGCACATTTGAGCTTATAGGTGTCCCAGAGAAGAAGAAGAAGAAGAAGTATGAGACAGAGAGTCGTAAATGGATATTGCGCGTATTGAGTGGTGTACACAACCATAAGTTGCCGCTTAGCTTCGAAGGCCATGCAATCATTGGTCGATTAGCCGATGAAGAGAAGATTTTGGTGCGGAATTTAGGTGAGTCATTTGTCCCCCCCTCTGCTATTTGTAAAGCGTTGAAAAAATCCTTCACAGGAAATGTGACATCGGCAAAACAAGTTTCCAACTACCTACAAAATTTGCAATTCGAGGATCATGGGGATTTGACGGTCACCCAATGGACACTCAATTTTATGAAACAACACAAATATGAAGTGTTTCCATTGAGGGAGAAGCTAACTAATGAGGTGGATGTCTTATTTTTTGCCCACCTTGACTCACTGAGGCTTCTTAAGAGGTTCCCATATGTTATCATCATCGACGCCACATACAAGACAAACAAGTATGTAACTTATTGAAGCAATAATTGTAATTATGAATATGGTAGGAAATTTGGATATGCACTAATATTTTGTTGCCTTTGTCGTTAGGTATAACATGCCTTTGGTGGAGATTGTCGGTTTTACGTGTACTCACAAGACCTTCAACATTGCCTATGCATTTACGAAGAAAGAAGAGATTGTGCATTACACTTTCATCATGAAGAAGCTGCGTTATTTGTGTGAGGAGGCCAAAGTCATGCCAACGGCGATAATGACCGATCGAGAGAAGTCCCTCATCAATGCAATCCATTTGATCTTCCCAGAGGTTAAACACCTTTTGTGTTGGGTGCATATAAAGCACAACATCGAGGCTTATAGTTCCCCTATTTTGAAGAGTAAAGTAAAGGTAAAAGCTTTTTGCGGGCAATGTTGGGGATTGTTTTGCTCAACCACGGAAGAAAGCTACGAAGAGAGGCTTGCAGCACTGAAGAAGTCATGGAAGAGTGGGTTGATTAGATATGTTGAGAAGTAGTGGCTTACACCTTACAAGAAAAACATAGTTAGAGCGTGGACGGACCACCATCTCCACTTTTTCACAAGGACATCTAACAGGTATCCCAACTTTAAATCTTATAGATATTTGCATAAGTGATCTATAATATATTAACCTCGTTGTTATATGGTTTGAAAGGGTTGAGGGTATGCACAAGGTGTTGAAAAAAATTGTGGATTCAAGTATAGGCGGATTTAATCGAATGTCGGTGAGGATCCACTCAGCGATTGAGAGCCAAGTTTGCAAGGTTAGGGCAAGCATGGAGATGTCACGGATCAAGATGCCCACATGTTACAACCGCATGGTTCCAACAGTTCGGGTTGTGTTTTCTAGGCTATTCTACAGAGTGTCGGATCAGGCCTTGAGGAAGTTGTATGCCATGTATCAGCAACTACTGGACGGTGATTTCAAAGATGAGTGCGATGATTTCTGGATGAGAGAGTGCCTTGGCCTACCGTGCATCCACATAGTTGCGTTTGCTATCATTGATAAGAAGCCAATCATGCCTTCTGAGATACACCGCTTTTGGAGGCAGATCGAATGGGATAGGATAGTTTGTTCCGACACAGACGATGTTGTTTGTGACAACGTCAATATTACAGTTGCAGAGATGAGGTGTATCGAATTTCGAGAGAGGGTGAAGAGGCGTGAGTTACCGAAATCAACAGTAGATCATATGTCGGAGGTTTACTATGACTTGGAGTATCCGCATGAGTCAACCCTGCGGCAACCCACAATGATCAAGGCAAAAGGAAGACCGGTGGGGTCGTGCAAGTATTCCACCGAGAGAGATCCGATTAGGGTTGAGTATGCAAGGGCGGATCTTGATAAGCTAGAGAAGGAGAAAGAGCAGGAGAAGGGCAAGCAGAAGGGAAGCCAAGGAAGAAGTCGGCCTAGAAAGGGCCAAGAAGAACTTGTTTTTGTTGATGTAGAAGAACATGTTCATGTTGATCAAGAACCGTGTGGACCACAGTTTCCCGGGGAACCCATCAATCACATGGGAATGGACTTTGGAGTCAACAACATTGACTCTATCAGGCAGGTACGGCTCGCGGATCTCAAAGCACTCAATCAATCCCCGAAACCTCGATAGAGCGAGACTCGGGGAGTCAAAGTCCAACTGCCCCCAGGGCATCCAGCGAACCTGTAATATATTGAGAATGTCAAACAAATGTATCATGTCGAAGGAAATACTTACTTACGAATAATGTAACATACATCTGCATATCTGTACTGATCAAGGACCCGTCGTAGGTTGATCAGACGCTGTCGATCCGCGCCCTGCGGTGCCTCTGCACCATCACGTGCAGCAGCGCGACTGTCACGTAGAGCCTCGAGATCGGAAGACGCGTGACCTCGAAACGCGTGAAAGTAGGCCCGGATCCAAGACTGAAATAAATCAATGTAAGTATAGTTTCTCGGTGTAAACGTAAGACAAATAGAGTTGAATGTGATAGATTACCTTCAGCAGAAGCGTACAACCGGCAATAGAAGCTGCTTGACCTCGCGACGCCTTACCTAACTGGCGGTATAGGTATGCCAGGGTAGCGACTCCCCATGCGTACCCTCCAGTCTCGTCGTGATCAAGGAGGAACGCTAGATACTCAGGCTTGCATTTCATCCCCGACTTGTCAACGAAGAGAGTACAGCTCACTAGTATCGCAAGATACAACGTAGCTATGTGATGCTCGTTCCTGTAAAGAATGATTATTATTTAACATTATATTTTAAAAATAACTACAGTAATTTTCTAATTTTAATATTATTCAAAATACAACAGAATGTCACCTCTCCTCGGCTATGCATAACTCCTTAGCCCGATCCTTCAACATCTTGTTAGCTCCATAACCGCCAGATGTTTAGAATACAACAAAATTTTATCAGTTTTCAATAATATTAATAAACTATTTGTTATAATTTCGATTTATTTACCTATCCCAGTAATCTCAGCAATACGCGGATCTACCCCCAAAATCGGAGCCAAGGCCTCCCATATCGCTGCATCAGGCATAGGAGAAACCACCACAGCACCGTCAATCGGAATCTGCAGAATCTGCACAACATCGTGTAGTGTGATGGTAATCTCGCCCTAGGGGAAATGGAAGGAGTTGGTCTCCGGATGCCACCTCTTGACGAATGCTGATATGAGAACCGAGTCCATCCGTCAAAACTCCAACGTCCCCAATGCAGTCAGCCCGCTGCGCTGCGCCAAAGTCCACCATGACCCATCCTCGTCCGTCCTATACCGGTGTATATCATCAAAGTGTGGATGACGAACGAAGGTCCTGAGGATCCTCCTCATCTGAAACAATAAATTTTGTGTATTTAAGATTAATGTACATATTTTTTTGTTTGGTTTTCCAAACATTTGAAAATTTAAAAGAAAATTTTTATACATACCGGATCCTGATGCGGGGGAAAGTGTACTGGGGGAGCCAAAATGTCTATGGCTACCCCTGCCTCCTACTGCATCACCATCCATAAAAGGGGTGCGATGTGGGTAGGATAGGATGGGATCAGGTCTCTCCGACGAGGACCTCCTGGCATCCAGTTCCCCTCCTGCCCTAGAGGTATAGGGCCAGCAGGGGGGCAGGATGGGGGCAAGAGGGGGGGCAATGTGCTCCATAATGGGTGGCCCCTCTGCCTCAGGTGGGGGAGAAGGTGCCTCAGAAGTCTGCGTCGCACGAGGAGGGGGCATGTCGTCAACTCTATCAGCATCTGTGGAGGGCTCAAATGTCTCATGCCAGCCTTGCTCCGTCGCCTCAAAAACTAGAGAACGTGTGTACTCATCCTGGCCAATATCAACCTCATCGTCCGAAGATGACGACTCAAACTCAGTCGGATGATCCTCGGGCTCAGCAAACTCGGTCGGATGATCCTCGGGCTGCCCAACATCTCTCTGTAATGCAACATCTACATGTCTGCTCAGCTGAGATGTAGAACCACGTCGTGCAGAAGCTGTGATCCCTCGTTCTTTGGGCTTACGAGGACCACGACGCTTCGCTCTAACAGATCCGCCGCACGCCTCCAATATGTCCTTTATTTTAATTATTTGTTAATTCTTAATAATTCCTATTAATGTTTAAATTCTATTTCTATTTGTTTTTATATAGACAATAATCTTAATATTCTTTATTTTGACATTTAATTTATTTCTATTCTAAATAAATTATTTATTTCTAAAATTAATTGTCAAATTTCCTAAATCATATCGTTATCTTCGGACGACAAGGTTTTAATTTCTAATTTTTTTAATGTTTTATTTCGATTAGATCACTCGTTATTATTTTATATTTTAATTATTTTTTTATTTCTTAATAATTATTAATAATGTTTTAAATTCTAATTCTACTTTATTTCTAAATTACTTGTTAATAATGTTTTAATTTCTAATTTTTTTATTGTTTTATTTCGATTAGATCACTCGTTATTATTTCATATTGTTTTTAAATAAATTATTATATTTAAATTATTGTTTATTTCTTAATAGTTATTAATAATGTTATAATTTCAAATTCTAATTGTTTTTATATAAACAATAATTTCTATTGGACATTAATATTCATATTCTTTATTATGAAATTTATTTAATTTCTATTCTAAATTACTTGCTAAACTAATTGTTATTTTGGTAGTTGTTATTTAATTTGTATTCTAAATCATATAGATCGTGCTATTAAAATCATGCATTTAATTTACGCAACCATAAATCATGCTATTAAACACATTTTAAATATATTTTAAATTTTAATCACTTTTTATTTACGCAACCATAAATCATGCTATTAAACACATTTCGATATTCATGCTATTAATTCATGTATGCGGATATTTATATCATATTAAACACAATTTAAAATTTAAAATATACATGTCGAATATCGGTAGAAGAAGATACTATCGGTGCATCTGGTACGGTAGACGAAGAGGCTACCTTGCGCTGCTTCCGAGACTTTCCCGCGTCGCGGCCTTTCCCGTGTTTTCGGGTCACCGGCGATACAGTACTTCCGACGGCTTTCCCGGCGACTTTCCCGGCGACTCCATCTTTCCCGGTGACACCTCCAGTACACACGCCGGCAAAAGCATCCAACGCCAGCCCAACCGCCTGAGCCACTGCCTCGTCCCCCACCGCCGTCGCCCTCTGCTCCGTCGCCCTCTGCTCCGACTGAGCATCAACACCGCCGCCCTCTGCTCCGACTACTGGCGTTGTCGCTCCGTCACCTCACCCACCGCCAGCCAAGCTCTCGTCGCCAGCCAAGTTCACTGTTGCCGCCGGAGAAGACGATGAGAGCACCGCCGGTTGTCTTCGGCCGCTATCGTCTTCGTCTCCGGCTCCACCATTTTTTCACCCCAAATCCATTGATTTGTACAGATCCAAATCCAAATAGGAAGAATCAAAATCAAAATCGAAATAGGAAGAAGAAGGAAGAAGAAGACGATGGAAGAAGAGGGATGAAGGCGCCGGGGAAGTTGATGGCGGCAGCTGACCTAGCGGGAGATGGAAGACGCGAGAGATGGAAGACGAGTGAAACGCGAGATCTTGCGTTTCATTTCACTTAAAGGGGGAGGGCTGAAACGCAATATTTTTGCTTAAGCAAAAATATTGCGTTTTAGCTTTTTTAAAAAAAAAATTGATTGAAACGCAGGAATCCTGCTTAAGCAGGATTCCTGCGTTTCAGCTTTTAAAAAAAAAATGGTTAAAACACAGGTATTTTGCTTAAGCAAAATACCTGTGTTTCAAATTTATACATAAACGACTTTTCTGGGTACAATTTGTCTTGAAACGCAGAAATCTTGCTTAAGCAAGATTTCTGCGTTTCAAACTGTAGTGTACCCAGAAAAAAATTGTAGTGTACAGAACCTTTGCCTTAAAGAAATATGGTATTCGGCATACTGACATAGTACACTTGAGTATATTTTGAGGCGGTCCCTATATACACGGTTTATTTTCTAAACGCACACTATTTTGTGCATTAAGGGTAAACGTACAGGTTGATGCGTTATGGCTTAACGCAGAAGAGACAAAACTGGAATAAAAGTGAAAAATATCCAGAATTGGTGCGTTAAACCTTAACGTATGGCACTGTAGCTGTGCGTTAAACCTTACCGTATAAGTTAGCAATTGGGCCTGTAACGCGGCTTAAAAAAAATTGGTGCGTTAAGGCTTAACGCACACACAAAAAAAAAATTAGGTTAACATTAACGGTACAACTATATGATATAATCAAATTAGATATAAATATAATGATATAACCAAATTAGATATAACTATACTATATAATCATAGTATATAACTATAGGATATAATGATATGATATAACCAAATTGGATATAACCATAGTATAAAACTATAGAATATAATACATGATATAACCATAGTATATATAACCAAATTAGATATAACTATAAGGATATAACCATAATATATAACAGTAGAATATAATATAGGATATAACCATAGTATATAACAATAGAATATAACCATAAGATATAATCATAGTATATAACTATAGGATATAACGATATGATATAACCAAATTTGGTTATATTCTATAGTTATATAATATGGTTATATCATATATCTTATAGTTATATAACTATATGATATAACTATAAGGATATATATATAACCAAATTGGATATAACTATAAGATATAATCATAATATATAACTATATGATATAATCATAATATATAACTATAGGAAGTAATATATGATATAACCATAGCATATAACTACAGGATATAACTATATGATGTAACCAAATTGGATATAGCCATAATATATAACTATAGGATATAACCATAGTATATAACAATAGAATATAACCATAGTTATATCCAATTTGGTTATATCATATCATTATATCCTATAGTTATATACTATGATTCTATCTTATGGTTATATTTTATTGTTATATACCATGGTTATATCCTATATTATATGTTTTATAGTTATATACTATAGTTATATACTATGATTATAGAATATATTCTAATGTATATAACCAAATTAGATATAACTATAAGGATATAACCGAATTGGATATAACCAAATTGGATATAATCATAGTACATAACTATATGATATAACCATAATATATAACTATAGAATCTAATATAGGATATAACCATAATATATAACAATAGAATATAACCATAAGATAGAATCATAGTTTATAACTATAGGATATAATGATATGATATAACCAAATTGGATATAACCATAGTATAAAACTATAGAATATAATACATGATATAACCATAGTATATATAACCAAATTGGATATAACTATAAGTGATGAGAATCAAGATCCCCAAAGGAGTTCTTCTTCCCAAGTGAAGCTAGATCGTGCCTAAGCTTGGCTTCTTCTCCTTCCTTCTTAGCTCCAAAGGCTCTCCAAGGTGTTCTTGGTGGGAGATGGACGAAATGGCTATGGATCTTGAGCTTGAGTGGCCGAACCAATGGGAGCCAAGGAACCCTCTTGGAGAGAGGGTTCTTGGCTTGGATCTTGAGTGTGCAAGCAAAGGGAAGAGATCTTGTGGAAACAACAACTAGATTCAATGAAGGATGAGTTACAAGCTTGGAGTTGGAAGCCTATAGTGGGAGGCCTTGGGGAGAATCTCAACCCAAGGTATAAACCCACTATATTAGACTTCAACTAGTGAGAAAAGGAAGACAAGACAATACTTAAATAGTCTAGGGTTACTAGGGGATTAGGAGCCCATATGCAAATGGGTCCACACATCCACAAAAGGAAACACACTAAAATAAGTAGCAAAGGGAAACACACTAAGGAAATAACAAAGGAAAGCCAAGGCGAAAGGCAAACCCTGACTCGGCCAGGAACTCGGCCGGGTCTTGGCCGGGTCAGGCTCAGTCGACGTAACTCGGCCCCTGACTCGGCCGGGTCAGGCTCAGGTGGGCCGGGTCAGGCTCAGGTGCCCTTCCTTTGTGTCGCACGCCTTGATGCCTTGGAGTCAAAGCCGGGGATAAAAGCCATAATGGCTTGGATATAGACGTGCGCACAAATGCCTTGGAGTCGAAGCATTGTCGATGCTTGAGTATCGTGGCATTGATGCGTCGGCGTCTTGGGTTGGTACTCATCACTCTCCCCTTCTTGAAGGAGAATTGTCCTCAATTCGATCATCAGGGACCGGGGGCACATAAGGCAAGTAGGCATCCATAAGACGGCTTGGAAGAGCTCCCAACGCCATGGCAGGTGTACTCCAAGGAGACGTCAAAAAGGCCCTAAGCAAGGTTGCCGCTGACATGGTCCTACAACAAAGCAACTCAACAACAAAATGTGAGAATATCCTACTCCCCGGGGTGGCTCTACGAAGGGCCCGAGGCACGGTCCAATAGGGAGATGGGGTCGGTTCATGTGCAACCCTAATGGGGTAGGTGATGGGAGGGCTTAGGTCCGGTGGCCAAATGTGGAAAAGGAAAATAGTGGCCATCCTCAAGGCAAAGTGTGAGATCCTACAAGTTAGGGGGTTGGCCATGTGGGAGAGATGAACTAGTAGGACCCAAAGAGAATCTCTCCCCTTCTTAGGAATTGGCCACCCGACTACAAGGGTGAGATACACAACCACCCAAGTTCCGGTATAAGAGAATACAAGAATGCTGGGGTCATGAGGGCGATACCTAGGACAAATCAATGGGACAAACACCCAAGCACGGGGCCACCAACCAAGAGACAAGCTAAGGTGAGGTCCTAACGAAAGGGTCCCTAAGGAGGCTAGGTGCAGGGCTATCCTCAAAGGCTCCGTGTCAACCTGAAATACCTTATGCATGAGGTGCCTAGGAAGGGATGTATGGCCAGTCCATAAAGGTCCATAATCAACATGATACTCCATGGGTAAGGGGTTCCAAGGAAGCGCTCTAGGTATAATCCTCAAAGGTCCCCAAACAACATGACAAACCTTTTGCAAAGAAAACCTAGGGGAGGATCTAGGCATACTCAAGGACAAGGAGGAGAGGTGGCAGCCCGTACCCCCATAATAGGCCCAAAAATCAACATGGCAAAGATGCATAATAAGGGCATTATCATGGTATGGGGTACGCATACTCAACACATGACGCGTCTGAAGGATGGAATATGCAAAACACACAACATACGTCACTAGGGGAGGAAAGGAATGAAGTGAATACATCTCATGCAACAAGGATGGGGAGCTATGAAGCAAACATGAGTATGCCAAATCCAAGGGTATAACAATCAAGCCTTTTGTATTGCCTAAGGCACTACATGCAATAACATGAGAGGTATATGCCATAGGAAGTGTAAGGTCATGTGCAAGAGTAGTGGCATCACTCTTCCTAAGCCTAAGTATATGCTTCATGATGCAACAAGTCAAACAATTGTCATACTTAGGCATGTAGGAAATAACAAGGAAGAAGTAAAACTTTGCCGGCATGAAGTGAGACATGGAACTATAATGCAAACAAGAATGTGTGGTCCGAGATGCAAAACAGTGTGTCTTCATAAATAAAGCTCTATCCAAATGTGTAAATGGACACGCATGCAAAGTATCACTCAAGGGCATAAAAGGAGAGACAAAAGAAGGTACCTCCCTAAATATAGGGGACATTGGAGCGTCTCCGTTGTAGGGGTTAAGAGCTGGCCTTGGCGGCTTGTAAGGCTCATCATCCATAGCATGGACCTCCTCTTGGAGTGAGAATGGCAAGCAAGAAGGAACAAGAGGTGTGGCATCCACCCAAGGCATAGCCAAAGAGCTCATGGAGCTGCGAGTGATGATAGGGCGAGGCACCCACTGAGGCGCAACCAAGGCACCCCCAGATGCGGTCATGGATCCTTGAGGCGCAGCAGGGGCGCTGCACGGCATAGTCGAGGTGCATTGAGGCACGGCCAAGGCGCGTTGGGGCTCAGACAAGGTGTCATGGCGCGGCGCGGATGAGGCGGAGCTAGGGCGGAGGAAGGGGTTTTCCGGTGGCCGGAGGTGGTGGAGGTCGCCGGAGATGGGTTTTTTTGTGTGTTTTTTGGTTGTTTTTGTAAGGGAAGCTAGGAACAACTAATCTAAACATGAAAATAGCATGGAAAACATGAAGAAACACATGAAAACCAGAGAAAATCTGAGCATGCAAACTTCAACACAAAACAAGAAGAACAAGAAAAAAAAATCTAGCTAGCAAGGAAGCTAAAGAGCAAAACACATGGAAACATGAAAGCAACACAAGAGAACATACTAGCTATGAACATGAATCATTAAAACGAAATTTTAAAGGGAGAAGATGACTTAGCTTGGGCACTTGGCTCTTGATACCAATTGATGAAAATCAAGATCCCTAAAGGAGTTCTTCTTCCCAAGTGAAGCTAGATCGTGCCTAAGCTTGGCTTCTTCTCCTTCCTTCTTAGCTCCAAAGGCTCTCCAAGGTGTTCTTGGTGGGAGATGGACGAAATGGCTATGGATCTTGAGCTTGAGTGGCCGAACCAATGGGAGCCAAGGAACCCTCTTGGAGAGAGGGTTCTTGGCTTGGATCTTGAGTGTGCAAGCAAAGGGAAGAGATCTTGTGGAAACAACAACTAGATTCAATGAAGGATGAGTTACAAGCTTGGAGTTGGAAGCCTATAGTGGGAGGCCTTGGGGAGAATCTCAACCCAAGGTATAAACCCACTCTATTAGACTTCAACTATTGAGAAAAGGAAGACAAGACAATATTTAAATAGTCTAGGGTTGCTAGGGGATTAGGAGCCCATATGCAAATGGGTCCACACATCCACAAAAGGAAACACACTAAAATAAGTAGCAAAGGGAAACACACTAAGGAAATAACAAAGGAGAGCCAAGGCGGAAGGCAAACCCTGACTCGGCCAGGAACTCGGTCGGGTCTTGGCCGGGTCAGGCTCAGTCGACGTAACTCGGCCCCTGACTCGGCCGGGTCAGGCTCAGGTGGGCCGGGTCAGGCTCAGGTGCCCTTCCTTTGTGTCGCGCGCCTTGATGCCTTGGAGTCGAAGCCGGGGATAAAAGCCATAATGGCTTGGATATAGACGTGCGCACAAATGCCTTGGAGTCGAAGCATTGTCGATGCTTGAGTGTCGTGGCATTGATGCGTCGGCGTCTTGGGTTGGTACTCATCAATAAGGATATAACCATAGTATATAACAGTAGAATATACTATATGATATAACCATAGTATATAACAATAGAATATAACCATAAGATAGAATCATAGTATATAACTATAGGATATAACGATATGATATAACCAAATTGGATATAACGATAAGATAAAACCATAGTATAGATAGTTATAAGATATAACCATAGTATAACTATAAGATATCCATAGTATATATATTACTATGGTTATATCTTATAGTTATATCCAATTTAGTTATATCATATCATTATATCCTATAGTTATATACTATGATTCTATCTTATGGTTATATTCTATTGTTATATATTATGGTTATATCCTATATTAGATTCTATAGTTAATATATTATGGTTATATCATATAGTTATGTACTATGATTATATCCAATTCGGTTATATTCAATTTGGTTATATCCAATTCGGTTATATCCTTATAGTTATATCCAATTTCGTTATATATAGTAGAATATATTCTATAAGTATATAACTATATGATATAACTATAGAACATAATATAGGATATAACCATGGTATATAACAATAGAATATAACCATAAGATAGAATCATAGTATATAACTATAGGATATAATGATATGATGAAACCAAATTGGATATATAACTATAAGATATAATCATAGTATATAACTATATGATATAACAATAGTATATAACTATATAATATAATATAGTATATAACAATAGTATATAACTATATAATATAATATAATATATAACCATAGTATATAACTATAGGATATAACGATATGATATAACCAAATTGGATGTAACCATAGTATATAACAATAGAATATAATACATGATATAACCTTAGTATATAAATATAGAATATAACCATAATATATAACCAAATTGGATATAACTATAAGAATATGACCAAATTGGATATAACCAAATTATATATAATCATAGTATATAACTATATGATGTAACCAAATTAGATATAACCATAGTATATAACTATATGATATAACCAATTTGGTTATATCATATCGTTATATCCTATAATTATATACTATGATTATATCTTATGGTTATATTCTATTGTTATATATCCAATTTTATATCCTATAGTTATATACTATGGTTATATCCTATAGTTATATACTATGATTATATCCAAATTGATTACATCATATCGTTATATTCTATGGTTATATCATATATTACATCCTATAGTTATATACTGTGATTATATCATATAGTCATATATTATGATTATATCTTATAGTTATATCAAATTTGGTTATATATATCCTTATAGTTATATCCAATTTAGTTATATCATATAGTTATATAACTATAAGATAAATGATATAACCATATTATATAACTATAAAATATAACCAAATTGGATATAACTACAAGATATAACCATAGTATATATATACTATGAATATCTTATAGTTATACTATGGTTATATCTTATAGTTATACTATGGTTATATCTTATAACTATATATACTATGGTCTTATCTTATAGTTATATCCAATTTGGTTATATCATATCGTTATATCCTATAGTTATATACTATGATTAAATCTTATGGTTATATTCTATTGTTATATACTATGGTTATATCCTATAGTATATTCTACTATTATATACTATGGTTATATCCTTATAGTTATATCCAATTTGGTTATATATACTATGGTTATATAATGTATTATATTCTATAGTTTTATACTATGGTTATATCCAATTTGGTTATATCATATCGTTATATCCTATAGTTATATACTATATTATATAGTTATATATTATGGTTATATCATATAGTCAGATACTATGATTATATAGTATAGTTATATCTAATTTGGTTATATCCTTATAGTTATATCCAATTTGGTTATATCATATAGTTGTACTGTTAATGTTAATTTAATTTTATTTTTATGCGTTAAACCTTAACGCATCATTTTTTTTAAGCCTGTGCGTTTAGGTATAACGCACAACTTTTTTCCCAACTTTGTCTAAAGGATTTCTGATGCGGGAGCATCCAAGGCTTCACCCACGTGGCACACAAAGAAATATGGTTCACTCACAAGGGTTCGAGCCAAGCCATTGAGGAAGGAGATGGTCCACTCACAAAGGGCTCGAGCCAAGCGTATGCACGAGGAACTCAAGAACTTGGCTAGCCTCCACGTTTCAAGGGAGCCCACCCTCGTCGAGTACTTCACGGAACCAATACCAAGGACCTTGGTGACATTCCGAGCCAAGCCTTGCGCGGGAGAATGAAGGCCACAAGAGACGGGGGCTCCAGCCACTGACTCGGCCCACAACACGGCCGAGTGCCCAGCCGAGTTCTCGCCCCAGAATGCTGACACGGCCAACAACTCGGCCAAGTTGTCAACCGAGTTGTTGACTGTTTTGTTGGCCGAGTTGAGGGAAGTCTGGGGCTCTCTTGTGGGGGCCACTTGGGGACTTTCTTCCTTGTTCTTTTAAGTGTATTTTAAGACCCTTTTAAGTGCCTTTGTGTGGGCCCTTTGTTGGCTTGTTTGGCCTTTGTCTCTAGGTAGTATTTAAGTCACTTTTGTGGTCTTCTTCAAAGAACTTTTGATGATATGAAAATGTTGCTTTGAGCACATGAGCTTGAGAGCTCTCATGGGAGAGTGTTCTCCATGGTTGATTCGAACTTGCTAGGTTGCTCTTGCGTTGTGTCAATTTCGTCTATGATCTTGGTGCTCCAAGGCTTCACTCGCCTCCTTCTCTTGCTCTTTGGACACGTCCATCGTTGTGGGAGATTGTAGAAGGAAAGGTCGTTTGTGCACATTGGGTTGGTTATTGGCGACATTGTTTGCCAAGGGTCTCTCCATTGCATCTTTCGGTTGTTCCTATATCCTTGTTTATTTCTTTGTTTCCTATCATTTGCTAACTTGTTCTTGTTGTCTCTTTTCTATCTCCACCTTCAATCGAGTCCTTGGCGTCTAGATCGGGCCACTCGCGGCTAATCCCCGCATCAAATTGGTATCAGAGCCATCTCGACGCCGAGCCACCACCATCTCAGCCGAGCCACCACCTTTGGTTAGCTCCTTGAGTCTTCTTTTCCATTTTTATTCTTTGTGTTCTTCCTTGTGTTCTTCTTGTGTTCTTCATGTTCTTCTTGTTCTTCATGCTTTGTTGTGTTTAGTTTGTGATTGCTTATGCTTGTGTCTTGTGAACTTTGTTGCCCCACCACCCAACCACCATTACCTCCAAAAAACACCACCTCTCCACCACCAAAACCAGCTGCAAAACCCCTACCATTCTGCACGAAATTCAGCCCCAAAAACCAGCTGCAAAACCCACCCAAAATCTGCACAACCCACCTTCAAAACCACCTACAAACCCACCCCAAAATCCAGCTGCAAAGCCACGACCCTAAGCCCCCAAAAACAGCTACTTTTCAGCCCCAAAAGCAGCTGCAATTCAGCCCCAAGACAGCACACAAAAGCTGCCCAAAAAGCCACCTACTCCCTTTTGTACTATCCTATGTTCTACTAAGTCAAATCACCTTTTGTTTGTTCCAAAAGTCAAAGAATAGAAGCTACCAATACTATTCCTACCTCCTAAAAGTTGTGATCTTGCACGTGTGACACCAAGGAAGGCAAGAAAATTTTGTGACTTTGCTCCATATCATCTTTGCTTCAATAGTGAACTAGTAAGTAAGACTTCTTGTATCTTCTCTTGTAATATTGTTGTCTTGCACGTTTTTTTTTAGCCAAAAAAAAAGGAAGAAAAAAAAAGAAGAAAAAGGCTTGTTCTTGTTTTATTTCTTGTTCTTGTATGAAGACTTTGTGTGTTCTTGATGTTATGTTGCTATCACCAAGTGATCTACGCTCCAATTGCAAGTGATTTTGATCACCAAAAACAGTGAAGAACTCGGCCCCTCACTCGGCCGAGTCTTGAACCGAGTTGTGTTCCGAATTCCCGGTTTGCCTTGAACCTTATTCTTGAACCTCAAGCTTGATTTCCTACCATCTTACCACTCATTTTAATCCTTTGGCAACTTGTTTAGAAGTTCATGAGTATTGGTAAAAACAAGCTAGGTATGACATTGCATGATTGAATTTCCTAAACACAATTCCTTGTGTCTTCATTGGAGTCTTTGTTGTGTTTTCCTTCTTGTTGTCTTATTGAGTGTGTCTTCTTGATCCTATCATTCGAAATCCAAGAGCTTGTCTTTATTGGTTAAGTGTTGTCTAAGTTCACCAAGTCTTATTTGAAGTTTTTGTCCTTCTCAAGGCAACTTTACCTTCCAAAAGCTTGCATCGACATCAACAAGAGAGTGAGTGATCAAACACACGAGTGCAAACACTTGTGAGGTTATTTTGATTTCACTAACCCTAAAATGTTTCTTAGTTTGTTGATCATGTATTATGTAGGAAGCCCATCACATGGAAGGCTTGGTGCCAAGCCACCCGAGCACGAGATGCACCGAGGAATCCCAAGGTGTTCCTATCATGAGGAGCCAAGGCGAGCATATGAAAATGAAGAATGGGAGCAAGTGCCACATCTAGGCTTCCAAAGAAGGAGAGCCCGAGAGCAAGAGCAAGATGGTATTTGCAATACCATGGTGAGAATCCCATCTTTTGGAGGCGAAAGTGAACCATATGTGTACATGGAATGGGAGATCAAGGTGGAACAAATATGGAGTTGTCACAACTTTCCCGAGCATAAAAAGGTACAACTCGCCGCCCTTGAATTCCATGATTATGCACTAACATGGTGGAAAAATCTTGTGACACAAAGGAGAAGAGCCTTAGAAGCACCCTTGACAACTTGGGCTCAAATGAAGGCCTTGATGAGATATCGCTTTGTGCCTCAACATCTCATCCATGTTCTAGAGCAAAGGCAAGAGAAGTTGAGATAAAGATCAATGTGTGCCAATGAGACTTACAATGCTAGGCAAGTTGCAAGAGTTAGAGCAAATGTGTTTCAAGATGAAGAGACCACCATGGCTAGAAACCAAGGAGGAAGAGGTTCTAGTGGCCAGCCAAACTCTTGGAGAAGTGATAGCCAAAACCGAGGCTATCAACCATATGGCCAAGACTCCCCACAAGGAAGGGACAATGGAACCTTCTCAAGTCCTCATGTGGAGCCAAGGAGTAGTGCTCAACCAAGCTACTCCACGCCAAGCCTAAGGCCCCCAACCGTTGCTCCTAATGCTCCACGAACACCATTGAAGGAAATTTCGGGCATGCTTAAGGAAATATCGGCCAACCTTGATCGCTTGGTCAATATGATGGTGCCATTGGAGGCAAAAGCACCCGAGGAAGAAGTTGAAGCTAAGGATGTTAAGGAGCCCAAGCAAGAGAAGGAAGATATGCCAATGGAGACTAATGAAAGGGAAGTAACACTTATCTCCACCTTTTTGATTCCATCTCTTGAGTTTAAAAATGAGCATATCATTCCATATAGGACAATACACATGACGAAATCAGTCCTTGCATTCAAAACTAGACCTTCTTATTGTGGAATGCATCTTGTTCATAATATGATCCTTATGTCCACGTATGTGTGTTATGTTGATAGTTGCACTCCTAAGCTTGAACATAGAACTAGGAAAAGAGTGGAATACTATTGGCATGCTTGTTTGGATATCATTTAGTAATTGGAAGACTTGTGCTTACATTCTTGCAATTGTGTGGACATACTAATCACCATTCCTTCTCTTTTCATGGCAAAAATGTGTTACTTAAACCTATGACTCCCTTGCAGGTTGCGGAAGAGTATGACAAGGGGTTTAGCAAGGCTAAGGAGGAGGAAGGCATGAAGAGCCACAAGGCGTTCCCGAAGAGATCAACCAGCTCATCAAAGCCGGGACAAGCCTTTCTAGCATTCAAGAGGAAGTTACATCTCAAGGAAGATGATGACTATGGAGGGAGCCCCACCTTAAAGCTAAACGGGATCCGAGGACGGATCCTTTCCAAGAAGGGGAGAATGATGCGGGAGCATCCGAGGTCTCACCTACGACGCCCCCAAAAGGAGATGGCCCACTCACAAGGGCTCGAGCCAAGCGTATGCAAGAGGAACTCGAGAGCTTGGTTAGCCTTCACGTCTCAAGGGAGCCGACCCACCTTAGTCGAGGGCTTCACCGAACCTATGCTAAGGACCTTGGTCACCTTCCGAGCCAAGCCTTGCGCGGGAGAATGAAGGCCACAAGAGACGGGGGCTCCAGCCACTGACTTGGCCCACAACACGGCCGAGTGCCCAGCCGAGTTCTCGCCCTAGAATGCTGACACGGCCAACAACTCGGCCGAGTTGTCAACCGAGTTTTTGACTGTTTTGTTGGCCGAGTTGAGGGAAGTCCGGGGCTTTCTTGTGGGGGCCACTTGGGGACTTTCTTCCTTGTTCTTTTAAGTGTATTTTAAGACCCTTTTAAGTGCCTTTGTGTGGGCCCTTTGTTGGCTTGTTTGGCCTTTGTCTCTAGGTAGTATTTAAGTCACTTTTGTTGTCTTCTTCAAACAACTTTTGATGATATGAAAATGTTGCTTTGAGCACATGAGCTTGAGAGCTCTCATGGGAGAGTGTTCTCCATGGTTGATTCGAACTTGCTAGGTTGCTCTTGCGTTGTGTCAATTTCGTCTATGATCTTGGTGCTCCAAGGCTTCACTCGCCTCCTTCTCTTGCTCTTTGGACACGTCCATCGTTGTGGGGGATTGTAGAAGGAAAGGTCGTTTGTGCACATTGGTTTGGTTATTGGCGACATTGTTTGCCAAGGGTCTCTCCATTGCATCTTTCGGTTGTTCCTATATCCTTGTTTATTTCTTTGTTTCCTATCATTTGCTAACTTGTTCTCTTGTGTTTTCTCTTGTTTCCACCCCCATCTTCCATTCGAGTCTCTTGGCATCTAGATCGGGCCACTCGCGGCTAATCCCTGCATCACTTGTCATCCATAGTCATTTTCGGCATTCCCTCATCTAGTCTAAGTCATTCAATTGGGCTTTGCTTGGAGTGCTTTAACCCACCCCATGTCCTTAAGTCACACGACCTTAGCCTACCATTACCCTTTGCTTGAGCCTACTTTGTGCTACTTGTGATTGCCTTGGCCTTATTCTTTTCTTCCTTTACTTGCTTGGCTTCACTTAGTGCTTGGGAACTTGTTACTTGGTTTGCCTTGTGTCCTTGTAGGTGATGCCCATATGGAAGACCAATTGGAGGCCGGCAACCGGAGCCCTCAAAGCTCCTCACCCACCATCTCCCCCGGCTCCTTTGAGGCTCGGCTGGCCGAGTTGTGCTTATTGATGGCGACCTCTCAGCAAAACTGTCATATCTTCTGATTCCCAACTCCGATCACGCTCAAATTTTGATGAGTGAAACTAGACTTCAAGATCTATCTCTGGGACTTGGAATCACTCCATTCCGATCAAGGACGAGAGAGAACGGACCTTCTGAAGTTAGGCCAGAAGTTGAGCCTCCTGACTCGGCCCACAACTCGGCCGGGTCCAGGCCGAGTTGTTCTCAGTGAAGCACGTCGAGCCAAACTCGGCCCACAACTCGGTCGGGTCTTGGACCGAGTTTCTCCCAGTTTAGTTCCTTTTGTCTCGTTTCTTGTTGGGCTTTTATGGGCCGACCCCTTTGGCTATTTAAGACCTTTGTGTTTCTTTGTAACTCAGTTTTTCCCCAGTTATGAACCTTTGCTTTATGCATTATGAAAATTGAGAGCTCCATGGGAGTGTTTTCTCAAAGTTGATTCAAACTTGCTAGGTTGCTCTTGCGTTGTGTCAATTTCGTCTATGATCTTGGTGCTCCAAGGCTTCACTCGCCTCCTTCTCTTGCTCTTTGGACACGTCTATCGTTGTGAGAGATTGTAGAAGAAAAGGTCGTTTGTGCACATTGGTTTGGTTATTGGCGACATTGTTTGCCAAGGGTCTCTCCATTGCATCTTTCGGTTGTTCCTATATCCTTGTTTATTTCTTTGTTTCCTATCATTTGCTAACTTGTTCTCTTGTGTTTTCTCTTGTTTCCACCTCCATCTTCCATACGAGTCTCTTGGCGTCTAGATCGGGCCACTCGCGACTAATCCCCGCATCACTCCAAGAGGCTCGGCTGGCCCCACTAATGGACCCAAAGGGAGTACTTCTAACTCCTCTTCTAGAACTAGTGATATTGTTTGCTTTAAGTGTCATGGTAGGGGTCATGTGGCTAGGGATTTCCCTAATACTAGGACTCTCATGATTAACCACTTATGGCAATATGAATCTGAAAGTGATAGAGAAGAGGATGTTGATTGTGTTAATGAGCATGTTGAGCATGAATCTGATTTTGTTGATAATGATGATGGAATTGAGTTTGAGCATGGGGAATCCTTGATTTGTAAGAGAACTTTGCATGTACAACCTGCCCCTTGTGAGGATAATCAAAGGGAAAACTTGTTCCATACTAGGTGTTTAGTTAAGGGGAAGGTGTGTAATGTGATAATTGATGGAGGTAGTTGTTGTAACATTGCTAGTACTGAATTGATATCTAAGTTGCAACTTACTACATTTTATCACCCTAGACCTTACAAATTGCATTGGATGAACGATTGTGGAGAATTGAAAGTGAACAAGCAAGCTAAGATTACTATCACATTAGGTCATTATGAGGATACTATTCTATGTGATGTGGTTCCCATGCAAGCTTGTCATGTTTTATTAGGTCGTCCATGACAATATGATAGGAGAGTGATTCATGATGGTTACACTAATCGGCACTCCTTCACCTTTAAAGGTAAAGATGTCATTCTAAAGCCTATGTCTCCTATGCAGATTGCCGAGGCCTGAGAAGAAGAAGGAGAAGGACGTGGACCAAGGAGGTGATAAGGAGAAGACGTGATACGGGGTTGAGCCGCAATGATTCGGATCTAGACGAAGAGACCTTGATAAGACTCGAAAGAGATCAATAATGGTGAGATACTCGAAAACTGAATTGAAGACCCAATGGAACAATGAAAGGCACTCAAACTGAATTGAAAAGACACAAAACAACAAAGAAAAGGATAGGAAGATAGAACCGCAATCACGAATGGTTCTCCATTCGTGATTGCGGCTAGGACTACTGGGGTATCTAATCCCATTCGATACGCACAGCGCCTAGTATCCATCGTTTACGGCTAGGACTACTGGGGTATCTAATCCCATTCGCTCCCCTAGCTTTCGTCTCTCAGTGTCAGTGTCGGCCCAGCAGAGTGCTTTCGCCGTTGGTGTTCTTTCCGATCTCTACGCATTTCACCGCTCCACCGGAAATTCCCTCTGCCCCTACCGTACTCTAGCTTGGTAGTTTCCACCGCCTGTCCAGGGTTGAGCCCTGGGATTTGACGACGGACTTAAAACCCTTGAACTCGAACGAATAAGAACCTCAACCAATCTAATGAAGACGACCATGCCTTGTACAACTTCACACAACAAAGGACGGATCCTAGGAGCACGAAGAGGAGGCTTATGAAGCCTACGAACACCAATCTCGAAGGAGATTGACACACGCAAGAAGAACTAAGCGAGATGAACACAACCTTGATGAGAACTCTTCTCACAAGCTCTCGGTTTTGAGTTTTGGGAGAGAAATGTTTTTTTTGCACTTTCTGATTTCTTAATCATCCAAAAACTGTCTAAAACAAGGAGTGGCCAAGCCTTAAATAGTGTCTAAGAGGCCGGTCCAAAACATGCTAAAAAATGACTAAGTGTTCACCTAAAGCTTAGAAAGGAAATTACATAAAATCAAGCCTAAGCATAGGCGTCCAATTCATGAAATAACAATCTAATAAGCAAACTAAGGATTAGGATAGGTCAGCCTAAGATGAGCCAAAGATGGCTAAGGAATCCTCCAAGGATGGACAAGACATGTCGTCGGGAGGCCTAGCCGCGCGCCGGTCATCATGGGCGCCGGGGATGCTCTTGGCTTGCACTTGGCTGCATTTGTATGAACTCTTGGATGCTCCCGCATCATTCTCCCTTTCTTTAAAAAGATTCGACCTCGAATCTCCAATAGCATCATGGAAGGGACTATCTCCATAGGAAGCATCTTTCTCCGTAATGTGCAGCTTCGCCTTGAGTGCTAGCAATGCCTTTCCTTTCTTCATGTCCTCCCCTTCTTTAGCTTTGTCCCACCTCCTATCAAACTCCTCCCCAACCTGCAAGGGAGTCATAGGTTTAAGGATCACATTTTTATCATGAAAAGAGAAGGAATAGATATTAGCATGCCCATCATGCTTGACCTTCCTATCAAATTGCCATGGACGTCCTAATAAAATGTGGCAGGCTTGCATAGGTACCACATCACATAGGATACTATCTTCATAGTGTCCTAGCTTTATGGTGACCTTAACTTGCCTACTCACTTTCAATTCACCACATTCATTCATCCATAACAATTTATAGGGTCTAGGGTGATGAAATGTAGAAAGTTGAAGTTTATTAACTAGCTCGGTGCTAGCTATATTACAACAACTTCCTCCATCTATTATCATATTACACACTTTGCCTTTAACTACACAACGAGTATGGAATAGATTTTCATGTTGATTATCATTACAAGGAGCAGTTTTAACATGCAAAGTTCTCCTAATTACTAATGATTCACCATGCTCAAATTCAATTCCATCCATATCATCAAAATCAGTTTTAGGCTCATGCATAACATCATCACACACATCATTTTCATCATGCTCAGAATCAGATTCAAAATGACCTAAGTGATTAATCATGAGTGTTCTCCTATTAGGGTAATCTTTCATTAAATGACCTCTTCCTTGACATTTAAAACATATGATATCTCTAGATCTAGGAGAGGGGTTAGAAGTACTCCCTTTGGAGGCATTAGGGGTCACGGCTAGTGATGCGGGGATTAGCCGCGAGTGGCCCGATCTAGACGCCAAGGACTCAATTGAAGGTGGAGATAGAAAAGAGACAACACGAACACCAAGAACAACAAGAACAAGTTAGCAAATGATAGGAAACAAAGAAATAAACAAGGATATAGGAACAACCGAAAGATGCAATGGAGAGACCCTTGGCAAACAATGTCGCCAATAACCAACCCAATGTGCACAAACGACCTTTCCTTCTACAATCTCCCACAACGATGGACGTGTCCAAAGAGCAAGAGAAGAAGGCGAGTGAAGCCTTGGAGCACCAAGATCATAGACGAAATTGACACAACGCAAGAGCAACCTAGCAAGTTCGAATCAACCATGGAGAACACTCTCCCATGAGAGCTCTCAAGCTCATGTGCTCAAAGCAACATTTTCATATCATCAAAAGTTCTACAAAATGAAGACAAGTTTGCCTTAAATACTATCTAAAGTCAAGGCCAAAACAAACCCTCAAAGGGCCCACACAAAGGCACAAAAAGTAGTCTTAAGATACACCTAAAATAAGGCAAGAAGGAAGGGGTTCGGATGGGCCCACAAGCAAGACCATCCCAGCCAAGGCTCGTCCAAAACAGCCAACAACTCGGTCTGGCACTCGGCCGAGTTGTAGGCCGAGTCAGGAGCGGTGGTCCTTGCTTCTTGTCGCCTTCGTCTTTCGCGGAGACAGTTTCTGACCTAACTTCAGAAGGTTCGTTCTCTCTCGTCCTTGATCGGAATGGAGTGATTCCAACGCCCAGAGATAGATCTTGAAGTCTAGTTTCACTCCTAAACATTTGAGAGTGATTGGAGTTGATAATCAGAAGATATGGCACTTTTACTGAGGGGTCGCTGAAAGTTCCGGGAATGAATTCAACGAAATAATTGTTGTGGGTGTTGGTGGTCTTCGTTCCCCCGCGCTTTGCTTGAAAGGTCACCAAGGTCCGTAGAATGGGCTTGGTGAAGTCCTCGACGAGGGTGGGCTCCCTTGAGACGTGAAGGCTAACCAAGTTCTCGAGTTCCTCGTGCATACGCTTGGCTCGAACCCTTTGTGAGTGGACCATCTCCTTCCTCAATGGCTTGGCTCGAACCCTTGTGAGGGAACCACCTTTCTTTGTGTGCAACTTGGGTGAAGCCTCGGATGCTCCCGCATCATTCTCCCCTTCTTGGAAAGGATTCGTCCTCGAATCAAGCATGTCCATGTCTTCGTCTTCCTTCCGCAAAGGGTGAACCAATTCAGCCACATGTGGGACGTCTTGATCTCCTGGTTCAAAGGGCACTTCTCCGGACTCCAACTTTGAGTAGCTCACACACTTCACTTCTTGGCCTGAAATCAAAGCACTAGAGACTCCATACAACTCCACAACTTGGTCAATAAAAGGGTTAGTCACATAAGATGCATTATGAAGTCTAGGGTATGCAATGAATTCATCTTTCTTAGAGGGCTTAGTCATAACAACAATGGCAAAATAAGGTCCTCTATCATGTGCACACAATTGTAAGAATTTAAGCATAAATCTTCCAATGACTACATGATATCCAAGCATGCATGCAAATAATATTCCACTCTTTTTCCTAGTTCTATGTTCAAGCTTAGGAGTGCAACTAACAACATAACACACTTGCATGGACATAAGGATCAATATATGAACAAGATGCATTCCACAAGACATGTATTGTGCTAAAGAGCTTTGATGCATGCATGAGTACCTAGTTCTACAATCAAAAACAGATTTAAGCACATAAGATTCTCTTCCCCTAGGAAACAATTCATATTCAAGCAAAGGGAAAGGAATACGAAAAGTAGAGACAAGTGATACTTCCCTTAGATGTGTCTTCTCCTTTTCAAGACAAGAATGCGTTCCCTTGACATGCTTAACATCCATGGCATGGACCTCTTCTTGGAGTGAGAATGGTAAGTACGAGGGAACCATAAGTGTTGCATCCATCCAAGGAGTAGCCAAAGAGTTTGGAGAGCTACGCGCAATAGTGGGTCGATGCTTGATCCTTGTAGGTGAAGGAGATGTTTCTATAACGTCCTTTTGTTTTTCCTTTGGCTCAACCTCCTCTCCTTTGGCCATTGGTTCAATAGCAAGAACCTCCTCCTTTCTTCTTGGCTTGAATTCCTCAAGCATAGCTTGAATACATGTGATATCTCTAGCTCCGGGAAAAAGGGTTAGGAGTACTTCCTTTGGAGGCATTAGGAGCGTTGGTTGGGGGATCTAGGCTCGGCGGGGAGGGGCTTGGCTTAGCACTCCTCCTTGGCTTCCCTTGCTCCATATGAGGATGATAGCCTCGGTTTTGGCTACCACTTGAACTTCTTCCTCCTTGGTTCCTATCCTTAGTTTGTCTCTCAACTTTGATGGTTAAGGGCAACAATCGTGTGTGGTGTTGAGGCACAAAGCGAGCTCTCATCAAGGCCTTCATTTGATTCCAAGTTGTCACGGGTGCATCTAATGTTCTTTTCCTTTCTTTCTCAAGATTATCCCACCATGTTAGTGCATAACCATTGAATTCAAGGGTGGCGAGTTGTACCTTTTTATGCTCGGAAAAGTTGTGACAACTCCATATTTGTTCAATCTTGGCCTCCCATTCCATGTAGACATATGAATCACATTGGCCTTCAAAAGATGGAATCTTCACCTTGATCTTGTCTACTCCATTTTGCTCTTGCTCTCGGCCTCTCCTTGCTTGGTAGCCTCGATGGGGCACTTGCTCCCATTCTTCATCTTCTAACTCCTCTTCATAGACATGCATTGGCTCCTCTTGATAGGCACGCCTTGGCTCCCTTAGAGATTCCTGAAATCCATTTAAAGGGTTAAGAGCATAATATTTATCTCTACGCCGAGGGAAGTTGGTGGCTATGGGCACTCGGCGCGTCTCTTGGGGCACGGCTGCGGGCTGCGGGCTGCGGGCTTGGGCACTCTTTCTCCAATGCTACCATCCGATTGGACAAGATAGCAATGTTGTCCGACATGGCCTTGAGCATGTTGAACAACTCGGGTGCCATTGGTTTGGACCCTCCATGTGGTGGACTTCCTTTATAAGACATAATCAACAAACTCCAAGAAACATTTTAGGGTTAGTGAAAACAAAACAATCCTCACAAGTGTTTGATCACTCGTGTGTTTGATCACTCACTCTCTTGTTGATGTCGATGCAAGCTTTTGGAATGTAAAATTGCCTTGAGAAGGACAAAAACTTCATATAAGACTTGGTGATCTTAGACAACACTTAACCAATAAAGACAAGCTCTTGGACTTAAAATGATAGGCTCAAGAAGACACACACAACAAGACAACAAGAAGGAAGACACAACAAAGACTCCACAAGGAATTGTGTTTAGGAAATTCAACAATGCAATGTCACACCTAGCTTGTTTTTACCAATGCTCATGAACTCATAAACAAGTTGCCAAAGGATTAAATTGGATGGTGAGATGGGAAGGCAATCAAGCTTTGAGGTTCAAGGCAAACTTCGGATGATCAAATCACTTGCAATGGAGCTTAGATCACTTGATGATAGCAACACAATATCAAGAACAACAATGTCTTCAAGCATGAACAAGAACTAAAACAAGAACAAGCCTTCTCTTTTTTTTTTCTTTTTTTTTTGGCTTTTGTATTTTTTTTCTTTTCTTTTTCTGATATTCTATTTTTTTTTGATGGAAAAACGTGCACAACTAAAGTAGTACAATAGAAATATAATATGACTTGCTTCCTATTTGACTTTTGAAGCAAAAAGATGATATGGAGCAAAAGTCACAATTCTTGCCTCTTTTCTTGGTGTCACACGTACACATGCATATATAAGGGGTAGGAATAGTGTTTGGCTGCCCACTTTTTGACTTTCAAAGCAAACTAGGAGATAGGACCAATAGTACCTAGGATAGTACAAGGTAGGTAGGATTTTGGGGGCTAGAGTTGGTGAGGGTTTTAGGGATTTGGTAAGACTTTTTGGGGCTGGAAATGAGGGCCTTTGGGGCTGAAATTCGGCAGCTTGAAGGAGGTGTTTGGTGGTGGTTGAGTGGTGGTGGAAGGTGGTGATTTGTGGTGGCAACAAAGAGGTGGCAACAAATTCACAAGACACAAGCATAAGCAACAACAAACCAAACACAACAAAGCATGAAGAACATGAAGAACTTGAAGAACACAAGGAAGAACACAAAGAAGAAAAAAGGAAAGAAAGACTCAAAAGAGCTAACCAAAGGTGGCTCGGTTGAGGCTTGGAAGTGGCTCGACGTCGAGATGGCTCTGATACCAATTTGATGCGGGGATTAGCCGCGAGTGGCCCGATCTAGACGCCAAGGACTCGATTGAAGGTGGAGATAGAAAAGAGACAACAAGAACAACAAGAACAAGTTAGCAAATGATAGGAAACAAAGAAATAAACAAGGATATAGGAACAACCGAAAGATGCAATGGAGAGACCCTTGGCAAACAATGTCGCCAATAACCAACCCAATGTGCACAAACGACCTTTCCTTCTACAATCTCCCACAACGATGGACGTGTCCAAAGAGCAAGAGAAGGAGGCGAGTGAAGCCTTGGAGCACCAAGATCACAGACGAAATTGACACAACGCAAGAGCAACCTAGCAAGTTCGAATCAACCATGGAGAACACTCTCCCATGAGAGCTCTCAAGCTCATGTGCTCAAAGCAACATTTTCATATCATCAAAAGTTCTACAAAATGAAGACAAGTTTGCCTTAAATACTATCTAAAGTCAAGGCCAAAACAAACCATCAAAGGGCCCACACAAAGGCACAAAAAGTAGTCTTAAGATACACCTAAAATAAGGCAAGAAGGAAGGGGTTCGGATGGGCCCACAATGATGCAGGGATTAGCCGCGAGTGGCCCGATCTAGACGCCAAGAGACTCGAATGGAAGATGGAGGTGGAAACAAGAGAAACACAAAGGAAACAAGTTAGCAAATGAGAAGAAACAAAGAAATAAACAAGGATATAGGAACAACCGAAAGATGCAATGGAGAGACCCTTGGCAAACAATGTCGCCAATAACCAAACCAATGTGCACAAACGACCTTTCCTTCTACAATCTCCCACAACGATGGACGTGTCCAAAGAGCAAGAGAAGGAGGCGAGTGAAGCCTTGGAGCACCAAGATCATAGACGAAATTGACACAACGCAAGAGCAACCTAGCAAGTTTGAATCAACTTTGAGAAAACACTCCCATGGAGCTCTCAATCTTCATAATGCATAAAGCAAGGTTCATAACATGGGAAAAACCGAGTTACAAAGGAAGCTAAAGGTCTTAAATAGGCTAAGGGGGCGGCCCATAAAAGCCCAACAAGAACCGAGACAAAAAGAGGCTAACTGAGGGAAACTCGGTCCCAGACCCGGCCGAGTTTCAGGCCGAGTCAGGTTACCTGAGGGAAACTCGGCCCCAGACCCGGCCGAGTTTCAGGCCGAGTCAGGGCCCTCCAACCCTTGAGTGCTTTGTTCGTCTTGGCTCGGCTTGGCTTGAAAGGTCACCAACGTCGTTAGCTTCGTCTCGGTGAAGTCTTCGACTTGGGCGGGTTCCCTTGAGACATGTTGGCTAGCCAAGTTCTCGAACTCTTCTTGCATGATCTTGGCTTGAGCTCTTGTGAGTGGCCCACCTCCTCTTGCGGGCACCTTGGTTGAAGTCTTGGATGCTCCCGCATCACTGGGGCCGGCGGAGGTCCGGCCATCGCAGCCGACGAAGACTCGCATACTGGGGCCGACGGGGGTGCGGGGTTCGGGGTCGGTGGGGGCTTCGGCATCAGGGCCGGCAGAAGCGCGGGCTCCGGGTGTGGCTGTGCCACAGCCATCGCGGGCGATGGGAAGGCGGCGGAGATGCTCTCCACGCGGTGCTCAAAGACGGCCAGCCGGGCATCGGTAGGGGACTCCTTCTCGCGGCTGCGCTCGGCCTCGGCAATCTCGGCCAAGCGTTGCTCTAGTGCGACCATCCGAGCGTCGATGGCCTTGGCAATCTCCTTCTCGCGGTGGAGGGCGGCTAGGGCGGCGCACAAGGCCTCCGCGGTGGCTTCCTCACGGTGGATGTTAGCACACGAAATGATGCCTAAGATAACAACCACACACAAAAGCAAAGTGTAGGATCGAGATTGTTAGACAAATAACTAAGGAACTAAGAATAGCAATTCTCAGTTCCCTTCGCAGCGGAATTTAAACAATCAAGCACAAATGAACAAGTTCCTTATAGTGGAAACCTTTGATTGCCAACTAGCAATCCAGGATAAAAACCACTACCTTTCTTTTGAAAGGATTTCAAGGTCTACTTCTTGATTTCTTATCTCTTTTGGTTACAACTTATCCTAGGAACAAACACACAGTTTCTTTACCTTACACACAGTTAGGTAATCCTAGATAACTTAACACAATCAATAATCAATCCAAGAAACAGACCTTAGCACATAGGAACTATCTCACTTACAGTCACATGAACTTAGCACTCAGCTCTTCGATTTCTTGACTGGTTCCTCTTGATCTCGGTTTGCTTTGATGAGCTTGTTTGAAGATTCACACTTTGATGTTTGCTATTGTGTGTGATTCGTATTTCAGTGCTTGAAGATAACCTTTGAGTTAGTCTTCCTTTTATAGTGGATTCTTCGCAGCTTGATCTTCTCTTGGTTCCCACAGAGCGAGCTTGCCCTAGGATGTGTGGTGATCCTTGATTCTTGCTATCTTTGACATGTAACAACAACCTAGGCAGCTCAGAATCCTTCTTTAGTTGGTCAACTGCTTCAGCCAAGTCGTTCTCCAACTTCCTTCTTCCGAGGCTCGACAAGCTGGGCACTTTGGAACTGTCTTCTGGACAGCGATAGGTTTCATGACAAGTCGCTTTCACCTTTCTCTATCCGAGGTTATGTGTTCTAGGCGTCTTGTTGTTTTGCTCTGGACAATGGCAGACTTTGGAAGCTTCACACAAGTCGTTTTCAACTTTCTCTTGTCCGAGGTTGGTGTTCCCAGATTTCTCGGGAAGCACAACATCACATGTTGCATTTCTGGGCATACCTGGGTTCCTTCCTTTGGCTTGCTACTTGGTTCTCTTGTCCTGTTTGGCTTCCATGCTTTCGATAATTGTCCTGTGGTTCCTTAACACACATCTTTGAGATAAAACATTAGTATCAAAATATTTGTCATCTTCAAAAGTAGAGAAACTGAGGAAAGGAACTCGCATGGGAACTAAGGTTCCAGAGTTCCATTTCCTAACAATTTTCCCCTTTTTGATGATGACAAATACAAGGAACCTGGCAACATAATAGGACTTTGAATTTCATGAGACCAGTTGAATTTAAGGGATTTACAACGTTGTAAAATAATGAGAGAACATTCAATGGTTGCAAATTCCCCCTAAGCAGATGAACGAGTTTATTCGAATTCCCCCTTAGAAGTAGAACGAGTTCAGAGTTCCTATTGGCCCAGTAGTTTCCAAAGTTCAAGGTTCCTATCCTTCTTCCCCCTTTTGACATCATCGAAAAGATCATTTGATATGTTAAGAACAGAATATCAAAGGAAATAAACAATTGCGTCAAACCCATAACATAAACCATAATAGAAATTTGAGGCAAAGACAAATTATTCATAGAGACATAGCCAAAAGTAGTCATTAAACTTAATAAAATCTTAACATTGTTCAGAGGAAGACAAACCACGAAGCATCACAAAACAACCTACAAAGACAATAATATAAGCAACCTTTAAAGAGGACAACAAAAGGATAGAAGAGGGTAGTAGGATCCTAGGGAAGCTACTAGCACACTATGAGGTTACAGCATTGGGAACCAGGAGAAGCGTTCCTATGGCAGAGCAGTGGCCTCCTCTTCGTCAGCCTTGTTGTCGTCAGTTCCTTCATTTTGGCCTGTGGCCTGATTTGCGCCGGTTGCATCTTCCCATGTTTTCTGTAGTACCTCCACCAGACTTGAGACTGCAGTGCTCATCTTTCCCAACTCATTTACTTGATCATGGAGAGCGACCGTGAGGACAGTCGAGCCTCCCGTGATGGCCTTTTCAATACGATCCAGAGCAGAGAGGATCGCAGAGGAGTCTTGAGAGGGGTTGAGCGGTGGTAGGGAACTTGAAGGGGCCTGGGAACTGGCCTTGGCTTTGGGCGGTTCTTCCTGAGGGTCAGAGAGAGGGACTTGGGGATCTTTTATCTTGAGTTTCCGGACAGTGGTCATGGTGAGAAGCTTGCTGTAGACAGTTTCAGGCAAATCATTTGGGTACTGGTGAAGCAGGGAGAGAAGATTTTTGATGAGATGGGGAAAGGGCAGGGCATGAGATTCATGGGACTTGCAGAACTGCATGTGAGCCAACACTATGCGGGGGAGATCAACTTGTGCACTAGATAACACTTTATCCATGAGGATAGCATCCGTGATTAGAACTGTATTCCGGTGCTCTTGCCTGGGAACTAGGTTTCGGATGATCCAGAAATACAGAAGCTTGTTGGCGATGGAGAGATCCTTAGTTTGCAGGGTTGAGGGGTAGTCGCCATCGTAGAGTTTCCTCACCACTTCACCCTTGGGCTTGTAACCCTTTCCTTTGGGCCACGTCTTTTTCTGATGCAGTATGTCAAAATCAGATTTGGACTCGATCCCAAAAGCAGACGCAATGAGGTTGGGGGACAGGGGATACATGGTTCCCTTCTACTGGAATATGGCGTCGTTGCAGGGAAAGTTATCTTTGGCGGGCACAAAGGTGAGAGACTAATAGAACAGACGGACTACTTCATCAGAGGCGGAGAAGGGCTCGACCAAGAGCTCATCCCATCCTTGGAATTGCAGCAGAGAATGAAACTCACTGAGGGCTTCGCTGAACAGTTCCTCATCTTCTTCTTCGAGAGTTTGGGTCCAGAACTCCTTGCCGATGATGAGTGGCTTAAGAATCTTCCTCTTGGAGAAGGAGGAGGAGACTTGCCCGAGCGAGGAAGAGGAGAGGGTGAGGGATTTGGTTCTTTTTGAGGGTTTCTGCTCTTTGGATGGAGGGTCATAGGGAACCAAAGCTTGGGAACTTCTTTTTCGTTGTTTCAGCCTTGTGGCAACAGAGGGACCAGGTTTGGAGATGGGTTTAGACTTGAGGCTAGCAGGTGAGGGCTCTAGGCTGAGGATCTCCTGGGTGGTCTTATCTGGGGAGGAGTCATGGGATCCTCCTTCCGAGACAGATTTTGTAGCCGATGCCGATGCAGGAGTGATTTCCTTCACTTTCTCCTCAGCTTTTGCCTTAGTTTTCTCCTCAATTTTCTTATCAGGTTGGGGATTTTGAGAGGTGGTGTCAAGAATGGGTTGGGTAGACGATGCTGCCTTCTTTTCTCTATGGGCTCTAAGAAGGGCAGCTTCCTCTTCGTCTTGGATCAAGTTGGGGTTAGGGTTCTTGTCAGCCAGTTTTTAGGAGTCAGAAATTTGTGTTGGAGAGAGAGAGAGAGAAACAGAGGATCAGAGAGATGAGAATGGCAAGTGTGGGAATAGCTTGGATCAACAGGGCACCCTTTAAAGACGGATTGAGGGCTGAAGGGACCGTTGGGAGAAATCTGGCCGTTGAGGAGATCAGGGAAGATCTGGGGCATTGAAGGCGGTTGCAGCTTTTCCAAACGGTCAAAAGCAATTCAAAAATTTACCCATTCAGAGAGGGAGGCTCTGTACTGACGAGACGTGACTGTTTTCTGCAGATTTGCCATAAATATCGTCTTGGGAGGTGCCGAACTAGCCGTTGGAAGAGCATTTCATCCTGGTTCCTTTTTGGCGATATATTCAGTGTGCTAGAGGGATATATGGGAACTCTGATGTGGGTTTAAAAACATGGAATCGAGAAGTACGTTCCCATACAAGGAATCAGGTAGGCCATTTATCGCATTGCACAATAATTCCCAAAGAGGGTTTAAGAGATGGATCATAGGGAATTAAATTGAGCAATGAGGCAAGGAGGGTCATAGTACACAATCATCATTTCGGCTTGTATTGTTGGGTTAGAATATGATCAGATTGTGACTTTTGGGCCAACAAAGAAACTTGAACAATGAAAGAATTGAAAGAGCAATGAGGACCAAAGGATACGAACTATAAAAACTTATCCAAGCCTTTTTAAGAAACCATTATGGAAAAGAGGGTTTGTAGCAAAATATATAACACAGAGATATCAAGACTCAACAAGTGAAAGATCTTAAACTAGTCAATCAGGGGAACTGGAAAGGGGCCTTTAAACTAAGGTCACTGCTAGGTTATAAGAATCATTCCTAGTTCCAATCTAAGGTTTTCGAAGGGAACTCTATTCAAGGCTTTGGTGAATATATATGCAACCTGATCTTCAGTTCTATAAAATTTCATAATGATGTTTCCCTTCTCAACATGATCTCTAAGAAAGTGATGTCTTATGTCTATATGCTTGGTCCTAGTATGATACATAGGATTCTTAGAAATGTTTATAGCACTGGTGTTATCACAAAGAATGGTGAGGGGACCATAAGACATACCAAAATCCGTGAGTTGTTGCTTTAGCCAGAGAAGTTGGGAACAGCAGGAGGCAGAAGCGATGTACTCGGATTCTATGGTGGAGAGAGACTGAGACTTGTTTCTTTGAGCCCCATGACACAAGGCAATGGCCTAGGAACTGTGCCATTCCAGAGGTGCTCTTCCTATCCACCAAGTATCCAGCATAATCAGCATCAGTGAAACCCATCAGCTCAAAGGGACATTCTTTGGGGTACCAAATGCAGAGTGAATCAGTTCCCTTGAGATATCAGAGTATTCTCTTCACAGCAGCCAAGTGGGTTTCTCTTGGACAAGATTGGAACCTGGCACACAATCCAACAGCAAAAACAATGTCTGGGCGACTAGCGGTTAGATACATGAGTGAGCCTATCATACCTCTATAGAGTTTCTCTTCCACTGGAGGACTTGAGTGGTCCTTGTCCAAGTGAGCAATGGTGGAAATTGGAGTGGAGAGAGGCTTGCATGAATCCATTTTGAACTTTTTTAGTAGTTCCCTGACATACTTCTGTTAGTGAATTTGTATGCCATCTTTCTTTTGGGTGATTTGCAATACGAGGAAGAAGGTGAGTTCCCCAATTAGGCTCATTTCAAATTCACTGCTCATCAAGTCTTTGAACTTGTCTACAAGGGACAGGTTAGTGGACCCAAAGATGATATCATCGACATAAATTTGAACCACTAAAATGTTACCTTCTTCTTCTAGGATGAAGAGAGTCTTATCAATGACTCCACGCCTGTAGCCATTTGAGAGTAGGAACTGGGCAAGACGATCATACCAAGCTCTGGGAGCTTGCTTGAGACCATACAATGCTTTGTCTAGAAAGTAGACATGGTCGGGATGATCATCATTTTCAAAGCCAGGTGGTTGCTTGACATAGACTTCCTCTTGAAGGATTCCATTGAGGAAGGCAGTCTTTACATCCATTTGGAACAGTTTGAACCCTTTGTCTGATGCAAAAGCAATCAACAATCTTATTGCTTCAATCCTTGCCACTGGAGCATAGGTTTCATCATAGTCGATGCCTTCTTGTTGATTGTATCATTGAGCAACAAGCCTTGCTTTGTTCCTTATTACAACTCCTGTATCATCTAGCTTGTTTCTGAAAACCCATCTAGTTCCTATGATATGTTTGTCCTTGGGGCGGGGAACTAGATGTCATACTTTGTTCCTTTCAAACTGATGAAGCTCTTCTTGCATAGCTTGGATCCAGTCTGCATCCTTCAGTGCCTCACCTATGTTCTTTGGCTCCACAATAGACAGAAAGGCATTGAAGGCAAAAAAGGTTAGATGTTCGAACCTGACTGGAGGCTTGATGTAATGTGTGTATGCACATGCCAAGATCCGTACAGTACAAGACGAAGGGCGCCAAGACTTTGGTTTTGCAATCTCTCAGCTAAGCTCTCTTAGATAGGACATTTGATGTGTTTTTATTGTGACTCTAAACAATAGCTTGATGGAGATTTGACTCAAAACGGGAAATGGATATAACTCTCATGAACGAGGTTCATGAAGAGTTTGGGATAGGTATCTCACGACCCTCGGATGCAACTCACCAAGAACCATGAGACGAGGTTGAACACTCATGGATATGACACACCAAGAATACCCAACCGCCTTCGGATATGACACACCAAAGGGGTTTCGGATACGACACACCGAAACAAGACTAAGACACTCAAGGATATCACACACCTTGAAGCCATCGTCCAATGAAGCTCAAATGAACAAAACACTCACGTTTTTTTTAATCTCCAATTCAAGCTTACAAATACAATGCTAGGCAACCTTTAAATAGGTGCCAAATAACAATACGTAAATTGTAAATTAATACTAATTAACTACCCACTAACCTACCCACTAACGTAGCTAAACCACTAAGGCCACTACGTATGCCACTAATTAGAAACTAACTAGCTAATTAATTAATGAAAATAACAATAAAACACAAATCAAACATCTTCCGCGGAGACAGTTTCTATCCTAACTTCAGAAGGTTAGTTCTCTCTCGTCTGTGATCGGAATGGAGTGATTCCAACGCCCAGAGATAGATCTTGAAGTCTAGTTTCACTCCTCAAAATTTGAGAGTGATCGGAGTTGAGAATAAGAAGATACGACACTTTTACTGAGGTGACCCATGGTCACATCCATGCAGCTCGATTGCTTATTCCTCTTCATTGAACCGACTTTGGCATGTCCTTGAGGGGTGACCCATGGTCACATCATCCTCTCCTCCTTTAAGAAAGATTCGTCCTCGAATCTTCGTTGTCTTTGCTTGCCAGAAAATCGAGGAGTGAGCACAACAAGGCCGACAACAACTTCCTGGAAAATCGTCCTGACTTCAACATGGTCGTTATCCTTGATCCGAACTCCAAATTGGATGATTCCGGCGACAGTAGTTAGATAATGAAGTCTAGTTTCTGTCCTCGAAATTGGAGAGCAATTCGATCATGGAAACAAAAGTTATGGCGATTTTACTGAGAGGTCGCGGTCGCTGCCTGAGATGCCGCGGTGCGGTTTTCCTTTGCCTTTGGTGCGGGCATGGCTGTTAAGCCTTCCTCGCGCTCTCCGAGCACACGAACATCCCCTCGCCTTGAGATGGCTCTGATACCAAATAATGTGCGTAAGCACAATCCAAGATCCGTACAGTACAAGACGAAGGGTGCCAAGACTTTGGTTTTGCAATCTCTCAGCTAAGCTCTCTTAGATAGGACATTTGATGTGTTTTTATTGTGACTCTAAACAATAGCTTGATGGAGATTTGACTCAAAACGGGAAATTGATATAACTCTCATGAACGAGGTTCATGAAGAGTTTGTGATAGGTATCTCACGACCCTCGGATGCAACTCACCAAGAACCATGAGACGAGGTTGAATACTCATGGATATGACACACCAAGAATACCCAACCGCCTTCGGATATGACACACCAAAGGGGTTTCGGATACGACACACCGAAACAAGACTAAGACACTCAAGGATATCACACACCTTGAAGCCATCGTCCAATGAAGCTCAAATGAACAAAACACTCACGTTTTTTTTAATCTCCAATTCAAGCTTACAAATACAATGCTAGGCAACCAATAGGTGCCAAATAACAATACGTAAATTGTAAATTAATACTAATTAACTACCCACTAACCTACCCACTAACGTAGCTAAACCACTAAGGCCACTACGTATGCCACTAATTAGAAACTAACTAGCTAATTAATTAATGAAAATAACAATAAAACACAAATCAAACATCTTCCGCGGAGACAGTTTCTGTCCTAACTTCAGAAGGTTAGTTCTCTCTCGTCCGTGATCGGAATGGAGTGATTCCAACGCCCAGAGATAGATCTTGAAGTCTAGTTTCACTCCTCAAAATTTGAGAGTGATCGGAGTTGGGAATAAGAAGATACGGCACTTTTACTGAGGTGACCTATGGTCACATCCATGCAGCTCGATTGCTTCTTCCTCTTCATTGAACCGACTTTGGCATGTCCTTGAGGGGTGACCCATGGTCACATCATGATGGTTCTTCTTTCTCTGTTGGGAGCTAGAGCATTTGATGTGGAGACATTTTGAGTTGAGCATTCAGCTTCAACTTCCTGGTTGGGATCACCTTCTCCATTGAAGATCATGTGAGAGGATGAATCGTTGATGTCTCCACAGATATTGTCGTCATGTTCATGGTTCCCAGAAATGGATTGTTGTTCATTATCCATGGGAACTGGTGGAGGAGCCAGTCGGGGATTCTATGCAGCATGGCAGAAACTGGGTGGAGTGACATCTTCATCTGGATCTTCTTGAGGTGACTTGGGGAACGGATCTTCAAAGGGAGTGGTAGTGTTTTGCACAATTCTTCCAAGTGATTTTTCATTAAAAATAACATGAACACTTTCTTCTACCTTTTTAGTTCTTTTGTTGAAGACTTTGTATGCTTTGCTGCCTGAGGCATATCCAATGAAGATTCCTTCATCACTTCTGGGTCGAATTTACCAAGATTGTTCTTCCCATTGTTGTGCATAAAGCACTGGCATCCGAACACCCTCGAATGTGAGATGTTGGGAACTCTTCCTCTTAGGAGTTCATGGGGTGTTTTCTCTGTGATTGGGCGAAGCATGGCTCGATTGATGATGTAGCAAGCTGTGTTGATTGCCTCAGCCCAGAATGATTAAGGGAGTCCACTTGAGATTAGCATAGTTCGAGCCATGTCTTCTAAAGTTCTGTTCTTCCTTTCTACTACTCCATTCTGTTGAGGAGTGTATGGTGCAGAGAAGTTGTGATCAATACCATGCTCACTGCAAAAGGTTAGAAATTCTTCATTTTCGAATTCGGTACCATGGTCAGACTGAATAGAATTGAGTGAGCAATTGAGAGATTTTTCTAACAAAGGAACCAAATCTTTAAAGCGGTCAATGACTTCACTCTTAGATTTTATGAAGATAGTCCAAGTGAAGCGAGAGAAATCATCGACAAGAACAAAGATATACTTGTTTCCTCCTAGGCTTTGAACTCTCATGGGTCCATAGAGATCCATGTGGATGAGTTCAAGGGGCCTTGAGGAACTTACCATGTTTTTGGAGTTGAAGGAACTCCTTGCTTGTTTCCCTTTAACGCAATTTGAGCATGGTTCCGAAGATATACTACTTATCTTTGGAAGGCCTCGGACTAGTTCCTTTGAGTGTAGCTTGTGGATCAGTTTGGTGCTAGCATGACCAAGGCGTTGATGCCATAGTTCTGTTTGATCATTCACGGTTGAAAGGCAGAGTTTCTCCTTGGGAGCATATGATGGGTCAACAATGTACACATTGTTGAATCTTTTGCCTTTTAAGATGATTTGTCCCGAGGGGTCTAGGACAGTGCATTCACTTGACTTGAATCTAACTTCATTGTCTCCTTGATCACACAGCTGTGACACACTAATTAGATCAAAGCCAAGATTATCAACAAGGTGAACTTTATTTACCTTAATGTGGTCATTTAGATTCACAGTTCCTATTCCACAAAATTTCCCTTTGCTTTTGTCTCCAAAGGAGATGTTTCCTTCTTGGATGGGTTGAAGAGAGGTCATTTGATTTCTTCTTCCGGTCATATGGCATGAGCAACCACTGTCAATGTACCATAGTCGAGGTTGCCTCTCTTTTTTCTGCACACAAGGGAACTAAGACTTTTGAACCCAGCGAAGCTTGGCTTTACTGGGGGGATTAGCATTGCGAGTCTGTGAATGACCAGGGAACTGGTTCCTTTCGTGGTAATAAGCTTTTTTCTCATTTTCAAAGTTCATTTTCTTAGGACAATCAGTGTTGTAATGACCATTTTTACCACAGTAATAGCATAAGCGATTGTAAACAACATGTCCATACTTTCCTTTTCCTTGCCTAAAAGGTTTTTCAGTTTTTCTTTTGTTAAAATCAATATTATTTCTAACCTTACTATGAGCCATATCAACATACCTTTTGTGAGCAAAGGAATTAGTGAACCATTGGTCTTCAGGAACCATCTTTTATTTTCCCTTAGGTTCCCTATTAGGACTTTGAGAGCTTTTATTAAGACGTTTGGCAACCTCAGCCTTGTTCTCAAGAACCATGATCTTCTCTGATAGGAATTGATTCTTATCACGAGAAGTGACAAGAGCAGTACTGAGGTTCTCATTCATCTCAACAAGTTTTTGCCTAGCTTTTTCATTTTCAACATCATTGTTCCCTTTGTTATTGACATATCCTATTCCATGACGTTGTCTCACAAAAACAGTTTGATTTATCGTTTTTTTATTTATGGAGTCAGTGAGAGTGTCTAACCTATCAATTATAGATTGAAACATGTCATTCCCAGGTAGGTTATCATGCAAGGGAACTTTGACAGAATCTATGCTAGTTTCATCACAAGATTTGCAGATTTTAAAGTGACTAGCATGCACATTTCTAATATCAATGAGTTTGGAATGGGTTTCAGCTAGATCTTTCTCAGTTTCATCAAGTTTCTTACTCCAAACAGAATTCTCAACAGTTAAGCAAGCAATTTCATCTTCACAATCATCAAGTTTTTGTTGAAGGGAACTGATTTCCTTTCCTAGTTTCTTTATGATCTTAAGAAGTTATTTCTTATCACAATCAACTAGAGTTTTTAGGAAATCATCAGAAGTTACCTCAAGGTCTTCTGAGTCGCTTGAGTCTCCTTTTGCCATGAGACATCTTTATCCAGAGAAACCGCTCAGATCCAGTTCCTCATCTGAGTCTTCTCCCCATGAGGCTACGAGAGCCTTCTTTCTATGAGGTCTTTCATCTTCCTTGGAGTCTTCCTTGTTGGGACAGCTCTTAGCATAGTGTCCCTTTTCTTTGCATTCGTAACAGGAGACTTCCTTGAGATCTCTTCTTGGTCCATTGTGGGAGAAACTACCCTTTTGGAACCTTCCCTTCACAAAGAATTTTTTGATGTTCTTTGTGAAGAGGGCTGTTAGTTCGTCCTCCTCTTCTTCTAGGTCTGAGTTCTCTTGCTCCATTTCAAGCCTTGAGAAGGCTTTAGAGATCTTGAGAGCAATTCATTTCTCTAGTTTCTTGTCGGTATTGGCTTTGGTATGCTCTCCTTCTTCAACCTCCAGTTTTCCTATGACTTGAGTCAAGGGAAGAGATTGGATGCCTGGACTGTTCTTCATGATTCCCTTGAGAATGGTGAATTTGGAGTTGAGTCCATTGATGACCACCAAGGACTTGGAAACTTCATCAAGGTCGACTCCCGTCGCTGTTAGCTTTCCAACGAGTCTGTTGAAGCGGGAGTAATACTCTGAGATGGTCTCAGTTTCCATCATTTTGAAGGTGTGATATTCTCCTTCCAAAGCAAACTTTCTGTTTTGCTTTAGTTCGTCACTTCCTTCATGCATATCCTTGAGTGCCTTCCACATCTCCTTTGCCGTCTTGATGCCTATGACCTTGTCCATGTCTTCTCTGTCCAGTCCATTGAGGATGAACTGCCTGGCTTTGGCATTCTTTTCCATGGTGACATAGTGCTCAGGTTTCCAGTCTTCTTCCTTCATTGTGAGATCGACATATCCATCTCCATTTTCGACTATCCTCCCGCATTGGTAGTCGTTGGTCTTGATGTGGCTTTCCATGCACTTTTCCCACCATGTTTCTTCTCCCTTCTTTCAGAGATGTGGTTTGTTGGTGGAGATTCCGAGCTCAAACTTGCTTGGTTGAGACATGATCTGCAAACTTAACAAAGATCTAGAGCTTTTCCTGCTCTGATACCAATTGTAGGATCGAGATTGTTAGACATTTAACTAAGGAACTAAGAATAGCAATTCTCAGTTCCCTTCACAACGGAATTTAAACAATCAAGCACAAATGAACAAGTTCCTTATAGTGGAAACCTTTGATTGCCAACTAGCAATCCAGGATAAAAACCACTATCTTTCTTTTGAAAGGATTTCAAGGTCTACTTCTTGATTTCTTATCTCTTTTGGTTATAGCTTATCCTAGGAACAAACACACAGTTTCTTTACCTTACACACAGTTAGGTAATCCTAGATAACTTAACACAATCAATAATCAATCCAAGAAACAGACCTTAGCACATAGGAACTATCTCACTTACAGTCACATGAACTTAGCACTCAGCTCTTCGATTCCTTGACTAGTTCCTCTTGATCTCGGTTTGCTTTGATGAGCTTGTTTGAAGATTCACACTTTGATGTTTGCTATTGTGTGTGATTCGTATTTCAGTGCTTGAAGATAACCTTTGAGTTAGTCTTCCTTTTATAGTGGATTCTTCGCAGCTTGATCTTCTCTTGGTTCCCACAGAGCGAGCTTGCCCTAGGATGTATGGTGATCCTTGATTCTCGCTATCTTTGACATGTAACAACAACCTAGGTAGCTCAGAATCCTTCTTTAGTTGGTCAACTGCTTCAGCCAAGTCATTCTCCAACTTCCTTCTTCCGAGGTTTGACTAGCTGGGCACTTTGGAACTGTCTTCTGGACAGCGACAGGTTCCATGACAAGTCGCTTTCACCTTTCTCTGTCTGAGGTTATGTGTTCTAGGCGTCTTGTTGTTTTGCTCTGGACAATGGCAGACTTTGGAAGCTTCACACAAGTCGTTTTCAACTTTCTCTTGTCCGAGGTTGGTGTTCCCAGATTTCTCGGGAAGCGCAACATTACATGTTGCATTTCTGGGCATACCTGGGTTCCTTCCTTTGGCTTGCTGCTTGGTTCTCTTGTCCTGTTTGGCTTCCATACTTTCGGTAATTGTCCTGTGGTTCCATAACACACATCTTTGAGATAAAACATTAGTATCAAAATATTTATCATCTTCAAAAGTAGAGAAACTGAGAAAAGGAACTCGTAGGGGAACTAAGGTTCCAGAGGCAAGGTGGAATATTACATGTATCTTGAGAATTGGGTGGAACCAATGCACATTCAACCCATGCCAATCTTGTATCCTTTAGGCTAAGTAGTAAAGTCCAATTTGACACCTAGGAAGACAAGTCTGATGAGAGTATCAATTCGGCCACCCAATGGACCCAATGAGTGAAGTAGTCATGGCAAAGGGCTAGAGGAACATGGGGGGACGGACTTAGTGGCCTAAGTTGCCAAGTGAGGGTGGGAGAGCCCACCAAGGGTTGTGGCCCAACCGAACAAATAGGAGAAAGGAGTCTTGACCTTGCCTTTGCTTTTTTTTTTTTTTTGATTTTGGGTCTCTTTTGCCTTTTTCTTGACCTCTTGAACTTTGTTGGGCTTTTTCTAAATTAAGCAAGGCAAAGGCCGAAATTAAATAACATGTGTCTTGGAAAAGAGAGTGGAACCACAACACTATTTGTTTACTTTTGGAAGTGGTGGCAACAAGGGTTTTGTTGTGACATGCCAAGGTCCCTTTTTTTTGGGGGGGGGGGGGGGGGGGGGGGGGGGACAAGGCTAGAGAATGGAGGAAGAAGGTTCCCTTTGCCACTACTATTTTTCGGCCCTATGTGGGAACCACTAAGGAGGCTCCATTGCCATCCTCCCACTAACCAAATCAGCCAAGCACGTACAAAGTGTCCTTTACCCACTATAGACAAAAGGAGACAAAAAGGACAAGGGGAGACAGTGGGTGTGGTCCTCCAAGTACAAGGTACAAGCAAGAGAGGGGAAATTCAAAATGGAGCAAATATGCACACAAGGCCGGCTGGGGGTAGGGGTGGGGCCGCAGTAGGGGTGGTGGTGGGTGGTGCTATGAGTTTGATGTGTTCGAACGAAAGCCAAGGAGGTACAATGAGGTACAATGCTTGAGGTGTTCGAACGAAAGCTTGTGAGTTTGAGAGATCCACACGAGTTTGATGAGAGAAAGAGAGATTGGAATGTTGAAAGCTTGAGTTGAAAGAAGATAGTGGCTGCCTAGAGAGAGATAAACTCAACCTTAGGCTATGCCACTCTTTAATTGATGCGGGGATTAGCCGTGAATGGCCCGATCTTGACGCCAAGTGACTCAACAAGAAGAAACCACAAAGAACAAGGTTAGAAATGCTCAAGATGCACGAAAACTGAGATGAAGACATTAGAAGGTATGAAGGAAAACCAACTTGAAATAATGAAAGAACCTTGAATGTAAACCAATTCAAGACCCAAGTCAAATGAGCAAGAGACCAACCAAACCATATACCATCTTAGAATCTTACACCTTAGAACTCGGCAAGAAGAACATTAGAAAACAGAAATGAACAACAACAAACAAGAGGGGATATAGGGAGAACCAAGTTGAACAATGGAGAAACCCTTGGAGCTCGAAGGTCTCCAAGAACCAAACCAAATGACAAAACAACCCTTCCTTCTACAATCTCACACAACCATGGACATATCCAAGGAGCACGAGAAGGAGGCTTGTGGACACCTACGAACACCCTTGGGAGCTCTCGTTTCCATTGTGCCCAAGGCAACAAATGTGTTCCAAAAATTCACTTCTACATACTGAAAATAACAAAGGGCTTGGCCTTAAATACTCCCTAGGGGCACGGCCCAAACATGCTCAAAAGGCCTAACTAAGGCAGCCCAAAAGTAGCCCTAAAACAAACCCAAAAAGGTGTCCAAAATACACTTAAAAATAAGCAAATAAAACAAGTCTTGGCTGGTGCTTGTACTATGATTATGGGGCCCTTCGTGATCACTCTTGGCTGGTGCTTGTACTATGATTGTGGGGCCCTTCGTGATCACTCTTGGCTGAACTACTAGAACAAATCTTGCAATGGGTTCGGTCATGGCTAGCTCCCTTAGCACATGATGGTTCACCAAGTACTTCATCTTCTAATGTAGGTGCCCTTGATAGTGAGTTGGATGATCCTTCATCAACTTGAATACCTGAAGCCTTTTACTTGCTTTCCGTTTTCAGCATATGACATTCTTAGACTATTTATATGTTGGTTTTGGCATTTCATTGGGGAGATTTGATATTTGATAAACACATTTGTGATTGGAGGTTTACCCTTCTTTGAGTATTTGAATTCTTGGTGAGTAATATCCGAGCGTTCATTACTTTGTGTTTTGGTGCGTAATATCCAAAGCAGGTTGATTAAGTTTAGGTGAGTAATATCCTTGACTTGAATCAACAACCTTGATCGATCCAAGGTGAGTCATATCCAAGGATTGGTTGAGTCTTTCAAGCCGTCGAAGTGTGACTCTGAGACGGTGTTGATTGCTTATCTCGGTTACATTATCATTATCATCCGCACGTCTACAATCATCAACCGCCGTTCGAGCTACTTTAGAGACCTTATCTTGCACCAGAGGAAGATCCGCGGGGCCGGAGTGCATCAGGAATCCCTCACACACTCGGCTCCACTAGGGTTGCTCACTTGATGCATCATTTCTCCCTTGGACCCATGCCTAGGAGCGACCATAGTCCCACCCGGAGCCGTAGGATGGACTCACGTTTTCTTGTTGAGTTGCATTGTTGTAGGTACATTCCTCCGGCTGCCATGCTCGCCCATGCGGCCTTCCATCTTGTTGTGCCCAAGGAGTCGCCCAACGGATCTCGTATGCTCGTGCTTCTTTGTGTTAGTGGCGGTCTGCCTCACTCCACCTTCACCTTTAAGAAGGGGAGACGCACACCACACTTCCTCCACCTCCCGGGCTCCCCAAACCCTCGAAGCGAGGACGCTTCGAAGCTAAGAAGGGGAGAGTGATGAGTCCCGGTAATTGACCACCAAGGCGCTGACGCATCAATGCCATGACACTCAAGCATCGACCATGCTTCGATTCCAAGGCATTTATGTGCACGTCTATATCCAAGCCTTATAGCTTTTATCCTCTTTGTATTTTTGGTTATTTAGTTTATTTTGTCTAGTCTTACCTTAGTGAGTGTGAATAGCCATTTGCACATGGGCTTCAACTCACTAAGGCCCATTAGAAGCTTTCCGTTGTTGGCTTAAAGCCTGTAATATCCCTAAATTTTTAGTAATGATATTTGGGTATTTTTCTCAACCTTCGTTCAGTAATTATTTCACTTTCAGTGAAGTTCGGATTTTCTGAAATATCCATGATCTCCGTATTAATTCCTTGAGTGGTATAAAATACATTTAATGTATTTTCGGGACTTGGAATATTTGTTTGGATACAAACAGATAATTTCCGGGGTTAAATGCCCATTTCCATTTTTTATATTCTTCAACCCCGCCACTGTTGCCTTTCCCCGATACATTTCTTGAGCCCTCCCCGGCATAGCTTTCTCGAGTCCTCCCCGGCATAGCTTTCTCGAGCCCTTCTCCCTATGATGGATTGTCGGGACATTGTGGCCATTTAAGACCGAGCTCCCCCTCGTCTTTCTCTCCTTCTCTCGTTGATTTGCTCGCCAGAGTCGTCAAGAGGTCGCGCCGATCGTTGATGTGGAGATGTCCGAGCTGCTGTTGTGCCGCGTTGTCATTGCTGTGCCGCTGCTGCCTCCGATCTCCTTCTTTCCGCGCGACCGGTGCCTCCATCTGCTGCTTCTCTTGCCGGCGACGGAGAGGTAGTCCAGACGGCGACGAGGCTAGCCCCGGATTTGCGTCGCTGCTGTCGTGGAGCCGTGAGCTACCGCGTGCCGCCGTTGCTCCGCCGTAAGCCGCTACAGCTCCTCCCCGGCAAGAAGACCAGCGTCGGCGTGGTTGTTGCTCCGTTAGGCTTTTCTGCGGACTAAGGCAAGTGGCGGTTCGCTCTTGCTCATCGTTCCATATTTACATTAATTATCAGCTGTTTATCTGAGTAATTAATTTGGAATGATTATCTGTGTTTATCTAGAAAATGTTTTATAAACTGTTTTGGAAAATCATATAATAGGTTATATATCTGCTAGAACGATGCTATTATCTGTGATCGCCTTCCGGGCATTTATGTGGATTAATAGGAAAACTAATCCAAGTAAGGATTAGTTGTTTCTATTATCTCTTTGTTTAAGTCGTTTGCCTAGATGGCTTTAATGTGAATAATTGCTGTGTTAGACTGTTTAGTTAACACGAGTGTTTGTAGGAACGCTAATCCAAGTAAGGATTAGTCGTTTTTTTTTATAACTTAATGTGCGTAGGAACGCTAATCCAAGTAAGGATTAGTCGTTTCTTTATAATTTAATATTCGTGGGAACGCTAATCCAAGTAAGGATTTGTCGTTTCTTTAAATCATAATATTCCTCGGGGTTATTGCCGAATAATTTAAGGGTCATGACCTATGCTTCTTATCCACATGTAAGGATCTGAAGTGTTTTAAGCGCCTTGCAAGCGCCGTTGGATGAGCTTAATTGTAGTCCTGTGTTTTAAGCACTTAGCTAGTGCATTGGGGTGGACGTAACTGTCACCCTGTAAAATAAACTGTAAGCGCTGTGGCAGTGCAATCAGGGTGAACGTAAGATCACCCGGTGTCATCATAACTTCCGTGTTCTCAGAATAATATTAAAAGCCTCAACACTGTGTGTGTGTGTGTTGTAATTTAATAAGATAAGTGCAGTTAAGCACATAATTAAACTGTAAGCACTGTATAGTGCAATCAGGGTGAACGTAAGGTCACCCGGTGTATTAATAACGCCGTTGTTACTCGGCATAATGATGTTAAGTCCCGCATGTGTGTTTTAATTTGGGTTGACGTAATTGTCACCCTGTGATTTAAGCCTTGTTATCGCTCTTAATAACATTAACGTGTTTCAGTAATGTGTGTTTTGTAATTAAATAAGATATGTGCCCGAGTGCACATGATTAATAAACCTTGGGCGAGTAGTGCAGTTAAGTTATAGTGCAGCTAGGAAAACTCGTCTTGACTTTGATCATAGTACGTTCTCTTTCCGATCTGGATTCGCTATATGCGATGAGGTTGGTCGTGAACCGAAGCATCTTAGTCAGTTCTTAAATTGTTATGTGGTTCTGTAAGATCTCGACTTGAATGTAGTACGTTCTCTTTCCGATCTGGATTCGCTGTATGCGATGAGGTTGGTCGTGAACTGAAGCATCTCAGTCAACTTTTAAATCATTGTTGTATGATTCTGTTAACATTCCAGATTTGTCATATTTCCTTTAAGACTCAATCTCTTGGAGTCTCTTTTCGAGTCGATTTCTGTGAAGATGAAGTCTTCCAGAATATTCTCTCATGCATACCTTTGTTGTTATTCCGTGAAAGTGCCGGGTTATGTATCGTCCCTTCGGTTATTATTCGAGGGACAATGATAGTAAACGGTTACGATCACTCGAACCACTCTGCTTTTTACCCTTGCTAGTCTATTGAAGTAGACTAACCCACGAACTTTGTTCTCCGCATGTGGGCTGGTGTCATCCGTTCGATTCGGCACATCAGATGGAGTGTAGATGAGAAGACTAGAAGGACTATGGAGTCGACGGTGGTTTTTCCGACGTTTTAATAATTTCTTTTAATCAGGTTGAGATCCTTGGGCAGGTGATCATTACGATCACAACCTTTTTTGTAATATCTTTTAAAAGTTTTCCGCTGTGCCTTGTTTAAGATTTCCGTTGTAATTTATTTAAACTCTGTGTTTGTCCTATTCGGGATTGGGATGTAATCCCGAGACTCGTGTTTTATATGATTAAGGTTATCATTTTGTATCATTGTATTTCATGATTTGTATTTAAACGGTAAAGCCTTGGGTGATCTCGGTAAGAAACACTGGAGTCACTGGCGGTAATACCTTTCCAAAAGGGTTAAGTTTTGGGGGTGTTACAAAGCCATGACTATTTAAGCCAACTTGTGGATACCTCTTTCATTTGGTTGAAGATTATAGAAGTGGAATATTTCTCTTAGGTTGAGTATATCTCCCTAAGGTCTCCACTTTCTTCTATCAACCCCAAGCATTCAAATCTCTCTCTTCTCTTCTCTCATTTTCTTTCGAATCTCTCAAGCAAAGCATTCAAACACATTAGATCCAAGTTCACCCCAGCCAAGGAACCTCCAAGGGAGGTTCCCTTGGCCCTTAGCTGCGCACGCCAGCCAGCCCTAGCTTCCGCTCGCCTCACGCCCTCTCGCGGCCACCTTCGCTCCCCCTCGGCATTTCCCTCGGTGTCCTCCCTTGGCAGCCACCTTTGAATCTCTCCAAGAGCCTTGAGAGGCCAGCCAACCCCAGAGGAGAAGGAAGAACCCTTGCTTGGTCACGACCTAGCTTTCCAGGAAGAAGAACCTCCTCTTAGAGGTTTCATTCTCATCATCCGGGGGTGAGCGCGCCAGGCGGCGGTGGAGAAACGAAGGCCGCAAGGTGGGCCTTGATGGTGCGTGTTTCCTCGATGGTGGTCTTAAGCTGCCGGTCACTAGGCACAACCTCAGTCTGGTCCGGCGGACGCCGGCCCGGTGGCGGCCGAGCATCAAGATGCTCGTTGGGCTTCTCACGTGCCGAGGACTTAAGGTGGCAGTTAGTCGGGCCGCGCGAGGAGGCCCTGGGAATGAGGGGCATCGTGGGAAGTGGCGCCAAGGCCGGAGTAGACGGCGGGGAAGGGGTGGGGATGATGGCCAAGGGGGGCCCATGGCGGCCATCCGGGGATCGGTGGCTTCCGCCGCTAGTTGCTCCTCGGCGGCCATGACCAACCTCTCGATGCCGCTCGGCCTCGGAAATGATCTCATCATGGTGGCCCTCGGTGAGGGTGAAGGCCGGAGAGGGCTGCTCCATGTGATGAGAATGTCGGTTCACATCAAGTGGACACGACGCCGCTGTCACCAACACTAGGGCTTGACAAGTCACTCGACGCTGAGCCTCCAAACCAGACGCCCATTGGCCCTCTTGATGGTGAAGAGGAACAGGTTCCAAGAGCGCCGGACAAAGTGTGGCCTGCGCCCACCAAGCCCGTCACCAGAGCTGATGCCCGGGCACTAGCGCACGACACTAAAGACCACATCGACGTTAACCCACCTCTGGGGGCCATCACTCGGTCCTAAGCCAAGAAGCTGCTTCACAACCTCCAAAGAGGCCTGATGGCTCAAGGTGCATCGATCCAACTGCTCAAAGACTCGGTGACTCTACTTAGCCAAGAGAAGGCGCCGGCACAAGCATGTGATCCTCGACACTCATCGAGCACTTCTCTTCCATCCGGCCTCTAACTCCTTCTCCAGCCTTTATGGATCCAAGGAGTGCCAAGAACATCGGGTTGGCCGAGCAAATTGGAGGAATGCCCAAGGGCCGACGCTGGCCATGTCCTGACAACACCTGCGCCGACGCTAGTAGTGTCATGACAACTCAACCAATGTGATATCCCATATGCCTCGTGCGTTTGGGCTCATTTTTGGTGGGCCCCTTCATGATGATTTCAAATCCTACATATCCAAATGTTAGCCCATTTGGAGTTGTTTTGCTTCTGATTCTGCTGAAGGCCAGATTGCTATGTTTAGTGTTTTCATGCTAGACTATTTAAGGGATTTTTCCTTAGTTTTTCATTCACATTTTAAGATTATATTTTGTTCAAGTTTTTCCAGAGAAAAAACCCTAGAACTCTTGAGTTTTTGACGTCTTGCTTTGGTGAGATTATCCAAACACTTGTGGATCGAATCTTGGTGAGCATACCCTAGATTTCTTCCTACGTGGTCTTATGTGCTCTTGGTGAGTTTATCCAAGGAATTTCAGTTGCATATCCTTCTCAAACCCTTTGTCTAAACCATCTTAAAACTCCTCAAAGTCTCACGTCTAGACTTCTCTTCCCTTCTTCATCCGAATTCATCTTCACGTGGTGTCTTCAATCGGATCTTTGGACGGCGAAGTCTCCTTGAACCAGTCCGGATCCTTGCTTGGGCCATATCATTTGGTATCAGAGCCTTCTTCAAGGTTAGTTTTGGATTCCAAGTTGATTTCCTTAAGAAAAGCATGCAATCAACATCAATTGTTCCTAGCCGAAGTGTTGTTGTCTTGTTCTCGTGTTCTTGTGTGTTGATTCTTTGTGTTTGATTTAGACTTTGAGTGGATCTGCAGCGGACGAAAGGTTGAAGGAGAGGGACGTTTGGAATAGTTCAAAAACGTAACTCCCTTTGACCAAGCCTGATTTGTCATCATCTTAATTCAGCCATTTAATCCCTTAATTGTCTCCTCTTTAATTTGCTGAATTAAATCACTGTCATTCATTGCTCTCCTTTTATTTAGCCTTGACCAAATCTGATTAGATTCCAATTCTTGGCTTATTTATTCACGTGTGTTGCATGAAAAATAAAATAAGGTCTAACTCAAGGACACATTACGGGAAACGAACTTAATTCCTAATCCAGCCCAGATCTTGTGTACTACGTGATTAAGTTGAGTCATACTTTGTTTTATTTGTAACTTTGGGTTAAGAAAAGGAAGTTGGACATTGTAAAGACGACAAGATGTATTCAATCAAAATCAAAACTCGAGAAAAAGGGGCTGAGCAAAGAAATACCCGGCCTAACACAAAGGGACGGCCATAGAAAAATCAACACTCAGCCAGAAAGTGATGAGTCCCGGTACTTGACCACCAAGACGCCGGCGCATCAATGCCACGACACTCAAGCATCGACAATGCTTCGATTCCAAGGCATTTATGTGCACGTCTATATCCAAGCCTTATGGCTTTTATTCCCTTTCCTCTTTTGTTAATTAATCATGTATTTGTCTTTCTATGTTGGGCGTGTGGACCCATTTGTATATGGGCTCCTAGCCCACCAAAACCCTTGACTATATAAGCCATCTTTGGCTTCCTTTGCTCATTAGTTGAAGAATTAAAGAGTGGCCAAAGCCTTAGGTAAAAGTTTATCTCCCCTAGGCCGCCACTATCTTCTATCAACTCAAAACTTCCAAATCTTCACATCTCTTCTTCTCAATCTCATCTTCTCACAAAGCAAATCATTCACAATTTTGGATCTAAGTTCGACCAAGCCAAGGAACCTCTAAGGGAGGTTCCCTTGGCTGTGTAGCCTAAGAGCCGCCGGCTCCCCTTGTCCGCCGCCGGTTGTGGACTCCCCCGGCAGCCTCTCGGTTCCCCCACCTTCTCCTTGGCCGTGAGTGATGCGGGGATTAGCCGCGAGTGGCCCGATCTAGACGCCAAGGACTCGATTGAAGGTGGAGATAGAAAAGAGACAACAAGAACACCAAGAACAACAAGAACAAGTTAGCAAATGATAGGAAACAAAGAAATAAACAAGGATATAGGAACAACCGAAAGATGCAATGGAGAGACCCTTGGCAAACAATGTCGCCAATAACCAAACCAATGTGCACAAACGACCTTTCCTTCTACAATCTCCCACAACGATGGATGTGTCCAAAGAGCAAGAGAAGGAGGCGAGTGAAGCCTTGGAGCACCAAGATCATAGACGAAATTGACACAACGCAAGAGCAACCTAGCAAGTTCGAATCAACCATGGAGAACACTCTCCCATGAGAGCTCTCAAGCTCATGTGCTCAAAGCAACATTTTCATATCATCCAAAGTTTTACAAAATGAAGACAAGTTTGCCTTAAATACTATCTAAAGTCAAGGCCAAAACAAACCCTCAAAGGGCCCACACAAAGGCACAAAAAGTAGTCTTAAGATACACCTAAAATAAGGCAAGAAGGAAGGGGTTCGGATGGGCCCACAAGCAAGACCATCCCAGCCAAGGCTCGTCCAAAACAGCCAACAACTCGGTCTGGCACTCGGCCGAGTTGTAGGCCGAGTCAGGAGCTGTGGTCCTTGCTTCTTGTCGCCTTCGTCTTTCGCGGAGACAGTTTCTGACCTAACTTCAGAAGGTTCGTTCTCTCTCGTCCTTGATCGGAATGGAGTGATTCCAACTCCCAGCGATAGATCTTGAAGTCTAGTTTCACTCCTAAACATTTGAGAGTGATTGGGGTTGGGAATCAGAAGATATGGCACTTTTACTGAGGGGTCGCTGAAAGTTCCGGGAAGGAATTCAACGAAATGATTGTTGTGGGTGTTGGTGGTCTTCGTTCCCCCGCGCTTTGCTTGAAAGGTCACCAAGGTCCGTAGAATGGGCTTGGTGAAGTCCTCGACGAGGGTGGGCCCCCTTGAGACGTGAAGGCTAACCAAGTTCTCGAGTTCCTCGTGCATACGCTTGGCTCGAACCCTTTGTGAGTGGACCATCTCCTTCCTCAATGGCTTGGTCGAACCCTTGTGAGGGAACCACCTTTCTTTGTGTGCAACTTGGGTGAAGCCTCGGATGCTCCCGCATCAGTGAGCCTTCCTCAAGCACCATTGGAGGGCTAGCAAGCTTGAAAAGGAAGGAGAAGCCTTATCTTGGCCACGATCTACCTTCTTGGGAAAAAAAGCATTCATTGGGAGGCTTGATTCTCATCAATTGGTATCAGAGCCGTTGTCCAAGCTAAGTTTTTCTTTTCCCTTGCAACTTCAGTTTTTTGAGCTTATATTCATAGCTTGCATGAGTTCTTTTCTTGCTTCCATATTGACCATGTGTTCATGCTCATTTCCCCTCTAGCTAGTTTCAATTTTTTTTCTTGTTTCTTCATGTTTTTGTGTTCGGTTGTTCATGCTCAGTTTTTCCTTGTTTCCATGCCTTTTTTTATTGTTTCCATGCTAGTTTAGTGTTTATTTTCGTGCTTTGTTCATCCCTCCCAAACCCACTCTCAAAAAACAAAAAAAATTAGCTTTTCGGCGACCTCCACCACCTCCGGCGACCGGACCACCACGTCCGCCACCTTGCTGCCACCATCACCACCCTACAGCCACCATGGAAACAAGAAAAAAAGGGGGTCCTTATCCATGCGCCGTCCCTAGGCCCTTAGCCGCTTATGAGTTCCACCACCACTATGATGAGGAAGACCCATATGGCGAGTACCTCGAGACCTTTGAAGAGGAGGCTTGGGCGGATGTGAGCCACCGAGACTATGCTCGCGCCCAAGGGCGGCCATGGTGCCCGCTAGACCGCCGTGACTCGGATTGACTGCCGCCTCCCCGCCCCTATGGCGAGTATATCGAGGCCTTTGAAAACGAAGCTTGGGCGGATGTGTACCCCCGGGGGTATGACCGCACCCAAGGTCAGCACCGGTGCCCGCTTGACCGTAGTGACCCGGGCTGGCTCCCGCCTCCCTGCGCCGAAGGCCATGCTTACCATCCCCACCACACCCGATGCTTTGTGGCCAGCTCCTCACCCACCTTGGTCCCCGAGTCTTTCGCGGCTCGGCCCCGCTCCTTTGAGGAGCGGCTCGTGTCGGAGGCTACAGCCCGCCGTGTCCAAGACACTGATGCCGCCAACTGCACTCTCATGGCCGACTTGGCTCGAGCCCGCCAAGAATTTGAGAGCCTCGCCGCCAAGAAGGAAGCCCTTGAGCATAGCATAGCAAGCCTTTCCACGACCTTCCCCACGGCCGCACCGCCCACAGGCCCGCCGCGGCACACGACCCCACCGATGCACCCACCGGTCCTTTGGCCCACGCTCCCGACGGTCGTGATGCATGTAGCTCCGCCGGCCTTGGTGCCCGCGTCTCAACCAGACACGGTGACCGAGGCACCACCGCCAGCCACGGTGACCGCACGCCGGACGCTTGCGGTGCCCACCACTCTGTCGGCTCCAGTGCCCGCGCCCCTGCCGACCCAAGAACCCGCACCGCTGTCGGCCCCGACGCCTGAGCCTTTGCCGGCCTTGGTGATCGGAACTCCGACGACCCCAGTGCCCGAGCCACAGCCGCCAAGGGTGCCCACGCCTCCTCCGTGCCCGACGCCCGATCCCGTCGAGGAGACATGCACCTCCAAGGCCCACCTTGCGGCCTTTGGCTCTCCACCGCCACCACGCGTGCTCATCCCCGGAGCGACCCCCATAGTCCTCTTGGCACCGTGCCCGTGCCTCACCGCCGAGGCAAGTGATGCCTTGTTGGTGGTTCAGCTGGCCACGCCCTTGGCTCAGCCACTACTTGGTTGGCCGCTGCCCTTAGTCGCGAGCAGCCCCTTGTCGCCTCTTGGCGGCTTCCCTTCGAGCCCACCCCATGGAGGTCAGCACCCCATGGCTGCCACACCGGAGGAGTTGTGCACCTTCATTCTGCCATGGTCGGCGCCATTGCTACCCTCGGCGCCTCCCAACCAAGTTGAGGTTCCCTTATCTATTTCCTCTTGTATGTTATTGAATGGCACATTGCATGATCTTCATGTCACTTTGTATGTTGAGGAACTACCTTGCATCTATGACTATGTTCTTTTGTTTGCATTATAGTTGCATGTCCCAATTCATGTCCAAGAAGTCTCAAGGGAACCTCCTTTAGAGGTTCTTTGGCTAGTTGAGCTTGAATCCAAGGGTTTGAGTGAGTTTGCCTGAGAGTAGATGAGATTGAGAGGAAGAATGAGAGATTTGAATGCTTCGGGTTGATAGAAGTAAGTGGAGGCCTTAGGGAAATATACTCAACCTAAGGGAAATATTACACTTCTATAATCTTCAACCAATTGAAAGAGGTAGCCACAAGTTGGCTTAAATAGTCATGGTGTTGGAACCTTGACGTTCCCTCTGGTTTTGATGATGATAAACACCATTATGGAACAATGGAAAATGTCATACCGTTCCCTGTCTAACACACTACGGTTCAACAATTGGTATCAGAGCAGGTTTGCTCTAGATTGTGTGTTCTTTTCAGATTCACAGGTAACAATGTCTTCCACTCATGAAGTTGGGCTTGGGAACAACAAACCACCGTTCCTGCCTATTGATGGAAAGTTCCAACACTGGAAAGACCTCTTCACGGACTAGATGAAGAGTAATGACTACCAATGCTGGAGAGTCATTGGGGTTGGTGAAGAAAAAGTTGCTGAAGATGTAATCAAAGGAACAACACCTTGGAGCCAAGATGATTTCAGAATTATGGAGAAAAACTCTAAGGCTCTTATGTTTATCAACAACGCAATCAGCATTGAAGATGCATCCAAATTACACTCTTGTGCAACTGCCAAAGATATGTGGGCAGCCTTGGAACAGATGTACATGGGAAGTTCTCATCTTAGAGAACTTGATCGTTTCCAAGAAAAGAAAGATTTTTACAACTTCGCCATGATCGATGGTGAGAGTGTTTCCTCCTATCAATCCAGATTTGAGGAAATCACCACCAGACTTGCTGCTCATGATGTCGATGAAAATGAAATTCTTCCCAAGGAGAAAATTTTCATCATTATTGATGGACTTCCTCCAAGGCACAAGATGACTAAAGCAATTCTCAAAGAGAATCCCAATATTCTTAAACTCACACTTCATGAGGTATTTGGGAAAATTAAAAAGTATGATGAAGAAGACAAATATGTTAAACCTAAAGGCATTGCCTTAATGGTTGAAAAAGTTGTTGAGATGATAGAGAATAACAAAGATGATAACTTGGATGGCATAGACCTAGAAACTGCCCTTCTCACCAAGGCCATGCGAACTTTTTATCACAAGGGTAAATCATTCAGGAATGATGGGAACAATGGTGAGAAACGGGACATTAAAGATGTTACGTGCTTCAATTGCAAGGAAAATGGTCACTATGCTAATAGATGCCCGAAAGGAAACAACTCAGACAACAATGGTGAAAATTCTGGAAACGACAAAAAGACGGCTTTCGTTGCTGTCTGGGGTGATGATTGTGTCAACTCTGATGATGACGAGCCAGAGTCATGGGGGAACAACATAATGTGTGCAATGACTCTGAAGTCATCAAGTGAAGAACAAGAGGTAGATCCTGAAACTTTCTTTGAATCTCTTGTTAATTTTGATAAAAAGTCATTGATCTCTCTTATCAAAATCATGTATAATGAGAATCTTAAAACCCAAAATGATTTAAGTGATGCTGAGGATAAATGCATTGAATTGAATGAATCTTTATCTAGAATTGCTAGTTCCTCTATTGTTCCTTGTGTTAGAAGTGATGCCACTCACAGTGAACCTAGTTCCTTTAGCACTATTAGGGAACTGTCTCAGATGAAAGTTCAGATTGATAAAATTCACTCTATCTTAGTTGAGCAAAAGCTTAAGGAAGAAGAAAAACAAGAGAGTGAGGAACATGAGTTAACCATACCTGAGCTTAGAGAGCTAAAAGATAGAGAACTTCAGAGTACTAAGGATAGGAACTCTTACCTAGAAGAGCGTGTGAAAACTCTAGAGAGTGGGTTGAGTGAAAATCAATCATGGTACAAAGGTCAATCTGCCCATAAGATGTACCTCATCTAATCTCAGGGTAATTTGCCTAGTACACCTGACCCAATTAGAGCCAAGCAACGTAGAATGCCTATCCCAAACCGTAAGTACACCTTGGGGGACTATTATAAGATTTGCTGGATGATGCGGGAGCATCCGAGGTCTCACCTACGATGCCCCCAAAAGGAGATGGCCCACTCACAAGGGCTCGAGCCAAGCGTATGCAAGAGGAACTTGAGAGCTTGGTTAGCCTTCACGTCTCAAGGGAGCCGACCCACCTTAGTCGAGGACTTTACCGAACCTACGCTAAGGACCTTGGTCACCTTCCGAGCCAAGCCTTGTGCGGGAGAATGAAGGCCACAAGAGACGGGGGCTCCAGCCACTGACTCGGCCCACAACACGGCCGAGTGCCCAGCCGAGTTCTCGCCCCAGAATGCTGACACGGCCAACAACTCGGCCGAGTTGTCAACCGAGTTGTTGACTGTTTTGTTGGCCGAGTTGAGGGAAGTCCGGGGCTTTCTTGTGGGGGCCACTTGGGGACTTTCTTCCTTGTTCTTTTAAGTGTATTTTAAGACCCTTTTAAGTGCCTTTGTGTGGGCCCTTTGTTGGCTTGTTTGGCCTTTGTCTCTAGGTAGTATTTAAGTCACTTTTGTTGTCTTCTTCAAAAGGGCCCACACAAAGGCACTTAAAAGGGTCTTAAAATACACTTAAAAGAACAAGGAAGAAAGTCCCCAAGTGGCCCCCACAAGAAAGCCCCAGACTTCCCTCAACTCGGCCAACAAAACAGTCAACAACTCGGTTGACAACTCAGCCGAGTTGTTGGCCGTGTCAGCATTCTGGGGCGAAAACTCGGTTGGGCACTCGGCCGTGTTGTGGGCCGAGTCAGTGGCTGGAGCCCCCGTCTCTTGTGGCCTTCATTCTCCCGCACAAGGCTTGGCTCGGAAGGTGACCAAGGTCCTTAGCGTAGGTTCGGTGAAGTCCTCGACTAAGGTGGGTCGGCTCCCTTGAGACGTGAAGGCTAACCAAGCTCTCCAGTTCCTCTTGCATACGCTTGGCTCGAGCCCTTGTGAGTGGGCCATCTCCTTTTGGGGGCGTCGTAGGTGAGACCTCGGATGCTCCCGCATCACTGGAATTGTGGGAACAACGGCAATGTTGTGAAAAACTGTGCTAAGAAACAAAAGTTCACTGAAGAGCACACCCAGCGTAGGAACAATAGAAGTAACAATGTTGATTTGGATGATTATGTTACATCTCCTGATATGTTCAATGCTAAGCCTAGAGAATACTATTTTGTTTCTAAACGACCAGGTAAAGCCAAGCTTGCCTGGGTCGCTAAATACTAACTCTCTTAATGCAGGATAAAGCGAGGGGGAACAACAAGTGGTTCATTGATAGCGCTTGCTCATGCCATATGACAGGAAATAAAGATCATCTTACCTTACTTCAACAACACTCTAAGGGAACCGTCTCCCTTGGAGATAAACGCTGCAGAGAGATAGGGGGAACAGGAGAAGCTACCTTGAACTCAAACATCAAAATAAAAGAGGTTAGTCTGGTTCATCAACTTGTTTTTGTAATTTGTTAAGTGTACCTCAGCTTTGTGATCAAGGAGACAACGAGCCCAACGAGACTGTGTTCACAACCAAAGATTGCGACGTAAGAAATAGAAAAACCAAGGAGATCGTATTAAAGGGTGTCCGATTCAATGATGTGTACACTGTTGACACAACTTTCAAGCCATCAAGGGAACTATGCTTTGCGTCTCTAGCTGAAGAGACGGAACTATGGAACAGAAGGCTTGGACATGCCAATTTATAACTCATTCACAAACTCCATAAGAAGGAACTGGTTAGAGGACTCCCAAATGTCAAACCTGAGATTTATGGAGTCTGTGAAGCCTATATAAGAGGGAAACAAACACGTTCCTCTTTCAAGAGCAAATCGAATGTTACCACTTCTCCCCCTCTGGAACTGATCCATATGGATCTCTGTGGTCCCATGATGATAAGAAGTCATGCAGGGAACATGTATGTGTTTGTTATTATTGATGATTACTCTAGATTTACATGGACACTCTTTCTCTCTTGCAAGGAATAGGTATTCGAGACATTTGAATCTTTCATCAAGGGTGTGGAAACTAATCTGGGACAAAATCTAAGCTCCATCCGATCCGACCATGGAACGAAGTTTGAGAATTCCATGTTCCTTGATTACTGCAGGGAACATGGGATCTCTCATAACTTCTCGGCTCTTAGGACACCACATCAAAATGGAGTGGTCGAGAGGAAGAACAGAACATTAGAGGACATGGCTAGAACAATGCTCATAGCAAGCAACCTTGATGAGTCACGATACTTGACCACCAAGACGCCGACGCCTCAATGCCACGACAATCAAGCATCCGATTCTTCGACTCCAAGGCATTCAAGCGCGCGTCCTTATCCAAGCCTTTATGGCTTTTATCCCTATTTCCCCTTTTTGTCAATTAATTCATGTATTGGCTTTCTATTTTGGGATGTGTGGATCCATTTGCAAATGGGCTCCTAATCCCCTAGAAACCCTAGACTATTTAAGCTTTGCTTGTCTTTCTTTTTCCACTAGTTGATAGAAATAATTGGATGCCTTAGGGGAGGATTCTTCTACCCAAGGTAATGTTCCAATTCTATATTCTTCAATTAGTGGAAAAAGAAAGACAAGCAAAGCTTAAATAGTCTAGGGTTTCTAGGGGATTAGGAGCCCATTTGCAAATGGGTCCACACATCCCAAAATAGAAAGGCAATACATGAATTGACAAAAAGGGGAAATGGGGATAAAAGCCATAAAGGCTTGGATAGGGACGCGCGCTTGAATGCCTTGGAGTCGAAGCATCGGATGCTTGATTGTCGTGGCATTGAGGCGTCGGCGTCTTGGTGGTCAAGTACCGTGACTCATCAAACCTTCCTCGAATATTTTGGGCTGAGGCTATCAACACTTCATGCTATATTCTTAATCATGCCATGCTTAGACCATTGTTAAATAAAACTGCCTATGAACTAATCAGGGAACGCAAGGCCAACGTTTCCCACTTGCGTGCCTTTGGTTGTAGGTGTTTCATTCACAATAATGGAAAACACAACTTGGGAAAATTTGATCCAAGGAGTGATGAAGGAATCTTTCTGGGATATGCTAATTCAAGCAAAGCTTATAGAGTCTACAACAAGAGAACCCGAAAGATTGAAGAGAGCATTCATGTTGTCTTTGATGAACACTCGAAAGCTGCGAGTGATGATTCCAACTTACCGTTCCCTGATGATCAATTTCCACGCATGCAACGTGAAGACTCAGATGATGAAGGCGATGATGGGAATCACCAAGGTAATCCACATCCAGGGAACAATGCCCCCAATGCTGGTGGGAGCACTACAAGTTCTCTCGGAGGTACCATAACCAGTGGCGATGACACTCCTTCAACACCAACACCTGATGTTCCCACAACAACAACTCCAATCGTTGATGCTGATGTCACCACTATTCCCAATGGAACTTCTGGTGGTGATACTTCGGATGCACAACACGTGCAAGATGGCCAAGTGAGAGGTGATGTGGTAACAATTATTGAGGAAGAACCTATGGATGATGTCGAAGGAACAGTCTCTAAAGCAGCCACTGCAATTCCTGTTGACGTTCCTCCCTCTTCATCCTCAATTGCAACAACGAATGTTACTCTTCTTCCTATTCCTCCACCGCCTGAATCTAAGAATGTCTAGACCAAGAAGAATCATCCATTTGATGCTCTTCTCACACCATACGAACAAAGAGGTTCACGCTCTCAACTATATGACTTTTGTGCTTTCTATGCTTTTATCTCTTTTGTAGAACCAAAGAACATCAAAGAAGCATTGAAAGAGCCAGATTGAATAGTTGCTATACAAGAAGAGCTACATCAATTCGAAAGGAACAAAGTTTAGAGACTTGTTCCCCTTCCCAAGCACAAGCATGCTTGATGAGTCGCGGTACATGACAACCAAGATGCCGGCGCATCAATGCCACGACACTCAAGCATCGACAATGCTTCGATTCCAAGGCATCTATGCGCCCGTCTATATCCAAGCCTTATGGCTTTTATCCTCTTTGTATTATTAGTCATTTAGTTTCATTAGCCTAGTCTTGCCTTAGTGAGTGTGAAGAGCCATTTGCACATGGGCTTCAACTCACTAAGGCCCATTAGAAGCTTTCTTTGTTGGCTTGATGCCATGACTATTTAAACACTTGTAATGCATTCCTTTTCCCCTAGTTGAAGAATTAAAGAGTGGCCAAAGCCTAAGGTAGAGTCTTAACTCCCCTAGGCAGCCACTATCTTCTATCAACTCAAAACCTTCAACATTCAATCTCTCTTCATCTCATTCGAATCCATCAAACAAACAAGCACTTGTTCTAGTTTCTAAAGCTCAAGATCCCAGCCAAGAATCCTCTCTCCAAGAGGATTCCTTGGCCCTCTTTTATCTCGTCCAAACCGAGACCAAGACCTCAAGTTCTCAAGCTCTCTTCGCCCATCTTCCATCAAGAACACCTTGGAGCTACTTGGAGCCAAGAAGGAAGGAGAAGAAGCCCTAGCTTAGGCACAATATAGCTTCACTTGGGAAGAAGAACTCCTTTGGGGGTTTGATTCTCATCAACGCTATTGGCACTCGATGGCTTTTCAGGAACAAGCTCGATGACTCTGAAACTGTGACAAGGAACAAGGCGAGACTGGTTGCTCAAGGCTACAACCAACAAGAAGGGATCGACTATGATGAGACATATGCTCTAGTAGCTCGCATCGAAGCCATTCGACTTCTTATTGCATATGCTGCTTTCAAAGGATTCACGTTGTATCAAATGGATGTCAAAACAGCATTTCTCAATGGCTATCTTCAAGAGGAAGTTTATGTGAAACAACCCCCAGGCTTTGAAGACATGGAACATCCTGACTATATGTATGCACTGTATGGGCTCAAGCAAGCTCCCAGAGCTTGGTACGATCGGCTGGCACAGTTCCTTCTCTCCAATGGATATAGACGTGGAGCGATTGACAAGACATTGTTCCTCTTGGAACACAAAGGTGAGATTCTTGTAGTTCAAGTTTATGTTGATGATATTATTTTTGGTTCCACTAACTCTTCCCTTGTAGAAAAATTCAAAAATCTAATGAGTAGTGAATTTGAGATGAGTATGATTGGGGAACTCTCTTTTTTCCTCGGATTACAAGTCTCCCAATCCTCTGAGGGAACAAGTGATGAGAATCAAGCCTCCAAAGGTGAGACTTTTCTTCCCAAGAAGCTAGATCTAGACCAAGCCCAGTGGAGACTTCCTTCTTCTTGTGATGGTTCGGCCTCCAAGGGTCCTTGAGAGCTCAAGAGGGCAGCCAAGGGGAGGAGACGCCGGATGGAAAAGTGGATGGCCGGAGCTTGGACAGAGGGCGGCACCGACAAGTGCCAAGGAATCCCTCCCTTGGGGGTTCCTTGACCGAGATGAAGTGTGGACCTAGATTTGTTGATGATTTGAATGTAAGAACGTGTGAGATTGAGGGAGAGAAGAGATTTGGGAAGCTTGAGTTGATAGAAATAATTGGATGCCTTAGGGGAGGATTCCTCTACCCAAGGTAATATTCCAATTCTATATTCTTCAAATAGTGGAAAAAGAAAGACAATCAAAGCTTAAATAGTCTAGGATTTCTAGGAGATTAGGAGCCCATTTGCAAATGGGTCCACACATCCCAAAATAGAAAGGCAATACATGAATTAATTGACAAAAAGGGGAAATGGGGATAAAAGCCACAAAGGCTTGGATAGGCACGCGCGCTTGAATGCCTTGGAGTCGAAGCATCGGATGCTTGATTGTCGTGGCATTGAGGCGTCGGCGTCTTGGTGGTCAAGTACCGTGAATCATCACTCTCCCTTTCTTAGCTTCAAAGCATCCTCGCTTCGACGTTGTGGGAAGTCCGGGAGATGGAGGGAATGCGGTGGCGCGTCTCCCCTTCTTAAAGGTGAACGTGGAGTGAGGGAGACCGCCACTAACAAAATGAGGCACAATCATACAAGAGCCATCGTCGGGCGGATCCTTGGGCACACCAACATGAGAGGGCTCATGGGCGAGCCACATGCGTGGGTCCGGTGCCGGCGGCAAGCATCGGAGCGGAACATCGGGCCTGGCGGGAAGAAGGGTCAGGGCCGGTGGTGATGAGAAACAACCCTCCAAAGGTGAGGCTTTGCTTCTCCTTAAGCTAGATCTAGCCCAAGGGTGCTTCTTCTCCTTCCTAAGCTTGAAGAACTCTTCAATGGAAGCCAAGAGAGAGGGAGAGGGCGCCGGACTGAGGTGTGGACGTGAGGGAGAGGGGCGGCGCCGGCGTGAGACCAAGGGAACCTCCCCTGGAGGTTCCTTGACCGAAAGTAACTTGAACTACTTTGGGCTTGAGGATTTGAGTGAGAACTTGAGAGGTTGTTGAGAGATTGTGAGGAAGATGAGATTTCGAAGAGGTTGAGTTGATAGAAGTTAAGTGGAGGCCTTAGGGGAGTGCTTGCTCTACCCAAGGAAATGTTCCACTTCTATATTCTTCAACTAAATGAAAAGGAAGACAAGCATTGTTTAAATAGTCTAGGGGGATTAGGAGCCATATACAAATGGGTCCACACATCCACAAAAGGAAACAAACCAAAGCAAGTAGCAAAGGGAAGCAAAACACACGAAATAGCAAAAGAAAGCCAAGCTGAAGGCAGTCAAGAACTCGGCCCAGAGCTCGGCCGAGTTCTTGACCGAGTTGTCTCCTGGTTCAAGAACTCGGCCCAGAGCTCGGCCGAGTCTTGGACCGAGTCAGGGCCTGCCTCTTCTTGTTGGTCGTCGCTCGCCTTGATGCCTTGGAGTCGAAGCCGCTTGGCTTGATTGTCGTGGCATCGAGGTGTCGACGTCTTGATTACTCCGAGATGGTCCACACGAGTAGGGGCGGACTTTGGTTCGGAGACTCCTTGGTGGTTGGTTCCATGAGGGCTCGGGTGGACTAGGGAGGTGATGGCTTGGGCCATGGCTCGGGCCCGGGCCCTAGTCACCGAGCCTTGAGGCTTGTCGTTGAGGAGTGGTTGACACTCATCACTCTCCCCTTCTTGAGGTAGAATTGTCCCCAATTCTTCATCATATTCCGGTGGCACATAAGGAGTCAGATCCGCGACGTTGAAGGTGGGATGGGCGCCATATTTGTCAGGGAGGTCGACCTCATAAGCATTGTCTCCGAAACGGCAGAGGACTTTGAAAGGCCCGTCGCCGCGAGGTTGGAGCTTGGACTTGCAGTGGTCTTTGAACCTTTCCTTGCGCAAGTGGACCCACACAAGATCACCCGAGGCAAAAATGACACGGCGTCGGCCTTTGTTAGCGTAGTGCTCATATTGTGCGGCGCGGCGTTCTAGTTGTACCCGGGTGCGCTCATGGAGTTCACGGATGAAATCAGCCCGCTTGGCACCTTGAGGATGCTCGGCTCTGCCCAAAGGGTGGGGCACCATGTCCAGGGGAGTGATAGGATTGCGGCCATAGATGACCTCGAATGGTGTGAGCTTGGTCGCCGTATGCATGGACCTATTATACACAAACTCAACATACGAAAGTAAGTCCTCCCACTTGCGTGGGTTGGCCCTAAGGACGGCTCTAAGCAAGGCTCCTAAGGTGTGGTTGGTAACCTCGGTTTGGCCATCCGTTTGGGGGTGACAACTAGTGGAGAATAAGAGGTTGGTTCCTAGTTTGCCCCACAAGGTTCTCAAAAAATGCCCCACAAACTTAGGGTCCCGGTCCGAGACTATGGTTCGAGGGATTCCATGCAATTTAACCACATGATCAAAGAAGAGGGAAGCAACTTCCGAAGCATTGTTGGTGGTCTTGCAAGAGATAAAGTGAGCCATCTTGGAGAATCTATCAACTACCACAAAAATGGAATCCCTCCCCTTCTTAGAAGTTGGCAACCCGGTTATGAAGTCCATGGAGATATCCTCCCAAGGGGCCGATGGAATGGGTAAGGGGGTGTAAAGGCCATGGGGTTGGGACCTAGATTTGGCATGATGACAAGTAATGCAAGCCTTGCAAAACATGGACACATGATGGGCCATTTTGGGCCAAAAGAAGTGTTCCCTAAGGGCTATGAGTGTCTTAGCCACGCCAAAGTGGCCACGACCCTCGTGGGCTTCCTTAATCAAAAGTTGCCTAATGGAGGAACTAGGGATGAACAATTTGCCCGCTCGGTATAAGTAGCCCTCATCCAAGAAATAACTCTCAAACTCACCCCTACGGGAACATTCCTCAACAATATGACTAAAGAAAGGGTCTTGAGCATATAATGACTTAAGCATAGAAAAACCCAACACTTTAGCATCAAGATGAGCAAGAAAGCGGTACCTTCGGGAGAGAGCGTCGGCCACTACATTGTCTTGGCCCTTCTTGTGCTTCACCACATAGGGAAAAGTTTCCATGAACTCCACCCATCTAGCATGCCTTCGTCCAAGGTGAGCTTGACTCTTCAAGTAAGCAAGAGCTTCATGATCGGAGTGGATGATGAATTCCTTTGGCCACAAATAGTGTTGCCAAGTCTTTAGCACCCGAATCAAGGCATAGAGCTCCTTATCATAGGTGGGGTAGTTGAGGGCCGCCCCCGAAAGTTTTTCACTAAAGTAGGCGATGGGGCAGCGGTCTTGGAGAAGTACCCCTCCTATGCCGATGTTGGAGGCGTCGCATTCCACCTCAAAGACTTTGGCGAAGTCGGGGAGTTGAAGGAGTGGGGCATGACACAAGCGGTCCTTGAGCAAGTTGAACGCGACCTCGTGCTTGTCTTGCCAAACAACCTCGGCCCCCTTCTTGGTGAACTCATGCAACGGGGCTGCGATAGTACTAAAATCCCGAACAAAACGCCGATAGAACCCGACAAGACCAAGGAAGGAGCGTACCATGGTCGGTGTGGTGGGGCGTGGCCACTCCATTATCGCCCGGACCTTCTCATCATCAACACGCAGCCCCTCTTTGCCCACCACATAGCCAAGGAAGGTAGTCGAGGGGGCACAAAAGGTGCACTTTGCAAGGTTGACATAGAGCTTCTCCTTGCGTAGACACTCAAAAACAGTCCGCAAATGCATGGTGTGGTCTTCCAATGTCTTGCTATAGATGAGGATGTCATCAAAGTAGACCACCACGAACTTCCCCAAATAGGCGCGCAAGACATGGTTCATGAGACGCATAAAGGTGCTAGGGGCGTTGGAGAGTCCAAACGGCATGACAAGCCACTCATATAGACCATACTTCGTCTTGAAGGCGGTCTTCCACTCATCCCCTTCTCTCATACGGATTTGATGATAGCCACTTTTGAGATCCGCCTTTGAGAAGAAGATGGTGCCATATAGTTCATCAAGCATATCATCTAACCTTGGAATGGGGTGCCGGTACTTGATAGTGATTTGGTTGATGGCCCGACAATCTACACACATTCGCCACGAGCCATCCTTCTTGGGGACAAGTAGCACCGGGACCGCGCATGGACTTAAGCTCTCCCGGACATGACCCTTGTCCATGAGCGCTTGAACTTGATTTTGGAGCTCGGCCGTCTCTTCGAGGCTAGCGCGGTATGCCGCTCGGTTGGGAAGGGAGGCACCCGGCACAAGATCAATTTGATGCTCAATCCCGTGCACCGGGGGCAGCCCATCCGGGGTCTCATCCGGTGTGACATCGGCAAATTCTTCCAACAAAGCCGAGATGCAAGCGGGTAAGAGGGGGGTGGCGGCCGAGGCGGTAAAACAAGGTTTGGGCACAAGAAGAAAGCACGGGAGGCGGCCTTGAAGAACCGGGGCTAGGTGGCGGTGCCGAGCTAGGAAAAGGCGTTGCTCACACCGCCCTTTGAGGGTGACCGAGCCACTCGACTTGGCTGCGGGAGGAGCCGCCGACACGGGCACCGCATTGGGGATGGCAGGGGCCGTGCCGGTGATGAGCGCACCGGCTGCGGGGCGCTCACCCTTGCCCGGGCATTGAGGCACCGCGGCGGATGTAACTAGAGGCGGCGAGCTAGAATGGGGACGCCCACGGGCCGCTTGGGTGGCCGATGGTGTAGGTCCCTTGGGGGCCTCCAAGGCCTTGAGGCGATTGCGCTCGACTTGGTCCTCGAGGATCTCACGGGGGGTCATGGGCAATAATGTGATCCGCTTTCCGCCGTGCATAAACACGTAGGTGTTGAGGAAACCGTCATGGAACACCCTGCGATCAAATTGCCAAGGCCTACCTAGCAAAAGGTGAGTGGCATCCATAGACATAACATCACAAAGAATTTTATCAACATAATGCCCAATAGAGAAAGTGATGTGGCATTGCCTTGATACCACATCACCTTTACCTTCGGATAGCCATTGAAGACTATTGGGTTGAGGGTGTGGAGTGGTGGAGATGTTGAAATGCTTGACGACCCGCTCATTGACAATGTTGGCACACGAGCCTCCATCCACGATCACGCTCAAGGAAGCGGAGCCCATGAGACATCGTGTGTGGAAAAGATTCTCCCGTTGGTCCCGAATATCAACCTCCCGGGCCGAGAGCACGCGGCGAGACACAAGGCTAAGGGGGGTACCGGCTCCATGCTCAAGCGGACCACAATCAAAGGTCTCATACAAGTCGTCCACGTCCTCCTCAAACGCATCCGCATCCGGGTTCTCCTCCTCATCGTCAAAAGATTCATAGTCGTTGTGGGAGGAGAACAAGACACGCTTGTTGTTGGGGCAATCCCGTTGGTAGTGACCGCGGTCGCCACACTTGTAGCATGCCCTCTCGCTTGCCTTGTCCGGGGCGGGGGCTAGAGTGCGCGTGCCGGGGGTGGGGCCCCGAGGGGGGTGAGTGGCACGGGCAGCCCCGGTTGGTGCGGGCACGGGCGCGGCGGGGCTGGGGCGCAGCTGCGGTGTGGGGCGGCTGGCCGTAGGGGGGCCCAAGTAAGGAGTTGGGGCACCGGAGAACCGAGAGGGCTGCCCACGAGCCCATGCGGCCTTCTTCTTTCGTTGGAGTTGATTGTATATCTCCATTGCCTTGTGAGCGAGAGTGTTGACGTTCCGGATGGGAAGTAGGATCAAAGGCTCACGGATGTCCACGTCAAGGCCACGGAGGAACATAGTGCGGAGAGAGGCGGGTGTTGTAGGCATGCCGGACTTGTGAATAAGCTACTCGAGCTCGGCAAAGAACTCAAGCGGTGTGCGGGTGCCTTGGAGGGCAAGGGCGATTTGGAGGCGCATGTGCTCAAGGTAGTCCTCCGGCACGTACCACTTGGTCATGGCGTAGATGAGTTGGTTCCACGCCTCAACCGGTGGTAATCGGCGTCTCTCTCTTTCCTTGGTGAAGCGGAACCACCAAGCCCGAGCATGGCCCCGGAATTGGAGCGTGGCAATCTCGACCCTTTCGTAGTCCTCATATTGGCAATGGTTGAGGGCATACTCCGTGCTTTGCTTCCAATCAAGGAAGGTGGCCGCATCGTATTCACCGTGGAAGTGCTCGACTTGAACCTTGATCTCTCGGCGTTGGCCATAGTGGGGAACGTGCCCGGCCGGGTCACGACGGGGAGCTTGCCCACGTCATCGGAAGTTAGCCGGTGGAGTTGGGAGCCAATGTGGGTCACGGCGATCCAAAGGGCGCCGGTCATAGCCACTGTCACGTCCATAAGGGCGGGGAAGCAATTTGGCCAAGGGCTCCTCCTCAAATGGCTCGAGGAAGACCTCATCAAACTCGTCGTCCTCCTCATAGGCCCCATAGGCCTCATCACCGTCATCGAAGTCCTCATAATGGCCATACCCATAGCGGGGGTTGGGTAGGGCATCGCCGGTGGCAGCCCGGTTGGCGCGGTGAGAGGGCTCACCCGCAAAGGCGGTTGGGCAATGGTTCGGATGCCGGCACGGAAGCGGCCGAGCATCATGACGGCTACGGGATGCGGTGCGCGCCGGAGGGTGGCCATAGTAGCTCGGCTCCCGGGGTGGTGGTAAGCGTTCGGCGAGGGCCCGGGCCTCGGACGTCGGAGAAGGGTACATGGGAGCCTTGCCCCGATCTTGCGCCGTGGGATCATGGAGGGGATCCGCCGGGTTTTGGGAAGAAGCGCCGGTGGAGACGGGAGTGGACTGCAGTGGAGGTACGCTTGGCGCGAGGGTGGCCAAGCTAAGCTCGAGGGCAGCCAAGCGGGTGTCGGCGGCGGCTACCTCCCTCTCGCGGCGGAGTTCGGCAATTTCGGCGTGGGCCACCGGTAGGGCCTCGGCGGCGGCCTCCTTGGCGCGGTTTTCCTCGGCGAGCCTAGCCGCAAAAGCGGTCGGGGTGACCGTGGGCGAAGAGCTCCGAGTGCCGGTATCCACTTGCTCATCCATGGAGAAAACCTACAATGACAAGTAAAAAGACCAAGTAACAAGTTCCCACACACACAACAAGTAAGGAGCAAGGTGAATAATATTAGCACATCAAATGAAGTGAAAACGAATGCAAAGGCACAACAAGGCTCACAAAGGCTCAAACAAGGGAAGACAAGGAAGGGTATTGCCTGTAACTTGACAAATGAGAGAAACCCAAGACAACCTCGTCCCAAGCCAATTCGTAAGCCTCACGCAAATGTAGATAAAGAACCAAATTGTAACTTAGGATGGTAAGCTCAATGGGAGAGCAATTCGGCCAACCTATGGGTCCAATCAAGAGGGTGAAGTAGATACGACAAGGGAGAGAGGAACATGGAGGGAAGGGCTTAGTGGCCCAAGTTGCCGAGTGAGGGTGAGAGAGCCCACCAAGGGTTGTGGAACCAAACCGAAAGAAAGAAAAGGAAAAGCTTGACCTTCACTTTGCCCTTCTTTGTGTGTTTTTTTTTTTTGAATTCGGTCCTTTTTTTTTTGTTTGGGTCTCTTGCCTTTTTTTTTTTTGACCTCTTGAAAATATGTATGGCTTTTTCTGAGGCAAAGGAGGCAATGACTAGCAAGACTTAGTGTTTTGATGCAAGGAGTGGAACCACAACACTTTTTTTTGTAATGGAGGCAACTAGGGAATGCAAATATTTTTTTGTTTTTGTGGAGAAATGCCAAGTCACCATGTAGTGGTGTGACTAGGACTAGGAAGAGAAGTGAAGAGGGCCCCTTGCCACATCATTTTTGGCCCTCCTAAAAGAACACCACTAGAGTTGTCTTTTCCACTTTCCCACTAGCCATTATCCTAGGTACTAGGTGGTTTTTACCCCAAATGGCAAGGTAAATGCCAAGGGACAAAGGAACTACTTGGTCTTTACCCAAAGGGCAAGATACATGCAAGGGGACAACAAGGACAAGGAGGGGACCACAAGTACACAATTCAAACAATGTCAAACAAGCAAGGGAAACAATGGAGGATTTCGGCCATGGAGCAAAGTGGGGGGGGGGGGGGTAGGGGCTGTTGGTGGCAGATGGGGTGGTGGTGGGCGGAGCTAGGGCGGCAGAGGAGCTTTTCCGGCGGCCGGAGGTGGTGGAGGTCGCCGGAGATGGAACTTTTTAGGGTTTTTTGTAAGGGAAGCTAGGGACAACTAAGCTAAGCATGAAAATAGCATGAAAAACATGAAAAAAGACATGGAAACAAGAGAAAAACTGAGCATGTAAACTTCAACACAAAGCAATAAGAAACAAGAAAAAAATTCTAGCTAGCAAGGGGGACAAAGAGCAAAACACATGGAACAATGGAAGCAACAAAGGAGAACATGCTAGCTATGGAAAGAACCATTAAAAACGAAATCTTTAAGAGGGAGAAGATGACTTAGCTTGGGCACTTGGCTCTTGATACCAATTGATGAGAAACAACCCTCCAAAGGTGAGGCTTTGCTTCTCCTTAAGCTATATCTAGCCCAAGGGTGCTTCTTCTCCTTCCTAAGCTTGAAGAACTCTTCAATGGAAGCCAAGAGAGAGGGAGGGGGCGCCGGACTGAGGTGTGGACGTGAGGGAGAGGGGCGGCGCCGGCGTGAGACCAAGGGAACCTCCCCTGGAGGTTCCTTGACCGAAAGTAACTTGAACTACTTTGGGCTTGAGGATTTGAGTGAGAACTTGAGAGGTTGTTGAGAGATTGTGAGGAAGATGAGATTTGGAAGAGGTTGAGTTGATAGAAGTTAAGTGGAGGCCTTAGGGGAGTGCTTGCTCTACCCAAGGAAATGTTCCACTTCTATATTCTTCAACTAAATGAAAAGGAAGACAAGCATTGTTTAAATAGTCTAGGAGGATTAGGAGCCATATACAAATGGGTCCACACATCCACAAAAGGAAACAAACCAAAGCAAGTAGCAAAGGGAAGCAAAACACACGAAATAGCAAAAGAAAGCCAAGCTGAAGGCAGTCAAGAACTCGGCCCAGAGCTCGGCCGAGTCTTGGACCGAGTCAGGGCCTGCCTCTTCTTGTTGGTCGTCGCTCGCCTTGATGCCTTGGAGTCGATGCCGCTTGGCTTGATTGTCGTGGCATCGAGGTGTCGACGTCTTGATTACTCCGAGATGGTCCACACGAGTAGGGGCGGACTTTGGTTCGGAGACTCCTTGGTGGTTGGTTCCATGAGGGCTCGGTGGACTAGGGAGGTAATGGCTTGGGCCATGGCTCGGGCCCGGTCCCTAGTCACCGAGCCTTGAGGCTTGTCGTTGAGGAGTGGTTGACACTCATCAGGTGGGGGCACGTGCAGCGGGGCCGGTGGGGGCGCATGCACAAGGGCCGGCAGAGGTCTGGACACCGTAGCCGACGGAGACTCGGGTACCAGGGCCGATGGGGGCGCGGCGTCCGGGGCCGGTGGGGGATTCGGCACCGGGGCGTGTGAAGGCGCGGGCTCCGGGGCCATCGAAGGTGCGGGCACCCGAGCCGACGGAAGCGTGGGCACCGTGGTCGATGGGGGCATGGGCACCAGGGCCGGTAGAGGGCACCAGAGGCGGCGGGGACTCGTGCACCGGGTTATGCGGAGGCCCGGGCATCAAGGCCGGTGGCGGCTCGGGCCTCGTGGCTGACGGAGGCGCGGGCTCCGTCAGCGGTGCGGGCGTTGGAGTTGGCGGCGCCACATCCGTCGCGGGCGACGGGAAGGCGGTGGAGAGGCTCTCCACGCGGTGCTCAAAGGCGGCCAACCTGGTGTCGGTGGTGGCCTCCTTCTCGCGGCTGTGCTCGGCCTCGGCAATCTCGGCCAAGCATTGCGCTAGTGCGACCATCCGGGCATCGGTGGCCTTGGCAATGTCCTTCTCGCGATGGAGGGCGGCTAGAGCGGCGCGCAAGGCCTCCGCGATGGCTTCCTCACGGTGGGTGTTAGCCTCCTTGGCGCGACTCTCTTGGGCAAGCCGCGCGGCAGTCAACCCGGGGCAAATTGTGGGCGGTAGCCACCCCGTATCATGGCCTTCGGCGTGGTGGTGGGCGCGTGGGGGCGGCAGCCAGTCCGGATCAAGGCGGTCGAGCGGGGGCCTGGTCCGGCCTTAGGCGCGATCATGTCTTCGATGGCGCACATCCTCCCAAGCCTTCCCGACAAAGGACTCTTCATAGGCTCCGTATTCGTAATGATCTTGGCTTTGTGGGCATCGGCCCGGTCGCGGCCGAGGATGATGAGAATCAAGGTCCCCAAATGGACCCTTCTTCCCAAGAGAAGCTAGATCGTGCCTAAGCTAGAGCTTCTTCTCCTTCCTTGAGCTTGAATGGTCTCCAATGGCCTCTAGAAAGAGCTCTTGGACGTGGTGGAGTTGAGCCACCAAAGGAGATGCCGAGAGGAGATGTGAATGGGAGGAGTGCCAAGGGAACCTCTCTTGGAGGTTCCTTGGTCGAGAGTGACTTGTTCGAACAAGGGTTCGTGAGCTCAAGAGATCCAAATGAGATTGATGAGAGAAAGGGAGATTGGAATGTTGAAAGCTTGAGTTGAAAGAAGATAGTGGCTGCCTAGAGGGAGTTAAGACTCTACCTTAGGCTATGCCACTCTTTAATTCTTCAACTAATGAGCAAGGATGACAATGATGAGTTTAAATACTCAAGGGTTTTCCAAGTGGGCTGGCTCCACATGCAAGTGAAAGTCCACACCCAAGGAAAGGCCCAAAAACATAAATGAAGACATAACAAAAGGGAAAAGGGTGGACTAGGCACCATTGGCACATGGGTCCACACGTCCCACCTAGTAAAGGAGATCCATGTCTTAACTAACAAATGGAAAAGGGGATAAAAGCCATAAGGCTTGGATATAGACGCGCGCCTAGAATGCCTTGGAGTCAAAGCGTCGGATGCTTGATTGTCGTGGCATCTAGGCTTTGGGTCTTGGTGGCTGGAGTATCGGGCCTCATCACTCTCCCCTTCTTAGCTTCGAAGCGTCCTCGCTTCGACGGTGTGGGAAGTCCGGGAGATGGAGGAAGTGTGGTGGCACATCTCCCCTTCTTAAAGGTGAAGGTGGAGTGAGGGAGACCGCCACGAGCACAAAGGAGCATGATCATACGAGAGCCGTCGGGTGGCTCCTTGGGCACAACAATTTGGGGGGCCTCATGGATAAGCATGGCAGCCGCCGGGATGGACCTACAACAATGTAAATCAACATGAAAACGTGAGTCCATCCAAGGGCGCGTGGTTGGCCTACAACTGAACCTAGGCAAGGAGTCAAAGCCACGATGAGGCACCAAATAGTAAACCCGAGTGGGGCCGAGGGTGTGTAGGATGCCGTTAGGTGGCCACTCATGGAAAACCAAAGAAATAGGCATGCCTGGGGCAATGAATGTCATTGTACAAGCTAGGGCATGGGGCATGAGGGGGGAATGGGATGCTACAAGGGACATGGAGTCCCTCCCCTTCTTAGAGTTGGACCTCCGCCGTACAAGAGACATGGAGGCAGCCCACCAAAGAGTGGTGGATGCGGGAAATGGTACATGAAGATCGGGATGGGTTGACCTAGAAACCACCAAAAGAAATACCTCATAAACTTTGGACCCCAAGTAAAGATGGTGGCACATCCTAGACCAAGGAGGGTCTAGTGTGTCGGCTGGAAGGAAGTAGCCTTCAACCTCAAAATAATTCTCATCCGGAGGTTGTCCTATCATAGGCCACAAGGAGGGTGTTCAAGCCGTGACATGGTGTGTGGACATTCCCAAGGAGCCGTAATCAACATGAAAAACCGGGTGCAAGGGCTGCCTAGGTAAGGAGAAAGGCATGTCTAGTGTGGGGCCTAAGAGAGAGTAGTCCTTATCCTCAGAAGAATTCGTAAATACCATTGGATAGTGGAGGACTCCAAGGACAACTCTAAGGCAAGGGGAAAGCAACACTAACACATATGATGCACCAACATGGCAAATGGAGAATGTAAGAACACAAGGTCCAAGTTCAAGATGGAAGCCAAGGATGCATGCACAAATTATGCCACTACCCTTCGTAAGCCTAAGTAGATGCTCCATGATATAACAATTAACGCAATGAACATACTTAGACATGGAGAGAATGACATGCATTAAGTGAAACTTCTTGGACATGAATTGCGACATGAAACGATAATGTAAACAAGAGAACAAAGTCCTAGATGCAAAATAGTTTATCAACATGTAAAGTGCTCTATCCAAGGAGGTAACATGAAGCTCATGCAATGTGCCACTCAATAACATACAAAAGGGTAGAGAGAAGGGGGGCTCAACTTGGATGTGACGCGCCGAGGGCATCAATGGTGCCGGCCATGGCGATGATAAGGTGCAAGCCTCCCTTGGTGGGGCAGTCATGGGGCGCCGGCCTCCATGGAGGTGGGTCAATGGAAAGCCACCAAGAGGCGACAAGGCACCGCCCGCCTCGGCGGAGATGCACGGGCGCGGCACCAAGATGACGGTGGGGCCGCTCCGGCGGTGAGCGCGCTTGGCGGCGGTGGAGAACCGATGGCCGCGAGGTGGGCGTTGGCGGCGTGTGTCTCCTCGGTGGAGGTAGCGGGCTGCCGGTCATGAGGCACATCCTCAGTGTAGTCCGGTGGATGCCGGCCCGGTGGATGCCGGCCCGGTGGAGGCCGAGCATCAAGAAGCTCGTTGGGCTCCTCACGTGCCGAGGCCTCAAGGTAGCGGTCAGTCGTGGCGCACAAAGAGGCGCCGGGAAGGAGGGGCACCGTGGGGAGCGGCGTGGGCTCGGGCACCTCAGTCGGTGGGGGCTCGGGCACCGCTGGCGGCGGGGGGCTCGGGCACCACTGGCGGTGGGGGGCTTGGGCACTGGGGCCAGCGAATGCGCGGGCACCATAGGCGGCGGGGCCTCGAGTACCGGGGCCGGCGGAGGCACGGACATCGGAGTCGGCGGAGGCGCGACTTGGAAGGCTCGGACATAGGCGCTCTCGCAGGCTAGCATGGATTTCGGGGCAAAGTGGCTAGCCATGACGTAGACGAGTTGAGCCCAAGTTTGGATGGGTGGGAAGCCGCTATCACTTAGGGCGTCTTGCCCCCTCGACCACCACGCACGTGCATAGTCGGTAAAGTACCGCATGGTGACGTGCACCTTGTCGAGCTCATCATAATCCGAGTGGCAAAAGACATAACTTGTGTAGCGCTCCCATGCCAAGAACTCGGAACCACCGTTGTTGTAGCCGGCGAAGGAGTAGAGGCGCCGGTCTTGTAGTTGCCCAAGAGGCGCCGGCCTTGGTGTGGGAGCATGGCCATCGGCGTGGCGATTGGCATGGGGAGGCGGCAGCCAATCCGGGTCATGGCGGTTGAGTGGGCGCCGTGACTGGCCTTGGGCGCGATCATATCTTTCGGGGTACACATCCGCCCAAGCCTCCTCTTCAAAGTTCTCTTCATATCCTTCATAGGTGCCTTCCTCTTCGTAGTCTCCAAAAGACTCCATGGCAAACTCGGTGAATCGTGGAGCATAGTGGCGGCGGGTCGCGTAGCCGGCGGCGGGCCTAGGGACGGCGCGTGGATAAGGGTTTCCATACAAGGGAATGGGGTCCCGGGCGTGGCTTCGTGGGCGCCGGCCCGGCAGCGGCCGAGTGTGAAAAGGCCAATGTGGCTCTTCCATGAGAACTCACCTAGCACAAGCAATAGGCAAAGCAAGTAACAAGTTCCAAGCAAGCAAAGCAATCATTCTAAAAGAATACGAATACCTTAGGCCTAAGACAAACAAACCAATGCAATACAAGCAATAGGGCAAAACAAGTGAAAGTCCTAGGCAATCAAGGCAATCACACGAATGGAGTCAAACCAAGTCACAATGTCAAGGCAAGCAAGAATCAAGGTAAACAAGTAAGGACAACAAGTAAGGAAGACTAGGACCAAGGCCAAGGCAACACAAGTATCACAAAGGGGCTCAAGCAATGGCAATGGACTACTAGGACCGTGTGACTTGAATACCAAGGAGAACCACAACACTTCAAACTCCAGCCCATTGGGAAGACCTTAGGCTAGTGCAAGGCAATGCCGAAAATGGCCAAAAGTGACTAGTGTGAGGAGGAGGCCAATCGGCCACCCTATGGGCCCAAGTAGAGGTGGGAAATATGGGCAATGCTCCTAGAAGAAAATGGAGAGATGGGCTTAGTGGCCCATGGTACCTAGTGAGGGTGAGATAGTCCACCAAAGAGAATGGCCCAACCGAACAAAGGAAGGTGGGAGTGAACCTTGTCTTGGAAGAACTTTCTTTGTTTTGGTGTTTTTTTTTTTTGAACACGAATTCTGTTTTTTTTTTTTTTGTAATTTGGGTCTTTGCCTTTTGTGGGCCTTTTTTTTAATGGGCTTTTGGTAAACAAGACAAGAGCAAAGTCCACTAGGAAGTATATGAAAAGAGAATGGTGTGGGGCCACCAAAATTGTGTGTGAGAAGCCACTAGGGCTGGCACAATGGGTGTTAGAAGACAAAGTCCCCTTTTTGGGTGTGGGACAATATGTAGAAGAGGGAAAAGAAGTTTGGAGCTTTGCCACTAATAGCCCCCCCTTTTTGGAATCCCACAAGAAGTAGCTTTCAATCACACTAACCCACACAAGTCAGCCCATAGTCCAATTTGGCATTTACTTAAACTACCTAAGGCAACCAAATGAGCTAGAAGGAAAGCAAGTGAGTCCTTTACCTAAAATACACAAATCACATGCACAAGCTAAGGGGTTCAAATTAAACAAGCAATGGTATGGCCGACAGTGGAGGGGGTCGTGGTGGTGGGCTGGGTGTTGCGTGGTGGTGGGTCGGTGGCATACACGGTGGTCCGGTCGCCGGAGGAGGTGGTCTGGTCGCCGGAAAGTGATTTTTTGCGTTTTTGGGGCTGTTTTTGGGAGGGTTTGGTTGGGACAAGCTAGGCATGCAAAATAACTACTAAACTAGCAAACTATCAAGCAAACTAAGCAAGAAACCAAGAAAAAACTGAACATGAACAACCCATACAAGACATGAAAAACAAGAAGGAAAATCAAGCTAACAAGAGAGATTATATGCCTAGAACATGCTCAACATGAAAACAACAAGGGATTTCGTGTAGGCTATGAAACTAAGCATGAAAAATCTGAACTTGAAGAAGGAGAAAGGAAACTTAGCTTGGCTTTGGCTCTTGATACCAATTGATGAGAATCAAGGTCCCAAATGGACCCTTCTTCCCAAGAGAAGCTAGATCGTGCCTAGGCTAGAGCTTCGTCTCCCTTCTTGAGCTTGAATGGTCTCCAATGGCCTCTAGAAAGAGCTCTTGGCCATGGGGGAGTTGAGCCACCAAAGGAGATGCCGAGAGGAGATGCGAATGGGAGGAGTGCCAAGGGAACCTCTCTTGGAGGTTCCTTGGCCGAGAGTGACTTGTTCGAACAAGGGTTCTTGAGCTCAAGAGATCCAAACGAGATTGATGAGAGAAAGGGAGATTGGAATGTTGAAAGCTTGAGTTGAAAGAAGATAGTGGCTGCCTAGAGGGAGTTAAGACTCTACCTTAGGCTATGCCACTCTTTAATTCTTCAACTAATGAGCAAGGATGACAAGGATGAGTTTAAATACTCAAGGGTTTTCCAAGTGGGCTGGCTCCACATGCAAGTGAAAGTCCACACCCAAGGAAAGGCCCAAAAACATAAATGAAGACATAACAAAAGGGAAAAGGGTGGACTAGGCAGCATTCACACATGGGTCCACACGTCCCACCTAGTAAAGGAGATCCATGTCTTAACTAACAAATGGAAAAGGGGATAAAAGCCATAAGGCTTGGATATAGACGCACGCCTAGAATGCCTTGGAGTCGAAGCGTCGGACGCTTGATTGTCGTGGCCTCTAGGCTTTGGGTATTGGTGGCTGGAGTATCGGGCCTCATCAGAGGAGGAGAATACCAATAGGGCTCATCCATGACAACTCCACCTAGCACAAGCGAGAGGCAACCCAAGTAAAAAGTCCCAAGAAATCAAAGCAAAGCAGACTCGAATGGAATATGGAGGTGGAAACAAGAGAAAACACAAGAGAACAAGTTAGCAAATGATAGGAAACAAAGAATTAAACAAGGATATAGGAACAATCGAAAGATGCAATGGAGAGACCCTTGGCAAACAATGTCGCCAATAACCAAACCAATGTGCACAAACGACCTTTCCTTCTACAATCTCCCACAACGATGGACGTGTCCAAAGAGCAAGAGAAGGAGGCGAGTGAAGCCTTGGAGCACCAAGATCATAGACGAAATTGACACAACGCAAGAGCAACCTAGCAAGTTTGAATCAACTTTGAGAAACACTCCCATGGAGCTCTCAATCTTCATAATGCATAAAGAAAAGGTTCATAACTGGGGAAAAACTTCGTTACAAAGAAACACAAAGGTCTTAAATAGCCAAAGGGGTCGGCCCATAAAAGCCCAACAAGAACCGAGACAAAAGGAGGTAAAAAGGGGGAAACACGGTCATGACCCGACCGAGTTTCAGGCCGAGTCAGGTGGAGGGTAGCTTCACTGAGGGAAACTCGGTCATGACCCGACCGAGTTTCAGGCCGAGTCAGGATGGAGGGCGACTTCTCTGAGAACAACTCGGCCTGGACCCGGCCGAGTTGTGGGCCGAGTCAGGGCCACCTTGGCTTTGCTTCTCTGGGCACAACTCGGCTTGGACCCGGCCGAGTTTGGTGGCTTGGGCCGAGTCAAGGCCTTCCAACTCTTGAGTCCTTTGTTCGTCTTGGCTTGACTTGGCTTGGAAGGTCACCAACGTCCGTAGCTTCGGCTCGGTGAAGTCTTCAACTAGGGCGGGCTCCCTTGAGACATGTAGGCTAGCCAAGTTCTCGAACTCTTCTTGCATGAGCTTGGCTTGAGCTCTTGTGAGTGGACCACTCTTGGGAATCTTGGGTGTAGCCTTGGATGCTTCCGCATCATTCTCCCCTTCTTGGAAAGGATTCGTCCTCGAATCAAGCATGTCCATGTCTTCGTCTTCCTTCCGCAAAGGGTGAACCAATTCAGCCACATGTGGGACGTCTTTATCTCTTGGTTCAAAGGGCTCTTCTCCGGACTCCAACTTTGAGTAGTTCACACACTTCACTTCTTGGCCTGAAATCAAAGCACTAGAAACTCCATGCAACTCCACAACTTGGTCAATACATGGGTTAGTCACATAAGATGCATCATGAAGTTTTGGGCATGCCATGAATTCAGTTTTGTTAGAGGGCTTAGGCATAACAACAATGACAAAATAAGGCCCTCTAGCATGTGCACACAATTGTAAGAATTTAAGTATAAATATTCCAATGACTACATGATATCCAAACAAGCATGCACACACTATTCCACTCTTCTTCTTAGACATCGTACATGCTTAGTGACGCAAGGATCAATATAATACACATGTATGGACATAAGGATCATGTTGTGAACAAGATGCATTCCACAAGACATGTATTGTGCTAAAGAACTTTGATGCAAACAAGAATATATAGTTTTACATGCAAGGACTGATTTCTTCATGTGTATTGTCCTATATGGAATGACATTCTCATTTGCAAACTCAAGAGATGGAATTAGAAAGGTGGAGATAAGAGGTACTTCCCTTGCATTAGTCTCCATTGGCACATTCTTCTTCTCTTGATTGAAAATTGGTTTCTTGGACCGCTCAACATCCTTAGGTTCAACATCTTCTTGGAGTAGGAAAGGCAAGCTTGAAGGAACCATGTGAGTCCGGTCCATCCATGGAGGGCCATCCATGGAGTAGCCAAGGATTTGAATGAGCTACGCACAATGATGGGCAATCGATGCTTGATCTTTGTAGGTGAAGGAGATGTTTCTACAACATCCTTTTGTTTTTCCTTTGGCTCAATCTCCTTTCCTATGACCATTGGTTCAATAGCAAGAACCTCCTCCTTCCTTCTTGGCTTGAATTCCTCAAGCATGGCTTGAATACGTGTGATATCTCTAGCTCCGGGAAAAGGGTTAGGAGTACTTCCTTTGGAGGCATTAGGAGCGTCGGCTAGGGGATTTAGGCTCGGCGGGGAGGGGCTTGGCTTAGCACTCCTCCTTGGCTCCCCTTGCTCCATATGAGGATGATAGCCTCGGTTTTGGCTACCACTTGAACTTCTTCCTCCTTGGTTCCTATGCTTAGTTTGTCTTTCAATTTTGTTGGCTAAGGGTAGCAATTGTGTGTAGTGTTGAGGCACAAAGCGAGCTCTCATTAAGGCCTTCATTTGAGTCCAAGTTGTCACAGGTGCATCTAAGGTTCTTTTCCTTTCTTTCACAAGATTATCCCACCATGTTAGTGCATAACCATTGAATTCATGGGTGGTGAGTTGTACCTTTTTATGCTCGGGAAAGTTGTGACAACTCCATATTTGTTCAATCTTGGCCTCCCATTCCATGTAGACATATGAATCACCTTGGCCTTCAAAAGAGGGAATCTTCCACCTGACCTTGTCAACTCTATTTTGCTCTTCATCTTCATAGGCTCGCCTTGGCTCCTCATGATAGGCACGCCTTGGCATTTCCTGAAATTCATTATAATGGTTAGGAGCATTAGGCTTATCTCTACGCCGGGGGAAGTTGGTGGCTATGGGCACTCGGTGCATCTCTTGGGGCACGGCTGCGGGCTTGGGCACTCTTGTCTCTAATGCTACCATCCGATTAGACAAGATAGCAATGTTGTCCGACATGGCCTTGAACATGTTGAACAACTCGGGTGCCATTGGTTTGGATCCTCCATGTGGTGGACTTCCTTTATAAGACATGATCAACAAACTCCAAGAAAACAAATTAGGGTTAGTGAAAACAAAACAATCCTCACAAGTGTTTGATCACTCGTGTGTTTGATCACTCACTCTCTTGTTGATTCGATACAAGCTTTGGAATGTAAGGTTGCCTTGAGAGAGACAAAATCTTCAATAGAACTTGGTGAACTTAGACAACACAAACCAAAGGTGAGAATAGCTCTTGGATCATATAGAATGACAATGCAATTGGGTGGAACTAAAATATGTGTTTGGACTTGGAAATGAGCCCAAGGGACACACAATGGAAGCTCAAACACAATTGGACTCAATACAATCACACAAGAAGACTCAATGAAAAAGTGTTTAGAAGACCCAACAAAGCAATGTTATATCTAGCATGTAATACCAATGCTCATGACTTGTGAACAATTGCCAATGATATGAAATGTGTTTAGGCAAGGTGAGTAGGGTATCAAGCTTGGGCTAGGATGATCAAGTCTTCAAGAACACTTAATGATATCAAGAGAAAGCACCAATAAACACATACACATTTGTCTTTCTTTTCTTCTTCCTTTTTTTTTTGATCTCGTTTTTTTTTTTTTTTTTTTTGCTGACTTTCTTTTCCCTTCTCTTTTTTTTTGTAGGGAAAAAACGTGCAATAACAAGAAAATAGAAGACAAGTGTGTGGGCTTTCTTTTCTTGGCTTCCCTTGGTTTTGGAAGAAATGGGCTGATTTGTGTGGGTATAGTGGGTGGCCGAAAATAGGCTTCTCCTTTTATCTCTTTTGTGTTGACTTGGAATTCCTTGGAGCAAAGAAAAGGCTGATTTTGGAGGCTAAAAGGTGTGGGCCGAAATGGAGAGAGGGGAGAAAGAAGCTTGGATACTTGCCACTAATAGCAATAGGTAGCTTTCAAGCTCTCTTCCACATACAAGGCTGCAAAGGGTCCCTTTTGGCTCTTTCCCAAACTTCCTAAGGCAACCAAAATGGCTAGAAAGAAAGTAAGGTGTTTCTTTGCCAAAATTGTGCCAAATCACATGCACACTTTAAGCCTTAACATTCAAACATTCAAGGGGCATGGCTGGGAACGTGGGGTTGCTGTGGTGGTGGGTGGTGGTGGTGGTGGTAGCAAGGCGGCGGAAGGGTTTTCCGGTCGCCAGAAAATTTGTTTTTGGGTTTTTGTTTAGATTTTTGCAAGGCTTGTGGTAGGGCTTTCTTTTTGTGGGGATTTTTGGAAAGGTGATGAAAATATCAAGCAAGCAAAGTCCACAAATACACAAGCATAAGCAAAACAAGACTAGAAACAACAAAGCAAGAAAAACATGAAGAACATGAGGAACAAGATGAACACAATGAAGGAATTGGAAAAGAAGACTCAAGGAGCTAACCAAAGGTGGTGGCTCGGCTGAGATGGTGGTGGCTCGGCGTCGAGATGGCTCTGATACCAATTTGATGCGGGGATTAGCCGCGAGTGGCCCGATCTAGACGCCAAGAGACTCGAATGGAAGATGGAGGTGGAAACAAGAGAAAACATAAGAGAACAAGTTAGCAAATGATAGGAAACAAAGAAATAAACAAGGATATAGGAACAACCGAAAGATGCAATGGAGAGACCCTTGGCAAACAATGTCGCCAATAACCAAACCAATGTGAACAAACGACCTTTCCTTCTACAATCTCCCACAACGATGGACGTGTCCAAAGAGCAAGAGAAGGAGGCGAGTGAAGCCTTGGAGCACCAAGATCATAGACGAAATTGACACAACGCAAGAGAAACCTAGCAAGTTTGAATCAACTTTGAGAAAACACTCTGTTAGGAAACGGAACTCTGGAACTTCGGTTCCCCTGAGAGTTCCTTTCCTCAGTTTCTCTACTTTTGAAGATGACAAATATTATGATACTAATGTTTTATCTCAAAGATGTGTTTTAAGGAACCACATGAATATACCGAAGGCAGGAAAGCCAAACAGAACAAGGGAACCAAAGGAACAAGACAGCTGAAGGAATCCAGAGGAACCCAGGTGTGCCCAGAAATGGAGCTTGCGACATTGCAATTCCCGAGAAATCTGGGAACACACAACCTCAGACAAAAGGTGTCGAAAACGACTTGTCCGAAGCTTCCAAAAGTCTGTCAAGGTCCAAGAGCTAAAGAACAAGATGCCTAGAGAACCTCTACCTCAGACAGAGACGATGAAAGCGACAGCACATGAAGACGTCGCTGTCCAGCAGACGATTCCCAAGCGGCCAGCTTACTCAACCTCGGACGAAAGCGTTTTGACAACGACACCACAAGGCTCGTCTAAGGTAGTTGACATACCAAGAGAGACTCTGAGCTGCCTAGGTTGTTTGCACATGCCAAGAATAACGTGGATCAAGGAGAACCACCAATCCTAGGGCAAGCTCAATCCATGGGAACCAAGAGAGGATCGAGCTGCGAAGAATCCTCTATAAAAGGAAGACTAACCCAAGGGTTATCTTCAAGCATTCACAATAGAAACACACTTCATAGCAAACATCAAAGTGTGAAGCTTCAAACAAGATCATCAAAGTAAACCGAGATCAAGAGGAACCAGTCAAGGAAGAAGAGCTGAGTGCTAAGTTCCTGTGACTGTAAGTGATAGTTCCTAGGTGCGAAAAGTCTATTTCTTGGATTGATTATTGATTGTGTTAAGTTATCTAGGATTGTCTAACTGTGTATAAGGCAAAGAACTGTGTATTCGTTCCTAGGATAAGCTGTAACCAAAAGAGATAAGAAATCAAGAAGTAGACTTTGAAATCCTTTCAAAGAAAGGTAGTGGTTTTTATCCTAGATTGCTAGTTGGCAATCTAAGGTTTCCACTATAAGGAACTTGTTCATTTAGTTGGTTGTTTATTTCCGCTGCGAAGGGAACTGTAAACTGTGTTCTCAGTTCCCTGATTATTAATCTAACAATCACGATCCTACAATTGGTATCAGAGTGGGAAAAGCTCTAGATCTTTGATAAGTTTGCAGATCATGTCTCAACCAAGCAAGTTTGAGCTCGGAATCTCCATCAACAAGCCACATCTCCGAAAGAAAGGAGAAGAAACATGGTGGGAAAAGTGCATGGAAAGCCACATCAAGACCAACGACTACCAATGCTGGAGGATAGTCGAAAATGGAGATGGCTATGTCGACCTCACCATGAAGGAAGAAGATTGGAAACCAAAACACTATGTTATCATGGAGAAGAATGCCAAGGCCAGGCAGTTCATCCTCAATGGATTGGACAGAGAGGACATGGACAAGGTCATAGGAATCAAGACAGCCAAAGAGATGTGGAAAGCTCTCAAGGAGATGCATGAAGGAAGTGAGGAACTAAAGCAAAGCAGAAAGTTTGCTTTAGAAGGAGAATACCACACCTTCAAAATGATGGAAACTGAGACCATCTCAGAGTACTACTCTCGCTTCAACAGATTAATTGGAAAGTTGACGGCGGCGGGAGTTGATCTTGATGAAGTCTCCAAGTCCTTAGTGATCATCAATGGACTCAACTCCAAGTTCACCCTTCTCAAAGGAATCATGAAGAACACTCCAGGCATCCAATCCCTTCCCTTGACCCAAGTCATAGGGAAACTGGAAGTTGAAGAAGGAGAACACACTAAAGCCAATGCCGATAAGAAACTGGAGAAAGGAATCACCCTTAAAATCTCCAAAGCTTTCTCAAAGCTTGAGATGGAGCAAGAGAACTCAGACTTGGAAGAAGAGGAGGACGAGCTAACAGCCCTCTTCTCAAAGAATATCAAAAAATTCTTTGTGAAGGGAAGGTTCCAAAAGGGGAGTTCCTCCTACAACGGACCCATAAGGGATCTAAAGGAAGTCTCTTGTTACGAGTGCAAAGAGAAGGGACACTACGCTAAGAACTGTCCCAACAAGGAAGACTCCAAGGAAGAAGAAAAACCTCAGAGAAAGAAGGCTCTCGTAGCCTCATGGGGAGAAAACTCAGATGAGGAACTGGATCTGAGCGGCTTCTCTAGAGGAAGATGTCTCATGGCAAAAGGAGACTCAAGCGACTCAGAAGACCTTGAGGTAACTTCTGATGATCTCTTAAAATCCCTAGTTGATTGTGATAAGAAACAACTTCTTAAGATCATAAAGAAACTAGGAAAGGAAACCAGTTCCCTTCAACAGAAACTTGATGATTGTGAAGATGAAATTGCATGCTTAACTGTTGAGAATTCTGTTTGGAGTAAGAAACTTGATGAAACTGAGAAAGACCTAGCTGAAACTCACTCCAAACTGATTGAAATTAGGAACGTGCATGCTAGCCACCTTAAAATCTGCAAATCTTGTGATGAAACTAGCATAGACTCTGTCACAGTTCCCTTGCATGCTAATTTACCTGGAAAAGACATGCTTCAATCCATAATTGATAGATTGGACATCCTCACTGATTCTATTAATGAAAAGACAATAAATCAAACTGTTTTTGTGAGACAATGCCATGGAATAGGATATGTCAACAACAAGGATAACAATGATGCTGAAGATGAAAAAGGTAGACGAGAACTTGTTGAGATGAATGAGAACCTCAGCATTGCTCTCGCCACCTCTCGTGACAGGAATCAGTTCCTATCAGAGAAGATCATGGTGCTTGAGAACAAGGCTGAGGTTGCCAAACGTCTCAATGAAGGTTCTCAAAGCCCTAAGAAGGAACCAAAAGGAAAAGAAAAAATGACTCCTGAAAATCAATGGTTCACCAATTCTTTTGCTCACAAAAAGTATGTTGACATGCCCAATAGTAAGGTTAAAAACAATATTGATTTCAACAAAATAAATGAACAACCTTTTAGGCCAGGGAAAGGAAAGTATGGTCATGTTGTCTACAACCGCTTATGTACCTACTGTGGTAAGAATGGCCATTACAACACTGATTGTGCTAAGAAAAGGAACTTTGAAAGGGAGAAAAGTGCTTATCACCAGGAAAGGAACCAACTCCCTGATTATTCACAGACTCGAAATGCTAATCCCCCTAGTAAAGCCAAGCTTCGCTGGGTTCAGAAATTTTAGTTCCCTTATGTGCAGAAAGAAGAGAGGCAACCCCAACTATGGTACATTGACAGTGGTTGCTCATGCCATATGACCTAAAAAAGAAATCAAATGACCTCTCTTCAACCTCTCCAAGGAGGGAACATATCCTTTGGAGACAAAAGCAAAGGGAAAATCTGTGGAATAGGAACTGTGAAGCTTAACGATCACATTCAGGTAAACAAAGTTCACCTTGTTGATAGTCTTGGTTTTGATCTAATAAGTGTGTCACAGCTGTGTGATCAAGGAGACAATGAAGTCAGATTTAGATCAAACGAATGCTCAGTTCTTGACTCCTCGGGACAAATCATCCTAAAAGGAAAGAGATTCAACAATGTTTACATTGTTGATCCATCCTTCGTCCCCAAGGAGAAACTGTGTCTCTCAACCGTGAATGACCAAGCTGAGTTGTGGCACCAACGCCTCGGTCATGCTAGCACCAAGCTGATTCAAAAGCTACACTCAAAGGAACTAGTCATAGGATTGCCAAAGCTGAGTGGCACATCTAAGGAACCATGCTCTGACTGTGTAAAAGGAAAACAAGCTCGTAGTTTCTTCAAATCCAAAAACATGGTAAGCACCTCAAGCCCTCTTGAGCTCATCCACATGGATCTTTATGGACCCATGAGAGTTCAAAGCCTATGAGGGAACAGGTATATTTTTGTTATTGTCGATGACTTCTCTCGCTTTACTTGGACCATTTTCAGTAAATCTAAAAGTGAAGTCATTGATCGCTTTAAAGACCTGGTTCCTTTGTTAGAAAAATCCTTTGATTGCTCACTTAATGCTATTCGATCTGACCATGGTACCGAATTCGAAAATGGAGAATTTCTAACCTTTTGCAGTGAGCACGGCATTGATCACAACTTCTCTGCACCATACACTCCTCAACAGAATGGAGTAGTGGAGAGAAAGAATAGGACATTGGAAGACATGGCTCGAACTATGTTGATCTCAAGTGGACTCTCCCAATCCTTTTGGGCTGAGGCGATCAACACAGCATGCTACATCATCAATAGAGCCATGCTTCGCCCTATCACAGAGAAGACACCCTATGAACTCCTAAGAGGAAGAGTTCCCAACATTTCTCATCTAAGGGTGTTCGGATGCAAGTGCTTTGTGCACAACAATAGGAAGGACAATCTTGGCAAGTTCGACCCAAGAAGTGATGAAGGAATCTTCATTGGATATGCCTCAGGCAGCAAGGCATACAAGGTCTTCAACAAAAGGACTAAAAAGGTAGAAGAAAGTGTTCATGTTATTTTTAATGAAAAATCACTTGGAAAGATTGTGCAGAACATCACCAGTTCCTTTGAAGATCCGTTTCCCAAGTCATCCCAAGAAGATCCAAATGAAGATGTCACTCCTCCCAGTTCCTGCCCTGCTGAACGGAACCCTCCAATGGCTCCTCCACCAGTTCCCATGGATAATGAACAATAATCAATTTCTGGGAACCATGAGCATGACGGCAATATCTGTGGAGATCTCAATGATTCATCTTCCCACATGTTCTTCAATGGAGAAGGTGACCCCAACCAGGAAGCTGAATGCTCTACTCAGAATGTCTCCACATCAAATACTTTGGCTTCCAACAGAGAAAGTGATACGGGGATCGCCGTAGGGAGGCCCGACCTTGGTGATCAACACACGAACAACAAGAAACAAAAACAAATCAGATTCGGGAAAAGAAAAGAAACGAAGAACAACAAGGAAAGATGGACGATAGGTTAGAAGAAACCAAACACCCGGAACTAGAGACCCTTGATTCGTAGGAAACAAGAACCTCCAACCCTAAAGTAGATGACCTCGTCTTCTACAACTCCACACAAGGAAGAACGGATCTTCAAAGCACGAAGAGGATGTCTTGTGTCGCTTTGGAGATCAACAACTCGAAAGCAATTGAATCAAACAACTCGACCAAAACTAGCTCGGATTGGCAAACTCACGAAATCTCCAAATTGAGAAGGTTTCTATTTCAGAAATAAGTATTCTTGAATAATGGTTTGCTGCTGAAATTAGAAAGAAGACAAGTTTAAATACTGCTAACTAAACCGGCTCCTAAACCACTAAAATAAGCTAAACCGGAATAAAGAAAAAACCGAGTCTAATAATGTCAAAAGCCCACACGGCTGAAACATACTAAATGAGGAAGGTTTCTAAGAGTGGAAGGTGCACACAAGCCATGCACTCAACCACTAGAAACCATGGTGACCGAATAGGCCTTGGGTGTGGCCGTAGCAACCTCCTCCGGGACTTGATGTGCAAGCTTGGCGAGCTCATCTTGAAGTTGACGAACTCGGCTCCTAGTCATGGGCCCGGATGGTGGTTGGGTCATGGATGGTCCTCCATCATCCTCCCCTTCTTGGAGAGGATCCGTCCACGGATCATGAAGCTTGGAATGGCTGGCGTCCGGTTGATGGTAGGGAGTCAAGTCAGCCACGTTGAAGGTGGCACTCACACCATAAGTGTCCGGGAGATCAAGGACGTAGGCGTTGTCACCGACACGGCGCAGCACCTTGAAGGGACCATTTCCTCTAGGTGCAAGCTTGGACTTGCGTTGTTCCGGGAAGCGCTCCTTCCTTAGATGCACCCAAACGAGATCCCCGGGCTGGAAAATCACTCTCTTACGCCCCTTGTTAGCCCTAGCTGCATTCCGCTCCGCACAAGCCTCCAGCTTCTCCTTAGTCCTTGCATGTAGCTCCTTGATGAACTCCACATGTTTACCTGCATCAAAACTTTCACGCTCCTTCATAGGAAAAGGAGCAAGATCAAGTGGAGTAGTGGGATTTATACCATAAACACATGCAAAAGGAGACAATGAAGTAGAAGAATGGACTGTCCTATTGTAAGCAAACTCTACATGTGGTAGAGCTTCCTCCCAAGCCTTAAGGTTCTTCCTAAGGATGGCTCGAAGTAGGGTTGATAAAGTCCTATTAGTTACTTCAGTTTGGCCATCCGTTTGAGGGTGACTAGAGGTAGAGAACAAGAGTCTCGTCCCTAGCTTTCCCCAAAGCGTCTTCCAAAAGTAACTAAGGAATTTAACATCCCTATCACTCACTATAGTACGGGGTACACCATGTAGCCTCACGACTTCCCTAAAGAAGAGATCGGCTACATTAGATGCGTCATCCGTCTTATGGCAAGCAATAAAATGAGCCATCTTAGAGAAACGATCAACTACCACAAAGATAGAATCACGTCCCCTCTTAGTCCGAGGCAGCCCCACGATAAAGTCCATTGAGATGTCCTCCCAAGGGGCACTTGGGATGGGCAATGGGCTGTATAGGCCGTGGGGTTGCAACCTAGACTTGGCCTTTAGGCAATCCAAACACCTCTTAATAAGGTGCTCAACATCCCTAAGCATGTGGGGCCAAAAGAAATGTGCACATAGCATATGATATGTCTTGTCCCTTCCGAAGTGACCCATTAAACCACCCTTATGGGCTTCTTCAACGAGTAACATACGTAAGGAACAACTAGGTATGCACACTTTTTCAGCTTTAAATAAGAATCCATCAAACAAGTAAAACTTGTCACATGAACCCTTATCTACACACGTCTTATAGATGGCACCAAAATCAGCATCTTCCACATATAACTCCTTAATATATGCAAATCCTAAGACCTTGGAGTCTAATGTGGTAAGCAAGGTGTATCTCCTAGATAGGGCATCGGCAACTACATTGTCCTTTCCCTTTTTGTATTTTATAACATAAGGGAAAGTCTCAATAAATTCCATCCACCTCCCATGGCGTCTATCAAGTTTATCTTGGCTCTTGAAGTGCTTCAAGGACTCATGGTCCGTATGCAAGATAAACTCTCTAGGCCACAGGTAGTGTTGCCAAGTCTTAAGTACTCTAAATAGGGCAAAGAGTTCTTTGTCATAAGTAGAGTAATTAAGACTAGCCCCTTTCAATTTCTCACTAAAGAAGGCAACGGGTTTACCTTCCTGCATAAGCACGCCTCCAATGCCAATCCCGGATGCATCACACTCCACCTCGAATGGCCTAGTGAAGTCGGGTAGCACCAGCAAAGGGGCTTGCGTCAATCTCCACTTTAGGGCGTTGAAAGCCCTCTCTTGCGCCTCCTCCCACACAAAGACCGAATGCTTCTTGGTCACTTCCGTCAATGGGGCTGCAATGGTGCTGAAATCTCTCACGAACCGCCTATAGAGGCTGGCTAGCCCATGGAAGCTCCGCACTTGGCTCACTGAGGTAGGCGTAGGCCACTCTTGGATGGCCTTTATCTTGCTCTCATCCACTTGAAGACCCTTGGAGCTCACTACAAAACCAAGAAAAGAAACATGATTAGTGCAAAACTCACATTTCTTCTCATTAGCATACAAGCACGCACTACGTAAAGTAGAGAGTACTTCCCTCAAATGTTCCTCATGCTCCTCAATAGACTTGCTGTATATTAGTATATCATCAAAATAAACAACAACAAATCTACCTATGAAACGCCTCAAAACATGGTTCATTAAACGCATGAAAGTACTAGGAGCGTTTGTCAAGCCAAAAGGCATGACAACCCACTCGTACAAACCAAATTTTGTCTTGAAGGCGGTCTTCCACTCATCCCCCTCCTTCATCCTTATTTGATGGTAGCCGCTGCGGAGGTCTATCTTGGTGAAGACCGAGGCTCCATGCAGCTCATCTAGCATGTCATCTAAGCGGGGGATTGGATGCCGGTACTTGATGGTGATGTTGTTTATGGCTCGGCAGTCCACGCACATCCTCCATGTGCCATCCTTCTTTGGCACTAACAACACGGGCACGGCACAAGGGCTAAGGCTCTCACGCACATGGCCCTTGTCCAGCAAAGCCTTCACTTGCTCTTGCACCTCTTGGGTCTCCTTGGGGTTCATTCTGTACGCCGGCCTGTTAGGAAGAGTAGCACCCGGGATTAGATCAATTTGATGTTCTATACCTCTCATAGGTGGCAATCCGGGTGGCATCTCCTCGGGGAACACGTCTTGAAACTCCTCAAGTAGGGCCAAGATGTTCCTAGGTAGCGTAGACTTCAACTCTTCACTCAATAGCCCGAAGCCCTTGCACAAGAGCATAAGGACGGTCTCATGTGGTAAGTGCTCTTCTCTCAACTCCTCCTTGGAAGCCAGCAATGCTTGAGACGTGGTCTTGGCTTTGGAGGTGCTCTCGGCCTTACTCCCCTTCTTAGTCTCAACCGACTTCTCATTGTCTTTCTTCTTCTCAAAAGCTTCCGCAACCTGCAAAGGAGTCATTGGCTTAAGTACCACACTCTTACCATTATAATCAAAAGAATGACGATTAGTATAACCATCATGCTTGACTCTCCTATCAAACTGCCATGGACGTCCTAACAATATGTGACAAGCATTCATAGGGACCACATCACATAATATAGTATCAACATAATGCCCTAGTGTTATGGTCACATTAACTTGCTTAGACACCTTAACTTCGCCACATTCATTCATCCAATGCAGTTTATATGGCCTAGGGTGATGAAAGGTATGCAATTGCAATTTAGTAACTAATTCAGTGCTAGCAATGTTGCAACAACTACCCCCATCAATAATCATGTTACAAACCTTTCCCTTAACCAAACATCTAGTATGAAATAAGTTCTCACGTTGGTTATCATCACAAGGGGTCGGTTGTACATGCAAAGTTCTCCTACAAACTAGAGACTCACCATGCTCAAACTCAATACAATCCATGTCCTCATCTACATCATGCATAGGTTCATCAATAATAGTCGGACCTTGATCTTCACCCTCGGACTCAGATTCATAGAGTCCAAGATGGTTAATGACCAACGTTCGACTATTGGGGCAATCCTTCATCATATGCCCACGACCTTGACACTTAAAGCACACGGTATCTCTAGCCCTAGAAGAAGGAGAAAAGGTCGAAGTACTTCCCTGAGGCCCATTGGCCGACGACGGCTGGCGGCTGGATGCTTGCGGCGGCGTCCCTGGTGGTCCACTTTTCCTCGGCGCTTCTTGGCTCCTAGGGTGGCTCATGGACTGAGCTTGGTTCCTACCAAAAGACGCCGGGGGATTCGCCCTATTGTGAGTTTGGGCTCGCCATGGACTCGGCTGGCCGCTAGGGTTCCTAGCCGCTTGGCCTCCTTGGTTCCGAGCCTTGTACTTCTGATTTTTCTCCACCTTGATCGCCAAATGCAGCAGCTGGGTACAATCTGTATAGGGGTACATATCCACCTCGTTAGCAATATAAGGAGAAAGGATTCGGAGATACCTTGCCATGGTAGATTCCTCATCTTCTATGACGTTGGCGCGGACCATGGCGGTTTGCATGGCATTGTAGGCTTCTTCCACGCTCATGCTACCTTGCTTGAGGTTCTCCAACCTTTGCTTGAGCTCTCGGGAGTAATGTTGAGGGACGAACCGAGCCCTCATCAAAACCCTCATTTGCTCCCACGTAACCACCGGTGGGTCCAAAGCTCGTTGCCTCTCCTTCACTAAGTTGTTCCACCAAGTTAGGGCGAAGCCACTAAACTCAATGGAAGCTAGCTGCACCTTCTTTGCCTCTATGAAATTATGGCAACTCCAGATTTGCTCCACTTTCATTTCCCACTCCATATAGGCATCGGGGTCACACTTTCCTTCGAAGGCGGGCATCTTGATCTTTATTTTGCCTATGCCGTCTTGCTCCAACTCTCTCCGAGGTGGCTGGCCTTGATAACCCCTATTACCTCCGAATCTGCCCCGGGGCTCATAGTAGTTATAGCCCCCTCGTTGGCCTTGGTAGCCACCGAATCTTCCTCCTTGGTTCCACATATCTTCCTCAAATTCAGCCTCATTGAACTCGTCCTCTCTAAGTGGATCCTGTGGCTCATGCAAAGGGTTAGCAACAAAAGGCACCTCTCGTGGAGGTGGTATTTCAGCTTGATACATTGGCGCCACCCTATTCTGCCTATCATGGGTATGGGCAAGAGGAGAAGGATGCCTTACCGGGGAGTTCCTCACGGTACCGGTACCTACTGCACGGGTGCCTCCAAGGGGCACTAAGTTGGCTCCGGACGGACCTCCTGGCTCAGCATAAGTTCCTAAGGGAATGGGGGCTGAATTCTGGACCGTCTCTTGTGGTTGGGACACAAGTGTCACCGGGGGTGGCACGACTGGTGGTGGAGCTCTTTGAGACGTCTCTAGGGCAGCCAATCGGTGGGTGATCACGGACACGGAGTCGGTCAACTTCTGGATGAGTATAGCCACGTCCGGATGCACCGGTGAGGGGCTCCTATTGTCCCGGCCACTTGAAATATCATCATTATCTGCCATCACACTTAACAAGCTAACACGGAATTGAGTTAAGGTTAGAATCAATCAAAAGCACTCACAGGTGTCTCTCTCGTGTGTTTCACTCACCCTTGCTCAATCTCAACTAGTTTTGTAGTGCAGCCGGTTGTGAAACTCAAATACTTCACGTGAGTTGATCGATTTCAAGCAACACTTAACAACCAAAATAAGGTAGACGTAAGGTGTAGTAGAAAGACGATCAACAAGGGTCACACAAAGGCACTTAATATTCTGAATTTTAGTGCACTTAACAACACAAAAGAAATCAGAAAAAGAAGACTCAACGACTCAATGAAGAACACCTCACAAGTATGTAAATGCAAGGTAACTAATGAGACTCAACAAATTTACTCAAGAATACTAGCATGCACACATGTAATGCAAGCTTGATATGGACGAGTAATCAAGAAGTTTTAAGAACTCAAGAGGACAAGTTGTTACCTCAATTCACCTTGGCTTGTGCTCGTGAAGATGGAATGATGATGAAGAGACCGGTGTGATGGTGAGAAGAGGTGAGGCACAAGGGAAGGTGAGGTTAAGGAATTAGGGTTACCGGCGCGGGGCGTGAGCTGCGGAGACGGGCGCTTGGGTGGGCGCGCGCGGCGCGGCAGAGAGCACTTGGCGTCGGCTCCTTGCTTGATCCTTGAGACACTTACAACTTTGGACTATAATCTAGCCTAAGTATAAATGAAATACAAAGGACTAGACTAAGCTAGAAAAGAAATAAAATGCAAAGGATCGTCTCTTCTCTTTTTTTTTTTGATGATTGATTTTTTTTTTTGACTAATCTGATATTCTTTTCTTTCGTTTTTTTTTTTTTTGTAAAAGGAAATTCGAAATTCAAATTACAAACTGATTTGGAATAAAGAAAAATAAGAAAAATAGAGGGATAAGCCTAAAGGAGAACGTTGCCTTGTTTGTAGGAGGTGGCAACCGGTTTTGTTGACTCCTTCAAGCCACACGCCACCTTTGTAGGGTGAATGGCCGAGTGGGTTTGTTGGAGCAATCAGCCAAGCCTTGATTGTAGGAGTTGTAGCTGCCTTGCTTTGAACTTGTCAACCCACACGCCACAAGATTAGGAGCTTCTGCCGTTAGGGTTTAGGGTGTGGCTAAGGGACTTGGTGATCACGCCTTGGAGGGCAAGTGACCTAGTGTTGGACCTTGGCACGCCGTCAATTAGGGTTAGGGTTCTTTGTTGTGGAACGTGGAGAAGTCACCGGATATGGGTGGTGGTGAACGTGGGGTTAGGGTTGGTTATGGAGGTGGTGACCGGTTGTTTGAGGTGGTGATGGTGGTGGTGTTTGGTGGGGTTTCCGGCAAGTTTTGACGGCTGTTTTGTGGTGGTGAGGAGGGTGATCGTCTCTTCCTCTCACAAGCACAAACCGATCTCCACAAGATGCAATCTATCTCCACAAGACACAAACAGTTAGAACCCAAGCAACAACTCAAGAACGACTCCACAAGACAACAAGAAAAGGAAAAGAGATTCGGCTATGCACTAGGCACAACCAAACGACACAATACCAAAGCCGAATTGATGAACTCGGCAATGCAACTTGTTGACACCAAAACCTATGCTCTGATACCAATTTGATACGGGGATCGCCGTAGGGAGGCCCGACCTTGGTGATCAACACACGAACAACAAGAAACAAAAACAAATCAGATTCGGGAAAAGAAAAGAAGCGAAGAACAACAAGGAAAGATGGACGATAGGTTAGAAGAAACCAAACACCCGGAACTAGAGACCCTTGATTCGTAGGAAACAAGAACCTCCAACCCTAAAGTAGATGACCTCGTCTTCTACAACTCCACACAAGGAAGAACGGATCTTCAAAGCACGAAGAGGATGTCTTGTGTCGCTTTGGAGATCAACAACTCGAAAGCAATTGAATCAAACAACTCGACCAAAACTAGCTCGGATTGGCAAACTCACGAAATCTCCAAATTGAGAAGGTTTCTATTTCAGAAATAAGTATTCTTGAATAATGGTTTGCTGCTGAAATTAGAAAGAAGACAAGTTTAAATACTGCTAACTAAACCGGCTCCTAAACCACTAAAATAAGCTAAACCGGAATAAAGAGAAAACCGAGTCTAATAATGTCAAAAGCCCACACGGCTGAAACATACTAAATGAGGAAGGTTTCTAAGAGTGGAAGGTGCACACAAGCCATGCACTCAACCACTAGAAACCATGGTGACCGAATAGGCCTTGGGTGTGGCCGTAGCAACCTCCTCCGGGACTTGATGTGCAAGCTTGGCGAGCTCATCTTGAAGTTGACGAACTCGGCTCCTAGTCATGGGCCCGGATGGTGGTTGGGTCATGGATGGTCCTCCATCAGAAAGAAGAGTCGTCAAGCCTCCAGTCAGGTACGAACATCTAACTTTCTTTTCCTTTAATGCCTTTTTGTCTATTGTGGAACCAAAGAACATAAGTGAGGCACTGAAGGATGTGGACTGGATCCAAGCCATGCAAGAGGAGCTTCATCAATTTGAAAGGAACAAAGTCTGGCATCTGGTTCCTCGCCCCAAGGATAAGCACATCATAGGAACCAGATGGGTTTTCAGAAACAAGCTAAATGATACAGGAGCTGTGATAAGGAACAAAGCAAGACTTGTGGCTCAAGGATACAATCAACAAGAAGGAATTGACTATGATGAAACCTATGCTCCAATGGCAAGGATCGAAGCAATAAGGTTGTTGATTGCCTTCGTATCTCACAAAGGGTTCAAGTTGTTCCAAATGGATGTGAAGACAGCCTTCCTCAATGGAATTCTTCAAGAAGAAGTCTATGTCAAGCAACCTCCTGGTTTCGAAGACGACGATCATCCAGATCATGTCTACTTTCTAGATAAGGCACTCTATGGCCTCAAGCAAGCTCCCAGAGCTTGGTATGATCGTCTTGCCCAGTTCCTACTCTCAAATGGCTACATGCGTGGAGTTATTGATAAAACTCTCTTCATCCTAGAAGAAGAAGGTAACATCTTAGTGGTTTAAATCTATGTTGATGATATCATTTTTGATTCCACTAACCTGTTCCTTGTAGACAAATTCAAAGACTTGATGAGCAGTGAATTTGAAATGAGTTTAATTGGGGAACTCACATTCTTCCTCGGATTACAAATCACTCAAAAGGAAGATGGTATTCAAATCCACCAACAGAAGTATGTCAGGGAACTCTTGTTGTTCCCAACTTCTCTGGCTAAATCAACAACTCGCGGACTTTGGTATGTCTTATGACCCTCTCACTATTCTTTGTGACAACACTAGTGCTATAAACATTTCTAAGAATCCTGTGCATCATACTAGGACCAAGCATATTGACATTAGACATCATTTTCTTAGAGATCATGTTGAGAAGGGAAACATCGTTATGAAATTTTGTAGAACTGAAGATCAAATTGCAGATATATTCACCAAGGCATTGAATAGAGTTCCTTTTGAGAACCTCAGATTGGAACTAGGAATGATTCCTATTACTCAGTAGTGACCTTAGTTCTGAGAATTCTTTCCGAGTTCCCCTGATTGACTAGTTTAAGATATTTAACTTGTTGAGTCTTGATGTCCTTGTGTTATATCTTTTGCTACAAACCGTTCTTGTCATAATGGTTTCTTATAAAGGCTTAGATAAATTTTTCTGATTCGTTTCCTTTTGATTATCATTATTTCTCAACTCCTCATTGTTCAAATTTCTTTGATGGCCCAAAAGTCACAATCTGATCATATTTCTAACCCAACATTACAAGCTGAAATGATGATTGTGTACTAAGACCTACCCTTGCCTTCTTGCTCAATTTAATTCTCTATGATCCATCTCTAAACCTTCTCTGAGAATTATTGTGCAATGCGATAAAAAGCCTACCCTGATTCCTTGTATGGGAACGTACTGTTTTTGGTTCCTTTGTCTCCACCCACACCAAAGGTTCCCATACATTCCTCTAGCTCGCTGAAAATGTCGCCAGAAAGGAACCAGAACATCGCGTCTCTCCAACGGCTCGCTTGGCTCTCCCAGACGCTATTTATGGCATATTGGCAGGGATAAGGCATGTCTCATCAGTGGCAGACCTCCCTCTTCTCGGAATGGGTCATATTTTGAATTTAAATTAGTCGTTCCAAAAAAGCTGCAACTCTCTTCAATGCTTCGGATTTGCCTTGATCTTCTCAACGGCTGGATCTGCTTCAACGGTCACCTCAGCACTTGGCCATCCCAGATCTTCAACGCCCTTAAAGAGGTGCTCAGCTGCTCTGAATTGATCACCCAAGCTCTCCATCTCTCTGATCTTCTACCTCTCTTTCTCTTCTCACAGCAATCCTCTTAGCTCCTCTCAAATGGCCAACCCTAACCCACTCGTTGTTATGGATGAAGAAGAGGCTGCTTTTCTTCAAGCCTTTCGCGAAAAGAAGGCTAAAGCCTCCTCCTCCAAGCCTGTTTCTTCCTCCACCTCTCAAAAATCCCTCCCCAAAGAGAACCCTGTGGTGAAACCGGCAGAGAAACTAGAAGAGAAGCTTGAGGAACCACCAAAGGCTAAGCAAAAGGTGGAAGAGGAACCAACCATGCCCAAAGAAGAGAAGCAAGCCATCACTTTGGCTTCAGAATCAGTCACAAAATCAGTTTCTGAAGGCGGGTCGCATGATTCCTCTCCGGATAAATCCCTTCAAGTGATCCCTAGCCCCGAGCCTTCCCCAATCAGCCTCAAATCCAAAACTTCCAACCAAGGCCCCTCTGTCGCCACAAGAATGCAACAGAGGAAGAGAAGCTCCTAAGCCATTATTCCCTATGAAACCAAATCCACAAAAAGGGCCAAAACCACCACCCTCTCTGTCTCCTCTTCCTTCTCCAAAAGGAAGATCCTAAAACCTCTCATTATCGGCAGAGAATTCTGGACCCAGGTGTTAGAAGAAGAGGATGAGGAACTCTATGGAGAAGCTTTGGATGAGTTCCACTCTCTGCTGCAGTTCCAAGGGTGGGACGAGATGCTGTGCGAGCCCTTCTCTACTTCCGACGAGGTTGTCCGGATGTTTTACCAGTCCATGGAGTTTGTACCTCAGAAGGAGAACTCTCCCTGTCACGACGCCATTCTCATATGGAAGGGAACCAGCTTTCCCCTGTCCGCCAATCTAATCGCGTCTGCTCTAGGGATCGAGTCGAGATCTGGGTTTGGCATTCTGCCTCAGAAGAAGGGATGGCCCAGGGAAAGGGCTTCAAGTCCAAAGGAGCAATCGTCAAGAAAATTTATGATGGCGCATCCCCCTCATCTTTGCAGACGAAGGATCTCTCCATTGCAAACCGGCTACTGCATTTTTGGATCACTCGCAACTTGGTTCCCAAGGCCGTTCCAGTTCCCACCCTCAGCAACCCCCCTCTTCAGACTCCTCTGCGATCCTCCTTGCGTTGGATCGTATTGAAAAAGCTATCTTGGAAGGCTCGACTGCCAACACGGTCGCCATCAATGATCAAGTAAGAGAGTTGGGGCGTATCAGTTCTGCTGTCGAGAGTCTGGTAGACGTTCTGCAGAAAGATTGGCAAGGTGAAATCAGTGCTCATCAGGCCGCGGGCCAAAATGTAGGAACCGACGACAAGGATGCAAAAGAAGAGGCCGCTACTACGCCATAGGAACGCTTATTCTAGGTTCCCAGTGCTGCAACGCCACAGCGAGCTAGTAGTTTCCCTTAGGATCCTACTCCCCTCTTCTATCCCTTTTGTTGTCTTTCTTCAGATTGCTTTTGTTGTTTTCCTTGCTATCTGTTGTCTGTATTGTCGGTTGTTTGTTGTTTGCTTGTGGTATTTTGTGTGTTTGATCAATGATAAGTGAAGTTTTTAATGATTATCTTCAGTTTCGTTCCCATGCTCATTTATCTTCGCCTTAAGTTTTCATTATGACATTTTATGGGCTTGCTGTAATCGCATATTCACTCCGATATCATGTTCTTAACTCATACTTAATCTTTTCGATGATGTCAAAAGGGGGAAGAAAAGGATAGGAACCTTGAACTTTGGAGACTACTGAATTAATAGGAACTCTGAACTAGTTCTATTTCTAAGGGGGAATTTGAAATAAACTTGTTCACGTGCTTAGGGGGAATTCACAACCATTGAATGTTCTATCACTAATCTGTAATGTTGTAAATCCCGTTATCTCAATATGGTCTCGTGAATTTCATGTCCCTATTATGTTGCCAGGTTTCTTATATTTGTCATCATCAAAAAGGGGGAAATTGTTAGGAAACGGAACTCTGGAACTTCGGTTCCCTTGAGAGTTCCTTTCCTCAGTTTCTCTACTTTTGAAGATGACAAATATTATGATACTAATGTTTTATCTCAAAGATGTCTTTTAAGGAACCACAGGAATATACCGAAGGCAGGAAAGCCAAACAGAATAAGGGAACCAAAGGAACAAGACATCTGAAGGAATCCAGAGGAACCCAGGTGTGCCCAGAAATGGAGCTTGCGACATTGTAATTCCTGAGAAATCTGGGAACACACAACCTCGGACAAAAGGTGTCGAAAACGACTTGTCCGAAGCTTCCAAAAGTCTGCCAAGGTCTAAGAGCTAAAGAACAAGATGCCTAGAGAACCTCTACCTCGGACAGAGACGATGAAAGCGACAGCACATGAAGACGTCGTTGTCCAGTAGACGGTTCCCAAGCGGCCAGCTTACTCAACCTCGGACGAAAGCGTTTTGACAACGACACCACAAGGCTCGTCTGAGGTAGTTGACATACCAAGAGAGACTCTGAGCTGCCTAGGTTGTTTGCACATGCCAAGAACAACGTGGATCAAGGAGAACCACCAATCCTAGTGCAAGCTCAATCCGTGGGAACCAAGAGAGGATCGAGCTGCGAAGAATCCTCTATAAAAGGAAGACTAACCCAAGGGTTATCTTCAAGCATTCACAATAGAAACACACTTCATAGCAAACATCAAAGTGTGAATCTTCAAACAAGATCATCAAAGCAAACCGAGATCAAGAGGAACCAGTCAAGGAAGAAGAGATGAGTGCTAAGTTCCTGTGAGTGTAAGTGATAGTTCCTAGGTGCGAAAAGTCTGTTTCTTGGATTGATTATTGATTGTGTTAAGTTATCTAGGATTGTCTAACTGTGTGTAAGGCAAAGGAACTGTGTGTTCGTTCCTAGGATAAGCTGTAACCAAAAGAGATAAGAAATCAAGAAGTAGACTTTGAAATCCTTTCAAAGAAAGGTAGTGGTTTTTATCCTAGATTGCTAGTTGGCAATCTAAGGTTTCCACTATAAGGAACTTGTTCATTTAGTTGATTGTTTATTTCCACTGCGAAGGGAACTGTAAACTGTATTCTCAGTTCCCTGATTATTAATCTAACAATCACGATCCTACACACTCCCATGGATGATACGGGGTAAGCTGTAGGATGGCCCGATCTTGTGCTCAATGACTCAAATCAACAAAAACAGAAAGGTGAATTAGAAATCTGCGGAAGTTCACAAAGAATAAATGGGAAATAACGAATGAATAGGAGATAGATTGTTGAATAAGAACCAATGAACCGTAATCGAAAACCCTTGATAACAATGCACCAAGAACAATCGAAACTGCATTCAAGGACCCTTCTTCCTACAACTCCACACAAGAGAGAACGAATTCTCAAAAGCACGAAGAGGATGCGTTGTGAAGCCTCGTGACACAACCCGAAAGAGATTGGATCTCCCAAGACAACCAAGCTAGCAATGACTTGAACAATGTGATTCTCACACTTTTGGTGAAAACTCTCAAGAGAAATTCTATTTCTTTTAACAAATGATCAAGTCCCTTACAAGATGACTAAGGCATGGCTTTTATACCTTCAAGAGGCAGCCGGCCCATTACATCAAATAAACCAACTAAATGCTACCTAAAACATAAGGGAACATTACATGAAAATAAAGCCTAAACATAGGCATCCAAATAATGTCTAATAATGTCTCATAATTCATGAAATAACAATCTAATAAATCATCAACATGGCGTCGGGAGGCCTAGCTGCACGACGCCCGTCACGAGCTCGAGAGGTGACCCATGGTTGGTGAGAGGCCCTTGGTGCAAGCTTGGCGTCGAGAGGCCTAGCTGCACGACGCTCGTCACGAGCTCGAGAGGTGACCCATGGTTGGTGAGAGGACCTTGGTGCAAGCTTGGATGCTCCCGCATCATTCTCCCTTTCTTTAAAAAGATTCGTCCTCGAATCTTGCACGAGCTTCTCCTTGACATGCGACTGATCTTTGAAAGCAAGCAAAGCTAGTCCTTCCTCTTCCTTCTCCCTTTCTTTAACCTTTGCCATCCTCTTGTCAAACTCGGCCCCATCTACAAACTCCTCACCTTTCAAGGAGGTCTTGATGGTGTCGGTGTCTACTGCGCGCACGCCTCCTAAAGGCACCAAATTAGTTCCAAATGGTCCTCCGCTCTCGGCATAGGCACCTAGGGACGTGGTGACTTGAGGTAGCGCCAAGGGTGCGGCTGGAGGCAAGAGCGCCGGTGGTGGTGACTTGTGCACCATCTCTAAAGCGGTCATGCTCTTGGTAAGGGAGGCCATGGTGTCGGTCGTCTTCTTGAGCACCAAGACGGGTGGTGGTGACCTTGAGCGTGCCTCCAATGCAGCCAGATGCGCATTCATGGAGACTAAAGACTCCGTCATTTGTTTGAGCATATTGATCACCTCGGGGTGCACGGGAGAGTGGCGGCGGTCACTCTTATTGCTTGATGATGTACAACCTGCCATGATCAAAGCAAACTAAACACGGAACTAGGTGAGGTTAGTGTAAATCCAAAACAACTCACAAGTGTTTCGCTCGGTGTTTCACTCACACTCGCGCCAAGTCTTACTAACTACGCGATGCAGCCGGTTGAAAGATCCAATACACTTCACATGAGCAATGCACTAGACAACACACTTCACCTCAAAATTGTTGTGCTTAAGATGATGATATAATGCAGGTTTATAGCAATGAATCAAGCTACAATATGTATAGAACTCGACTCGACTCAAAATAAAATAAAATAAAGCAAAGAAGACTCAAAACTTGCAAGAATGTAATGCAAGCAAATAGCAAGACTCAAATAGGCACTTTAACTCAAGGGAGGAAGAGTGCTTACCTTGGCTTGAGTTCACTTGTGCAAGTGGAGGTGGAAGGAGGACTTAGGCTCGGTGTGGGAAGGGTGAGAGGCTAAGGGCGGCGGCACAAGGTGAGGAACAAGGCAAGGGGTGGAGCAGGTGCGTAAGGGACCAGGGGCGCCGGACGGTGACCAGGTGCGAAGGTGACAAGCTAGGGCTCCACAAGTGCTTACAATTACAAGACTTACAATTCAAATAAAATAAGTACTAGTCTAATCCTCTTATGAAATAAGAATTAAACTAAGACAAATAAAACAAATGAAAGAAATGAAATAAAGAAAATGAATTACAAAAAAAATAATCTGATTTCCACTTCTCTTTTTTTTTGTGTGGAAATAATCTCTCTCTTTTTTTTTTTTTACTTTTCTTTTCTTGATTTTTCTCTCCTTCGTTTCTGATTTTCTTTCTTTTCTCTTTTTTTTTTTTTTTGAATTTTTAGATAACTCCTAGGCAGAATAATAGCTAGGAGATTACAAAGAAAATAAAACAAAAGAAATAAAAGAAATCAGCCAAACTAATCTAAACGTTACTTGCTAGTGGAATCCCTTGATTTTAGGCAAGGTTGGCAAGCTCCCTTGTTGCCCACGTCTGGCTGAATGGAGTACCTAATTTGTAGGCACAATGTGGTCTTCTCGGTTGCTAGAAAGTAGGGCTCTCCTTTGACTCTTTCACGCCAGATTTGAATTAGGGGGAGTGGGCTGGGATTTGGTGGTTGTAATCCCTAAAATGTAGGAAAGGGTTGGGCTTTCACTTGCTCCACACGTTTGGGTAGTGCGAGGGCAGTAATGGAGTGGTGGAGTGGTAGTTCGCGGATGGTGGGAGCTGCGGTGGTGGCTGGTGGTTTAGAGGGTTGCTAGGGTGGTCTTGGTGGTGGTGTGGTGGCTGAGGCGGAGCTGACAGTTTTTGGTGTTTTTGAGAGGGTTTTTATGGGACTTTTGGTACTTGTTTAGGGATCTAGGCAGGCCTTGACTTCCACAAGCACAAATTAGTCCAAACACAAGATAAAACACAAGATAAAACACAAGAAAACAATGAAAAGAACACAACAAAAACGACACAAACAATCTGGCTATGATTAAACACAACCAAGGACTCAAGAACACAAACTGAATTGTTGATCTCGGCTGAAGAAAAGGTGTTGGCACAAAACGCAGCTCTGATACCACTTTGATACGGGGTAAGCCGTAGGATGGCCCGATCTTGTGCTCAACGACTCAAATCAACAAAAACAGAAAGGTGAATTAGAAATCTGCGGAAGTTCACAAAGAATAAATGGGAAATAACGAATGAATAGGAGATAGATTGTTGAATAAGAACCAAGGAACCATAATCGAAAACCCTTGATAACAATGCACCAAGAACAATCGAAACTGCATTCAAGGACCCTTCTTCCTACAACTCCACACAAGAGAAAACAAATTCTCAAAAGCACGAAGAGGATGCGTTGTGAAGCCTCGTGACACAACCCGAAAGAGATTGGATCTCCCAAGACAACCAAGCTAGCAATGACTTGAACAATGTGATTCTCACACTTTTGGTGAAAACTCTCAAGAGAAATTCTATTTCTTTTAACAAATGATCAAGTCCCTTACAAGATGACTAAGGCATGGCTTTTATACCTTCAAGAGGCAGCCGGCCCATTACATCAAATAAACCAACTAAATGCTACCTAAAACATAAGGGAACATTACATGAAAATAAAGCCTAAACATAGGCATCCAAATAATGTCTAATAATGTCTCATAATTCATGAAATAACAATCTAATAAATCATCAACATGGCATCGGGAGGCCTAGCTGCACGACGCCCGTCACGAGCTCGAGAGGTGACCCATGGTTGGTGAGAGGCCCTTGGTGCAAGCTTGGCATCGGGAGGCCTAGCTGCACGACGCTCGTCACGAGCTCGAGAGGTGACCCATGGTTGGTGAGAGGACCTTGGTGCAAGCTTGGATGCTCCCGCATCAATGGAGCTCTCAATCTTCATAATGCATAAAGCAAAGGTTCATAACTGGGAAAAACTGAGTTACAAAGAAAGCTAAAGGTCTTAAATAGCCTAAGGGGTCGGCCCATAAAAGCCCAACAAGAACCGAGACAAAAGGAGTTTAACTGTGGGAAACTCGGCCCAGACCCGACCGAGTTTCAGGCCGAGTCAGGATGGGGGCAGCTTTACTGGGACAAACTCGGCCTGGACCCGGCCGAGTTTGGGGCCGAGTCAGGGCCTTGCCATGGCTTTGCTTCTCTGGGCGCAACTCGGCCTGGACCCGGCCGAGTTTGGTGGCTTGGGGCCGAGTCAGGGCCCTCCAACTCTTGAGTGCTTTGTTCGTCTTGGCTCGGCTTGGCTTGAAAGGTCACCAACGTCTTTAGCTTCGTCTCGGTGAAGTCTTCAACTTGGGCGGGTTCCCTTGAGACATGTTGGCTAGCCAAGTTCTCGAACTCTTCTTGCATGAGCTTGGCTTGAGCTCTTGTGAGTGGCCCACCTCCTCTTGCGGGCACCTTGGTTGAGGTCTTGGATGCTCCCGCATCATTCTCCCCTTCTTGAAAAGGATTCGACCTCGAATCATCGTCTTCCTCCTCGGAGAGATATGGGGTGAGGTCGGCGACATTGAATGTGGGGCTATCTCCATAATCGTCCGGTAGCTCCAAGACGTAAGCATTGTCTCCAACACGGCGTAGTACTTTGAAGGGGCCATCTCCTCTTGGTGAAAGCTTGGACTTGCGCTTCTCGGGAAAACGCTCCTTCCTCAAATGCACCCACACAAGATCTCCGGGTTGAAACACCAAGCGGCGGCACCCTTTGTTGGCCTTGGCTGCGTCGCGCGCCGCCTTGACATGAAGCTTGTCCCTCGTGCGCTCATGTAGCTCCTTGATGAACTCCAAATGTTTACCTGCATCAAAGCTTTCTCTATCCTTCATGGGGAAGGGGGTAAGATCCAGTGGGGTTAAAGGATTCACACCATAAACACACTCAAAGGGGGTCAATTGGGTGGAGGAATGGATGGTTCTATTATAAGCAAACTCCACATGTGGTAAGGCATCTTCCCAAGCCTTGAGATTCTTCCTAATAATGGCTCTAAGAATGGTGGTTAAGGTCCTATTAGTCACCTCCGTTTGACCATCGGTTTGGGGGTGACTAGATGTAGAGAACAATAACCTAGTTCCTAGCTTGCTCCAAAGTGTCTTCCAAAATGAGCTAAGGAACTTCACATCCCGGTCACTTACTATAGTCCTAGGTACACCATGCAACCTAACAATCTCCCTAAAGAAAAGGCTAGCTACATTGGGTGCATCATCGGTCTTATGGCAAGCTATGAAGTGAGCCATCTTAGAGAAGCGATCAACAACCACAAAGATCGAATCTCTCCCCTTCTTAGTCCTAGGCAATCCCACAATAAAATCCATCGATATGTCCTCCTAAGGGGCTGTAGGAACGGGCAAAGGGCTATACAATCCATGGGGCTTTAGCTTAGACTTAGCCTTCAAACAATCCAAACACCTCTTCACTAGGTGCTCAACATCCCTAAGCATGTGTGGCCAAAAGAAATGAGTATGCAGCATGTGATGTGTTTTGTCCCTCCCAAAATGTCCCATCAATCCACCCCTATGGGCTTCCTCAACAAGCAACAATCGAAGGGAACATCGAGGTATGCACACTTTATCAACTTTGAACAAGAATCCATCAAACAAGTAATACTTATCCAATGAACCTTTTAGCACACAATGCTTGTAAATATCACCAAAATCCACATCATCCACATATAACTCTTTTATGTATGCAAATCCTAGAACCTTAGAGTCTAATGTGGTGAGTAATGCATGTCTCCTAGAAAGTGCATCGGCAACTACATTGTCTTTCCCTTTTTTGTACTATATCACATAAGGAAAAGTCTCAATAAATTCCATCCATCTACCATGCCTCCTATCAAGTTTATCTTGACTCCTAAAGTGTTTTAAGGACTCATGATCGGTATGCAAAACAAACTCTCTAGACCATAGGTAATGTTGCCATGTCTTCAGTACTCTAAACAATGCATAAAGTTCCTTGTCATATGTAGAGTAGTTTAGACATGCACCTTTCAATTTTTCACTAAAGAAGGCAATAGGCTTACCTTCTTGCATGAGCACTCCTCCAATGCTAATCCCACTAGCATCACATTCCACTTCAAAGGGCCGTGTGAAATCCGGGAGAGCTAGCAACGGTGCTTGGGTTAGCTTCTCCTTCAAGTTGTTGAATGCTCTTTCTTGGGCTTCCTCCCATCTTCCTCATGGGCCCCAAACGCGTCATCTCCGTTATCATAGCCCTCAAAATTGCCAAAAACATATCGGGGGTAGTTTAGGGCATCACCGGCGGGGGCCCAGTTGGTGCGTGGATATGGCTCACCATCAAAGGGGGCTACAGGGTGGTGGAGATGTCGGCCCGGCAGCGGCCGAGCATCATGATAGCCTCGGGAATCGGCGCGTGCCGGTTGGTGGCCATAGTAGCTCCGCTCTCGGGGCGGTGGCAAGCGCTCGCCAAAGGCTCGTGCATCGGAAGGCGGTGAAGGGTGCATTGGCCCCTTGCCCCGAGCATGCGCCGTGTGATCATGTGACGGCTCGACCGGGCCATGGGATGAGGCATCGGTGTAGAGGGGCACGGGCTGCTGTGGCGCCACGGTGGGCGCGGTGGGTTGAGGGCCGACAGCAATGGTGGCCAAGCTAAGCTCGAGGGCGGCCATGCGCGCATTGGCGGCCTCCTTCTCGCGGCAGAGCGCAACCATCTCGGTGTGGGCCGCGCGCAATGCCTCGGCGGCTGCCTCCTTGGCTTGGCTTTCCTCGGTGAGCCTAGCCGCAAAAGACGTGGGGGAGAGTGTGTGCGTGGAGCTCCGAGGGCTCCTATTGTCGGCATCCAAGGGATCCTCCATGTGTGGACTCACCTACAAGAGGCCACAAAGCAAACCAAGTAACCAATTCACAAGGAACAAGTAAAGTAACTTAAGAGGGAAGATAAGGAAAAGATGTCTAAGGCACAATTACACACAAAGGCAAAGGCTCAAACAAGGAGAGGCAAGGTATATCTTTGTATGTAACTTGAGAATTGGGTGGAACCAATGCACATTCAACCCATGCCAAACTTGTATCCTCTAGGCTAAGTAGTAAAGTCCAATTGGACACCTAGGATGACAAGCCTAATGGGAGTATCAACTCGGCCACCCAATGGACCCAATGAGTGAAGTAGTCATGGCAAAACGCTAGAGGAACATGGGGGGACGGGCTTAGTGGCCCAAGTTTCCAAGTGAGGGTGGGAGAGCCCACCAATGGTTGTGGCCCAACCGAAAAAAAGAAAAAAAAAAGGAAAACCGGACCTTGCCTTTGTATTCTTACTTTCTTCTTCTTCTTTTTTTCTTTTTTTTTGATTTTGGGTCTTAATAGCCTTTTTCTTGACCTCTTGAACTTTGTTGGCTTTTTCTAATGCAAAGAAGTGCAAGGCCGAAATGTACACATATGATTCTTGGAAAAGAAAGTGGAGCCACAACAATTTTTTTTTGCTTTTGGGAAGTGGCAACAAGGGTTTTGTTTGGACATGCCAAGGCCCCTTTTTTTTGTGGGGGACAAGGGAATGTAAGAAAGAGGTTGCCCTTTGCCACTACTAATTTCGGCCCTATATGGCAACCACTAAGGAGGCTCCATTTGCATTCCTCCCACTAACCAAGTCAGCCACAATGTACAAATTGTCCTTTACCCACTATAGACAAAAGGGGACAAAAAGGACAAGGCAAGAAGTGGGTGTAGTCCTCCAAGTACAAGGTACAAGCAAGAGGGGGGAAATTCAAAATGGGTCAAGCAAGCAACAATGGCCGGCTGGGGGAAGGGGTGGGGCGGCAGTAGGGGTGGTGGTGGGTGGTGCTACGGCGGCAAGGGTGGTGGTCCGGTCGCCGAAGGTGGTGGAGGGCGGCGGAAGTGGTCTTTTTTTGGCTTTTTTGGGTTTTTGGTGGGGAAACAAAGAGAAACTAAGATAAGCACTAAACTAGCATGGAAACTTGAAAAAAGACATGGAAACAAGAAGAAAAACTGAGCATGCAACTAAACACAAGACATGAAGAAACAAGAAAAACAAAATCAAGCTAGCAAGGAAGACAATGAGTAAAACACATGGTCAACATGGGAACAACAAAAGAGAGCATGCTAGCTATGGAAATAAACAAGAAAAAACAAATTTGAAAGAGGGGGAAGATGACTTAGCTTAGTCCTTGGCTCTTGATACCAATTGATGAGAATCAAGCCTCCAATGTGAGACTTTTCTTCCCAAGAAGCTAGATCTAGACCAAGCTAGATCTAGAGCCTCCAAAGGCTCTTGAGAGCTGAAGATGGCAGCCAAAGGAGAGGAGACATCAGATGGAGAAGGGGACTGGCCGGAGCTAGGGCTGGACGGCGACGCCGGCGAAGTGACCAAGGGAACCTCCCTTGGAGGTTCCTTGACCGAGATGAGTGTGTTGCTAGATTCGAAGAGCACTTTGAATGTGAGAACGTGAGAGGTTGAGGGAGATGGGGGATTTGAGAGAGTTGATAGAAATTAATTGGAGACCTTAGGAGAGGATTCCTCTACCCAAGGCAATATTCCAATTGTCTATTCTTCAACTAGTTTGGAAAGGAAGACAACAAGGGGTTTAAATAGTCTAGGGTTGTTGGGTGGACTAGGAGCCATTGACAAATGGGTCCACACGCCCACCAATAAAAGGAAATGTATAAATAAACCCAAAATAGAAAGGCACTAACATGAATTAATTGACAAAAGGGGAAAAGGGGATAAAAGCCATAAAGGCTTGGATAGGGACGCGCGCTTGAATGCCTTGGAGTCGAAGCATCGGATGCTTGACTGTCGTGGCATTGAAGCGTCGGCATCTTGGCTACTCCGAGATGGGTCGGGCTCGGGCCCTAGTCACCGGGCCTTGAGTGTCCTTGTTGATGGGTGTTTGGCACTCATCACCTTGGGCACCACAAGTTGGGGGGCCTCATGGGCAAGCATGGCAGCCGACGGGATGGACCTACAACAATGTAACTCAACAAGAAAATGTGAGTCCATCCTACGGTTCCTGGTGGGACTAATGTTGAGGAGAAGGTTATTCCCAAATTTTAGCCACCAAAGTTTCCAAAAATGATCCACAAGGCTAGGATTCCAAGCCAACACAATAGTACGAGGGAGTCCATAGAAGTTCGCCTCAGTTTCAAATGTTAGGGTAGCTAGCTCAGTGGTAGGGTCCGGAAGTAGGCAAGGAATGCCATGATCTCTCCTAGGGGGTATCTTACCCAACACATAAATGGAATCCCTCCCCTTCTTAAGCATGTGCAATCAGGTTAGAAAAACCATAGCTAGGTCTTCCCAAAGGGTGGATGGGGGGAGATTGGATGTGTAAGGGTCGGTGTTGGATGTGTAAGTCTAGACTCCGGAACTCGCCCAACCTTCAATCTGAAACAAGGTGCGGTGTGGTTGATGATAGACGTTGTTGATGGCGATCTTGAAGGTGGAAATGGACTTGTGAATTGGCGTAGGATAGGTGATCTCCAGCAGCTTAGATATGACTCACTAAACCGAGAAGAACAAGGTTGAAATTTGAGATATAACCCACTCAAAATTCAGAGGAAATCTTGATATCACACACAAGATGAAGGGAAGAAGGAGAGAGCGTTCTTAAGCAAAAACTAAAATATATCTTCTAATTTCTTGTTCAACGTGTCCTTCTACAAGCTTGAAATTTGCTTAAATAGTCTTGCTAGAAAATGAAGAATAAAACAAGCAAATAATCTACACTACTCGGCCCACTACTCTCTAACATAATGGCTTTTAGGGAATTTTAGAAATTCACTAAAACATTTAAAACTGAATTAAAATTGTCTTGAATTACTTGAAACAAGTCAAGCTCGGTCTCCACGTGATGAAAGCTCCGGAGGTGCCAAGTTTGCCAGGCTAGCCTTGATGCAAATGACCGAGCCAAGGTCACGTGAGCTCGGTGTTCCTATGCTCATGAGACCCTCCTTAAGTTGGTGGTGAAGTTGGCGAGCTCGGGCTCGGGTGATGGTGCCAGGCTGTAGCTCCTCCGTGGTCTTCTTCTCTTCCACGGCCGCAAAACTAGGGCTTGATGTTGTACCGGGCTCATGGCCACTTGGCTGGGCGTCTTGGGCTCCAACGACCTTAGAGCGTGTCAAGTTAGTCCTTAAAATAGTTATAAGCAAAGCACCAAGAGTTCGGTTCACTACCTCGGTTTGCCCATCCGTTTGAGGATGACAAGTAGTAGAGAATAGAAGTTTGGTCCCAAGGTTTGCCCATAAAGTCTTCCAAAAGTAGCTTAGGAACTTCACATCTCTATCCGATACAATGGACGTACGAACTCCATGCAATCTCACAATTTGATCAAAAAAAAGGTTAGCAACATGAGATGCATCATCAGTTTTATGGCATGCAATGAAGTGTGCCATTTTAGAGAACCTATCCACTACCACAAATATAGTCTCTCTCCCTCTCTTAGACCTTGGTAATCCCAAAACAAAGTCCATGGAAATGTCTTCCCAAGGTAGTTTAGGGATAGGTAAGGGAGTGTAGAGACCATGGGGCTGCACTTTAGCCTTAGCACGCAAGCAAGTAGTACAAGAAGCACAATACTTCTCTACTGCTCGTAGCATGCGTGGCCAATAGAAATGTTCTTAACACATGTAAGGTTTTAAGAACACCAAAGTGTCCCATCAACTCGCCCCCATGAGCTTCTTGCACTAAAATGGTTCGAATTGAACCCTTAGGGATATACAACTTATGACCTTTAAACAAGAATCCATCATGCAAGTAGTATTGGTCTTTCCTTCCATTAGACTTACATGCGGCCATTATGTCACAAAAATCAGAATCATGCACATATAAGTCTTTCATGAAAGAAAAACCAAGTAACTTGGCATCCAATAAGGTCAAAAGAGTGTACCTCCTAGATAGTGCATCAGCCACAACATTGTCCTTTCCCTTCTTATGCTTGATAATATAAGGGAAGGACTCAAGGAACTCCACCCATTTGGCATGTCTTTTGTTGAGCTTGCTTTGCCCTTTTAAGTACTTTAATGCCTCATGGTCGGAGTGGATCACAAACTCTTTTGGCAACAAGTAGTGTTGCCACACTCTAAGCACACGCACAAGGGCCAAAAGCTCTTTATCATAGGTGGGGTAATTCAGCTCGGCCCCACCTAGCTTCTCACTAAAATAAGTTATGGGTTTTCCCTCTTGCATGAGGACACCCCAAGGCCTATTCCAGATGCATCACACTCTATCTCAAATGTCGTGTCAAAGTTAGGCAAGGATAGAAGTGGTGCTTGAGTGAGCTTAGCTTTTAGACTAGCAAAGGCTGCCTCTTGTGATGTGCCCCACTTGTAAGCCACGCCTTTCTTGGTTAACTCGGTGAGGGGCGCAGCCAAGGTGCTAAAGTCCCTCACAAACCGGCGGTAGAAACCGGCCAAACCAAGAAAGCTATGAACTTGAGTCATAGTAGTAGGTGTTCGCCATTCATGAATAGCCTTCACCTTTTCTTCATCAACTCTCAAGCTGTCCTTGCACACCATAAATCCAAGAAATACCACGTGATCCGAATGGAAATGGCACTTCTTGAAGTTGGCATACAACTTCTCCTCTCTAAGAACCTCAAGAACCTTCCTAAGGTGTCCAGTATGTTCATGAAGATTATGGCTATACACTAAGATATCATCAAAGTATACAACCACAAACTTGCCTAGAAATGGCCTTAGTACATGGTTCATGAGTCTCATAAAAGTGCTAGGGGCATTGGTTAGACCAAAAGGCATTACCAACCATTCATACAACCCATACTTGGTTTTAAAGGCTGTTTTCCATTCATCGCCCTCTTTCATGCGAATTTGGTGGTAACCACTTTTGAGGTCTATCTTTGAGAACACACTTGCCCCATGCAACTCATCAAGCATGTCATCTAGTTTAGGGATAGGGTGGCGATACTTGATAGTAATGTTGTTAATTGCTCGGCAATCAACACACATCCTCCAAGTGCCAACCTTCTTAGGGACTAAGATGACCGGAACTGCACAAGGACTAAGGCTCTCTCTCATGTAGCCCTTGTCAAGCAATTTTTGCACTTGACGTTGCAGCTCCTTAGTTTCCTCGGGGTTAGCCCTATAGGCCGCCCGGTTTGGTAGTGTTGCCCCTAGTATAAGATCATGTTAGGAAACGGAACTCAAGAACCTCAGTTCCCATGAGAGTTCCTTTCCTCAGTTTCTCTACTTTTAAAGATGACAAATACTTTGATACTAATGTTTTATTTCAAAGATGTGTTTAAAGGAACCACAAGACAGTTGTTGAAACCATGGAAGCCAAACAAGATAAAGAAACCAAACAAGCAAGCCAAAGGAACCCAGAAGTGCCCAGAAATGCAACACGTGACTTTGCTCTTCCCGATGAAGCTGGGAACACAGAACCTCGGACAAAAGATGGTGAAAGCGACTTGAGCAAAGCTTTCAAAAGTCTGCCACCATCCAAAGGAAATCTCCAAGATGTCTAGAACGCTGAACCTCGGACAAAGGTTACTGAAAGCGACGTGACACAAGGCTGTCACCATCCAGAGGATAGTTCCAAAGTGTCTAGGTTGCTGAACCTCGGACGAAAGGAGTTGTGCAACGACATGACAGACTTGTCTGAAGCATTTGACCAACCAATGTAGATTCTGAGTTGCCTATGTTGTTGATACATGTCTAAGTCAGCGTGAATCAAGGATTACCACACAACCTAGGTCAAGCTTGCTCTATGGGAACCAAGAGAAAATCCAATCTCAAGGATCCACTATATAAGGAAGATAAGCTCCGCTGTTATCTTCAAGCATTACAACATAATCACACTCCATAGCAAACATCAAAGTGTGAAGCTTCAAACAGATCGTCAACTCAAACCAAGATCGAGAGGAACTAGTCAAGGAATCTGAGAGTTGTGCGCTAGTTCCTGTGACTGTGAGTTAGTTCCTTAGTGGTTAGGACTGCTTCTGTGATTGATTATACTTGCTGTTAAGTTTACCTAGGATTGTCTAACTGTGTGTAAGACAAAGAAACTGCGTGTTTGTTCCTAGGGTAATCTGTAACCGAAGTGATAAGAAATCAAGAAGTAGACCTTGAAATCCTTTCGAAAGAAAGATAGTGGTTTTTATCCTAGATTGCTAGTTGGCAATCGAAGGTTTTCACTATAAGGAACTTGTTCATTTATTTTAATTGTTTATTTTCGCTGCGAAGGGAACTGAATATCTGTATTCTTAGTTCCCTTGTTATTACTCTAACAATCACGATCCTACAATTGGTATCAGAGCAGGAAAAGCTCTAGATCTTTGTTTAAGTTTGCAGATCTAAGATGTCTCAGTCAAGCAAGTTCGAGCTCGGAATCTCCACCAACAAACCACATCTCCGAAAGAAGGGAGAAGAAACATGGTGGGCCAAGTGCATGGAAAGCCACATAAAGACCAATGACTACCAATGCTGGAGGATAGTCGAGAATGGAGATGGCCATGTCGATCTCAACCAAAAGGAAGAAGATTGGAAACCTGAGCACTATGTCATCATGGAAAAGAACGCCAAGGCTAAACAGTTCATTCTCAATGGACTGGATAGAGAAGATATGGACAAAGTCATAGGAATCAGGATGGCGAAAGAAATGTGGCAAGCACTCAAGGACATGCATAAAGGAAGTAAGGAACTAAAGCAAAGCCGGAAGTTTGCTTTAGAAGGAGAATACCACACATTCAAAATGATGGAAACTGAAACCATCTCTGAGTATTACTCTCGCTTCAACAGGCTCATTGGAAAGCTAACAGCGACTGAGGTCACCCTTGATGAAGTCTCCAAATCACTGGTGGTCATCAATGGACTTAACTCTAATTTCACCCTCATCAAAGGAATCATGAAGAACACCCCAGGCATTCAATCCCTTCCCTTGACTGAAATCATAGGGAAACTGGAGATTGAAGAAGGAGAATACACCAAGGTCAATGCTGACAAGAAACTGGAGAAAGGAATTGCCCTCAAAATCTCCAAAGCCTTCACAAGGCTTGAAATGGAACAGGAGAACTCAGACCTAGAAGATGAGGAGGACGAACTTACAGCTCTCTTCACAAAGAACATCAAAAAATTATTTGTGAAGGGAAAGTTTCAAAAGGACAGTTCCTCTCACAATGGACCGAGGAGAGATCTCAAAGATGTCTCTTGCTATGAATGCAAAGAAAAGGGGCACTATGCTAAGAGCTGTCCCAACAAAGAAGACTCCAAAGAAGATGAAAGACCTCAAAGGAAGAAGGCTCTTGTGGCCTCATGGGGAGAAGACTCAGATGAGGAACTATATTTGAGTGGATTCTCTGGAGGAAGATGTCTCATGGAAAAAGGAGATTCAAGCGACTCATAAGAACTTGAGGTAACTTCTGATGACTTCCTAAAATCTCTAGTTGATTGTGATAAGAAACAACTTCTAAAAATCATAAAGAAACTAGGAAAGGAAACAAGTGCTCTTTAACAAAAACTTGATGATTGTGAAGATGATATTACTTGCCTGACTGTTGAGAACTCTGTGTGGAGTAAGAAACTTGATGAAACTGAGAAAGATCTAGCTGAAACCCACTCCAAACTCATTGATATGAGGAATGTGCATGCTATCACCTTAAAACTTGCCAATCATGTAGTGAGACTAAGATAGAATCTGTTACAGTTCCTATACATGATAATCTATTTGGAAATGATTTGCTTCAATCTATAATTGATAGGTTAGATACTCTCACTGACTCTATAAATGAAAAAACGATCAATCAAACTGTCTTTGTGAAACAACGTCATGGAGTTGGATACATTGACAACAAGATCAATGATGATGTTGAAAATGAAAAGGTTAGACGTGAACTTGTTGAGATGAATGAGAACCTCAGTACTTCTCTTGCGACTTCACGAGATAGGAATCAGTTCCTATTAGAGAAGATTATGGTGCTTGAGAACAAGGCTGAGGTTGCCAAGCGTCTCAAAGAAAGTTCTGAAAGTCCAAAAAGGGACCCTAAGGCCTTTGAAAGGGAACCTAAGGGAAAGGAGAAAGAGTCTCCTAAAAACAAGTGGTTCACTAACTCCTTTGCTCACATACCTTGGACATGGCCCATGGTAAGGTTAGAAATAATGTTGATTTCAATAAAAGAAAAAATGAAAAACCTTTTAGGCCAGGAAAGGGAAAATGATGGAGTACCACCAAGCACTCAACAAGACCTCACCGCACCCGCACCCGTGCCCGGCGCCGCGCCTAGCAACGATCTTCCCTATTGGCCACCAGGCGGCGGAGGACCGATCACTAGGAGCCAAGCACGGCGTCTTCAAGAAGAGGTCGAAGCTTGCTAAGCCACATCGCCGCCAAGGAATTGCCCGACGTCGCCGCCGATGTGCCTACGGAGACTTCTACTAGGACATTGGCCATTGTTCATGCCAAGCACTTCAAGGGCTAAAGGGAGGCGTTCTCGGCATTTCTTTCCTATCTTTCATTCAAGTATTTAGGGGTTATTTTAAGACATTTGGGTCGCCAATGTTTGGCGTTTTGGCATGACATTGCCTTGTTTGTTTTAAGGCACCTTTACTTGCTATTTTTAGTAACTTTAGGACCGGCCACTTAGGACTATTTAAGGGCTGCTCTTCACTTGTTTTAGACAGATTATCTTTGATTGAAACTTACGGTTATTGCAAGAATAGAGCTTCTTCATTGTGAGTTTTGTCGATCAACAAAAGCTTAGGTTGTTTGCGGGTGTCAATCTCTTCCGAGTTGGTGATCGTAGACTACACTAATCGTCCTTCTCGTGCTCATTGGAATTCCTCCATTCGTGTGTGAGATTGTAGTTCAAGGGGTCGATTGCATCATTGGGTTTGGTTCTTGGTCTCCTAAGACCAAGGGTTTCTCTCTTGATCCTTTTGGTTCTTTGAGTTATCTTGTCCTTCTTTGTCCGAGTTCTAACTTTTCTGGTTTGGTTTGTGTGCTTCCTAGCATTGGCGTCTAGGGTCCTTGTCATTGCGGCTCACCCCGCATCAAAGTGGTATCAGAGCCACCACAGACGCCGAGCCACCACCTACTCCGCCGAGCCACCTTTGGTTAGTCCCATTGAGTCATTCTCTCTTGCCGATTTCTAATCGGTGTTGCTTCTTTGTTTCTTGTTTTTTCTTGCCTTGTTAGTGTTGCTTGAGGAAGGCTTGTGCTACTTGGAGTCCAGTCGTCGACGCTACCTTTCCGCCACCCTAAACACCACCAATTTCCTTAACTCCGACCACCACACCCACCCCAACTTCCACGGCCAAACTCCACCTTCCCACGTCTGAAATTCAAGTGAGACGTGACCACAAGACCACTCACCAACCGATCCTACAAATCCGGCCTCTATCTCTAAAGTGGGGGCGTGGCATAACAAGAAAATCAAGGCAGCTATTCACGGCAGAAGAAAGAGTCAAACAACAAGATCTTCCTACAAAAGGGGCGCATCACTCTTGGAGATTCGGCCACTACCTAAAATCAAGGCTTCTTTGAATTTCAAAATTCAAAGCCTAAGGAGTTAGTTAGCTGATCCTTTTCTTTATTTTATTTTTGTTATTTCAATTTTATTTCTGTAAATTTCGACAGAAGTTAAAAAATAAATAAATAATAATAATAAAATAAAATTCAATCGTCAAAAAAAGAAAAAAGAAAGACGAGCCGAGTTATTTTATTTTCTTATCTTAGTCTATAGTTTGTTATTTCATTTTGGTACTTTGGGCTTCAACACTTAGCCTTTGCAAGGAGATTCAAACCACCAAGGGAACGAGTGCCGTGCCTGCCTGCCTCCCTCCCTCGCGCCGCCCTCATCCGACCTCGTCTCACACCTTCTCTTGTGCCAAAACACTAACCACCCATCACCACTAGTCGTCGCCGACGCCATCCATTAGCACAAGCAGAATCAGGTACGACTTAACTTGGTCTTGAATTGTTTCCCTTCTTTGAATCGTCCCTTGTTTATCTTGGGTCGAGTTTGGAGTCTACCTTTCCTATTTCACCATTTCTGAACCATACCTTAGGGGTTAGTGTCGTCAAAAGTTTCCTAACTCGCACGAAGTCTTTGATTCTCCTCAAATAGCTACATCACTTAGCTAGAGTTGGATCGACCGAGAGGAGTGAAACACAAGAGTGCAAACACTTGTGCGACGATTTTGATTTACCTAACCTAACAAGTTTGTTGTTTCGATAAGTTGTGATGGCCCATACAGGAACTCCCACAAGGAGCTCAAGGAGCTCATCCCCGGTGCCACCCGAAGTGTTCAATTTACTCAAAGCCATGTCGGACAACATAGCCTCCTTGACCGAGCGCATGGCTAGCCTGGAGACTACTCACCGTAGCCCTTTACCTATGAGTGCGCCTATGGAAACCTCCAATACCCTTGGGGGTCCAACCGGAGCCAACGCCATACCGCTTGGAACCAACGTGGAGCAAGGAGATCCATCTAATGTAGTCCATACTCCACCGAGGCAACTCACTCCCCCACGGCAACAGCCAGGCCGTGAAGTTTTGTAAGGCGCCACCCCATTTGGCGCCTACCAAGAGCCAAGAGTAAACAATTTTCCCCCTAGACGTCAAGTTCCCTTTGCTCCTAATGCGTTTGATGAATTTCAGGAATACCCATAGGAGCAAGAGCATGGCGCCTACGGTGACGCCGAAGAGGAGGATGACCTATGGAGAAATGGCCATCGGAGAGGCTATTATGAGCCTCGGGGACGCCAAGGCCGAAGAGAATTGGAGCAAGATGGCATTGGCAAAATAAAGATCAAGATGCCACCGTTTGAAGGCAAGTGCGATCCCGACGCCTACATGGATTAGGAGATGAAGGTTGAGCAGATTTGGAGTTGCCACAATTTCATTGAGGCCAAGAAGGTGCAACTCGCTTCTATTGAGTTTAGTGGCTTTGCCCTAACTTGGTGGAATAACATTGTCAAAGAGAGAAGGAGAGCCCTAGACCCACCGGTTGCTACGTGGGAACAAATGAAGGCTCTCATGAGTGCTAGGTTTGTCCCACAACACTACTCAAGGGAGCTAAAGCAGCGGCTTGAGAACCTCAAGCAAGGAAGCATGAGTGTAGAAGAGGCCTTCAACGCCATGCAAACGGCCATGGTGCGAGCCAATGTCATTGAAGATGACGAATCGACTATGGCAAGGTATCTTTGCATCCTTAACCCTTATATTGCTAATGAGGTGGATATGTATCCCTATGCAGATTCCACACAGCTGCTGCATTTAGCCATCAAGGTGGAGAAAAGCCAAAGGTACAAGGCCAGAAATCAAGGCAATCAAATGGCTAGAGGCGCTAGCGGCCAACCAAGTTCATGGAGGAGCCCTAGCCAATCTAGGCCTTTCCAGCCGGCGCCATTCGGTAGGAACCAAGGTCAGGACATGAGCCAGCCAAGGAGCCAAGATGCGCCGAGGAGAATTGCTCCACCTAGTACTCCGCCACAACCCAACACAAGGCAGTCCGGCCCGCCCAATGGGGCACAAGGGAGTTTTTCTAGCCCTTCTCCTTCTTCTAGAGCTAGGGATACTATATACTTTAAATGTCAAGGTCGTGGTCATATGACGAAGGATTGTCCTAATAGGCGTACACTCATGATTAACCATTTAGGTCAATATGAATCCGAATCTGAAAATGATGATCATGATGCTTGTATGGATGACCCTATTCTGCATGAAAATGACTTAGACAATATGGATGGTATAGAATATGAGCATGGAGAATCCTTAGTGTGTAGGAGAACTTTGCATGTGCAACCTACCCCTTGTGAAGATAACCAACGAGAGAACTTATTCCATACTAGATGCTTGGTTAAGGGAAAGGTTTGTAACTTGATTATTGCTAGTACCGAACTAGTAACTAAGTTGCAACTTGCTACATTTCAACACCATAGACCCTATAAATTGCATTGGATGAATGATTGTGGTGAATTGAAGGTAAACAAGCAAGTGAATGTGACTATAACACTAGGACACTATGTAGATAGTATTTTATGTGATGTAGTCCCTATGCAAGCTTGTCATATCTTATTAGACCGTCCATGGCAATTTGATAGGAAGACAACTCATGATGGTGTTTCTAATCGTCACTCCTTCTTGTTTAAAGGCTCTAAAGTGGTTCTTAAACCTATGACTCCCACGCAGGTAGCCGAAGCTTATGACAAGAAAAGGGAGCAAGAGAAAGAGGAGGAGAAGAAGAAGAGAGGCAAGGCTGCACACGAGCCAACCGAGGGCTCACCTACACCAAATCCAGCCAGCCGTGCCCTCATAGTCTCCAAGCAAGAGTTCACGGCAGAATGTGTTCCCCTTGATGCCAACCTAATGGCTTTGTGCAAGCAAATGACATTGATTAGTGAAGAAGTCAAGGCTGCCCTTCCACCAAGCATTCAAGGACTTCTTGAAGAGTTCAAGGATGTGTTTCCGGACGAGGACCCTCCTGGCCTACCACCAATACATTGAGCATCAAATTGATCTCATTCCCGGCGCAACATTGCCCAACCGGCCAGCATATAGGATGAATCCCAAGGAGACACACGAGATCCAAAGCCAAGTACAAGAGCTTCTAGAGAAGGGCCATGTTCGAGAGAGTCTTAGTCCTTGTGCCGTTCTGGTGCTTCTAGTGCCCAAGAAAGATGGGTCATGGAGGATGTGTGTCGATTGCCGGGCTATCAACAACATCACCATCAAGTACCGCCACCCGATTCCGAGGCTTGACGACATGCTAGATAAGCTACATGGGGCGTCCATCTTCACCAAGATTGACCTCAAAAGTGGCTATCACCAAATTCGGATGAAGGAAGGAGATGAATGGAAGACGGCATTCAAGACTAAGTTCGGCCTCTATGAATGGGTTGTCATGCCCTTCAGGTTGACCAATGCACCGAGTACCTTCATGCACCTCATGAACCATGTGCTAAGGCACTACATAGGGAGGTTTGTTGTGGTTTATTTTGATGATATACTAATCTATAGCAGGTCATTGGAGGAGCATGAGCAACATCTAAGGGAAGTACTTTCTACCTTGCGTGTAGCACACTTGTATGCCAATTTTAAGAAGTGTGAATTCTGCACTAATAGAGTTTCATTTCTTGGTTTTGTAGTGAGTTCTCAAGGGCTACAAGTTGATGAGGACAAGATCCGAGCCATACAAGATTGGCCAACCCCCACGTCCATTGGCCATGTGAGGAGTTTCCATGGGCTTGCAAGCTTCTACCGGCGCTTCGTCAAGGACTTTAGCACCATAGCTGCGCCCTTGACTGAAATCACCAAGAAAAACAGTCCCTTTGTTTGGGAGGAAGCGCAAGAAAGGGCCTTCAACGTCTTGAAGTGGAAGCTCACGCAAGCACCTTTGCTAGTCCTATCGGATTTCACAAGGCCTTTTGAAGTGGAATGTGATGCCTCGGGCATTGGCATTGGAGGCGTCCTCATGCAAGAAGGTAAGCCTATTGCCTTCTTTAGTGAAAAGTTGAAAGGAGCATGTCTTAACTACTCTACGTATGATAAGGAATTGTATGCTTTGTTTAGAGTGATTAAGACTTGGCAACACTACTTATGGCCTAGAGAATTTGTCTTACACACCGACCATGAATCTTTAAAACATTTTAGGAGTCAAGACAAGTTAGATAGGCGTCATGGTAGATGGATGGAATTTATTGAGACCTTTCCTTATGTCATTAAGTACAAAAAGGGGAAGGACAATGTAGTTGCCGATGCTCTTTCTCGGAGGTATGCTTTGTTGACCACATTAGATTCTAAGGTGTTAGGCTTTGCTTACATTAAGGAATTGTATGTGGTTGATACTGATTTTGGTGATATTTACAAGCAATGTGTGCAAAAGGGATCGTTAGATAAATTCTATTTGTTTGATGGTTTCTTGTTTCGAATTGACAAAGTGTGTATACCTAAGTGTTCCCTTCGATTATTACTTGTTGAGGAAGCCCATAGGGGCGGCTTAATGGGTCATTTTGGGAGGGATAAGACTTATCATATGCTGCACACTCATTTTTATTGGCCACATATGCTTAGGGATGTAGAGCATCTAGTGAGGAGATGTTTGGATTGTCTTAAGGCTAAGTCGAGGTTAAAGCCACATGGGTTGTATAGTCCCTTACCTATTCCTACTGCCCCTTGGGAAGATATATCTATGGATTTTATAGTGGGGTTACCTAGGACTAAGAAGGGGAGAGATTCAATCTTTGTGGTGGTTGATCGTTTCTCCAAGATGGCACATTTCATAGCTTGCCACAAGACCGATGATGCATCTAATGTAGCTGACCTTTTCTTTAGGGAGATTGTGAGATTACATGGTGTACCACGGACTATAGTGAGTGATAGGGATGTGAAGTGCCTTAGTCATTTTTGGAAGACTTTATGGAGTAGATTGGGAACTAGGCTTTTGTTCTCCACCTCTAGTCACCCCCAAACGGATGGGCAAACGGAGGTCACCAATAGGACTTTAGCCACCATTATTAGGAAGAACCTCAAAGCTTGGGAAGATGCTCTACCACACATGGAATTTGCTTATAATAGAACTATCCATTCTTCCACACAACTCACACCTTTTGCTTGTGTTTATGGTGTGAATCCCCTGACTCCACTTGATCTTACTCCTTTTCCCATGAAGGAGCGTGAAAGTTTTGATGCAGGTAAGCACTTGGATTTCATTAAGGAGCTGCATGGGCGTACGAGAACAATTTTGGAAGCCAAGGCCGCACACAATTCCACCAAAGCCAACAAGGGACGCCGGCGCCTAGTGTTTCAACCCGGTGACCTTGTGTGGGTTCACCTTAGGAAGGAGCGCTTCCCGGAGAGGCGCAAGTCCAAGCTAGCTCCAAGGGGAGATGGACCATTCCAGGTGCTGCGCCGTGTTGGTGATAATGCTTATGTCTTGGAGTTGTCGGACACTTATGGTGTTAGTCCCACCTTCAACGTAGCGGACCTTACTCCTTACCATTCTTTGGACGAGGATCGTGATTCGGGGTCGAATCCTTTCCAAGAAGGGGAGGATGATGGAGTACCACCAAGCACTCAACAAGACCTCACCGCACCCGTGCCCGGCGCCGCGCCTAGCAACGATCTTCCCTATTGGCCACCAGGCGGCGGAGGACCGATCACTAGGAGCCAAGCACGGCGTCTTCAAGAAGAGGTCGAAGCCTTGCTAAGCCACATCGCCACCAAGGAATTGCCCGACGTCGCCGCCGATGTGCCTACGGAGACTTCTACTAGGACATTGGCCATTGTTCATGCCAAGCACTTCAAGGGCTAAAGGGAGGCGTTCTCGGCATTTCTTTCCTATCTTTCATTCAAGTATTTAGGGATTATTTTGAGACATTTGGGTCGCTAATGTTTGGCGTTTTGGCATGACATTGTCTTGTTTGTTTTAAGGCACCTTTACTTGCTATTTTTAGTAACTTTAGGACCGGCCACTTAGGACTATTTAAGGGCCGCTCTTCACTTGTTTTAGATAGATTATCTTTGATTGAAACTTACGGTTATTGCAAGAAGAGAGCTTCTTCATTGTGAGTTTTGTCGATCAACAAAAGCTTAGGTTGTTTGCGGGTGTCAATCTCTTCCGAGTTGGTGATCGTAGACTACACTAATCGTCCTTCTCGTGCTCATTGGAATTCCTCCATTCGTGTGTGAGATTGTAGTTCAAGGGGTCGATTGCATCATTGGGTTTGGTTCTTGGTCTCCTAAGACCAAGGGTTTCTCTCTTGATCCTTTTGGTTCTTTAAGTTATCTTGTCCTTCTTTGTCCGAGTTCTAACTTTTTTGGGTTGGTTTGTGTGCTTCCTAGCATTGGCGTCTAAGGTCCTTGTCATTGCGGCTCACCCCGCATCAGAAAATATGGACATGTTGTGTACAATCGTCTGTGTTTCTATTGTGGTATGAATGGTCATTACAACACTGAGTGTCCTAAGAAAAGAAACTATGATAATGAGAAAAGTGCTTATTACTATGAAAGGAATCAGTTTCCTGGTCATTCACAGACTCGCAATGATAATTCACATGCTAATCCCCCCAGTAAAGCCAAGCTTCACTGGGTTCAGAAATCTTAGTTTCCCTATGTGCAGAAAGAAGAGTTGCAACCTCAACTATAGTACATTGACAGTGGTTGCTCGTGCCATATGACCGAAAGAAGAAATCAAATGACTTCTCTTCAACCTCTCCAAGGAGGGAACATCTCTTTTGGAGACAAAAGCAAAGGGAAAATTTGTGGAATAGGAACTGTGAATCTCAATGACCACATTAAGGTAAACAAAATCCACCTTGTTGATAATCTCGCTTTTGATCTAATTAGTGTGTCACAGCTGTGTGGTCAAGGAGACAACGAAGTTAGATTCAAATCAAATGAATGCACTGTCCTTGACTCCTCGGGACAAATCATCTTAAAAGGTAAAAGGTTCAACAATGTGTATGTTGTCGACCCATCCTTTGTTCCCAAGGAGAAACTCTGTCTCTCAACTGTGAATGATCAAACGGACTTGTGGCATCAACGTCTTGGTCATGCTAGCACTAAATTGATCCAAAAGCTACACTCAAAAGAGCTAGTCAGAGGCCTCCCAAAGGTAAGTGGCAAATCTGAGGAACCATGCTCAGACTGTGTAAAAGGGAAACAAGCTCGAAGTTCCTTCAAATCCAAAAATATGGTAAGTTCCTCAAGGCCCCTTGAACTCATCCACATAGACCTTTGTGGACCCATGAGAGTTCAAAGCCTAGGAGGAAACAGGTATATCTTTGTTCTTGTCGATGACTTCTCTCGTTTCACTTGGACAATTTTTATAAAATCTAAGAGTGAAGTCATTGGACGATTTAAGGATATGGTTCCCATGTTAGAAAAATCTCTCGATTGCCCCATCAATTCTATTCATTCTGACCATGGTACTGAGTTCGAAAATGGAGAATTTCTAACCTTTTGCAGTGAGCATGGCATTGATCACAACTTCTCTGCACCATACACTCTTCAACAAAATGGAGTAGTAGAAAGGAAGAATAGAACCTTAGAAGACATGGCTCGAACTATGCTCATCTCAAGTGGACATCAATCGAGCTATGTTTTGCCCAATCACAGAGAAGACTCCCTATGAACTTCTAAGAGGAAGAGTTCCCAACATCTCACATCTTAGGGTGTTCGGATGCAAATGCTTTGTGCATAACAATGGAAAAGATAATCTTGGTAAATTCGACCTAAGGAGTGATGAAGGGATCTTCATTGGATATGCCTCAAGCAGCAAAGCATACAAGGTCTTCAACAAAAGGACTAAAAAGATAGAAGAAAGTGTTCATGTTGTTTTTAATGAGAAATCACTTGGTAGAAATATACAGAACACCACCAGTCCCTTTGAAGATCCATTTCCCAAGCCACCTCAAGAAGATCCAGATGAAGATATCACACCTCCCAGTTCCTACCCAGCTCCACAAGTTGTTCCGTCAGTTCCTCCACCAGTTCCCATAGACAATCAACAATAATCCATCTCTAGGAACCATGAACATGAAGATAATACCTGTGGAGACATCAATGATTCATCCTCTCACATGTTCTTAAATGGAGAAGGTGATCCCAACATAGAAGTTATGGCTGAATGTTCAAATCAAAATGCCTCCACATCAAATGCTCTAGCTCCCAACAGAGAAAGAAGAACCATCAAGCCTCCAGTCAGGTTCGAACATCTAACCTTCTTTGCTTTCAATGCTTTCTTATCTATTGTGGAACCAAAGAACATATGTGAAGCACTGAAGGATGTAGACTGGATCCAAGCCATGCAAGAAGAACTTCATCAATTTGAAAGGAACAAAGTGTGGCATCTAGTTCCCCGCCCCAAGGATAAGCATATCATAGGAACTAGATGGGTTTTCAGAAACAAGCTCGATGACTCAAGAGCTGTAATTATGAACAAAGCAAGGCTTGTTGCTCAGGGATACAATCAACAAGAAGGAATCGACTATGATGAAACCTATGCTCCAGTGGCAAGGATTGAAGCAATAAGGCTGTTGATTGCCTTTGCATCACACAAGGGTTTCAAACTATTCCAAATGGATGTAAAGACCGCCTTCCTCAATGGCATTCTTCAAGAGGAAGTCTATGTCAAGCAACCACCCGGTTTTGAATACAGTGATCATCCAAACCATATCTATTTCCTAGACAAAGCCTTGTATGGTCTCAATCAAGCTCCTAGAGCTTGGTATGATCGTCTTGCCCAGTTCCTACTCTCCAATGGTTACAGGCGTGGAATCATTGACAAGACTCTCTTCATTCTAGAGGAAGAAGGTAACATCTTAGTGGTTCAAATTTATGTTGATGATATCATTTTTTGTTCCACTAACCTGTCCCTTGTAGATAAGTTCAAAGATTTGATGAGCAGTGAATTTGAAATGAGTCTAATAGGGGAACTCACTTTCTTCCTCGGATTGCAAATAACCCAAAAGAAAGATGGCATACAAATTCACCAACAAAAATATGTCAGGGAACTGTTGAAAAAGTTCAAAAATGGATTCATGCAAGCCTCTCTCCACACATATCTCTACAATTGCTCATTTGGACAAAGATCACTCAAGTCCTCTTGTGGAAGAAAAACTCTATAGAGGTATGATAGACTCTCTCATGTATCTAACAGCTAGTCGTCCAGACATTGTGTTTCATGTTTGCTTGTGTGCTAGGTTTCAATCATGTCCAAGAGAAACACATTTAGCTGTTGTGAAAAGGATATTTCGATATCTCAAGGGAACTGACTCACTCTGCATTTGGTACCCCAAAGAGTGTCCCTTTTAGCTGATGGGTTTCACTGATGCTAATTATGCTGGATACTTGGTGGATAGGAAGAGTACTTCTGGAATGGCACAGTTCCTAGGCCCTTGCCTTGTGTCATGGGGCTCAAAGAAACAAATCGCAGTCTCCCTCTCCACCACAGAATCTGAGTACATTGCAGCCGCCTCTTGCTGTTCCCAACTCTTATGGCTAAAGCAACAACTCGCGGATTTTGGTATGTCTTATGGTCCTCTTACTATTCTTTGTGATAACACCAGTGCTATAAACATTTTTAAGAATCCTATGCATCATACTAGGACCAAGCATATAGATATAAGGCATCATTTCCTTAGAGATCGTGTTGAGAAAGGGAACATCATTATGAAATTTTGTAGAACTGAAGATCAGCTTACAGATATATTCACCAAAGCCTTGAATAGAGCTCCCTTCGAGAACCTTAGATTAGAACTAGGAATGATTCCTATAAACTAGCAGTTCCTTTAGTTTAAAGTTCCTCTCCAATTCCCTTGATTGACTAGTTCAGATCTCTTTACTTGTCTTTGTCTTGGAATCTTCGTGTTATTTCTCTTGCGTTAGACCCTCATATCCATAATGGTTACTCAAAAGGCTTTGACAAATTTTTCTAGTTCTTCCCCTTGGATGTTCATTTCTTATTAAAATTCAATCATTGTCCAAGTTTCTTTGTTGGCCCAAAAGTCACAATCTGATCACATTCTAACCCCACAATACAAGCCGAAATGATGATTGTGTACTATGACCCTCCCTTGCCTCATTGCACAATCTAATTCCCTATGATCCTTCTCTTAACCCTCTCTGGGAATTAGTGTGTGATGCGATAAATGGCCTTCCCCGATTTATTTTATGGGAACGTACTTTCAAGTCCTATGTCTTAAAACCCCACATCAAAGGTTCTCATATATCCCTCTAGCACACTGAAAAAATCGCCAGAAAGGAACTAGGTCAGGCTGCTCTTCATACGGCTCGTAGAAACTCGCTCCTCCCAAGACAACATTTATGGCAATTTCACAGCGTCAGAGATGTCTTCTCAGCTTTGAACAGTTGTCATTTTTGAGTATTTGATTTTTGAATCTGTGACCGTTTCACCGCCGATAAAGCTGCAAGAAAATTACCCGTTTCAATTCTTCAGAGTTCCCAGAATCTCTCTCGCCAACGGCTTGATTTCTCCAACGGCTCCAACAATGCTCAAGGGTTACTTAAGGTCTCCTGTTTAATTGAGCCGAGCACTCTGCTTTCTCTCGCTTTCTCTCAATTTCTTGTTCACCTTTTCTCTCAAAACACAAAGCTCCTCAAATGGCCAAGAAAAACCTCAATCTTAACCTTGCCCAAGACAAGGAGGATGCTGCCCTCCTAAGAGCCTTCAGAGAGAAAAAAGCAACCTCTTCCTTCAAATCCCCTGATCTCACACCCACAAAAGAACCCTTACCCAAGCATACAGAAGAGGTGGAAAAGGAACTCCACCATGGATCTGCATCAGCTACTCATACTGTCTCTGAGGGCGGTTCCCACGACTCTTCTCCAAACAAGGAAACCATGGAGATTCACAGCTCTGACCCCTCGCCGGTTAGCACCAAATCCAAGGTTGCTCCCTCAGTTGCTACCAAGCTCAAACTCCGAAAGAGGAGTTCCCAGGCCATGGTTCCCTACAACCCTGCCTCCAAAGAGCCGACCCCCTCCAAACAGGCCAAATCAGTTGTCCTGTCTTCCTTGTCCACCAGAGCCATAACCTACACTCTAGGGCAAGTGTCTTCCTCATTAGCTAAGAGGAAGATACTTGATGAGGGCATCCCCAGCGGGTCACCACAGCGAACCCATGTAGGCCCCATTCCAGGGTCACCTACAGGACCCAACCATGGCCCTGGGACGCCGTCCCCCGATCAGGTCTGTAGACCGTGAACCCCAACCTCTGACAGGACCTCTGTGAGCACCAACCCCTTCCCAGGGTGACACAAACACAAAGGCCTGCAGGTTGTTGGAGAGAGTCGAACACGCGACCTCTCCCTTTACCAAGCAGCTTTCGCAGTACTTGGTACCAATTGTGCGATGCAGGGTAAGCCGCGATTGGCCCGATCTTGATGCTCAACGACTCAATGAAGATAGGAAATACAAAGAAACAAGTTAATGATGGTAGAAGCAAAGAAAACGATGATGATTGAATGAGAAGAAACCAAAAACCCGGAGGAGAAACCCTTGGCTTCGGAGATGCCAAGAACAACTACAGCTGAAGTTGAAGACCTCGTCTCCTACAACTTCACACAAGGAAGAACGGATCTTCAAAGCACGAAGAGGATTGGATCTTCCAAGACAACCAAGCTCGAAAGAGATTGGATCTTCCAAGACAACCAAGCTAGCAATGGCCGAACTATGTTGAAAACTCTCTTTGTTGGAAAGCTCTCAAATATCAGAAAACTGATTTCTTTAACAATAATTCGGTCCTCAAAATGAGTACAAGGCCTCCTTAAATATGTCTAAGAGGCCGGCCCAAAATGGCAATAAAACACACATAAAATAACCAAGTTAAATAGTCTAAATACTAAATGGAAAAATAGAAAAAACAAGGGCGGCGAAGTGTGTCCACAAGGCTAAGGTAGCGCCGGTCTTGCTTGAACAAGTGTCAAGGTGACAGGCTTGGGCGAGACGTCGGACACATCCTTGAAAGCTATGGACATGTGGAAGGCGACCTCCTCACGCAGGCGCCGGGCTTGGCTCCTTGTCAAGGGTCCGGGCGACAATGGCGCCGTGGCGTCGGCGTCGTCGGATGGTCCCTCATCAATACTCAAGCCCCTCATCATTGGTGAGGAGTTTTGGACCCAACCCCTAGAAGAAGAAGATGAAGCTCAATTCGGCGAAACCCTCAGTGAATTCCATTCGCTGCTCCAGTTTCAAGGGTGGGACCAGCTCTTGGGAGAACCCTTCTCAGTATTCGACGAAGTGGTACGTGTCTTCTATCAGTCCATGACCTTTGTGCCAGCCAAGGAGAACTCTCCCTGTAATGATGTCATCCTTCAATGGAAGGGAACCATGTTCGCCTTGTCCCCAAGCATCATCGCCTCAGCTATAGGGATTGAGCACATATCAGGTTTTGACATTCTACATCAAAAGAAGACTTGGCCCAAAGGAAAAGGATACAAAACCAAAACTGAGATGGTCGGCAAGCTCTATGATGGCGACAATCCAAAGAATCTGCTGACAAAGGGGCTCTCTCTGATGCGGGGATTAGCCGCGAGTGGCCCGATCTAGACGCCAAGGACTCGATTGAAGGTGGAGATAGAAAAGAGACAACAAGAACACCAAGAACAACAAGAACAAGTTAGCAAATGATAGGAAACAAAGAAATAAACAAGGATATAGGAACAACCGAAAGATGCAATGGAGAGACCCTTAGCAAACAATGTCGCCAATAACCAACCCAATGTGCACAAATGACCTTTCCTTCTACAATCTCCCACAACGATGGACGTGTCCAAAGAGCAAGAGAAGGAGGCGAGTGAAGCCTTGGAGCACCAAGATCATAGACGAAATTGACACAACGCAAGAGCAACCTAGCAAGTTCGAATCAACCATGGAGAACACTCTCCCATGAGAGCTCTCAAGCTCATGTGCTCAAAGCAACATTTTCATATCATCAAAAGTTCTTTGAAGAAGACAACAAAAGTGACTTAAATACTACCTAGAGACAAAGGCCAAACAAGCCAACAAAGGGCCCACACAAAGGCACTTAAAAGGGTCTTAAAATACACTTAAAAGAACAAGGAAGAAAGTCCCCAAGTGGCCCCCACAAGAAAGCACCGGACTTCCCTCAACTCGGCCAACAAAACAGTCAACAACTCGGTTGACAACTCGGCCGAGTTGTTGGCCGTGTCAGCATTCTGGGGCGAGAACTCGGCTGGGCACTCGGCCGTGTTGTGGGCCGAGTCAGTGGCTGGAGCCCCCGTCTCTTGTGGCCTTCATTCTCCCGCGCAAGGCTTGGCTCGGAAGGTGACCAAGGTCCTTAGCATAGGTTCGGTGAAGTCCTCGACTAAGGTGGGTTGGCTCCCTTGAGACGTGAAGGCTAACGAAGCTCTCGAGTTCCTCTTGCATACGCTTGGCTCGAGCCCTTGTGAGTGGGCCATCTCCTTTTGGGGGCGTCGTAGGTGAGACCTCGGATGCTCCCGCATCATTCTCCCCTTCTTGGAAAGGATCCGTCCTCGGATCCCGTTTAGCTTTAAGGTGGGGCTCCCTCCATAGTCATCATCTTCCTTGAGATGTAACTTCCTCTTGAATGCTAGAAAGGCTTGTCCCGGCTTTGATGAGCTGGTTGATCTCTTCGGGAACGCCTTGTGGCTCTTCATGCCTTCCTCCTCCTTAGCCTTGCTAAACCCCTTGTCATACTCTTCCGCAACCTGCAAGGGAGTCATAGGTTTAAGTAACACATTTTTGCCATGAAAAGAGAAGGAATGGTGATTAGTATGTCCACACAATTGCAAGAATGTAAGCACAAGTCTTCCAATTACTAAATGATATCCAAACAAGCATGCCAATAGTATTCCACTCTTTTTCCTAGTTCTATGTTCAAGCTTAGGAGTGCAACTATCAACATAACACACATACGTGGACATAAGGATCATATTATGAACAAGATGCATTCCACAATAAGAAGGTCTAGTTTTGAATGCAAGGACTGATTTCGTCATGTGTATTGTCCTATATGGAATGATATGCTCATTTTTAAACTCAAGAGATGGAATCAAAAAGGTGGAGATAAGTGTTACTTCCCTTTCATTAGTCTCCATTGGCATATCTTCCTTCTCTTGCTTGGGCTCCTTAACATCCTTAGCTTCAACTTCTTCCTCGGGTGCTTTTGCCTCCAATGGCACCATCATATTGACCAAGCGATCAAGGTTGGCCGATATTTCCTTAAGCATGCCTGAAATTTCCTTCAATGGTGTTCGTGGAGCATTAGGAGCAACGGTTGGGGGCCTTAGGCTTGGCGTGGAGTAGCTTGGTTGAGCACTACTCCTTGGCTCCACATGAGGACTTGAGAAGGTTCCATTGTCCCTTCCTTGTGGGGAGTCTTGGCCATATGGTTGATAGCCTCGGTTTTGGCTATCACTTCTCCAAGAGTTTGGCTGGCCACTAGAACCTCTTCCTCCTTGGTTTCTAGCCATGGTGGTCTCTTCATCTTGAAACACATTTGCTCTAACTCTTGCAACTTGCCTAGCATTGTAAGTCTCATTGGCACACATTGATCTTTTTCTCAACTTCTCTTGCCTTTGCTCTAGAACATGGATGAGATGTTGAGGCACAAAGCGATATCTCATCAAGGCCTTCATTTGAGCCCAAGTTGTCAAGGGTGCTTCTAAGGCTCTTCTCCTTTGTGTCACAAGATTTTTCCACCATGTTAGTGCATAATCATGGAATTCAAGGGCGGCGAGTTGTACCTTTTTATGCTCGGGAAAGTTGTGACAACTCCATATTTGTTCCACCTTGATCTTCCATTCCATGTACACATATGGTTCACTTTCGCCTCCAAAAGATGGGATTCTCACCATGGTATTGCAAATACCATCTTGCTCTTGCTCTCGGGCTCTCCTTCTTTGGAAGCCTAGATGTGGCACTTGCTCCCATTCTTCATTTTCATATGCTCGCCTTGGCTCCTCATGATAGGAACACCTTGGGATTCCTCGGTGCATCTTGTGCTCGGGTGGCTTGGCACCAAGCCTTCCATGTGATGGGCTTCCTACATAATACATGATCAACAAACTCCAAGAAACATATTAGGGTTAGTGAAATCAAAATAACCTCACAAGTGTTTGCACTCGTGTGTTTGATCACTCACTCTCTTGTTGATGTCGATGCAAGCTTTTGGAAGGTAAAGTTGCCTTGAGAAGGACAAAAACTTCAAATAAGACTTGGTGAACTTAGACAACACTTAACCAATAAAGAAAAACTCTTGGACTTACAATGATAGGCTCAAAGAAGACACACACAATAGGAAACAAACAACAAGAAGGAAGACACAACAAAGATTCCAATGAAGACACAAGGAATTGTGTTTAGGAAATTCAATCATGCAATGTCATACCTAGCTTGTTTTTACCAATACTCATGAACTCATAAATAAGTTGCCAAAGGATTAAAATGAGTGGTAAGATGGTAGGCAATCAAGCTTGAGGTTCAAGGATAAGGTTCAAGGCAAACCGGGAATTCAGAACACAACTCGGTTCAAGACTCGGCCGAGTGAGGGGCCGAGTTCTTCACTGTTTTTGGTGATCAAAATCACTTGCAATTGGAGCTTAGATCACTTGGTGATAGCAACATAACATCAAGATCACACAAAGTCGTCATACAAGAACAAAAAATAAAACAAGAACAAGCCTTTTTCTTTTCTTTTTTTTTCTTTTTTTTTTTGGCTTTTGTTCTTCTATTCTTTTCTTTCTTTTTCTGATTTTTTTTTTGAATAAAAAAAAAACGTGCAAGACAACAATATTACAAGAGAAGATAAAAGAAGTCTTGCTTACTAGTTCACTATTGAAGCAAAGATGATATGGAGAAAAGTCACAAAATTTTCTTGCCTCTTTTCTTGGTGTCACACGTACACATGCATATATAAGGGGTAGGAATAGTGTTTGGCTGCCCACTTTTTGACTTTCAAAGCAAACTAGGAGATAGGACCAATAGTACCTAGGATAGTACAAGGTAGGTAGGATTTTGGGGGCTAGAGTTGGTGAGGGTTTTAGGGATTTGGTAAGACTTTTTGGGGCTGGAAATGAGGGCCTTTGGGGCTGAAATTCGGCAGCTTGAAGGAGGTGTTTGGTGGTGGTGGAAGGTGGTGATTTGTGGTGGCAACAAAGAGGTGGCAGATTTTGGGTGGGTTTTGCAGCTGGTTTTTGGGGCTGAATTTCGTGCAGAATGGTAGGGGTTTTGCAGCTGGTTTTGGTGGTGGAGAGGTGGTGTTTTTCGGAGGTAATGGTGGTTGGGTGGTGGGGCAACAAAGTTCACAAGACACAAGCATAAGCAATCACAAACTAAACACAACAAAGCATGAAGAACAAGAAAAACATGAAGAACACAAGAAGAAAAATGGAAAAGAAGACTCAAGGAGCTAACCAAAGGTGGTGGCTCGGCTGAGATGGTGGTGGCTCGGCGTCGAGATGGCTCTGATACCAATTTGATGCGGGGATTAGCCGCGAGTGGCCCGATCTAGACGCCAAGGACTCGATTGAAGGTGGAGATAGAAAAGAGACAACAAGAACACCAAGAACAACAAGAACAACAAGAACAAGTTAGCAAATGATAGGAAACAAAGAAATAAACAAGGATATAGGAACAACCGAAAGATGCAATGGAGAGACCCTTGGAAAACAATGTCGCCAATAACCAACCCAATGTGCACAAATGACCTTTCCTTCTACAATCTCCCACAACGTTGGACGTGTCCAAAGAGCAAGAGAAGGAGGCGAGTGAAGCCTTGGAGCACCAAGATCATAGACGAAATTGACACAACGCAAGAGCAACCTAGCAAGTTTGAATCAACCATGGAGAACACTCTCCCATGAGAGCTCTCAAGCTCATGTGCTCAAAGCAACATTTTCATATCATCAAAAGTTCTTTGAAGAAGACAACAAAAGTGACTTAAATACTACCTAGAGACAAAGGCCAAACAAGCCAACAAAGGGCCCACACAAAGGCACTTAAAAGGGTCTTAAAATACACTTAAAAGAACAAGGAAGAAAGTCCCCAAGTGGCCCCCACAAGAAAGCCCCGGACTTCCCTCAACTCGGCCAACAAAACAGTCAACAACTCGGTTGACAACTCGGCTGAGTTGTTGGCCGTGTCAGCATTCTGGGGCGAGAACTCGGCTGGGCACTCGGCCGTGTTGTGGGCCGAGTCAGTGGCTGGAGCCCCCGTCTCTTGTGGCCTTCATTCTCCCGCACAAGGCTTGGTTCGGAAGGTGACCAAGGTCCTTAGCGTAGGTTCGGTGAAGTCCTCGACTAAGGTGGGTTGGCTCCCTTGACACGTGAAGGCTAACCAAGCTCTCGAGTTCCTCTTGCATACGCTTGGCTCGAGCCCTTGTGAGTGGGCCATCTCCTTTTGGGGGCGTCATAGGTGAGACCTCGGATGCTCCCGCATCACTCTCTGTCCAACAAGCTCCTGTACTTCTGGATCATAAGGAATTTGGTTTCCAAGCAGGAGCACCGAGCCACAGTTCTCATCCACCGATGCCATCCTTATGGATAAAATCTTATCTGGTGACCAAGTTGATCTCCCCAAGCTAGTGTTAGCTCATATGCAGTTCTGTCAATCCCATGAATCCCATGCCTTGCCCTTCCCTCACCTCATAAAAAAATCTTCTCTCCATGCTTAGCTAGTACCCATCAGACCTCAGGGAAACAACCTACAGCAAGTTCCTAACCATGGCCACTGTCAAGAAGCTCAAAACCAAAGATCATCTGGATGCTCCTTCTGATGTGCATGCGGAATTGCCTAAGGAAAAGGCAAGTTCCCAAGCCACTCCAAGCTCCTTGCCTCCGCTCTACCCCGTTCAAGACTCCTCTGCGATCCTAGCTTCACTGGGTCGTATTGAAAAAGTCATCACGGAAGGAACCACTGCTATCTCTGGTGCCATTCATGATCAAGTAACTGAAATGAGAAAGACCAGAAAGGCTGTATCTGGTCTAGTGGATGTGATTCAACAGACCTTGGAAGCTACAATTGGAGGCAATCAGGCCACTGAGATGGCTACAGGCCAAGATAAAGGAACTGCAGAAAAGAAGGAAACTGAAGAGGAGGCCACTGATGAGTGTGGACCCCACGGTCCAGGACTCTAACCTGTGGCCGTGGGCTGTCAACACCCGACCAGCCCAGGACTCTAACCTGTGGCATAGCCGGCGGGCCTAGCCCAAACTCAACAGGCCCGCAGGCCATACACCCTAACCCATTCACAGGGTGTTAGCCTGTAGGTTGTTGGAGGTGGGACTCGAACCCACAACCTCCCTTTTAACAAGTGGCCTTATCACCACTTGCTAACCAATTACACTTTTATGATGAGTGTGGACCCCATGGTCCAGGACTCTAACTTGTGGCCGTGGGCTGTCAACCCCCGACCAGCCCGCAGTGTAATTGGTTAGCAAGTGGTGATAAGGCCACTTGTTAAAGGGAGGTTGTGGGTTCGAGTCCCACCTCCAACAACCTACAGGCTAACACCATGTGAATGGGTTGGGGTGTATGGCCTGCAGGCCTGTTGAGTTTGGGCTAGGCCCGCTGGCTATGCCACAGGTTAGAGTCCTGGGCTGGTCGGGGGTTGACAGCCCACGGCCACAGGTTAGAGTCCTGGACCATGGGGTCCACACTCATCATAAAAGTGTAATTGGTTAGCAAGTGGTGATAAGGCCACTTGTTAAAAGGGAGGTTGTGGGTTCGAGTCCCACCTCCAACAACCTACAGGCTAACACCCTGTGAATGGGTTGGGGTGTATGGCCTGTAGGCCTGTTGAGTTTGGGCTAGGCCCGCCGGCTATGCCACAGGTTAGAGTCCTAGGCTGGTCGGGTGTTGACAGCCCACGGCCACAGGTTAGAGTCCTGGACCGTGGGGTCCACACTCATCAGCCACTACGCTGCCATAGGAACATCTCTCCTAGTTCCCAGTGCTATAACATCACAGTGTACTAGTAGTTCCCTAGGGTCCTACTCCCCTCTTCTATCCTTATTTTGTCTATGTCAAGCTGCTTGTGATCTTTTGTTCCTCTTTCCACTTTGCATCTCTGGACAATGTATTGACCTTAATGATTAATGAACTCTTTTGGTAATGTTTCTAATGCATCATTTGTCTTTGCCTTAAGTTTCTATTATGGTGACTATCATGGGTTTAACGAAATTGTTTATTTCACATTGATATCCTATACTTGATAAGTAAATTAATCTTTTCGATGATGTCAAAAGGGGGAAGAATGGATAGGAACCTTGAACTCTTGGAACTACTGGACTTATAGGAAATCTAAACCCGTTCTACTTCTGAGGGGGAACTCGAATAACTTAGTTCATTTGCTTAGGGGGAATTTACAACTATTGAATGTTCTCTCATTACTTTATAAAGTTGTAAATCTCTTAGCTCAACTGTTCTCATGAATCTCATGTCCTTATTATATTGCCAGGTTCCTTATATTTGTCATCATCAAAAAGGGGAAAATTGTTAGGAAACGGAACTCAGGAACCTCAGTTCCCATGAGAGTTTATTTCCTCAGTTTCTCTACTTTTGAAGATGACAAATACTTTGATACTAATGTTTTATTTCAAAGATGTGTTTAAAGGAACCACAGGATAGTTGTTGAAACCATGGAAGACAAACAAGATAAAGAAACCAAACAAGCAAGCCAAAGGAACCCAGAAGTGCCCAGAAATGCAACACGTGACTTTGCTCTTCCCGATGAAGTTGGGAACACAGAACCTCAGACAAAAGATGGTGAAAGCGACTTGAGCAAAGCTTCCAAAAGTCTGCCACCATCCAAAGGAAAGCTCCAAGATGTCTAGAACGCTGAACCTCGGACAAAGGTTGCTGAAAGCGACGTGACACAAGGCTGTCACCATCCAGATGATAGTTCCAAAGTGTCTAGGTTGCTGAACCTCATACAAAAGGAGTTGGACAACGACATGACAGACTTGTCTGAAGCAGTTGACCAACCAATGTGGATTCTGAGTTGCCTAGGTTGTTGGTACATGTCTAAGTCAGCGTGAATCAAGGATTACCACACAACCTAGGTCAAGCTTGCTCTGTGGGAACCAAGAGAAGATCCAACCTCGAGGATCCACTATATAAGGAAGATAAACTCCGCTGTTATCTTCAAGCATTACAACAGAATCACACTCTATAGAAAACATCAAAGTGTGAAGCTTCAAACAGATCGTCAACTCAAACCAAGATCGAGAGGAACCAGTCAAGGAATCTGAGAGTTGTGCGCTAGTTCCTGTGACTGTAAGTGAGTTAGTTCCTTAGTGGTTAGGACTGCTTTTGTGATTGATTATACTTGCTGTTAAGTTTACCTAGGTTTGTCTAACTGTGTGTAAGACAAAGAAATTGTGTGTTTGTTCCTAGGGTAATATGTAACCGAAGTGATAAGAAATCAAGAAGTAGACCTTGAAATCCTTTCGAAAGAAAGGTAGTGGTTTTTATCCTAGATTGCTAGTTGGCAATCAAAGGTTTCCACTATAAGGAACTTGTTCATTTATTTTGATCGTTTATTTCCGCTGCGAAAGGAACTGAATATCTGTATTCTTAGTTCCCTTGTTATTACTCTAACAATCACGATCCTACAGATCAATTTGATGTTCTTTACCTCTCACTGGTGGCAATCCACTAGGTACTTCCTCTTGAAAGAGATCATCAAACTCCATCAAAAGGTGAGTAATGGGCTTAGGAAGTCCTTCAAGGTCAGTCAAGGCGAGTAGAGTGTCCTTTTGAATGAACAAAAGACATTGCTCACCTCGCTTGATAGCTTGAACGACGTCCCTAGGCTTAGCTAGGAGCATGTGATTAGAGGCACCTCCTTTGCCCCAATTGCCATTTTATTGCCTTTAGCTAGATCAGCCTTTTGTTGGGATTTTCATTGCTCTCTAGCCACATGGTCGGCCATGATTTCATGGGGAGTCAAAGGGTGAAGAGTGATCCTTTTACCATTCATGATAAAAGAATACTCATTCGACACACCTTGATGAACAACGCCCCTATCAAATTTCCATGGCCTTCCTAGGAGAAGATGGCATGCGGTCATGGGAAGTACATCACACACAACCTCATCCTCATATCCTCCTATAGCAAACTGAATTGTGGCTTGGTCCTTGACTTTAAGAGCGGTGTTGGAATTCAACCAACAAAGTGTGTAGGGTTGTGGATGTAGAGTAGTGGATAGATTGAATCTACTCACTACTTCTTGGTCAATGATGTTGCAACATGACCCTCCATCAACTATGACACTACACACCTTCCCCTTAATGGTGCACCTAGTATGAAAGATAGTCTCTCGTTGGCTAGGTACACTTGGACTCTCCGAGGCTATCAAAACCTTTTTAGCCACAAAACAATCCCCTTGGGCAGCAACTATGTGTAGCTCCTCCAACTCTTCCTCATTCTCAACAACCTCTTCTTCACACTCATCCTCAGATTCATAATCTCCTAGAGTGTTAAGAAGAACTTACCTTTTTGAGGGGCAATCCTTGGAAAAATGACCTCTTCCTAGACCCTTAAAACATTTGAGATCCCTAGCTCGGTTCTCCCCCTCTTTTCTTTGGGTTTGAACCTGGTTTGGGACCTCTCTTCTAGGATGACTTGCATTGTCATTCCTAGTAGGTTCTAAGCGCCTTGGTATAGGTGGAGTTCCCTTGGAACTAGCTTGATTGTTTTGCCAAGGCCGTGAGCTACTACCTTGGGGGCGCCTTGAAGGAAGTGTCTTATATATATGGTTAGTATAATGAAGAACTTCTTCAATGGGCGTCCCTCTCATAAAATGTTGCTTGCTCACAATGGCCTTAAGTTCATGGTTGAGGTTATTGATGAACTTGAAAATAAGATAGCCCTTGGGAAACCTAAGACCAGATCTATAGATCAAGGTCCTTAGTTCCATGTAGAACTCATCCGGGGTCTTATTCCCTTGTTCCAATTGCTCAAGCCTACCATGAACTCTTTCCGAATAATCTTCTGGCACAAATCTTTCTCTAAGGGCGTTTTTCAGCCCTTGCCAATTAGTGATTTGGGGATGACCAAAGAAATTTCTTTCCTCTTTGTCCCCAAGCCAAAATTGGTATGCGAAGCCCTCAAACTTGATGGTAGCAATGGCTACTCGTTGAGCGTCCGAGTAGTTGTAAAATTGAAAGATTTGTTCAGTTTTTTGCTCCCAATCAAGATAGGTCTCGGCATCACAATTAGACCCAAATGATTGTACCTCTAATTTAATGCCGTGTGGGCGGGTCTGTGTAGGATCGTGATTGTTAGATAAAAGCTTAAGGAACTCAGAATAACGATTCTCAGTTCCTTTCGCAACGGAAGATAAACAATCAAACAAATAACAAGTTCCTTATAGTGGAAACCTTTGATTGCCAACTAGCAATCCATGATAAAAACCACTACCTTTCTTTCGAAAGGATTTTAAAGTCTACTTCTTGATTTCTTATCTCTTTTGGTTACAACTTATCCTAGGAACGAACACACAGTTCATTTGCCTTACACACAGTTAGACAATCCTAGATAACTTAACACAATCAATAATCAATCCAAGAAACAGACTTTCGCACCTAGGAACTATCACTTACAGTCACAGGAACTTAGCACTCAACTCTTCTTCCTTGACTGGTTCCTCTTGATCTCGGTTTGCTTTGATAATCTTTGTTTGGAGGTTCACACTAGATATTTGCTAATGAGTGTGAGTTCTTGTTTTGGTGCTTAAAGATAACCCTTGGGCTAGTCTTCCTTTTATAGAGAATTCTTCACAGCTCGATCCTCTCTTGGTTCCCACGGATTGAGCTTGCCCTAGGATTGGTGGTTCTCCTTGATCCACGTTGTTCTTGGCATGTGCAAACAACCTAGGCAGCTCAGAATCTCTCTTGGTTGGTCAACTACCTCAGACGAGCCTTGTGGTGTCGTTGTCAAAACGCTTTCGTCCGAGGTTGAGTAAGCTGGCCGCTTGGGAACCGTCTGCTGGACAACGACGTCTTCATGTGTTGTCGCTTTCATCGTCTCTGTCCGAGGTAGAGGTTCTCTAGGCATCTTATTCTTTAGCTCTTGGACCTTGGCAGAATTTTGGAAGCTTCAGACAAGTCGTTTTCGACACCTTTTGTCCGAGGTTGTGTGTTCCCAGATTTCTCGGGAATCGCAATGTCGCAAGCTCCATTTTTGGGCACACCTGGGTTCCTCTGGATTCCTTCAGTTGTCTTGTTCCTTTGGTTCCCTTGTTCTGTTTGGCTTTCCTGCCTTCGGTATATTCCTGTGGTTCCTTAAAACACATCTTTGAGATAAAACATTAGTATCATAATATTTGTCATCTTCAAAAGTAGAGAAACTGAGGAAAGGAATTCTCAGGGGAATCGAAGTTCCAGAGTTCCGTGTCCTAACAATTTCCCCCTTTTTGATGATGACAAATATAAGGAACCTGGCAACATAATAGGAACATGAAATTCATGAGACCATATTGAGATAACGGGATTTACAACATTACAGATTAGTGATAGAACATTCAATGGTTGCAAATTCCCCCTAAGCACGTGAACAAGTTTATTTCAAATTCCCCCTTAGAAATAGAACTAGTTCAGAGTTCCTATTAATTCAGTAGTCTCCAAAGTTCAAGGTTCCTATCCTTTTCTTTCCCCTTTTGACATCATCGAAAAGATTAAGTATAAGTTAAGAACATGATATCGGAGTGAATATGCGATTGCAGCAAGCCCATAAAATGTCATAATGAAAACTTAAGGCAAAGACAAATGAGCATGGGAACGAAACTGAAGATAATCATTAAAAACTTCACTTATCATTGATCAAACACACAAAATACCACAAGCAAACAACAAACAACCGACAAGACAAACAACAGATAGCAAGGAAGACAACAAAAGCAATCTTAAGAAAGACAACAAAAGGGATAGAAGAGGGGAGTAGGATCCTAAGGGAAACTACTAGCTCGCTGTGGCGTTGCAGCATTGGGAACCTAGAACAAGCGTTCCTATGGCGTAGTAGCGGCCTCTTCTTCTGCATCCTTGTCGTCGGTTCCTACATTTTGGCCCGCGGCCTGATGAGCACTGATTGCACCTTGCCAATCCTTCTACAGAACTTCCACCAGACTCTCGATAGCAGAACTGATACGCCCCAACTCTCTTACTTGATCATGGATGGCAACCGTGTTGGCAGTCGAGCCTTCCAAGATAGCTTTTTCAATACGATCCAATGCAAGGAGGATCGCAGAGGAGTCTGAAGAGGGGGGTTGCTGAGGGTGGAAACTAGAACGGCCCTGGGAACTCGCCTTTTCCTTAGGCGGGATTTCTTCTGTTTCAGCAGGGTTGGGTTGTTGTTCCTTAGATTTCAGCTTCCGAACTGTGTGCATGGTAAGACATTTGTTGTAGGCAGTCTCGGGTGAGTCTTCTGGGTACTGATTGAGGTTGGAGAGTAGCTTCTTGATGATGTGAGGGAAGGGGCATGGGAGTCATGGGATGCACAGAATTGCATGTGAGCCAGCACAATACGGGGAAGATCCAACTGAAAACCGGAGAGCACCTTGTCCATGTAGATGGAGTCAGTGATGAGGACTTCGTTCCTGTGCTCTTGCCTGGGAACCAAGTTGCGAGTGATCCAAAAATGCAATAGCCGGTTTACGATGGAGAGATCCTTCGTCTCTAAAGATGAGGGGGATGCGCCATCATAAATTTTCTTGACGATTGCTCCTTTGGACTTGAAGCCCTTTCCCTTGGGCCATCCCTTCTTCTGAGGCAGAATGCCAAACCCAGACCTCGACTCAATCCATAGAGCAGACGCGATTAGATTAGCGGACAGGGGAAAGATGGTTCCCTTCCATATGAGAATGGCGTCGTGACAGGGAGAGTTCTCCTTCTGGGGTATAAATTCCATGGACTGGTAAAACATCCGGACAACCTCGTCGGAAGCAGAGAAGGGTTCGCACAGCATCTCGTCCCACCCTTGGAACTGCAACAGAGAGTGGAACTCATCCAAAGCTTCTACATAGAGTTCCTCATCCTCTTCTTCTAACTCCTGGGTCCAGAATTCTCTGCCGATAATGAGAGGTTTTAGGATCTTCCTTTTGGAGAAGGAAGAGGAGACAGAGAGGGTGGTGGTTTTGGGCCTTTTTGTGGATTTGGTTTCATAGGGAACAATGGCTTGGGAGCTTCTCTTCCTCTGTTGCATTCTTGTGGCGATAGAGGGGCCTGGGTTGGAAGTTTTGGATTTGAGGCTGATCGGGGAAGGCTCGGGGCTAGGGATCTCTTGAAGGGATTTATCCGGAGAGGAATCATGCGACCCGCCTTCAGAAACTGATTTTGTGACTGATTCTGAAGCCAAAGTGATGGCTTGCTCCTCTTCTTTGGGCATGGTTGGTTCCTCTTCCACCTTTTCCTTAGCCTTTGGTGGTTCCTCAAGCTTCTCTTCTGGTTTCTCTGCCGGTTTCGCCACAGGGTTCTCTTTGGGGAGGAATTTTTGAGAGGTGGAGGGAGAAACAGGCTTGGAGGAGGAGGCTTTAGCCTTCTTTTCGCGAAAGGCTTGAAGAAAAGCAGCCTCTTCTTCATCCATAACAATGAGTGGGTTAGGGTTGGCCATTTGAGAGGAGCTAAGAGGATTTCTGTGTGAGGAGAAAGAGAGATAGAGGATCAGAGAGATAGAGGATCAGATAGATAGAGAGCTTGTGTGATCAACTCGGAGCAACTGAGCACCTCTTTAAGTACGTTGAAGATCTGGGATGGCCAAGAAATGAGGTGACCGTTGACGCAAATCCAGCCGTTGAGAAGATCAAGGCAAATCCGAAGCATTGAAGAGAGTTGCAGCTTTTTGGAACGGCTAATTTAAATTCAAAATATGACCCATTCCGAGAAGAGGGAGGTCTGCCACTGATGAGACATGCCTTATCCCTGCCAATATGCCATAAATAGCGTATGGGAGAGCCAAGCGAGCCCTTGGAGAGACGCGATGTTCTGGTTCCTTTCTGGCGACATTTTCAGCGAGCTAGAGGAATGTATGGGAACCTTTGGTGTGGGTGGAGACAAAGGAACCAAAAACAGTACGTTCCCATACAAGGAATCAGGGTAGGCTATTTATCGCATTGCACAATAATTCTCAGAGAGAGTTTAGAGATGGATCATAGAAAATTAAAATTGAGCAATGAGGCAAGGGTAGGTCTTAGTACACAATCATCATTTCAGCTTGTAATGTTGGGTTAGAAATATGATCAGATTGTGACTTTTGGACCATCAAAGAAATTTGAACAATGAGGAGTTGAGAAATAATGATAATCAAAAGGAAACGAACCAGAAAAATTTATCTAAGCCTTTATAAGAAACCATTATGACAAGAAGGGTTTATAGCAAAAGATATAACACAAGGACATCAAGACTCAACAAGTTAAATATCTTAAACTAGTCAATCAGGGGAACTTGGAAAGAATTCTCAGAACTAAGGTCACTACTGAGTAATAGGAATCATTCCTAGTTCCAATCTAAGGTTCTCAAAAGGAACTCTATTCAATGCCTTGGTGAATATATCTGCAATTTGATCTTCAGTTATACAAAATTTCATAATGATGTTTCCCTTCTCAACATGATCTCTAAGAAAATGATGTCTAATGTCAATATGCTTGGTCCTAGTATGATACACAGGATTCTTAGAAATGTTTATAGCACTAGTGTTGTCACAAAGAATAGTGAGAGGGCCATAAGACATACCAAAGTCCGCGAGTTGTTGCTTTAGCCAGAGAAGTTGGGAACAACAAGAGGCAGCTGCAATGTACTCGGATTCTATGGTGGAGAGGGAGACTGAAACTTGTTTCTTTGATCCCCATGACACAAGGCAAGGGCCTAGGAACTGTGCCATTCCAGAAGTGCTCTTTCTATCCACCAAATATCCAGCATAATCAGCATCAGTGAAACCCATGAGCTCAAAGGGACATTCTTTGGGGTACCAAATATAGAGATCGTCAGTTCCCTTGAGATATCGAAGTATTCTCTTTACAGCAGCCAAGTGGGTTTCTCTCGGACAAGATTGGAACCTAGCACACAAGCCAACAACAAAGACAATGTCTGGTCGACTAGCGGTTAGGTACATGAGTGAGCCTATCATACCTCTATAGAGCTTCTCTTCCACTAGAGGACTCGAGTGGTCCTTATCCAGATTGGCAATGGTGGATATGGGAGTAGAGAGAGGCTTGCATGAATCCATTTTGAACTTCTTCAGTAGTTCCCTGACATACTTCTGTTGGTGGATTTGAATACCATCTTCCTTTTGAGTGATTTGTAATCCGAGGAAGAATGTGAGTTCCCTAATTAAACTCATTTCAAATTCACTACTCATCAAGTCTTTGAACTTGTCTACAAGGGACAGGTTAGTGGAACCAAAAATGATATCATCAACATAGATTTGAACCACTAAGATGTTACCTTCTTCTTCTAGGATGAAGAGAGTCTTATCAATAACTCCACGCCTGTAGCCATTTGAGAGTAGGAACTGGGCAAGACGATCATACCAAGCTCTGGGAGCTTGCTTGAGGCCATAGAGTGCCTTGTCTAGAAAGTAGACATGATCTGGATGATCGTCGTCTTCGAAACCAGGAGGTTGCTTGACATAGACTTCTTCTTGAAGAATTCCATTGAGGAAGGTTGTCTTCACATCCATTTGGAACAACTTGAACCCTTTGTGAGATGCGAAGGCAATCAACAACCTTATTGCTTTGATCCTTGCCACTGGAGCATAGGTTTCATCATAGTCAATTCCTTCTTGTTGATTGTATCCTTGAGCCACAAGTCTTGCTTTGTTCCTTATCACAGCTCCTGTATCATCTAGCTTGTTTCTGAAAACCCATATGGTTCCTATGATGTGCTTATCCTTGGGGCGAGGAACCAGATGCCAGACTTTGTTCCTTTCAAATTGATGAAGCTCTTCTTGCATGGCTTGGATCCAGTCCGCATCCTTCAGTGCCTCACCTATGTTCTTTGGTTCCACAATAGACAAAAATGCATTAAAGGAAAAGAAAGTTAGATGTTCGTACCTGACTGGAGGCTTGACGACTCTTCTTTCTCTGTTGGAAGCCAAAGTATTTGATGTGGAGACATTCTGAATTGAGCATTCAGCTTCCTGGTTGGGGTCACCTTCTCCATTGAAGAACATGTGGGAAGATGAATCATTGAGGTCTCCACAGATGTTGTCATCATGTTCATGGTTCCCAGAAATGGATTATTGTTCATTATCCATAGGAACTGGCGGAGGAGCCATTGGAAGGTTCTGAGCAGCAGGACAGGAACTGGGTGGAGTGACATCTTCATCTAGATCTTCTTGATATGACTTGGGAAACGGGTCTTCAAAGGAATTGGTGGTGTTCTGCACAATCTTTCCAATTGATTTTTCATTAAAAATAACATGAACACTTTCTTCTACCTTTTTAGTCCTTTTGTTGAAGACTTTGTATGCCTTGCTGCCTGAGGCATATCCAATGAAGATTCTTTCATCACTTCTTGGGTCGAACTTGCCAAGATTGTCCTTCCCATTGTTGTGCACAAAGCACTTGCATCCGAACACCCTTAGATGAGAAATGTTGGGAACTCTTCCTCTTAGGAGTTCATAGGGTGTCTTCTCTGTGATAGGGCAAAGCATGGCTCTATTGATGATGTAGCATGCTGTGTTGATCGCCTCAGCCCAAAAGGATTGGGAGAGTCCACTTGAGATCAACATAGTACGAGCCATGTCTTCCAAGGTCCTATTCTTTCTCTCCACTACTCCATTCTGTTGAGGAGTGTATGGTGCAGAGAAGTTGTGATCAATGCCATGCTCACTGCAAAAGGTTAGAAATTCTCCATTTTCGAATTCGGTACCATGGTCAGACCGAATAGCATTAAGTGAACAATCAAGGGATTTTTCTAACAAGGGAACCAGGTCTTTAAAGCGATCAATGACTTCACTTTTAGATTTAATGAAAATGGTCCAAGTAAAGCGAGAGAAGTCATCGACAATAATAAAAATATACATGTTCCCTCCTAGGCTTTGAACTCTCATGGGTCCACAAAGATCCATGTGGATGAGCTCAAGAGGCCTTGAGGTGCTTACCATGTTTTTGGATTTGAAGGAACTACGAGCCTATTTTCCTTTTACACAGTCAGAGCATGGTTCCTTAGATGTGCCACTCAGCTTTGGCAATCCTCTGACTAGTTCCTTTGAGTGTAGCTTTTGAATCAGCTTAGTGCTAGCATGACCGAGGCGTTGGTGCCACAACTCAGCTTGGTCATTCACGGTTGAGAGACACAGTTTCTCCTTGGGGACGAAGGATGGATCAACAATGTAAACATTGTTGAATCTCTTTCCTTTTAGGATGATTTGTCCCGAGGAGTCAAGAACTGAGCATTCGTTTGATCTAAATCTGACTTCATTGTCTCCTTGATCACACAGCTGTGACACACTTATTAGATCAAAACCAAGACTATCAACAAGGTGAACTTTGTTTACCTGAATGTGATCGTTGAGTTTCACAATTCCTATTCCACGGATTTTCCCTTTGCTTTTGTCTCCAAAGAATATGTTCCCTCCTTGGAGAGGTTGAAGAGAGGTCATTTGATTTCTTTTTCCGGTCATATGGCATGAGCAACCATTGTCAATGTATCATAGTTGGGGTTGCCTCTCTTCTTTCTGCACACAAGGGAACTAAGATTTCTGAACCCAGCGAAGCTTGGCTTTACTGGGGGGATTAGCATTGCGAGTCTGTGAATGACCAGGGAACTGGTTCCTTTCATGGTAATGAGTACTTTTCTCCTTTTCAAAGTTCCTTTTCTCAGCACAATCAGTGTTGTAATGACCATTCTTACCACAGTAGGTACACAAACGATTGTAAACAACATGTCCATATTTTCCTTTTCCTGGCCTAAAAGGTTTTTCAGTTTTCCTTTTGTTAAAATCAACATTGTTTCTAACCTTGCTATGGGCCATGTCAATATATCTTTTGTGAGCAAAGGAATTGGTGAACCATTGGTTTTCAGGAACCATCTTTTCTTTTCCCTTTGGTTCCTTCTTAGGACTTTGAGAACCTTCATTGAGACGTTTGGCAACCTCAGCCTTGTTCTCAAGGACCATGATCTTCTCTGATAGGAATTGATTCCTATCACGAGAAGTGGCCAGAGCAATACTGAGGTTCTCATTCATCTCAACAAGTTCTCGCCTAGCCTTTTCTTCTTCGGCATCATTGTTCCCTTTATTATTGGCATATCCTATTCCATGTCGTTGTCTCACAAAAACAGTTTGATTTATCATTTTTTCATTAATGGAATTAGTGAGAATGTCTAACCTATTCATTATGGATTAAAGCATGTCATTTCCAGGTGGATTAGCATGCAAGGGAACTTTGACAGAATCTATGCTAGTTTCATCACAAGATTTGCAAGTTTTAAGGTGACTAGCATGCACATTCCTAATATCAATGAGTTTGGAGTGAGTTTCAGCTAGGTCTTTCTCAGTTTCATCAAGTTTCTTACTCCAAACAGAATTCTCAACAGTCAAGCAAGCAATTTCATCTTCACAATCATCTAGTTTTTGTTGAAGGGAACTGGTTTCCTTTCCTAGTTTCTTTATGATCTTAAGAAGTTATTTCTTATCACAATCGACTAGGGATTTTAAGAGATCGTCAGAAGTTACCTCAAGGTCTTCTGAGTCGCTTGAGTCTCCTTTTGCCATGAGACATCTCCCTCCAGAGAAGCCACTCAGATCCAGTTCCTCATCTGAGTCTTCTCCCTATGATGCTACGAGAGCCTTCTTTCTTTGAGGTCTTTCCTCTTCCTTGGACTCTTCTTTGTTGGGACAATTTTTAGCATAGTATCCCTTCTCCTTGCACTCGTAACATGAGACTTCCTTGAGATCTCGTCTTGGTCCATTGTGAGAGGAACTGCCCTTTTGGAACCTTCCCTTCACAAAGAATTTTTTGATGTTCTTTGTGAAGAGGGCTGTTAGTTCGTCCTCCTCTTCTTCAAGGTCTGAGTTCTCTTCCTCTATCTCGAGCCTAGAGAAGGCTTTGGAGATCTTGAGGGCAATTCCTTTTTTCAGTTTCTTGTCGGCATTGGCTTTGATGTGCTCTCCTTCTTCAACCTCCAGTTTTCCTATGACTTGGGTCAAGGGAAGTGATTGGATGCCTGGAGTGTTCTTCATGATTCCCTTCAGAAGGGTGAACTTGGAGTTGAGTCCATTGATGACCACTAGGGACTTGGAAACTTCATCAAGATCGACTCCCACCGCTGTTAGCTTTCCAATCAATCTGTTGAAGCGGGAGTAGTACTCTGAGATGGTCTCAGTTTCCATCATTTTAAAGGTGTGATATTCTTCTTCCAAAGCAAACTTTCTGCTTTGCTTCAGTTCCTCACTTCCTTCATGCATCTCTTTGAGAGCTTTCCACATCTCTTTGGCCGTCTTGATTCCTATGACCTTGTCCATGTCCTCTCTGTCCAATCCATTGAGGATGAACTGCCTGGCCTTGGCATTCTTCTCCATGATAACATAGTGTTCTGGTTTCCAATCTTCTTCCTTCATGGTGAGGTCGACATACCCATCTCCATTTTCGACTATCCTCCAGCATTGGTAGTCGTTGGTCTTGATGTGGCTTTCCATGCACTTTTCCCACCATGTTTCTTCTCCTTTCTTTCGGAGATGTGGCTTGTTGGTGGAGATTCCGAGCTCAAACTTGCTTGGTTGAGACATGATCTGCAAACTTATCAAAGATCTAGAGCTTTTCCTGCTCTGATACCAATTGTAGGATCGTGATTGTTAGATAAAAGCTTAAGGAACTCAGAATAACGATTCTCAGTTCCTTTCGCAGCGAAAGATAAACAATCAAACAAATGACAAGTTCCTTATAGTGGAAACCTTTGATTGCCAACTAGCAATCCAGGATAAAAACCACTACCTTTCTTTCGAAAGGATTTTAAAGTCTACTTCTTGATTTCTTATCTCTTTTGGTTATAGCTTATCCTAGGAACGAACACACAGTTCCTTTGCCTTACACACAGTTAGACAATCCTGGATAACTTAACACAATCAATAATCAATCCAAGAAACAGACTTTCGCACCTAGGAACTATCACTTACAGTCACAGGAACTTAGCACTCAACTCTTCTTCCTTGACTGGTTCCTCTTGATCTCGGTTTGCTTTGATGATCTTTGTTTGGAGGTTCACACTAGATATTTGCTAATGAGTGTGAGTTCTTGTTTTGGTGCTTAAAGATAACCCTTGGGTTAGTCTTCCTTTTATAGAGAATTCTTCACAGCTCGATCCTCTCTTGGTTCCCACAGATTGAGCTTGCCCTAGGATTGGTGGTTCTTCTTGATCCACGTTGTTCTTGGCATGTGCAAACAACCTAGGCAGCTCAGAATCTCTCTTGGTTGGTCAACTACCTCAGATGAGCCTTGTGGTATCGTTGTCAAAACGCTTTCGTCTGAGGTTGAGTAAGCTAGCCGTTTGGCAACCGTCTGCTGGACAACGACGTCTTCATGTGCTGTCGCTTTCATCGTCTTTGTCCGAGGTAGAGGTTCTCTAGGCATCTTGTTCTTTAGCTCTTGGACCTTGGCAGACTTTTGGAAGCTTCGGACAAGTCGTTTTCGACACCTTTTGTCCGAGGTTGTGTGTTCCCAGATTTCTCGGGAATCGCAATATCGCAAGATCCATTTCTGGGCACACCTGGGTTCCTCTAGATTCCTTCAACTGTCTTGTTCCTTTGGTTCCCTTGTTCTGTTTGGCTTTCCTGCCTTCGGTATATTCCTGTGGTTCCTTAAAACACATCTTTGAGATAAAACATTAGTATCATAATATTTGTCATCTTCAAAAGTAGAGAAACTGAGGAAATGAACTCTCAGGGGAACCGAAGTTCCAGAGTTCCGTTTCCTAACAGGCTGGTCATAGGCGTCGCCGTAGTCACCCTCAACGGCGTTGGCACCGCGCTGCACTTGGTAAGGTGCCCGTGGGCCTTGGTAGTTGCCCCGGCCAGTTCCTCCTCTTCTGGGCACTATTCTTCTTGGCTGGAAGATGGGTTCTTGGTATCTAGGAAATTTGGGTGGTGGCACCCTTGGTGGATCTCTAGCTCCCAAATCTGCAAAGTTAGTGCGCAAAGGAGGAAAGATAGGGTTCCTAGTAGTGACATATGGAAAGGAAAAGTTAGGAGGTGAACCGTGACCCTCTCTTGTGGTAGACACTAAGGGCACATGCGAGGAAGCGCCGTCGTGCAAGGTCACATGTGTCAACTCCTGTGTCAAGGCGCCGAGCGCGCCTCCGTCCACATGAGCGGCCATAGATGTGGTAACGGGCTCCAACACACCTCGGCTCACGCTTTGAGTTTGTGCAAGGCTTTGAGATTGCTCCCACCTAGCCTCCATGGCCCTCATGAAGGCAGCTTGCTCGTCACGCATGGCCTGGAGGTGTTGGCGCGTGCGCTCATCGGCCTCCTCCTTGGAAGATTGGATGGCCATGAGGATGGTCTCCATGGTGATAGCCGCATTCTCCTTGGGGTCATCCGATGAGACACTCTTGTCTTTAGGATTCACCATGGCTTTGCCTACACAAGAAAATCCCACACAACAGCCCACAAAAGCAAGAACAAACAATGGTCCCTAGAGCTAGTAAGCGAGCTAAAATTTTTGATTTAAATCTCAAGGATCTTAACTCCACAAGCTCGCTAACTTGGCTGGGGTATGGGTTTTCTAAATGCGCAAAGTTGACTCTTAAAGACAAAATGAAGTGCACCACAACCTTAGTTTAGTTCCTTGTATTAAAATCACAACTCAAAACAAGTGTTGCAAGTACTAGTTCCTTCGTATCCTTACAAGAGATGAGCACCACTTTTACACGGCAAGGTAAGAGAAATGGCAAGAAATGGATTACGTAGAGTTGATTCTATTGACGCACCACTTTTTCAAAGGCTTTCTCTTTTTGTTTGAGCCGAGTTTTTCGGTTGCATCCTCTCTTTCAAAGATATTCCAAGAAACTGATTTGTATGCAGGAATGAGGAAAATTACACTTACGAAACAATAAAATTCAGAAACTACAATGAACAACTCAGTTTAAATACTTAGGAGGGTTTCCTACGCGTAAAAAGTCTTGGATTGCAATGTTAACACAAGTATTAAATTCAGGTTGTTCAATGTGCCAAAGAAATAAAATAAAAGACACAACAACCTAACTATATGCAGCTAATGATAGGGCACGGCTGGCTGGAGTTTAGCAGCTTCAAATTTTGAAATTCAAGACTCTAACCACTTAGCAACAAGAACCTAGATTTTAGGAGGCTGCTAAACTGATTTCCCTAGGAGTTAACGATGCAGTTCTAATTGAAATTAAGCTTCTAAACTATGACTCTCTACCTAGATGCAAGACTCAGCAACAAACAAGAGAGAATTAACAAGAAAGCCTACGGACAACTATTCTAAGAACAACAATTCAAGGGCACGAAATCTAGAGCATGTAGAACTGAAATTCTCGTGATTTAAAGCAAAGATTAGAGCAAATTCTTACATGGATCTGATACCACATGTTGTATTCAAGGATCGGGTAGGCTCGGTGCAAGGATTTGCTTGTGTAGACTCCGGAACTCGCCCAACCTTCAATCCGGAACAAGGTGCGGTGTGGTTGATGATAGACGTTGATGATGGCGATCTTGAAGGTGGAAATGGACTTGTGAATTGGCGTTAGGTGATCTCCAGCAGCTTAGATATGACTCACTAAACCGAGAAGAACAAGGTTGAAATTTGAGATATAACCCACTCAAAATTCAGAGGAAATCTTGATATCACACACAAGATGAAGGGAAGAAGGAGAGAGCGTTCTTAAGCAAAAACTGAAATAGATCTTCTGATTTCTTGTTCAACGTGTCCTTCTACAAGCTTGAAATTTGCTTAAATAGTCTTGCTAGAAAATGAAGAATAAAACAAGGAAATAATCTACACTACTCGGCCCACTACTCTCTAACATAATGGGTTTTAGGGAATTTTAGAAATTCACTAAAACATTTAAAACTGAATTAAAATTGTATTGAATTACTTGAAACAAGTCAAGCTCGGTCTCCACGTGATGAAAGCTTCGGAGGTGCCAAGTTTGCAGGGCTAGCCTTGATGCAAATGACCGAGCCAAGGTCACGTGAGCTCGGCATTCCTATGCTCATGAGACCCTCCTTAAGTTGGTGGTGAAGTTGGCGAGCTCGGGCTCGGGTGATGGCGCCAGGCTGCAGCTCCTCCGTGGTCTTCTTCTCTTCCACGGCCGCAAAACTAGGGCTTCATGTTGTACCGGGCTCATGGCCACTTGGCTGGGCGTCTTGGGATCCAACGACCTTAGAGCGTGTCAAAGGACCCGTAGGAGCTTGGGTGGCTGATTCAAGATGTGTGTTGCCTGGCAAGGCCGCCTCCTCTTCTAGCTCATCTTCACTAGACATGTCTTGAGTGTCTTGAACACATCATCCTCCCTCTCTTGAAAGGGATTCGACCTCGAATCCATCTCGTCAAGGTCGTTGTCATTGTTCACTATGTAAGGCATCAAGTCGGCTACATTGAAGACATCATGGGTGCCATAGGAGGATGGAAGATCCAACTTGTATGCATTATCATTGATCTTCTCAAGCACTTGGAATGGTCCATTGCCCCTTGGCTTCAACTTGGAGTTGCGGAGTGTTGGAAAACGCTCCTTCCTTAAGTGCACCCAAACCAGATCTCCTGGTTCAAATATCACTTCTTTGCGCCCCTTGTCCGCTTGCTTCTTGTATTAGCCGGTCCTCCTCTCTAGTTGCAGCCTAGTGTCCTCGTGCAGCTTCTTTGCGAGCGGCAGCTTCCTTGGCGCAATCCTCGTCGGCTAATCTAGCTGCAAAGGTGTTAGGAAACGGAACTCTGGAACTTCGGTTCCCTTGAGAGTTCTTTTCCTCAGTTTCTCTACTTTTAAAGATGACAAATATTTTGATACTAATGTTTTATCTCAAAGATGTGTGTTAAGGAACCACAGGACAATTGTCGAAACCTTGGAAGCCAAACAAGACAAAAGAACCAAGCAGCAAGCCAAAGGAACTCAGGTGTGCCCAGAAATGCAACACGTGATCTTGCGTTTCCTGAGAAATCTAGGAACACCAAACCTCGGACAAAAGATGGTGAAAGCGACTTGAGCGAAACTTTCAAAAGCCTGCCACCATCCAAGAGCAAGACTCCAAGATGCCTAGAACGATGAACCTCGGACAAAGGTACTGAAAGCGATAGCTCATAGAGATGTCACCATCCAGAGGACAGTTCCAAAGTGCCGAGCTTGTTGAACCTCGGACGAAAGGAGTTGGACAACGACTTGGCAGACTTGTCCGAAGTAGTTGACCAACCTATGTGGATTCTGAGCTACCTAGGTTGTTGTTACATGTCAAAGATAGCGTGAATCAAGGATCGCCACACATCCTAGGGCAAGCTCGCTCTGTGGGAACCAAGAACAGATCCAACCTCGAGCATCCACTATATAAGGAAGATAAGCTCTGTTATTATCTTTAAGCATTGAGATAGAATCACACTCCATAGCAAATATCAAAGTGTGAAGCTTCAAGCAAGATCATTAAATCAGAACAAGATCAAGAGGAACCAGTCAAGGAATCGGAGAGCTGTGTGCTAAGTTCATGTGACTGTAAGTGACTTAGTTCCTTGGTGCTAAGGGCTGCTTCTTGGATTTATTATAATTTGTGTTAAGTTATTTAGGATTGTCTAACTGTGTGTAAGGCAAATAAACTGTGTGTTTGTTCCTAGGATAAGCTGTAACCAAAGAGATAAGAAATCAAGAAGTAGATCTTGAAATCCTTTCGAAAGAAAGGTAGTGGTTTTTATCCTAGATTGCTAGTTGGCAATCGAAGGTTTCCACTATACGGAACTTGTTCATTTATTTGATTGTTTATTTCCGCTGCGAAGGGAACTGGAATCTGTATTCTCAGTTCCCTTGTTATTAATCTAACAATCACGATCCTACAATTGGTATCAGAGCAGGAAAAGCTCTAGATCTTTGTTAAGTTTGCAGATCATGTCTCAGCCAAGCAAGTTTGAGCTCGAAATCTCCACCAACAAGCCACATCTCCGAAAGAAGGGAGAAGAAACATGGTGGGAAAAGTGCATGGAAAGCCACATAAAGACCAACGACTATCAATGCTGGAGGATAGTCGAAAATGGAGATGGCTATGTCGATCTAAATAAGAAGGAAGAAGACTGGAAACCTGAGCACTATGTCATCATGGAAAAGAATGCCAAGGCTAGATAATTCATTCTCAATGGACTGGACAGAGAAGACATGGACAAAGTCATAGGAATCAAGACGGCAAAGGAGATTTGGAAAGCACTCAAAGATATGCATGAAGGAAGTGATTAGCTAAAGCAAAGCAGGAAGTTAGTTTTGGAAGGAGAATACCATACCTTCAAAATGATGGAAACTGAAACCATCTCAGAATACTACTCTCGGTTCAACAGGCTAATTGGAAAGCTAACAGCGGCTGGAGTCAACCTCGATGAAGTCTCCAAGTCACTGGTGGTTATCAATGGACTCAACTCTAAGTTCACCCTCATCAAGGGAATCATGAAGAATACTCCAGGCATCCAATCTCTTCCCTTGACTCAAGTCATAGGAAAACTGGAGGTTGAAGAAGGAGAACACAACAAAGTCAATGCCGATAAGAAACTAGAGAAAGGAATTGCCCTCAAGATCTCCAAAGCTTTCTCAAGGCTTGAGATGGAGCAGGAGAACTCAGACCTAGAAGAAGAGGAGGACGAACTTACAGCTCTCTTCACAAAGAATATCAAAAAATTCTTTGTGAAGAGAAGGTTCCAAAAGGGCAGTTCCTCTCACAATGGACCAAGGAGAGATCTCAAAGAAGTCTCCTGTTATGAGTGCAAAGAAAAGGGACACTACGCTAAGAACTGTCCCAACAAGGAAGACTCCAAAGAAGATGAAAGACCTCAGAGGAAGAAGGCTCTTGTGGCCTCATGGGGAGAAGACTCGGATGAGGAACTGGATCTGAGTGGTTTCTCTGGAGGAAGATGTCTCGTGGCAAAAGGAGATTCAAGCGACTCAGAAGACCTTGAGGTAACTTCTGACGACTTCCTAAAAACTCTAGTTGATTCTGATAAGAAACAACTTCTAAAGATCATAAAGAAACTAGGAAAAGAAACCAGTTCCCTTCAACAAAAACTTGATGATTGTGAAGATGAAATTGCTTGCTTGACTGTTGAGAATTCTGTGTGGAGTAAGAAACTTGATGAAACTGAGAAAGATCTAGCTGAAACCCACTCCAAACTCATTGATATTAGAAATGTGCATGCTAGTCACCTTAAAGTCTACAAATCTTGTGATGAAACTAGCATAGACTCAGCTAAAGTTCCTATGCATGATAACCTACTTGGAAATGATATGCTTCAATCTATAATTGATAGGTTAGACATTCTCACTGACTCTATAAATGAAAAAACTATTAATCAAACTGTCTTTGTGAGACAACGTCATGGAATTGGATATATTGATAACAAGACGAATAATGATGCTGAAGATGAAAAGGCTAGACGAGAACTTATTGAGATGAATGAGAACCTCAGTACTGCTCTTGCCACTTCTCGAGATAGGAATCAATTCCTATTAGAGAAGATCATGGTTCTTGAGAACAAGGCTGAGGTTGCCAAGCGTCTCAAAGAAAGTTCTCAAAGTCCAATTAGGGAACCTAAGGGAAAGGTGAAAGCTTTCCCTGAAGACAAGTGGTTCACTAATTCCTTTGCTCACAATAGGTATGTGGACATGGCTCACGGTAAGGTTAGAAACAATGCTGATTTCAACAAAAGAAAAACTGAGAAACCTTTTAGGCCCGAAAAGGGAAAATATGGACATGTTACTTACAATCACTTGTGTTACTATTGTGGAAAGAATGGTCATTACAACACTGATTATCCTAAGAAAATGAACTTTGAAAATGAGAAAAGAACTTATTACCATGATAGGAACCAGTTCCCTGGTCATTCACAGACTCGCAATGCTAATTCCCCCAGTAAAGCCAAGCTTCACTGGGTTCAAAAGTCTTAGTTCCCTTGTGTGCAGAAAGAAGAGAGGCAACCTCGACTATGGTACATTGATAGTGGTTGCTCATGCCATATGACCGGAAGAAGAAATCAAATGACCTCTCTTTAACCCATCCAAGGAGGGAACATCTCCTTTGGAGACAAAAGCAAAGGGAAAATTTGTGGAATAGGAACTGTGAAACTCAATGACCACATAAGGTAAATAAAGTCCACCTTGTTGATAATCTTGCATTTGATCTAATTAGTGTATCACAGCTGTGTGATCAAGGAGACAATGAAGTCAGATTCAAATCAAATGAATGCATTGTCCTTGACTCCTCGGGACAAATCATCTTAAAAGGTAAAAGGCTCAACAATGTGTATGTCGTTGACCCATCCTTCGTTCCCAAGGATAAACTCTGTCTCTCAACTGTGAATGATCAAACGAACTTGTGGCATCAACGTCTTGGTCATGCTAGCACCAAATTGATCCAAAAGCTACACTCAAAGGAGCTAGTCAGGGGCCTCCCAAAGTTAAGTGGCATATCTGAGGAACCATGCTCAGACTGTGTAAGAGGGAAACAAGCTCGGTGTTCCTTTAAATCCAAAAATATGGAAAGCTGCTCAAGGCCCCTTGAACTCATTCACATGGACCTTTGTGGACCCGTGAGAGTTCAAAGCCTAGGAGGAAACAGGTATATTTTTGTTCTCGTCGATGACTTCTCTCGTTTTACTTGGACAATATTCTTAAAATCTAAAAGTGAATTCATTGGACGTTTTAAGGATCTGGTTCCCATGTTAGAAAAGTCTCTCGACTGTTCCATCAATTCTATCCGTTCTGACCATGGTACCGAGTTCAAAAATGGAGAATTTCCAACCTTTTGCAGTGAGCATGGCATTGATCACAACTTCTCTGCACCATACACTCCTCAACAAAATGGAGTAGTGAAAAGGAAGAACAGAACCTTAGAAGACATGGCTCGAACGATGCTCATCTCAAGTGCTGGGCTGAGGCAATCAACACAGCCTGCTACATCATCAATCGAGCTATGCTTCGCCCAATCACAGAGAAGACACCCTATGAACTTCTAAGAGGAAGAGTTCCCAACATTTCACATCTTAGGGTGTTCGGATGCAAGTGCTTTGTGCACAACAATGGAAAGGACAATCTTGGCAAATTTGACCCAAGGAGTGATGAAGGGATCTTCATTGGATATGCATCAAGCAGTAAGGCCTACAAGATTTTCAACAAAAGGACCAAAAAGGTAGAAGAAAGTATTCATGTTATTTTTAATGAAAAATCACTTCATAGAAATGTGCAGAACACCATCAGTTCTTTTGAAGATCCATTTCCCAAACCTCCTCAAGAACATCCAGATGAAGACATCACACCACCCAGTTCTTACCCTGTTGCACCAGCTCCTCCACCAGTTCCCATGGATAATCAACAACAATCCATTTCTAAGAACCATGAACATGAAGACAACACCTGTGGAGACATCAATGATTCATCCTCTCACATGTTCTTCAATGGAGAAGGTGATCCCAACACAGAAGCAGAAGCTGAATGTTCAAATCAAAACACCTCCACATCAAATGCTCTAGCTCCAAATAGAGAAAGGAGAACCATCAAACCTCCAGTCAGGTTCGAACATCTAACTTTCTTTGCCTCCAATGCTTTCTTGTCTATTGTGGAACCAAAGAACATAGGTGAAGCACTGAAGGATGTAGACTGGATACAAGCCATGCAAGAGGAACTTCATCAGTTTGAAAGGAACAAAGTATGGCATCTAGTTCCCTGCTCCAAGGATAAGCATATCATAGGAACTGGATGGGTCTTCAGAAACAAGCTCGATGACTCAGGAGCTGTGATAAGGAACAAAGAAAGACTTGTTGCTCAAGGATACAATCAACAAGAAGGCATCGACTATGATGAAACCTATGCTCCGGTGGCAAGGATTGAAGCAATAAGATTGCTGATTGCTTTCGCATCACACAAAGAGTTCAAGCTATTCCAAATGGATGTAAAGACCGCCTTCCTCAATGGAATTCTTCAAGAAGAAGTCTATGTCAAGCAACCACCCGGTTTTGAAGACAGTGATCATCCAGACCATGTCTACTTCCTAGACAAAGCATTATATGGTCTCAAGCAAGCCCCTAGAGCTTGGTATGATCGTCTCGCTCAGTTCCTTCTCTCCAATGGCTACAGGCATGGAATCATTGACAAGACTCTCTTCATTCTAGAAGAAGAAGGTAACATCTTAGTGGTTCAAATCTATGTTGATGATGTCATTTTTTGTTCCACTAACCTGTCCCTTGTAGAGAAGTTCAAAGACTTGATGAGCAGTGAATTTGAAATGAGTCTAATAGGGGAACTCACTTTCTTCCTCGGATTGCAAATAACTCAAAAGAAAGATGGCATCCAAATTCACCAACAAAAGTACGTCAAGGAACTGTTGAAAAAGTTCAAAATGGAGTCCTGCAAGCCCCTATCAACTCCTATCTCTACAATCGCCCATTTCGACAAAGATCACTCAAGTCCTCTTGTGGAAGAAAAACTCTATAAAGGTATGATAGGTTCTCTCATGTATCTAACAGCTAGTCGTCCATATATTGTGTTTGTTGTTTGCTTGTGTGCTAGGTTTCAATCATGTCCAAGGGAAACACACCTAGCTGTTGTGAAAAGGATCTTCCGATATCTCAAGAGAACTGACTCACTCTGCATTTGGTATCCCAAAGAGTGTCCCTTTGAACTGATAGGTTTCACCGATGCTGATTATGCTGGATACTTGGTGGATAGGAAGAGTACCTCTGGAATGGCACAGTTCCTAGGCCCTTGCCTTGTGTCATGGGGATCAAAGAAACAAGTCTCAGTCTCCCTCTCCACCACAGAATCTGAGTACATCGCAGCTGCCTCTTGCTGTTCCCAACTCCTATGGCTAAAGCAACAACTTGCGGATTTTGGTATGTCTTATGGTCCCCTCACTATTCTTTGTGACAATACCAGTGCTATAAACATTTCTAAAAATCCTATACATCATACTAGGACCAAGCATATAGATATAAGGCATCATTTTCTTAGAGATTATGTTGAGAAAGGGAACATCATTATGGAATTTTGTAGAACTGAAGATCAAATTGCAGATATATTAACCAAAGCTTTAAATAGAGTTTCCTTCGAGAACCTTAGACTAGAACTGGGAATGATTTCTATAAACTAGTAGTTCCTTTAGTTTAAAGTTACTCTCCAGTTCCCTTGATTGACTAGTTCAGATCCTTTTACTTATTTGTGTCTTTGAATCATTGTGTTATCTCTTTTGCAATAGACCCTCATATCCATAATGGTTACTCAAAAGGCTTTGATAAATCTTTCTAGTTTTTCTCCTTGAATGTTCCTTTTTCATTGAAATTCAATCATTGTCCAAGTTTCCTTGTTGGCCCAAAAGTCACAATCTGATCATATCTTAACCCGATGATACAAGCCGAAATGATGATTGTGTACTATGACTCTCCCTTGCCTCATTGCATAATCTAGTTCCCTATGATCCATCTTTCAACCCTCTCTGGGAATTAGAATGTGATGTGATAAATGTCCCTCCCTGATTTCTTTTATGGGAACGTACTTTCATGTGTTGTGTCTAAAATCCCTACACTAGAAGTTCCCATATATCCCTCTAGCACAATGAAGAAATCGCCTGAAAGGAACTAGGAAAGGCAGAACTCCCAAACGGCTAGTAGAAACTTGCTTCGGAATCTCTTTCCCAGGCAAGAGCACAGAGCCTCAGTCCTCATCACGGATGTCATCCTCATGGCAAAGATTATGTCTGGGGAACAAGTTGATCTGCCTAAGCTGGTGTTAGCCCACATGCAATTTTGTCGTCCCATGACTCCAATGCTTTGCCCTTTCCTCACATATAAAATAAAATAAAAAAAGGGCAGACCTCAAAGTAACCACCTACAGAAAGTTCCTCGCCATGGGAACTGTGAAAAGGCTCAAAACCAAAGACCACCTGGTTGCTCCCTCCGATGTAGAAGCGGACTTGCCTAAGGAAAAGGCAAGTTCCCAAGCCACTCCAAGACGGCTACAGGCCAAGATGAGGGAACTGAGGAAAAGAATGATGCTGAAGAAGAAGAGGAATGACTTTCCTAGTTCCTAGTGCTGTAAAAACACATTGTGCTAGTAGTTCTCTAGGATTCTACCTACCACTCCTATCCTTTTTTTGTTTGTTTCAAGTTGCTTGTGATATTTGTTTGTCTTTCTACTATGCATCTATGAACAATGTGTTGGTTTTAATGATTAATGAACTTTTCCGGGAGTTTGTCTACTACATTTTTGTCTTTGCCTTAAGTTTCTATTATGGTGACTTTCATGGGTTTAAAGCAATTGTTTATTTCACATTGATATCCTACACTTGACAAGTTAATTGATCTTTTCGATGATGCCAAAAAGGGCAAGAATGGATAGGAACCTTGAACTCTTGGAACTACAGGACTTATAGGAAATCTGAATCCGTTCTCTTTCTGAGGGGGAACTCAAATAACTTAGTTTATTTGCTTAGGGGGAATTTGCAACTATTGAATGTTCTCTCGTTATTTTATAAATTTGTAAATCTCTTAGCTCAACTATTCTCATGAATTTCATGTCCTTATTATGTTGCCAGGTTCCTTATATTTGTCATCATTAAAAAGGAGGAAATTGTTAGGAAACGAAACTCTGGAACTTCGGTTCCCCTGAGAGTTCCTTTCCTCAGTTTCTCTACTTTTGAAGATGACAAATATTTTGATACTAATGTTTTATCTCAAAGATGTATGTTAAGGAACCACAAGACAATTGTCGAAACCTTGGAAGCCAAACAAGACAAAAGAAGCAAGCAGCAAGCCAAAGGAACCCAGGTGTGCCCAGAAATGCAACACGTGATCTTGCGTTTCCCGAGAAATCTGGGAACACCAAACCTCGGACAAAAGATGATGAAAGTGACTTGAGCGAAGCTTCCAAAAGCCTGCCACCATCCAAGAGCAAGACTCCAAGATGCCTAGAACGATGAACCTCGGACAAAGGTACTGAAAGCGACAGCTCATAGAGATGTCACCATCCAGAGGACAGTTCCAAAGTGCCAAGCTTGTTGAACCTCGGACGAAAGGAGTTGGACAACGACTTGGCAGACTTGTCCGAAGTAGTTGACCAACCTATGTGGATTCTGAGCTGCCTAGGTTGTTGTTACATGTCAAAGATAGCGTGAATCAAGGATCACCACACATCCTAGGGCAAGCTCGCTCTGTGGGAACCAAGAACAGATCCAACCTCGAGCATCCACTATATAAGGAAGATAAGCTCCGCTATTATCTTTAAGCATTGAGATAGAATCACACTCCATAGCAAATATCAAAGTGTGAAGCTTCAAGCAAGATCATCAAATCAGAACAAGATCAAGAGGAACCAGTCAAGGAATCGGAGAGCTGTGTGCTAAGTTCCTGTGACTGTAAGTGAGTTAGTTCCTTGGTGCTAAGGGCTGCTTCTTGGATTGATTATAATTTGTGTTAAGTTATCTAGGATTGTCTAACTGTGTGTAAGGCAAAGAAACTGTGTGTTTGTTCCTAGGATAAGCTGTAACCAAAGAGATAAGAAATCAAGAAGTAGATCTTGAAATCCTTTCGAAAGAAAGGTAGTGGTTTTTATCCTAGATTGCTAGTTGACAATCGAAGGTTTCCACTATACGGAACTTGTTCATTTATTTGATTGTTTATTTCCGCTGCGAAGGGAACTGGAATTTGTATTCTCAGTTCCCTTGTTATTAATCTAACAATCACGATCCTACAATTGGTATCAGAGCAGGAAAAGCTCTAGATCTTTGTTAAGTTTGCATATCATGTCTCAGCCAAGCAAGTTTGAGCTCGGAATCTCCACCAACAAGCCACATCTCCGAAAGAAGGGAGAAGAAACATGGTGGGAAAAGTGCATGGAAAGCCACATAAAGACTAACGACTACCAATGCTGGAGGATAGTCGAAAATGGAGATGGCTATGTCGATCTAAATAAGAAGAAAGAAGACTGGAAACCTGAGCACTATGTCATCATGGAAAAGAATGCCAAGGCTAGACAGTTCATTCTCAATGGACTGGACAGAGAAGACATGGACAAAGTCATAGGAATCAAGACGGCAAAGGAGATTTGGAAAGCACTCAAAGATATGCATGAAGGAAGTGATGAGCTAAAGCAAAGCAGGAAGTTTGCTTTGTAAGGAGAATACCATACCTTCAAAATGATGGAAACTGAAACCATCTCAGAATACTACTCTCGGTTCAACAGACTAATTGGAAAGCTAACAGCGGCTGGAGTCAACCTCGATGAAGTCTCCAAGTCACTGGTGGTTATCAATGGACTCAACTCTAAGTTCACCCTCATCAAGGTAATCATGAAGAATACTCCACGCATCCAATCTCTTCCCTTGACTCAAGTCATAGGGAAACTGGAGGTTGAAGAAGGAGAAAACAACAAAGCCAATGCCGATAAGAAACTAGAGAAATGAATTGCCCTCAAGATCTCCAAAGCCTTCTCAAGGCTTGAGATGGAGCAGGAGAACTCAGACCTAGAAGAAGAGGAGGACGAACTTACAGCTCTCTTCACAAAGAATATCAAAAAATTCTTTGTGAAGGGAAGGTTCCAAAATGGCAGTTCCTCTCACAATGGACCAAGGAGAGATCTCAAAAAAGTCTCCTCTTATGAGTGCAAAGAAAAGGGACACTACGCTAAGAACTGTCCCAACAAGGAAGACTCCAAAGAAGATGAAAGACCTCAGAGGAAGAAGGCTCTTATGGCCTCATGGGAAGAAGACTCAGATGAGGAATTGGATCTGAGTGGTTTCTCTGGAGGAAGATGTCTCATGGAAAAAGGAGATTCAAGCGACTCAGAAGACCTTGAGGTAACTTCTGACGACTTCCTAAAAACTCTAGTTGATTGTGATAAGAAACAACTTCTAAAGATCATAAAGAAACTAGGAAAGGAAACCAGTTCCCTTCAACAAAAACTTGATGATTGTGAAGATGAAATTGCTTGCTTGACTGTTGAGAATTCTGTGTGGAGTAAGAAACTTGATGAAACTGAGAAAGATCTAGCTGAAACCCACTCCAAACTCATTGATATTAGAAATGTGCATGCTAGTCACCTTAAAGTCTACAAGTCTTGTGATGAAACTAGCATAGACTCAGCTAAAGTTCCTATGCATGATAACCTACCTGGAAATGATATGCTTCAATCTATAATTGATAGGTTAGACATTCTCTCTGACTCTATAAATGAAAAAACTATTAATCAAACTGTCTTTGTGAGACAACGTCATAGAATTGGATATATTGATAACAAGACGAATAATGATGCTGAAGATGAAAAGGCTAGACGAGAACTTATTGAGATGAATGAGAACCTCAGTACTGCTCTTGCCACTTCTCGAGATAGGAATCAATTTCTATTAGAGAAGATCATGGTTTTTGAGAACAAGGCTGAGGTTGCCAAGTGTCTCAAAGAAAGTTCTCAAAGTCCAATTAGGAAACCTAAGGGAAAGGTGAAAGCTTTCCCTGAAGACAAGTGGTTCACTAATTCCTTTGCTCACAAAAGGTATGTGGACATGGCTCACGGTAAGGTTAGAAACAATGCTGATTTCAACAAAAGAAAAACTGAGAAACCTTTTAGGCCCGAAAAGGGAAAATATGGACATGTTACTTACAATCACTTGTGTTACTATTGTGGAAAGAATGGTCATTACAACACTGATTATCCTAAGAAAATGAACTTTGAAAATGAGAAAAGAACTTATTACCATGATAGGAACCAGTTCCCTGGTCATTCACAGACTCGCAATGCTAATTCCCCCAGTAAAGCCAAGCTTCACTGGGTTCAAAAGTCTTAGTTCCCTTGTGTGCAGAAAGAAGAGAGGCAACCTCGACTATGGTACATTGATAGTGGTTGCTCATGCCATATGACCGGAAGAAGAAATCAAATGACCTCTCTTTAACCCATCCAAGGAGGGAACATCTCCTTTGGAGACAAAAGCAAAGGGAAAATTTGTGGAATAGGAACTGTGAAACTCAATGACCACATAAGGTAAATAAAGTCCACCTTGTTGATAATCTTGCATTTGATCTAATTAGTGTATCACAGCTGTGTGATCAAGGAGACAATGAAGTCAGATTCAAATCAAATGAATGCATTGTCCTTGACTCCTCGGGACAAATCATCTTAAAAGGTAAAAGGCTCAACAATGTGTATGTCGTTGACCCATCCTTCGTTCCCAAGGAGAAACTCTGTCTCTTTACTGTGAATGATCAAACGGACTTGTGGCATCAACGTCTTGGTCATGCTAGCACCAAATTGATTCAAAAGCTACACTCAAAGGAGCTAGTCAGGGGCCTCCCAAAGTTAAGTGGCAAATCTGAGGAACCATGCTCAGACTGTGTAAGAGGGAAATAAGCTCGGAGTTCCTTTAAATCCAAAAATATGGTAAGCTCCTCAAGGCCCCTTGAACTCATTCACATGGACCTTTGTGGACCCGTGAGAGTTCAAAGCCTAGGAGGAAACAGGTATATCTTTGTTCTCGTCGATGACTTCTCTCGTTTTACTTGGACAATATTCATAAAATCTAAAAGTGAAGTCATTGGACGTTTTAAGGATCTGGTTCCCATGTTAGAAAAGTCTCTCGACTGTTCCATCAATTCTATCCGTTCTGACCATGGTATCGAGTTCGAAAATGGAGAATTTCTAACTTTTTGCAGTGAGCATGGCATTGATCACAACTTTTCTGCACCATACACTCCTCAATAAAATGGAGTAGTGGAAAGGAAGAACAGAACCTTAGAACACATGGCTCGAACGATGCTCATCTCAAGTGCTGGGCTGAGGCAATCAACACAGCCTGCTACATCATCAATCGAGCTATGCTTCGCCCAATCACAGAGAAGACACCCTATGAACTTCTAAGAGGAAGGGTTCCCAACATTTCACATCTTAGGGTGTTCGGATGCAAGTGCTTTGTGCACAACAATGGAAAGGACAATCTTGGCAAATTTGACCCAAGGAGTGATGAAGGGATCTTCATTGGGTATGCATCAAGCAGTAAGGCCTACAAGATTTTCAACAAAAGGACCAAAGAGGTAGAAGAAAGTGTTCATGTTATTTTTAATGAAAAATCACTTGGTAGAAATGTGCAGAACACCATCAGTTCCTTTGAAGATCCATTTTCCAAACCTCCTCAAGAAGATCCAGATGAAGACATCACACCACCCAGTTCTTACCCTACTGCACCAGCTCCTCCACCAGTTCCCATGGATAATCAACAACAATCCATTTCTAAGAACCATGAACATGAAGACAACACCTGTGGAGACATCAATGATTCATCCTCTTACATGTTCTTCAATGGAGAAGGTGATCCCAACACAGAAGAAGAAGTTGAATGTTCAAATCAAAATACCTCCACATCAAATGCTCTAGCTCCAAATAGAGAAAGGAGAACCATCAAGCCTCCAGTCATGTTCGAACATCTAACTTTCTTTGCCTCCAATGCTTTCTTGTCTATTGTGGAACCAAAGAACATAGGTGAAGCACTGAAGGATGTAGACTGGATACAAGCGATGCAAGAGGAACTTCATCAGTTTGAAAGGAACAAAGTATGGCATCTAGTTCCCTGCCCCAAGGATAAGCATATCATAGGAACTAGATGGGTCTTCAGAAACAAGCTCGATGACTCAGGAGTTGTGATAAGGAACAAAGCAAGACTTGTTGATCAAGGATATAATCAACAAGAAGGCATCGACTATGATGAAACCTATGCTCCGGTGGCAAGGATTGAAGCAATAAGATTGCTGATTGCTTTCGCATCACACAAAGGGTTCAAGCTATTCCAAATGGATGTAAAGACCGCCTTCCTCAATGGCATTCTTCAAGAGGAAGTCTATGTCAAGCAACCACCCGGTTTTGAAGACAGTGATCATCCAGACCATGTCTACTTCCTAGACAAAGCATTGTATGGTCTCAAGCAAGCCCCTAGAGCTTGGTATGATCGTCTCGCCCAGTTCCTTCTCTCCAATGGCTACAGGCGTGGAATCATTGACAAGACTCTCTTCATTATAGAAGAAGAATGTAACATCTTAGTGGTTCAAATCTATATTGATGATATCATTTTTGGTTCCACTAACTTGTCCCTTGTAGAGAAGTTCAAAGACTTGATGAGCAGTGAATTTGAAATGAGTCTAATATGGGAACTCACTTTCTTCCTCGGATTGCAAATAACTCAAAAGAAAGATGGCATCCAAATTCACCAACAAAAGTACGTCAGGGAACTGTTGAAAAAGTTCAAAATGAAGTCCTGCAAGCCCCTATCAACTCCTATCTCTACAATCGCCAATTTGGACAAAGATCACTCAAGTCCTCTTGTGGAAGAAAAACTCTATAAAGGTATGATATGTTCTCTCATGTATCTAACAGCTAGTCGTCCATATATTGTGTTTGCTGTTTGCTTGTGTGCTAGGTTTCAATCATGTCCAAGGGAAACACACCTAGCTGTTGTGAAAAGGATCTTCCGATATCTCAAGGGAACTGACTCACTCTGCATTTGGTACCCCAAAGAGTGTCCCTTTGAACTGATAGGTTTCACCGATGCTGATTATGCTGGATACTTGGTGGATAGGAAGAGTAACTCTGGAATGTCACAGTTCCTAGGCCCTTGCCTTGTGTCATGGGGCTCAAAGAAACAAGTCTCAGTCTCCCTCTCCACCACAAAATCTGAGTACATCGCGACTGCCTCTTGCTGTTCCTAACTCCTATGGCTAAAGCAACAATTTGCGGATTTTGGTATGTCTTATGGTCCCCTCACTATTCTTTGTGACAATACCAGTGCTATAAACATTTCTAAAAATCCTATGCATCATACTAGGACCAAGCATATAGATATAAGGCATCATTTTCTTAGAGATCATGTTGAGAAAGGGAACATCATTATGGAATTTTGTAGAACTGAAGATCAAATTGCAGATATATTAACCAAAGCTTTGAATAGAGTTCCCTTCGAGAACCTTAGACTAGAACTGGGAATGATTTTTATAAACTAGTAGTTCCTTTAGTTTAAATTTACTCTCCAGTTCCCTTGATTGACTAGTTCAGATCCTTTTTCTTATTTGTGTCTTGGAATCATTGTGTTATCTCTTTTGCAATAGACCCTCATATCCATAATGGTTACTCAAAAAGCTTTGATAAATCTTTTTAGTTTTTCTCCTTGAATGTTCCCTTTTCATTGAAATTCAATCACTGTCCAAGTTTCCTTGTTGGCCCAAAAGTCACAATCTGATCATATCTTAACCCGATGATACAAGTCGAAATGATGATTGTGTACTATGACTCTCCCTTGCCTCATTGCATAATCTAGTTCCCTATGATCCATCTTTCAACCCTCTCTGGGAATTAGAATGTGATGTGATAAATGTCCCTTCCTGATTTCTTTTATGGGAACGTACTTTCATGTGTTGTGTCTAAAATCCCTACACTAGAAGTTCCCATATATCCCTCTAGCACAATGAAGAAATCGCCAGAAAGGAACTAGGAAAGGCAGAACTCCCAAACGGCTAGTAGAAACTCGCTTCGGAATCTGGTTCCCAGGCAAGAGCACAGAGCCTCAGTCCTCATCACGGATGCCATCCTCATGGCAAAGATTCTGTCTGGGGAACAAGTTTATCTGCCTAAGCTGGTGTTAGCCCACATGCAATTTTGTCGTCCCATGACTCCAATGCTTTGCCCTTTCCTCACATATAAAATAAAATAATAAAAAAAGGGCAGACCTCAAAGTAACCACCTACAGAAAGTTCCTCGCCATGGGAACTGTGAAAAGGCTCAAAACCAAAGACCACTTGGTTGCTCCCTCCGATGTAGAAGCGGACTTGCCTAAGGAAAAGGCAAGTTCCCAAGCCACTCCAAGACGGCTACATGCCAAGATGAGGGAACTGAGGAAAAGAATGATGCTGAAGAAGAAGAAGGGGAATGACTTTCCTAGTTCCTAGTGCTGTAAAAACACATTATACTAGTAGTTCTCTAGGATTCTACCTACCACTCCTATCCTTTTTTTGTTTGTTTCAAGTTGCTTGTGATCTTTGTTTGTCTTTCTACTATGCATCTATGAACAATGTGTTGGTTTTAATGATTAATGAACTTTTTCGGGAGTTTGTCTACTACATTTTTGTCTTTGCCTTAAGTTTCTATTATGGTGATTTTCATGGGTTTAAAGCAATTGTTTATTTCACATTGATATCCTACACTTGACAAGTTAATTGATCTTTTCGATGATGCCAAAAGGGGGAAGAATGGATATGAACCTTGAACTCTTGGAACTACAGGACTTATAGGAAATCTGAACCCGTTCTCTTTCTGAGGGGGAACTCGAATAACTTAGTTTATTTGCTTAGGGGGAATTTGCAACTATTGAATGTTCTCTCGTTATTTTATAAAGTTGTAAATCTCTTAGCTCAACTGTTCTCATGAATTTCATGTCCTTATTATGTTGCTAGGTTCCTTATATTTGTCATCATCAAAAATGAGGAAATTGTTAGGAAACGGAACTCTGGAACTTCGGTTCCCCTGAGAGTTTCTTTCCTCAGTTTCTCTACTTTTGAAGATGACAAATATTTTGATACTAATGTTTTATCTCAAATATGTGTGTTAAGGAACCACAGGACAATTGTCGAAACCTTGGAAGCCAAACAAGACAAAAGAACCAAGCAGCAAGCCAAAGGAACCCAGGTGTGCCCAGAAATGCAACACGTGATCTTGCGTTTCCCGAGAAATCTGGGAACACCAAACCTCGGACAAAAGATGGTGAAAGCGACTTGAGCGAAGCTTCCAAAAGCCTGCCACCATCCAAGAGCAAGACTCCAAGATGCCTAGAACGATGAACCTCGGACAAAGGTACTGAAAGCGACAGCTCATAGAGATGTCACCATCCAGAGGACAGTTCCAAAGTGCCGAGCTTGTTGAACCTCGGACGAAAGGAGTTGGACAACGACTTGACAGACTTGTCCGAAGTAGTTGACCAACCTATATGGATTCTGAGCTGCCTATGTTGTTGTTACATGTCAAAGATAGCGTGAATCAAGGATCACCACACATCCTAGGGCAAGTGATACGGGGTAAGTCGTAGGATGGCCCGACCTTGGTGAACAACACACGAACAAGCAAAATAAGACAAGTCAGATTCGGTGGAAGAGAAAAGAACAAGAAAGAACAACAAGAAAATAGAAGAACGATGATGAACAAGAAGAAACCAAACACCCGGAATTAGAAACCCTTGATTCGGATGAATCAAGAACCTCCAACCCTAAAGTAGATGACCTCGTCTTCTACAACTCCACACAAGGAAGAACGGATCTTCAAAGCACGAAGAGGATATTTTGTGTCGATTTGGATCAACAACTCGAAAGCAATTGACAAACGCAACTCGACCAAAATCAGTTTGGATGAGCAACTCACGAAAACCTCTCTTTGGGGAAGTTTCCAATTCAGAAAATAAGTTCTTACTAATGTGATTGCTCCTGAAATTAGAAAGAAAACAAGCTTAAATACCTACTAAGAGAACCGGCTCCTAAACCACTAAACTAATGCTAAACCGGAAATAAAGAGGAAAACCGAGTCTAAAAATGTCAATAGCCCACACGGCTGAAATATGCTAAAAAAGGAAAGTTTCTAATAGTGGAAGGTGTAGACAAACCCTACACTCAACCACTAGAAACCCTTGACACCGAGAAGGCCTTGGACGAGGCCGTTGGAACCTCCACCGGGACTTGATGTATGAGCTCGGCTAGCTCATCTTGGAGACGTCTAGCTTGGCTCCTTGTCATGGGCCCGGATGGTGGTTGGTGCAAGGATGGTCCTCCATCAGCAAGCTCGCTCTGTGGGAACCAAAAACAAATCCAACCTCGAGCATCCACTATATAAGGAAGATAAGCTCCGCTATTATCTTTAAGCATTGAGATAGAATCATACTCCATAGCAAATATCAAAGTGTGAAGCTTCAAACAAGATCATCAAATCAGAACAAGATCAAGAGGAACCAGTCAAGGAATCGGAGAGCTGTGTGCTAAGTTCTTGTGACTGTAAGTGAGTTAGTTCCTTGGTGCTAAGGGCTGCTTCTTGGATTGATTATAATTTGTGTTAAGTTATATAGGATTGTCTAACTGTGTGTAAGGCAAAGAAACTGTGTGTTTGTTCCTAGGATAAGCTGTAACCAAAGAGATAAGAAATCAAGAAGTAGACCTTGAAATCCTTTCGAAAGAAAGGTAGTGGTTTTTATCCTAGATTGCTAGTTGGCAATCGAAGGTTTTCACTATAAGGAACTTGTTCATTTATTTGATTGTTTATTTCCGCTGCAAAGGGAACTGGAATCTGTATTCTCAATTCCCTTGTTATTAATCTAACAATCACGATCCTACAAAAGGACTCGTGGGCGCAATCATATCCTCGGGGGCTCACATCACCCAAGCCTCTTCGTCAAAGGTCTCGAGATACTCTCTATAGGGGCGGGAAGGCGACAGCCAATCCGGGTCACGACGGTCTAACGGGCGCCGGAGCTGGTCTTGGATGCAGTCATAATTTCCGGGGTACACATCCGCCCAAGCGTCCTCTTCAAAGTTCTCTTCATATCCTCCGTAGGCGCCTTCCTCGTCATAGTCTCCAAAGGACTCCATGTCGAACTCGGTGAAAGTATGAGCATAATGGCGGTGGACCTCGTAGCCGGCTGCGGGTCTAGGGGCGGCGCGTGAATAAGAGCCTCCATACACGAGCAAGGGGTCACAGGCGTGGCTTTGCGGGCGCCGGACCGGCAGTGGACGAGCCGGATAAGGCAAATATGGCTCGGCCATGGGGACTCACCTAGCACAAGCAAGAGGCAAACCAAGTAAAGAGTCCCAAGCAAACAAAGGAATTCATACTTAAGAAAATATGAATACCAAGGCAATCATACCAATAAAGAGGAAGCAATCTAAGCATAGGCAATCAAGCAAGGCATAATGACGGCTCAAGTCAAGAGAGGCAAGGTGGGTAAGTGCATGTGACTTGAGAACTTGAGGTGGGGCCGAGACACTTTCAATCCATGCCCACTTGGGTCACTAAGGCTAAGTAGTATAATCCAACCTTGGAGCCTAGGATGATGAGCTAAGGCAAGATAGCAATTCGGCCACCTTATGGGTCCAAAAAGAGGTGAAGTGTAATGGCAAGGGACTAGAGGAACATGGAGGGGTTGGCTTAGTGGCCCAAGTTGCCAAGTGAGGGTGAGAGAGCCCACCAAAGAGTTGTGGCCCAACCGAAAATGAAACAAATAAAATGTCGACCTTCTCCCTTTATCTTTTTTTTTTGCTTCTGTTTTTGTTTTGTGAATTTGGGCCTTTTTGCTTTTTCTTGGCCTCTTGACTTTGGTTAAGGCTTTTTATAAAATTTGGGGAGGAGGGGCCGAATTGGACAAGTGTTTGAAGGGAGAGTGGGGCCACAACAAGTGCCCTTGGAAGTGAACTAGGGCTGGCAACAAGGGGTATATATTTTTTTTAAGAGCAATGTCCCTTTTTTGGGTGTGGGACAAGGAAGAGAAGAGAGGAAAGGAAGTTGTTGACTTGCCACTTATATTCCTCCCCTTTTTGAAGCCCACAAGAGAAAGCTTCCAAGCTCTCTACCCCACACAAATCAGCCAAGAGTCCAAAATTGTCACTTACTCAAAGACCTAAGACAACCAAAAAGGCACACAATTTCACCTTTGGCCTTTACCCAAAATACCTAAGTCACATGCAACACTTAAGAGTTTAAAAGGAGCAAGCAAGGTGATGCGGGGATTAGCCGCGAGTGGCCCGATCTAGACGCCAAGGACTCGATTGAAGGTGGAGATAGAAAAGAGACAACAAGAACACCAAGAACAACAAGAACAAGTTAGCAAATGATAGGAAACAAAGAAATAAACAAGGATATAGGAACAACCGAAAGATGCAATGGAGAGACCCTTGGCAAACAATGTCGCCAATAACCAACCCAATGTGCACAAACGACCTTTCCTTCTACAATCTCCCACAACGATGGACGTGTCCAAAGAGCAAGAGAAGGAGGCGAGTGAAGCCTTGGAGCACCAAGATCATAGACGAAATTGACACAACGCAAGAGCAACCTACCAAGTTCGAATCAACACCTTGAGAAACACTCCCATGGAGCTCTCATCTTTCATATGCTTAAAGCAAAGTTCATGGCTGAAAAGTTGTCTTACAAAGACAAGCAAAAGGGTCTTAAATACCCTAAGGAGTCGGCCCACACAAGCCCAACAAGAAAACAAGACAAACGGGCTAAAAAAAGGACAAACTCGGCCAAACAAGGTCCTGACCCGGCCGAGTTTGTGGACCGAGTCAGGCTCGACATTCTTCTCTGAGAACAACTCGGCCTGGACCCGGCCGAGTTGTGGGCCGAGTCAGGGCCATGCCTTGGCTTGCTTCTTGTAGCCTTCGTCTTTCGCGGAGACAATTTCTGGCCTAACTTCAGAAGGTCCGTTCTCTCTCGTCCTTGATCGGAATGGAGTGATTCCAACGCCCAGAGATAGATCTTGAAGTCTAGTTTCACTCCTAAAAATTTGAGAGTTATCGGAGTTGGGAATCAGAAGATATGGCACGTTTATTGAGGGGTCGCTGAAAGTTCCGGGAAGGAATTCAACGAAATGATTGTTATGGGTGTTGGTGGTCTTCGTTCCCCCGCGCTTGGCTTGAAAGGTCACCAAGGTCCGTAGCATGGGCTCGGTGAAGTCCTCGGCGAGGGTGGGCTCCCTTGAGACGTGAAGGCTAACCAAGTTCTCGAGTTCCTCGTGCATACGCTTGGCTCGAGCCCTTTGTGAGTGGACCATCCCCTTCCTCAATGGCTTGGCTCGAACCCTTGTGAGTGAATCATCTTTCTTTTTGTGCAACTTGGGTGAAGCCTCGGATGCTCCCGCATTATTCTCCCCTTCTTGGAAAGGATTCGTCCTCGAATCAAGCATGTCCATGTCTTCGTCTTTCTTCCGCAAAGGGTGAACCAATTCAGCCACATGTGGGACGTCTTGATCTCCTGGTTCAAAGGGCACTTCTCCGGACTCCAACTTTGAGTAGCTCAAACACTTCACTTCTTGGCCTGAAATCAAAGCACTAGAGACTCCATACAACTCCATAACTTGGTCAATAAAAGGGTTAGTCATATAAGGTGCATTATGGAGTTTAGGGTATGCAATGAATTCATCTTTCTTAGAGGGCTTAGTCATAACAACAATGGCAAAATAAGGTCCTCTATCATGTGCACACAATTGTAAGAATTTAAGCATAAATCTTCCAATGACTACATGATATCCAAACAAGCATGCACACACTATTCCACTCTTCTTCCTAGACCGATGTACATGCTTAGTGACGCAAGGATCAATATAACACACATGTATGGACATAAAGATCATATTATGAACAAGGTGCATTCCACAAGACATGTATTGTGCTAAAGAACTTTGATGCACACAAGAATATCTAGTTTTACATGCGAGGACTGATTTCTTCATGTGTATTGTCCTATATGGAATGACATTCTCATTTGCAAACTCAAGAGATGGAATTGGAAAGGTGGAGATAAGAGGTACTTCCCTTGCATTAGTCTCCATTGGCACATCCTTTGTCTCTTGGTTGAAAATTGATTTCTTGGCTTCAACCTCTTCATGGGGTAGGAAAGGCAAGCTTGAAGGAACCATGTGGTACCGGTCCGTCCATGAAGTAGCCAATGAATTGAATGAACTACGCACAATGATGGGCAATCGATTGCCACTTGTAGTAGGTGCTTCAATTTCCTCCTCTTTTCTTCTTGGCTTGAACTCCTCTCCCATTAGAGTGGAAGGTTGATTTGATTTGTCCTTGAGCTCTTCATCACTCTCTTCGGGACCTTTAGGAGTCACGGTTGGTGGCCATAGGCTTGGAGGGGAGGGGATTGGCTGAGCACTCCTCCTTGGCTCTCCTTGCTCCATATGAGGATGATAGCCTCGGTTTTGGCTACCACTTGAACTTCTTCCTCCTTGGTTCCTATGCTTAGTTTGTCTTTCAATTTTGTTGGCTAAGGGTAGCAATTGTGTGTAGTGTTGAGGCACAAAGCGAGCTCTCATCAAGGCCTTCATTTGATTCCAAGTTGTCACGGGTGCATCTAAGGTTCTTCTCCTTTCTTTCACAAGATTATCCCACCATATTAGTGCATAACCATTGAATTCAAGGGTGGCAAGTTGTACCTTTTTATGCTCGGGAAAGTGGTGATAACTCCATATTTGTTCAATCTTGGCCTCCCATTCCATGTAGACATATGAATCACCTTGGCCTTCAAAAGAGGGAATCTTCAACTTGACCTTGTCAACTCCATTTTGCTCTTGCTCTCGGCCTCTCCTTGCTTGGTAGCCTCGATGTGGCACTTGCTCCCATTCTTCGTCTTCATAGGCTCGCCTTATGATGCGGGAGCATCCAAGACCTCAACCAAGGTGCCCGCAAGAGGAGGTGGGCCACTCACAAGAGCTCAAGCCAAGCTCATGCAAGAAGAGTTTGAGAACTTGGCTAGCCAACATGTCTCAAGGGAACCCGCCCAAGTTGAAGACTTCACCGAGACGAAGCTAACGACGTTGGTGACCTTTCAAGCCAAGCCGAGCCAAGACAAACAAAGCACTCAAGGGTTGAAGGGCCCTGACTCGGCCTGAAACTCGGTCGGGTCTGGGGCCGAGTTTCTCTCAGGTAACCTGACTTGGCCTGAAACTCGGCCGGGTCTGGGACCGAGTTTCCCTCAGTTAGCCTCTTTTTGTCTCGGTTCTTGTTGGGCTTGTATGGGCCGCCCCCTTAGCCTATTTAAGACCTTTAGCTTCCTTTGTAACTTAGTTTTTCCCATGTTATGAACCTTGCTTTATGCATTATGAAGATTGAGAGCTCCATGGGAGTGTTTTCTCAAAGTTGATTCAAACTTGCTAGGTTGCTCTTGCGTTGTGTCAATTTCGTCTATGATCTTGGTGCTCCAAGGCTTCACTCGCCTCCTTCTCTTGCTCTTTGGACACGTCCATCGTTGTGGGAGATTGTAGAAGGAAAGGTCATTTGTGCACATTGGTTTGGTTATTGGCGACATTGTTTGCCAAGGGTCTCTCCATTGCATCTTTCGGTTGTTCCTATATCCTTGTTTATTTCTTTGTTTCTTCTCATTTTGATGAGGGATCATTTCAAGGACCTACATTCGATGGAGCAATCACACGTTCAAGAGCTAAGGAGATCCAACAAGAGTTGGACAAGGTCGTCACCTTATCCTTGTCCAAGATGCATGATATGTGAGGATCCTCCCAAGCTTGAATTGAAGACTTTGCTCACCATTTCAGCCCATGAAGACCTCAAACATGTTGAGGGAATTAAGTGAACTTGTAGTAGGAGTTTTATGACATTATGGCCGTTTGTTTTAAGTTGTTTTAAGACATCTTTACTTGCTATTTTAGGACCGGCCCTTAGAAGTATATAAGGCGCCTTAGTTGCTGTTTTTTGGGACGTTAGAACACACATTTGCAGTTGGTATTTTCAGTTTCCACATCCAAAAGAGAGCTTTTGGGTTCGGTGGTAAGGATTGTTGCTTGATTACGTCTAGTTGCTCTTGTGTATGTCAATTCCCTAGAGGTTTGGTGTTATCAAGGTACCATAGACACCCTCCTTGTGCCCAGCCCCATGGTTGCCGTGTAAGGTTGCATTTAGTAAGGGTTTGATCTTCATTTGGTATGGTTCTTGCTCTCTTTGATCAAGGGTTGTACCATTGTTAGATTATGTTCTTTCTTCTATCCCTTTCTTGTTGTTTTGGTTGATTTCCGAATTCCCTAACTCCATTTCTGATTTCGTGTGCATTTGAGGGAGGCTTGGTGTCTAGATCGTTGCTTAGGGGCTCATCCCTATATCACATTTGCTAACTTGTTTCCTTTGTGTTTCTCTTGTTTCCGCCTCCATCTTCCATTCGAGTCTCTTGGCGTCTAGATCGGGCCACTCGCGGCTAATCCCCGCATCAAATTGGTATCAGAGCCATCTCGACGCCGAGCCACCACCACTCAGCCGAGCCACCACCTTGGTTAGATCCTTTGAGCTTTCTTTCCATTTCTTGTGTTCTTCTTGTGTTTTTCTTGCTTTGTTGTTTCTAGTCTTGTTTTGCTTGTGCTTGTGTATTTGTGGACTTTGCTTGCTTGATATTGCCATCACCATTTCAAAAAAACCCAAAAAGAAAGCCCTACCAACAAGCCTCGCAAAATCTAAACAAAAAACCCAAAAAAAAAAAACGGCGACCGGACCACCCTCCGCCGCCTTGTCCACCGCCTTGCCACCACCACCACCAAGCAGCCACCACCACCAGCCCCATCCGTGCCCAGCTGTGCCATGTCCCTTGAGTGTTTGAATCTTGAAGCTTAAAGTGTGCATGTGATTTTGTGCAATTTTGGCATAAGACCACATTGCTTTCTATCTTTCACTCTTTGGTTGTCTTAGTTAGATTGGGAAAGTGCCAAAATCAACCCATTGCAGCCTTGTATGTGGAAGAGAGCTTGAAAGCTACCTATTGCTATTAGTGGCAAGTATCCAAGCTTCTTTCTCCCCTCTCTCCATTTCGGCCCACACCTTTTAGCCTCCAAAATCAGCCTTTTCTTTGCCCCAAGGAAGTCCAAGTCAACACAAAAGAGAAGAAAGGAGAAGCCTATTTTCGGCCACCCACTATACCCACACAAATCAGCCCATTTCTTCCAAAACCAAGGGAAGCCAAGAAAAGAAAGCCCACACACTTGTCTTCTATTTTCTTGTTATTGAACGTTTTTCCCTACAAAAAAAAAAAGAGAAGGGAAAAGAAAGTCAGCAAAAAAAAAAAAAAAAAAAAACGAGATCAAAAAAAAAAGGAAGAAGAAAAGAAAGACAAATGTGTATGTGTTTATTGGTGCTTTCTCTTGATATCATTAAGTGTTCTTGAAGACTTGATCATCCTAGCCCAAGCTTAATACCCTACTCACCTTGCCTAAACACATTTCATATCATTGGCAATTGTTCACAAGTCATGAGTATTGGTATTACATGCTAGATATAACATCGCTTTGTTGAGTCTTCTAAACACTTTTTCATTGAGTCTTCTTGTGTGATTGTATTGAGTCCAATTGTGTTTGAGCTTCCATTGTGTGTCTCTTGAGCTCATTTCCAAGTCCAAACACATATTTTAGTTCCACTCAATTGCATTGTCATTCTCTATGATCCAAGAGTTATTCTCACCTTTGGTTTGTGTTGTCTAAGTCACCAAGTTCTATTGAAGATTTTGTCTCTCTCAAGGCAACCTTACATTCCAAAAGCTTGCATCGAATCAACAAGAGAGTGAGTGATCAAACACACGAGTGATCAAACACTTGTGAGGATTGTTTTGATTTCACTAACCCTAATTTGTTTTCTTTGAGTTTGTTGATCATGGCTAATGAAGGTGATGACACCCCATCAACCGAAGAAGGGTCCCCCGTGGTGACCCCCGAGATGTTCACCATGCTTAAGACAATGTCGAACAACCTCGCCCAATTGACCCACCGGATTGGAGCATTGGAGGCAAGGCCGACCGCACCCATATCCGTGCCCCTAGGCTCTAACCTCGAGCCGGGAGGACCTTCCAACACCGTGCCTCTCCAAGCGCACCAAGTGCCCGCGGCCACCACTTCCCTTGGGCAAGGAGGGAGACCTTTTGCTCCTAACCCTTTTAATAGATTTCAGGGGTCAAGGCGCACCTATCGTGAGGAGCCAAGACGTGGCTATTATGAGGATCCAAGGCGTACCCATGAAGAGGAAGAGGAATGGGAAGATGAAGAATGGGAGCCTATGCCCCGTCGTGGCTACCTAGGAAGAGGAGGTCGAGAACCCGAGCAAGATGGTATTGGCAAAATCAAAGTGAAGATCCCATCCTTTGAAGGCAAATGTGATCCGGATGTGTACATGGATTGGGAGACAAAAATCGAACAAATTTGGAGTTGCCACAATTTTCCCGAGCACAAGAAGGTACAACTCGCCACTCTTGAATTCAATGGCTATGCACTAATTTGGTGGGATAACCTTGTGAAAGAAAAGAGACGTGGATGAAGATGAAGAGACCACCATGGCTAGGTACCTTCGAGTCCTTAATTCTCAATTGGCTAATGAAATAGATATGTTCCCATATGCTACCATGACAGAATTGCTCCACTTAGCCGTCAAAATTGAGAAGAGAAATAAGGGTAGGTACCAAGGAGGAAGAATGCAAAGTGGGATGTCCAACTCTTGGAAGGGTCCAAATCAAAACCGAGGCCACCAACCCTATGGAAGAGAGCCTTTTCAAGCAAAGGACAAGGGGCAACCATCCAAGCCTCATTGGGAGCAAGGAGGGCCAAAGAAGAATGTTCAACCAACACCCTCCGCACCAAGCCCAAGGCCAGCCGTGGCCTCCCATGGCCCCAAAGGGAGTACTTCTAACCCTCCCACTAGAGCTAGAGACATTGTGTGTTATAAATGCCAAGGTAGAGGTCATATTGCTAGGGAATGTCCTAACACTAGAACTCTCATGATTAATTCCCTAGGACTTTATGAATCTGAATCTGAATGTGTTGATGAGCATGATGTTTGTGATGATGATAAGCTGCATGACAATGATTTGGATGATGAGAATGAAATTGAGTATGAGCATGGTGAGTCATTGATTGTTAGGAGAACTATGCATGTGAAGCCGGCTCCATGTGAAGATAATCAACGAGAAAATTTGTTTCATACTCGTTGTTTGGTAAAAGGCAAGGTGTGTAATATGATCATAGATGGAGGAAGTTGTTGTAATATTGCTAATTCTGAAATGGTTCAAAAATTACAACTTCCTACAATTCGTCACCCTAGGCCTTATAGATTGCATTGGATGAATGATTGTGCTGAATTGAGGGTTACCAAGCAAGTTAAGGTCACTATGACACTAGGGCACTATGAAGATACTATTTTGTGTGATGTAGTGCCTATGCAAGCTTGTCATATCTTACTAGGTCGTCCGTGGCAATATGATAGGAAGGTGACGCATGATGGTCTAACCAACCGCCATTCCTTCACCTTCAAGGGAAAATCTATTGTGCTCAAGCCTATGACGCCATCTCAAGTGGCAAAGGAGTATGAGAAGAGAAAGGACACGGGAAGGGAAGAGGAGAATGTGAAGGAGGGGAAGGCTTTGGAAACCCAATCACCATCCATGACCAAACCGAGCCAAGCTTTAGCCACCCAACCTTCAAGGGTCTTAGTAGCATCCAAGAGTGAGCTACAAGGTATGTACCTACCCCTAGACACCACCCTTATGCTCTTGTGCAAAGAACTAACCATGCTAGGTGAAGAGGACAAGGCTACACTACCCCCTAGAATCCAAGCCCTTCTTGAGGAGTTTAGTGATGTGTTTCCGGATGAGATACCCCATGGCCTACCCCCATTGAGAGGCATAGAGCACCAAATTGACCTTATCCTCGGTGCCACCCTACCCAATAGGCCCGCTTATAGGATGAACCCTAAGGAGAGCCAAGAGATCCAAAACCAAGTGCAAGAACTCCTAGATAAGGGTTATGTGCGAGAGAGCCTATCACCTTGTGCCGTGCCGGTCCTACTTGTGCCTAAGAAGGACAACACATGGCGGATGTGTATTGATTATAGAGCCATCAACAACATCACCATCAAGTACCGCCATCCCATTCCTAGGTTGGACGACATGCTAGATGAGCTCTATGGTGCCACCATCTTCACAAAGATTGATCTAAGGAGTGGATACCATCAAATCCGGGTGAAGGAAGGAGACGAATGGAAAACAGCCTTCAAGACGAAGTTTGGGCTCTATGAGTGGCTTGTAATGCCATTTGGTTTGACAAATGCTCCCTCTACTTTTATGAGACTAATGAATTATATTTTGAGGAACTATATTGGGAAATTTGTTGTAGTATACTTTGATGACATTCTTATCTACAGCAGGACCCAAGAGGAGCATGAGAGACACATAAGGGAAGTCCTTTCTACTCTTAGAGTAGAGCGCTTGTATGCCAACTTGAAGAAGTGTGACTTTTACACTAGTGAGGTCATTTTTCTTGGTTTTGTAGTGAGTACACAAGGGCTGCAAGTGGATGAAGAGAAGATCAAGGCAATTCAAGATTGGCCAACACCGACTTCCATTAGCCAAGTGAGGAGCTTCCATGGACTAGCGAGCTTTTATAGGAGATTTGTCAAGGACTTTAGCACCATTGCTGCCCCCTTGACCGAGATTACAAAGAAAAACAGTCCATTCAAATGGGAGGAAGCCCAAGAAAGAGCATTCAACAACTTGAAGGAGAAGCTAACCCAAGCACCGTTGTTAGCTCTCCCGGATTTCACACGGCCCTTTGAAGTGGAATGTGATGCTAGTGGGATTGGCATTGGAGGAGTGCTCATGCAAGAAGGTAAGCCTATTGCCTTCTTTAGTGAAAAATTGAAAGGTGCATGTCTAAACTACTCTACATATGACAAGGAACTTTATGCATTGTTTAGAGTACTTAAGACATGGCAACATTACCTATGGCCTAGAGAGTTTGTTTTGCATACCGATCATGAGTCCTTAAAACACTTTAGGAGTCAAGATAAACTTGATAGGAGGCATGGTAGATGGATGAAATTTATTGAGACTTTTCCTTATGTGATCAAGTATAAAAAAGGGAAAGACAATGTAGTTGCCGATGCACTTTTTAGGAGACATGCATTACTCACCACATTAGACTCTAAGGTTCTAGGATTTGCATACATAAAAGAGTTATATGTGGATGATGTGGATTTTGGTGATATTTACAAGCATTGTGTGCTAAAAGGTTCATTGGATAAGTATTACTTGTTTGATGGATTCTTGTTCAAAGTTGATAAAGTGTGCATACCTCGATGTTCCCTTCGATTGTTGCTTGTTGAGGAAGCCCATAGAGGTGGATTGATGGGACATTTTGGGAGGGACAAAACACATCACATGCTGCATACTCATTTCTTTTGGCCACACATGCTTATGGATGTTGAGCACCTAGTGAAGAGGTGTTTGGATTGTTTGAAGGCTAAGTCTAGGCTAAAGCCCCATGGATTGTATAGCCCTTTGCCCGTTCCTACAGCCCCTTGGGAGGACATATCGATGTATTTTATTGTAGGATTGCCTAGGACTAAGAAGAGGAGAGATTCGATCTTTGTGGTTGTTGATCGCTTCTCTAAGATGGCTCACTTCATAGCTTGCCATAAGACCGATGATGCACCCAATGTAGCTAGCCTTTTCTTTAGGGAGATTGTTAGGTTGCATGGTGTACCTAGGACTATAGTAAGTGACCGGGATGTGAAGTTCCTTAGCTCATTTTGGAAGACACTTTGGAGCAAGCTAGGAACTAGGTTATTGTTCTCTACATCTAGTCACCCCCAAACCGATGGTCAAACGGAGGTGACTAATAGGACCTTAACCACCATTCTTAGAGCCATTATTAGGAAGAATCTCAAGGCTTGGGAAGATGCCTTACCACATGTGGAGTTTGCTTATAATAGAACCATTCATTCCTCCACCCAATTGACCCCCTTTGAGTGTGTTTATGGTGTGAATCCTTTAACCCCACTTGATCTTACCCCCTTCCCCATGAAGGATAGAGAAAGCTTTGATGCAGGTAAACATTTGGAGTTCATCAAGGAGCTACATGAGCGCACGAGGGACAAGCTTCATGTCAAGGCGGCGCGCAACGCAGCCAAGGCCAACAAAGGGCGCCGCCGCTTGGTGTTTCAACTCGGAGATCTTGTGTGGGTGCATTTGAGGAAGGAGCGTTTTCCCGAGAAGCGCAAGTCCAAGCTTTCACCAAGAGGAGATGGCCCCTTCAAAGTACTACACCGTGTTGGAGACAATGCTTACGTCTTGGAGCTACCGGACGATTATGGAGTTAGCCCAACATTCAATGTCGCCGACCTCACCCCATATCTCTCCGAGGAGGAAGACGATGATTCGAGGTCGAATCCTTTTCAAGAAGGGGAGAATGATGCAGGAGCATCCAAGACCTCAACCAAGGTGCCCGCAAGAGGAGGTGGGCCACTCACAAGAGCTCAAGCCAAGCTCATGCAAGAAGAGTTCGAGAACTTGGCTAGCCAACATGTCTCAAGGGAACCCACCCAAGTTGAAGACTTCACCGAGACGAAGCTAACGACGTTGGTGACCTTTCAAGCCAAGCCGAGCCAAGACGAACAAAGCACTCAAGGGTTGAAGGGCCCTGACTCGGCCTGAAACTCGGCCGGGTCTGGGGCCGAGTTTCCCTCAGGTAACCTGACTCGGCCTGAAACTCGGCCGGGTCTGGGACCGAGTTTCCCTCAGTTAGCCTCTTTTTGTCTCGGTTCTTGTTGGGCTTTTATGGACCGCCCCCTTAGCCTATTTAAGACCTTTAGCTTCCTTTGTAACTAAGTTTTTCCCATGTTATGAACCTTGCTTTATGCATTATGAAGATTGAGAGCTCCATGGGAGTGTTTTCTCAAAGTTGATTCAAACATGCTAGGTTGCTCTTGCGTTGTGTCAATTTCGTCTATGATCTTGGTGCTCCAAGGCTTCACTCGCCTCCTTCTCTTGCTCTTTGGACACGTCCATCGTTGTGGGAGATTGTAGAAGGAAAGGTCGTTTGTGCACATTGGTTTGGTTATTGGCGACATTGTTTGCCAAGGGTCTCTCCATTGCATCTTTCGGTTGTTCCTATATCCTTGTTTATTTCTTTGTTTCTTCTAATTTGCTAACTTGTTTCCTTTGTGTTTCTCTTGTTTCCGCCTCCATCTTCCATTCGAGTCTCTTGGCGTCTAGATCGGGCCACTCGCGGCTAATCCCCGCATCACCTTGGCATTTCCTGAAATTCATTATAATGGTTAGGAGCATTAGGCTTATCTCTACGACGGGGGAAGTTGGTGGCTATGGGCACTCGGCGCGTCTCTTGGGGCACGGCTGCGGGTTTGGGCACTCTTGTCTCCAATGCTACCATCCGATTAGACAAGATAGCAATGTTGTCCGACATGGCCTTGAGCATGTTGAACAAATCAGGTGCCATTGGTTCGGACCCTCCATGTGGTGGACTTCCTATATAAGACATAATCAACAAACTCCAAGAAACATGTTAGGGTTAGTGAAATCAAAACAATCCTCACAAGTGTTTGCACTCGTGTGTTTGATCACTCACTCTCTTGTTGATGTCGATGCAAGCTTATGGAGTGTAGAGTTGCCTTGAGAGAGACAAAATCTTCAATTAAGACTTGGTGAACTTAGACAACACTTAACCAATAAAGAAAAACTCTTGGACTTACAATGATAGGCTCAAATAAGACACACAATAGGAAACAAACAACAAGAAGGAAGACTCAACAAAGACTCCAATGAAGATACAAGGAAATGTGTTTAGGAGATTCAATCAATGCAATGTCATACCTAGCTTGTTTTTACCAATACTCATGAACTCATAAACAAGTTGCCAAAGGATTAAAATGAGTGGGGAGATGGTAGGCAATCAAGCTTGAGGTCCAAGAATAAGGTTCAAGGCAAACCGGGAATTCGGAACACAACTCGGTTCAAGACTCGGTCGAGTGAGGGGCCGAGTTCTTCACTGTTTTTGGTGATCAAAATCACTTGCAATTGGAGCTTAGATCACTTGGTGATAGCAACATAACATCAAGAACACGTCGTCATACAAGAACAAGAAATAAAACAAGAACAAGCCTTTTTCTTTTTTTCTTTTTTTGGCTTTTGTTTTTGTTTTTCTTTACTTTTTCTGAAATTCTATTTTTTTTTTGATGGAAAAACGTGCACAACTAAACTAGTACAATAGAAATATAATATGACTTGCTTCCTATTTGACTTTTGAAGCAAAAAGATGATATGGAGCAAATCACAAATTTTCTTGCTTCTTTCCTTGATGTCACACGTGCAATACCATAAATAGATGATACAAATAGTGTTGGTCTTCACTTTCTTTTGACTTTCAAAGCCACTTAGATGATAGGACTAATAGTACCTAGGATAGTACAAGGGTAGGTGGGATTTTGGGGTATGGTACAAGCTGATTTTTAGGGATAAAGTAAGGGAGTTGGTGAGGGTTTTTGGGGGCTGAAATGATGGTCTTTGGAGGCTGAAATTTCGGTGGCTTTGGAGGGGGTTTGGTGGTGGTTGAGTGGTGGCTGAAGGGTGGTGGTAGTGGTGGTTTGTTGGTGGCAACAAAGAGGTGGCAACAAATTCACAAGACACAAGCATAAGCAACAACAAACCAAACACAACAAAGCATGAAGAACATGAAGAACTTGAAGAACATGAAGAACACAAGGAAGAAAATGAAGAACACAAAGAAGAAAAATGGCAAGAAAGACTCAAAAAGAGCTAACCAAAGGTGGTGGCTCGGTTGAGTGGTGGTGGCTCGGCGTCAATGAGCTCTAATACCAATTTGATGCGGGGATTAGCCGCGAGTGGCCCGATCTAGACGCCAAGAGACTCGAATGGAAGATGGAGGTGGAAACAAGAGAAAACACAAGAGAACAAGTTAGCAAATGATAGGAAACAAAGAAATAAACAAGGATATAGGAACAACCGAAAGATGCAATGGAGAGACCCTTGGCAAACAATGTCGCCAATAACCAACCCAATGTGCACAAACGACCTTTCCTTCTACAATCTCCCACAACGATGTACGTGTCCAAAGAGCAAGAGAAGGAGGCGAGTGAAGCCTTGGAGCACCAAGATCATAGACGAAATTGACACAACGCAAGAGCAACCTAGCAAGTTCGAATCAACACCTTGAGAAACACTCCCATGGAGCTCTCATCTTTCATATGCTTAAAGCAAAGTTCATGGCTGAAAAGTTGTCTTACAAAGACAAGCAAAAGGGTCTTAAATACCCTAAGGAGTCGGCCCACACAAGCCCAACAAGAAAACAAGACAAACGGGCTAAAAAAAGGACAAACTCGGCCAAACAAGGTCCTGACCCGGCCGAGTTTGTGGACCGAGTCAGGCTCGACATTCTTCTCTGAGAACAACTCGGCCTGGACCCGGCCGAGTTGTTGGCCGAGTCAGGGCCATGCCTTGGCTTGCTTCTTGTAGCCTTCGTCTTTCGCGGAGACAATTTCTGGCCTAACTTCAGAAGGTCCGTTCTCTCTCGTCCTTGATCGGAATGGAGTGGTTCCAACGCCCAGAGATAGATCTTGAAGTCTAGTTTCACTCCTAAAAATTTGAGAGTTATCGGAGTTGGGAATCAGAAGATATGGCACGTTTACTGAGGGGTCGCTGAAAGTTCCGGGAAGGAATTCAACGAAATGATTGTTATGGGTGTTGGTGGTCTTCGTTCCCCCGCGCTTGGCTTGAAAGGTCACCAAGGTCCGTAGCATGGGCTCGGTGAAGTCCTCGACGAGGGTGGGCTCCCTTGAGACGTGAAGGCTAACCAAGTTCTCGAGTTCCTCGTGCATACGCTTGGCTCGAGCCCTTTGTGAGTGGACCATCCCCTTTCTCAATGGCTTGGCTCGAACCCTTGTGAGTGAACCATCTTTCTTTTTGTGCAACTTGGGTGAAGCCTCGGATGCTCCCGCATCATTCTCCCCTTCTTGGAAAGGATTCGTCCACGAATCAAGCATGTCCATGTCTTCGTCTTCCTTCCGCAAAGGGTGAACCAATTCAGCCACATGTGGGACGTCTTGATCTCCTGGTTCAAAGGGCACTTCTCCGGACTCCAACTTTGAATAGCTCAAACACTTCACTTCTTGGCCTGAAATCAAAGCACTAGAGACTCCATACAACTCCACAACTTGGTCAATAAAAGGGTTAGTCACATAAGGTGCATTATGGAGTTTAGGGTATGCAATGAATTCATCTTTCTTAGAGGGCTTAGTCATAACAACAATGGAAAAATAAGGTCCTCTATCATGTGCACACAATTGTAAGAATTTAAGCATAAATCTTCCAATGACTACATGATATCCAAACAAGCATGCACACACTATTCCACTCTTCTTCCTAGACCGATGTACATGCTTAGTGACGCAAGGATCAATATAACACACATGTATGGACATAAAGATCATATTATGAACAAGGTGCATTCCACAAGACATGTATTGTGCTAAAGAACTTTGATGCACACAAGAATATCTAGTTTTACATGCGAGGACTGATTTCTTCATGTGTATTGTCCTATATGGAATGACATTCTCATTTGCAAACTCAAGAGATGGAATTGGAAAGGTGGAGATAAGAGGTACTTCCCTTGCATTAGTCTCCATTGGCACATCCTTTGTCTCTTGGTTGAAAATTGATTTCTTGGCTTCAACCTCTTCATGGGGTAGGAAAGGCAAGCTTGAAGGAACCATGTGGTACCGGTCCGTCCATGGAGTAGCCAATGAATTGAATGAACTACGCACAATGATGGGCAATCGATTGCCACTTGTAGTAGGTGCTTCAATTTCCTCCTCTTTTCTTCTTGGCTTGAACTCCTCTCCCATTAGAGTGGAAGGTTGATTTGATTTGTCCTTGAGCTCTTCATCACTCTCTTCGGGACCTTTAGGAGTCACGGTTGGTGGCCATAGGCTTGGAGGGGAGGGGATTGGCTGAGCACTCCTCCTTGGCTCTCCATGCTCCATATGAGGATGATAGCCTCGGTTTTGGCTACCACTTGAACTTCTTCCTCCTTGGTTCCTATGCTTAGTTTGTCTTTCAATTTTGTTGGCTAAGGGTAGCAATTGTGTGTAGTGTCGAGGCACAAAGCGAGCTCTCATCAAGGCCTTCATTTGATTCCAAGTTGTCACGGGTGCATCTAAGGTTCTTCTCCTTTCTTTCACAAGATTATCCCAACATATTAGTGCATAACCATTGAATTCAAGGGTGGCAAGTTGTACCTTTTTATGCTCGGGAAAGTGGTGACAACTCCATATTTGTTCAATCTTGGCCTCCCATTCCATGTAGACATATGAATCACCTTGGCCTTCAAAAGAGGGAATCTTCAACTTGACCTTGTCAACTCCATTTTGCTCTTGCTCTCGGCCTCTCCTTGCTTGGTAGCCTCGATGTGGCACTTGCTCCCATTCTTCATCTTCATAGGCTCGCCTTGGCTCCTCATGATAGGCACGCCTTGGCATTTCCTGAAATTCATTATAATGGTTAGGAGCATTAGGCTTATCTCTACGCCGGGGGAAGTTGGTGGCTATGGGCACTCGGCGCGTCTCTTGGGGCACGGCTGCGGGTTTGGACACTCTTGTCTCCAATGCTACCATCCGATTAGACAAGATAGCAATATTGTCCGACATGGCCTTGAGCATGTTGAACAAATCAGGTGCCATTGGTTCGGACCCTCCATGTGGTGGACTTCCTATATAAGACATAATCAACAAACTCCAAGAAACATGTTAGGGTTAGTGAAATCAAAACAATCCTCACAAGTGTTTGCACTCGTGTGTTTGATCACTCACTCTCTTGTTGATGTCGATGCAAGCTTATGGAGTGTAGAGTTGCCTTGAGAGAGACAAAATCTTCAATTAAGACTTGGTGAACTTAGACAACACTTAACCAATAAAGAAAAACTCTTGGACTTACAATGATAGGCTCAAGGAAGACACACACAATAGGAAACAAACAACAAGAAGGAAGACTCAACAAAGACTCCAATGAAGATACAAGGAAATGTGTTTAGGAGATTCAATCAATGCAATGTCATACCTAGCTTGTTTTTACCAATACTCATGAACTCATAAACAAGTTGCCAAAGGATTAAAATGAGTGGGGAGATGGTAGGCAATCAAGCTTCAGGTTCAAGAATAAGGTTCAAGGCAAACCGGGAATTCGGAACACAACTCGGTTCAAGACTCGGCCGAGTGAGGGGCCGAGTTCTTCACTGTTTTTGCTGATCAAAATCACTTGCAATTGGAGCTTAGATCACTTGGTGATAGCAACATAACATCAAGAACACGTCGTCATACAAGAACAAGAAATAAAACAAGAACAAGCCTTTTTCTTTTTTTCTTTTTTTGGCTTTTGTTTTTCTTTTTCTTTTCTTTTTCTGATATTCTATTTTTTTTTGATGGAAAAACGTGCACAACTAAACTAGTACAATAGAAATATAATATGACTTGCTTCCTATTTGACTTTTGAAGCAAAAAGATGATATGGAGCAAATCACAAATTTTCTTGCTTCTTTCCTTGATGTCACACGTGCAATACCATAAATAGATGATACAAATAGTGTTGGTCTTCACTTTCTTTTGACTTTCAAAGCCACTTAGATGATAGGACCAATAGTACCTAGGATAGTACAAGGGTAGGTGGGATTTTGGGGTATGGTACAAGCTGATTTTTAGGGATAAAGTAAGGGAGTTGGTGAGGGTTTTTGGGGGCTGAAATGATGGTCTTTGGAGGCTGAAATTTCGGTGGCTTTGGAGGGGGTTTGGTGGTGGTTGAGTGGTGGCTGAAGGGTGGTGGTAGTGGTGGTTTGTTGGTGGCAACAAAGAGGTGGCAACAAATTCACAAGACACAAGCATAAGCAACAACAAACCAAACACAACAAAGCATGAAGAACATGAAGAACTTGAAGAACATGAAGAACACAAGGAAGAAAATGAAGAACACAAAGAAGAAAAATGGCAAGAAAGACTCAAAAAGAGCTAACCAAAGGTGGTGGCTCGGTTGAGTGGTGGTGGCTCGGCGTCAACGAGCTCTGATACCAATTTGATGCGGGGATTAGCCGCGAGTGGCCCGATCTAGACGCCAAGAGACTCGAATGGAAGATGGAGGTGGAAACAAGAGAAAACACAAGAGAACAAGTTAGCAAATGATAGGAAACAAAGAAATAAACAAGGATATAGGAACAACCGAAAGATGCAATGGAGAGACCCTTGGCAAACAATGTCGCCAATAACCAACCCAATGTGCACAAACGACCTTTCCTTCTACAATCTCCCACAACGATGTACGTGTCCAAAGAGCAAGAGAAGGAGGCGAGTGAAGCCTTGGAGCACCAAGATCATAGACGAAATTGACACAACGCAAGAGCAACCTAGCAAGTTCGAATCAACACCTTGAGAAACACTCCCATGGAGCTCTCATCTTTCATATGCTTAAAGCAAAGTTCATGGCTGAAAAGTTGTCTTACAAAGACAAGCAAAAGGGTCTTAAATACCCTAAGGAGTCGGCCCACACAAGCCCAACAAGAAAACAAGACAAACGGGCTAAAAAAAGGACAAACTCGGCCAAACAAGGTCCTGACCCGGCCGAGTTTGTGGACCGAGTCAGGCTCGACATTCTTCTCTGAGAACAACTCAGCCTGGACCCGGCCGAGTTGTGGCCGAGTCAGGGCCATGCCTTGGCTTGCGTCTTGTAGCCTTCGTCTTTCGCGGAGACAATTTCTGGCCTAACTTCAGAAGGTCCGTTCTCTCTCGTCCTTGATCGGAATGGAGTGATTCCAACGCCCAGAGATAGATCTTGAAGTCTAGTTTCACTCCTAAAAATTTGAGAGTTATCGGAGTTGGGAATCAGAAGATATGGCACGTTTACTGAGGGGTTGCTGAAAGTTCCGGGAAGGAATTCAACGAAATGATTGTTGTGGGTGTTGGTGGTCTTCGTTCCCCCGCGCTTGGCTTGAAAGGTCACCAAGGTCCGTAGCATGGGCTCGGTGAAGTCCTCGACGAGGGTGGGCTCCCTTGAGACGTGAAGGCTAACCAAGTTCTCGAGTTCCTCGTGCATACACTTGGCTCGAGCCCTTTGTGAGTGGACCATCCCCTTCCTCAATGGCTTGGCTCGAACCCTTGTGAGTGAACCATCTTTCTTTGTGTGCAACTTGGGTGAAGCCTCGGATGCTCCCGCATCACAAGGGGGCATGGGCACGTGGCCAGCAGTGGGGGAAGGTGATGGTGGTTGTAGGGGTGGGTGGCAGCAAGGTGGCGGAAGTGGTGGTCCGGTCGCCGACGGTGGTGGTGGGCACCAGAAGCACTTTTTTGTGGTTTTGGGGGCTGTTTTGGGAGGGGGGAGCAAAGCAACTAAAATAAACACTAAGCTAGCATGGAAACAAGAAATAAAAGGCATGGAAACCAAGAAAAACTGAGCATGAAAAACTGAACACAAAAACATGAAGAAACAAGAAAAATTTCAAGCTACCAAGAGAGGAAATGAGCATAAACACATGGTCAACATGGAAGCAAGAAGAGAACTCATGCAACCTAAGAAAATAAGCATAAAAAACTGAATTTGAAAGAGGACAAAGGGGACTTAGCTTGGTTTTTGGCTCTTGATACCAATTGATGAGAATCAAACCCCCAAGAGGAGGTTCTTCTTCCCAAGTGAGCTAGATCGTGGCCAAGCTAGACTTCTCCTTCCTTCTTGAGCTTGGTAGCCCTTCAATGGTGCTTGGGAGAGACTCACGGCCGAGAGGAAGGTGGGAGAGCCGAGGGACTACCGAGGGTGAAAACAACCGGCGACGGACAAGGGGGAGCGGACGGCTCTTGGCTACAAGGCCAAGGGAACCTCCTTTAGAGGTTCCTGGGCTAGTTGAGCTTGAATCCAAGGGTTTGAGTGAGTTTGCTTGATAGTAGATGAGATTGAGAGGAAGAAGGAGAGATTTGAATGCTTGGGGTTGATAGAAGTAAGTGGAGGCCTTAGGGAGATATACTCAATCTAAGGGAAATATTTCACTTCTATAATCTTCAACCAATTGAAAGAGGTAGCCACAAGTTGGCTTAAATAGTCATGGCATTAAGCCAACAAGGGAAATCTTCTAATGGGCCTTAGTGAGTTGAAGCCCATGTGCAAATGGCTCTTCACACTCACTAAGGCAAGACTAGACTAAATAAACTAAATAACAAAAAATACAAAGAGGATAAAAGCTTTAGAGGCTTGGATATAAACGTGCGCATAAATGCCTTAGAATCGAAGCATGGTTGATGCTTGAGTGTCGTGGCATTGATGCGTCAATGTCTTGCTGGTCAAGGCCTTGACTCCTTGTTGATGGGTGATTGGCACTCATCATACCTCTTGCTTGGTGATTGGTAGTCTTTGACATTGTCAAACATCGTTGCGTAAAGGGCGGCTATAAAGGCAATGATTAGGATTGTTGAAAATTGAATAGGAGCTATAGTCATACAAGATTAGAGAAGTCCTCCTATTTATATATCTGTATATATATAGATAGGAACGGTGTCTTGGCCACTTGAAAAGTAAGAACTGAAAATGCATGGTCGTGCTCAAATGGATTAATAGTAATTACTTGTTTTGACAGTTCAAGCTTGGAGTTCAAGAAACAATTTGAATATTGATATGGCATAAGATGTCATCACGTCATCAAATTAGACACTAAGTGACAAGGAAATTAATATTGCACACTTGTTTAAAGACAAGTGGGAGATTGAAGGAATATGTCATTTAATTAAGATGGCAATTACTAAAAATTTAATAGGATTATAATGGAGATTAATAATTCGGATATTTTAGGTAGTCTTAGTACTTTGCTAGAAGTCAACTATGACTTATGGGATAAATTAGATTTGACTCATTGCTATTATATCTGGATCCTATAAGGTCACACATAATAGAGTAATTGGGCTAGATCAAAGCAACCCGAGGCCTATAGTGTGACTAGGGAATTTCGACCATGTGTATTATTAGTGTATTATTGATCAAGTAATAATAAAGAGTTATCTATTGACTTGATGATATAAGGAAATATATCTTTAGGAAAGATAAGATATTGTATCTGATGAGAATCAAGGTCCCCAATGGAACCTTTCTTCCCTAGAGAGAGTGGACCGTGCCTAAGTTAGGGCTTCTTCTCCTTCCTTGAGCTTGAGTGGTCTCCACTAGTCCTTGGAAGGTGGTCTCGGCCGTGGGGGGAGAGGAGTCACCAAGGAAGTGCCGAGAGGAGGAGTAGACGGTGGGAGTGCCAAGGGAACCTCTCTTAGAGGTTCCTTGGCCGAGCTTGCCTTGTTTGAATGAGAGCTTATGAGTTTGAGGGATTCACACGAGTTTGATGAAAGAAAGAGAGATTGGAATGTTGAAGGCTTGAGTTGAAAGAAGATAGTGGTTGCCTAGAGGGAGATAAACTCAACCTTAGCCTATGCCACTCTTTAATTCTTCAACTAGTTAGAAAGTGAAGGCATTACAAGCCTTAAATAGTCCAAGTCTCAAAGTGGACTAGGATCCATTCCACAACCACACGTCCATAAAAGGAAATACAACTTAAATAAATAACAAATGGGATAAAATCCATAGGCTTGGTGGATGGCGCGCGCCTTGATGCCTTGGAGTCGAAGCCACGGGGCTTGATTGTCGTGGCATGGAGGCGTCGGCGCCATGACTAGTCCGAGGTGAGGCACGATAGTGATCTTGGCCCAAGGCCGGAATGCTCGCCTTGGCGCGGACTTGTGATGGCTCGGTGGACTAGGCCATTGATGGCTTGGGCCATAGCTCGGGCCCTAGTCACCGGGCCTTGAATGCCCTTGTCGATGGGTGTGTGGCACTCATCACTCTCCCCTTCTTGAGGGAGAATTGTCCCCAATTCTTCATCATACTCCGGTGGCACATATGGAGACAAATCAGCCACAATGAAGGTGGGGTGGACACCGTACTTCTCGGGAAGGTCAACTTCATAAGCATTGTCGCCGAAGCGACAAAGGATGCGGAAAGGACCATCTCCCCAAGGGTTGAGCTTGGATTGGCGGTGAGCTTTGAACCTTTCCTTGCGCAAATGGACCCACACGAGGTCGCCCGGGGAAAAGACAACACGGCACCGACCTTTGTTGTTGTGGGCCTCGTATTAGGCTGCGCGGCATTCGAGTTGAACCCGGGTCCGCTCGTGCAACTCACGGATGAAGTCGGCGTGCTTGGCTCCTTGCGGGTGCTCGACAAGGCCAACGGATGGGGCACCATGTCTAGCGGTGTGATGGGGTTCCAACCATAGACTACTTCAAATGGTGTGAGCTTGGTCACCGTATGAATGGACCTATTATACACAAACTCAACATAGGAATGTAAGTCCTTCCACTTGCGTGGGTTGGCCCTAAGGACGGCTCTAAGCTCCTATTTTGACAGTTCAAGCTTGGAGTTCAAGAAATAATTTGAATATTGATATGGCATAAGATGTCATCATATCATCAAATTAGACACTAAGTGACAAGGAAATTAATATTGCACACTTGTTTAAAGACAAGTGGGAGATTGAAGGAATATGTCATTTAATTAAGATGGCAATTACTAAAAATTTAATAGGATTATAATGGAGATTAATAATTCGGATATTTTAGGTAGTCTTAATATTTTGCTAGAAGTCAACTATGACTTATGGGATAAATTAGATTTGACTCATTGCTATTATATCTGGGTCCTATAAGGTCACACATGTTAGGAAACGGAACTCTGAAACTTCGGTTCCCCTAAGAGTTCCTTTCCTCAGTTTCTCTACTTTTGAAGATGACAACTATTATGATACTAATGTTTTATCTCAAAGATGTGTTTTAAGGAACCACGGGAATATACCGAAGGCAGGAAAGCCAAACAGAACAAGGGAACCAAAGGAACAAGACAGCTGAAGGAATCCAGAGGAACCCAGGTGTGCCCAGAAATGGAGCTTGCGACATTGCGATTCCCGAGAAATCTAGGAACACACAACCTCGAACAAAAGGTGTCGAAAACGACTTGTCCGAAGCTTCCAAAAGTCTGCCAAGGTCCAAGAGCTAAAGAACAAGATGCCTAGAGAACCTCTACCTCGGACAGAGACGATGAAAGCGACAGCAAATGAAGACGTCGCTGTCCAGCAGACGGTTCCCAAGCGGCCAGCTTACTCAACCTCGGACGAAAGCGTTTTGACAACGACACCACAAGGCTCGTCTGAGGTAGTTGACCAACCAAGAGAAATTCTGAGCTGCCTAGGTTGTTTGCACATGCCAAGAACAACGTGGATCAAGGAGAACCACCAATCCTAGGGCAAGCTCCGTGGGAACCAAGAGAGGATCGAGCTGTGAAGAATTCTCTATAAAAGGAAGACTAACCCAAGGGTTATCTAAAAGCACCAAAACAAGAACTCACATTCATTAGCAAATATCTAGTGTGAACCTCCAAACAAAGATCATCAAAGCAAACCGAGATCAAGAGGAACCAGTCAAGGAAGAAGAGCTGAGTGCTAAGTTTCTGTGACTGTAAGTGATAGTTTCTAGGTACGAAAGTCTGTTTCTTGGATTGATTATTGATTATGTTAAGTTATCTAGGATTGTCTAACTGTGTGTAAGGTAAATAAACTGTGTGTTCGTTCCTAGGATAAGCTGTAACCAAAAGAGATAAGAAATCAAGAAGTAGACTTTGAAATCCTTTCGAAAGAAAGATAGTGGCTTTTATCCTGGATTGCTAGTTGGCAATCAAAGGTTTCCACTATAAGGAACTTGTCATTTGTTTGATTGTTTATCTTCCGCTGCGAAAGGAACTGAGAATCGTTATTCTGAGTTCCTTTCGCAGATCATGTCTCAACCAAGCAAGTTTGAGCTCGGAATCTCCACCAACAAGCCACATCTCCGAAAGAAAGGAGAAGAAACATGGTGGGAAAAGTGCATGGAAAGCCACATCAAGACCAATGACTACCAATGCTGGAGGATAGTCGAAAATGGAGATGGGTATGTCGACCTCACCATGAAGGAAGAAGATTGGAAACCAGAACACTATGTTATCATGGAGAAGAATGCCAAGGCCAGGCACTTCATCCTTAATGGATTGGACAGAGAGGACATGGATAAGGTCATAGGAATCAAGACAGCCAAAGAGATGTGGAAAGCTCTCAAGGAGATGCATGAAGGAAGTGAGGAACTGCAGCAAAGCATAAAGTTTAATTTGGAAGGAGAATACCACACCTTCAAAATGATGGAAATTGAGACCATCTCAGAGTACTACTCGCGCTTCAACAGATTGATTGGAAAGCTAACAACGGCGGGAGTCGATCTTGATGAAGTTTCCAAGTCCCTAGTGGTCATCAATGGACTCAACTCCAAGTTCACCCTTCTGACGGGAATCATGAAGAACACTCCAGGCATCCAATCACTTCCCTTGACCCAAGTCATAGGAAAACTGGAGGTTGAAGAAGGAGAGCACATCAAAGCCAATGCCGACAAGAAACTGGAAAAATGAATTGCCCTCAAGATCTCCAAAGCCTTCTCTAGGCTCGAGATGGAGGAAGAGAACTCAGACCTTAAAGAAGAAGAGGACGAACTAACAGCCCTCTTCACAAAGAACATCAAAAAATTCTTTGTGAAGGGAAGGTTCCAAAAGGGCAGTTCCTCTCACAATGGACCAAGAAGAGATCTCAAGGAAGTCTCATGTTACGAGTGCAAGGAGAAGGGACACTGTGCTAAAAACTGTCCCAACAAAGAAGAGTCCAAGGAAGAGGAAAGACATCAAAGAAAGAAGGCTCTCATAGCATCATGGGGAGAAGACTCAGATGAAGAACTGGATCTGAGTGGCTTCTCTGGAGGGAGATGTCTCATGGCAAAAGGAGACTCAAGCGACTCAGAAGACCTTGAGGTAACTTCTGACGATCTCTTAAAATCCCTAGTCGATTGTGATAAGAAACAACTTCTTAAGATCATAAAGAAACTAGGAAAGGAAACCAGTTCCCTTCAACAGAAACTAGATGATTGTAAAGATGAAATTGCTTGCTTGACTGTTGAGAATTCTGTTTGGAGTAAGAAACTTGATGAAACTGAGAAAGACCTAGCTGAAACTCACAACAAACTCATTGATATTAGGAATGTGCATGCTAGTCACCTTAAAACTTGCAAATCTTGTGATGAAACTAGCATAGATTCTGTCAAAGTTCCCTTGCATTATAATCCACCTGGAAATGACATGCTTCAATCCATAATGGATAGGTTAGACATTCTCACTAATTCCATTAATGAAAAAACGATAAATCAAACTGTTTTTGTGAGACAACGACATGGAATAGGATATGTCAATAAGAAAGGGAACAATGATGCTGAAGAAGAAAAGGCTAGGCGAGAACTTGTTGAGATGAATGAGAACCTCAGTATTGCTCTGGCCACTTCTCGTGATAGGAATCAATTCCTATCAGAGAAGATCATGGTCCTTGAGAACAAGGCTGAGGTTGCCAAACGTCTCAATGAAGGTTCTCAAAGTCCTAAGAAGGAACCAAAGGTAAAAGAAAAGATGGTTCCTGAAAACCAATGGTTTACCAATTCCTTTGCTCACAAAAGATATATTGACATGGCCCATAGCAAGGTTAGAAACAATGTTGATTTTAACAAAAGGAAAACTGAAAAACCTTTTAGGCCAGGAAAAGGAAAATATGGACATGTTGTTTACAATCGTTTGTGTACCTACTGTGGTAAGAATGGTCATTACAACACTGATTGTGCTGAGAAAAGGAACTTTGAAAAGGAGAAAAGTACTCATTATCATGAAAGGAACCAGTTTCCTGGTCATTCACAGACTCGCAATGCTAATCCCCCCAATAAAGCCAAGCTTCGCTGGGTTCAGAAATCTTAGTTCCCTTGTGTGCAGAAAGAAGAGAGGCAACCCCAACTATGGTACATTGACAGTGGTTGCTCATGCCATATGACCGGAAAAAGAAATCAAATGACCTCTCTTCAACCTCTCCAAGGAGGGAACATATCCTTTGGAGACAAAAGCAAAGGGAAAATCTGTGGAATAGGAACTGTGAAACTCAACGATCACATTCAGGTAAACAAAGTTCACCTTGTTGATAGTCTTGGTTTTGATCTAATAAGTGTGTCACAGCTGTGTGATCAAGGAGACAATGAAGTCAGATTTAGATCAAACGAATGCTCAGTTCTTGACTCCTCGGGACAAATCATCCTAAAAGGAAAGAGATTCAACAATGTTTACATTGTTGATCCATCCTTCGTCCCCAAGGAGAAACTGTGTCTCTCAACCGTGAATGACCAAGCTGAGTTGTGGCACCAACGCCTCGGTCATGCTAGCACTAAGCTGATTCAAAAGCTACACTCAAAGGAACTAGTCAGAGGATTGCCAAAGCTGAGTGACACATCTAAGAAACCATGCTCTGACTGTGTAAAAGGAAAACAGGCTCGTAGTTCCTTCAAATCCAAAAACATGGTAAGCACCTCAAGGCCTCTTGAGCTCATCCACATGGATCTTTGTGGACCCATGAGAGTTCAAAGCCTAGGAGGGAACAGGTATATTTTTGTTATTGTCGATGACTTCTCTCGCTTTACTTGGACCATTTTCATTAAATCTAAAAGTGAAGTCATTGATCGCTTTAAAGACCTGGTTCCCTTGTTAGAAAAATCCCTTGATTGTTCACTTAATGCTATTCGGTCTGACCATGGTACCGAATTCGAAAATGGAGAATTTCTAACCTTTTGCAGTGAGCATGACATTGATCACAACTTCTCTGCACCATACACTCCTCAACAGAATGGAGTAGTGGAGAGAAAGAATAGGACCTTGGAAGACATGGCTCGAACTATGTTGATCTCAAGTGGACTCTCCCAATCCTTTTGGGCTGAGGCGATCAACACAGCATGCTACATCATCAATAGAGCCATGCTTCGCCCTATCACAGAGAAGACACCCTATGAGCTCCTAAGAGGAAGAGTTCCCAACATTTCTCATCTAAGGGTGTTCGGATGCAAGTGCTTTGTGCACAACAATGGGAAGGACAATCTTGGCAAGTTCGACCCAAGAAGTGATGAAGGAATCTTCATTGGATATGCCTCAGGCAGCAAGGCATACAAAGTCTTCAACAAAAGGACTAAAAAGGTAGAAGAAAGTATTCATGTTATTTTTAATGAAAAATCAATTGGAAAGATTGTGCAGAACACCACCAATTCCTTTGAAGACCCGTTTCCCAAGTCATATCAAGAAGATCCAGATGAAGATGTCACTCCACCCAGTTCCTGTCCTGCTGCTCGGAACCCTCCAATAGCTCCTCCACCAGTTCCCATGGATAATGAACAACAATCCATTTTTGGGAACCATGAGCATGACGACAACATCTGTGGAGACCTCAATGATTCATCTTCCCACATGTTCTTCAATGGAGAAGGTGACCCGAACCAGGAAGCTGAATACTCAACTCAGAATGTCTCCACATCAAATACTTTGGCTTCCAACAGAGAAAGAAGAGTCATCAAGCCTCCAGTCAGGTACGAACATCTAACTTTCTTTGCCTTTAATGCCTTTTTGTCTATTGTGGAACCAAAGAACATAGGTGAGGCACTGAAGGATGCGGACTGGATCCAAGCCATGCAAGAAGAGCTTCATCAATTTGAAAGGAACAAAGTCTGGCATCTGGTTCCTCGCCACAAGGATAAGTACATCATAGGAACCAGATGGGTTTTCAAAAACAAGCTAGATGATACAGGAGCTGTGATAAGGAACAAAGCAAGACTTGTGGCTCAAGGGTACAATCAACAAGAAGGAATTGACTATGATGAAACCTATGCTCCAGTGGCAAGGATCGAAGCAATAAGGTTGTTGATTGCCTTCGCATCTCACAAAGGGTTCAAGTTGTTCCAAATGGATGTGAAGACAGCCTTCCTCAATGGAATTCTTCAAGAAGAAGTCTATGTCAAGCAACCTCCTGGTTTCGAAGACGACGATCATCCAGATCATGTCTACTTTCTAGACAAGGCACTCTATGGCCCCAAGCAAGCTCCCAAAGCTTGGTATGATCGTCTTGCCTAGTTCCTACTCTCAAATGGCTACAGGCGTGGAGTTATTGATAAGACTCTCTTCATCCTAGAAGAAGAAGGTAACATCTTAGTGGTTCAAATCTATGTTGATGATATCATTTTTGGTTCCACTAACCTGTCCCTTGTAGACAAGTTCAAAGACTTGATGAGCAGTGAATTTGAAATGAGTTTAATTGGGGAACTCACATTCTTCCTCGGATTACAAATCACTCAAAAGGAAGATGGTATTCAAATCCACCAACAGAAGTATGTCAGGGAACTACTGAAGAAGTTCAAAATGGATTCATGTAAGCCTCTCTCCACTCCCATATCCACCATTGCCCATCTGGATAAGGACCACTCGAGTCCTCTAGTGGAGGAGAAGCTCTATAGAGGTATGATAGGCTCACTCATGTACCTAACCGCTAGTCGACCAGACATTGTCTTTGCTGTTGGCTTGTGTGCTAGGTTCCAATCTTGTCCGAGAGAAACCCACTTGGCTGCTGTAAAGAGAATACTTCCATATCTCAAGGGAACTGACGATCTCTGCATTTGGTACCCCAAAGAATGTCCCTTTGAGCTCATGGGTTTCACTGATGCTGATTATGCTGGATATTTGGTGGATAGAAAGAGCACTTCTGGAATGGCACAGTTCCTAGGCCCTTGCCTTGTGTCATGTGGATCAAAGAAACAAGTTTCAGTCTCCCTCTCCACCACAGAATCCGAGTACATTGCAGCTGCCTCTTGTTGTTCCCAACTTCTCTGGCTAAAGCAACAACTCGCGGACTTTGGTATGTCTTATGGCCCTCTCACTATTCTTTGTGACAACACTAGTGCTATAAATATTTCTAAGAATCATGTGCATCATACTAGGACCAAGCATATTGACATTAGACATCATTTTCTTAGAGATCATGTTGAGAAGGGAAACATCATTATGAAATTTTGCAGAACTGAAGATCAAATTGCAGATATATTCACCAAGGCATTGAATAGAGTTCCTTTTGAGAACCTTAGATTGGAACTAGGAATGATTCCTATTACTCAGTAGTGACCTTAGTTCTGAGAATTCTTTCCAAGTTCCCCTGATTGACTAGTTTAAGATATTTAACTTGTTGAATCTTGATGTCCTTGTGTTATATCTTTTGCCACAAACCCTTCTTATCATAATGGTTTCTTATAAAGGCTTAGATAAATTTTTCTGGTTCGTTTCCTTTTGATTATCATTATTTCTCAACTCCTCATTGTTCAAATTTCTTTGATGGCCCAAAAGTCACAATCTGATCATATTTCTAACCCAACATTACAAGCTGAAATGATGATTGTGTACTAAGACCTACCCTTGCCTCATTTCTCAATTTAATTCTCTATGATCCATCTCTAAACCCTCTCTGAGAATTATTGTGCAATGCGATAAATAGCCTACCCTGATTCCTTGTATGGGACCGTACTGTTTTTGGTTCCTTTATCTCCACCCACACCAAAGGTTCCCATACATTCCTCTAGCTCGCTGAAAATGTCGCTAGAAAGGAACCAGAACATCGCGTCTCTCCAACGGATCGCTTGGCTCTCCCAGACGCTATTTATGGCATATTGGCAGGGATAAGGCATGTCTCATCAGTGGCAGACCTCCCTCTTCTCGAAATGGGGTCATATTTTGAATTTAAATTAGTCGTTCCAAAAAGCTACAACTCTCTTCAATGCTTCGGATTTGCCTTGATCTTCTCAACGGCTGAATTTGCGTCAACGGTCACCTCATTTCTTGGCCATCCCAGATCTTCAATGCACTTAAAGAGGTGCTCAGTTGCTCCGAGTTGATCACACACGCTCTCTATCTCTCTGATCCTCTACCTCTCTTTCTCCTCACACAGAAATCCTCTTAGCTCCTCTCAAATGTCCAACCCTAACCCACTCATTGTTATGGATGAAGAAGAGGTTGCTTTTCTTCAAGCCTTTCGCGAAAAGAAGGCTAAAGCCTCCTCCTCCAAGCCTGTTTCTCCCTCCACCTCTCAAAAATCCCTCCCCAAAGAGAACCCTGTGGCGAAACCGACAGAGAAACCAGAAGAGAAGCTTGAGGAACCACCAAAGGCTAAGGAAAAGGTGGAAGAGGAACCAACCATGCCCAAAGAAGAGGAGCAAGCCATCACTTTGGCTTCAGAATCAGTCACAAAATCAGTTTCTGAAGGCGGGTCGCATGATTCCTCTCCGGATAAATCCCTTCAAGAGATCCCTAGCCCCCGAGCCTTCCCCGATCAGCCTTCCCCGATCAGCCCCGAGCTTTCTCCACACAAAACTTGTACGTAGCCCCAAAATCAGTATCATCATCATATAACTCTTTAATGTAAGTGAAACCTAACACCTTAGAGTCTAATGTGGTGATCAATGCATGTCTCCTAGATAGGGCATCCACAACAACATTATCCTTTCCTTTTTTATACTTGATCACATAAGGAAATGTTTCAATAAACTCCATCCACCTACCATGCCTTCTATCTAACTTATCTTGGCTCCTAAAGTGCTTCAAAGACTCATGATCAGTATGCAATATGAACTCTCTAGGCCAAAGATAGTGTTGCCATGTTTTAAGTACTCTAAACAATGCATACAATTCTTTATCATATGTAGAGTAGTTTAAACATGCTCCTTTCAGTTTTTCACTAAAGAAGGCGATAGGTTTACCTTCTTGCATGAGGACACCTCCAATGCCAATGCCACTTGCATCACACTCCACCTCGAATGGCCGAGTGAAGTCCGGGAGCACCAAAAGTGGGGCGTTGGTGAGTCTCCACTTCAGATTGTCGAAGGCTCTTTCTTGTGCTTCTCCCCACACGAATGGTGCATGCTTCTTGGTGATTTCAGTCAAGGGGGCGGCAATGGTGCTGAAATCCTTGACAAATCGCCTATAGAAGCTAGCTAGGCCGTGGAAGCTCCTCACATGTCCAATGGTGGTAGGCGTGGGCCACTCTTGGATCGCCTTGATCTTCTCCTCATCAACTTGCAGCCCTTGTGTGCTCACTACAAAACCAAGAAAAATAACTCTATTAGTGCAAAAGTCACACTTCTTTAAGTTGGCATACAAGTGCTCTACTCTAAGAGTATAGAGGACTTCCCTTAGATGTTTCTCATGCGCTTCTAGGGACTTGCTGTATATAAGAATGTCATCAAAGTATACTACAACAAACTTCCCAATAAAATGCCTCAAAACATAATTCATTAAGCGCATGAAAGTAGAAGGGGCATTAGTCAAACCGAAGGGCATTACGAGCCACTCGTAGAGTCCGAACTTGGTCTTGAAGGCCGTCTTCCACTCATCTCCCTCCTTCATCCGAATCTGATGGTAGCCACTCCTTAGATCAATCTTGGTGAAGACGGTGGCACCATGAAGCTCATCGAGCATATCATCTAGGCGGGGGATCGGGTGGCGGTACTTGATTGTGATGTTGTTGATGGCCCGGCAATCAACACACATCCTCCACGACTCATCCTTCTTAGGGACCAATAGGACCGGTACAGCACATGGACTCATACTCTCCCTCACATAACCCTTATCTAAGAGGTCTTGGACTTGGTTTTGGACCTCTTGACTCTCCTTAGGATTCATCCTATAGGCTGGACGGTTTGGTAGGGTAGCGCCGGGGATGAGATCTATTTGGTGCTCAATTCCTCTCAATGGGGGAAGGCCAGGAGGTATCTCATCCGGGAACACATCCTCAAATTCAGCTAGGATGGCTTGGATGCTAGGAGGAAGGGTTGCCTTGTTGTCCTCACTTAAGGCGACCAACTTCTTGCATAGGGTCATTAGGATGGTGTCTAAGGGTAGGCACTCATCTCTCATCTCACTCTTGGATGCCATTAGGACACTAGGGGGCTGAACAACTAGGGCTTGGGGCGACGGTGTAGATGGACCCTCATGTGGCCGTGAGCTTGTCTTCCCCTTCTCCATGTTCTCCAAGTCCTCCTTCTTCTTCTTCTTCTCATAAGCATCCGCAATCTGCACTGGGGTCATGGGCTTTAAAACAACATTTTGACCCTTATGAGTAAAAGAGTGCTTGTTAGTAAAGCCATCATGCACAACTCTTCTATCATATTGCCAAGGCCTACCTAACAAGATATGACAAGCATTCATGGGCACAACATCACACAAAATGGTATCCTCATAGTGACCTAGGGTGAATATTATCTTAGCTTGCCTATTCACTTTCAACTCTCCACAATCATTCATCCAATGCAGCCTATATGGTCTAGGGTGGCAAAACGTAGGTAGATGCAATTTAGTGATCAATTCAGTGCTAGCTATATTGCAACAACTACCTCCATCAATTATCATGTTGCACACTTTACCCTTAACTAAGCATCTAGTATGAAATAGGTTTTCTCTTTGATTGTCCTCACAAGGGGCAGGTTGCACATGCAAATTTCTTTTACAAATCAAAGATTCACCATGTTCATATTCAATGCCATCATCATTATCATGCAATTCAGAATCATGCACAACATGCTCATCAATCAATTCATCATCTTCCTTGTCACTTTCACTTTCATACAGCCCTAAGTGATTAATGACAAGGGTCCTAGTATTAGTGCAATCCCTAGCATAATGACCTCTACCACGACATTTAAAACACTCAATATCTCTAGCACGTGGATTAGGGTTAGAGGTACTCCCTTTGGGTCCATTAGAAGGACCAGCCGAACTCCTTGGAGGGTATGGATGTCCACTAGGTGGTGCACTCCTCTTCACTCCTCCTTGGTCCGTGCTAGGCGCCCTTGGACCTTCTCTTGCATGGGGAGGCTCACGGTTGTGGTTAGGGAAGCTTCGGTTGGGCTGATTTCTCCAAGAATTGGATGCTCCACTTGGTGGTCTTGGCCCTTGGTTCCTTCCCTTATTCTTCCTCTCCACTCTAATGGCTAGGTGCAGCAACTCCGTCATGGTCCTATACGGATACAAATCAACCTCATTAGCTAAAAAGGAATTAAGTATGCGGAGGTACCTTGCCATTGTAGTTTCTTCATCTTCCACCACGTCGGCCTTCACCATAGCCATTTACATGGCATTATATGTCTCCTCGGCTGACATAGAACCTTGCCTCAGATTTTCAAGGCGTTGGCGTAGGTCCCTTGTGTGGTGTTGAGGAATAAACCGAGCCCTCATCAAAGCTCTCATTTGTTCCCAAGTAGCTACGGCTTGATCCATGGCTCTTCTTCTTTCCTTGACTAGGTGATCCCACCATACCAAGGCATAGCCATTGAACTCCAATGCAGCCAATTGAACCTTCTTGTGCTCCGGGAAGTTATGGCAAGACCAAATCTGCTCCACCTTGGTCTCCCACTCTTGATACACATCCGGATCACACTTGCCCTCAAAGCTTGGAATCTTGACTTTAATGCGCCCAATGCCATCTTGCTCGGGCTCCCGGCCTCTTCTTGGCGGATAAGCTCTCATTGGCTCGGCTCTCCAGCCCTCATCTTCCATAAACTCATCTTGGTATCCTTGAAACTCATGGAAAACATTAGGAGCATAAGCATTTCTATGCATAGGAGAGTTAGGAACCGAACCTTGCTCGCGGTGAGCATGACCCCGGTTAGGGTTAAAGTGGCCAGCTCCTGGAGGGGCATCACGGTGAGACACGGCTGGATGGGTGGTTGACAATGGTGGCGTCTCATGGTTGGTGGTGGCCCTCGCAGCATTGTAGGTGGCCCTTTGATCCGGAAGGGGCGCCCTTGATGGTTCAAGTGAAGGACCTCCAGCTTCCATGTTGGTACCCAATGGAATGGGCGTGGGCTGAGGTGTGCGAGACTCCAACGTGGCCATCCGAGTGGACAATCCAGCTAAGGTGTCCGACATTTGCTTTAGGAGGCTAAACCGGATGCACCGGCTCGGAGCTCCTAGAACGAGTTGGACTCACTGACTTGGACATGATCACAAACAATTTCAAACAAAGTTAGAGTTAGTTCTAAAAATCAGAACACTCTCCTCTCAATGCTGCACTCGTTTGTATGTGATCTCTCGAGTGTTTCACTCTCGTTTTTGTGGTCTTCAAACTCCCAATGCAGCGTCTTGGAAGAGATATCTACACAACAACACAAATGGCACGTAAGGGTTAGTAAAAACAGAATGCCTCACTAGTGTTTCCCTTGGTGATCCCTTTGTGTTTGACTCACTCTCCTTGTTGTTGATACCGCCGGTTTGATGGATTGCCTTGTATGGATCAAAAACCCTATATGAGCTCAATGTTTAGGCAACACAAACGGTGATGATTCAAAGAAGTAAGGTTGGACAGAACTTCAACAGAAAATTCAAAGGAAATGGACAAGAAACAAGACGCAAGAAGAGAAAGAAAGAAGACTCAACAAAATAGTAAAACAAAGACTCTAGAATGGACTACAAAGCAAGATTGTAATGCAATGCTAGATGTAGGCTCAAAAATCTGAACTCAAGAGGGTCAAGAAACGTACCTTTGCCTTGCCTTGATTTGCAACAATGGAGTAGAGAGATTAGGGTAGGCGTAGGGTAGTTTGTAGGGCTAGGATAAGGGTGATTAGGCCTTAGGAAAACCGGCTGAGATCCTCTTGAAAACACTCTTAGAATTCGGTTAAGTATAGACTTAGGCTATTACAAACACCACTTAGGATAGTATAAAATGTAAATGAAATAAAAATGCAAGAGGCGTTTCTGTATTTTTTTTGACGATCAATATTTTTTTTTTTGATCACTTCTTTTCTTTTCTCTTTTCTCTTTTTTTTTTTTGCCTCAAAAATAAAATACACAAATATTATACTAACCTATGGTACGAATTGTATGAAAAGTATAGACTAAGATGATATGCAATTGCTAAAAAGAAGCTGCCGAATTCTTGCCTTTGGTTTGTGTTTTTGAATTTGAAATCAGTCCATTGTATGGCTGATAACGTGGGGATCTTGGTTTGACAAAGTCAAGGATTTGGGAGAGATATTAGGAAGTGGGTTAGTGGGTAATTTGTGGGATTTTCTTTTGGTTTCTTTCTCTTGTAACCGGCTGAGATAATAGGAAGTGGGATAGTGGGCGGTTTTCTTTGAAAATGGACGTGGGGCTTTGGCTGAGAAGGCTGGTGGTCGGAAGGTGGTGGTTTGCTGGCGGCGGAGGGTGGTGCACTTCTCAAAACTCCAAAAATCACAAGTTCAAAGCAAGAACAAAGACACAAAAGACACAAAACTGAAGGGGGACTAACCGGACTTGACAAACACAAACCAAACTGAGATGGAGGAGCAGCCAGGCGGCGGCTCGGCGGCATGGACGGTGGTGGCTGGTGTCGGCTAGCTCTGATACCACTTGATATAGGGATGAGCCCCTAAGCAACGATCTAGACACCAAGCCTCCCTCAAATGCACACGAAATCAGAAATGGAGTTAGGGAATTCGGAAATCAACCAAAACAACAAGAAAGGGATAGAAGAAAGAACCTAATCTAACAATGGTACAACCCTTGATCAAAGAGAGCAAGAACCATACCAAATGAAGATCAAACCCTTACTAAATGCAACCTTACACGGCAACCATGGGGCTGGGCACAAGGAGGGTGTCTATGGTACCTTGATAACACCAAACCTCTAGGGAATTGACATACACAAGAGCAACTAGACGTAATCAAGCAACAATCCTTACCACCGAACCCAAAAGCTCTCTTTTGGATGTGGAAACTGAAAATACCAACTGCAAATGTGTGTTCTAACGTCCCAAAAAACAGCAACTAAGGCGCCTTATATACTTCTAAGGGCCGGTCCTAAAATAGCAAGTAAAGATGTCTTAAAACAACTTAAAACAAACGGCCATAATGTCATAAAACTCCTACTACAAGTTCACTTAATTCCCTCAACATGTTTGAGGTCTTCATGGGCTGAAATGGTGAGCAAAGTCTTCAATTCAAGCTTGGGAGGATCCTCTAACATATCATGCATCTTGGACAAGGATAAGGTGACGACCTTGTCCAACTCTTGTTGGATCTCCTTAGCTCTTGAACGTGTGATTGCTCCATCGAATGTAGGTCCTTGAAATGATCCCTCATCAAGAACTCTCCCTGTCACGACGCCATTCTCATATGGAAGGGAACCAGCTTTCCCCTGTCCGCCAATCTAATCGCGTCTGCTCTAGGGATTGAGTCGAGGTCTGGGTTTGGCATTCTGCCTCAGAAGAAGGGATGGCCCAAGGGAAAGGGCTTCAAGTCCAAAGGAGCAATCGTCAAGAAAATTTATGATGGCGCATCCCCCTCATCTTTGGAGATGAAGGATCTCTCCATCGCAAACCGGCTACTACATTTTTGGATCACTCGCAACTTGGTTCCCAGGCAAGAGCACAGGAACGAAGTCCTCATCACCGACGCCATCTACATGGACAAGGTGCTCTCCGGTTTTCAGTTGGATCTTCCCCGTATTGTGCTGGCTCACATGCAATTCTGTGCATCCCATGACTCCCATGCTTTACCCTTCCCTCACATCATCAAGAAGCTACTCTCCAACCTCAATCAGTACCCAGAAGACTCACCCGAGACTGCCTACAGCAAATGTCTTACCATGCACACAGTTCAGAAGCTGAAATCTAAGGAACAATAACCCAACCCTGCTGAAACAGAAGAAATCCCGCCTAAGGAAAAGGCGAGTTCCCAGGGCCGTTCTAGTTCCCACCCTCAGCAACCCCCCTCTTCAGATTCCTCTGCGATCCTCCTTGCGTTGGATCGTATTGAAAAAGCTATCTTGGAAGGCTCGACTGCCAACACGGTCGCCATCCATGATCAAGTAAGAGAGTTGGGGCATATCAGTTCTGTTGTCGAGAGTCTGGTGGAAGTTCTGCAGAAGGATTGGCAAGGTGCAATCAGTGCTCATCAGGCCGCGGGCCAAAATGTAGGAACCGACGACAAGGATGCAGAAGAAGAGGCCGCTACTACGCCATAGGAACGCTTGTTCTAGGTTCCCAGTGCTGCAACGCCACAGCGAGCTAGTAGTTTCCCTTAGGATCCTACTCCCCTCTTCTATCCCTTTTGTTGTCTTTCTTAAGATTGCTTTTGTTGTCTTCCTTGCTATCTGTTGTTTGTCTTGTCGGTTGTTTGTTGTTTGCTTGTGGTATTTTGTGTGTTTGATCAATGATAAGTGAAGTTTTTAATGATTATCTTCAGTTTCGTTCCCATGCTCATTTGTCTTTGCCTTAAGTTTTCATTATGACATTTTATGGGCTTGCTGCAATCGCATATTCACTCCGATATCATGTTCTTAACTTATACTTAATCTTTTCGATGATGTCAAAAGGGGGAAGAAAAGGATAGGAACCTTGAACTTTGGAGACTACTGAATTAATAGGAACTCTGAACTAGTTCTATTTCTAAGGGGGAATTTGAAATAAACTTGTTCACGTGCTTAGGGGGAATTTGCAACCATTGAATGTTCTATCACTAATCTGTAATGTTGTAAATCCCGTTATCTCAATATGGTCTCATGAATTTCATGTTCCTATTATATTGCCAGGTTCCTTATATTTGTCATCATCAAAAAGGGGGAAATTGTTAGGAAACGGGACTCTGGAACTTCGGTTCCCTTGAGAGTTCCTTTCCTCAGTTTCTCTACTTTTGAAGATGACAAATATTATGATACTATTGTTTTATCTCAAAGATGTGTTTTAAGGAACCACAGGAATATACCGAAGGCAGGAAAGCCAAACAGAATAAGGGAACCAAAGGAACAAGACAGCTGAAGGAATACAGAGGAACCCAAGTGTGCCCAGAAATGGAGCTTGTGACATTGCGATTTCCGAGAAATCTAGGAACACACAACCTCGGACAAAAGGTGTCGAAAACGACTTGTCCGAAGCTTCCAAAAGTCTGCCAAGGTCCAAGAGCTAAAGAACAAGATGCCTAGAGAACCTCTACCTCGGACAGAGACAATGAAAGCGACAGTACATGAAGACGTCGCTGTCCAGCAGACGGTTCCCAAGCGGCCAGCTTACTCAACCTCGGACGAAAGCGTTTTGACAACGACACCACAAGGCTCGTCTGAGGTAGTTGACCAACCAAGAGAGATTCTGAGCTGCCTAGGTTGTTTGCACATGCCAAGAACAACGTGGATCAAGGAACCACCAATCCTAGGGCAAGCTCAATCCGTGGGAACCAAGAGAGGATCGAGCTGCGAAGAATTCTCTATAAAAGGAAGACTAACCCAAGGGTTATCTAAAAGCACCAAAACAAGAACTCACACTCATTAGCAAATATCTAGTGTGAACCTCCAAACAAAGATCATCAAAGCAAACCGAGATCAAGAGGAACCAGTCAAGGAAGAAGAGCTGAGTGCTAAGTTCCTGTGACTGTAAGTGGTAGTTCCTAGGTGCGAAAGTCTGTTTCTTGGAATTATTATTGATTGTGTTAAGTTATCTAGGATTGTCTAACTGTGTGTAAGGCAAAGGAACTGTGTGTTCGTTCCTAAGATAAGCTGTAACCAAAAGAGATAAGAAATCAAAAAGTAGACTTTGAAATCCTTTCGAAAGAAAGGTAGTGGTTTTTATCCTGGATTGCTAGTTGGCAATCAAAGGTTTCCACTATAAGGAACTTGTCATTTGTTTGATTGTTTATCTTTCGCTGCGAAAGAAACTGAGAATCGTTATTCTGAGTTTCTTAAGCTTTTATCTAACAATCACGATCCTACAACACATAATAGAGTAATTGGGCTAGATCAAAGCAATCCGAGGCCTATAGTGGGACTAGGGAATTTCGACCATGTGTATTATATTAATGTATTATTGATCAAGTAATAATAAAGAGTTATCTATTGACTTGATGATATAAGGAAATATATCTTTAGGAAAGATAAGATATTGTATCTGATGAGAATCAAGGTCCCCAATGGAACCTTTCTTCCCTAGAGAGAGTGGACCGTGCCTAAGTTAGGGCTTCTTCTCCTTCCTTGAGCTTGAGTGGTCTCCACTAGTCCTTGGAAGGTGGTCTCGGCCGTGGGGGGAGAGGAGTCACCAAGGAAGTGCCGAGAGGAGGAGTGGACGGTGGGAGTGCCAAGGGAACCTCTCTTAGAGGTTCCTTGGCCGAGCTTGCCTTGTTTGAATGAGAGCTTATGAGTTTGAGGGATTCACACGAGTTTGATGAAAGAAAGAGAGATTGGAATGTTGAAGGCTTGAGTTGAAAGAAGATAGTGGTTGCCTAGAGGGAGATAAACTCAACCTTAGCCTATGCCACTCTTTAATTCTTCAACTAGTTAGAAAGTGAAGGCATTACAAGCCTTAAATAGTCCAAGTCTCAAAGTGGACTAGGAGCCATTCCACAAATGGGTCCACACGTCCATAAAAGGAAATACAACTTAAATAAATAACAAATGGGATAAAATCCATAGGCTTGGTGGATGGCGCGCGCCTTGATGCCTTGGAGTCGAAGCCACGGGGCTTGATTGTCGTGGCATGGAGGCGTCGGCGCCATGACTAGTCCGAGGTGAGGCACGATAGTGATCTTGGCCCAAGGCCGGAATGCTCGCCTTGGCGCGGACTTGTGATGGCTCGGTGGACTAGGCCATTGATGGCTTGGGCCATAGCTCGGGCTCGGGCCCTAGTCACCGGGCCTTGAATGCCCTTGTCGATGGGTGTGTGGCACTCATCACTCTCCCCTTCTTGAGGGAGAATTGTCCCCAATTCTTCATCATACTCCGGTGGCACATATGGAGACAAATCAGCCACAATGAAGGTGGGGTGGACACCGTACTTCTCGGGAAGGTCAACTTCATAAGCATTGTCGCCGAAGCGACAAAGGATGCGGAAAGGACTATCTCCCCAAGGGTTGAGCTTGGATTGGCGGTGAGCTTTGAAACTTTCCTTGCGCAAATGTACCCACACGAGGTCACCCGGGGCAAAGACAACACGGCACCGACCTTTGTTGTTGTGGGCCTCGTATTAGGTTGTGCGGCGTTTGAGTTGAACCTGGGTCCGCTCGTGCAACTCACGGATGAAGTCGGCGTGCTTGGCTCCTTGTGGGTGCTCGACAAGGCCAACGAATGGGGCACCATGTCTAGCAGTGTGATGGGGTTCCAACCATAGACTACTTCAAATGGTGTGAGCTTGGTCGCCGTATGAATGGACCTATTGATACGGGGATCGCCGTAGGGTGTCCCGACCTTGGTGATCAACACACGAACAACAAGAAAAACAACAAATCAGAATCGGTGGAAGGAAGAGAAATGAAGAACAACAAGAAAGATAGACGATAGGGTAAGAAGAAACCAAACACCCGGAACTAGAAACCCTTGATTCGTAGGAATCAAGAACCTCCAACCCTATGGTAGATGACCTCGTCTTCTACAACTCCACACAAGGAAGAACGGATCTTCAAAGCACGAAGAGGATGTCTTGTGTCGCTTTGGATCAATAACTCGAAAGCAATTGAATAACACAACTCGACCAAAACTAGCTCGGATTGGCAAACTCACGAAAACTCCCTTTTGAGAAGGTTTCTATTTCAGAAATACGTATTCTTCAATAATGGTTTGCTGCCAAGAAAGGAAATAAAAACAAGCTTAAATACCTAATAGCTAAACCGGCCTTCTAACACTAATCTAAGGCTAAACCGGAAATTAAAAGAGGAAAACCGAGTTTAAGAATGTTAAAGCCCACACGGCTGCAAACATACTAAAAGAGGCAAGTTTCTAAGAGTGGAAGGTGTACACAAGTCATACACTCAACCACTAGAAACCATTGTGACCGAATAGGCCTTGGGTGTGGCCGTGGCAACCTCCTCCGGGACTTGGTGTGCAAGCTTGGCGAGCTCATCTTGAAGTTGACGAACTCGGCTCCTAGTCATGGGCCCGGATGGTGGTTGGGTCATGGATGGTCCTCCATCATCCTCCCCTTCTTGGAAAGGATCCGTCCACGGATCACTAGCCAAAGGTGTGGCTACGTCCGGTGTGTAGTAGGGCGTCAAGTCAGCCACATTGAAGGTGGCACTCACACCATATGTGTCCGGGAGGTCTAAGACATAAGCGTTGTCACCAACACGGCGCAGCACCTTGAATGGTCCATCTCCTCTAGGTGCAAGCTTGGACTTGCGTTGCTCCGGGAAACGCTCCTTCCTCAAATGCACCCACACGAGATCTCCAGGCTTGAACACCACTCGCTTGCGCCCCTTGTTAGCCCTAGCTGCATTCCTCTCCGCACACGCCTCCAGCTTCTCCTTAGTCCTTGCATGTAGCTCCTTGATGAACTCCACGTGCTTACCTGCATCAAAACTTTCACGCTCCTTCATAGGAAAAGGAGCAAGATCAAGTGGAGTAGTGGGGTTTACACCATAAACACATGCAAAAGGAGACAATGAAGTAGAAGAATGGACTGTCCTATTGTAAGCAAACTCTACATGTGGTAGAGCTTCCTCCCAAGCCTTAAGGTTCTTCTTTAGAATGGCTCTAAGAAGGGTTGATAAAGTCCTATTAGTTACTTCAGTTTGGCCATCCGTTTGAGGATGACTAGAGGTAGAGAACAAGAGTCTCGTCCCTAGTTTTCCCCAAAGCGTCTTCCAAAAGTAACTAAGGAATTTAACATCCCTATCACTCACTATAGTACGGGGCACACCATGTAGCCTCACGACTTCCCTAAAGAAGAGATTGGCTACATTAGATGCATCATCCGTCTTATGGCAAGCAATGAAATGAGCCATCTTAGAGAAACGATCAACTACCACAAAGATAGAATCACGTCCCTTCTTAGTCCGGGGCAGCCCCACGATAAAGTCCATTGAGATGTCCTCCCAAGGGGCACTTGGGATGGGCAATGGACTGTATAGGCCGTGGGGTTGCAACCTAGACTTGGCCTTTAGGCAATCCAAACACCTCTTAATAAGGTGCTCAACATCCCTAAGCATGTGGGGCCAAAATAAATGTGCACATAACATATGATATGTCTTGTCCCTTCCGAAGTGACCCATTAAACCACCCTTATGGGCTTCTTCAACGATTAACATACGCAAGGAACAACTAGGTATGCACACTTTTTCAGCTTTAAATAAGAATCCATCAAACAAGTAAAACTTGTCACATGAACCCTTATCTACACACGTCTTATAGATGGCACCAAAATCAGCATCTTCCACATATAACTCCTTAATATATGCAAATCCTAAGACCTTGGAGTCTAATGTGGTAAGCAAGGTGTATCTCCTAGATAGGGCATCGGCAACTACATTGTCCTTTCCCTTTTTGTATTTGATAACATAAGGGAAAGTCTCAATAAATTCCATCCACCTACCATGGCGTCTATCAAGTTTATCTTGGCTCTTGAAGTGCTTCAAGGACTCATGGTCCGTATGCAAGATAAACTCTCTAGGCCACAAGTAGTGTTGCCAAGTCTTAAGTACTCTAAATAGGGCAAAGAGTTCTTTGTCATATGTAGAGTAATTAAGGCTAGCCCCTTTCAATTTCTCACTAAAGAAGGCAACGGGTTTACCTTCCTGCATAAGCACGCCTCCAATGCCAATCCCGGATGCATCACACTCCACCTCGAATGGCCTAGTGAAGTCGGGTAACACCAGCAAAGGGGCTTGCGTCAACCTCCATTTTAGGGCGTTGAATGCCCTCTCCTGCGCCTCCTCCCACACAAAGGCCGAATGCTTCTTGGTCACTTCCGTCAAGGGGGCAGCAATGGTGCTGAAATCCTTCACGAACCGCCTATAGAAGCTAGCTAGCCCATGGAAGCTCCGCACTTGGCTCACTGAGGTAGGCGTAGGCCACTCTTGAATAGCCTTTATCTTGCTCTCATCTACTTGAAGACCTTTGGAGCTCACTACAAAGCCAAGAAAAGAAACATGATTAGTGCAAAATTCACATTTCTTCTCATTAGCATATAAGCACGCACTACGTAAGGTAGAGAGTACTTCCCTCAAATGTTGCTCATGCTCCTCAATAGACTTGCTGTATATTAGGATATCATCAAAATAGACAACAACAAATCTACCTATGAAATGCCTCAAAACATGGTTCATTAAACGCATGAAAGTACTAGGAGCGTTTGTCAAGCCAAAAGGCATGACAACCCACTCATACAAACCAAATTTAGTTTTGAAGGCGGTCTTCCACTCATCCCCCTCCTTCATCCTTATTTGATGGTAGCCGCTGCGGAGGTCTATCTTGGTGAAGACCGAGGCTCCATGCAGCTCATCTAGCATGTCATCGAGGCGGGGGATTGGATGCCGATACTTGATGGTGATGTTGTTGATGGCTCGGCAGTCCACGCACATCCTCCATGTGCCATCCTTCTTGGGCACTAACAACACAGGCACGGCACAAGGGCTAAGGCTCTCACGCACATGGCCCTTGTCAAGCAATGCCTTCACTTGCTCTTGCACCTCTTGGGTCTCCTTGGGGTTCATTCTGTACGCCGGCCTGTTAGGAAGAGTAGCACCCGGGATTAGATCAATTTGATGTTCTATACCTCTCATAGGTGGCAATCCGGGTGGCATCTCTTCGGGGAACACATCTTGAAACTCCTCTAGTAGAGTTAAGATGTTCCTAGGCAGCGTTGACTTCAATTCTTCACTCAACAACCCGAGGCCCTTGCACAAGAGCATGAGGACGGTCTCTTGTGGTAAGTGCTCCTCTCTCAACTCCTCCTTGGAAGCCAACAAGGCTTGAGACGTGGTCTTGGCCTTGGAGGTGCTCTCGGCCTTGCTCCCCTTCTTAGCCTCAGCCGACTTCTCATTGTCCTTCTTCTTCTCAAAGGCTTCCGCAACCTGCAAAGGAGTCATTGGCTTAAGTACCACACTCTTACCATTATAATCAAAAGAATGACGATTAGTATAACCATCATGCTTGACCCTCCTATCAAACTGCCATGGACGTCCTAACAAGATGTGACAAGCATTCATAGGGACCACATCACATAATATAGTATCAACATAATGTCCTAGTGTTATGGTCACATTAACTTGCTTAGACACCTTAACCTCTCCACATTCATTCATCCAATGCAGTTTATAGGGTCTAGGGTGATGAAAGGTATGCAATTGCAATTTAGTAACTAATTCAGTGCTAGCAATGTTGCAACAACTACCCCCATCAATAATCATGTTACAAACCTTTCCCTTAACCAAACATCTAGTATGAAATAGGTTCTCTCGTTGGTTATCATCACAAGGGGTCGGTTGTACATGCAAAGTTCTCCTACAAACTAGAGATTCACCATGCTCAAACTCAATACAATCCATGTCCTCATCTACATCATGCATAGGCTCATCAACAATAGTCGGACCTTGATCCTCACCCTCAGACTCAGATTCATAGAGTCCAAGATGGTTAATGACCAACGTTCGACTATTGGGACAATCCTTCATCATATGTCCACGACCTTGACACTTAAAGCATATAGTATCTCTAGCCCTAGAAGAAGGAGAAAAGGTCGAATTACTCCCCTGAGGGCCATTGGCCGACGACGGCTGGCGGCTGGTTGCTTGCGGCGGCGTTCCTGGTGGGCCATTTTTCCTCGGCGCATCTTGGCTCCTAGGGTGGCTCACGGACTGAGCTTGGTTCCTGCCAAATTGGGCCGGAGGATTCGCCCTGGTTTGGTTTTGGGCCCGCCATTGGCTCGGCTGGCCGCTAGGGTTCCTAGCCGCTTGTCCACCTTGGTTCCTAGCCTTGAACCTTTGATTCTTCTCCACTTTTATAGCTAGGTGCAGCAGTTGGGTGCAATCTGTATAGGGGTACATATATCCACTTCATTAGCAATATAAGGATTAAGGATACGGAGATACCTCGCCATGGTAGATTCTTCATCCTCAATGAGGTTGGCTCGGACCATAGCGGTTTGCATGGCGTTGTAGGCTTCTTCCACGCTCATGCTACCTTGCTTGAGGTTCTCCAACCTTTGCTTGAGCTCTCGGGAGTAATGTTGAGGGACGAACCGAGCCCTCATCAAAACCCTCATTTGTTCCCACGTAGCAACCGGTGGGTCCAAAACTCGCTGCCTCTCCTTCACTAAGTTGTTCCACCAAGTTAGGGCGAAACCACTAAACTCAATGGAAGCTAGCTGCACCTTCTTTGCTTCTATGAAGTTATGGCAACTCCAGATTTGCTCCACCTTCATCTCCCACTCCATATAGGCATCCGGATCACATCTTCCTTCGAAGGCGGGCATCTTGATCTTTATCTTGCCTATGCCATCTTGCTCCAACTCTCTCCGAGGTGGCTGGCCTTGATAACCCCTATTGCCTCCGAATCTGCCCCTAGGCTCATAGTAGTCGTAGCCCCTCTCTTGCCCTTGGTAGCCTCCGAACCTACCTCCTTGGCCTTGGTGCCACATCTCTTCCTCATAATCTGCCTCATTGAACTCGTCTTCTCTAAGTGGATCCTGAGGCTCATTAAGAGGGTTAGCAACAAAAGGCACCTCACGTGGAGGTGGTATTTCAGCGTGATACATGGGGGCTACCCTATTCGGCCTATCATGGTTATGGACAAGAGGAGAAGCATGTCTTACCGGGGAGTGCCTCACGGTTCCGGTGCTCACTGCACGACCACCACCAAGTGGCACCAAGTTGGCTCCGGAAGGGCCTCCTGGCTCAGCATAACCCCCTAAGGTACGGTGGCTGGATTGGGTGGCGTCTCTTGGGCTTGAGATGCTAGGACCACCGGGGGCACCATGGCTGGTGGAGGAACCCTTTGAGACGTCTCTAGGGCAGCCAACCGATGGGTGATCACGGACACGGAGTCGGTCAATTTCTGGATGAGAATGGCCACGTCCGGGTGCACCGGTGAGGGACTCCTATTTTCCCTACCACTTGAAGTGTCATCATCACCTGCCATCACACTTAACAAGCTAACACGGAATTGAGTTAAGGTTAGAATCAATCAAAAAACACTCACAAGTGTTTCTCTCGTGTGTTTCACTCTCCCTCGCTCAATCTCAACTAGTTTTGTAGTGCAGCCGGTTGTGAAACTCAAAGACTTCACGTGAGTTAAACGATTTTAAACAACACTTAACAACCAAGATGAGTTATATGCAAAGTGAAGTAGAGAACGTTCAACAAAGTTCACACAAGGCACTTTATATTCTGATTTTTAGTGCACTTAACAAACAAAAACAAAATCGGAAAAGAAGACTCAACGACTCAAAGAAGAACACCTCACAAGGATGTAAATGCAAGGTAACTAATGAAACTCAACAATTTTACTCAAGAATACTAGCATGCACGCATGTAATGCAAGCTTAATATGGACGAGTAACAAAGAAGTTTTAAGAACTCAAGAGGACAAGTTGTTACCTCTATTCACCTTGGCTTGTGCTCGTGGAGATGGAGGATGATGTAGAGATCGGTGTGATGATGAGAAGAGACGTAGGCACAAGCAAAAGTGAGGCTAGGGTTGTAGGGTTTACCGAGCGTCGGTGACACGGCGCGGCAAGGGAAGGAGCACGGCGCTGCAAAAGGTTTGGCGCGACGCTTGCTAGGTATGCCGAGGCGCGGTCACTTGGGCGTCGACCTTGAGCTTGTCTCTTGAGAGTTTACAACCCTAAACTATAATCTATCCTAAGTATGTATGTAATACAAAGGAATAGACTAAGGTAACAAAGGAAATAAAATGCAATGATCGTCTTTTTTTTTTTTGACGATTGATTTTTTTTTTTTTTGACTATTCTGATATTCTTTTTTTTTTTTTTTTTTTTTTTTTTTTTATAACAAAAGAATTCGAAATTCAAATTACAAATGAATTGGAAAAGAAAATAAAAGAAAATCAAGAGATAAGCTCTAAAAGAGAACGTTGCCTTGTTTGTAGGGAGTGGGAGCCGAACTTGTTGACTCTTTCAAGCCACACGCCTCCTTTGTAGGGTGAATGGCCGAGTGGGTTTGTTGGGGCAATCAGCCAAGCCTTGATTGTAGGACAAGTAATTCCTCTCGCCCACAAGCCACAAACGTAGGACAACGACCTAGGGTAGGACTTCGGCACGCCGTGAATTAGGACAAGGGCCTTGCGTAGGCCTTGGCACGCCGTGGACTAGGGTTAGGGCTCCTTGATGCTTGCCTTGGGAAAAGTCACCGGTTATGAGGATTGGAGAACGTAGGATTAGTGGTGATAATGGAGATGGTGGCCGGGTGTTTGAGGTGGTGATGGTGGTGGTTGGAGATGGTGTTTCCGGCAAGGTTTGGCGGCTGTATTGTGGTGGTGTTGATGGTGATCGTCCCTTCTTCACACACGCACAACCGATCTCCACAAGATGCAAGCCTATCTCCACAACACTCAAACACAATTTAGAATAGCAAGCAACAACTTCAAACGACTCACAAGACAACAAGAAAAGGAAAAGAGATTCGGCTATGCACAAGGCACAACCAAACGACACAATACCAAAACCGAATTGAAGACTCGGCAATGACACTTGTTGACACCAAAACCTATGCTCTGATACCAATTTGATACGGGGATCGCCGTAGGGTGTCCCGACCTTGGTGATCAACACACGAACAACAAGAAAAACAACAAATCAGAATCGGTGGAAGGAAGAGAAATGAAGAACAACAAGAAAGATAGACGATAGGGTAAGAAGAAACCAAACACCCGGAACTAGAAACCCTTGATTCGTAGGAATCAAGAACCTCCAACCCTATGGTAGATGACCTCGTCTTCTACAACTCCACACAAGGAAGAACGGATCTTCAAAGCACGAAGAGGATGTCTTGTGTCGCTTTGGATCAATAACTCGAAAGCAATTGAATAACACAACTCGACCAAAACTAGCTCGGATTGGCAAACTCACGAAAACTCCCTTTTGAGAAGGTTTCTATTTCAGAAATACGTATTCTTCAATAATGGTTTGCTGCCAAGAAAGGAAATAAAAACAAGCTTAAATACCTAATAGCTAAACCGGCCTTCTAACACTAATCTAAGGCTAAACCGGAAATTAAAAGAGGAAAACCGAGTTTAAGAATGTTAAAGCCCACACGGCTGCAAACATACTAAAAGAGGCAAGTTTCTAAGAGTGGAAGGTGTACACAAGTCATACACTCAACCACTAGAAACCATTGTGACCGAATAGGCCTTGGGTGTGGCCGTGGCAACCTCCTCCGGGACTTGGTGTGCAAGCTTGGCGAGCTCATCTTGAAGTTGACGAACTCGGCTCCTAGTCATGGGCCCGGATGGTGGTTGGGTCATGGATGGTCCTCCATCACCTATTATACACAAACTCAACATAGGAATGTAAGTCCTTCCACTTGCGTGGGTTGGCCCTAAGGACGGCTCTAAGGAAGGAACCCAAGGTTCGGTTGGTGACCTCGGTCTGCCCATCCGTTTAGGGGTGGTGTTAGGAAATGGAACTCTGGAACCTTAGTTCCCCTGAGAGTTTCTTTCCTCAGTTTCTCTACTTTTGAAGATGACAAATATTTTGATACTAATGTTTTATCTCAAAGATGTGCCTTAAGGAACCACAGGACAAACATCGAAGGCATGAAAGCAAAACAGGACAAGAAAACCAAGGAGCAAGCCAAAGGAAGGAACCCAAGTGTTTCCAGAAATACAACATGTGATGTTGCGCTTTCTGAGAAATCTGGGAACACCAACCTCGGACAAGAGAAAGTTGAAAACGACTTGTGTGAAGCTTCCAAAGTCTGCCATTGTCCAGAGAAAAACAACAAGACGCCTAGATCACATAACCTCAGACAGAGAAAGGTGAAAGCGAGTTGTCATGGAACCTGTCGCTGTCCAGAAGATAGTTCCAAAGTGCCCAGCTTGTCGAACCTCGGAAGAAGGAAGTTGGAGAACGACTTGGCTGAAGCAGTTGACCAACTAAAGAAGGATTCTGAGCTACCTAGGTTATTGGTACATGTCAAAGACAGCGTGGATCAAGGATCACCACACATCCTAGGGCAAGCTCGATCTGTGGGAACTAAGAGAAGATCAAGCTGCGAAGAATCCACTATAAAAGGAAGACTAACTCAAAGGTTATCTTCAAGCACAAAAACACGAATCACACTCAATAACAAACATCAACGTGTGAACCTTCAAACAAGATCATCAAAGCAAACCGAGATCAAGAGGAACCAGTCAAGGAATCGAAGAGCTGAGTGCTAAGTTCCTGTGACTGTAAGTGAGATAGTTCCTAGGTGCTAAGGTCTGTTTCTTGGATTGATTATTGATTGTGTTAAGTTATCTAGGATTGCCTAACTGTGTGTAAGGTAAAGAAACTGTGTGTTTGTTCCTAGGATAAGCTGTAACCAAAAGAGATAAGAAATCAAGAAGTAGACCTTGAAATCCTTTCAAAAGAAAGGTAGTGGTTTTTATCCTGGATTGCTAGTTGGCAATCAAAGGTTTCCACTATAAGGAACTTGTTCATTTGTGCTTGATTGTTTAAATTCCACTGCGAAGGGAACTGAGAATTGCTATTCTTAGTTCCTTAGTTATCTATCTAACAATCTCGATCCTACAGGTGGCAACTAGTAGAGAATAAGAGGTTGGTGCCTAGTTTGCCCCACAATGTCCTCCAAAAATGTCCCACAAACTTAGGGTCCCGATCCGACACTATGGTTCTAGGGATTCCATGCAACTTAACCACATGATCAAAGAAGAGGGAAGCAATTTCCGAAGCGTTGTTGGTGGTCTTGCAAGAGATAAAGTGAGCCATCTTAGAGAACCTATCAACCACCATAAATATGGAATCCCTCTCCTTCTTAGAAGTTGGTAACCCGGTTATGAAGTCCATGGAAATATCCTCCCAAGGGGCCGATGGAATGGGTAATGGTGTAAAGGCCATGGGGTCCTAGAGTTGGCAAGATGGCAAGTAATGCAAGCCTTGCAAAACATGGACACATGATGGGCCATTTTGGGCCAAAAGAAGTGTTCTCTAACGGCTGTGAGTGTCTTGGCCACACCAAAGTGACCACGACCCTCGTGGGCTTCCTTAATCAAAAGTTGCCTAATTGAAGAACTAGGGATGCACGACTTTCCCGCTCGGTATAGGTAGCCCTCATCCAAGAAATAACTCTCAAACTCTCCCCGACGGGAACATTCCTCAACAATATGGCTAAAGAAAGGGTCTTTTGAGCATATAATGATTTAAGCATAGAAAAACCCAAAACCTTAGCATCAAGATGAGCAAGAAGAAGGTACCTTCGGGAGAGAGCGTCCGCCACCACATTGTCTTGGCCCTTCTTGTGCTTCACCACATAGGGAAAAGTCTCCATGAACTCCACCTATCTAGCATGCCTTCGACCAAGGTGAGCTTGGCTCTTCAAGTAAGCAAGAGCCTCGTGATCCGAGTGGATGATGAATTCCTTTGGCCAGAAATAATGTTGCCAAGTCTTGAGCACCCGGATCAAGGCGTAGAGCTCCTTGTCGTAGGTGGGGTAGTTGAGGGCCGCCCCCAAAAGTTTCTCACTAAAGTAGGCTATGGGGCGGCGGTCTTGGAGGAGCACCCCTCCTATGCCAATGTTGGAGGCATCACATTCCACCTCAAAGACTTTGTGATGTAGGGATTATCCACGATTGATCTGATCTAGACGTCAAGCACTCTAAGAACTCAAAAGAAGACAAACGAACAAGCTAAGTTAGAAATCTGCCATGAAAGTGTAAGGAAATTAACAATGAAAGATAGGATATGATACGGGGATCGCCGTAGGGAGGCCCGACCTTGGTGATCAACACACGAACAACAAGAAACAAAAACAAATCAGATTCGGGAAAAGAAAAGAAACGAAGAACAACAAGGAAAGATGGACGATAGGTTAGAAGAAACCAAACACCCGGAACTAGAGACCCTTGATTCGTAGGAAACAAGAACCTCCAACCCTAAAGTAGATGACCTCGTCTTCTACAACTCCACACAAGGAAGAACGGATCTTCAAAGCACGAAGAGGATGTCTTGTGTCGCTTTGGAGATCAACAACTCGAAAGCAATTGAATCAAACAACTCGACCAAAACTAGCTCGGATTGGCAAACTCACGAAATCTCCAAATTGAGAAGGTTTCTATTTCAGAAATAAGTATTCTTGAATAATGGTTTGCTGCTGAAATTAGAAAGAAGACAAGTTTAAATACTGCTAACTAAACCGGCTCCTAAACCACTAAAATAAGCTAAACCGGAATAAAGAGAAAACCGAGTCTAATAATGTCAAAAGCCCACACGGCTGAAACATACTAAATGAGGAAGGTTTCTAAGAGTGGAAGGTGCACACAAGCCATGCACTCAACCACTAGAAACCATGGTGACCGAATAGGCCTTGGGTGTGGCCGTAGCAACCTCCTCCGGGACTTGATGTGCAAGCTTGGCGAGCTCATCTTGAAGTTGACGAACTCGGCTCCTAGTCATGGGCCCGGATGGTGGTTGGGTCATGGATGGTCCTCCATCATCCTCCCCTTCTTAGAGAGGATCCGTCCACGGATCATGAAGCTTGGAATGGCTGGCGTCCGGTTGATGGTAGGGAGTCAAGTCAGCCACGTTGAAGGTGGCACTCACACCATAAGTGTCCGGGAGATCAAGGACGTAGGCGTTGTCACCGACACGGCGCAGCACCTTGAAGGGACCATCTCCTCTAGGTGCAAGCTTGGACTTGCGTTGTTCCGGGAAGCGCTCCTTCCTTAGATGCACCCAAACGAGATCCCCGGGCTGGAAAATCACTCTCTTACGCCCCTTGTTAGCCCTAGCTGCATTCCGCTCCGCACAAGCCTCCAGCTTCTCCTTAGTCCTTGCATGTAGCTCCTTGATGAACTCCACATGTTTACCTGCATCAAAACTTTCACGCTCCTTCATAGGAAAAGGAGCAAGATCAAGTGGAGTAGTGGGATTTATACCATAAACACATGCAAAAGGAGACAATGAAGTAGAAGAATGGACTGTCCTATTGTAAGCAAACTCTACATGTGGTAGAGCTTCCTCCCAAGCCTTAAGGTTCTTCCTAAGGATGGCTCGAAGTAGGGTTGATAAAGTCCTATTAGTTACTTCAGTTTGGCCATCCGTTTGAGGGTGACTAGAGGTAGAGAACAAGAGTCTCGTCCCTAGCTTTCCCCAAAGCGTCTTCCAAAAGTAACTAAGGAATTTAACATCCCTATCACTCACTATAGTACGGGGTACACCATGTAGCCTCACGACTTCCCTAAAGAAGAGATCGGCTACATTAGATGCGTCATCCGTCTTATGGCAAGCAATAAAATGAGCCATCTTAGAGAAACGATCAACTACCACAAAGATAGAATCACGTCCCCTCTTAGTCCGAGGCAGCCCCACGATAAAGTCCATTGAGATGTCCTCCCAAGGGGCACTTGGGATGGGCAATGGGCTGTATAGGCCGTGGGGTTGCAACCTAGACTTGGCCTTTAGGCAATCCAAACACCTCTTAATAAGGTGCTCAACATCCCTAAGCATGTGGGGCCAAAAGAAATGTGCACATAGCATATGATATGTCTTGTCCCTTCCGAAGTGACCCATTAAACCACCCTTATGGGCTTCTTCAACGAGTAACATACGTAAGGAACAACTAGGTATGCACACTTTTTCAGCTTTAAATAAGAATCCATCAAACAAGTAAAACTTGTCACATGAACCCTTATCTACACACGTCTTATAGATGGCACCAAAATCAGCATCTTCCACATATAACTCCTTAATATATGCAAATCCTAAGACCTTGGAGTCTAATGTGGTAAGCAAGGTGTATCTCCTAGATAGGGCATCGGCAACTACATTGTCCTTTCCCTTTTTGTATTTTATAACATAAGGGAAAGTCTCAATAAATTCCATCCACCTCCCATGGCGTCTATCAAGTTTATCTTGGCTCTTGAAGTGCTTCAAGGACTCATGGTCCGTATGCAAGATAAACTCTCTAGGCCACAGGTAGTGTTGTCAAGTCTTAAGTACTCTAAATAGGGCAAAGAGTTCTTTGTCATAAGTAGAGTAATTAAGACTAGCCCCTTTCAATTTCTCACTAAAGAAGGCAACGGGTTTACCTTCCTGCATAAGCACGCCTCCAATGCCAATCCCGGATGCATCACACTCCACCTCGAATGGCCTAGTGAAGTCGGGTAGCACCAGCAAAGGGGCTTGCGTCAATCTCCACTTTAGGGCGTTGAAAGCCCTCTCTTGCGCCTCCTCCCACACAAAGACCGAATGCTTCTTGGTCACTTCCGTCAATGGGGCTGCAATGGTGCTGAAATCTCTCACGAACCGCCTATAGAAGCTGGCTAGCCCATGGAAGCTCCGCACTTGGCTCACTGAGGTAGGCGTAGGCCACTCTTGGATGGCCTTTATCTTGCTCTCATCCACTTGAAGACCCTTGGAGCTCACTACAAAACCAAGAAAAGAAACATGATTAGTGCAAAACTCACATTTCTTCTCATTAGCATACAAGCACGCACTACGTAAAGTAGAGAGTACTTCCCTCAAATGTTCCTCATGCTCCTCAATAGACTTGCTGTATATTAGTATATCATCAAAATAAACAACAACAAATCTACCTATGAAACGCCTCAAAACATGGTTCATTAAACGCATGAAAGTACTAGGAGCGTTTGTCAAGCCAAAAGGCATGACAACCCACTCGTACAAACCAAATTTTGTCTTGAAGGCGGTCTTCCACTCATCCCCCTCCTTCATCCTTATTTGATGGTAGCCGCTGCGGAGGTCTATCTTGGTGAAGACCGAGGCTCCATGCAGCTCATCTAGCATGTCATCTAAGCGGGGGATTGGATGCCGGTACTTGATGGTGATGTTGTTTATGGCTCGGCAGTCCACGCACATCCTCCATGTGCCATCCTTCTTTGGCACTAACAACACGGGCACGGCACAAGGGCTAAGGCTCTCACGCACATGGCCCTTGTCCAGCAAAGCCTTCACTTGCTCTTGCACCTCTTGGGTCTCCTTGGGGTTCATTCTGTACGCCGGCCTGTTAGGAAGAGTAGCACCCGGGATTAGATCAATTTGATGTTCTATACCTCTCATAGGTGGCAATCCGGGTGGCATCTCCTCGGGGAACACGTCTTGAAACTCCTCAAGTAGGGCCAAGATGTTCCTAGGTAGCGTAGACTTCAACTCTTCACTCAATAGCCCGAAGCCCTTGCACAAGAGCATAAGGACGGTCTCATGTGGTAAGTGCTCTTCTCTCAACTCCTCCTTGGAAGCCAGCAATGCTTGAGACGTGGTCTTGGCTTTGGAGGTGCTCTCGGCCTTACTCCCCTTCTTAGCCTCAACCGACTTCTCATTGTCTTTCTTCTTCTCAAAAGCTTCCGCAACCTGCAAAGGAGTCATTGGCTTAAGTACCACACTCTTACCATTATAATCAAAAGAATGACGATTAGTATAACCATCATGCTTGACTCTCCTATCAAACTGCCATGGATGTCCTAACAATATGTGACAAGCATTCATAGGGACCACATCACTTAATATAGTATCAACATAATGCCCTAGTGTTATGGTCACATTAACTTGCTTAGACACCTTAACTTCGCCACATTCATTCATCCAATGCAGTTTATATGGCCTAGGGTGATGAAAGGTATGCAATTGCAATTTAGTAACTAATTCAGTGCTAGCAATGTTGCAACAACTACCCCCATCAATAATCATGTTACAAACCTTTCCCTTAACCAAACATCTAGTATGAAATAAGTTCTCACGTTGGTTATCATCACAAGGGGTCGGTTGTACATGCAAAGTTCTCCTACAAACTAGAGACTCACCATGCTCAAACTCAATACAATCCATGTCCTCATCTACATCATGCATAGGTTCATCAATAATAGTCGGACCTTGATCTTCACCCTCGGACTCAGATTCATAGAGTCCAAGATGGTTAATGACCAACGTTCGACTATTGGGGCAATCCTTCATCATATGCCCACGACCTTGACACTTAAAGCACACGGTATCTCTAGCCCTAGAAGAAGGAGAAAAGGTCGAAGTACTTCCCTGAGGCCCATTGGCCGACGACGGCTGGCGGCTGGATGCTTGCGGCGGCGTCCCTGGTGGTCCACTTTTCCTCGGCGCTTCTTGGCTCCTAGGGTGGCTCATGGACTGAGCTTGGTTCCTACCAAAAGACGCCGGGGGATTCGCCCTACTGTGAGTTTGGGCTCGCCATGGACTCGGCTGGCCGCTAGGGTTCCTAGCCGCTTGGCCTCCTTGGTTCCGAGCCTTGTACTTCTGATTTTTCTCCACCTTGATCGCCAAATGCAGCAGCTGGGTACAATCTGTATAGGGGTACATATCCACCTCGTTAGCAATATAAGGAGAAAGGATTCGGAGATACCTTGCCATGGTAGATTCCTCATCTTCTATGATGTTGGCGCGGACCATGGCGGTTTGCATGGCATTGTAGGCTTCTTCCACGCTCATGCTACCTTGCTTGAGGTTCTCCAACCTTTGCTTGAGCTCTCGGGAGTAATGTTGAGGGACGAACCGAGCCCTCATCAAAACCCTCATTTGCTCCCACGTAGCCACCGGTGGGTCCAAAGCTCGTTGCCTCTCCTTCACTAAGTTGTTCCACCAAGTTAGGGCGAAGCCACTAAACTCAATGGAAGCTAGCTGCACCTTCTTTGCCTCTATGAAATTATGGCAACTCCAGATTTGCTCCACTTTCATTTCCCACTCCATATAGGCATCGGGGTCACACTTTCCTTCGAAGGCGGGCATCTTGATCTTTATTTTGCCTATGCCGTCTTGCTCCAACTCTCTCCGAGGTGGCTGGCCTTGATAACCCCTATTACCTCCGAATCTGCCCCGGGGCTCATAGTAGTTATAGCCCCCTCGTTGGCCTTGGTAGCCACCGAATCTTCCTCCTTGGTTCCACATATCTTCCTCAAATTCAGCCTCATTGAACTCGTCCTCTCTAAGTGGATCCTGTGGCTCATGCAAAGGGTTAGCAACAAAAGGCACCTCTCGTGGAGGTGGTATTTCAGCTTGATACATTGGTGCCACCCTATTCTGCCTATCATGGGTATGGGCAAGAGGAGAAGGATGCCTTACCGGGGAGTTCCTCACGGTACCGGTACCTACTGCACGGGTGCCTCCAAGGGGCACTAAGTTGGCTCCGGACGGACCTCCTGGCTCAGCATAAGTTCCTAAGGGAATGGGGGCTGAATTCTGGACCGTCTCTTGTGGTTGGGACACAAGTGTCACCGGGGGTGGAGCTCTTTGAGACGTCTCTAGGGCAGCCAATCGGTGGGTGATCACGGACACGGAGTCGGTCAACTTCTGGATGAGTATAGCCACGTCCGGATGCACCGGTGAGGGGCTCCTATTGTCCCGGCCACTTGAAATATCATCATTATCTGCCATCACACTTAACAAGCTAACACGGAATTGAGTTAAGGTTAGAATCAATCAAAAACACTCACAGGTGTCTCTCTCGTGTGTTTCACTCACCCTTGCTCAATCTCAACTAGTTTTGTAGTGCAGCCGGTTGTGAAACTCAAATACTTCACGTGAGTTGATCGATTTCAAGCAACACTTAACAACCAAAATAAGGTAGACGTAAGGTGTAGTAGAAAGACGATCAACAAGGGTCACACAAAGGCACTTAATATTCTGAATTTTAGTGCACTTAACAACACAAAAGAAATCAGAAAAAGAAGACTCAACGACTCAATGAAGAACACCTCACAAGTATGTAAATGCAAGGTAACTAATGAGACTCAACAAATTTACTCAAGAATACTAGCATGCACACATGTAATGCAAGCTTGATATGGACGAGTAATCAAGAAGTTTTAAGAACTCAAGAGGACAAGTTGTTACCTCAATTCACCTTGGCTTGTGCTCGTGAAGATGGAATGATGATGAAGAGACCGGTGTGATGGTGAGAAGAGGTGAGGCACAAGGGAAGGTGAGGTTAAGGAATTAGGGTTACCGGCGCGGGGCGTGAGCTGCGGAGACGGGCGCTTGGGTGGGCGCGCGCGGCGCGGCAGAGAGCACTTGGCGTCGGCTCCTTGCTTGATCCTTGAGACACTTACAACTTTGGACTATAATCTAGCCTAAGTATAAATGAAATACAAAGGACTAGACTAAGCTAGAAAAGAAATAAAATGCAAAGGATCGTCTCTTCTCTTTTTTTTTTTTGACGATTGATTTTTTTTTTGACTAATCTGATATTCTTTTCTTTCGTTTTTTTTTTTTTTGTAAAAGGAAATTCGAAATTCAAATTACAAACTGATTTGGAATAAAGAAAAATAAGAAAAATAGAGGGATAAGCCTAAAGGAGAACGTTGCCTTGTTTGTAGGAGGTGGCAACCGGTTTTGTTGACTCCTTCAAGCCACACGCCACCTTTGTAGGGTGAATGGCCGAGTGGGTTTGTTGGAGCAATCAGCCAAGCCTTGATTGTAGGAGTTGTAGCTGCCTTGCTTTGAACTTGTCAACCCACACGCCACAAGATTAGGAGCTTCTGTCGTTAGGGTTTAGGGCGTGGCTAAGGGACTTGGTGATCACGCCTTGGAGGGCAAGTGACCTAGTGTTGGACCTTGGCACGCCGTCAATTAGGGTTAGGGTTCTTTGTTGTGGAACGTGGAGAAGTCACCGGATATGGGTGGTGGTGAACGTGGGGTTAGGGTTGGTTATGGAGGTGGTGACCGGTTGTTTGAGGTGGTGATGGTGGTGGTGTTTGGTGGGGTTTCCGGCAAGTTTTGACGGCTGTTTTGTGGTGGTGAGGAGGGTGATCGTCTCTTCCTCTCACAAGCACAAACCGATCTCCACAAGATGCAATCTATCTCCACAAGACACAAACAGTTAGAACCCAAGCAACAACTCAAGAACGACTCCACAAGACAACAAGAAAAGGAAAAGAGATTCGGCTATGCACTAGGCACAACCAAACGACACAATACCAAAGCCGAATTGATGAACTCGGCAATGCAACTTGTTGACACCAAAACCTATGCTCTGATACCAATTTGATACGGGGATCGCCGTAGGGAGGCCCGACCTTGGTGATCAACACACGAACAACAAGAAACAAAAACAAATCAGATTCGGGAAAAGAAAAGAAACGAAGAACAACAAGGAAAGATGGACGATAGGTTAGAAGAAACCAAACACCCGGAACTAGAGACCCTTGATTCGTAGGAAACAAGAACCTCCAACCCTAAAGTAGATGACCTCGTCTTCTACAACTCCACACAAGGAAGAACGGATCTTCAAAGCACAAAGAGGATGTCTTGTGTCGCTTTGGAGATCAACAACTCGAAAGCAATTGAATCAAACAACTCGACCAAAACTAGCTCGGATTGGCAAACTCACGAAATCTCCAAATTGAGAAGGTTTCTATTTCAGAAATAAGTATTCTTGAATAATGGTTTGCTGCTGAAATTAGAAAGAAGACAAGTTTAAATACTGCTAACTAAACCGGCTCCTAAACCACTAAAATAAGCTAAACCGGAATAAAGAGAAAACCGAGTCTAATAATGTCAAAAGCCCACACGGCTGAAACATACTAAATGAGGAAGGTTTCTAAGAGTGGAAGGTGCACACAAGCCATGCACTCAACCACTAGAAACCATGGTGACCGAATAGGCCTTGGGTGTGGCCGTAGCAACCTCCTCCGGGACTTGATGTGCAAGCTTGGCGAGCTCATCTTGAAGTTGACGAACTCGGCTCCTAGTCATGGGCCCGGATGGTGGTTGGGTCATGGATGGTCCTCCATCAGGATAGGTAGAGCCGAAGTTCCAATGAAGAAACCCTTGGTCTATAGACCAAGAACCACGCCAAATGGAAGAGACGACCCTGCCTTGTACAACTTCACACAACTCGGCTCCAATGGTGGCCAAGAAGCACGAAGAGGATGCCTATGATGGCTCGTGAACACCAAGCTCGAAGGAGGTTGACACACACAAGAACAACTAAGCCAAATTCTCACAACCGTGTAGTTTTCTCACAAAAGCTCTCTTTTGATTGAAAACTGAAATATGCTTGATTGCAACAAATGTCTAACTCCTGAGGGAAATGTCTAAGGCAGCCTTTTATACCCCTAGGGGCCGTGCCTTAGTCTTAGGGAAACTAACTAAACACATGTCCGAAAATAACATAAAACAAGAGGAAATAATGTCTAAAAACCCAATACAATCTTCAAGCATTCTCCTCAACACTCTTGAGGTCTTCTTGGACCGAAATGGTCATCATGGTCTGGACCGAAATGGTCATCATGGTCTTCAACTCCAGCTTAGGAAGATCCTCCAACATGGCTAGCTCCTTGGACAAGAAGAATGTCACAATCTTGTCCAACTCTTGTTGGATCTCCTTAGCCCTTGCTCTTGTGATGGCACCATCAAAAATAGGCACTTGAGGTGGTGTAGATAATCCCTCATCATCCTCCCCTTCTTGGAAATGATTCGACCTCGAATCATCTAGCTTCTCATCATGCTCCTCATAGAGTGTTAGATCTCCAACATTGAAGGTAGGGCTAACTCCATACTCCTCGGGCAGCTCCAACACATAGGCATTGTCTCCCACCTTCCTAAGCACCTTGAATGGTCCATCTCCTCGTGGTGATAGCTTGGACTTGCGCTTGTCGGGGAAGCGCTCCTTCCTCAAATGAACCCAAACAAGATCCCCCGGTGGGAAGATCACTCTCCTTCGGCCATGATTGGCCTTGGTGGCATTGTATTCGGCCTTTTGTTGTAGCTTTGCCCTAGTCCTCTCATGTAGCTCCTTAATGAACTCCACCTGTTTTCCTGCATTGAAATCTGCTCGCTCCTTCATAGGCAACGGCGTAAGATCAAGTGGGGTTAAAGGATTCAAACCATACACACATTCGAAAGGACTCAAAGAAGTAGATGAGTGAACTGCCCTATTGTATGCAAACTCTACATGTGGTAAGGCTTCTTCCCAAGCCTTCAAATTCTTCCTAATGACAGCCCTTAAGATGGTTGTGAGGGTGCGATTAGTTACTTCAGTTTGACCATCCGTTTGAGGGTGGCTAGAAGTAGAGAACAACAATCTAGTACCTAGCTTCCCTCAAAGAGTCATCCAAAAGTAACTAAGCAACTTCACATCCCTATCACTCACAATAGTCTTAGGTACTCCATGTAATTTAACTACTTCTCTAAAGAATAAGTTAGCTATATTAGAAGCATCATCAGTCTTATGACAAGCAATAAAATGGGCCATCTTAGAGAATCTATCAACAACCACAAATATAGAGTCTCTCCCCTTTTGAGTCCTAGGTAACCCCACAATAAAATCCATGCTAATGTCCTCCCAAGGGGCTGTTGGAATAGGCAATGGGCTGTACAAGCCGTGGGGTTTCACTCTAGACTTGGCCTTAAGGCACTCTAAACATCGCTTCACCAAATGATCAACATCCCTAAGCATATGTGGCCAATAAAAGTGTGTGTGCAGCATGTGATATGTCTTATCTCTACCAAAGTGTCCCATTAAGCCTCCCTTATGGGCTTCCTCCACAAGTAATAACATCAAAGAACACCTAGGAATGCACACCTTATCAACCTTAAACAAGAATCCATCAAACAAGTAGAACTTATCTAAAGAACCCTTAGCCACACAATGCTTATATGTAGTGCCGAAATCTATGTCATCCTCATACAACTCCTTAATGTAAGTGAAACCTAACACCTTAGAGTCTAATGTGGTGATCAATGCATGTCTCCTAGAAAGTGCATCAGCAACTACATTGTCTTTCCCTTTCTTATACTTAATGACATAAGGAAATGTTTCAATAAACTCCATCCATCTACCATGCCTCCTATCAAGTTTATCTTGACTCCTAAAGTGCTTTAAGGACTCATGATCAGTATGCAAGACAAACTCTCTAGGCCATAAGTAATGTTGCCATGTCTTAAGTACTCTAAACAATGCATAAAGTTCCTTATCATACGTAGAGTAGTTTAGACATGCACCTTTCAATTTTTCACTAAAGAAGGCAATAGGATTACCTTCCTGCATGAGGAGTCCTCCAATGCTGATTCCACTTGCATCACATTCCAACTCAAATGGCCGTGAGAAATCCGAGAGAACTAGAAGGGGTGCATTTGTGAGCCTCCACTTCAGATTGTTAAGGGCCCTCTCTTGCGCCTCTCCCCATACAAATGGAGCATGCTTCTTGGTGATCTCGGTCAAGGGGGCAGCAATGGTGCTAAGGTCCTTGACAAATCTCCTATAGAAGCTTGCGAGCCCATGGAAACTCCTCACGTGGCCGATTGTTGTAGGCGTTGGCCAATCTTGGATTGCCTTGATCTTCTCCTCATCCACTTGCAGCCCTTGTGAACTCACTACAAAACCAAGAAAAGTGACCTTATTAGTGCAAAAATCACATTTCTTCAAGTTGGCATACAAGCGCTCTACTCTAAGAGTAGAAAGAACTTCCCTTAAATTTCTTTCATGCTCCTCTAGGGACCTGCTATAGATAAGAATATCATCAAAGTATACTACAACAAATTTCCCTATAAAGTTTCTCAAAACATAGCTCATCAATCTCATAAAAGTAGAGGGAGCATTAGTCAAACCAAATGGCATTACAAGCCACTCATACATCCCAAACTTTGTCTTGAAGGCTGTTTTCCATTCATCTCCTTCCTTCATTCGGATTTGGTGGTATCCACTCCTTAGATCAATCTTTGTGAAGAGGGTGGCACCATAGAGCTCATCTAGCATGTCGTCCAGCCATGGGATGGGGTGGCGGTATGTAGGATCGTGATTGTTAGATAAAAACTTAAGGAACTCAGAATATCAATTCTCAGTTCCTTCGCAGCGGAAATAAACAATCAAACAAATGACCAGTTTCTTATAGTGGAAACCTTTGATTGCCAACTAGCAATCCAGGATAAAAACCACTACCTTTCTTTCGAAAGGATTTCAAAGTCTACTTCTTGATTTCTTATCTCTTTTGGTTACAGCTTATCCTAGGAACGAACACACAGTTCATTGCCTTACACACAGTTAGACAATCCTAGATAACTTAACACAATCAATAATCAATCCAAGAAACAGACTTTCGCACCTAGGAACTATCACTTACAGTCGCAGGAACTTAGCACTCATCTCTTCTTCCTTGAATGATTCCTCTTGATCTCGGTTTGCTTTGATGATCTTGTTTGGAGGTTCACACTAGATATTTGCTAATGAGTGTGAGTCGTGTTTCAGTGCTTGAAAATAACCCTTGGGTTAGTCTTCCTTTTATAGAGGATTCTTCACAGCTCGATCCTCTCTGGGTTCCCACAGATTGAGCTTGCCCTAGGATGAGTGGTTCTCCTTGATCCACGTTGTTCTTGTCATGTGCAAACAACCTAGGCAGCTCAGAATCTCTCTTGGTTGGTCAACTACCTCAGACGAGCCTTGCTATGTCGTTGTCCAAATACTTTTGTCCGAGGTTGAACAAGTTGGCCGCTTGGGAACTGTCTTCTGGACAACGACGTCTCTTTGTCCTGTCGCTTTCACCTTCTCTGTCCGAGGTTGAGCGTTTCTGGGTATGTTGTTGTTTTGCTCTGGGTATTGGCAGTCTTTTGGAAGCTTCGGACAAGTTGATTTTAACACCTTTTGTTTGAGGTTGTGTGTCCCCGGATTTCTCGGTTTCTGGGCACACCTGGGTTCCTCTGGTTTCCTTCATCTGTCTTGTTCCTTTGGTTCCCTTGTCCTGTTTGGCTTTCTTGCCTTCGGTATATTCATGTGGTTCCTTAAAACACATCTTTGAGATAAAACATTAGTATCATAATATTTGTCATCGTCAAAAGTAGAGAAACTGAGGAAAGGAACTCTCAGGGGAACCTAAGTTCCAGAGTTCTGTTTCCTAACAATTTCCCCCTTTTTGATGATGACAAATACAAGGAACCTGGCAACATAATAGGACTTTGAATTTCATGAGACCAGTTGAGATTAAGGGAGTTACAACATTACAAATTAATGATAGAACATTCAATGGTTGCAAATTCCCCCTAAGCAAATGAACGAGTTTATTTCAAATTCCCCCTTAGAAGTAGAACTAGTTCAGGGTTCCTATTAGTTCAGTAGTCTCCAAAGTTCAAGGTTCCTATCCTTTTCTTCCCCCTTTTGACATCATTGAAAAGATTAAGTACTAGTTAAGAGCAAGATGTCCAAGTGAATATACAATTGCATCAAACCCATAGCAGAAACATAATGGAAACTTTAAGGCAAAAAACAGATTGATCATTGGAACGAAACCAAAAGATAATCATTAGAGCTTAAACTAAACATTGTTCAAAGATGGGTAAGACCAACCACAAAACAACATAAACAACAACCAACAAGGACCAACAACAGGACAACAAACGACAAAGATAACAACAAAAGCAATCTTAGGAGGGACAACAAGTGGATAGACGAGGGGAGTAGGATCCTAAGGGAAACTACTAGCACGCTGTGGCGATACAGCACTGGGAACCAGAACACGCGTTCCTATGGCGTAGCAGTGGCCTCCTCGTCTTCAGTTTTGTCGTCAGTTCCTACGTTTTGGCCCGTGGCCTGATGAGCACTGATTGCACCTTGCCAATCCTTCTGAAGGACTTCTACCAGATCCACAACAGCAGAACTTATGCGCCCCAACTCTTTTACTTGATCATGGAGGGCGACCGGTATGGCAGTCAAGCCTTCCATGATTGCCTTTTCAATACGATCCAGAGCAGCAAGGATCACAGAGGAGTCTAAAGAGGGGTTGAGCTGTGGTCGTGAACTAGAAGGGTCCTGGGAACTCGCCTTTTCCTTAGGCGGAATTTCTTGAGCTTCAGAAGGGTTGGGCAGTTGTTCTTTAGTCTTCAACTTCCGAACTGTGGCCATGGTAAGACACTTGTTGTAGACTGTCTCAAACAGATCGTCTAGGTACTGGTGAATGTTAGAGAGGATATTCTTGATGATATGGGAGAAGGGTAAAGCATGGGAGTCATGAGATGCACAAAACTGCATGTGAGCCAACACAATACGAGGGAGATCCAATTGAACACCAGAGAGTACTTTGTCCATATAAATGGCGTCAGTGATGAGAACATCGTTCCTGTGCTCTTGTCTGGGAACCAGATTGCGGGTGATCCAGAAGTGTAACAGCCTGTTTGTGATGGAGAGATCCTTTGTCTCCAAAGATGAAGGGGAGGCGCCGTCGTAGATTTTCTTGACCACTGCTCCCTTGGATTTGTAACCCTTTCCCTTGGGCCATCCCTTTTTCTGAGGGAGAATGCCAAACCCAGACCTTGACTCAATTCCTAGAGCAGACGCAATGAGGTTGGCGGACAGGGGATAGCTGGTTCCCTTCCATATGAGAATGGCTTCGTTACAGGGACAGTTCTCCTTTGTGGGCACAAACTCCATGGATTGGTAAAACAGTCGGACGACCTCATCAGAAGCAGAGAAGGGCTCAGTCAACATCTCGTCCCAGCCTTGAAACTGTAGCAGAGAATGGAGCTCGTCTAGGGCCTCTCTAAACATTTCCTCATCTTCTTCTGCCAGTTCTTGGGTCCAGAATTCCTTGCCGATTATGAGAGGCTTAAGGATCTTCCTCTTAGAGAAGAGAGAAGAGACGTGACCCAAGGAGGAAGAGGCAGAGAGGGTGGTGATTTTGGCTCTTTTGTGGATTTGGCCTCATAGGGAACTATAGCTTGGGAGCTCCTCTTTCTTTGTTTCATTCTAGTGGCGACTGAGGGATCAGGGTTAGAGGTGGTTTTAGATTTGAGGCTTACTGGTGAGGGTTGAGGGCTGAGGAGCTCTTGGAGAGACTTGTCAGGCGAGGAGTCATGAGAGCCACCTTCGGAGGCGGATTTGGTGGCCAATTCAGAGGCCAGAGTGATGGCCATGGCTTTCTCCTCAGCCTGTTCCTTTGGTGGCTCCTCAAGTTTCTCTTCGGGTTGCTCCACTGGTTTCTCCATAGGGTTCTCCACTGCTTTCTCTTTAGGTTGGGATTTTTGAGAGGAGGTGACAGAAATGGGCTGAGAAGATGAAGCTGCCTTCTTTTCTCGAAAGGCTCTGAGAATGGCAGCCTCTTCCTCATCCAGGATAACATTAGGGTTTTGGTTGGCCATTTTTGAGGATTTAAGGATTTCTGTGTTTGAGAGAAGGAGAAGCAGAAGATCAGAGAAATGGCGAGTTGTGGGATTAGCTTGGATGAACAAGACCACTCTTTAAAGGCGGTGAGGGCTGAAGAGACCGTTAAAGCAAATCTAGCCGTTGAGAGGATTGGGGAGAATCAGGAGCATTGAAGGCTAATTGTAGCTTTTTGGAACGGATCAAAACAATTCAAAACTTGCCCATTCAGAGAAGAGGGGACCCTGCCAACTGATAAGACCGGTCTGAGCTTCTGAGATTTGCCATAAATAACTTCTGGGAGGTGCCAATCTAGCCGTTGGAGAAGCGTTGCATTCTGGTTCCTTTCTGGCGATATATTCAGCGTGCTAGAGGGATGTATGGGAACCTTTGATGTGGGTCAAACATTGGAACCAAAAGATACGTTCCCATACGCGAAATCAGGGTAGGCCATTTATCGCATTGCACATTAATTCTCAGAGAGGGTTTAGAGATGGATCATAGAGAATTGAATTGAGCAATGAGGCAAGGGTAGGTCTTAGTACACAATCATCATTTCGGCTTGTATTGTTAGGATAGAAATATGATCAGATTGTGACTTTTGGGCCATCAAAGAAATTTGAACAATGAGGAGTTGAAAGAATAATGAGGACCAAAAGGAAACGAACCAGAAAAATTCATCTAAGCCTTTGTAAGAAACCATTATGACAAGAAGGGTTTGTAGCAAAAGATATAACACAAGGATATCAAGACTCAACAAGTTAAATAACTTAAACTAGTCAATCAGGGAAACTAGAAGGAATTCTTTAAACTAAGGTAACTACTGAGTAATAGGAATCATTCCTAGTTCCAATCTAAGGTTCTCGAAAGGAACTCTATTCAATGCCTTGGTGAAAATATCTGCAACCTGATCTTCCGTTCTACAAAAATTCATAATGATGTTTCCCTTCTCAACATGATCTCTAAGAAAATGATGTCTTATGTCAATATGCTTGGTCCTAGTATGATGCACATGATTTTTAGAGATGTTTATGGCACTAGTGTTATCACAAAGAATAGTGAGAGGGCCATAAGACATACCAAAGTCCGCGAGTTGTTGCTTTAGCCAGAGAAGTTGGGAACAGCAGGAGGCGGCTGCAATGTACTCAGATTATGTGGTGGAGAGGGAGACTGAAACTTGTTTCTTTGATCCTCATGACACAAGGCAAGGGCCTAGGAACTGTGCCATTCCAGAAGTGCTCTTTCTATCTACCAAATATCCAGCATAATCAGCATCAGTGAAACCCATGAGCTCAAAGGGACATTCTTTGGGGTACCAAATGCAGAGATCGTCAGTTCCCTTGATATATCAAAGTATTCTCTTCACAGCAGCCAAGTGGGTTTCTCTCGGACAAGATTGGAACCTAGTACACAAGCCAACAGCAAAGACAATGTCTGGTCGACTAGCGGTTAGGTACATGAGTGAGCCTATCATACCTCTATAGAGCTTCTCCTCCATTAGAGGACTCGAGTGGTCCTTATCCAGATGGGCAATGGTGGATATGGGAGTGGAGAGAGGCTTGCATGAATCCATTTTGAACTTCTTCAGTAGTTCCCTGACATACTTCTGTTAGTGGATTTGAATACCATCTTCCTTTTGAGTGATTTGTAATCCGAGGAAGAATGTGAGTTCCCCAATTAAACTCATTTCAAATTCACTGCTCATCAAGTCTTTGAACTTGTCTATAAGGGACAGGTTAGTGGAACCAAAAATGATATCATCAACATAGATTTGAACCACTAAGATGTTACCTTCTTCTTCTAGGATGAAGAGAGTCTTATCAATAACTCCACGCCTATAGCCATTTGAGAATAGGAACTGGGCAAGACAATCATACCAAGCTTTGGGAGCTTGCTTGAGGCCATAGAGTGCCTTGTCTAGAAAGTAGACATGATCTGGATGATCATCGTCTTCAAAACCTGGAGGTTGCTTCACATAGACTTCTTCTTGAAAAATTCCATTGAGGAAGGCCGTCTTTACATCCATTTGGAACAACTTGAACCCTTTGTGTGATGCGAAGGCAATCAACAATCTTATTGCCTCAATCCTTGCCACTGGAGCATAGGTTTCATCATAGTCGATTCCTTCTTGTTGATTGTATCCTTGAGCTACAAGTCTCGCTTTGTTTCTTATCACAGCTCCTGTATCATCCAGCTTGTTTCTGAAAACCCATCTGGTTCCTATGATGTGTTTATCCTTGGGATGAGGAACTAGATGCCATACTTTGTTCCTTTCAAACTGATGAAGCTCTTCTTGCATAGCTTGGATCCAGTCTGCGTCCTTCAGTGCCTCACCTATGTTATTTGGTTCCACAATAGACAGAAATGCATTGAAGGCAAAGAAGGCAAAGAAGGTTAGATGTTCGTACCTGACTGGAGGCTTGACGACTCTTCTTTCTCTGTTGGGGGCTAGAGCATTTGATGTGGAGACATTCTGAGTTGAGCATTCAGCTTCCTGGTTGGGATCACCTTCTCCATTGAAGATCATGTGGGAAGATGAGTCATTGAGGTCTCCACAGATATTGTCGTCATGCTCATGATTCCCAGAAATGGATTGTTGTTCATTGTTCATGGGAACTGGTGGAGGAGCCATTGGAGGGTTCCGAGCAGCAGTGCAGGAATTGGGTGGAGTGACATCTTCATCTGGATTTTCTTGATATGACTTGGGAAACGGGTCTTCAAAGGAATTGGTGGTGTTCTGCACAATCTTTCCAAGTGATTTTCATTAAAAATAACATGAACACTTTCTTCTACCTTTTTAGTCCTTTTGCTGAAGACTTTGTACGCCTTGCTACCCGAGGCGTATCCAATGAAGATTCCTTCATCACTTCTTGGGTCGAATTTGCCAAGATTGTCCTTCCCATTGTTGTGTACAAAGCACTTGCATCCGAACACTCTCAGATGTGAGATGTTGGGAACTCTTCCTCTTAGGAGCTCATAGGGTGTCTTTTCTGTGATTGGGCGAAGCATGGCTCGATTGATGATGTAACAAGCTGTGTTGATCGCCTCAGCCCAAAATGATTGAGAGAGTCCACTTGAGATCAACATAGTCCGAGCCATGTCTTCCAAAGTTCTGTTCTTTCTTTCCACTACTCCATTTTGTTGAGGAGTGTATGGTGCAGAGAAGTTGTGATCAATTCCATGCTCACTGCAAAAGGTTAGAAATTCTCCATTTTCGAATTCGGTACCATGGTCAGACCGAATAGCATTGAGTGAACAATCAAGAGATTTTTCTAACAAGGGAACCAGATCTTTAAAGCGGTCAATAACTTCACTCTTAGATTTAATAAAGATGGTACAAGTAAAGCGAGAGAAGTCATCGACAAGAACAAAGATATACATGTTCCCTCCTAGGCTCTAAACTCTCATGGGTCCACACAGATCCATGTGGATGAGTTCAAGAGGCCTTGAGGTGCTTACCATGTTTTTGGACTTTAAGGAACTACGAGCCTGTTTCTCTTTTACACAGTCAGAGCACAGTTCCTTAGATGTGCCTCTTAGCTTTGGCAGCCCTCTGACTAGCTCCTTTGAGTGTAGCTTTTGAATCAGCTTGGTGCTAGCATGACCGAGGCGTTGATGCCACAAATCAGCTTGGTCATTCACAGTTGAGAGACAAAGTTTCTCCTTGGGAACAAATGATGGATCAATTATGTAGACATTGTTGAATCTTTTCCCTTTTAGGATGATTTGTCCCGAGGAGTCAAGGACTGAACATTCGTTTGATCTGAATCTAACTTCATTGTCTCCTTGATCACACAGCTGTGACACACTTATTAGGTCAAAACCAAGATTATCAACAAGGTGAACTTTGTTTACCTGAATGTGATCGTTGAGTTTCACAGTTCCTATTCCACAGATTTTCCCTTGCTTTTGTCTCCAAAGGATATTTTCCTTTTCCTGGCCTAAAAGGTTTTTCAGTTTTCCTTTTGTTAAAATCAACATTGTTCCTAACCTTGCTATGGGCCATGTCAATATATCTTTTGTGAGCAAAGGAATTGGTGAACCATTGGTTTTCAGGAACCATCTTTTCTTTTCCATTTGGTTCCTTCTTAGGACTTTGAGAGCCTTCATTGAGACACTTGGCAACCTCAGCTTTGTTCTCAAGGACCATGATCTTCTCTGATAGGAATTGATTCCTATCACGAGAAGTGGCAAGAGCAATACTGAGATTCTCATTCATCTCAACAAGTTCTCGCCTAGCCTTTTCTTCTTCAGCATCATTGTTCCCTTTATTATTGACATATCATATTCCATGGCGTTGTCTCATAAAAACAGTTTGATTTGTCGTTTTTTCATTAATGGAATCAGTGAGAATGTCTAACCTATCAATTATGGATTGAAGCATGTCATTTCCAGGTGGGTTAGCATGCAAGGGAACTTTGACAGAGTCTATGCTAGTTTCATCACAAGATTTGCAAATTTTAAGGTGACTAGCATGCATATTTCTAATATCAATGAGTTTGGAGTGAGTTTCAGCTAGGTCTTTCTCAGTTTCATCAAGTTTCTTACTCCAAACAGAATTCTCGACAGTCAAGCAAGCAATTTCATCTTTACAATCATCTAGTTTCTGTTGAAGGGAACTGGTTTCCTTTCCTAGTTTCTTTATGATCTTAAGAAGTTTCTTATCACAATCAACTAGGGATTTTAAGAGATCGTCAGAAGTTACCTCAAGGTCTTCTGAGTCGGTTGAGTCTCCTTTTGCCATGAGACATCTCCCTCCAGAGAAGCCACTCAGATCTAGTTCCTCATCTGAGTCTTCTCCCCATGATGCTACGAGAGCCTTCTTTTTTGAGGTCTTTCCTCTTCCTTGGACTCTTCTTTGTTGGGACAGTTCTTAGCGTAGTGTCCCTTCTCCTTGCACTCGTAACAGGAGACTTCCTTGAGATCTCTTCTTGGTCCATTGTGAGAGGAACTGCCCGTTTGGAACCTTCCCTTCACAAAGAATTTTTTGATGTTCTTTGTGAAGAGGGCTGTTAGTTCGTCCTCCTCTTCTCCAAGGTCTGAGTTCTCTTCCTCCATCTCGAGCCTAGAGAAGGCTTTGGAGATCTTGAGGGCAATTCCTTTCTCTAGTTTCTTGTCGGCATTGGCCTTGGTGTGCTCTCCTTCTTCAACCTTCAGTTTCCCTATGACTTGGGTCAAGGGAAGGGATTGGATGCCTGGAGTGTTCTTCATGATTCCCTTGAGAAGGGTGAACTTGGAGTTGAGTCCATTGATGACCACTAGGGACTTGGAAACTTCATCTAGATCGACTCTCGCCGCTGTCAACTGTCCAATCAATCTGTTGAAGCGGGAGTAGTACTCTGAGATGGTCTCAGTTTCCATCATTTTGAAGGTGTGGTATTCTCCTTCCAAAGCAAACTTTCTGCTTTGCTTTAGTTCCTCACTTCCTTCATGCATCTCCTTGAGAGCTTTCCACATCTCCTTCGCTGTCTTGATGCCTATGACCTTGTCCATGTCTTCTCTGTCCAATCCATTGAGGATGAACTACCTGGCCTTGGCATTCTTCTCCATGATGACATAGTGTTCTGGTTTCCAATCTTCTTCCTTCATGGTAAGATCGACATAGCCATCTCCATTTTCGACTATCCTCCAGCATTGGTAGTCGTTGGTCTTGATGTGGCTTTCCATGCACTTTTCCCACCATGTTTCTTCTCCTTTCTTTCGGAGATATGGCTTGTTGGTGGAGATTCCGAGCTCAAACTTGCTTGGTTGAGACATGATCTGCAAACTTAACAAAGATCTAGAGCTTTTCCGGCTCTGATACCAATTATAGGATCGTGATTGTTAGATAAAACCTTAAGGAACTCAGAATATCAATTCTCAGTTCCTTCGCAGCGGAAATAAACAATCAAACAAATGACCAGTTCCTTATAGTGGAAACCTTTGATTGCCAACTAGCAATCCAGGATAAAAACCACTACCTTTCTTTCGAAAGGATTTCAAAGTCTACTTCTTGATTTCTTATCTCTTTTGGTTACAGCTTATCCTAGGAACGAACACACAGGTCCTTTGCCTTACACACAGTTAGACAATCCTAGATAACTTAACACAATCAATAATCAATCCAAGAAACAGACTTTCGCACCTAGGAACTATCACTTACAGTCACAGGAACTTAGCACTCAGCTCTTCTTCCTTGACTGGTTCCTCTTGATCTCGGTTTGCTTTGATGATCTTGTTTAGAGGTTTACACTAGATATTTGCTAATGAGTGTGAGTCGTGCTTCAGTGCTTGAAGATAACCCTTGGGTTAGTCTTCCTTTTATAGAGGATTCTTCGCAGCTCGATCCTCTCTGGGTTCCCACAGATTGAGCTTGCCCTAGGATGAGTGATTCTCCTTGATCCACGTTGTTCTTGGCATGTGCAAACAACCTAGGCAGCTCAGAATCTCTCTTGGTTGGTCAACTACCTCAGACGAGCCTTGCTATGTCGTTGTCCAAATACTTTCGTCCGAGGTTGAACAAGCTGGCCGCTTGGGAACTGTCTTCTGGACAGCGACGTCTCTATGTCCTATCGCTTTTACCTTCTTTGTCCGAGGTTGAGCGTTTCTGGGTATGTTGTTGTTTTGCTCTGGGTATTGGCAGTCTTTTGGAAGCTTCGGACAAGTTGATTTTAACACATTTTGTCCGAGGTTGTGTGTCCCCAGATTTCTCGGTTTCTAGGCACACCTGGGTTCCTCTGGTTTCCTTCATCTGTCTTGTTCCTTTGGTTCCCTTGTCCTGTTTGGCTTTCTTGCCTTCGGTATATTCCTGTGGTTCCTTAAAACACATCTTTGAGATAAAACATTAGTATCATAATATTTGTCATCGTCAAAAGTAGAGAAACTGAGGAAAGGAACTCTCAGGGGAACCTAAGTTCCAGAGTTCCGTTTCCTAACACGGTACTTGATAGTGATGTTGTTGATGGCTCTACAATCAACACACATCCTCCAAGTGTTGTCCTTCTTAGGCACAAGTAGGCTGGCACGGCACAAGGGGATAGGCTCCCTCGCACATAACCCCTATCTAGGAGGTCTAGCACTTGGGTTTGGATCTCTTGGCTCTCTTTAGGGTTCATCCTATTAGCTGGCCTATTTGGTAGAGTGGCACCGGGGATAAGGTCAATTTGGTGCTCTATTCCTCTTAATGGTGGTAGGCTGTGGGGTATCTCATCCGGGAACACATCTTGAAACTCCTCTAGAAGGGTTTAGATACTAGGAGGTAGGGTAGCCTTAGTTTCTTCACTTAGCATGGTTAGTTTCTTGCACAAAAGCATAAGGATTGTATCTAAGGGTAAGTACTCTCCTTGTAGCTCACTCTTGGATGCTAATAAGACACTAGAGGGCTGGATGGCTAAGGCTTGGCTAGGCTTGGAGGGAGTGTCACCTTGCTGCCGTGGGGATCCCTTACCTTGATTCTTCTCCTTTTCACTTCCTGGAGCCAAGTCCTTCTCCTTCTTCTTCTCATAAGCCTCGACAATCTGCATAGGAGACATAGGCTTCAGAATAATATCTTTACCCTTAAAGGTGAAAGAGTACCTATTAGTGAAACCATCATGCATTACTCTCCTATCATATTGCCATGGACGACCTAATAACACATGACAAGCTTGCATGGGAACCACATCACACAGAATAGTATCCTCATAATGACCTAATGTGAATGTAATCTTAGCTTGCTTGTTCACTTTCAATTCTCCACAATCATTCATCCAATGCAATTTGTAAGGTCTAGGGTGATAAAATGTAGTAAGTTGCAACTTAGATATCAATTCAGTGCTAGCAATGTTACAACAACTACCTCCATCAATTATCACATTACACACCTTTCCCTTAACTAAGCATCTAGTATGGAATAAGTTTTCTCTTTGATTATCCTCACAAGGGGCAGGTTGTACATGCAATGTTCTTTTACAAATCAAGGATTCCCCATGCTCATACTCAATGCCATCATCATTATCAACAAAATCAGATTCATGCTCAACATGCTCATCAACACAATCATCATCATTTTCATGTTCAGATTCAGATTCATATTGTCCTAGATGGTTGATCATGAGAGTTCTACTATTAGGGCAATCTTTCATCATATGCCCTCTTCCTTGACATTTAAAACAAACAACATCTCTAGCTCTAGAGTTAGGGTTAGGAGTATTCCCTTTGGGTCCATTGGTGGGGCCAGCCGAGCCTCTTGGAGGGTAGGGAGTGCCACTTGGTGGTGCATTTCTTCTCGGCCCTCCATGCTCCATGCTTGGCACCTTGTCCTTGTACTTGGCAATGGAATCCTCTCAGCCTAGTCATAGCCACGGCTAGGCTGGTTTCTCCAAGTGTTGGGGGCGCCAATTGCTCCTTTGCTCCCTTGGTTCCTTGCCTTGGTCTTCCTCTCCACTTTGATTGCTAAGTGTAGCAACTCTGTCATAGTGTCATAGGGAAACAAATCCACTTCATTAGCCAAAAACGGATTGAGAATTCTAAGATACCTTGCCATTGTTGTCTCCTCATCCTCAACGACATTGGCCTTCACCATAGCCACTTGCATGGCATTGTATGTCTCCTCGGCTGACATGGTGCCTTGCTTCAAGTTTTCAAGCCTTTGTCGAAGGTGTATGGTGTTGTGGCACGAATCTAGCCCTCATCAAAGCCTTCATTTGCTCCCAAGTAGTAGCCACGACTGGATCAAGGGCTCTCCTCCTTTCTTTGACCAAATTGTCCCACCATATGAGAGCATAGCCATTGAACTCCAAGGCTGCCAATTGAACTTTCTTGTGCTCGACAAAGTTGTGGCATGACCAGATTTGTTCTATCTTAGTCTCCCACTCCATGTACACATCCGGGTCGTATTTCCCTTCAAAGCTAGGGATCTTTACCTTGATTCTTCCAATCCCATCTTGCTCTTGTTCACGCCCTCGCCTTGGCTGGTATCCTCTAGGTGGCTCGGCTCTCCAACCCTCCTCCTCCATGTATTCGTCTTGAAAACCTTGAAACTCATTAAAACCATTAGGGACATAAGGTATTCTATGTAAAGGAGAGTTAGGAATGGAACCATGCTCACGGTGAGCTTGAGGTGGGATGCCTTGGAAGGGCGCGGCGCCTTGAGGAGTGCCATGGTGTGACACTGCCGGATGGGTTGCGGACACGGGCCGAGACGCCTCGTGGGATGCGGCCCTTGCGGCATTGTAGGCGGCCCTTTGGTCTGGGAGTGGCACTCTTGGTGGCTCATGTGAAGGGCCTCCTTGCTCGAAGTTGGCGCCTAAGGGTATGGTGGTTGGCTGCGGCGTCTGAGACTCCAAGGTAGCCATCCGGGTGGACAGGCTAGCTAGACTATCCGACATTTGCTTGAGGAGATTGAACACCTCAGGTGGTACCGGCTCGAAGCTACTTGAACGAGTAGGGCTTGGTGATCTAGACATAATCAAAGCAAACTAAACACTCAACAAGGTTAGGTTAGTGAAAATAGAAATCACCTCACAAGTGTTTCACTCTTGTGTTTGATTCTCTCACACTCTAGTTGATGTTGAATGCTGGCTTCTTTGATGGATCGCCTTGTATGGATCAACAACCCCACGTGAGCTCAAGGCATAAGCAACACAAGCCAAAAACGTGAGCTAATATAGGAGATAGCTCGGCAGAATTACTCAAAGGAAAACAAACAAACAAAGACTCACAAAAGAAGTAAAATGAAGACTCTAGGAATGGACTTACAATGCAAGAATGTAATGCAATGCAAAGATGGAAAGACTCAAATAATCTGAACTCAAGAGGGCCAAAGTTATGCTTACTTGTCTTACACTTGTGCAATGGAGGGATGAACCGATGGAAAGGTTAGAGGGGATGTAGTGTAGGGTAAGATGTAGGCATGGCTAGGGCACTCGGTGGTGGCTGACAGGCGGCGATGGCTCCTTGAAGATGTCTTGAGTTCTTTTCCAAATTCCGGTTAAGTGTTAGCCTTGCTCTTCTTGTGATATGAGGCACAACTTTAAGATAGCATTACATACACATGAAATAACATAAAATTCCTAATGCTCGGCTGAGATATTCTTTCTTTTTTCATTTTTTTTGACTTTCTTTTTCTTTTTCTGACTTGGAAATAAGAAATAAGAAATAATTACAATTTAAAATTCAAAAATGATCCACTAACTAATCTGGTATGAAGTGTTCTTCCTTGTTGCTTGAAAATAGGAGTTGGCTGGGATCTCCTTTGACTCCACACGCCTGATTTGAATGAGGGAGTTGAGTGGGGAGTTGGCTGGGATTTGTTTGTTGGACACGCCTGATTTGTAGGGGATGGTTGGGCCTCCACTTCGCTCTTCACGCCTGGTAGTGGGAAGGTAGAAATGGAGTGATGGATGTGTTGGTTTGTGGATGGTGGAGGCTGTGGTGGTGGCTGGTGGTTAGAGGGGCTGCGCCAAGGTGGTTTTTGTGGTGGTGGGTGATCGGTTCTCCAAAAACACAAGCACAAACCAAGGAAAAAAAAACACAACAAACAAACTCGGATTTGACACGAAATAAACGATGACTCAATGCAGCCACTAAGAAGACTCGAATGGAAGATAAACAAACCGAAATGGTGTTGATGATGGTGGCTCAACGTCAACCTGGCTCTGATACCACTTTGATGTGGGGATTAGCCACGATTGATCCGATCTAGACGTCAAGCACTCTAAGAACTCAAAAGAAGACAAACGAACAAGCTAAGTTAGAAATTTGCCATGAAAGTGTAAGGAAATTAACAATGAAAGATAGGATAGGTAGAACCGAAGTTCCAATGAAGAAACCCTTGGTCTATAGACCAAGAACCATGCCAAATGGAAGAGACGACCCTGCCTTATACAACTTCACACAACTCGGCTCCAATGGTGGCCAAGAAGCACGAAGAGGATGCCTATGATGGCTCGTGAACTAAGCCAAATTCCATTTGGCGTGGTTCTTGGTCTATAGACCAGGAACACACACAAGAACAACTAAGCCAAATTCTCACAACCGTGTAGTTTTCTCACAAAAGCTCTCTTTTGATTGAAAACTGAAATATGCTTGATTGCAACAAATGTCTAACTCCTGAGGGAAATGTCTAAGGCAGCCTTTTATACCCCTAGGGGCCGTGCCTTAGTCTTAGGGAAACTAACTAAACACATGTCCGAAAATAACATAAAACAAGAGGAAATAATGTCTAAAAACCCAATACAATCTTCAAGCATTCTCCTCAACACTCTTGAGGTCTTCTTGGACCGAAATGGTCATCATGGTCTGGACCGAAATGGTCATCATGGTCTTCAACTCCAGCTTAGGAAGATCCTCCAACATGGCTAGCTCCTTGGACAAGAAGAATGTCACAAAAATAGGCACTTGAGGTGGTGTAGATGATCCCTCATCACTTTGGCAAAGTCGGGAAGTTGGAGAAGCGGAGCATAGCACAAGTGATCCTTGAGCAAGTTGAAAGCGGCCTCATGCTTGTCTTGCCAATCAACCTCGGCACCCTTCTTGGTAAACTCATGCAATTGGACTGCGATGGTACTAAAGTCACAAACAAAACGCCTATAGAACTCGACAAGACCAAGGAATGATCTCACCATGGTTGCGGTTGTGGGGCGTGGCCATTCCATGATCGCCCGGACCTTCTCTTCATCAACGCGCAACCCCTCCTTGCCCACCACATAGCCGAGGAAGGTGGTCGAGGGGGCACAAAAGGTGCACTTCGCAAGGTTGGCATAGAGCTTTTCCTTGCGGAGGCACTCAAAAACAGCCCGCAAATGCATCGTGTGGTCTTCCAAGGACTTGCTATACATGAGGATGTCATCAAAATAGACCACCACGAACTTGCCCAAGTAGGCCCTCAAGACATGGTTCATGAGGCGCATGAAGGTGCTAGGGGTGTTGGAGAGCCCAAATGGCATGACAAGCCATTCATTTAAGCCGTACTTGGTCTTGAAAGCGGTCTTCCACTCATCGCTTTCTCTCATGCGGATTTGATGATATCCACTTTTGAGATCTGCCTTTGAGAAGAAGATGGCACCATGAAGTTCATCAAGCATATCATCCAACCTTGGAATGGGGTGCCGGTACTTGATGGTGATTTGGTTGATGGTCTGGCAATCCACACACATTCGCCACGAACCATCCTTCTTGGGTACAAGTAGCATCGGGACCACGCATGGACTAAGGCTCTCCCGGACATGTCCCTTGTCCATGAGCACTTGAACTTGCTTTTGGAGCTCGACGGTCTCCTCGGGGCTAGCTCGGTAAGCCGCTCGGTTGGGAAGGGATGCGCCCAGCACGAAATCAATTTGGTGTTCAATGCCTCGCACCAGGGGCAACCCATCCGGGATCTCATCCGGTGTGACATCGGCAAACTCTTTCAACAAGGCCGAGATGCAAGGCGGCAAGGCGGCGGCTGCGGCCGGAGTGGCAAGGCAATGGTGGGGCACAAGAAGAAAGCACGAGCGGCGGCCTTGGAGCACCAGAGCGAGGTGGCGGTGCCGAGCCAAAAGGAGGCATTGCTCACACCGCCCTTGGAGGGTGGCTGGGCTGCCAAGCTTGGCCGAGGGCTGTGCCGCCGACACGGGCACCGCATTGGGGGTGGCGGGGGCCTTGCCGGTGATGAGCGAGTCGACTGCAGGACGCACACCCTTGCCCGGGAGTTGAGGCACCGAGGCGGAAGGAGCTAAAGGGGCCGGCTACCTTGGCGCCGCGCTGGTGGAGGCGCGGCCATGGGCAGCGGGCACGACCGGCGGTGACGGGCCCTTGGGTGTCTCCATGGCCTTGAGGCGATTGCGCTCGACTTGGTCTTCTAGGATCTCCCGGGGGGTCATGGGCAATAGAGTGATTCGCTTCCCGCCATGGACAAACATGAAGGTGTTGAGGAAGCCATCCTGGATCACCCTTCGGTCAAATTGCCAAGGCCTACCTAGCAAAAGGTGAGTGGCATCCATAGAAATAACATCACAAAGAATTTTATCAACATAATGTCCAATAGAGAAAGTGATGTGGCATTGCCTTGATACCACATCACCTTTACCTTTGGAAAGCCATTGAAGGCTATATGGTTGAGGGTGGGGAGTGGTGTTGAGGTTGAAGTGCTTGACCACCCTTTCGTTGACAATGGCACAAGAGCCTCCATCAATGATCACGCTCAAGGAAGCGGAGCCCATGAGATACCTCGTATGGAAGAGGTTCTCCCTTTGATCGCGGATGTCAACCTCCCTTGCAGAAAGAACTCGGCGGGCCACGAGGCCAAGGGGTGTCCCGGCACCACGCTCCAAAGGTGCACAATCAAACTCTTCATAGGGAGTCTCCTCGGTGGCCACCACGTCGTCCTCCTCCGGGCCCTCATCATCATCCTCGAAGGACTCGTATCCACCTTGGGAGGTGAGCAAGATGCGCTTGTTGTTCGGGCAATCCCTTTGAAGATGGCCACGACCACCACAATTGAAACAAGCTCGGTCACTTGAGCGCTCGGTGGAGGGCACTTGGGGGCGCGCGGCTGCATGGGGGCCGCGAGGTGGGGCGGATAGGCGCGCGGTGCCGACTGGGGCGACAGTGGCCGCGGCGGGGCTGGCACGGGGCGGCGCGACTGGACAGGCGGTCGGCGGAGGGCCGCTTGAGGGGCTCGGAGCGAATGGGGCCCTAGGCACTTGGGTGCACGCCCAAGCGGCTTGCCTATTCCTTTGGAGTTGGGCATGGATCTCCATGGCGGTATGGGTAAGAGTGTTGATGTCTCGGATGGGGAGCAAGATCAAGGGCTCCCGGATCTCAATATCAAGACCGCGGAGGAAAATGGCCCGGAGAGAAGCGGGGGTGGTAGACATGCCGGCCTTGTGGATGAGCTCTTCAAGCTCGGCAAGCGATGTGCGGGAGCCTTGGCGGGCAAGGGCAATTTGAAGGCGCATGTGCTCAAGGTAATCCTCCGGGACATACCGCTTGGTCATGACATGAACAAGTTGGTTCCAAGACTCAAGTGGAGGCAAGCCGCGCCTCTCCCTTTCGGTGGTGAACCGAAACCACCATGCAAGGGCAAGGCCGGTGAATTGCATCGTGGCGATCTCAACCCTTGCATAGTCCTCATAATGGCAATGGTTGAGGGCATACTCCGTGGCTTGCTTCCAATTAAGAAAATTTGCCGCATCATATTCACCTTCGAAGGGATCAATCTTGACCTTGATGTCCCGACATTTGCCATAGTGTTGGGGATCCTCCATGGGGCCACGATGCTCAAATTGTTGGCGAGCGGGGTGACCACGGCCACGGCGAGCCGGCTGCGGTGGGGGCAACCAGTGGGGATCACGCCGATCAATGGGGCGGCCTCGGCAGCCTCAAGTATGGGCCGGCGCCAGCTCATGGAAATCAGCCAACGGATCCTCCTCCACATGTTCATGGAAGAGCTCATCAAGATCATCAAACGCCTCACGACCTCCATAGGCGTCGTCATCCTCCTCAAAGGCCTCAAGGCTTTAGTAGCCATATCTAGCATTTGGAGCTTCATCGCCGGTGGTGGTGGCCCTGACGGGACGCGAGGAGGCGGCACCGGCCACGTGGGCAGTGGGGCGGTGGCGATGCCGGCTCGGCAGCAGCCGAGCATCGTGGGGGCCGTCGGCCTCATGGTGCGCCGGATGGTGATCATAGTAGGAGGGCTCCCAGGGTGGACCCAAGCTTGCGGCCAAGGTGCGGGCCTCGGATGTCGGGGATGGATACATGGGCTCCTTGCCTCGGTTATCGGCCGAGGGCTCACGGTGCCCCTCCACGGGGTTGTGGGAGGAAGCACCGAGGAGGATTGGTGTGGGCAGCGGCGGTGCGGTTGGCGACGCGGCCGGGGCTGAACTCATGGAGAAGCTGGCCACTTGTTGAACGACAGTGGCATGTGCGGCGGAGAGGCACTCAATGTCTTGGCGAATCAAAGATCCTGCGTTGCAGACAACACTTCAGGGGTTGTTCGCATCAATTGGTATCAGAGCCTATCCAAGCTAAGTTTGTTCTTCTATCTTATTGTGATTCTTGAAATTTTCTGCTTGTAAACCCATAAAAAAAATTCTCTCACTACCACCATTACCGGATTTTGCCACCACCACCGTCCGCCGCCACCACCCCCTTTCGCCACTTCTCTCTCACGGCTGAACCCTAACTTCCCTTAGGTTTTGGTTACTTTTCCAACAACCCTAAACCTTATCCTCTAGCAAATCTTGTTTCCTTAATTGCATACTTGATTTCCTTGTTTCTTGTTGCTTAAGTCTTGCTTTATCTTTGGATTAATTGCTAGATTATTTGTAAAATTTAATTCCCTCATAGTTGCTTTGTCTTTTCTTTCTTCTCCTACACTTGCTTGTGTGGTTCTTTCTTGCTTGATTCGCCATCATATCAAAAAAAAAATACAGTGTGACCGTATAAACAAAAACATACATACTATTCAAACCTTCCATCAAACAAAAGAGGTTTGGGAAGACGGAAGCCATTACTTCAAAAAAAAATCCAAAGGGCAGAGAACGCATCATACGGTCATACTCCATCTTCTCTTCTTTCATGTCTCTACGCAACACTCATAAAAAAGGGCAATATTTTCAACTTTCTTGTGATTAATTCTTCGAAACTTGACTTGATCTACTTGACCTTGGAAAATTTATGTGTTGTTTGGGACGTGATTTGCTAGTTTTTGCTTTGTTGCCTTCCGTTCAAGCCTCTCCCTCCTCACGAGCAACCAAAATTAGTACGCCCAGCGGAAAATTTCTTAGTTCTCTTTTGGACAAGGACTTGGCTTGGACTTGTTCTTTTGCTTGGTACAACTTACTACTTGTGTTATATGCTTCGTATAGGTACTATGGAGATTCCTACGAACAGCCACTCTCCTTCTACGGGCAACCGCAGCCCCGGACACATGGACTTCGCCTATGCGCAACTTGTCTCGCTTCATGCTGCGAATGACACTGATGCGGGGATTAGCCGCGAGTGGCCCGATCTAGACGCCAAGAGACTCGAATGGAAGATGGAGGTGGAAACAAGAGAAAACACAAAGAACACAAAGAAGAAAAATGGAAAAGAAGACTCAAGGAGCTAACCAAAGGTGGTGGCTCGGCTGAGATGGTGGTGGCTCGGCGTCGAGATGGCTCTGATACCAATTTGATGCGGGGATTAGCCGTGAGTGGCCCGATCTAGACGCCAAGAGACTTGAATGGAAGATGGAGGTAGAAACAAGAGAAAACACAAGAGAACAAGTTATCAAATGATAGGAAACAAAGAAATAAACAAGGAAATATGAACAACCGAAAGATGCAATGGCGAGACCCTTGGCAAACAATGTCGCCAATAACCAAACCAATGTGCACAAACGACCTTTCCTTCTACAATCTCCCACAACGATGGACGTGTCCAAAGAGCAAGAGAAGGAGGCGAGTGAAGCCTTGGAGCACCAACATCATAGACGAAATTGACACAACGCAAGAGCAACCTAGCAAGTTTGAATCAACTTTGAGAAAACACTCCCATGGAGCTCTCAATCTTCATAATGCAAGAAGCAACATAATTTCAGCAAAAGGTCCCTAAAGAAGACAACAAAGAAGCCTTAAATACTACCTAAAGACAAACGCCAAACAAGCCAACAAAGGGCCCACACAAAGGCACTTAAAAGGGTCTTAAAATACACTTAAAAGAACAAGGAAGAAAGTCCCCAAGTGGCCCCCACAAGAAAGCCCCGGACTTCCCTCAACTCGGCCAACAAAACAGCCAACAACTCGGTTGACAACTCGGCCGAGTTGTTGGCCGTGTCAGCATTCTGGGGCGAGAACTCGGCTGGGCACTCGGCCGTGTTGTGGGCCGAGTCAGTGGCTAGAGCCCCCGTCTCTTGTGGCATTCATTCTCCTGCGCAAGGCTTGGCTCGAAAGGTGACCAAGGTCCTTAGCGTAGGTTCGGTGAAGTCCTCGACTAAGGTGGGTTCCCTTGAAACGTGGAGACTCGCCAAGTTCTTGAGCTCCTCTTGCATACACTTGGTTTGAGCTCTTGTGCGTGGACCATCTTCTCTTGTGGGCGCCTTGGATGAGACCTCGGATGCTCCCGCATCAGACACCCTGCACGCTTTACATGAAGATAAAGCCCGACAACTCGCCGCGCAGGCTGCCGAGATTGCGCAACTTCGTCTGGCCATGAGTGATATGAGGTTGCCCACGGCTGTCCCAATGTTGAACCCTCCGGCCACAACTAGCCAGCCAATGGACCGCAAGGGTCCCCTTCTCAATGTCCTCTTCTCGAACACCTCCGGCTACGAGTCTTTTGACGAGGACACCCCCGACGCCGAACCGATATTTGACACCTACGACGATGAGGAGGAAGAGGAGATGGACAGCTACATATGCAGCTCTATGGATGAGCAAGGCAACATGCCTCTTAGCTTGGTTACACGCCGCGTTCTTAACGACAAAGAAGGTACCTTACTTGACCAACGTGACAATTTGTTTCATACTAAGTGTGCGGTCCAGGGTGCTTCTTTGAGTGTGATCATATATGGTGGGAGTTGCTGCAACATCATCAATGAAAAGGTGATCCAACACTTCAAGTTTGATACGCCTCCACAACCCGTCATTCATGGCACACGCGAGAACCGACTTCTCTTAGCCGGGTCCCGGGATGTCTCTCTAATAATTCAGGGACTTCTTCCTTGCTTTTTACTTGCTCATTTCGCGTGTCTCTTAAATGTTAAGGCTTTGGATGATTTACCCCCTACGGTGTCTACTCTTTTACAGGAACGCAACGCAAGCCGGCGTACCGTGGAGTTTGGGCCTGGAGGCTTGGTATGGCTGTACTTGCGCGCAATCTCTTTCCATTCAAGCGACGCCACAAGATGGATGCTAGAGGTGATGGTCCATTTCCGGTGCTACAAAGCCTTGGTGCTGACGCCTACCGCTTGAATTTACCCGATGACTATGGTGCGCATCCTACGTTCAACGTCGCTAATCTTCCTCCTTATACGCCTCCTGCTTTTGACAACGAGGACGAAGCGGGGACGCTTCGAAGCCAAGAAGGGGAGATTGATAGATCCATGACACCCTCGATGACGGTCAAGGATGAAGAGGACGCAATGAAGGTGCGCTCGAATGGCCAGATCACAAGAGCTCGCACAAGGGTAATGGAGCGAGCCACACAATCATTAGTTTCGCGGGCACACGCTAGTGACGCGGGTTCATCTAGTCCTAAATCGGTCCTCCTCTTGACCTATGAAGGATTAGGTGAGGTTCCGCCTAAGCCGATCCCGCCAAGAAGACGAAGACGACGATATCGCGGAAGCAGAACGAAGCAGCCAAGAACTCGACCCAGAACTCGACCGAGTTCTGTAACGAGTTATTGCTCCAACCAAGAACTCGACCCAGAACTCGACCGAGTTCTGGACCGAGTTGTTGCTCCAGATTAGAACTCGACCTAGAACTCGGTCGAGTTCTAGACCGAGTTCTGGTTCCAGATCGGAACTCGGCCAAGAACTCGACCGAGTTCCTGACCGAGTTCCTGCCCGCGTCAGCGATATCAACTTCCGTCGTTTTGCTGAACAATTTATTATTATATTTTTTATTATTTCTTTTGTCGCTATTTAAACCCAGAAACCCTAGTTATCTTTACGTTGAATTTGAGTAGTAAAGTTGAGTACACTCCTTCCCTTGAGTTCGTCAACTCTTCGATCCCACGGATCGTCTATCCCGTAGCTCGTCGCTTCGAGCAATTGTTCATCGTCTCTTCGGTGTTTGTGATCATCTTTTTGATCCTTTCGTTCATCACTTTGAACGCGTTTAAGGGTTATCTCTTTAGCCCTAGGAAAGCCATCACTTTGGCTACGGAAGAGAAGGAATCGAATTCAAGCTTGAGGAATCAAAGATCCTGCGTTGCAGACAAAACTTCAGGGGTTGTTCGCATCAACTGGCATCAGAGCCTATCCAAGCTAAGTTTGTTCTTCTCTCTTATTGTGATTCTTGAAATTTTCCGCTTGCAAACCCAGAAATTTTTTTTCTCTCACCACCACCATTATCGGATTTTCCCACCACCATCGTCCGCCGCCACCACCCCTTCCGCCACTTCTCTCTCACGGCTGAACCCTAATTTCCCTTAGGTTTTGGGTACTTTTCCAATAGCCCTAAACCTTATCCTCTAGCAAATCTTGTTTCCTTAATTGCATACTTGATTTCCTTGTTTCTTGTTGCTTAAGTCTTGCTTTATCTTTGGATTAATTGCTAGATTAGTTGTTCGATTTAATTCCCTCATAGTTACTTTGTCTCTTCTTTCTTCTCCTACACTTGCTTGTGTGGTTCTTTCTTGCTTGATTCGCCATCATATAAAAAAAAAAAAGTGTGACCGTATAAACAAAAACATACATACTATTCTCACCTTCCATCAAACAAAAGAGGTTTGGGAAGACGGAAGCCATAAATTCAAAACAAAAACCAAAGGGCAGAGAACGCACCATACGGTCATACTCCATCTTCTCTTCTTTCATGTCTCTACGCAACACTCATTAAAAAGGGCAATATTTTCAACTTTCTTGTGATTAATTCTTCGAAACTTGACTTGATCTAGTTGACCTTGGAAATTTTGTGTGTTGTTTGGGACGTGATTTGCTAGTTTTTGCTTTGTTGCCTTCCGTTCAAGCCTCTCCCTCCTCACGAGCAACCAAAATTAGTACGCCCAACGGAAAATTTCTTGGTTCTCTTTTGAGACAAGGACTTGGCTTGGACTTGTTCTTTTGCTTGGTACAACTTACTCCTTGTGTTATATGCTTTGTATAGGTACTATGGAGATTCCTACGAACAACCACTCTCCTTCTACGGGCAACCGCAACCCCGGACACATGGACTCCGCCTATGCGCAACTTGTCTCGCTTCATGCTGTGAATGACTCGCTTCATGCTGCGAATGACACCCTGCACGCTTTACATGAAGATCAAGCCCGACAACTCGCCGCACAGGCTGCCGAGATTGCGCAACTTCGTCTGGCCATGAGTGACATGAGGTTGCCCACGGCTATCCCAAGGTTGAACCCTCCGGCCACAACTAGCCGGCCAATGGACCGTAAGGGTCCCCTTCTCAATGTCCTCTTCTCGAACACCTCCGGCTACGAGTCTTTTGACGAGGACACCCCCGACGCCGAACCGATATTTGACACCTACGATGATGATGAGGAGGAGGAGATGGACAGCTACATATGTAGCTCTATGGATGAGTAAGGCAACATGCCTCTTAGCTTGGTTACACGCCGCGTTCTTAACGCCAAAGAAGGTACCTTACTTGACCAACGTGACAATTTGTTTCATACTAAGTGTGCGGTCCAGGGTGCTACTTTGAGTGTGATCATAGATGGTGGGAGTTGCTGCAACATCATCAATGAAAAGGTGATCCAGCACTTCAAGTTTGAGACGCCTCCACAACCCGTCATTCATGGCACATGCGAGAACCGACTTCTCTTATCCCGGTCCCGGGATGTCTCTCCAATAATTCCGGGATGTCTTCCTTGCTTTTTACTTGCTCCTTTCGCGTGTCTCTTAAATGTTAAGGCTTTGGATGATTTACCCCCTACGGTGTCTACTCTTTTGCAGGAATGCAACGCAAGCCGGTGTACCGTGGAGTTTGGGCCCGGAGGCTTGGTATGGCTGCACTTGCATCACGATCTCTTTCCATTCAAGCGATGCCACAAGATGGATGCTAGAGGTGATGGTCCATTTCAGTTGCTACAAAGCCTTGGTGCAGACGCCTACCGCTTGAATTTACCCGATGACTATGGTGCGCATCCTACGTTCAAAGTCGCTAATCTTCCTCTTTATACGCCTTATGCTTTTGACAACGAGGATGAAGCGGGGACGCTTCGAAGCCAAGAAGAGGAGATTGATAGCTCCATGACCCCCTTGATGATGGCAAAGGACGAAGAGGACGCAATGAAGGTGCGCTCGAATGGCCAGATCACAACAGCTCGCACAAGGGCAATGGAGCGAGCCACACAATCATTAGTTTCGCGGGTGAACGCAAGTGACGCGGGTTCATCTAGTCCTAAATGGGTCCTCCTCTTGACCTATGAAGGATTAGGTGAGGTTCCGCCTAAGCCGATCCCGCCAAGAAGACAAAGACGACGATATCGCAGAAGCAGAACGAAGCAACCAAGAACTCGACCCAGAACTCGGTCAACGAGTTATTGCTCCAGCCAAGAACTCGACCGAGTTCTGGAATGAGTTGTTGCTCTAGATAAGAACTCGACCTAGAACTCGGTCGAGTTCTGGACCGAGTTCTGGTTCCAGATCGGAACTCGACCGAGTTCCTGACCGAGTTCCTGCCCGCGTCAGCGATCTCAACTTCCGTGGTTTTGCTGAACAATTTTTTATTATATTTTTTATTATTTCTTTTGTCGCTATTTAAACCCAGAAACCCTAGTTTTTAATCTTTACGTTGAATTTGAGTAGTAAAGTTAAGTACACTCCTTCCCTTGAGTTCTAACATCAACTCTTCGATCCCACGGATCGTCTATCCTATAGCTCGTCGCTTCGAGCAATTGTTCATCGTCTCTTTGGTGTTTGTGATCATCTTTTTGATCCTTTCGTTCATCACTTTGAACGCGTTTGAGGGTTATCTCTTTAGCCCTAGGAAAGCCATTACTTTGGCTACGGAAGAGAAGGAATCGAATTCAAGCTTGAGGAATCAAAGATCATGCGTTGCAGACAACACTTCAGGGGTTATTCGCATCAATTGGCATCAGAGCCTATCCAAGCTAAGTTTGTTCTTCTCTCTTATTGTGTTTCTTGAAATTTTTCGCTTGCAAACCCATAATTTTTTTTTCTCTCACCACCACCATTACCGAATTTTCCCACCACCACCCCCTTCCGCCACTTCTCTCTCACGGCTGAACCCTAATTTCCCTTAGGTTTTGGTTACTTTTCCAACAGCCCTAAACCTTATCTTCTAGCAAATCTTGTTTCCTTAATTGCATACTTGATTTCCTTGTTTCTTGTTGCTTAAGTCTTGCTTTATCTTTGGATTAATTGCTAGATTAGTTGTTCGATTTAATTCTCTCTTAGTTGTTTTGTCTCTTCTTTCTTCTCCTATACTTGCTTGTGTGGTTCTTTCTTGCTTGATTCGCCATCATATCAAAAAAAAAAAGAGTGTGACCGTATAAACAAAAACATACATACTATTCTCACCTTCCATCAAACAAAAGAGGTTTGGGAAGACGGAAGCCATAAATTCAAAAAAAAAACAAAGGGCAGAGAACGTACTATACGGTCATACTCCATCTTCTCTTCTTTCATGTCTCTACGCAACACTCATTAAAAAGGGCAATATTTTCAATTTTCTTGTGATTAATTCTTCGAAACATGACTTGATCTACTTGACCTTGGAAATTTTGTGTGTTGTTTGGGACGTGATTTGCTAGTTTTTGCTTTGTTGCCTTCCGTTCAAGCCTCTCCCTCTTCACGAGCAACCAAAATTAGTACGCCCAGCGAAAAATTTCTTGTTTCTCTTTTGAGACAAGGACTTGGCTTGGACTTGTTCTTTTGCTTGGTACAACTTACTCCTTGTGTTATATGCTTTGTATAGGTACTATGGAGATTCCTACGAACAGCCACTCTCCTTCTATGGGAAACCGCAGCCTCGGACACATGGACTCCGCCTATGCGCAACTTGTCTCGCTTCATGCTGCGAATGACTCGCTTCATGTTGCGAATGACACCCTGCACGCTTTACATGAAGATCAAGCCCGACAACTCGCCGTACAGGCTGTCGAGATTGTGCAACTTCGTCTGGCCATGAGTGACATGAGGTTGCCCACGGCTGTCCCAATGTTGAACCCTCCGGCCACAACTAGCCGGCCAATGGACCGCAAGGGTCCCCTTCTCAATGTCCTCTTCTCGAACACCTCCGGCTATGAGTCTTTTGACGAGGACACCCCTGACGCCGGACCGATATTTGACACCTACGATGAGGAGGGGGAGGAGGAGATGGACAGCTACATATGCAGCTCTATGGATGAGTAAGGCAAGATGCCTCTTATCTTGGTTACACGCCGCGTTCTTAACGCCAAAGAAGGTACCTTACTTGACCAACGTGACAATTTGTTTCATACTAAGTGTGCGGTCCAAGGTGCTTCTTTGAGTGTGATCATAGATGGTGGGAGTTGTTGCAACATCATCAATGAAAAGGTGATCCAGCACTTCAAGTTTGAGACGCCTCCATAACCCGTCATTCATGGCACATGCGAGAACCGACTTCTCTTAGCCCGGTCCCGGGATGTCTCTCCAATAATCAGGGATGTCTTCCTTGCTTTTTAGTTGCTTCTTTCGCGTGTCTCTTAAATGTTAAGGCTTTGGATGATTTACCCCCTACGGTGTCTACTCTTTTGCAGGAACGCAACGCAAGCCGGCGTACCGTGGAGTTTGGGCCCGGAGGCTTGGTATGGCTGCACTTGCGTTGCGATCTCTTTCCATTCAAGCGACACCACAAGATGGATGCTAGAGGTGATGGTCCATTTCAGGTGCTATAAAGCCTTGGTGCCGATGCCTACCGCTTGAATTTACCCGATGACTATAGTGCGCATCCTACGTTCAAGGTCGCTAATCTTCCTCTTTATACGCCTCCTGCTTTTGACAACAAGGATGAAGCGGGGACACTTCGAAGCCAAGAAGGGGAGATTGATAGCTGCATGACCCCCTCGATGACGGAAAAGGACGAAGAGTACGCAATGAAGGTGCGCTCGAATGGCCAGATCACAACAGCTCGCACAAGGGCAATGGAGCGAGCCACACAATCATTAGTTTCGCGGGCGCACGCAAGTGACGCGGGTTCATCTAGTCCTAAATGGGTCTTCCTCTTGACCTATGAAGGATTAGGTGAGGTTCCTCCTAAGCCGATCCCGCCAAGAAGACGAAGACGACGATATCGCGGAAGCAGAACGAAGCAGCCAAGAACTCGACCGAGTTCTAGAACGAGTTATTGCTCCAGCCAAGAACTCGACCCAGAACTCGACCGAGTTCTGGAACGAGTTGTTGCTCTAGATAAGAACTCGACCTAGAACTCGGTCTCTCTGAGCATCTGCACCTCCTTAACATTGATGGGACTTTGAATTTGCTGTATAGCCCGAATCTGATCCGGGCTGGCCTCAATTCCTCTCCTGGTGACCAGATGCCCCAAAAATTTGCCAGAGCCGACACCAAAAGCACACTTCGAAGCGTTCAAATGCAGCTTGGGCCCTTTCAAGATATCAAAAACCCTCTGGAGGTCCTCAAGATGCGAACCCTGCTTCCTGCTCTTGACAACCATATCATCAATGTACACCTCAACTGTCTTCCCTATGAGATCTGAAAATACAGAGACCACCATCCTTTTAAAAGTTTCCCCTGCATTCTTCAAACCGAATGGCATCACCTTGTAATAGAAGTTGCCCTTGGGCGTTATGAATGCTGTCTTCTCCCTATCAAGCTCGTATAAAGGGATCTGGTGGTATCCCTTGTAAGCATCTAGGAAGCTCATCCGCTCATGCCCCGCAGTAGCATCTACTAGCTGATCAATCTTGGGTAACGGAAAGAGGTCTTTCGGACATGTCCTGTTCAAATCAGTGAAATCCACACAAACCCTCCATTCCCCGTTTTTCTTCTTGACCACAGCTGTATTGGCCACCCAGGTCGGATACTGGACCTCTGCCACTGCCCCTGCTTCCTGCAATTTCTGCAACTCTTTTAGCACTGCATCAGTATGTTGAACAGATGACCGCCTCGCCTTATGAACCACAGGCTTAGCGGTATCATGCACATTTAGACGATGACAAGCAATTGAAGGGCTCAATCCAGGCATCTCATACGGGGTCCAAGCAAAGACCTCCCTGTTTCTCCTCAGGAGTCCCACTAAAGACTCCAATTCGTCACCTGAGGTCGGGATCGGCGGTTGGAGAGCGTCCTCGAACTGGAGGAGTACCGTCAAAGCCCTAGGCGAGCGCGCGGTGGGACAGATTTGGATTTGGGCCATCGTCGGAGCCCAAGCGACCGGGATTGCTCGGATTTGGGTGCGCGGCAGATCCCCAGAGGTGTCGGAAGAGAGGGCGGCGCGGTTCTGAGAGCGCGACGGGGAGCCCAGCGCGAGGAATTTAGGGCCGACGTCGACCCAGATCTGGTGGCTTGGGGACGGGAGCGAGAAGAGTTCCGGCGATGGAAGGCCGCCAGAACGTCGTCCTCTGCTTCCAGAGCAGGGGGGCGACCGCTCGATCGGCGGTGGCTCCAGGCTTCGCCGCGCCGGGGGTAGGGGTGAGCATTCGGATCGATCCAATCCGATCTGATCCGTTATACCGGATATCCGGTTTTTTTAGTGAAACAGCGATCCGTATCTGATCCGTTATAATCCGGATATCCGGCTATTTCGGATCGGATCGGATTATTATACCGGATATCCAAAATATCCGGATTGTACCAAATAGGCAAATACCTGTTTAATCCTGTGACTGAAATTAAAAATCATATATTACAAATTAAAAATCATGTACCAAATAGCCGGATATCCTGTGACTGAAATTAAACCAAATACCTGTTTAATCCACTTCTAAAACAACTAATTCAACATCATTCATAATACACAATACTTGTTTAATCCACTTCATATTATAAATCATATATTACAAATCTTAAGTTGCTGCCAAAACAGAATAACTAGTCTAGTTGCTGCCAAAACGCCCAAAACACATACATATAACCTTTGAAAGCTGCAAAAACAAAACAAAAACAAATAACCAACTGGTGTAAAAAAAAAAACTCCATAGATGAAGATGACTAGCTGATGCAAAACAGATTCAAATACTGAGCCCAATTTAGAGAATATTTATTTCTCTTACCTGATGTGCAAGCAAGAGGATCAGTTGAAGATGAAGAAGTAGGGTGTCTTGGAGGCTTTCCTTGTGCAGATTGTTTATCCTCAATAATCAACACATCATCTTGCATTTCTGGATCACTAGAGTCATGAGATGGCATACTTGTTGAGGATGATTTAATATGATCATGTGATTACACATATTAGCTTCATCATTATAGGGAGGATCCAATAAAAATTGCACAAAACAGAATTATATTCTAGCTCCATCAAATTAACTACGTTTATATAAAGTCATTACTCATTACACTAATCTTCAAGAGTAAACAGGTTTTAAATTGCACAAAAACAAAAACAGTAAGACAAACAAAGAAAATAAGAAATGATGCTAATAGAACTTACCATGATTTGGGTTTGGGATCAATTGATTATGGACTTGGAGATAAAGAGAAATTTCTTTCACTGGCTGAAGAGGTATGTTGGACTGTTGGTTACTTGGCTTCTGCTGGAATGTTGCATGCCCATGTAAAAGAATAAAGCATGGGCTTAATCGGTGTTAATCTCAAGTAAGAGCAGTAGCATATCAACTATCAAGTATACTGGGATCTAAGTCTTAGCATTTTGATCACACAGAAAAGATACATCATACAAGTACAAAACTGAATATATCCTAGTAACTGACAATTTGACACTATATTATGTAACTGTTCAAACAAGACATAATCAACTAGTTAAGTTAGAGTGTATTTCATTCTTTAACATTCTAACAAGATCTGAGTTACTGTATACAACTAGAGATATTACGCTGCATTCAAACAAGACTTGATCTACTGCAGAGCAATAAGCACTAACAATCGCAATAAAATCTTTTAAGTGCCACGACAGAAATCCATTTCCAACATCAGTCGAGTTAATCGCTAATTCCGACAATGAAACCACAAATTACGCATTTCAAACGACTATATCACGAGTCAACGATGTCTAGGAATCTCAGCTAATAATGCACGACGAAGCAATTTGCGACCTAAATTATCAATTGCAAGAAAACATAACTCGAAAAAGAAATCGGAAACTCAATCATCAACCGGACACTCAGACATCAGTAAATGAACAAAAGATTCCACTAAATAGAACCTCAAAAGTGATAGAAAAATTAGAAATTAGAAACTCACCTTTCGAGATAATCAAATCCATGACCAGAACTGAACGAGCGAACAGTGAAGGAGACCGGAGACGAACTCGAGCGAGTGAAGAGAGGTGGCTTCTGAAGTCGAACACCAGCCGGCGAGTGAAGGAGACGAAGAAGAGAGGTGGCTTCTGAAGTCGGCGAGTGAAGGAGACCGGAGACGAACTCGAGCGAGGAAGAGAAAGACTCGATCGAGAGCGAGGTTTCCTGGTAAGCTGCGAGGAAGAGAAAGGTGAAGCCGTGAAGAAGACGAAGAATCAAGAAAGTGGCGGAGGAAAAGTGGAGATTAGGAGATTAGGTTTTAGTGAAAGGTGGGTTGGGCCTTGACTGAAATTGTAAGTATAATTGAGCTTGCCTAAAATTGGTGTTAAATGTTATTACTGATTTGTATTTGTTCAATTCAAAATATTAGGTAATAAAACACTTATATGTATCATTCTAATTTTCAAAAATATATTTATTATACGTAATATTTCCGGATCGTGGATATCTGGTTAGATATCCGTATCCAGTCCGGATATGCGGAAAAATGACTTGGATCGGATCGCACACGAATAAAAATTAAACGGATTTTTTAGGATACGGATTTTTCGGATTCGGATTGGTGGATTATCGGTTCGGAGCGGCCGAATCGGATTTTTTTGATCACCCCTAGCCGGGGGGCTCCATCCGAGCACCTTTGAGGATCCAGCACCACAGGGACCTCGCTGCGTTTGGAGAAGTCGGTCTCCGCTGGCACCGGACGCCGCCAGACTCGCCGGAGAGTGACCGCCAGGGAAGCTACAACAGGAAGACGATCCCAGCACCGCAGGAAGGAAAATGCGGACGAGGCCGAGCGTCGTCGCCTCCTTGAGCTTTTCGATCATCAAGGTTTGGCTTTGGTGAGCGCACAGGAAAAGGCTGATATCAGGTTGGCGTGTATGACGTCGACTCCTTTCGCTCGATCAATCCGAGAGCAACACCCGTCAGCTAAGTTTTTGGCTCCTACTTTTGAGTTGTACGATGGAAAGTCAGATCCTATTGCTCATGTTGCTGCTTTTTCTAATAAGATGACTCTGTGGGTCTCATATGACGCTTTGATCTGCAAGATGTTTCCCGCTAGCCTAGGAAGAATTGCTACTAAGTGGTTTCATTCGTTGGAATCTGATTCGATTTATGAGTGGGATCAGTTGGCCAGGAAGTTTGTTGCACATTTTATTGCTAATAGTAGGGATCCGGTTTCAGTTGATGCATTGTTTGATATGAAAATGCGCAGGGGGGAAGGCTTGAGACAGTTTGTTGCACGTTTTATGGAGAGTCTGTCAGACATGGATAACTGTAATGAGGAGACTGCTGTTTCGGCTTTCAGATTGGCTTTGCCACGAGACAACAAGTTGCGTGAGTGTTTGACTTTGGGGGCACCGGCCAGTATCGCACACCTTCAGGAGCGCATTCGGCAGTATGTCAAGCTTGAGGATGATACCAAGCCTTTGCGAGACCGCAAATCGCCTACCCCTCCTCACAGGAATGGCGGAACCGCTGCAGATAACAGGAAGAGAAGCAGCAGAGGGGGTGGCGATAGGGGACTTCTCCCTACATCTGACCTTCAAGCTGTTCATACGGTCTTTAACATTCCTATTTACAAGATTATTCCTAGAATTACTAACCGGGATTTTCTGCAGTGATTCGATTGACTTCTTCGATGGCGAAAGGCCCACCTCGTCCAGTACCTACGGAACTGCATGCACCATGTGCACTGCTTGGCTCCTTGTATCGGTCTTGAGGCAGTGTCGAGCTGCCCTCTGATCACCGTGCACACGCACGACATCCCCCGCGTGAGGAAAGACTATCAACTGATGAAGAGTCGAGTGTACCGATCCCATCAAGTGCAGCCAGGGTCGACCCAAAATAGCATTGTAGGAAGACGGGACGTTGACTACCAAAAAGTCTATGGTAACCGACTTCCCACCTAGCATCACGGTCTCTCTGAGCATCCACAAAGGCCATACTGGCAGCGCTCCTAGCCCCATCAGCTGCGTTGAGACCGAAATCAAATCCTCCTGAGACTTCCCAAGCTTCTTGAACATGTCAAAGAACATCAAATCAACTGAGCTACTTGAATCGACCAGGATCCTCCTCACATCATACGCTCCAATACCCATTGAAAGAATTAGCGGGTCGTTGTGCGGGGCCTGCAGACCAACCAGGTCTTCATCTGAAAAAGTAAGGATCTGATCGGACGACACTCACTGCTTCTTCGCAGGCCCGGACTCGGCCTTAAGCACCTCCAAAGCATGACAACGAGCTCTGAAACTGTGTCTGGTTGCTGTGGTTTCTCTCACCGTCGACTCTATCACGTGAATGACATGTCGCTCGCGAGCGTCCCGACCGTTTCCCGCCTTGACGAGATCCTGACCCCCCTGGGTCTTACTATCTCCACTGATAAACTCATTCAGATGCCTAAGTGCAGCCCATTTCTCAAGAGCCCTCTGAAAGGTGGTGCAATCCATTGTCATATGCCCCTTCTCCCTGTGAAAGGAGCACCACTTGCTCTGATCTCTGTTCTGGGGATCCCCCTTCTGTTGGGTGGCCAACTGAAAAACTCCCGGTCCTTGATTCTAGGAATAATCTTATAAATAGGAATGTTAAAGACCGTATGAACAGTTTGAAGGTCAGATCTAGGGAGAAGTCCCTTATCGCCACCCCCTATACTGCTTCTCTTCCTGTTGTCTGCAGCGGTTCTGCCATTCCTGTGAGGAGGGGTAGGCGATATGCGGTCTCGCAAAGGCTTGGTATCATCCTCAAGCTTGGCATACTGCCGAATACGCTCCTGAAGGTGTGCGATACTGGCCGGTGCCCCCAAAGTCAAACACTCACGCAACTTGCTGTCTCGTGGCAAAGCCATTCTAAAAGCCAAAATAGCAGTCTCCTCATTACAGTTATCCATGTCTGACAGACTCTCCATAAAACGTGTAGCAAACTGTCTCAAACCTTCCCCCCTACGCATTTTCATATCAAACAGTGCATCAACTGAAACCGGATCCCTACTATTAGCAATAAAATGTGCAACAAACTTCCTGGCCAACTGATCCCACTCATAAATCGAATCAGATTCCAACGAATGAAACCACTTAGTAGCAATTCTTCCTAGGCTAGCGGGAAACATCTTGCACATCAAAGCGTCATACGAGACCCACAGAGTCATCTTATTAGAAAAAGCAACAACATGAGCAATAGGATCTGACTTTCCATCGTACAACTCAAAAGTAGGAGCCGAAAACTTAAATGGCGGGTGTTGCTCTCGGATTGATCGAGCGAAAGGAGTCGACGTCATATGCGCCAACCTGATATCAGCCTTTTCCTGTGCGCTCACCAAAGCCAAACCTTGATGATTGAAAAGCTCAAGGAGGCGAAGACGCTCAGCCTCGTCCGCATTTTCCTTCCTGCGGTGCTGGGGTTGTCTTCCTGCTGCAGCTTCCCTGGCGGTCACTCTCCGGCGAGTCTGGCGGCGTCTGATGCATGGGGAGACCGACTTCTCCAAACGCAGCGAGGTCCTTGTGGTGCTGGATCCTCGAAGGTGCTCGGATGGAGCCCCCCGGTGCGGCGAAGCCTGGAGCCACCGCCGATCGAGCGGTCGCCCCCCTGCTCTGGAAGCAGAGGACGACGTTCTGGTGGCCTTCCATCGCCGAAACTCTTCTCGCTCCCGTCCCCAAGCCACCAGATCTGGGTCGACGTCGGCCCCAAATTCCTCGCGCTGGGCTCCCCGTCGCGCTCTCAGAACCGCGCCGCCCTCTCTTCCGACACCTCCGGGGATCTGCCGCGCACCCAGATCCGAGCAATCCCGGCCGCTTGGGCTCCGGCGATGGCCAAAATCCAGATCTGTATCACCGCGCGCTCGCCTAGGGCTTTGACGGTGCTCCTCCAGTTCGAGGACGCTCTCCAACCGCCGATCCCGACCTCCGGCGGACTGAACCTCCACCATCGGCCTCTTCTCGGCCGTGCGAACCGCTCTCCGATTCGCCTCCTCCAGCGCCCCTCGAGCGGCCTGCAACTCGCGGTCTCTCGCGCCAAGGGCGTCGACGGCTTCCTGCAACTGCCGGTCCTTCTCAGCCAGCGTCGCGGCGGCCTCCTCCTGGTGTCTCGCCACAGCCTCCGCTGCCGCCGCCGTCGACGGATCTCCGGGGGTCAAAATAGTACCTGAAGTACTGTTCGCTTGTCTTTGCGTTGAAGCCATCGTAATCGTCCCCACGGACGGCGCCAATTGTCGTAGCACGAATTTGAAAAACAATAAATTTAGAATGGAAAAGATTGATCTCCTCTTCGAATTGGCGCGAACAATCTTCAATCTCTCAATCTGAAAAGAGGAACAAAACGAAGGGATGGTGGTTCAATCCCCTGATTCACATCTGACGCTCAAGTCAGGAAAAACCCTCAAACTCAAAACCCTAATTTTTTATCAGTAACAAACGTCGTCGTAAAAAGGAGTTATTTGCCTCTTAATTACTGATTTACTCTTTTTAGAATTGGCATTTAATTTCCCTATTTAATTAAATTAGGGTGGGAATCTTATTTACAGAAACTGGGGTAATTTCCCTCTTCACTAATTAAAACACATTTATAAATAAAAAACTTAAAATTAATTTACATTGTTGAGAACATAGAGTTCATAAAATATTAATATGAACAAATCTGTCTAATGCGTAAAACTCGCCTACAATTTTATAATATTGTATATTTAAGTGTTGATCTAGAGCTTTGATTTTTTCACCCATATCATTTAACCAAAAAATTGTTTTCCCATATTTTCATATAAAAAAGTGTATAATATTATTTTCAATCATATATATTTAGATCAACATATTTACGCAATTATGATTTGTTATGTTTTTAAAAAATAGATTTGTTACAATTAGATAAGGTTAACAGATTTTAAAAAATAATTATAACCTTTCTAAGAAACAATTAATTATTGTTAATGTATCATGATAGATTTTTCAGGATATGAGACCAAAATATATAAATTAATATAATTAATAGTTATTTAAAAAATATGATTGCGTATTATTCAAATAATTAATTGATCACCTAAACATACAAATATAAAGATGATATTAGCATACAAATAAATTTTAAAGAGATAAAGAATGAGAAGATAAAAACTTCTAAATATATTTTTATAACAAAAGAGGTGATAAAATTCGAATTAAATTCATATAGGTTGAAATTTTGCTATATATGTTTCTCTTCCTACGAAATTTTCATTTAATCTTATACTTTCTAAATATTTTTACCCCATATTAAGTAGGTAATATTTTATCATTTTTGTATTTTTAATTAAAATTGTTTAATTAAACAATTTAATATGATTAAATTGAATTTATTGTTATTTTTTTAAAAGGATGTTAACAAAAGTGGTGGTAAACTTTGGATTAAATTCATATAGGCTGAAAATTTGTTATATTTGTTTCTCTTCTTACGAAGTTTCCATTTTATCTTATATTTTCTAAGTATTTTTACCCTATTCTAAGTAGGCAACACTTTATCTTTTAACTAATTAATTTAATTAAACTGAATTTATTGCTATAATATGTTTAAAGGATAGATGATGTGACGAATGATGGTTGAATACTGATGACATGTAAGCGAATTAAATATGATGTTTATATAAACAAATTTAAAAAAAAGTTGTTTACCTTCTCATCAACCAAAATCATTTCTTTACCAATGATAATATCCTTATCTCTGTATAAAGTTGTATTCCACATATGCATGACTCGAACTCGAATATTTCAGATGATATTAGTTTTAAACTTGAGCTCTTCAATGTAGTGTAAATTTCCAGCCATTGTAAACGAAGGTTGTAAAACCTTTGTAGAGATTAAAAAAAAAAATTAGAGAAATAGGATAACTAATATTGTTATGATATTAGTGTTTATATAGAAAAAAGATAAACAATTATGATAAATTTTTAAACCCTTATAATATTTTATAATGGAGATGTTAAATTTATTTGTATATATGCCACAGATTATATTTATTCAATTTAGTTTGATTATTTAATTTCGTTTGTTAGATTTAATTATATCTATAAGCTTTTATTCTTTTGAGTTATGTTTATTTGTTTCAAACCTTGATAGTAAATTTTCAATTCAACTAGGTGTGTTAATCTATACTTATTCCAAGTTTGTTTGACGTTATCTTAATCAATCTAATTAATTATATCCCCTAAAAAGCTAATCGATAATATTCCTAACAAATTAAACTATATAAAGAACGTGTAAATTGAGTAACCTCGCCAACTTACCTCAAGAATACGAAGATGATAATGGATTAAATTAGTTCAATTTAGTTTGTTATATTTCATTATATCTATAAGCCTTTCGGTAAGAAAATTTTATTGGTATTTATATAGGAAAAACATTATTAAACTTAACTTACCTCAAGATAAAAAATAAAAGATGAATACGGAAATTATCCTTGATGATTGAAATTTTATATAGGCATTCTTTATATAAAATCATATATTTTCGAAAATTGTCATAATATCTTATCGAAATTTAAATTGGATGATTTTTTATAATTTAATAAGTGTTATATATATTTAAACCGGACCCACTGTTATAACTTTTTTTAAAAGGATGGATGTTGTGTCGGATTATGGTTGGATGAGTGACGACACGTATGAGAATTGAACGTGAGACCGACATGTAGGATTTAGGTCTCTCCTTTAGTATATATATAGATAGATGGTTTACGTTCGGCGCAGGTTTTAGGAGTTTTGTAGGTTTGTAGATTTAAAATCTATCAAAATTATTGTTTGGTAATTAGTCAAATAGAGGAGGTTTTTTAAGGATGTTAAATACTGAAAAATAAAAACCTATAGGTAGTAAGTTTTCTTAAGGTTATATAAGTTTTGAGAAATTTTGATAAGATCAAGGATCGTTAAGTCCACAGTACAAGGTAAAGCCCCTAGACCTCCAAGGAATCGTCAGTAACTTCCAGAAATCTTCCCTGGATTCAACGGGGTCGTTCTCTCGGCTCCGAACTCAAAATTGTGTGATTTCAAATCGACGATATAGATCTTAAAGTCTAGTTTAAGCCCTAAAAATTTCAAATAGAACGGATTTGGGAATTGAATGTTATGGCGTTTTAACAAAGAGGTCACTGAGAGTTCCGAGAAGGAATTCAGCGAGATGATTGTTGAGGATATGGATGATCGAATGGATGATGAGGATGGACGAACAAGTGAAGGATAAGCAGTCTTCAACAAGTGGATATGACTCACCACTTAGAAAAGAAAGAAATGATCTCCTACGAAGGGATATGACTCACCCTATGCAAATGATCAAGGGGTTTGATCGATAGGACTCACGATCAAGGATAAGTGTTCGATACTACTCACGAACAAGGTGAAGACTTGATTTTACTCACAAGTTTAAGGGAGAAAGAGAGACCATATTGGCCAGACTAATTCTGATTTTCATATGCTTCCACCGTCCAATTATGAAGGCAAAGGCAACACTTAAATAAGCTACAAAAGAAATCAAAAGAAAATCAGCTAATTCTAGCACTAACTCGGCCCACTAACTAGGCACTACTTTAACCACTACTTGGTTATTTTATGGAATTAAAATGCAAAAATAGGAATTAAATCTAATCCTAAAATGTCACAAAGTAATTCAAATAACAAAGTTCAACACTTGCAAAACTCGGACTTCAATCAAAGTGAGAAGTGGCGCCCGAAGTTCCCGGAAGCGCCAGGATTAATGTCACCGGCTCAAGGGCAGGTTGGTTCGGCGCTCCCTGGCTCATGAGGCCCTTCTTGAAGTGGCCTTGCTCGAGCTCGTGTGATGGCCCCTGGTGGTGACTCCTCATTGGACTCCATCAATGATGTCTTAGTGGCGCCGGGCATAGATGTAGGAGTTTTGAACATAGCTGACTTGAGCTCATTTCCGTCGGCGTTCTTGGTCCCAATAGGCTCAGGTGGTGATGGAGGAACCATGGATGGCTTTGATGAGTCCCGGTTAGTAACAACCAAGACGTCGACACCTCAATGCCACGACAATCAAGCCACCCGGCTTCGACTCCAAGGCATCAAGGCGCGCGACACCAAGGAGGGACCAGCCCCTGACATGGTCCAAGACTCGGCCGAGTCTTAGGCCGAGTTCTTGCTACAGATCCTGACACGGTCAAGAACACGGCCGAGTTCTTGGCCGAGTCAGGGTCTGTCTCCAGCCTCGCCTCCCTTTGTTATTTCCTTAGTGTGTTTCCCTTTGCTACTTATTTTAGTGTGTTTCCTTTTGTGGATGTGTGGACCCATTTGCATATGGGCTCCTAATCCCTTAGCAACCCTAGACTATTTAAGTATTGTCTTGTCTTCCTTTTCTCACTGGTTGAAGATTATAGAAGTGGACATTTCCCTTAGGTTGAGTATATCTCCCTAAGGCCTTCCACTTACTTCTATCAACCCAAACTCTCTCAAACACTCTTCTTTCTCAATCTCTCAAACACATTTCGAATCTACAAGCATCTCTTGGGTTCTAGTCTTCTCGGCCAAGGAATCCCCCAAGGAGGGTTTCCTTGGATCTTCCCGGAGCCACCACCATCTAGGCTGCTCGGCCTCTTCTCTCCGGCGAACCATCCTCATCTTCAAGTGCCATTAAAGGGTCTTCAAGCTTAGGAAGGAGAAGAAGCAACCCCTTGGGCTAGATCTAGCTTCTAGAGGAACAAAGCCTCACCTTTGGAGGGTTGTTTCTCATCAATTGGTATCAGAGACAAGTGTTTTGTTCTAGCTAGCAAGGGAGACAAAGAACAAAACACATGGAACAATGAAAGCAACAAAGGAGAACATGCTAGCTATGGAAAAGTCTTGGTTGTCACTAACCGGGACTCATCAGGCACTTACTTAATTGTCCTAAGGCTTAGTTTGTTTTTCCCTTCATTAGTGTCATTGCCTTGGTTCCTTTGAAATTGTGACTTGGTTTGTCTTGTTGCCTACTGTAGGTGAGTCAACTATGGAGGATCCTCTTGAGGCCGACACTAGGAGCAATCGGAGCTCCACGCCCACACTCTCCCTCTAGTCCTTTGCGGCTAGACTAGCCGAGGAGAACCGCGCCACAGAGGCTGCATCCCTCCGTGAAGAGGCCACCGCCCCAGACCTGCGCGCCGCCCGAGCTGAATTGGCCGAGTTCCGTCGAGAGTGGGAGGCAGTTGAGGCCGAACGTCGGGAGAGAGAGGCTGCCGAGGCCGAGTCCCGCCGAGAGCGTGAGGCTGCCGAGGCTGAGCATCGCCGTGAGAAGGAAGTCTTCGACGCATGGCTGGCCGCCCTTGAGCACCGATTGTCGACCCTCTCCGCCACCTCCCCGACGCCCACGCCGGCTGTGGCCCCGTCTCGCCCCACGCCCATCCTTACCGGCGCCTCCTCACACGGCCCGACAGATCACCACCTTGAGGCCGTAGCGCGTGATCGAGGCAAGGGGCCGATGTTCCTGCCACCCCACTCCTATGCTAGGGCCTTTGCCGAGAGGTTACCGCCACCACGGGAGCCGTCCTACTATGACACTCACTCGGCGCGCGTGGAGTCCCGAGGGCATCACGACGCTCGGCCGTTGCCGAGCCGGCGTCCCCACACCTCTGCAGCCCACATGGATGGTGAGCATTACCCATGGATAACCCGGGCCCCTGCCGCCGATGATGTGCCGAATGCCCAGTATGGCTATGGCGACTTTGAGGCCTTCGATGAGGAAGATGAAGCCTTTGAGGTCCATGATGAGGATAATGCTTATGATGAAGTTTTCCAAGAGCCTTATGAGGAGGACTCATTGGCGGACTTGCTTCCCCGGGATCATGGCCGAGCTCGGGGCAACCGCCGGCGGCCCTTGGATCGTTGTGACCCCCATTGGCTGCCACCACCACCCGCTGATTTCCGAGGCCGTGGACATGTTCCTCGCCCACACCAAGACCGGTGTGATCCCATTGGCCCACAACAACACTTTGGCCAACGCCGGGAGATCAAAGTTCGCATTGAGCCATTTGAGGGTGAATATGATGCGGCCAAATTTCTTGATTGGAAGCAAGCCACAGAGTACGCATTGAATCATTGCCAATACGAAGATCATGAGAGGGTTGATATTGCCACTCTTCACTTCACTAGCAATGCCCGTGCATGGTGGTTCCGCTTTACCACCGAGAGAGTTAGGCGCCGCTTGCCCCCGGTCATGGCTTGGAACCAACTCATCCATGTCATGACCAAGTGGTATATGCCGGAGGACTGCCTTGAGCATATGCATCTTCAAATTGCACTAGCTCGCCAAGGCAACCACACCCCTCTTGAGTTCTTTGTCGAGCTAGAGGAGCTCGTCCACAAGGCCGGAGTGTCCACCATTCCCGACTCCCTCCGCACCATGTTCCTTCGTGGCCTCGATGTTGAGATACGGGAGCTATTGACTCTACTCCCCATCCGGGACATCAATGCTCTCACTCACACGGCCATGGAGATTTACAACCAACAACAACAGAGGAAGAAGGCCGCTTGGGCCCGATCGCATCCTCCGAGGTACACCTCCACTCCTAGCTCATCTGTTGCTCCTCACCCGGCTAGCCGTGTTGCCCCACAGCCACACCCGGCCCAGCCGCCGCCACTGCCGCGCCAACCGGCGTCGTGCGCTTGACTGCCCCACCTCGCGGCCCCGCTCTCGGCGCGTGCGCTCCATCCCCCACCACCGAGAAGTCTAGTGATCAGGCATGCTTTAAGTGTGGTGGTCGTGACCATTATCAAAGGGAGTGCCCCAACAACAAGAGGGTGTCGTTCATCTCTCAATGCGGCTATGAATCATTTGAGGATGAAGAGGAGGCCCCGGAAGAGGACGAGCTTGAAGCCACCAATGAGGTCGCTTATGAAGCCTTTGATTATGCCCCACTCGAGCATGGAGTCGGCACCCCTCTTAGCCTTGTGGCTCGCCATGTGCTCTCGGTCCGGGAAGTTGATACAAGGGATCAAATAGAGAACCTCTTCCACATTAGATGTCTCATGGGCTCCACTTCACTTAGCGTGATAATCGATGGTGGCTCTTGTGCCAACATAGTCAATGAGAGAGTGGTCAAGCACTTCAACCTCCCCACCACACCTCACCCCCAACCATACAACCTCTAATGGCTCTCCGAAGGTAAAGGTGATGTGGTATCAAGGCAATGCCACATCACATTCTCTATTGGGCATTACTTTGACAAAATTTTGTGTGATGTGATTTCTATGGATGCTACTCACCTTTTGCTAGGAAGGCCTTGGCAATTTGATAGAAGAGTGATCCATGATGGTTTCCTCAATACATTTGTGTTTTATCCATGGCGAGAAGCACATAACCCTTTTGCCCATGTCCCTCCGGGAAATCCTTGAAGATCAAGTTGAGCGCAACCACCTCAAAGCCATGGAAGCGGCCAAGGCCCCGGTGCCATAGCCCAAGCATGAGGCCCCTACTCCAGCCCGTGTCTTGGGCCCCCAACGCCAAGGAAAGGGTGAGCGTGCAGCCACCTCCATCGGCGTGCTCACAAACGGCCTGGCATCCGCCTCCAAATGCGTGGCGCCTGAGTCGCCGACTCCTCAAGCGGCCTCCGCCCCAGTGCCTCAACGCCCGGGCAAGGGTGAGCGTGCAGCCGCTGGTGCCCAACCACCGCCTGGCACGCTCATCACCGACACGGCCTCCGCCTTTCCCAACGTTGCGCCTGTGTCGAAGGAACCTCTTCCCCCGGCAGCGCGCGGCAGCCCGGCCCCTCTCCAAGGGACGTGTAAGCCTCGCCTTCTTTTGGCTCGCCACCGCCAACTCACGTCGGTGCTTCAAGGCCGCCGCCCTTGCTTCTTTTTGGTGCCACATTGCTGCCTCACTACAAAGGAGGATGGCTCCTCTTTGCCGCCTTGCACCTCGGCCGTGTTGAAGGAGTTTGACAATGTCACACCGGCTGAGCTCCCGATTGGGCTTCCCCCGGTGCACGGAATTGAGCACCGGATTGACTTGGTGTTGGGCGCTTCCCTTACAAACCGCGCAGCCTATTGAGCTAGCCCCGAGGAAACCGCCGAGCTCCAAAAGCAAGTCCAAGAGCTCATGGACATGTTCGGGAAAGTTTTAGCCCATGTGCGGTTTCGGTGCTACTTGTACCAAAGAAGGATGGCTCTTGGCGTATGTGTGTGGATTGCCGAGCCATAAACCAAATCACCGCCAAGTACCGCCACCCCATCCCAAGGTTAGATGATATGCTTGATGAACTTCATGGTGCCATCTTCTTCTCTAAGGTGGATCTCAAGAGTGGCTACCATCAAATCCGCATGAGAGAAGACGATGAATGGAAGACCACCTTCAAGACCAAGTATGGGTTATATGATTGGCTCGTCATGCCATTTGGGCTCACCAATGCCCCTATCACCTTCTTGCGCCTCATGAACCATGTTTTGAGGGCCTACTTGAGCAAGTTCGTGGTGGTCTACTTCGACGACATCCTCATCTATAGCAAAACTTTGAAGGACCATGATGAGAGTCAAACCCCCAAAGAGGTTCTTATTTCCAAGAGAGAGTAGATCGTGTCCAAGGCTTATTCTTTCTCCTTCCTAAGCTTGCTAGATCTCCAATGGGGTGTGAGGGAGGACCACGGCCGAGAGGGATGAAGATGGAAACGAGGGGGTTGCCGGCGGTCCTTGTGTTCACGGCCAAGGGAACTCTCCTTGAGGTTCCTTGGCTTGGTCGGACTTGGATCCAAGATGATGAACGAGTTTACTTTGTGAGGAGATGAGATTGAAGAAAGAAGATGCAAGAGAGTTGAAAGCTTGGAGTGATAGAAGTAAGTGGCGGCCTAGAGGGGAGATAAACTCAACCTTAGGCTATGCCACTTCTATATTTTTCACTAGTTTGTTTACAAGGAATGGAAGGCATATAAATACTAGAATGTCGGGGGTCTTGGCCACATGGCCTTTCTAAGCTAATCGGCCTCTTGGGCTAGAAGTCCATAAACATATGGCTTCACACACCCAAAGAGGTAATGCTAGAAATAAAAGACATCATACTAAAAATAGAAGGATAAAAGCCTTAGAGGCTTGGATATAGGCGTGCGCATGAATGCCTTGGAATCGAAGCATGGTCGATTCTTGAGTGTCGTGGCATTAACGCGTCGGCGCCTTGGTGGTCAATCACCGGGACTCATCACTCTCCCCTTCTTAGCTTTGAAGCGTCCTCGCTTCGACGGTGTAGGAAGTCCGAGAGATGGAGATAGTATGGTGGCGCGTCTCCCCTTCTTAAAGGTGAAGGTGGAGTGAGGGAGACCGCCACTAACACAATAAATCTTGAGCATACGAGAGTCGTCGGGCGGCTCCTTGGGCACCACAAGTTGGGGAGCCTCATGCGTAAGCATGGCAGCCGTTGAAAGAGACCTACAACAATGCAACTCAACAAGTCAAAGAAAGGTCGGCCAACGGTGTGGGGGGGGGTCCTAAGGATGGCTCTAAACATGGCTATGGGGTGTATGTGGTTACTAATGTCAAGTGTAAAGCGCTTCCCAAATTTCGGCCACCAAATCTCCCAACAACAACCCACAAAGCTAGGGTCCCAAGCCAACACACTAGTACGAAGGAGTCCATCTAAGAGTACCCCGGGGTCAAAGGGAAGGGTAACTAATCCGAGGGCCAAGTGTGTAATAAGACAAGGGATGCCATGACCCATCCTAGGGTGGTGTTTACCTAACACACCAATAGAATCCCTCCTCTTCTTAGGCATGGCTAATCCGGTTAGAAAGACCAAGGCTAGGTCTTCCCAAGGGGTGGGTGGATGAGCTAGGTGTGTGTAGGGACCTAGGCAAGAGAGAGGCAAGTGTAGACCGAAAGATATAATCCTCAAAAGTTGCCATGGGTATTGTGGTCCCAAATTCTCTATGGCACTCAATGGAATCCTCAATCAACAATGGCCTAAGAGAGGTCCTAAAGACACAAAGCTCACCCACTCGGAGTAGGAAATCATCATCCCAATAATTGCCCACAAAGTTACCCACAATGACACACATCGGGGCTAGAGGACCAAGGAGGGTCTCGGGGTCATGCATGGACAAAGAGACGAAATCAATATAGTGTAAGCATGACAAGGAGATGAGAGCACATACCTCGGAGACAAGATGTGGGCAATCTTGTCTCTGTCCTTCTTGATCCGGCCATCAAACGGAGAAGGCTCCTCGGGTGGGGAATGCATGAAGCACCGTCCTCCTTGGGAGAGAGGCAAAGGTGAGGCCTTAAGCAGCCACGAGGGCGCCGCCCAAGGCGGGATGAAGGCGCACAACTCCTCCGGTGTGGCAGCCATGGGGCGCCGGCCTCCATGGGGTGGGCTCAAAGGAAAGCAGCTAGGAGTTGACATGGGACTGCTCGCGGTTATGGGTGGCGGCCAACCAAGTAGTGGCCGAGCCAAGGGCGTGGCCAGCCGAGCCGCCAACAAGGCATCGCCCGCCTCGGCGGTAAGGCACGGGCACGGCGCCAAGAGGGCGGTGGGTGTCGCTCCATGGAAGAGCGCGCAAGGTGGCGGTGGAGAGCTGAGGGCCGCGAGGTGAGCCTTGGAGGCGCATGTCTCCTCGGCTACGTCGGCGGGATCGATCGTTGGGCATGGCCGACGCGGCGCGGGCATCACAGGCAGGGGGCGTGGGCACCGGGGCCGGCGGAGGTGGCGGAGGCGTGAGCACTGTAGGCGGCGGGGAAGGACCCATGGTCGGGCTTCTCTCCCTAGAGGCGGTGGCAGGCTCGGGCACCGTGGCCGGTGAAGGAGCGGGCATCGTAGGCTCCGGCGCCGGCATCGGGGCAGACGGAGGCGGCCGCACTGGGGCTGGCTCGGATAAGGCGCGCTGAGGCTCAGGCAGGGTGTCATGGCGCGGCGCGGATGAGGCGGCTTGAGGTGCGGCTAAGGCCATGTGTGGCGCGCCCGGGTCAATGTCAAACGCGGCCAAAAGAGGCTGAGGCGCATGCAAGGGTACTTGAGGCACGACCAAGGCACAGGGAGGCGCTTCCAAGGCAAACTGAGGCGCGGCCATAGAACAAGAAGGCACACCCGAAACGATCCGAGGCGTGACCAAGGCATGTTGAGGCGCGCCAATTGCAGTGTTATTTTGGGCCTTTTCCCCAAGAGCAACCACGTCAATAGTAGCCTCTCTGTGGGCTTCATGGTCAGAGATGTGGTGGTTGAGCATCGGGAAGGCCCGTTCACATGCCCTTGGGCTGGCTAACGTGGATCTCGGGGATAGTGGTGAGCCATGACATAGACGAGTTGAGCCCAAGTTTGGATGGGCGGGAAGCCTCCGAGACGTAGGGACTCTTGCACCTTTGTCCACCATGTACGGTCATAGTCGATGAAGTACCAAGTGGCGATGTGCACCTCCTCACGAACATCATAACCCGAGCGGCCAAAGACATAGCGTGTGTGGCGCTCCCATGCCAAGAACTCGGCACCACCGTCGTTGCAACCGGTGAAGGAGTAGAAGGACACCCCTACACCATGGCGGTCTAGCGGGTGTCGGGGCTGGCCTTGAGCGCGAGCATAGTCTTGGTGGCTCTCATTCGCCCAAGCCTCAACTTCAAGGGTGTCGAGGTACTCGCCATATGGGTCTTCCTCATCATAGTGGTGGCTGAACGCATAAGCGGCTGCGGGCCTACGGATGACGCATGGATAAGGATCCTCATTCACCTAAGACAATCAAGCTAATACAAACAATGAAGGCTCAAGTAAAAGGACAATTCACCTAATGCACGCAACAAGTAAGCACACAAGCCTAAGACAATCAACCTAAAGGAATAAGGAAGGTTCAATTAAGGAACAAGCTAGGCGTTGGTGGAGCATGTGACTTGCCAAGCTTGACTAAAACTTGAGTACTTTGTAAACTTTCCAAAAGTGGAAGACTTAGGCTAAGGGGTAAAATTCAACTTGAAACTTAGAATGATGGGTGAGGGAGAGAGATGTAGTGGGCTGCCATATGGGCAATGAAAGGGAAGACAATGGAATAGCAAGCAACTTAGAAGAAAATGGGAGGTAGGCTTAATGGCCCAAGTTGCCAAGTGAAGGAAGATAGCCCACAAGAGGGATGTGAATTGTTGTAGCCCAATCGAAAAGCTACAATTCTGATTTTTTTTTTTGAATTGGGCCTTTGCCTTTTTCTTGGCCTCTTGATTTTCCTTAGGCTTTTTCAATTGCTTTAATAAAGGAGGCCGAAATTGAAGGGTGGGGCCACACTTTTGTTGGGGCTGCAAATGGTTGGCAACAAGCGGTTTGTTGGAGAGTGGCCATGTCCCTTTTTCGGGTGGGACAAAGCTTGAGAAGGGGGAAAGAGAATGGTTGACTTGCCACTTACATCCACCCTTTTTTGAACCTCACAATGGCTAGCTTTCTAGCTACTTTAACCCAAACAAATCAGCCATAAGTCCATTTTGTCATTTACCCAAATAGCATAAGGCCACCAAAATTGCAAAGGGAGAAAGCAACTTAAAGCTTAGCCAAAAATAGCCTAGTCACATGCACACTTAGGAATTCAAAATGGGAGCAAGCAAGGGGTAAGGGCACGTGGCCAGCAATGGGGGATGGGTGTGGTGGCTGTAGGGTGGTGGTGGGTGGCAGAAGTGGTGGTCCGGTCGCCGGAGGTGGTAGAGGTCGCCGGAAGTGATTTTTTTTTGCATTTTTGAGGGTGGGTTTGGGAGGAATAGACAAGGCAAGCAAAATAACTACTAAACTATCAAACTATCAAGCAAAATAAGCATGAAACCAAGAAAAACTGAACATGAGCAACTCATACAAGAACATGAAGAACAAGAAAAATTTCAAGCTAACAAGAGAGAACCTAAGCCTAGAACATGTTCATCATGGCAACAACAAGGAATCTCATGCAAGCTATGAAATTAATCATGAAAAACTGAACTTGAAAGGGGAAAGAAAAACTTAGCTTGGACAATGGCTCTTGATACCAATTGATGAGAGTCAAACCCCCAAAGAGGTTATTTTTCCCAAGAGAGAGTAGATCGTGTCCAAGGCTTATTCCTTCTCCTTCTTAAGCTTGCTAGATCTCCAATGGGTGTGAGGGAGGACCACGGCCGAGAGGGATGAAGATGGAAACGAGGGGATTGTCGGTGGTTCTTGTGTTCACGGCCAAGGGAACCTCTCCTAGAGGTTCCTTGGCTTGGTCGGACTTGGATCCAAGATGATGAACGAGTTTACTTTGTGAGGAGATGAGATTGAAGAAAGAAGATGCAACAGAGTTGAAAGCTTGGAGTGATAGAAGTAAGTGGCGGCCTAGAGGGAGATAAACTCAACCTTAGGCTATGTGATCAGCGCTACTTTATAGGGTTTAACTAGGAGTTGTTATCGTTTTTTTGGGTACCATTTGGATGAGTTTAGAGCACAATTGTAGAGATTGGAGTTGAAGAGAAGAAGTGTAGGTTTGGTGGTTTGGAGAAGCTTAAAAGTAGACATTAAGAAGATGAGAAGAAATCCACAAGAGAAGACGAAGGAAGAGATGAAGAGGGAGCTACATGAAGTTTTTTGCGGTCGCGGAATTCACCGCCGCAGTCGCGGATAAGAGAAGAGACGGAGAAGAGCAAAACCGAGAATCCGTGATCGCGGATGCTTTTGCCGCAGTCGCGGAAAAGTCGAGAGCATCGAGAGAGAAATTGATATTTCAGCGGTCGCGGAAATCACATCGTCAGATGCGCCGAGTTTCCTTTCGTCCGAAGATTTATTAATTTTCTTTTATTTCCTGTTCTTTTTATTTCTTTTATTCCGGTTACTTTATTTTATTTCCTTTTAGGTGATGTTTGTTATCTTTGGTTTTTAGGTTTAGCTATGTTATTTAAACCTAGTTCCTGGCAGCCAATTGGATTATCTTAGATTCATTCAGACTATTATTCAGCATTGTTTTTCCCTTTGAGTTTTTGTTTCAAGACTATGAAGAACTAAGCACCTTTTGCTTAGTCCGACAATTGAAGCCTTCATTTGATATATGATTGTGAGATTATAATTTTACTCATATTCCTTTGGATTATATCTTTTCTCTTGAGCTTATTTCTATTGATTCTTATTGATTTGACTGGATTGATCACCTAGTTGATATTAGTAATTGTCTATTGCTAGGGTTTCGATATTTTGAGTTGAAATCTCTTATCTTGTGTAGCAACCAAGATATTCTAGCACTAGTTGGACTAGTTTATTATGAAAGAGAATTGATTATGTGTTAAATGCTATGAGTTGTAGTGTTGCATGTATCCTGGTTAATTCCTATGCTCCTTGCTGCTATTGTTCTAAATCTTGATAGTTTCTCATGCGTTCGATAGTAAGGGTTGTCAGGACTAGTTGGACTTATAACTATTTCAGAATAGGGATAGAAATAATCATAGGAAGGAATAGAGATAATCTAGGACCAATCAATCAAATTAATGGTGGATATTTGTTTGGCTAAGTATTTTTTCCCCAACCTTTGTTTTGATTTACTTTGTTTACTTGAAAACAACCAACAAACCCCCCTTTGTTACTTTGACATACACTTGTGCACTATGAAAGATAACTCTTTCCTGTGGCATTCGACCCTTACTTGCCTATTCTACTCAGTTAGGTTTTTAAAGGATTTACTTTGATTGGGCATCACGACTTTAAGAGAGGAATACCTTAGGCCTAAGACAATCAAGCTAATGCAAACAATGAAGGCTCAAGTAAAAGGACAATTCACCTAATGCACGCAACAAGTAAGCACACAAGCCTAAGACAATCAACCTAGAGAAATAAGGAAGATTCAATTAAGGAACAAGCTAGGCGTTGGTGGAGCATGTGACTTGCCAAGATTGACTAAAACTTGAGTACTTTGCAAACTTTCCAAATGTGGAAGACTTAGGCTAAGGGGTAAAATTCAACTTGAAACTTAGAATGATGGGTGAGGGAGAGAGAGGTAGTGGCCTGCCATATGGGCAATGAAAGGGAAGACAATGGAATGGCAAGCAACTTAGAAGAAAATGGGAGGTAGACTTATTGGCCCAAGTTGCCAAGTGAAGGAAGATAGCCCACAAGAGGGATGTGAATTGTTGTTGCCCACACTTTTGTTGGGGCTGCAAATGGTTGGCAACAAGGGGGAAAGAGAATGGTTGACTTGCCACTTATATCCACCCTTTTTTGAACTTCACAATGGCTAGCTTTCTAGCTACTCTAACCCAAACAAATCAGCCATAAGTCCATTTTGTCATTTACCCAAATAGCATAAGGCCACCAAAATTGCAAAGGGAGAAAGCAACTTAAAGCTTAGCCAAACATAGCCTAGTCACATGCACACTTAGGAATTCAAAATGGGAGCAAGCAAGGGGTAAGGGCACGTGGCCAGCATTGGGGGATGGGTGTGGTGGCTGTAGGGTGGTGGTGGGTGGCAGAAGTGGTGGTCCGGTCGCTGGAGGTGGAGGAGGTCGCCGGAAGTGATTTGTTTTTGCGTTTTTGAGGGTGGGTTTGGGAGGAACAGACAAGGCAAGCAAAATAACTACTAAACTATCAAACTATCAAGCAAAATAAGCATGAAACCAAGAAAAATTGAACATGAGCAACTCATACAAGAACATGAAGAACAAGAAAAATTTTAAGACTATGAAGAACTAAGCACCTTTTGCTTAGTCCGACAATTGAAGCCTTCATTTGATATATGATTGTGAGGTTATAATTCTATTCTTATTTTTTTGGATTATATCTTTTCTCTTGAGCTTATTCCTATTGATTCTTATTGATTTGACTGGATTGATCACCTAGTTGATATTAGTAATTGTCTATTGCTAGGGTTTGGATATTTCGAGTTGAAAAACCTTATCTTGTGTAGCAACCATGATATTCTAGGACTAGTTGGACTAGTTTATTATGAAAGAGAATTGATTATGTGTTAAATGCTACGAGTTGTAGTGTTGCATGTATCCTGGTTAATTCTTATGCTCCTTCCTGCTATTGTTCTAAATCTTGATAGCTTCTCGTGTGTTCGATAGTAAGGGTTGCCAGAACTAGTTGGACTGGTAACTATTTTAGAATAGGGATAGGAATAATCATAGGAATGAATAGAGATAATCTAGGACCAATCAATCAAATGAATGATGGATATTTGTTTGGCTAAGTACTTTTTCCCCAATTGATTATAACATTTGTTTTGATTTACTTTGTTTACTTGAAAACAACCAACAAACCCCCCTTTGTTACTTTGACATACACTTGTGCACTAAGAAAGATAACTCCTCCCTGTGGGATTCGACCCTTGTTTGCCTATTCTACTCAGTTTGGTTTTTAAGGATTTACTTTGATTAGGTATCACGACTTTAGCCCCTGTCAAATTGGCGCCGTTGCCGGGGAGGCAAGTTTTCTTTCTTTTTTTCTTTTTGTGTGTTTGTGTGCCAATTCTGTGTGGACCTCTCTTATTGTCCACACCCGTGCTACTGACTCTCCTCTTCTTGCTTGTGATATAGAAATTGAGAAAACCCTTTTCAAGAACCGCAACACAAACAGAGCTTTGTGTTTTGACAATCCTTGTTTTGAGATGGCTGACGCACAACCGACGTTGAGGCAGTTGACTGCCCCAAATCTGCAACAGCAACCGTTGGCTGTGCAATTCCTTGAGCTGGCAGATGGAGTAAATTTCGAGCTGAAGTCCGGGTTAATCCACTTACTCCCCCACTTCCATGGGATGAGTGGAGAAGACCCCAATAAGCATCTTTTGGAGTTCCATTCCGTCTGCACCAGCATGAAGCCAAAGGGCATGACTGAGGACCAGATCAAGCTGAGGGCCTTTCCTTTCTCTCTAAGGGATTCGGCCAATGATTGGTTCTACTACTTGGCCCCACGGAGCATTGACACATGGGCCAAGATGACGAAGGCCTTCCTGGAGAAGTATTTCCCTGCGACTAAGCTCAACAGCCTAAACAGAAGCATCAGCAACATTGAACAGAAGGTGCTGAGTCATTGTACGAGTACTACGAGAGGTTCAAGAGGCTGACTTCTAGCTGCCCCTACCATGGGTATTCAGAGCAAGACCTCGTACTCTATTTGTACGGAGGACTTCTTGATGTGGTACGTCAAATGGTGAATGCAGCCTGTGGAGGAAATATTTTGAACAAGACGCCAGTTGCAGCGTTTGAGGTCTTCTTTGAGCTATCTGAGGGCTCAAGGCAGTTCAATAAGAGGGCGAGCGGCCAATCAGTCAAGGCTGCAGACTCCCAGCCAAATTCCTCACTAATTTCTTAGTTGGCTGAGATGAAGGAGATGATGAGGAGGTACATGATGAAGGGTGGCCAGCAGCAAATCAAATCATGTGGGATATGCTATGACACGATGCATCCAACCGATGCATATCCCACGCTACAGGAGCCCACTGCTGAGGTGAACGCTATTGGAGGATACTGCCCTTCAAGGCCAAGATATGACCCGTACTCCAACACGTACAATCCAGGGTGGGGAGATCACCCAAATCTGAGATACGGGAATCAACAGAATAATCCTCAAGGCCAGGAAAATCAAGAGTATCAACAGAGGCCATCACAATTTTTACAGTGCCCACAACTATATCAGTAGCTTGGGGGTCAACAACAACAACAGCAATATAGAGCTCCATATGACTCAAGACCCCAAGGCCAAAGCTCCAGTTCATCTATGTCCAGCGATGACATGATTCGATCTCTCACCCAGAGCGTTTCAACGTTGGCAAGCACTATAGTCCAACAAATTCAAGCGGTGGTCAAGCACCAGGAGACTCTCGCACAACATATAACAACATTGGCCGACAAAATGATCCAGCAAAATCAAGAGATGTGGTCTAGCATTCAGAACTTGGAGACACAAGTGGGACAAATCTCCATCACAGTGAGCAAGCTGGAAGCCCGGGACTCGGGAAAACTACCATCTCAAACGGTAGTAAACCCGAGGGAGAACGTATGCGCCATGACGTTGAGGAGCGGAATCCAAGTAGAGGCCAGTCGAGACCAACAAAAGGTTTTCCGCGACCGCGGAGAAGAAGGCCGCGATCGCGGAATTGTTTCTGGAGACGAGGCAAAAATTGGCGCTTTTCCGCGACCGCGGAAAGATTTCCGCGATCGCGGAAAAGTCTCTGCTGAAGAGGATTTAATTGATGATTTCCGCGATCGTGGAGAGGAAGTCCGCGACCGCGGAAAAGCTTCTAGAGCCCCAGACGATGTCGAAGTTGTCCGTGATAATTATGTGTGCCCCAACCTCCCTCCGCTTAGTACATTGAAGCCTCTCGCTCCCTTTCCCTAGGCACTGAAGGACACCAGAAGGGTGGAAACGACAAGGAATTATTTGAGACCTTCAGCAACTGCGAGGTAAATATTCCTTTGCTCAAACTCGTCAAAAGCATTCCTCGCTATGCAAAATTCTTGAAGGAGCTGTGCAAAATAAAAAGGAAGAAAGCGGTTAAGGAGAAAAAGAAGGTCCAGGTCAATGAGAATGTTTTCGCTATGCTGCAAAAGCGGTTACCAAAGAAATGCAGTGATCCGGGCATGTTCACTATTCCCTGCAAGATAGGAGGCACCATGTTTGAAAAAGCTATGCTGGATTTAGGTGCCTCTATCAACGTTTTACCTCTTTCACTGTACGAGTCTTTAGAGGTCGGGCCATTAGAGAAGACGGGGATTGTGATCCAACTGGCGGACAATTCCTATGTGTATCCCAAGGGAGTGGTGCAGGATGTGCTGGTAGAAGTTGACAAGCTGATTTTCCATGCGAACTTCTTTGTGATGGATATGGGGGCAAGATAAAACTACAGCCCCCGTGATGCTAGGAAGGCCGTTTATGAACACGGCAGGTACGAAGATTGATGTGAGCAGCGGTTCGCTCACAATGGAATTTGACGGGGTGAGGGTCGGATTCAACATAGATGATTAAAAAAGACACCCTCCTGATGGAGACCACAAGTGTTCAATTGATGTGAGCAACCCAAGTTGAGTGGGAGAACACTATGTCGAGCCCCGACAATAACTAAGGCGCTGCTCGGGAGGCAACCCGAGGTATGAAATTAGTTTCTTGTCTTTTTCCTTTCTAGTCTTTATTATTATTGTTTTCGTTTTGTTTTGTTTTGTTTTGTCTTCGTTTCGTTTTTGTTTTTTGGACTAACCTGTAGGTCGGAGACCCGAGCAAAATTGAAGACGGTGAACCACACCAGAGTCTTTTCCGCGGGCGCAAAAAAGTTACTGTAAGTCTCCTAATCCCTTCTCAACAAAAAAAAAAGTTCTACCGAAGCCTACTGTCCGACTTTACATTGAGAGATGGTGTGCATCATGTTGTCAAGGAGAAGACATTCGCCCTACATTTTTATTCGGCAACGATGATAGCCCAAAGCTGAGGAAGAGGAACACCAGAGCCCACACCACGATTACATCTGGGCTCCATTTTTGTGTTCATTGAAGGCCGTGCAACCCCGATCTCTTTGATATTCCACTACACCTTACAGTGGATCTATGTGGTTGCACGGTAGAGTTTGAGTTTGAAGACCGACACAACACCAGTGACATGTGCTTATATTGATATACCGCCAGCAACAACTTTTCAGTCCAAGCCAACTCAACGACGTTTGTGAGTTATTTTTTCCTTTCCCTGTGCTTCAATTTTTTGTCTTTCATTACATTGAGGATAATGCAATGTTTAAGCATGGGGGAGTGTTCTATACTTGCTAGTCCTTGAGGAGAAAGAAAAAATAATGAAAAAGAAAAAAGTCAAAAATATTGAAAAAAGACACAAATAGAAACCCTGGGATAAGTCGAAAACCCGAAAGGGCGGCTTAGATAATAAGCAGGTGGCTTGGACCAGCATTAGGCTGGGGTAATACTTGGTCAAGAGTGATGTGAGTTTTATGTGAGCCCATCAATTGAAAATGAAATGAGTGGCTTGGTGAAAATCCGAAAGGGCGCCTTGGCAAAATGAGTGAAAAGAAGAAGAGTGATTATTAGGATTCCTCATTTTTTCCTGGCGTGGTGACATAAGAAGAGGTGATATAAGGAGGATTCGGGTAGGTCACTCTAGAGCGATAAGGAGATAGATGAAGGCTTGGATTAGATGTTTATTCACTCTATGGTGTTCGGGTTAAGCTTGGGGGGAGTACTCTGCTTTCCTTTAAGCTTGTATGTTGTGCTTATTGTGTTGGTGCTTGGGAGATTCATGTTTAGGTGCAGTTCTTAGTGGAGAGAGTTTTTCTGTGCTTCCTTAGACCTTGGGGATTTGATTGGAGGAGTAGGTTTCTATTAGCATACTCGAGGACGAGCAAGGTTTAAGCATGGGGGAATTTGATCAGCGCTACTTTTGTAGGGTTTAACTAGGAGTTGTTACCGATGTTTTGGGTACTATTTGGATGAGTTTAGAGCACAATTATAGAGATTGGAGTTGAGGAGAAGAAGTGTAGATTTGGTGGTTTGGAGGAGTTTAAAAGTAGACATTAAGAAGATGAGAAGAAAACCACAAGAGAAGACGAAGGAAGAGATGAAGAGGGAGCTACAGGAAGTTTTCCGCGGTCACGGAGAAGAGAAGAGACGGAGAAGAGCAAAATCGAGAATCCGCGGTCGCGGATGCTTTTGCCGCGGTCGCGGAAAACTCGAGAGCAGCGAGAGAGAAATTGATATTTCCGCGGTCGCAGAAGCTCTTTCCGCGGTCGCGGAAATCACATCGTCAAACGTGTCAAGTTTCCTTTCGTCCGAAGATTTATTATTTTTCTTTTATTTCCTTTTCTTTTTATTTCTTTTATTCCGGTTACTTTATTTTATTTCCTTTTAGGTTATGTTTGTTATCTTTGGTTTTTCGGTTTAGCTAGGTTATTTAAACCTAGTTCCTGGCAGCCAATTGGATTATCTTAGATTCATTCAGACTATTAATCAGCATTGTTTTTCCCTTTGAGTTTTTGTTTCAAGACTATAAAGAACTAAACACCTTTTGCTTAGTCCGACAATTAAAGCTTTCATTTGATATATGATTGTGAGGTTATAATTCTATTCCTATTCATTTGGATTATATCTTTTCTCTTGAGCTTATTCCTATTGATTCTTATTAATCTGACTGGATTGATCGCCTAGTTGATATTAGTAATTGTCTATTGCTAGGGTTTGCATATTTCGAGTTGAAATCCCTTATCTTGTGTAGCAACCATGATATTCTAGGACTAGTTGGACTAGTTTATTATGAAAGAGAATTGATTATGTGTTAAATGCTGCGAGTTGTGGTGTTGCATGTATCTTGGTTAATTCCTATGCTCCTTGCTGCTATTGTTCTAAATCTTGATAGTTTCTCGTGCGTTTGATAGTAAGGGTTGCCAAGACTAGTTGGACTGATAACTATTTCAGAATAGGGACAAGAATAATCATAGGAAAGAATAGATATAATCTAGGACCAATCAATCAAATGAATGGTAGATATATTGTTTGGCTAAGTATTTTTTCCCCAATTGATTACAACCTTTGTTTTGATTTACTTTGTTTACTTGAAAACAACCAACAAACCCCCCTTTGTTACTTTGACATACACTTGTGCACTAAGAAAGATAACTCCTCCCTGTGGCATTCGACCCTTGCTTGCCTATTCTACTCAGTTAGATTTTTAAGGATTTACTTTGATTAGGCATCACAACTTTAAGAGAGGAATACCTTAGGCCTAAGACAATCAAGCTAATGCAAACAATGAAGGCTCAAGTAAAAGGACAATTCACCTAATGCACGCAACAAGTAAGCACACAAGCCTAAGACAATCAACCTAACGCAATAAGCAAGGTTCAATTAAGGAACAAGCTAGGCGTTGGTGGAGCATGTGACTTGCCAAGCTTGACTAAAACTTGAGTACTTTGCAAACTTTCCAAAAGTGGAAGACTTACGCTAAGGGTAAATTTCAACTTGAAACTTAGAATGATGGGTGAGGGAGAGAGAGGTAGTGGGTTGCCATATGGGCAATGAAAGGGAAGACAATGGAATGGCAAGCAACTTAGAAGAAAATGGGAGGTAGGCTTAATGGCCCAAGTTGCCAAGTGAAGGAAGATAGACCACAAGAGGGATGTGAATTGTTGTAGCCCAACCGAAAAGCAACAATTCTCTTTTTTTTTTTTTTTTTTGAATTGGGCCTTTGCCTTTTTCTTGGCCTCTTGAGGCTTTAATGAAGGAGGCCGAAATTGAAGGGTGGGGCCACACTTTTGTTGGGACTGCAAATGGTTGGCGACAAGGGGTTTGTTGGAGAGTGGCTATGTCCCTTTTTGGGGTGGGACAAAGCTTGAGAAGGCGGAAAGAGAATGGTTGACTTGCCACTTAAATCCACCCTTTTTTGAACCTCACAATGGCTAGCTTTGTAGCTACTCTAACCCAAACAAATCAGCCATAAGTCCATTTTTCATTTACCCAAATAGCATAAGGCCACCAAAATTGCAAAGGGAGAAAGCAACTTAAAGCTTAGCCAAAAATAGCCTAGTCACATGCACACTTAGGAATTCAAAATGGGAATAAACAAGGGGTAAGGGCACGTGGCCAGCAATGGGGGATGGGTGTGGTGGCTGTAGGGTGGTGGTGGGTGGCAGAAGTGGTGGTCCGGTCGCCGGACGTGGTAGAGGTCGCCGGAAGTGATTTTTTTTTGCATTTTTTAGGGTGGGTTTGGGAGGAATAGACAAGGCAAGCAAAATAACTACTAAACTATCAAGCAAAACAAGCATAGAACCAAGAAAAACTGAACATGAGCAACTCATACAAGAACATGAAGAACAAGAAAAATTTTAATCTAACAACAGAGAACCTAAGCCTAGAACATGTTCATCATGGCAACAACAAGGAATCTCATGCAAGCTATGAAAATAATTATGAAAAACTGAACTTGAAAGGGGAAAGAAAAACTTAGCTTGGACAATGGCTCTTGATACCAATTGATGATAGTCAAACCCCCAAAGAGGTTCTTCTTCCCAAGAGAGAGTATATCGTGTCCAAGGCTTGTTCATTCTCCTTCCTAAGCTTGCTAGATCTCCAATGGGTGTGAGGGAGGACCACGGCCGAGAGGCATAAAGATGGAAACGAGGGGGTTGCCGGCGGTCCTTGTGTTCACGGCCAAGGGAACCTCTCCTAGAGGTTCCTTGGCATGGTCGGACTTGGATCCAAGATGATGAACGAGTTTACTTTGTGAGGAGATGAGATTGAAGAAAAAAGATGCAAGAGAGTTGAAAGCTTGGAGTGATAGAAGTAAGTGGCGGCCTAGAGAGAGATAAACTCAACCTTAGGCTATGTGATCAGCGCTTCTTTTGTAGGGTTAAACTAGGAGTTGTTACTGGTGTTTTGGGTACCAATTGGATGAGTTTAGAGCACAATTGTAGAGATTGGAGTTGAGAAGAAGAAGTGTAGATTTGGTGGTTTGGAGGAGCTTAAAAGTAGACATTAAGAAGATGAGAAAAAAGCCACAAGAGAAGACGAAGGAAGAGATGAAGAGGGAGCTACAGGAAGTTTTCCGCGGTCGTGGAGAAGAGAAGAGACGGAGAAGAGCAAAACCGAGAATCCGCGGTCGCGGATGCTTTTTCCGCGGTCGCGGAAAAGTCGAGAGCAGCGAGAGAGAAATTGATATTTCCGCGATCGCGGAAGCTCTTTCCGCGGTCGCGGAAGCTCTTTCCGCGGTCGCGGAAGCTCTTTCCGCGGTCGCGGAAGCTCTTTCCGCGGTCGCGGAAATCACATCGTCAGACGCGCCGAGTTTCCTTTTGTCCGTAGATTTATTATTTTTCTTTTATTTCCTTTTCTTTTTATTTCTTTTATTCTGGTTACTTTATTTTATTTCCTTTTAGGTTATGTTTGTTATCTTTGGTTTTTAGGTTTAGCTAGGTTATTTAACAATAGTTCCTAGCAACCAATTGGATTATCTTAGATTCATTCAGACTATTATTCAGCATTGTTTTTCCCTTTGAGTTTTTGTTTCAAGACTATGAAGAACTAAGCACCTTTTGCTTAGTCCGACAATTGAAGCCTTCATTTGATATATGATTGTGAGATTATAATTTTACTCATATTCCTTTGGATTATATCTTTTCTCTTGAGCTTATTTCTATTGATTCTTATTGATTTGACTGGATTGATCACCTAGTTGATATTAGTAATTGTCTATTGCTAGGGTTTCGATATTTTGAGGTGAAATCTCTTATCTTGTGTAGCAACCAAGATATTCTAGCACTAGTTGGACTAGTTTATTATGAAAGAGAATTGATTATGTGTTAAATGCTATGAGTTGTGGTGTTGCATGTATCCTGGTTAATTCCTATGCTCCTTGCTGCTATTGTTCTAAATCTTGATAGTTTCTCATGCGTTCGATAGTAAGGGTTGTCAGGACTAGTTGGACTTATAACTATTTCAGAATAGGGATAGAAATAATCATAGGAAGGAATAGAGATAATCTAGGACCAATCAATCAAATTAATGGTGGATATTTGTTTGGCTAAGTATTTTTTCCCCAATTGATTACAACCTTTGTTTTGATTTACTTTGTTTACTTGAAAACAACCAACAAACCCCCCTTTGTTACTTTGACATACACTTGTGCACTATGAAAGATAACTCTTTCCTGTGGCATTCGACCCTTACTTGCCTATTCTACTCAGTTAGGTTTTTAAAGGATTTACTTTGATTGGGCATCACGACTTTAAGAGAGGAATACCTTAGGCCTAAGACAATCAAGCTAATGCAAACAATGAAGGCTCAAGTAAAAGGACAATTCACCTAATGCACGCAACAAGTAAGCACACAAGCCTAAGACAATCAACCTAGAGAAATAAGGAAGATTCAATTAAGGAACAAGCTAGGCGTTGGTGGAGCATGTGACTTGCCAAGATTGACTAAAACTTGAGTACTTTGCAAACTTTCCAAATGTGGAAGACTTAGGCTAAGGGGTAAAATTCAACTTGAAACTTAGAATGATGGGTGAGGGAGAGAGAGGTAGTGGCCTGCCATATGGGCAATGAAAGGGAAGACAATGGAATGGCAAGCAACTTAGAAGAAAATGGGAGGTAGACTTATTGGCCCAAGTTGCCAAGTGAAGGAAGATAGCCCACAAGAGGGATGTGAATTGTTGTAGCCCAACCAAAAAGCTATAATTCTGTTTGTTTTTTTGAATTGGGCCTTTGCCTTTTTCTTGGCCTCTTGATTTTCCTTAGGCTTTTTCAATTGCTTTAATGAAGGAGGCCGAAATTGAAGGATGGGGCCACACTTTTGTTGGGGCTGCAAACGGTTGGCAATAAGGGGTTTGTTGGAGAGTGGCTATGTCCCTTTTTGGGGTGGGACAAAGCTTGAGAAGGGGGAAAGAGAACGGTTGACTTGCCACTTACATCCACCCTTTTTTGAACCTCACAATGGCTAGCTTTCTAGCTACTCTAACCCAAACAAATCAGCCATAAGTCCATTTTTTCATTTACCCAAATAGCATAAGGCCACCAAAATTGCAAAGGGAGAAAGCAACTTAAAGCTTAGCCAAAAATAGCCTTGTCACATGCACACTTAGGAATTCAAAATGGGAGCAAGCAAGGGGTAAGGGCACGTGGCCAGCAATGGGGGATGGGTGTGGTGGTTGTAGGGTGGTGGTGGGTGGCAGAAGTGGTGGTCCGGTCGCCGGACGTGGTGGAGGTCGCCGGAAGTAATTTTTTTTTGCATTTTTGAGGGTGGGTTTGGGAGGAACAGACAAGGCAAACAAAATAACTACTAAACTATCAAGCAAAATAAGCATGGAACCAAGAAAAACTGAACATGAGCAACTCATACAAGAACATGAAGAACAAGAAAAATTTCAAGCTAACAAGAGAGAACCTAAGCCTAGAACATGTTCATCATGGCAACAACAAGGAATATCATGCAAGCTATGAAAATAATCATGAAAAACTGAACTTGAAAGGGGAAAGAAAAACTTAGCTTGGACAATGGCTCTTGATACCAATTGATGAGAGTCAAACCCCCAAAGAGGTTCTTCTTCCCAAGAGAGAGTAGATCGTGTCCGAGGCTTGTTCCTTCTCCTTCCTAAGCTTGCTAGATCTCCAATGGGTGTGAGGGAGGACCACGGCCGAGAGGGATAAAGATGGAAACGAGGGGGTTGTCGGCGGTCCTTGTGTTCACGGCCAAGGGAACCTCTCCTAGAGGTTCCTTGGCTTGGTCGGACTTGGATTCAAGATGATGAACGGGTTTACTTTGTGAGGAGATGAGATTGAAGAAAAAAGATTCAAGAGAGTTGAAAGCTTGGAGTGATAGAAGTAAGTGGCGGCCTAGAGGGAGATAAACTCAACCTTAGGCTATGTGATCAGCGCTACTTTTGTAGGGTTTAACTAGGAGTTGTTATTGGTATTTTGGGTACCATTTGGATGAGTTTAGAGCACAATTGTAGAGATTGGAGTTCAGGAGAAGAAGTGTAGATATGGTGGTTTGGAGGAGCTTAAAAGTAGACATTAAGAAGATGAGAAGAAAACCACAAGAGAAGACGAAGGAAGAGATGAAGAGGGAGCTACAGGAAGTTTTCCACGGTTGCGGAATTCACCGCCGCGGTCGCGGAGAAGAGAAGAGACGGAGAAGAGCAAAACCGAGAATCCGCGGTCGCGGATGCTTTTGCCGCGGTCGCAGAAAAGTCGAGAGCAGCGAGAGAGAAATTGATATTTCCGCGGTCGCGGAAGCTCTTTCCGTGGTCGCAGAATTCACATCGTCAGATGCGCCGAGTTTCCTTTCGTCCGAAGATTCATTATTTTTCTTTTATTTCCTTTTCTTTTTATTTCTTTTATTCCGATTACTTTATTTTATTTCCTTTTAGGTTATGTTTGTTATCTTTGGTTTTTAGGTTTCGCTAGGTTATTTAAACCTAGTTCCTGGCAGCCAATTGGATTATCTTAGATTCATTCAGACTATTATTCAGAATTGTTTTTCCCTTTGAGTTTTTGTTTCAAGACTATGAAGAACTAAGCACCTTTTGCTTAGTCCGACAATTGAAGCCTTCATTTGATATATGATTATGAGGTTATAATTATATTCCTATTCCTTTGGATTATATCTTTTCTCTTGAGCTTATTTCTATTGATTCTTATTGATTTGACTGGATTCATCACCTAGTTGATATTAGTAATTGTCTATTGCTAGGGTTTGGATATTTCGAGTTGAAATCCCTTATCTTGTATAGCAACCATGATATTCTAGGACTAGTTTATTATGAAAGAGAATTGATTATGTGTTAAATGCTGCGAGTTGTGGTGTTGCATGTATCCTGGTTAATTCATATGCTCCTTGCTGCTATTGTTCTAAATCTTGATAGTTTCTCGTGCGTTCGATAGTAAGGGTTGCCAGGACTAGTTGGACTGATAACTATTTCAGAATAGGGACAGGAATAATCATAGGAAGGAATAGAGATAATCTAGGACCAATCAATCAAATGAATGGTGGATATTTGTTTGGCTAAGTGTTTTTTCCCCAATTGATTACAACCTTTGTTTTGATTTACTTTGTTTACTTGAAAACAACCAACAAACCCCCCTTTGTTACTTTGACATACACTTGTGCACTATGAAAGATAACTCCTCCCTGTGGCATTCGACCCTTACTTGCCTATTCTACTCAGTTAGGTTTTTAAGGATTTACTTTGATTGGGCATCACGACTTTAAGAGAGGAATACCTTAGGCCTAAGACAATCAAGCTAATGCAAACAATGAAGGCTCAAGTAAAAGGACAATTCACCTAATGCACACAACAAGTAAGCACACAAGCCTAAGACAATCAACCTAAAGAAATAAGGAAGGTTCAATTAAGGAACAAGCTAGGCATTGGTGGAGCATGTGTGACGAGGTTTGAACCTCGAATGATAGCCTTGTCGCCGAAAAAAGTTCCAACTCCGCTTTGTCTTGAAGAGTACTCGAGCAACCAGCCTTGTTTTTGTGTTTTGTGTTTATTTTTAGAGAAACGAAGAAGAAAGTAATAGAATTCAAAGTAAGCATAAACATAATCTATTATAAATATATAAGGGATAATCAATCGAAATACCAAGGATACAACACACCAAGGTAATTCGAAAGAGGGTTCGAGTCTCGTAGGATATAACGCATTTAAAGAGAAACGAAAGTTTTCATTCGGATATCACTCACCGAACGCATTCGGATACAACACACCGAACATGTTTGGTTATGACACACCAAACAAGGGAAACTCTCCCAAAACACTCTCAAGAGTTTTCTCCACTCAAGCCTATCTAAAAATCCCAACAAAGCTTAGTATTTTTATAATAATTAAGTTGCAAAAGAGACCCTTCACATGCCCTAGCATTGAGGAGGATAACCAGCTCAAGAGTCTTGATCATAATTAGGCGCAAAGTCTTCAATGGTGATGACTCTTCGCGTTCAAGAATAGCCGTTGGGAAGATTGACAGTTTAGGTTCAGTTTCGGGCTGATTTGGCTTAATTCTTTGTCATGAAAGTCGTAGCCCTTGAAGTAATCTTTCCTACGAGTACTCAATAATATGAATAGGTTTTGAATGGGCCCCTCGAAAGCTTGATACAAATAAACGCATTTTTTTTCTACGTCTCCGAGCTATACTGAAATGTTCTTTGAAGATCCGAGAAGAATGACGTCGAATTGATACCTCGTGGTTGTTTGGCGTTTCATGTTCTGGGATCACATCATCCTCTCCTCCTTTGAAAAAGATTCGTCCTCGAATCATCCTCGCCATAGATGCTTGAGGAACTTGCTTTGGTTTCTGGATTTGATACCAAATGATGTGAATCAAGGATCGAGGATGACGCGGTGCAAGGAAAGGCTCGAAAGATCTTCAAGCAATCGTCAACCCAAAGCCCAGAAAACAGGCCTGACTTCAACTGGCTAGTTCTCGCTCGTCTGAGATCGGAATGGAGTGATTCCAAATCCCAGAGTTAGATCTTTGAGTCTAGTTTATTCCCTCAAAATTTGAGAATTTTCCGGGTGGGGAATAAAACGATATTACAGTTCTACTGAGATGCTGTCGAAAGATCCGGGATGGAAATCTGCAATGGTGCAAGTGGAGTTTGGGATGGCTCGTAATGGTGATGGACTTGAGGATGGATGAGTTGGATTGGTAGAGGGATAAGCACCTAACACTCTTGTGGATATGACTCACCACTCAAGTTTAGGAGAGATCAAGATTCAAGAGATATGACTCACTCTTGAAACAAGATCGGTTTGTTCGATATTACACACGAACACACTCGATATGACTCACGAGCAAACAAGAGAAATTCTCTCATAAAACACTCAGTTTTAGGCTTCTTTTTTAATCAAATTGACGTCTTTACAATGGTAGAACAAAGCCAAATATATAGGAAAACAAAAACAAAGAAAATAGTCCCTTCGGTTGCTCGACATTGAAGATGGCTGACTTGGATGACTCTTCAATTGGCTTGGATTCAATGTTGAAGAAGTGAAGAGTTTCCTCTTTATTAGAAGCATCAGATTTATAAGAAAAATGGATTAATTTCGTCCACTTAATGCTTCCCCCTTGGCCTCCCTTGCATTGAGTGTGAACTCTTGGGCTCTTCTGCTGGACTATCGTAAAGATTACGTTTTCTCGGTTTCGTTGGCCAGAATTTGAGGAAGACCTTAACATGATAGTTGTAGATATTTTCCTTAGATTTCCAACGACTATTCATGGGCCTCCATTGGACTTTCGTAACTTCAGTTATGGCCAGAATACTGAGAAAGTATCGATGTGACAGATTCTTCGGTTTTGACACCTTCCAAGTTTCGAACCATTTCTTTGGGACAACTTTTTGACCTTCTTCAAAAATGATGATTCCCATAGTCACATCAATGTGACTTGCCAAGCTTGACTAAAACTTGAGTACTTTGCAAACTTTCCAAAAGTGGAAGACTTAGGCTAAGGGGTAAAATTCAACTTGAAACTTAGAATGATGGGTGAGGGAGAGAGAGGTAGTGGCCTGCCATATGGGCAATGAAAGGGAAGACAATGGAATGGCAAGCAACTTAGAAGAAAATGGGAGGTAGGCTTAATGGCCCAAGTTGCCAAGTGAAGGAAGATAGCCCACAAGAGGGATGTGAATTGTTGTAGCCCAACCGAAAAGCTACAATTCTATTTGTTTGTTTTTTTTGAATTGGGCCTTTGCCTTTTTCTTGGCCTCTTGATTTTCCTTAGGCTTTTTCAATTGCTTTAATGAAGGAGGCCGAAATTGAAGGGTGGGGCCACACTTTTGTTGGGGCTGCAAATGGTTGGCAACAAGGGGTTTGTTGGAGAGTGGCTATTCCCTTTTTTGGGGTGGGACAAAGCTTGAGAAGGGGAAAAGAGAATGGTTGACTTGCCACTTACATCCACCCTTTTTTGAACCTCACAATGGCTAGCTTTCTAGCTACTCTAACCCAAACAAATCAGCCATAAGTCCATTTTTTCATTTACCCAAATAGCATAAGGCCACCAAAATTGCAAAGGGAGAAAGCAACTTAAAGCTTAGCCAAAAATAGCCTTGTCACATGCACACTTAGGAATTCAAAATGGGAGCAAGCAAGGGGTAAGGGCACGTGGCCAGCAATGGGGGATGGGTGTGGTGGCTGTAGGGTGGTGGTGGGTGGCAGAAGTGGTGGTTCGGTCGCCGGACGTGGTGGAGGTCGCCAGAAGTGATTTTTTTGCGTTTTTGAGGGTGGGTTTAGGAGGAACAGACAAGGCAAGCAAAATAACTACTAAACTATCAAGCAAAATAAGCATGGAACCAAGAAAAACTGAACATGAGCAACTCATACAAGAACATGAAGAACAAGAAAATTTTCAAGCTAACAAGAGAGAACCTAAGCCTAGAACATGTTCATCATGGCAACAACAAGGAATCTCATACAAGCTATGAAAATAATCATGAAAAACTGAACTTGAAAGGGGAAAGAAAAACTTAGCTTGGACAATGGCTCTTGATACCAATTGATGAGAGTCAAACCCCCAAAGAGATTCTTCTTCCCAAGAGAGAGTAGATCGTGTCCAAGGCTTTGTTCCTTCTCCTTCCTAAGCTTGCTAGATCTCCAATGGGTGTGAGGGAGGACCACGGCCGAGAGGGATAAAGATGGAAACGAGGGGGTTGCCGGCGGTCCTTGTGTTCACGGCCAAGGGAACCTCTCCTAGAGGTTCCTTGGCTTGGTCGGACTTGGATCCAAGATGATGAACGAGTTTACTTTGTGAGGAGATGAGATTGAAGAAAAAAGATACAAGAGAGTTGAAAGCTTGAAGTGATAGAAGTAAGTGGCGGCCTAGAGGGAGATAAACTCAACCTTAGGCTATGTGATCAGCGCTACTTTTATAGGGTTTAACTAGGAGTTGTTACTGGTGTTTTGGGTACCATTTGGATGAGTTTAGAGCACAATTGTAGAGATTGGAGTTGAGGAGAAGAAGTGTAGATTTGGTGGTTTGGAGGAGCTTAAAAGTAGACATTAAGAAGATGAGAAGAAAACCACAAGAGAAGACAAAGGAAGAGATGAAGAGGGAGCTATAGGAAGTTTTCCGCGGTCGCGGAATTCACCGCCGCGGTCGCGGAGAAGAGAAGAGACGGAGAAGAGCAAAACCGAGAATCCGCGGTCGCGGATGCTTTTGCCGCGGTCACGAAAAAGTCGAGAGCAGCGAGAGAGAAATTGATATTTCCGCGGTCGCGGAAATCACATCGTCAAACGTGCCAAGTTTCCTTTCGTCCGAAGATTTATTATTTTTCTTTTATTTCCTTTTCTTTTTATTTCTTTTATTCCAGTTACTTTATTTTATTTCCTTTTAGGTTATGTTTGTTATCTTTGGTTTTTAGGTTTAGCTAGGTTATTTAAACCTAGTTCCTGACAGCCAATTGGATTATCTTAGATTCATTCAGACTATTATTCAGCATTGTTTTTCCCTTTGAGTTTTTGTTTCAAGACTATGAAGAACTAAGCACCTTTTGCTTAGTCCGACAATTGAAGCCTTCATTTGATATATGATTGTGAGGTTATAATTCTATTCTTATTCCTTTGGATTATATATTTTCTCTTGAGCTTATTTCTATTGATTCTTATTGATTTGACTGGATTGATCACCTAGTTGATATTAGTAATTTTGTATTGCTAGGGTTTGGATATTTCGAGTTAAAATTCCTTATCTTGTGTAGCAACCATGATATTCTAGGACTAGTTGGACTAGTTTATTATGAAAGAGAATTGATTATGTGTTAAATGATGCGAGTTGTGGTGTTGCATGTATCCTGGTTAATTCCTATGCTCCTTGCTGCTATTGTTCTAAATCTTGATAGTTTCTCGTGCGTTCGATAGTAAGGGTTGTCAGGACTAGTTGGACTGGTAATTATTTCTGAATAGGGACAAGAATAATCATAGGAAGGAATAGAGATAATCTAGGATCAATCAATCAAATGAATGATGGATATTTGTTTGGCTAAGTGCTTTTTCCCCAATTGATTACAACCTTTATTTTGATTTACTTTGTTTACTTGAAAACAACCAACAAACCCCCCTTTGTTACTTTGACATACACTTGTGCACTAAGAAAGATAACTCTTCCCTGTTGGATTCGACCCTTGCTTGCCTATTCTACTCAGTTAGGTTTTTAAGGATTTACTTTGATTGGGCATCACGACTTTAGCCCCTGTCACTATGTCACTTCTATATTTTTCACTAGTTTGTTTACAAGGAATGGAAGGCATATAAATACTAGAGTGTTGGGGATCTTGGCCACATGGCCTTTCTAAGCTAATGTGCCTCTTGGGCTAGAAGTCCATAAACATATGGCTTCACACACCCAAATAGGTAATGCTAGAAATAAAAGACATCATACTAAAAATAGAAGGATAAAAGCCTTAGAGGCTTGGATATAGGCGCGCTGATCAGCGCTACTTTGTAGGGTTTAACTAGGAGTTGTTACCGGTATTTTGGGTATATTTGGAGATGTTTAGAGCATAACTATGGAGAATGAAGTTGAGAAGTAGAAGTGTGGATTTGGTGGTTTGGAGAAGCTTAAACGAAGACTTATTGAAGAAGGAGAGAAGACCACTTGAGAAGACCGAGGAAGAGTCGAAGAAAGAAGCCACACGAAGCAGCAGCGAGGAATCCGCGACCGCGGGCGAGCAAGAGGCATGGTCGCGGTTAATTCGAGAGCAAAGGAATCAGAGGATGAATTTTCCGCGATCGCGGAAATGTGCCTCAGCGAAGCCGCGCGGGTTTCGTCAAAAATCCAAAGTTTATTTTATTTCTTTTTACTTTATTTCTTTTAGTTCGCTTTTATTGTTTCCTTTTAGATTAGACTTGTTATCATGCTTAGTTCTTCATAGTCTTGAAACAATAAAACTCAAAGGAAAAAGAGTGCTGAATAATGAACGATAAAACTGACTGCATCAAAGTGGCTGGGAAATTAGGTTAAATAACCTAACCCAAAACTAAGACTAAATATAACAAGTCTAATCTAAAAGGAAACAATAAAATCGAACTAAAAGAAATAAAATAAACTTCGGATTTCTGACGAAACCCGCACGGCTTCGCTGAAGCACATTTCCGCGATCGCGGATGAATTTCCGCGATCGCGGAAAATTCATCCTCTGATTCCTTTGCTCTCGAATTAACCGCGACCAGGCCTCTTGCTCGCCCGCGGTCGCGGATTCCTCGCTGCTGCTTCGTGTGGCTTCTTTCTTCGACTCTTCCTCGGTCTTCTCAAGTGGTCTCCTCTCCTTCTTCAATAAGTCTTCGTTTAAGCTTCTCCAAACCACCAAATCCACACTTCTACTTCTCAACTTCATTCTCCATAGTTGTGCTCTAAACATCTCCAAATGTACCCAAAATACCGATAACAACTCCTAGTTAAACCCTATAAAGTAGCGCTGATCAAATTCCCCCATTCTTAAACCTTGCTCGTCCTCGAGTAAGCTAATGTAAACCTACTCCTCCAATCAAAACCCCCAAGGTCTCAGGAAGCATAGAAAAACCATCTCCACTAAGAATTGCACCTAAACATAAAACTCCAAGGCACCAAAACAATAAGCACAATCACAACATACAACCAAGCTTAAAGGGAAGCAGAGTACTTCTCCCAAACTTATCTCGAACACCAAAGAGTAAATAAAAATCTAATCCTAGCCTCCATCTATCTTCTTATGCCTCCCAGAGTGACCTACCCGAATCCTCTTTATATCACCTCTTCTTATGTCACCACGCCAGGTAAAATGATGATTCCTAATAATCACTCTTCTTCTTTTCACTCATTTTGCCAAGGTGCCCTTTCGGGTTTTCACCAAGCCACTCATTTCATTTTTCATAGATGGGCTCGCATAAAACTCACATCACTCTTGACCAATTATTACCCCAGCCTAATGTTGGTCCAAACCACCTGCTTATTGCCTAAGCCGCCCTTTCGGGTTTTCAACTTATCCTAGGATTTCTATTTTTGCCTTTTATCAAATTTTTGGCTTTTTCTATTTTTCAATTTTTTTTTTCATTTTCTCCTCAACGACTAGCAAGTATAGAACACGCGCGCATGAATGCCTTGGAATCGAAGCATGGACGATTCTTGAGTGTCGTGGCATTAACGCGTCGGCGCCTTGGTGGTCAATCACCGAGACTCATCAGACCACACATCACAATTGAGGGTTGTCTTTGAGTGCCTACACACGGAAAAGCTTTATGCCAACCTTGCCAAGTGCACCTTTTATGCCCCGTCTACCACTTTCCTTGGCTATGTGGTGGGCAAGGATGGGCTGTGCGTTGATGATGAGAAGGTGCGCGCTATCAAGAAGTGGCCACGCCCCACCACCGCCACTATGGTGAGATCCTTCCTAGGCCTTGCCGGGTTCTATAGGTGCTTCGTCCGGTACTTTAGCACCATTGCAGCCCCATTTCATGAATTCACCAAGAAATGTGTCGAGGTTGATTGGAAAGAGAAGCACGACGCCGCCTTTACCACACTCAAGGAGCGCCTATGCAACGCCGCTCTTCTTCAACTCCCCGACTTCTCTAAGGTCTTTGAGGTCGAGTGTGATGCTTCCAACATTTGCATCGGGGGAGTACTTCTTCAAGATCGCCACCCCATTGCTTATTTTAGTGAGAAACTCACGGGCGCCTCCCTCAACTACCCCACGTATGACAAGGAGCTCTATGCCTTGATCCGGGTGCTCAAAACTTGGCAACATTATTTGTGGCCAAAGGAGTTCATCATTCCCTCGGATCACGAGGCCCTTGCTTACTTGAAGAGCCAAGCTCACCTTGGTCGGCTCCATGCTAGGTGGGTGGAGTTTATGGAGACATTTCCATATGTGATCAAGCACAAGAAAGGGCAAGACAATGTGGTGGCCGATGCACTCTCACGGAGGTATGTCCTTCTTTCTCATCTTGATGCTAAGGTTCTTGGTTTTTCACTCATTAAATCTCTTTATGCTCAAGACCCTTACTTTGCCCCCATTATCACCGAGTGTACCCTTAGAGGTGAGGTTGATGGTTTCTTTATGGATATAGGCTACCTTTACAAAGCCGGTAAGTTGTGCATCCCCACCTCTTCCATTAGACAACTTTTGATCAAGGAGACCCATGAGAGTCGAGGACACTTTGGGGTTGCCAAAATCGTAGCTGCCCTTAAGGAACATTTTTTTGCCTAAGTTAGCTCACCACGTCACTAGGTTCATCCAAGCTTTGTTACTTGTCATAAGGCTAAGTCTCGCTCCAGCCCTAAGGGTCTCTACACTCCTTTGCCGATTCCTAATGCCCCTTGGGAGGACATTTCTATGGATTTTATCACGGGGTTGCCTATGTCTAAGAAGGGGAGGGATTCCATCTTTATGGTTGTTGATAGGTTCTCTAAGATGGCCATTTCATTTCTTGCAAAACCACTAACAATACATCCGAGGTTGCTTCCTTATTCTTTGATCATGTGGTTAAGTTGTATGGAATCCCTCACACCATTGTCTCGGATAGGGATCCTAAGTTTGTGGGACATTTTTTGAGAACTTTGTGGGACAAACTAGGCACCAATCTCCTATTCTCTACTAGTTTCCACCCCCAAACCGACGGCCAAACCGAGGTCACCAACCGCACCCTTGGCGCCTTGCTTAAGACCATCCTTAGGACCAACCCACGCCGTTGGGAGGACTTACTTTCGTATGTTGAGTTTGCTTATAATAGGACCATGCACTCAGCCACAAAGCTCACTCCATTCGAGGTGGTCTATGGGAGGAACCCGCTCACTCCACTTGACTTGGCGCCCCACCCTTTGTCGGCCGTAAAGAAGCTTGAAGGCACCATAAGGGCAGATTTTGTCTGTGAGCTTCATGCACGCACCCGGGCCCAACTTGAGCGCCGCACCGCTCAATATGAGTGTAATACCCCTCAATTTTTAGTAAGTATATTTGGGTAAATTTTCAACTCTCGTTGGGATAGCAAGACGCGTTTGGCAAAATTCGGAATTTCTGTAACGTTTATGATCTCTGTAAAAATTCCCTGAGCCTTGGATAATACATTCGACGTATTTTCGTGGCTTAGAATATTTGTTCGGGTACAAATATATTTATTCCGGGGTTTAAACCCACGCCAAACCTTTTCCCGGATAAATAGACGCGAAAAGGGTAATTCCGCGACCGCGGCATAAATTCCGCGACCGCAGAAAAATAGCTCTCAGAAGAGCTGGGCACATGAATATTCTGCGACCGCGGAAATGGTTCCGCGACCGCGGAAATGGTTCCGCGACCGCAGAAATGGTTCCGCAACCGCGGAAATGGTTCCGCGACCGCGGAAAACTCCAACACGCCAACGTCGCGTCGTCTGCAGAGCTCGTTGTCCATGCCGCTGTTGATCTTGTCGGGGTTGGGCTTCTCCTTGGGCTATAAATTGGGGTCGATTTGGAGGGTTAGGAGCACCCAAATGTGATCAATCTCACTCTCTCCCTCTCGATTTTCTTACTCGCCGAAATTTTTGATCGTCGCCGGAGCCTTCGCCAGGAGTTGAAGCAGCCTCGGGTTGGTGCATGGAGGCGCAAGGTGGCCAGGAGTCGAAGCCCCCTCGAATCGAGCCCCAAGGAGTTGTCACCGGTGAGTTTTTCCTTCGATCGTAGTCATCGTGTTCATGTCCGCGACCGCGGCTGTGACAAGGTCAGCCGCGACCGCGGTCATGACAGTCGTGATCGCGGACGGCGGTCAGTTGCTCACGGACATTGCTTTGTCGATCGCGGACACTGTCCTCGACGCCCGTGACTGCGGAATCCAAGCCGCGACCACGGATTGCCTTGGCAATCGCGATCTTGGTCTTGGACGATACGGTCTCGGGTGGGACTTCCGTTCTTTCGATTTCGTTTGTTCTTTCTTAGATTCGTATCATTTTATTGACGAATCTAACCTAGGGTTTCGTTATGGGTCATCGTCGTAGGAATCTGTAATCCGTCTTCCGTTCTCGTTCCGGACCCAGAAACCCGTCGTCGCTCTATCGTTCGTCTAGACTAAGGCAAGTGGCAGTTCGCTCTTACTTATCATTTCATATTTTCATTAATTATCAATTTTTTAATTTTTAATTAAATTGGGATGAACTATTGTATTCGTTTGGGAACAGATTTTATAAATGATACGATTAAAATGTGATATTATTATAGGTTGTATATATTGCTAGAAATAACGCTATTATATCTGTTATTACCATGATGGTATTGGTGTGGATTTTATGTGTGAACTTATACATTATAGTTAGAATGAGTATTCGTAGGAACGCTATGTACCTTGCGAGGTCTAGTCGTTTCTTTATAATTGGTATTAGGAGGATTTTTCCCTAATACTCTCTCTGGTCATGACTATCCCCTTACTCAGGGGAGGTGCACACAGCTGGTGCGAAACAATCGGGATTTATTCCTTTCGATATCTCTCACGATGAGATGATATATCTTAAAAGCTTGTAACGTAAATGTACGCTTTGTCACTAAAACAAGATAAGTGCCGATATGCACATAATTAATGAACCTTGGGCGAGAAGTACAACTTGGAACCTCGTCTGGACTTCGATTAGAGTAAGTCCTCCTTCCAAATCTGAATTCGCATTACGCGGTGAGGTTGGTCGTGGACCCAAATGGTCAAGTCTTTTTAAACGCTTGTGTGAAATTATAACGTTCCCAAACATTTGTCATACTTTCCCGTAAGACTCAATCTTTTGGAGTCTTCTCTTCATACGTTTCCTTAAGACTCGATCTTTAGGAGTCTTCTCTTGATCTTTCTGTTTCGTATATTCCTGTAGAAGTATTGAGGTTTACTATCGTCATCGGCTTTCATTCGAGAAGCGATGGGTCTAGCCTAATACGACTACTTAGAACCTTTATGTTTTCACCCTTGCATAGTCTTTCATTAGACTAACCAACCGGGTTTTATTCCTTGCATGGTTGGCTGGTGTCATCCGTCCTATACGGCACATCAGTAATTGGTCCCCGAAGTCCGAAGTAACCGTTGAAGAAGAGACTTGTAGTTGGAGATTCAAGTATTAGTATTTTGAAAGGTTATCAATTATTATTTATTCTTACCACTAAGTCATGTAATAAATTTATTCTTCAATATCTTCCGCTGTGTAATTTATAAGTTTTCCGATGTGATTTCACTCTGTTGTAAAAACACTTCTCTCGTTTGATGAGAGATCTTTTAATATAAATGGTTGAGTTCCATATACAAATGTCTTTCGTTGTTTAACATTTCGTTATTTAATTGTGTTTATTTAAGATTAATTGTTCCGATAGCCTTGGGTGACATCGGACAACAACGTCTGAGGTCACTGGCGTGTGGCATTTCCAACAATAAGTCGGGGGTGTTACAATTATGGTATCAGAGCAACGGTTTTAAAATTCTTGGCCTATTGTTAGGTTTGAGAATTTTCGAAAATTAATTTTGAAACTATTTTCAAACCTATCTTCTATTAAAAAGGAATTTCGAAAGTTTCAATGTTGAATTTAAAAAAAAGTTATAAGTAACTCTGGTAATTTAATTTAAACTAATGATTTAGCTATTTTGAACCTCAAAAGTTGTTTATCGTTGGTTTATAAAAGGCGTGTTATACGCAATCAAAATAAGTTTAAGATTTGTAACTTTACAAGTATGATTTGGGTCTTAGAAAAGTTTTGTGATAATTATATCACTAGTTTGAGGAACTAACTTTATAAATAACTATTTTTATATATAAGGTTTAAAGATATAAAGTATGAAGTTGAAAGTATAAGATTTAAGTGGTTTTCAAACTTCTGCAAGATTCAAGCTGTTACTTATTCCTTAGATCCATTCTTAGGAATATCGTTTCTCCTTAGATGGAATGTCATTTAAAGGTTGATGTTTCTCCTAGAGTTTCCACTTCCCAAGTAAGTCAGAGAAGAAGTCATTTCTGCGGTTAATGGTGGTGGGTCAGTCAGACTGATATAGAGTTATTAGTTTGGACCCTTATAAATCGTATCATAACGTAATTGACTCAGTGTCAAGTACCAGTTGGAAAAGTTCTAAACTAGCGTTATGGTTCATCAACAGATGATGGACACCCGATCCACCAACCGAGCAGCTAACGAAAGTCCTAGCAACGATTCTCGAATTCGGCTGAGAAGTGCTACTCCACCAGGGGAAGACGCGGGATCTGGATCACGTAGTAGTGACCCGACCCTGCGACAGGATGTTCATCAGGAACAAGTGGACCCCCAAGCTGCAAGGGGATTTCCACCTCCTGCCCCGATCGTGCTAAATGCGGCGACCATTGGACAGATAGTGGGGCTAGTGGTCGAAGTATTAATGGGCCAGGTGATACTGCAAGCCCAAGCGGCCCCCATATGATAAGGATCGATCCCGATGAGGCTACGGTGCAAGGGAAGGCCGATGGTCGCCGTTGACACGTTTCTGAGCGATCTGGAAGATGGCGAATTTGCTCCGGGCAGTTGAGAGAATTCTACGGCGATCCTGTGGGGCTTAGTTAGATCACGAGTCCAACTTTGAGGAGGAAGAGGAATTAGGGCAATCGGAGTTGTGGTGAAGGAGAACGAAGGCCAGAAAGATCAACCGAGGTTGTTGGTATTTCCGGCGGGGATAGTATGAGACTTGGAGAATGATTTTCCCAGCAAAAGACACGAGCTCTTGGGGAGAGATTAACACAGTAATAAACTGGAAAAGTAAGCTAAATACTGGAAAAGAAACAAAGGTTTTCTCTTGATCAAGTCTGCCTTACAAGAAGAACCCAAGTTGGTACTTAAGCTTGGCCGAGGGACTCCAAGAGTCAACCGTTTTGCAAACGGTTTTGAGCATACCTTCGGCCACTAATTTCCCGCGTTTCTTAGGGGTAATTAGGCCTATTATGTTGGTAAAAACATATCAAAAATGGGCCGATAAATTATCAAAAATGCCGAGTGAAAATGGGCAGTTTCTATGCGGTCTCTCCCGGGCCGTTGCTAGTCGAGTGTGCGGCTTCTAGGCGGAGAATGGTGCCGTTGGCCTGGCCTATGGGTGCCTCACGAGTCATTAACCCTAAGAGCAAGTCTTCATGAAGGGCTTTGGCCATTGAGCGAGTCACACGCCTTGGAGAAGTGGCTTGCTCCTCGTCCTTGTCTTCATGAAGAGCTTTGGCCATTGAGCGAGTTACACGCCTTGGAGAAGTGGCTTGCTCCTCGTCCTTGTCTTCGGCGATTGCCTTGGCGTGCATTGCCGGCTCTTCTCTTGGCTCCTTGGACTCTTGGCTTGGGAGTATCACATCATCATCCCCCCCTTGAAAAAGATTCGTCCTCGAATCTGAGCCAGGGGAATCATCATCATCATCGACCACATAAGGAGCCAAGTCCGCCACATTGAAAACATCATGCACACCATAAGTAGGAGGGAGCTCAATCTTGTAGGCATTGTTGTTGATTCTCTCAAGGACTTGGAAAGGGCCATCCGCACGTGGCTTGAGCTTGGAATCCCGCCGAGAGGGAAACCTCTCCTTCCTCAAGTGCACCCACACAAGGTCACCGGGCTCAAAGATCACTTCACGCCGCTTCTTATTTGCTTGCCTAGCATATTGCTCCATGCGCCGCTCCAGCTGAACCTTGGTGTCCTCGTGCCGTTGAATCCAAGATGCATGCTCCACGGCCTCCTTGTGAGGTGTACCTGCAATGGCAAAGGGAACCAAGTCAAGTGGAGTGGTAGGATTGCGGCCATACACAATTTCAAAGGGAGTCTTTTGAGTGGCGGAATGGATTGCCCTGTTATAGGCAAACTCAATGAATGGTAGGCAATCTTCCCACCGCCGCAAGTTAGTTTTGAGCATTGTCCTAAGTAGGGTGCCAAGGGTACGGTTCACTACTTCGGTTTGCCCATCCGTTTGAGGATGGCAAGTGGTAGAGAAGAGTAACTTAGTACCAAACTTAGACCATAGTGACTTCCAAAAATAGCTCGAAAACTTGACATCCCGATCAGAAACAATGGAGTGTGGTATGCCGTGGAGTTTAACAACATGCTCAAAGAATAGGCTTGCCACATTAGGAGCATCGTCCGTCTTGTGACAAGCTATGAAGTGAGCCATCTTGCTAAAGCGATCCACAACCACAAAGATGGAGTCATGTCCGCGCTTGGTCCGGGGCAAACCAAGCACGAAGTCCATAGAGACATCTTCCCATGGCCTACTAGGGATTGGGAGTGGAGAGTAGAGTCCGTGCGAACTCAACTTGGACTTTGCTTGCTTGCACGTAGTACAAGCCGAACAAAGCCGTTCCACATCCTTGTGCATCTTAGGCCAATAAAAATGCTCTTTGAGGGCATGTAGGGTCTTAGCTACACCGAAGTGTCCCATGAGACCCCCACCATGCGACTCATGGAGAAGAAGCTTGCGGCAAGAGCCGCTAGGTACACACAACCTAGAGCCCTTGAAAAGGTATCCTTCATGCACATAAAATTGGTCCTTGCTTCCTAAAGACTTACATGCTAGATACAACTCGGAGAAGTCATGATCTGAAGCATACAAGTCTTTCATAAAAGCAAAACCAAGCATCCTAGCATCTAAGGAAGAGAGAAGAGTATACCTTCTTGACAATGCATCGGCCATAACATTTTCCTTACCTTTTTTGTGCTTTATGACATAAGGAAAAGCTTCTATTGATTCTACCCACTTGGCATGCCTTTTGTTGAGTTTGCTTTGCCCTTTGAGGTACTTGAGAGCTTCGTGGTCGGAGTGGATGACAAACTCCCTCGGAAGGAGGTAGTGTTGCCATGTCTTGAGCACTCTCACCAATGCTAGGAGCTCCTTGTCGTATGTAGGATAATTTAGCTCCGCTCCATGAAGTTTCTCACTAAAGTAGGCTATTGGACGCCCCTCTTGCATAAGCACACCACCTAAGCCAATACCTGAAGCATCACACTCAATTTCTAAAGTCTTAGTAAAATCAGGTAAGGCCAAAAGAGGAGCATTAGTGAGCTTATGTTTAAGGTTAGAGAAAGCCTCTTCTTGGCGGTCACCCCAAGTAAATACCACATTCTTCTTGGTGAGCTCAGTGAGGGGCGCGGCCAAGGTACTAAAGTCCCGCACAAACCGGCGATAGAAGCCGGCCAATCCTAGGAAACTCCGGACTTGCGTCATGGTTGAAGGAGTAGGCCACCCCTTGATTGATTTGATCTTCTCCTCGTCCACCCTTAAGCCATCCTGCACACCACAAACCCTAAGAAGACAACATGGTCAGAGCAGAAATGACACTTCTTAAAGTTGGCATACAATTTTTCCTTGCTAAGCACTTTAAGAACAAGCCTAAGGTGATGCACATGTTCCTCCAAACTCCGACTATAGACTAGAATGTCATCAAAATAAACCACTACAAATTTGCCTAGGAAGGCCCTTAGTACGTGGTTCATTAGTCGCATGAAAGTGCTTGGAGCATTGGTCAAACCAAAAGGCATGACCAACCACTCATACAAGCCATAGGTGGTTTTAAAAGCGGTTTTCCACTCATCACCTTCTTTCATGCGGATTTGATGATATCCGCTCTTAAGATCAATTTTAGAAAACATGGATGAACCAGAGCTCATCAAGCATATCATCTAGTCTAGGTATGGGATGCCTATACTTGATAGTGATATTGTTGATTGCTCTACAATCCATACACATTCTCCATGTCCCATCTTTCTTAGGGACCAAAATCACGGGAACCGAGCATGGACTTAGACTAGGTTGCACGTAGCCTTTGTCCAACAATTCTTGAACTTGTTTTTGCAGTTCCTTGGTCTCGGCAGGGTTGGCCCTATAGGCAGCCTTATTCGGAAGGGAAGCGCCGGGCACGAAATCGATTTGGTGCTCGATGCCGCGGATGGGCGGCAACCCCGACGGCACTTCCTCTTGGAATAGTCCTTCAAAGTCCTTCAAAAGAGAAGCCATGATAGGGGGAAGAGAGGTCAAGTCCTCCTTGGACAACAAAATTTCTTTACAAACCACTAGAAAGCAAACTTCACTTCCCTTGATAACACTAAGGACTTCCTTGGGCTTGACAACTTGAAGGTGGGCTGCGGCGGCCTTGCTTCCTCCAATGGCCATCTTTGCTTGCTGCTTGGCCTCCTCACTTTGTAGCATCCGCCTTTGCTCGCGCGCCACATGATCGGCCATGATTTCGTGGGGCGCCATTGGATGGAGCGTGATGCGCTTGCCCTTGAGATGAAAGGAGTACTCATTAGAGACCCCTTGGTGGATGACTCCACGGTCATATTGCCACGGCCGACCCAAGAGGAGATGGCAAGCCGTCATGGGCAGAACATCACAAAGCACTTCATCTTGGTAGCCTCCAATAGAAAAGGCCACCTTAGCTTGCTCCGTCACCTTGATAGGAGTGTTAGCATTCAACCAACTTAGGGAATAAGGTTGTATGTGAGGAATGGTAGGAAAGGGCAAACTGTTTTACTACCTCTTGATCGATTATATTGCAACAAGACCCGCCGTCAACAATGACATTGCACAACTTACCTTGGATGAGGCACCGAGTGTGAAATATGGTCTCCCTTTGGTTCGGCGGGCTCGGCGCTTCATCAGACAATAGTGCGCGCTTGACCACAAAACACTAGCCATGGGTCTCGGGCATAATCTGGAGTTCTTCTTCTAGGTTGTCGCCGAGGGGTGGTGCCTCATCTTCGTCCTCCGAGGCATACTCTCCATAGGCGGTAAGTAGCACTTGCCGGCGAGAAGGGCAATCCCTCGCCAGATGGCCCCGCCCAAGGCACTTATAGCACTTGATGTCACTCGTCTTGGTCTCTCCATCCCGCCGAGGTGGGGGTGGCCCCTTGGGTGGCTCATGCCTTGCGTGATTGGGGGCTTGGGCCGATGAGTATCCACCCTTGTACTCCGGGCGCCGAGAGGTGTTGTGAGGCACTGGCGCTCCACTAGAGTGAGCATTGGGCCACGGCCGAGCTTGAGCCGATTCCCTCCTCCTTTGGGGCATAGACCTATATATTCGGTTAGTGTAGTGGAGGATTTCCTCAATACTAGTTCCCCTTACAAAATGTTGTTGGCTAACAAGTTGCCTAAGATCGGGGTTGAGGTTCTCAATAAATTTAGAGATTACATAACCTTCGGGAAATTGAACCTCGGACCTAAAAATGAGCGTCTTCAACTCCTTGTAGTATTCATCGGGCGTTCGGTGCCCTTGCTTGAGTTGTTGGAGCCGCTCGTGAACCCTCGCCGTGTAATCTTCCGGCACAAACCGATGCAAGAGCTCACTCTTTAAGTCTGCCCAAGTGGAGATGGGGTCTAAGCCGTTCCTCTCTCGGTAAGCCTTCTCTTCCATCCACCATTGGTCGGCAAAATCTTCAAAGCGAATGCTTGCTATCGCCACCCTTTGAGCATCGGTGAATTGTTGATAGTCAAATGTTTGCTCAGTTTTGGAGATCCATTGAAGGAAAGCTTCAGGCTCAACATCCTTGCCAAACTTCTCCACATCAAGCTTGAAATTGGGCAGCCGCGCTTGCTCGTGGACGGGCTGACCTCGGAGAGGCTGACGGAGGCCGCCCCCGTGGTAGTCTTGGCGTGGAAAGTCATGGTCTTGTGGTCCCAAACGCCGCCCTGGACCTTGGAATTGCGCCGGTACAAAGGGACGTTGCGGCTCGAGAACGGGCCTCACTTGATCTCGCGGAGGCTCATAGGGCGCTTGCCGGCCATCACAAGGAGTGGTACCCCTACCTGCATGGTTAGTCACAATAGGGGGCAGGCTAAAAGGTATAGAATGAGTGAAAGGAGGAGCATAGGAGGACATACCTGAGGGTACGGACGACAGATGCGCTGCGGACATTTGAGGCGATGTCATTCCTTGGATGGCTAGATTGGCAAAGGCACTCGCTAGAGGTAGTGTGGGAGACGGGCCCGTGGGTACATAGGACGTGACCATCGGGATGAGCGGAGACTGCGACATGCCGAGGGCTATGGCATTGGCGCCGGTGGCTACCCTTGAGTGAGGTGGGTAGTGTGAACTTGAGGGATCCATCCTTGTGACACTAGATTCTTGCGCTTTTAGCCTAGCTTCAAAGCGCCGCATATGCTCGCGCGCCTCTTGTGCTTCCTTGTCCATCCTCTCTAGCATGGCTAGGATGGTGGCCGTAGTGGAGCCGGTACGGGGTGAGGAATGGGTGCTCCCTTCTTTCTCCATGGCGACCAACCTGTGCTACACACTCAAACGGAGATCAAATAACCTCAAAGTGGTCCTTGCGCACGCAAGAGCCCACCAACAATCAGATAAACTCGAGATATCAACACAAGTCCAAGGACAACAAGGTTACGAGCTTGGAAAAATTTTAGGCAAGCGGCAAGTGCAACTTTCAAGTGTTCAAAGTAAATCACCCCCACAAAGAAGAGTCAAGAGAGGTACTAAGCACCCCACCTAGAGTCCAACTTATATTGACCGAGACTTGAGGAGAAGGAAAGAAAGAAACCCTCAAATGGTCCACTTTTCCTAGAGTTGTCCCCTTTTTTTTTTTTGGAACTCAGATTTTTCTGGATTCACACTGTTCCGAGGGGGATTGAAGAGATGGAAGGTGGGATTCAAGACCCAGATCTCTTCCAACCACTAACAACTAGGTCTTGGACCTGATTTCTTCCAATTACAACGCATCACTTACCAAATATTGCTCACACAACAACTATTACCAATTTCTGATTTTGTATTCGATAGACTTTGGTCTTTGTTGGACCCTTTATGGTGGTATTCCTTTCCCGTACTCAAAACACACCTTATATGCTGTGATTAGAAAAGAACACTTCAAAATTGCACGAAAAATTGGGTCAAAAGGGCTGGTTTTGGTCGGGTTTAATATCGGGTCTCAAACAGGAACAAAACAGGACAGATTTGCGACAGAATTTTCAAAAATTCAGCAAAATTCAGCCAGTCAATGAAGTCGCAAAATTCCTTCACCAATATGTTCGTAACTGATCAAACTTCAATTTTTATGAACCCACCCAACACAGAATACGGACACAAAGGCAAGAAAAACCCTACCAAACTCAGAAATACCAATCGGAGTTTGCCCAGAATTCGCTGTTAGCAAAACTGGTTTGATCGATTGGTTCCCCTGAACTTTAGTCAACTTTCTCAAGTTTATATGAAAGATTTAGGGCCTAACCTTGCGTGGCTCTGATACCACGTGATAAGGATCGATCCCGATGAGGCTACGGTGCAAGGGAAGGTCGATGGTCGCCGTTGACACGTTTTTGAGCGATCTGGAAGATGGCAAATTTGCTCCGGGCAGTTGAGAGAATTCCGCGGCGATCCTATGGGGCTTAGTTAGATCACGAGTCCAACTTTGAGGAGGAAGAGGAATTAGGGCAATCGGAGTTGTGGTGAAGGAGAACGAAGGCCAGAAAGATCAACCGAGGTTGTTGGTATTTCCGGCGGGGATAGTATGAGACTTGGAGAACGATTTTCCCAGCAAAAGACACGAGCTCTTGGGGAGAGATTAACACAGTAATAAACTGGAAAAGTAAGCTAAATACTGGAAAAGAAACAAAGGTTTTCTCTTGATCAAGTTAGCCTTACAAGAAGAACCCAAGTTGGTACTTAAGCTTGGCCGAGGGACTCCAAGAGTCAACCGTTTTGCAAACGGTTTTGAGCATACCATCGGCCACTAATTTCCCACGTTTCTTAGGTGGTAATTAGGCCTATTATGTTGGTAAAAACATATCAAAAATGGGCCGACAAATGATCAAAAATGCCGAGTGAAAATGGGCAGTTTCTATGCGGTCTCTCCCGGGCCGTTGCTAGTCGAGTGTGCGGCTTCTAGGCGGAGAATGGTGCCGTTGGCCTGGCCTATGGGTGCCTCACGAGTCATTAACCCTAAGAGCAAGTCTTCATGAAGGGCTTTGGCCATTGAGCGAGTCACACGCCTTGGAGAAGTGGCTTGCTCCTCATCCTTGTCTTCATGAAGGGCTTTGGCCATTGAGCGAGTTACACGCCTTGGAGAAGTGGCTTGCTCCTCGTCCTTGTCTTCGGCGATTGCCTTGGCGTGCGTTGCCGGCTCTTCTCTTGGCTCCTTGGACTCTTGGCTTGGGAGTATCACATCACCATACCTCAAGTCGCAACTAGTATGGAGGCACAGATTAAGACACAGAATGGGCAACAGAATCACAAGGCTGGCTCGTTCAAGCGCCCGGCGTCGCCCACCAAGTTCAAGAAGTCTGGTCGTACTAGGACCAAGGCAACTCCATTTGATTCCGCCAAGGGCTCAGGCTGGAATAGCGGCATGATTCAATGCCACAACTGTGGTAAGGCCAGGCACAAGATTCCTAGTTGCCAGAAGGATAAGAGGGTATGCTACTATTGTGCAAGGGAAGGCCACATGAAGGCATACTGTAGGAAGAAGGGCCTAAGGTCAACTCAAGATAGTCAGGCCTCAAAAGTTGGCAGTGGACAGAACCCACGGGCGGAAGTATCTATTCCGGGGCAGTCTGCTACTCGTGATAAAGGCAAGGCGCCTATGGAATTTTCGGGTCAAGAGCAGCGACTCTTTGTGATACGTCACCCCGATGGGAGGGAAGCTTTGTACAAGTGGTAGTATTTTGTAAGGCTTTTTAGAATAAGGGGCAATGACTCGTGTCGATAGTCTCCATAGTTTAGTAATCCGTCTATTCGACTTTCTATCAGTTGGTTTCGAATAATAAAGAAGTGTTTCCTTGTTCCGGAAATTACTAAATTCGTTACTATTGCAAATTGTTTGTTCATACGAGACTCCACGAGTGCCAAAAACAGTTATGTCACGGATGGATAAGGGCTGTCAGGACTCACAAATGAGGGGTAACGTATAGAACCGAGGTGTTCGTTCCCTACATGATTAACACCAGGGGCGACTCCATTATTGAATTACTAGACCCATTCTTAGGAATCCATCTTTATTCTTGGAGTAATGTCATAACGGTATGACATTAATTACTCCCTTCGTTGATCGGACGAGCGTTATCTCGTGATTTGAGTTTTACCAAAATTCCTTAATGTTGAGGAAACAATTGTATGTGGTTAATGCTCTATGGGATTAAGAATTTTTCTTCTCATATGGGTACCCTAAACATTTGTTCTGGTCAAAACACATAGGAATGAACTACATAAAGTTCAGAATGCCTCGTTGTGAGGTCATACTATAGTCGTCTATATGGATAGATTGTTGAGAAGAGAATAAATGTATATAAGAGATAGTTCATAGGGAATCCAGTTTCTCTAAGCGGATCGTACTCTGTTACGACCTTGAGTAGAACTGTAGAACCCAAGGGTTATGGTTATGGAAGTTGTGAGTGAGTATGTTCATTGTGGACTAAAGGATTAGACTTTCGGAAGGGATAAAGGTGTGAAGCCATAGGTATTATTTTGGAATATTTATCTGAGGTTTCGTTATGAGGCTTCCTTAAGAGAAACGACATAAGGATTGGCGTAGAGTGATCAATGTCTGTTAATGCGATTTGATGTCACGTTTTGGGGGGGAAATCAAGTGATTGGTCACAATTGTGCTAATGGATTTATCACGGCATTGTTTTGAGGAAACTAAAGATTTTGAGTTGGAAGTGAGCTTTAGGGCCAAACTTATTTGGGCCAAGGAACTGAATCAGTGAATTGTACCTTCAAGGGATATAGAGATATGATATCTGGATATTTACAAGATCTGATATGTGGGTTGTTAGAGAGTGTGACGTCTATAAGGCCGATGATATAACACTTTCTGGAAATTAAGTTGTGAACGATTGTATTGGGAGAAAGCCCACTTGAAAATTTAAGAGTTATAGTGTAGGACCAGTGGTGAAAGCTTGTGGATCAACCAAGTGTACGAAATCATAGGTATCATATTGGAAGATCTATTCGAGGTTCATTTTGAGGTTCTATAAAGAAATGATATGATTAAGTCTTGGATGGATAGTAGATTGTGTGAGGAATATAAGGATCTTAAGTTAGAAATAAGTTATTTGAGACAGTTAAACAAACCTTTGGGATGTGAGTCAGGAAAAGGGCGGCTGAGCCAAATCTAAGTGGACCAAATGATTGAAACTGGTAGGTTGTACGATCAGGGAATAAGGAGTTATGATACTTGTGAGGTTGTAAGGTTTGATATTTGGATTTTATGTGAGTTTGTCAGTTAGAAGGCTTATGGTGCAATTCTTTGGAGAAGACTAAGTTGTGAAGTTACTGTGTTAGAAGGAGGCCACTTAAATGGAAATATTACAGTTTAAGGATAGATTATGTTTATGATTCCGATAAATTAAAAGGATTTAGTGGAGAGAATTGTCTATGTGCGCCTAAGGAGTAAGGTAGCAAGCGTTAATCGTATAAAGTTATTAAAGGATCCTAATAGAAGTGACTGATGCGGTTGATAATGAATCATTTATCAGGATGGTACCTTAAGGATATAGGAGTAATGTCTCATGTGATTAGTTTGAGGAACATAGGAATAAAGGTATTGTGATTATGTTTGGAGAAAGTTAAGGAACTTTAAAGGTTTAAGTTAGAGATTGAATAAGGAATACGTTAAGTTAATCTTGGATAAATGGTAAATATTCGTAAAGCAAAAGGGTGCTCGATTTGGGATAATAAATCGCATGAGGACAACTGATTGCCTAAGGATTTTTGGGTGAATAACAAACTCGACCGGTAAAAGTTGTTACGGTTTTGAAGGTCAATAGTGTGGCATAAAGTAAGTATGTAGATGATATCAAGTGGACTTGAGAAAAAGGTGATCCACGTTTATTAAGGTGATTGTATGACACGTTTGGGTAAGACGAGAGTATAATCCTATGGAGAGGATTAGTAAATCATGTTGAGATAATCGGACATAGGTTGTGGTGTGAGTAATTGTGGGATCACAGGAGTGAAGACTTTGAGTTAAAGATTTGGCACAAGGGCCAAATGCGAGTAAGGTAACCAATGTAGTAGGTGAGCCGTGTATGTAAGAAGTAAGGTCTATATGGCAAGGGGAAGTACTAGGTTGAGGTATAGTTGAATTCTATGTATGTACTTGAGGATTGGATTGTCGAAAGAAAGTTAGTAGTAGAAAGATGTTGTATTCTCCTAATTAAGGACATCAAGGTCTTTAGGAGGAATAGGTCATAACAATGAGGTTATATTGGAGATTATAATGGATACTCTGAGCGAGACAATGGTAATCTTGTGAATGATCACATCTGTTCTAGCAAGAGTAAGGAATGTAGGCAGTATGTAGTAAGTGGAATCATGATCGAGTAAATAGTTCGATTTTTGGTGGTACAGGTTTCGGAAACCAAATTTATTCAAGGATATCAACTTAAGGAACATAAGGCATGTACTCTGAGAGAGGCTTAGAAAAAGGTGAAAGAGAGATATGTATAATCTCATGCTTAAGGTATAGCGAGACTAGTGCGATGATTTTAGGAGACAATTATCCTAAGATAATTATGACCTTGAGGATGGTCACGAGTTAGTACAAAAATAGTACGTGGAAGTAGGCTATGTGAGATAGTGGTATGGTTGAAGAAGCAGATCGTTTTCCTAGGAAGCAAGTACACGGATGAGATGATTAAGGATACTAAGATCAAGTAAGGAGATTATGGTGGAACCGGTCCCTTTAGCTTGGCGATGCTAGTTTCGGGGTCGAAACCTTTTTAAGGGGTAATGATGTAACGCCTCATTTTTTTTGGGTTTGCGGCCAAGTTTCGGGGTCGAAACTTCTTTTTAGGGGGAAGTGATGTAATACCCCTCATTTTTTAGTAAGGGTATTTGGGTAAATTTCCAACTCTCGTTGGGATAGCAAGACGTGTTTGGCAAAATTCGGAATTTCTGTAACGTGTATTGATGCGGGAGCATCCGAGGCTTCACCCAAGTGGCACACAAAGAAATATGGTTCACTGACAAGGGTTCGAGCCAAGCCATTGAGGAAGGAGATGGTCCACTCACAAAGGGCTCGAGCCAAGCGTATGCACGAGGAACTCGAGAACTTGGCAAACCTTCGCATCTCAAGGGAGCCCACCCTCGTCGAGTACTTCACGGAACCAATACCAAGGACCTTGGTGACATTCCGAGCCGAGCCAAGCGCGGGAGAATGGCAACCACAAGAGTTGAAGCCCAAGGTCCTGACTCGGCCCACCAAACTCGGCCGAGTTGTGCTTAGTGATGGCGACCTCTCAGCAAAACTGTCATATCTTCTAATTCCCAACTCCGATCACGCTCAAATTTTGAGGAGTGAAACTAGACTTCAAGATCTATCTCTGGGAGTTGGAACCACTCCATTCCGATCAAGGACGAGAGAGAACGGACCTTCTGAAGTTAGGCCAGAAGCTGAGCCTCCTGACTCGGCCCACAACTCGGCCGGGTCCAGGCCGAGTTGTTCTCAGTGAACCACGTCGAGCCAAACTCGGCCCACAACTCGGTTGGGTCTTGGACCGAGTTTCTCCCAGTTTAGCTCCTTTTGTCTCGTTTCTTGTTGGGCTTTTATGGGCCGACCCCTTTGGCTATTTAATACCTTTAGCTTTCTTTGTAACTCAGTTTTTTTCCCCAGTTATGAACCTTTGCTTTATGCATTATGAAGATTGAGAGCTCCATGGGAGTGTTTCTCAAAGTTGATTCAAACTTGCTAGGTTGCTCTTGCGTTGTGTCAATTTCGTCTATGATCTTGGTGCTCCAAGGCTTCACTCGCCTCCTTCTCTTGCTCTTTGGACACGTCCATCATTGTGGGAGATTGTAGAAGGAAAGGTCGTTTGTGCACATTGGTTTGGTTATTGGCGACATTGTTTGCCAAGGGTCTCTCCATTGCATCTTTCGGTTGTTCCTATATCCTTGTTTATTTCTTTGTTTCCTATCATTTGCTAACTTGTTCTCTTGTGTTTTCTCTTGTTTCCACCTCCATCTTCCATACGAGTCTCTTGGCGTCTAGATCGGGCCACTCGCGGCTAATCCCCGCATCAAATTGGTATCAGAGCCATCTCGACGTTAAGCCATCACCACCACCCAGCCGAACCACCATCAAGGTGTTCTTCTTGAGTCTTATTTTCCATTTTTCTTCATTGTTCATCTTGTTCTTCATGTTCATCTTGTTCTTCATGTTCTTCATACTTGTTGTGCTTAAATTGTGATTACTTGTGCTTGTGCATGCATGAACTTGTTTCTTCTTTGTTGCCACCACAAAACCCCATCACCACCACCTTCCACCACCACCAAACACCCCCTCCAAGCTGCTGAAAACTCCCCCACGAAACCCAGCTGCAACACCCTTAAACCCCCATCCGAAAATCCCCTCAAACCCACTCAAAAACCCACAAAAGCAACCCCAAAACCCAGCTACACTTAGCCCCTAAAACCCACCTACATTCTAGCCCCAAAACCCAGCTTTTTTCTGCCCAAAAGGCTTGCAAAAACTGACCCAAAAAGGCATGCAAAAAGTGCTTTTTCCCCCACTTGCTACCTAGGACATCATTACCCCAAAAAAGTGAACTAGAAGCAAGATATCCTTTATTTTTTTTCTTGTTTATTTGTAACTGCACGTTTTTTTTTTTTGAAAAAAAAAAAGAATATCAGAAAAGGAAGGAAAAAGAAAAGCAAAAGCCAAAAAGAAAAAGAAAAAGAGAAAGGCTTGTTCTTGTTTTATTTCTTGTTCTAGTTTACATTGTTGCACTTAATTTTTGTATTGTATCACATTGCAAGTGTTGTGATCAACATCAAAAAAAAAAAAACAGTGAAGAACTCGGCCCATCACTCGGCCGAGCCTTGAACCGAGTTGTGGTCTGAAATTTGTGGATTGCCTTTGAACTTTACCTTGAACCTCAAGCTTGATTGCCTACCATCTTACCACTCATTTTATCCTTTGGCAACTTGTTTATGTGTTCATGAGTATTGGTAGGAACGAGCTAGGTATGACATTGCATTGTTGAATTTCCTAAACACGATTCTTTGTTGTGTCATCCTTCTTGTTGTTTGTCTCCTATTGTGTGTGTCTTTTGAGCCTATCATTCGAAATCCAAGAGCTTTTTTTTTCTCTATTGGTTAAGTGTTGTCTAAGTTCACCAAGTTTATATGAAGTTTTTATCCTTCTCAAGGCAACCTTACATTCCAAAGCTTGTATCGAATCAACAAGAGAGTGAGTGATCAAACACACGAGGGATCAAACACTTGTGAGGATTGTTTTGATTTCACTAACCCTAACATGTTTCTTGGAGTTTGTTGATCATGTCTTATAAAGGAAGTCCACCACATGGAGGGTCCAAACCAATGGCACCCGAGTTGTTCAACATGTTCAAGGCCATGTCGGACAACATTGCTATCTTGTCTAATCGGATGGTAGCATTAGAGACAAGAGTGCCCAAGCCCGCAGCCGTGCTCCAAGAGATGCACCGAGTACCCATAGCCACCAACTTCCCCCGGCGTAGAGATAAGCCTAATGCTCCTAACCATTATAATGAATTTCAGGAAATGCCAAGGCGTGCCTATCATGAGGAGCCAAGGCGAGCCTATGAAGATGAAGAGCAAAATGGAGTTGACAAGGTCAAGTGGAAGATTCCCTCTTTTGAAGGCCAAGGTGATTCATATGTCTACATGGAATGGGAGGCCAAGATTGAACAAATATGGAGTTGTCACAACTTTCCCGAGCATAAAAAGGTACAACTCACCACCCTTGAATTCAATGGTTATGCACTAACATGGTGGGATAATCTTGTGAAAGAAAGGAAAAGAACCTTAGATGCACCTGTGACAACTTGGACTCAAATGAAGGCCTTGATGAGAGCTCGCTTTGTGCCTCGACACTACACACAATTGCTACCCTTAGCCAACAAAATTGAAAGACAAACTAAGCATAGGAACCAAGGAGGAAGAAGTTCAAGTGGTAGCCAAAACCGAGGCTATCATCCTCATATGGAGCAAGGGGAGCCAAGGAGGAGTGCTAAGCCAAGCCCTCCCCGCCGAGCCTAAATCCCCTAGCCGACGCTCCTAATGCCTCCAAAGGAAGTACTCCTAACCCTTCTCCCGGAGGTAGAGATATCACATGTATTCAAGCCATGCTTGAGGAATTCAAGCCAAGAAGGAAGGAGGAGGTTCTTGCTATTGAACCAATGGTCATAGGAAAGGAGATTGAGCCAAAGGAAAAACAAAAGGATGTTGTAGAAACATCTCCTTCACCTACAAAGATCAAGCATCGATTGCCCATCATTGTGCGTAGCTCATTCAAATCCTTGGCTACTCCATGGATGGACCGGACTCACATGGTTCCTTCAAGCTTACCTTTCCTACCCCATGAAGAGGTTGAAGCCAAGAAATCAATTCTCAAACAAGAGAAAAAGGATGTGCCAATGGAGACTAATGCAAGGGAAGTACCTCTTTTCTCCACCTTTCCAATTCCATCTCTTGAGTTTGCAAATGAGCATGTCATTCCATATAGGACAATACACATGGAAAAATCAGTCCTTGCATGTAGAACTAGGTACTCAAGCATACATCAATTTTCTTTAGCACAATACATGTCTTGTGGAATGCATCTTGTTCATAATATGATCCTTATGTCCATACATGTGTGTTATATTGATCCTTGCATCACTAAGCATGTACATAGGTCTAGGAAGAAGAGTGGAATAATGTGTGCATGTTTGTTTGGATATCATATAGTCATTGGAAGATTTGTGCTTACATTATTACAATTGTGTGAACATGATAGAGGACCTCATTTTGCCAATGTTGATATGACCAAGTCCTCTAAGAAAGATGAATTCATTGCATGTCCTAAACTCCATAATGCATCTTATGTGACTAACCCTTGTATTGACCAAGTTGTGGAGTTGCATGGAGTTTCTAGTGCTTTGCTTTCAGGACAAGAAGTGAAGTGTGTGCTCTACTCAAAGTTGGAGTCCGGAGAAGTGCCCTTTGAACCAGGAGATCAAGACGTCTCACATGTGGCTGATTTGGTTCATTCCTTGGTGGAGTGCATTCGGGAATTGCATGAGCGCACAAGGAACAAACTTCATGCCAAGGCGGAGCACAATGCAGTCAAGGCCAACAAAGAGCGCCGCCGCTTGGTGTTTCACCCCGGAGAGGAGATGTGCCTTCCAAGAGGCGTCAATCCAAGCTTTCCCAAAAGGCGAAGTACAAGGCATACAAGCTTAGATTCGAGGTTGAATCTTTTCCAAGAAGGGGAGAATGATGCGGGAGCATCCGAGGCTTCACCCAAGTGGCACACAAAGAAATATGGTTCACTCACAAGGGTTCGAGCCAAGCCATTGAGGAAGGAGATGGTCCACTCACAAAGGGCTCGAGCCAAGCGTATGCACGAGGAACTCGAGAACTTGGCAAACCTTCGCGTCTCAAGGGAGCCCACCCTCGTCGAGTACTTCACGGAACCAATACCAAGGACCTTGGTGACATTCCGAGCCGAGCCAAGCGCGAGAGAATGGCAACCACAAGAGTTGAAGCCCAAGGTCCTGACTCGGCCCACCAAACTCGGCCGAGTTGTGCTTAGTGATGGCGACCTCTCAGCAAAACTGTCATATCTTCTGATTCCCAACTCCGATCACGTTCAAAATTTGAGGAATGAAACTAGACTTCAAGATCTATCTCTGGGAGTTGGAATCACTCCATTCCGATCAAGGACGAGAGAGAACGGACCTTCTAAAGTTAGGCCAGAAGTTGAGCCTCCTGACTCGGCCCACAACTCGGCCGGGTCCAGGCCGAGTTGTTCTCAATGAACCACGTCGAGCCAAACTCGGCCCACAACTCGGTCGGGTCTTGGACCGAGTTTCTCCCAGTTTAGCTCCTTTTGTCTCGTTTCTTGTTGGGCTTTTATGGGCCGACCCCTTTAGCTATTTAAGACCTTTAGCTTTCTTTGTAACTCAGTTTTTTTCCCCAGTTATGAACCTTTGCTTTATGCATTATGAAGATTGAGAGCTCCATGGGAGTGTTTCTCAAAGTTGATTCAAACTTGCTAGGTTGCTCTTGCGTTGTGTCAATTTCGTCTATGATCTTGGTGCTCCAAGGCTTCACTCGCCTCCTTCTCTTGCTCTTTGGACACGTCCATCGTTGTGGGAGATTGTAGAAGTAAAGGTCGTTTGTGCACATTGGTTTGGTTATTGGCGACATTGTTTGCCAATGGTCTCTCCATTGCATCTTTTGGTTGTTCCTATATCCTTGTTTATTTCTTTGTTTCCTATCATTTGCTAACTTGTTCTCTTGTGTTTTCTCTTGTTTCCACCTCCATCTTCCATACGAGTCTCTTGGCGTCTAGATCGGGCCACTCACGGCTAATCCCCACATCATGTATGATCTCTATAAAAATTCCCTGAGCCTTGGATAATACATTCGAAGTATTTTCGGGGCTTAGAATATTTGTTCGAGTACAAATATATTTATTCCGGGGTTTAAACCCATGCCAAACCTTTTCCCGGGCAAACAGACGCGGAAGGGGTAATTCCGCGACCGCGGAAAAATAGCTCTCAGAAGAGCTGGGCACAGGAATATTCCGCGACCGCGGAAAACTCCAACACGCCAACGTCGCGTCGTCTGCAGAGCTCGTCGTCCGTGCCGCCGTTGATCTCCTGCTCCATTTTTTATCTTGTCGGGGTTGGGCTTCTCCTTGGGCTATAAATTGGGGTCGATTTGGAGGGTTAGGAGCACCCAAATCTGATCAATCTCACTCTCTCCCTCTCGATTTTCTTACTCGCCGGAATTTTCGATCGTCGCCGGAGCCTTCGCCAGGAGTTGAAGCAGCCTTGGGTTGGTGCATGGAGGTGCAAGGTGGCCAGGAGTCAAAGCCCCCTCGAATTGAGCCCCAAGGAGTCGTCGCCGGTGAGTTTTTCCTTCGATCGTAGTCGTCGTGTTCATGTCCGCGACCGCGGACATGAACAGCCGCGACCGCGGTCATGACAGCCGCGATCGCGGACGGCGGCCAGTTGCTCGCGGACATTGCTTTGTCGATCGCGGACACTGTCCTGGACGCCCGTGACCGCGGAATCCAAGCCGCGACCGCGGATTGCCTTGGCAATCGCGATCGTGGCCTTGGACGATCCGGTCTCGGGCGGGACTTCCGTTCTTTCGATTTCGTTCGTTCTTTCTTAGATTTGTATCATTTTATTGACGAATCTAACCTAGGGTTTCGTTATGGGTCGTCGTCGTAGGAATCTGTAATCCGTCTTCCGTTCTCGTTCCGGACCCAGAAACCCGTCGTCGCTCTATCGTTCGTCTAGACTAAGGCAAGTGGCGGTTCGCTCTTGCTTATCATTCCATATTTCCATTAATTATCAATTTTTTAATTGTTAATTAAATTAGGATGAACTATTGTTTTCGTTTGGGAACAGATTTTATAAATAATACGATTAAAATGTGATATTATTATAGGTTGTATATATTGCTAAAAACAACGCTATTATATCTGTTATTACCATGATGGTATTGGTGTTGATTTTATGTGTGAACTTATACATTATTGTTAGAACGAGTATTCATAGGAACGCTATGTACCTTGCGAGGTCTAGTCATTTCTTTATAACTGGTATTAGGAGGATTTTTCCCTAATACTCTCTCTGGTCATGACTATCCCCTTACTCAGGGGAGGTGCACACAGCTGGTGCCAAACAATCGGGATTTATTCCCTTCGATATCTCTCACGATGAGATGATATATCTTAAAAGCTTGTAACGTAAATGTACGCTTTGTCACTAAAACAAGATAAGTGTCGATATGCACATAATTAATGAACCTTGGGCGAGAAGTACAACTTGGAACCTCGTCTGGACTTCGATTAGAGTAAGTCCTCCTTCCAAATCAGAATTCGCATTACGCGGTAAGGTTGGTCGTGGACCCAAATGGTCAAGTCTTTTTAAACGCTTGTGTGAAATTATAACGTTCCCAAACATTTGTCATACTTTCCCGTAAGACTCAATCTTTTGGAGTCTTCTCTTCATACGTTTCGTTAAGACTCGATCTTTAGGAGTCTTCTCTTGATCTTTCTGTTTCGTATATTCCTGTAGACGTATTGAGGTTTACTATCGTCATCGGCTTTCATTCGAGAAGCGATGGGTCTAGCCTAATACGACTACTTAGAACCTTTCTGTTTTCACCCTTGCATAGTCTTTCATTAGACTAACCAACCGGGTTTTATTCCTTGCATGGTTGGCTGGTGTCATCCGTCCTATACGGCACATCAGTGGTTGGTCGCCGAAGTCTGAAGTAACCGTTGAAGAAGAGACTTGCAGTTGGAGATTCAAGTATTAGTATTTTGAAAGGTTGTCAATTATTATTTATTCTTACCACTAAGTCATGTAATAGATTTATTCTTCAATATCTTCCGCTGTGTAATTTATAAGTTTTCCGCTGTGATTTCACTCTGTTGTAAAAACACTTCTCTCGTTTGATGAGAGATCTTTTAATATAAATGGTTGAGTTCCATATACAAATGTCTTCCGTTGTTTAACCTTTCGTTATTTAATTGTGTTTATTTAAGATTAATTGTTCCGATTAAAGCCTTGGGTGACATCGGACAGCAACGTCTGAGGTCACTGGCGTGTGGCATTTCCAACAATAAGTCGGGGGTGTTACAATGAGCACCAAGCAAACAAAGGTCGGTGCCTTGTCACATTTGCCCCGAGGGACCTTGTTTGGGTCCATTTGAGGAAGCAACGCTTCACTGGCAAGCGCCGCTCCAAGCTGGCCCCACGTGGTGATGGCCCCTTCAAAGTGCTCTGCCGCTTTGGTGACAATGCCTATGAAGTCGAGCTCCCCGAGTCCTATGGTGCCTATCCTACTTTCAACGTGACAAACCTCTCTCCTTATGTGCCCCCAGAAGAAGATGACGAATTGGGGACAATTCTCCCTCAAGAACGGGAGAGTGATGACCACCAACCTTCCTTGACCGCCACCAAAGAGGAGGACTTGTTGACATTGAGGAATGAAGGCCCGGTGACGAGAGCTCAAGCAAGGGCCATTGCTCAAGCCTCCCAATCAATCATTGCTCGGACCACTGCGAGCATGGGCCTTGCCAAGCCCCCGCCACCACGCCTAGTCACTTTGGTGACGATGGCCGCCCATGAAGAGCAAGACGACCTCGAGCGCGTCGCGGCTCCATGATTCCATTGCCGCGCGCCTTGGCTGGCCAAGTGGCCGCATATCCCAACCCTTTCCAAGACTTCTATCTTCATTTCCCTTTTAGTCAATTAATTATGTAAGTGTCTTTCCATTTTGAGTGTGTGGACCCATTTGCACATGGGATCTTAGTCCACTAAAGACCCTAAGTACTTAAGCCAACTTTTGGCTGCCTTGTTCATTTAGCTGAAGAATTAAAAAACTGGAAATCTCCCTTAGGTAGAGGAATACCTCCCTAAGGCCTCCACTTCTTCTATCAACTCCAAGCATTCAAATCTCTCCTTCTTGCTCTCAATCTCTCACGTTCACTCAAGCAATCTAATTCATTGAGTTCAATCCAAAGCAAATCAGCCAAGGAACCTCTAGGAGAGGTTCCCTTGGCCCATCGTCTCACCCGGCCAGCCAAGCTCCTTCTCGGTCGGCCGTCTCGTCCTTCTCGGTTAGCTCTCGGCTCCCCTCAGCTTCCCAAGGCACTCTCCTCATTTCCACCTTCAAATCACCCCCAAGGAGCCACCAAGCCGGAGCCTCTAGGAGAAGACTGAGCCTCTCTTGTGCCACGATCTGCAACTCAAGCTTGTGAGACAAGGGCATTCAGCCCCTTGTTTCACATCAGTAGAAGTCTAGAAAATTGCCAAGAGTATGTGTTTTTCTTTTTATAAGAAAATATAGTAGATTGCAAAAAATATTTCTCAGTAATAATACGAACCAACGTACTATTAGAATTTGAAATAATTCCTACGAGAATTTCATCTGTATTATGCAGTTACCTCTGTAATTTGTTCATAATATTGTGGCTTTACAGTTTATTCATTTATATAGTACGTCTTAATTGTGCCAAAATCAAAAACTAAATATAATCAAGGGAATTTGATTGGATAAACCATTACCACACCAGCTGATAAAAAAGTCATGATCACGAGATTCACAACCCATAACTACAAAGACATCAAAGTACTAATTCTGATTTTAGTCAACCCCACAGTCCACCAACGACAAATTACCCGAGCCCTCATCTGCAAATATTATGCTGGTTTTTTGGGGTCTTCCTCTAGAAATAATTGACAAAACACGCTCCTCTCTCGATTTTTTCTCTATTATCTAACACGATTATTTTTCGGCGCATAGGCAAAATTGTCTTTCAGCGCATAGGCTCCACACGTTACGTGTGAAACCTATCCACACGTAACGTGTGGAGCATATCCACACGTAACGTGTTGATATGCTCCACATGTTACGTGTGGATATTTTAATATATTATAATGCTCTATTGGCGTTGAGGGTATTTTAATATATTTTGTATGAATCATATTATAATGTTGTAACCAAAAGCCAGATGTGGAGTATATCCACACGTTACGTGTGGTTATTTTAATATATTATAATGTTGTGGATGTTGTATCATATTATTGTTTATTTTTAGTATTTATTTGTGTTTCAATGTTGTGTATGAATCATATTATAATGTTTTGTATGAATCATATTATAATGTTATGTATGAATGTTGTGTATGATTTGTAAATATGTATTAGGGGAGGGTTACCCCCATTGTGTTGCGCAACTTTTATCTAATATTAATAACAATACAATACAGGAAAGAACCTAGAAGACAAAAACAAATTGTTCATTACGCTAGTTGACTACAACCACATTTAGCACACAATACAGGAAAGAACACAAGTTGTTCACAAACTTAGAAAAAATAAGAGAAAATATATGACATTGCTTTAGCATTTGAATAAATTAGGATAGTCTCTAGTAAACGTTCTCTTCATATGATATCTCTGCTTTGCTAAATTTGCTTGCTCCCTACAAAGGTTGATAGTACATGAACAACATTACACAAAAGATACGACATTAATCACCTACGATGTATATCATTTAGTAGTTTGAGGTTATACCTACGAATGTTATCAAAATGTTTAAGAAGATCTTGATTTTGCTTTACAAGATCTTGATTCCCCTTAACAAGATCTTGTTTTTTCTGCTATTGTTGTCGAATAACCGCGTGTGCCCTGTCCTCGTACATTGGATCAATCCACTCCCTGAAACAACACCCCAGTTCTGGGCATCCCCAATATCTCCTTCCGTAGTTCCACTGCAAATCCCAACTTCGGACAACAGCTTTCAAATTACAATACCATGATGCGTATGTTGATGGTTTGGGTGAAGATGCCATTATTTGGTATAGTGTTTGGTTTGCTACAAATATCATGAATCCATTAATATAAAAAATTAGGGTTAATAAATCGAAAGAAACTGGAAGAAGAAGCTTACCAAAAAAATGTATCTTCGAGCGCCGCAACGACTTGTTGTAGTGAACAAATAACCCTAATGCTTCTTATATAGTGAAAAAGCAATGTGTTTGACAGCTAATAACCAGCCTCAAAAAAAAAGAAATCTGATTGACAGCTAATAACCAACTGTAGTATATAGCTGTATACAGCTATAGTCATGAGCCTTTTATCCTAAACCCTAACCCTAACTGTAAACCCTAAATCCTAAACTCCTAAACCCTAAACCCTAACCCTAAATCCTAAACCCTAACCTTAACCCTGATGCCCACACGTTACGTGTGGATGATGTCCACGCGTTACATATGGATGATGTTCACACGTTACGTGTAGATGATGCTCACACGTAACGTGTGGTTCGGTCTGTTGCAAAACGCATTAAATTAACTGTTTTGTCCCCACCTAACTGAATTAATAGCCCCCTTCATCTTCCCCGGCTAACACACCATTTCGAGCCTAAACCTTCATTTGAAACACTCTAAAATTTGTTTTTACACTCTCAATTTTTGCAAAAAAATGGACAATACGAACAACAACGAGTATTGGAACAACAATGTCGAAGATATTCCACTTTCGAATGAGGTAATTTCCGTTATTTAAAGTTAAAATTCTCATTTTTTTGTTTTGAACATTTTTAAAGTTTTGGGTTTAGAAAACTAGCTTTATGTTTAGGGTTTAGAAAACTAGCTTTATGTTTAGGGTTTAACCAAGTTTCACATGCTAGATTTTGTAAGTTTTGAACTTGACTTTTATTGTTTAGGAATTACAAACAAAGTTTTAGATAATAGATTTTATTTCTAGGATTTAGGGTTTAGAATGCGAGATGCTCGTTACAAGAATGTTGACACGTAACGTGTGGGACTCTTCAACACGTTACGTGTGAACCCACAACCAGTATGTGGTTGTTAAGGGCCTTCTGTAAAATGGCACGGTTTAGTGCACGGTTTGTCACAAACCGTGCCATTTAGCAGAATCTTATTTCTTAAAGGGAATTATGGTTTTATAATTTGTAATTAGTTCACTACTTGATGAGATGATTCCATGTGTATGCAGACGAACTATTATTTGTACGAGGGATTAAACAATATTTCCCTCGATGACTGGAGCACCCCACAGAAGACATTTTCTATTTGGGAAACACCTCATCAACCACTGTCGGAATGGAACACACCATCTGAGTGTAAAACAGCTATTGAGATACCATCCTTATCACTTGGATCGTTTGACTATAGTGTTCCGCCTCCAAAAGCATCTTTATCTCATGCTACCCCACAATTTTGCTTTCCATCCCTACACACACAGCCTCAGTTTAGTGTACCACCAGAAGATGATGTTTTCGTCTCTGCTGATTATTCAAAGTTCTTCACAACTGATCAAATTTGGGAGTCTAGAGAAGAAGCATTTATGTGGGCACGTGAGATTGCTATGTGTCACAACTTCTGCATCAAAAAGTGGAGGAATAAACCTTCCACCCCTTCGGCCCTTGGGGGGACTTGGTTACCGTGTGATAGGCATGGACAAAACGTGCCTAAATAAGCTGACCAAGTGAGAGACATCACAAGGTCGAAGAAGTGTGGGTGTCCCTTCATGTTGAGGCTTAAAGAAGGGCCAAAGGGATCGTGGAAGATCAGTGTACAACATGGAACTCACAATCATGTGATAAATGAGAATTTGTATGGTTATGCATTAGCTGGGCGACCAAACGCTGAAGAGAAGGAGATTATTAGGGTGATGACAGTCAATCATTACAAGTCAAAAGATTCATACTACAATCAGGTCGTCCCCAAGAAACTTGACTAAGATGAAGCAAGTGTACAACATCATGCATGAGATACGAAAGAAGGGCATGGAAGGAAGAGCAGTTGTGCAACAGTTCTTCTATGAGTGCAATGAGAAGGGATACTTCATGGAGCATAGATTCAATAAGGAGACCAACAAGATAACAGATATCTTCTTCGCAAGCCCGGACCAGTTGTCGTTGCTGAAGGCATTTCCGTACATTGTGTTGTTGGACTCTACATACGCAACTAACTGGTTAGTAAAACAAAAATCTATTATATTCTTCACTTGTTCATGTGATCATTATTAGCATGCCATAACACACTCATTATGTGTGCAGTTATAATTTGTCTTTCCTTGAAATTGTCGACATCACATCTGTTTGGAAAAACTACAATATTGTCGGGGCGTTTCTGGAGCATGAGGACGAAGAGAGTTACAAGTGGGCCATAGAACAACTTTCAAAAATGTTTGTCAAGGTGCAACGAGCACCCACATGTTTGGTCACTGATCAGGAGAAGGCGCCTGAAGGCGTTGATGAACACCTTAGATAAGCAGTTTCCAGATGCAAAATTCTTTCTATGTAGGCGGCATGTGAGGAAGAATATTGAAGACTTCGGGAAGAAGGACATGGACAAGTTTAGGGGCACAGCGTTTTCCAACGACTGCATGCAACTCTTCAAGGAAACGACCATACAAGGGTATGAAGCAACACTAAAGAAGATTCAGTATGATTGGAGGAAATCTCCAAAATGTCTCCAATACGTACAAAAAAACTAGCTTGACCCATACAAGGAAAGAATCGTCTCCGTATGGACAAATACAGTGTTCACGCTCGGAACTACCACAACTAACAGGTTTGTGCATTATGTTTCTAGATTTAACTGGTTATTTGAACTTAGACTTTTACAGCAACACACTGATTTCGGATTCTTGATTGTAATACAGGGTTGAAGGGGCCCATTCCAGTCTGAAAAGCTTCTTCATAAGCAATGATGGCAACCTTTGCACTGTATTCGATCAATATCATACACGGTTGTGCACTCATATTGGTGAGATAAGGCGGGCATTGAATGAGAGCATAGGAAAGAGATTTACGCTAATAAACGCACATCTTTTCTGCAAGCTGCACTACAAGGTCTCTGCGATTGCACTAGCTCGGTTGATTGAGGAATACAGGAAAGGCGAAGCTCCATTGTAGAACACTATATGCAGATGCCAGATGAGGGTCAGAGATGGCTTGCCTTGCGTGCATGACATGGCGCAGAATGTGATGAACCCGGAACCAATTGAACCTAGCTCATTGCATCCGTTCTGGAGGCAATTGACCTTGTCAGAAGTGCGGACAGAAGAAGAAGAAGAAGAAGCCAGAGAACGCAGAGTGAATAGGTCGTTGCTTGAAGAATTTGCTGCAAGCGTCTTCCCCACATTGCCAATGCAGGATCAATAAAGAGTTGTCTCAACACTAACAAGTATAGCACATCCAGAGCGGACTACTCCATAAGAGCCAGTTAAAGTTAGGCATAAGGGTCGGCCTCAAGGAGCTCTAAACTTTGCCACCAAAAGACAACCGTCATCATGGGAGTACACTGACCAACAGATGGAGGGAACACCTCCGAAAAAGCAAAAAGGAAGACCACCGAAGAAGGCTTTGACTATGCCTTCGGATCACACATCATTGATCAAGAACCCCAAGCGATATATTACCCAGTTTCCCAAGTGTATGAGACCACACGTGGGAGGATGGTGGGAAATAGTGGGTGATGGAAATTGTGGGTACAGAGCAATTGCGCATGGTCTGGGTTTAGGGCAGGAGCGGTGGGCTTTTGTTCGACGTACCATGATCGCTACGTTGAAACAAGAGTATGAGCTATTCGCGCCAATTTGGATGTCTACGATGATACTTGAGGCAATGGAGGCGAAGCTTGCATGGTTTCCTTCGCCCAACAGGCCTGCCCCATTGGAGACGTGGTTGGACCTCCCGGATATGGGATGTTTGGTGGCAACTGCATTCAACTGTGTGTTCGTCTCCGTCGGAAAAGGTGTGGGAACGACATACATGCCTATGAGGGCGAAGCCAAACCACACTATTGGCGAGAAGCTGAAGACGATATGCATTTGCATGTCGAGGAAGAGCAACATTTCATTTCGGTACGTTAATACAATCACATCTGTTGAAACTATTTTATGTTAAAACATATGTATGATGCATCGACTTTTATGTAGATTGGCCTTGCCGAAACCGTGCCCTTGCCGATTGTTTATGGGCCGTGGGTGAGAAATCATGACCCGTCTGCGGGTGATTACGTAGATCAAATAATCCTTGATCTATTGATGGAGTACCAAGAAGCCGTTGCCCCAAAGAAGACAAGACGAAAGAAGAAAGTTGAAACGGTCGATTTATGTAATGACTGATATGTATGAATTATGATGCAATGAATTTGGCGTATTTAATCCAAAGCTCGACCGAGTTGTTGTCTCGAACTCTCCTCAATTTTTCTTAATTTCCACAAGTTTCAATTATACAGAAGGCACAGAAATCGCCAGAAATAGCACGGTGAAGCGCACGGTTTGTCAGTTATTTCTGGATGGCTTACTCATTCTGTAAACTAGCACGGTGAAGCGCACAGTTTGTCACAAACAATCATTATTGCCCTAATGCAAAGTTCAATGGTTTGGAAGGAAGGGATACATTTGCTCTAATGATTGCCGTAACGCCTCGGCTACGTCTTCACATTGCTGATCTTCATGTTGGTGATCGCGATATGGGTTCAGACGTCCGTAGCAACCCTCGATGCACTGCACACAAGATAAGTGGATACGATTAAGAAAATAGTTTGTAGACGAAATTAAACAAGATATAATTATTCAATTTATTACCTACTGCTGAGCGTGATCACCCTCTGGAGGGATGATGAATGGATGTGTATGCTGGAGGTACCACTACATGTAATCACCGCTACACGGGTGGGGTTGAACGACTGGAGGGCCCATAGCTTGTAGGCTAATGGAATGTTGATTGCAGGCATCCCATGCAAATTGGGCTCTATCGTATTCCACCGTGTAGCTGCTAATCTTCGTGCCCCTCCATGCCCTAATTGGCACAATCGGCGGTCTTGGACAATGTTGTGCATGCCCAAACTGCCTAGCTGCTCGATCCGGCATGTAAGGCTCGGTGACCCACAAACAGGATATGACTCCATGGAATCGCGATGAAGCAAACATCCCATCATTGAAGTCAATCGGGCCGTATGGCATCCACTCAACCTAAACATAATTGAATTTTAAACAACTAATCATGCCTATAATTTCATATTTTAACATACTAGATAAGGACCGTATATGCACTTATACTCTCAGCATGCATCCCATCCAGCTCCTCCCTATAATTTATGGTCTGGTTGGGTGGTTGTGACATGTCCCATCGACGGGCGTATGGGATCGGCTGTTGGGGGTCCCAGTATACACTCTGTGCAGGTCTAAACATGGGGAAGTATTGATATATCCATGTCTACAAAACAATTATATGTAAGTCAATTGAGTAAATAACAAATATACATCTATAACAAAACTACGTATGTTTTTATACAAGAAAATATATACCTGGATTAGAGTGAAACATGTGGACATGACCCGTGCCTCTTTTCTTGTGCACTCGCCCAAGCTACGGTACACGTGTGCAAGAACACCGGTACCCCAGGCATAGTTCTTGGTTGACGAGGGATCAACCACGAACGGAGTGTAATAAACGAGCAATTTATGCTGAGACTTGTCAGGAAAGAGACAAGACCCCACCAAGTACAGCAAGAACCCAGCCGCATGCGTCTCGTCAATCAAATCCTGGCAATGAGCCTTAAAATCTCTCGCATGCACGGTACCGGCGATGACATCACGACCCTGCAGCTCAAATAACTCATGCGCCTGCTCCACCAACGCCTTCTTAAAATCATTGAGGCCCAGCTGCTCGTGCCATTTCTCTGGGGGACCCATGTCTTGCCCTTGTATGTTCAGCTAGAGGATCATTCACATATCATGGAGAGTTATAGTCATCTCTCCCCATGGCATGTGGAATGAGTTGGTCTCTGGTTGCCAACGCTCGACGAAGGCACCAATCAGCGTCTCATCCATATGCTCGTGCATGATGTCCGGTAGATGACATAGCCCGGACGCAGATGCCATGTTACCCCACTCGGCATTCGGTGTGATACGCCATGAGCGTAACTGCTTGCCTCGCTGTTGGAACCTCAACGGTGGCACCGGCTGTATATGAACATATTTAAGCAATTACAACAAATAAAGTTTAAGAATTACAAGAAATACAGTTTCATGCAACTTACAATGCGCTGGTACAGGAGGTACGCAACGTGGTTGACATAACTCTTGAGGAGTTCAGGGCTCTCCGGACCTCCAGGAAGGCTCACCTACAATTCAGGGTCATATCTCACATTCTTCTTTGATCGGGGCGGTTTTGCCCGCGAAAAAGAGGCTTCTTGAGGCTCCTCGTCCACGTCCGGAGCGTCATCTCTTGGCATCCAGGCATTGCTGGCCTGGTCTTGAGTCCCCCATGTACTGGCCTGATCCTGCATTTATTAAATAAATCAAAAGTAATTACTGCAAATCCACAAATTCATATTATACTAAATGTACTTACCATAGGCTGATGGTAGGGAGCGTACGGGTTCTCCCAAGGGTTGTGCTGATCCTCAGCCCCTGATAATAATACGAAGGGCTCTGATGGGGGCTCACATGCAGCGGTAGTACCGGTGGACTAAAAGTCCACCCATAGTAGTTATTTTGATCTATTGTATCAGAATAACCATACAGCGGGCTCGTTCGATAGTCCGGGTACAACTGAGGCTCAGAATCTGCCCTACCGCCAGTTGGAAACGAAGGCACCGCCATTAAGCTATGAGCGGGAATCATGCCCGCAACCCCACTACTACTACCGGCTCCAGTCTGATAAGCGCGAGTCTCATCATCTCGGTAGCATACATTCATCCGTACCCTTCTCTCCGTCATGTTCACCTCTTCACCAGTCCTTAACGACTGTTCGCGGACAAGGTTGCGGCGGCTCCTGCGTGCGGTTCTTTCACCAGGCTCCATCTGCGGTTATATCCACACATTTTAATTAAAATAATATATTCTGGATAAATACTACGCCGGAGAGTCGCCGAAAAACTGTAAATCCACACGTTACGTGTGAAATAGCTCCACATGTAACGTGTGGGACACATTCACACGTTACGTGTGAATCTGCATATTCCAACTGCCGCCGGCGACCCTCCGGCGACATTCCGTCGTCTTCTCCGGCGATATTTCCGAATTCCGACAATTTTTTTTTCATCAAATAATACCCCAAAATCAACACAAATCACACTATTTTTACAAATCTACCAATACTATCAATTCCACTTGCATATTTTCATACAAAATTCAACATAAATCCTCAACACCAATTTTCACCATTTCATGCAAAAAATTACTTCAAAATTAAACAAAAAATCAACAACAACCCCAAAAGCTTCTACACAACATAGATCTACCATCCTAAATATCTACACAACATAGATCTACAATATGGATCTACAATCTCTAACCAAACACTTCAAAATTAACAAAAAAAACCAAACACCAATTTCTACTAACTAACCTTTCAAAGATCTTGAACGTAACGTGCGGAGTTTGTTGATTCGTAACGAGAAGATCCACGAGACGCGTTACGCGGGTAGGGAAGAAGGGTTTAGGCTGATGCGAAAGAGTTCGAATGATTTCGGAATGGGATGAAATCTGGCTTTTAAAGCCAGATTCACTCCACACGTTACGTGTGGAGTGAACCCACACGTAACGTGTGGAGAAGCTCCACTCGTAACGTGTTAGGCTTCTCCACTCGTTACGTGTGGAGCTTGAATGAGTCTGCCCCAGCGCGTAACGTGGGAAGCCTATTCCCACGTTACGCGCGACCCTATGCGCTAAAAGGTAAAAATGCTTATGCACCGAATAGTAAGGGCCTTATCTAATTAATCCATCAAAAATCAAAATCCACAAATTCGGAAAAGAAAGCCACCATTAATTAGCATCTGGTTTCTAGAACTTTCTTAAATGACAACCCTGATAGGAATGTCATTAAAGATCTACCTAAATATATACAAAATCTTATCTCTGCATGGAATAAAACACGCAAATGGAATTCATATTGCACCTTTGATCAATGCTCCACAGTGCGAAAAGCGACAACTACGAGGAAACACCAAAAACTTAAATGGAAAAGACCTCGAGATAAATTTATTAAAATCAATGTAGATGGATCTACTAAAGCTAATGGAGTGTCTGCCATTGGCTTCATCTGTAGAAATGACATGGGAAATCCGATCTTTATTCATGCAGAAAAATGTGGCATTTCGACTCCCCTCATAACTGAAACTCTTGCTCTCCAAAATACGCTTCTTAAAGCAAAAGAAAAGAAATTCGACCAAATACAAATAGAAACCGATAACCTTACTATTGCAAATGTTATTAATAAAATATGGCATTATCCATGGAAAATCGAGATTATTATATCTGATATCCTATGTTTATTAAAATATTTTCAGACAGTACAAATTTCTCATATCTTTCGAGAATTGAACTGGCCGATCACATTGCAAAACGGTAATAATTTTTCTCTGAATGATATCATAAACAACTCAGAGCTCAAAGCTCTCATCCAAAAAGATGTTATAGGCTAAGTATTAAGGTCTTCTTGACACTAGTCTAATTCTTATCTTATTAAAAAAAAAACCATTAATTACTATTTACTCGTAGTTTGCTTCCTCCACACACGGCCACACGTGCCATATGGCCCCTTCTTCCCTTTCCAACGCCGGAATTCTCTCTCCACCTTTTTTACACTCCACAATTCACAGATCTGAAACCCTTTTTTATAGCTTCACACTCCGTTGCCCTAAATTCTCGCTTACCATTCCCAAATCGAACATTTGACAGTACTGTATTGAGTTCTTTTCTTTCTTGAGCTGAAAAACCACTAGCGGTTTCGAGTCGAGGAGGTTTCCGGTTTGGGAAGGACGGCATGGGAGCGATGACTTCGTCTCTGGCTGCGAAGTTCGCGTTCTTTCCGCCGACGCCGCCTTCGTACGGCCTGTCGGTGGAGGAAGCCACCGGGAAGCTCAGGATGACGGAGGTTGCTGCGTCGGAGAGAGAGAACACCGACATCTTGAAGTTGCCGACGAAGAAAGGGAACGAGATCGTCACGGTTTTTGTCAGGAATCCGGCGGCTTCGCTCACTATACTCTACTCTCATGGCAATGCCGCTGATATCGGCCAGATGTATGAGCTCTTCGGCGAGCTCAGTGTTCACCTACGAATTAATTTGATGGGGTCAGTGCAATTATAAACCGATTATTGAATTGCTATATATTTGGAAAGATGATTTCCCTCTGTTTGCGTTACAAATTTTGCTTATGTGTTGGTGTGATTTTAGTTAGTCTTATTCAGCTGCTGTTAATGGCGTGGATGGCGCTTAATTAGAATTAAATAGCTAGAGTCTGTCAGGGGGTTGATTCTGATAAGGATTTATCTTCCTAGTTCCTAGCTAAGTAATATTAGTGTTGAATTGTGTTATTTTTAATGTGCTGCGTCCTATTGATGTTTTTAGTTCATTAATTGTGTGTTTCATGCGAATTTTGGGATTGAAATAGAAAAAAATCGTCAATTGTTGAAGATTAGCTTAGTACATATCCTTTTCTTCCCTCCTAATCTAAATTTAGAATCTTGAAAGCTTTTCAAGTTAGTTTCTTGAAATGAGAATGAAAAATCCCCCTTAAACCAGCTAGTTGAGGCTAAGTTTGGATTAAGGAACATTCAGCTATGGAACATAAAAGTTGTGAATTTTTCTGTTGTTCTGCAGATATGACTATTCAGGATATGGGCAGTCTACTGGGAAGGTATGTGAGTTCGGTTCGTGGTTGATTGTTGTTTTCATGGCACAACTTGGTAGATCAATGAACTTTACAAATCTAGTACTTCTTGTTTCGCAGCCAAGTGAACATAATACTTATGCAGACATAGAAGCTGTATATAGATGCCTGGTAGAAAAATATGGGGTGAAGGAGGAAGATCTTATCTTGTATGGTCAGTCAGTTGGAAGTGGGCCCACTCTAGATCTGGCAGCTCGTTTACCTAAGTTGAGAGCAGTAGTTCTCCACAGTCCCATCATGTCTGGGCTGCGTGTGATGTATCCCGTTAAAAGAACCTATTGGTTTGACATATATAAGGTACACTAAGAATCCCTTTTAAGTTTTAAGACAATGAATTGTTATTAAGGTTTTAACAAATTATTACTGAAGTTCAGCATTTCATTTTTGTCACTTTCTAATACGTCTACTTGTCTGTTTTCTGTGTAGAACGTCGACAAAATCCCATTGGTCAAGTCTCCTGTTTTGGTAATCCATGTAAGTCTCTACACTTTGGTTGATTTGTTTCCTCAAAAAATGGTTTGTCTCTTATTTGGCAAGTTATTTCATTATCTATCAGAAATGGAGAAATGTGCTAAACTTGGAAGGTAGCTTGGCTTCAGTTATCCAAATTGCTTTCTGCTGGCTCATTTGTTTGGGCAGAACCTTTTTCCTTAAAATTTCCCAGCAAAGTGAATACCAAGCATCATAAATGCGACAAATCTGAATTATAAAGCTGTGTGAAATTAGTAGGTAAAAACTATAGAGAGCTTTGCCTCCTCTAGTTAAGCCCTGCACAGGAAGATTGCGAGAGTTGTGTTCCATATGGTAATCATCTGCTAATGATATGTGGGTATATGCCTGAAGAACATGCAAGACGTGTGGAGTGAATGTTGTACATGTAGGACATTTAAGAGAAAATTGTAACAGCATGGTCAAGTTCCTCCTGGTATACAATTGCTCAGAAATTGCATTTTGATACCTCTCCCTCTTATACAAACAAATGGTAACTATCTATAGAATATGCATTACTGTAGGTAACAGATAACCTTCATTTGGTAGGCTTGATTAATTACCTCATTGGCTCCTTCAGTTTCCAAATTTAGTGAATATCATTAAGATTTGATGAGCTGTAGTTGTTAAATCAAGGTTGACAGTTCTGAGTTCAGATGTTCAGCTTTTCCAAAACCAGCAAACTGACTTAGTATCTAGCCTCCTTTTGGGGGAAGGTTTTGACACTGCTTTTTCTTTGGTTTTTGGATATTGCTAGGGAACTGCTGATGATGTTGTGGACTGCTCTCATGGCAAGCAGCTTTGGGAGCTTTGTAAAGAGAAATATGAACCGTTGTGGATAAAAGGAGGAAATCATTGCGACTTGGAGCTCTACCCTGATTACATTAAGCACCTTAAGAAGTTTGTATCAGTGATAGAAAAGTCTCCATGCTTGGGAAGTGGAAGTGGACCCTCTTTACAGCCTTCTGAAAGATTAGAACATTCGCGTAGTAGCACAGATTGTAGAGACAAATCAAGATCAAGCGCTGATCAGAGGGAGATGCCAAGAACGAGTACTGAACAGAGAGACAACAAACCCAGGAAGAGTGTGGACTGCAGAGACAAATCAAGAGCCAGTGTCGACAAGAGAGAGAAATCAAGGAAGAGTGTGGATACCCTCGAAAGAGCAAGTAACAGCCTTGAACGACCTGAGAAAGCAAGGAACAGCGTTGATCGGTCAGTTGAATACTTGAATATTAAGATTATCATTCTCTATATTTGTATCTGCAACAGTTGATACTGAGTCTTGCAACTCTAAAATGGCAGGTTTGGAGATATGATGAAGTCAGTTAGGTTATGCAATATCGACTGTTTCAGGCCTACAGCGACAACGGTTTGAAGCAAGACAGAAAGAAAGTACAGATTTAGACTTGAGAGAATCGGAGAACGTGGTTGGTTTTGGTTTGCTCTATATATTTTACTGGGCATTTGGGCAAGCTTAGTTCCTGTGGGTATTGGGATAAAAGCTTTTTCATCTTCCACTTGTGTCCAAATGGTTTTAAGAGTACTACAGGAAATTAATTTAACAAAGGCTGATTATATGGTTTTATGTGTGGCATTTTGTAGGTCTGTCAATAAATCAATAATTTTGCACCCTTCTCCCTCGCTTGTCCCATGTGATCTCTATTGGAATCTATTATGTAGTCTGCATCAACGACCAGATTTGCCAGCTATCCTGCTTATGAGATATAAAATGAAACAGTGAAAGAATGTTAGAGACTGTCAGTTTTGACTTCCTATTTTCCTATAACTTCTAACAAAACTAGTTTAGTACCCGTGTGTGTCGTGTACGGAATTTATTATAAATAATGTGAGTGAATTTATTATAAATAATGTGAGTGAATTTATTATAAATAATGTGAGTGAGTATCCACCATATCGTTTTAAGGAATTAGAGGAAGATCGGGGCGATGACAATACAAAAACTCGTGCATTGGAGGGAGATCAGGCAGGGGCGACTTCTTTATGTGAAATAGATTTGCAATGCCTTATTGTAGGAAGAAGTTAGTGGTAGATTTTCTACGGTTTTGAATGAAAATCTTTGATTCCTAATTAAATTAGGAAGAGATAAATGATAGGTGTGTGATGACTGATGACATGGTTTAATTGAAGGGTGTCATGTGATGATAAAATTTCAAGACTATGACAAAAAATAAAATGAAATAAAAAGGTGTTTTTAAAGATGTATTTTTTTATTTTCTCAAAAATATACTCAACTCTAAAACTGATATCACAACCAAACAAGCCTTTGAGATATTTTCTACTGATATCACAACCAAACAAGCCTTTGAGATATTTTCTTTCTTTCTTGTTTTGGAAGAATGTAAATCTTGGAGAAGATTGAGAAATGAGAACAAACTCAACTGAACAGTGAACACCAGGGCGAGAGGGATATACGATACAATGTTGGAAGTAAGAACATCAGCACAAGAGGAAGCAAGTTCAGCAATGCCAAGCGGCAGTCATTCTGCCAACTTGTATGCCTTGCTTTAAACTCACTACATTGTATAATGCCTGACAAGATCTTCATCAATAACAGCTTTTTGGCCACCAAAGCCTTACAGGTATGGGGAGTCCTGTAATCCGGTTGGATTAAGAGCTTTTTCCTCGACTGCTTCTTTGAGTTTCCTCCCCAATGCAAATGCCAACGGTGGTGGGACTGCATTTCCAATCTGTCGGTGTCTATTGTGAATGCTTCCGAAAAACTTGTATCCATCTGGAAAGCCCTGCATGGAGTGAATAAAGCAAGTTACTCCTAAAACATCCAAGTACAAGAGTTTTGCAGGCTATTCGTCTTTCAATCAACAAACCCACTGATGGTATGGTATCATACAGGATACTCTCTTCACAAATAATAGAACATCTCTTAGTAAAATTTAGGCTTATAACAAGATTATGTCATGTACTGAACCAGATTTTAGTCATCAAAATGCCAGTGCCAATACCAGCATGTGAGACTATCCTATGAAACTATACCGTGATACCGCAATATAAGAGGATGGTTATAAGTTGAACTTGCAGTTTCAGTAAATCATATTTTGCAATTCAAGCAATTTAATTGAGTAAAACCTACAATTATAACATGAGAGTTAAAAGGACTTACTTGAGACCGAGCACATTCACGGACAGTGACAATTCTGTCTTGGTCTGGATGAAAGCACATCCCAACCTTTCCCATTGGTTGTGGGTCAGTAATAGATGTTGGGAAATTTCCTTCCCAATCCAACCTCCCAAACAAGCCCTTCCACTGATTGTGCCTTTCAGCTGTGTTTGGTAGGCACCAAGGGATTAGATCAACCATCTGCCCCGTAGATAAGCGAACCTGGATGGTAATAGAAGCAAATTGAAGAGGATTTTCAGACCCATGAACACAACAAAACCACAATTCAGATTCATGATGAAGCCAACCTGAATTGTTTCAAATATACATTTTATTTACTTCTAACTTTTACAAGTCAAAACCACAAGTATAGATTGCTTTGATTTCCTACAGCAAAACGGCAATTATGCTTGTATTATACAGTACATCTAGCCTTAAGTTTCAACAATAAACAAAAATGAAATAGAGAAGAAGATACCTTCTCATCAGGAAGGTCACGCCAATCTGCACCTGGCCGTTTAGGAATTCTCTGACACCGAATAAGATTTAATTCATTCATTTCTTTTGATATATGGTCAGTCAATGTCCCCATATCTCCACGGATCATCTTTTGAAACCAAGAAACAGGCTCACTTTTATACTGCAACAAGAAAAATGGAACACTTGTAAATGGCATCCAATTATAAGAATAATACCCAGCATTTTGTAATATTTACTACAGAAGTTGAGCAAAAAGATCCAACCTCCATTGTGTCCTTGAAAGCTCCATTTTCCACTGCTGGAAGATCGCCAATTGTATCCCTAACAGTAATAGAACGGAAAGGGGCACCAGTTGATGTACTCCTTACAGCAGCGTATTGTACATTGTTATCTAGTGTGATTTTGAGCTCAGGGCTAGCAAATACATGCATTGGTTCAGGCCATTCAGGTAATATCTCCTCAGGAGATGCAGCCCATATGAATGCACGTTTACGAGATTGAGAAACACCAAACGCCCCAGCTTCTAAAATTCCATATCTCACCTATATGCCAAACAGTTAAAGACAAAGTTAGATTCATGAGAGATAGCAGGTTATAATCCTCTCCTTATTTCCACCAGGGTGTGGGGTCACTGAAATCTTATACTTTTTATTCTTACATTCTAGATACTAAAAAGAAAAGTAGTTGAGCTAACATCATTATCAGGCAACTATCATAAACTAAACTGTCATGCTTCATGCACACATTAGGTAAATTAATAGTTTCAGTTACCTGATATCCCATCTCCAGAAGTGAAGCTACTGCCAACCGAAATGTCTGGCCTTTGTTGAATGACACAAAGTTCCTCACATTTTCTAATAGGAAATAACGGGGCCTGAAGTAATCCGCAAAGGATAAAAATGCTAAAATCATCTCACATTGAACTTTACTCCATATGCCTTGATTAAATCTGTTCATTCCTGAAAAGCCCTGTAATACAGCAAGGATGTAAGCATAAATCTCCCATCTATATGCTGTAAAAGGTTTGAGCAGTTTTTACCTGACAAGGAGGTCCCCCATTGATAAAATCAACCTGCCCAGGTTTAGGCAAATTGCTGATGACCTTCTCATCAAGCTTTCCAGCCAACTCAGCAGCTTCTGGAGTGGAAATACAGTCACCTTCATCCCCACAAGCAGACATTATAGCTCTACCAAAAACATTATATCAGTAGGACAAATTGTTAAGCAAACCTAACTTAGTAAAAGCTGTAACAATAAAGGTTATAAAGCATAACAGAGATTTACTTAAGAATAACATTGCAATTGTTGATAAACATCTTTGCCTCTGTATGATTAAGGCTGAAAGCTTCTCCAGCAGGCTCTTCATATTCAATTGCCCATTTGGTCAGTGAGACGCCTGTAGGAAGTTAATCAACAAGAAGATTCAACCACAGCTCCTAACACATTACAAACCTAGTGTGCCAATGTGAAAACAAGCAACAACAGGTTCTAAACTTGAACATGAGCCAATGAGAAAGGGTGTGGGAAATTACCTGACTGCTGCAAACCTTCAGAGAGTCCACCACAGCCAGCAAAAATGTCTAGAGTGGCCAGTTGATTTGCCTGTAATACTTCCTTTTTATCAACATCATCAGTCTCTCCTTCTTTACCCTTACCTTTCTTTTTCCTATTCAACAAGTCATCCACCTTCTTTTCTTGTACACAACTCAGTTTGATGTTGCTTGGTAACTATTTCAGGAAACACAAATCATTACAAGAAGAACAGAACTGGCCATGAGTAAAAATTTCTCTGCCAACTGAAAAGATAACATGTAAACAACATACCTGCTTGATAGCTCCACTGTTAGGATCATACAGATGTTCACAGAAAAATATATGCTCATATACAGCAGGGCTCTTCAAAGATTGAATGCCATGTTTCTTTCTGACTTTGCATTTCCCTTGAATAGAAGCCAAAGTCACTGTAAGTACCTGTTCGCTGTAGTATACCTGAAATTTATTCAAGAAAATAAAGATAGTAATTAAAAATCAAAAGAACTAATATAGCCATATAATACAAGTTTATATAACATCTATTGCTATTGCACATTGAAACTAATTTGATCTATCCTAGAAAATAACATCCATCAGGTGCCTAAATCCTGCATAACATTTTAGACCAAAGCCATAGGCTTTCTACTATACACAAAAATTATCCATCAAGTTTCACAAATCTTTACCTCCCTGATATCAGAACGATAAGCCCTCTCCACTGAGATGTCTTCTGGTCTGAAAAATCTCCGAACTTTAGCCTTCACTGATTCGGGATTTATTTTTCTAGAAGTATTTGGTGGCACAATTTCCAGGAGTTGACAAACAGCATATGGTTTCAAGCCCACATTTCTCCCACTCTTAAACGTTCCTTTTTCTCTTTCATCTGTTGCAATAAGATTAAAAGGTATATACACAAAGTCTTCAACTTCGTAATCAGTTCCTTTATATGTGAAGCTATTTCGAGAGGTGTTCAGCTTGAACATCTCCTTTTCTCCCTTGTTTTCCTTCATTTTACAGGAGTAGCAAATCCCAGAGCCAATGCCCATGGTCTCACTGGGAAGCCTTAGGAAAGCACCTCTTTGAGGCGAGTATAAAGATTTGCAGTAATACTCCAATGGCAATCCTTTCTTCTTTCTCTCTTCTGCTTTCTCCTTGTCAGCCTTGTCAGATTCAGCATTAGCTTTGCGATACTGAAAGCCCCATGGCATCAACCGTATCTCCACTTTAACAGCTTGCTTGACAGCCCCAAGTTCGAACTCCAGACAATCCTTTGTCAAGAACACCTCCCTCTCACTAGCAGCATTGCCTAAAATTGTCTCAGATCCTCGTACCATATGTCTTCCATGAACCATCTTTTTACCATCTAACTTTTCAAACATATACTCCACAAAATAAAGAGGAAGTTCTTCTGAATCAAGTGTTTCAATGATGACAGAACCCCCAACAGAAATCAACTCTCCACGAATGTAGGCCTGTTGATAAAGAGTCTCGTTGCTACATGTTTTTCCTGCTGGTTCTCCATCCCATTGGATATTCTGATTGGAACAGCACAACCTTTTCTGGGTGGACTTTGAAGTAGAATTATCAGTTTCCTGTGCTGATACTTTGTCTTCTATCTCCTCCTCAAGATCTTCTACTTCTTCTGTTTCATCTTCAACTTCTATATCCTCTTTACGTTCATCATTATCTTCCTCGTTCAAATTCTCTGGAGCATAATTTGAATAGAACTCCCCCCAAATTCTGTTGATCAGTCGAGTAGTGGTAGCTGGCATCATACTCCTTTTTGATGTGACTGGTGTCATTGTTGCTCTTGGGTTCAAGTTGACTCCTTTGCTGATGACAGACTTCTTCTTCACCAACCATTTAGTGTGATGCCTGCCTAACATTTTCTCTTGAAGTCCGCTACCAAAAGCAGACTTTCTGATGGCATCATCAGGATACAAAGCAAATTGTTGCAGAATTATCTGACCATGTACAACCACATACCTTTCAACTGCTGCTGGGTTTGAAGATATAAAAGCATGGTGATCCTTACTGAGTTCGGATAGCTTCTTGATAATATCTGAGAATGATAGACGTGCCACACGGCTCTGCTCCTTTAACAGCATGATGATACTAATACCCAGCCGAGCTGTTTTTATTACAGTTTCGTACCAAGGAGCATACTGCTTGGATGGCTTTCCAAGTCTATACCTAAAACAGTACAAAGAAGACAAAATGAAAATAGAATGATAAGTGACAATCTACAAAAAGCTGCATTATTGCTAGAATGTACTTGAGCATATCTGCCCAGCCACTCAAATAAGTATGCAGACTTTCACTCATGGATGTTCCTGCATTTTTTTGTATCTGTTCTTTTTTATTTTTCATATCTAGAGCACCTAGCTATATCTCAAGAGAAAGAAGATTGTGTATTTTAATAAACTCCCTTTCTCTCATTGTGCAGTAAGAGTCAAAGGATATTAAAAAAAACTGCAATTCTTAATCTAAAAAATAAAAACCATTGTTTTAAGTAAATAATATAAATATGATGAGCAATACCAGGCCATATCTGTTCTGATTGATATGAAAATCATAGATGCTCCAAATTCAATCATCCATTCCTTTATAGCACTTAGATATATTGGAATTCCATCAGCATCTGTCATTCCAGCAGAGGCAGAAGAGGATTGATCAGCTTCTGCATTAAGAGAGAACCCAGAGTACCCACTTCCATCGTCATCTGTCATTATACCAGACCCAAATATTGTCACGTCAATATCAGCACAGGGTTTCATTGGCAGCAGCTCCAACGAAATTAACCGCGAATCAGAATTATAAAGTGACCAATTATGAAGCATGGTTTTGGGAAGGTCGTCTGGGTCACAAATATCCATTGAACTATCAAAAATAATGTACTCGTCAGTTTCTTCAAAGGAAGGTTTGTAATAAGATGGCAGAGGATAGTCATTTGCAATCTCATCTTCATTTATTTTGATATAAAACCTATTAGATGATGGAGCTCTGTGCTTGTTTTTCTTTTTCATGGACTGCCAATACTCTTCTTCTTGCAATAATCGAGCCAACTTCACATCTTCATCTTCTTCAACAGAAACTGAAGGGTTTGTCGGGGTTTTCTTCTCTGCAACCCCAATTTTCAAACTGCCACTAGGAACTATGTCTGCTGATGCAGTATATTCAGGCTCAAAAGCCAGAGACCTCTCACACTCTTCACGGAGAGCAATAAGTGCAGGAAGTTCCACAAAACTCTGCTCGTTTTTCTCAGAGGTCTCATCCAAACCAACCAACTGGTTATAAATGAATTCACCTTGAGAAATGAGAAACTCCTTGATTGATGCACCTTGAGGAAAATACTTACTGTCATTCATAGAGCGAACAAGCCTAGCAACTAGCTCATCAAGACATATGTCTGGGTTACCACCAGATGCTCTAGAAACTTGCTTGTATACTTCAATACAAGCACGGGCCTTCTCATAGAATAGGCCATATATTTTTCTGTAACTCGCTGATGGTTTACCACAATCATAATCAGCCAATTCTGTGGAAACCCAGATGACAGGAGAACCATCCTCGTAGCCAGAAATGGACCATGTTTCAATGCGACCAAAGCCTTCACATCGTACCCCCTTCTCTTTAATTTTCTCAGTATTTGGCTCTAGGGGCAATACTACACCGGTGATGTACAAGTCACAAACTTCCAGCATCTCTACAGGTTGAGGTTTACCTTCTTCATCATGAAAAACAAAATCAAAGAGCCTTCTATTCGGGCGAGGTATATCATTCCCAGAGGTCAAGCTAATTGCAGCTACTTCATCTTCAACAATACAGTCTTTTTTCAACTCAATTACAAACTCTTTCTCATTCAAGCGAACTGCCTTCTCCTTGAAATCTGAACATGCTGCAGCACGCTTGGGAATCTTCCTGGATCGCACAGTAATTTCTTCACCATTTTCCTTTTTGCTTTTGGTTCTCTTTTTCCCTTGGACTGTTGCTCCATTAGTATCACAGATATCTGGATCTTTGATACCATCAACACTTCCCATTCCTATGTACAGAAATGAATAGAAACAAGTTAAACTTCTGCCTAAGCACAATTTAATAGTTACCAGGATTGAAGCTTGTATCAATAAATAAGTTTTCTGAATATTCAAGAGCGAATGATGGTAGTTTGTCAGTATGAGGCATCTCTATCAATCCCAATCAACTTATACAATAGTTTCGGTGGGTGGGTGTGCCTAAGTGAGTACAATGAGCATAAATGAAAACAATTCATTACACAAATTTGAGCACAGATAAGACATATGACATCAACTCAGTATCATTAAGTCTTAACTTAATATCACAAACATGATTGTTAGGGGGGGGGGGAGAGGGGGGGGGGGGGGGGGGGGGGGGGGGGGGGGACTTACTAAATTACAATTGTTTTCTAAGTGTTCACATTCAGGGGGAAAATAATAATAATTAAAACCCAAACAAAACCATAAATGCACAAACAAAATGGCCCAAGATTTGGCAGAACAAATCAACGAGGAAACCCACAAATCATAGGTTCTCAAAAGATCTATGAACTGGCTATTCTAATTGGATATCAACTATAGTAGGCTAGTAGTAAGGCTCCATATTTAGTAGAATGAGTAGTTCTTATCATATAAGCTTGAATCCACATCCAATTAGTGTGGTCAGCCTGTTTCAAGTTCAATTCATGCTTAGATCAACTCCCGATCCAAATTCCCACACACCAAGTTCTCCTAATCTTCAAAATGAAACCGTGAACCAGATGTCCATTGACAATAAATGAAACAAATATTACAGCAATTTGTAGCAAATCAGTGAAGATAGAGTGAAGAAGAGCGAATACCTGGCATTGCCGATCAACGAGAGTAACGACCTTCTTGAAGAGCGAGGGTTTGACAGAGCGAGCAACGAGGGTTTTAGTATGCGATAGTGATTTGGGGGAGTGGCGAGGGTTTCTCGATGAAAATTCGAAGATTGAAATTTGGGGATGGGATCTCTTTAAGGAGGGGAGAAGACGCCTCGGTTTTGGAAAGAGGTGGGAATGGAGGGAAATTTTTTAGGGTTTATATCTTTGGAGATTTGGGAGGGAAATTCTCCCTCTCATTTTCTTCTGCAAATTTTGAAGGGTTGTCACTTGGATTAGAGCATCTCAAAAGCCAGAAAGACTTCCTGTAAAACAAATAATTTCCATCTGAAATTTGAAAACTGTTACTAAAGTAATTAAAGGGTTTGTTTGATAGAAGACGTTTATTATTTATAATGTATTTTTTGTAGAAAAGTAGTTTTTGAGATTTAAAAACTGTGAGATATGGAGATTTATGCAAGTTTGAAGAAAAAAATATTTTTTTATTTATAAAGTGTTTATAAACTATATGCCCAAACAAAGCCTAAATTGATGAAGAATGCTACTTTGTGTAATACTACGTATATAAAAAAAAGATTGCATGATAAACAGATAACATATAATTGTATTTTGTTATTCAGGTTAGCTATAATGTAAAATTACATTTGAATTCATAAACAACAATTATATTGAATTTGAGGTATCTTAATCACCGAACTTAAAAATATTGCGTGATAAACGGACAACATATAGTTGATTCTATTAATTCGATGATATAATAAATATTTTCCATTTGAATTTTTTTGTTTCTCTCTTTTAAAATATTAATAATATATTATACTTAATGGATACTTGAATCACCTGTTTTTTTTTTAAGAATTATGTGATAAACAAGTAATATATGATTGGATTCTGTATAAACACAATTGTATACTTAAACTTGTATGTAATTATTTGTTAAAGTGTTTTTTATGCTATAAAATTGTTATTATTCCTTTAAAAATATTATAATGTCCATTAGGATGGAATTCATAGAAGCTTTCAAAAGAAAATGTTTAATTTTCAGTGGGATGTTCATTTTCCATTATAATAGAGTTTCATCCCAATACATTTCTTGTAAAACAATGTGATGAAAATTCGATCCATCTAATTTTCATGGCAAATACACAAATTCTAATCAAACAACTATCCCTCATCCTAAACCAACAACTTTCATGCTCCATTAACTAAGGCTTCGTTCGTTGGGAGTAAGATGAAGTTGAAAATTTTGCTTCAACTCTCACTTAATCTCCTCCTTAATAATATATTGTACTTAATGGATACTTGAATCACCTGTTTTTTTTTAAGAATTATGTGATAAACAAGTAATATATGATTGGATTCTGGATAAACACAATTGTATACTTAAACTTGTGATTCAAATTGTATACTTAATCTCCTCCTTGTATGTAATTATTTGTTAAAGTGTTTTTTATGCTATAAAATTGTTATTATTCCTTTTAAAATATTATAATGTCCATTGGGATGGAATTCATGAAGCTTTCAAAAGAAAATGTTTAATTTTCAGTGGGATGTTCATTTTTCATTATAATAGAGTTCCATCCCAATACATTTCTTGTAAAACAATGTGATGAAAATTCGATCCATCTAATTTTCATGGCAAATACACAAATTCTAATCAAACAACTATCCCTCATCATAAACCAACAACTTTCATGCTCCATTAACTAAGGCTCCGTTCGGTGGGAGTAAGATGAAGTTGAAAATTTTGCTTCAACTCTCACTTAATCTCCTCCTTAATGTCACCTCCCCCCCCCCCCCCCCCCCCCCGTTCGGTGGGAGTAATCTCCTCCTTAATGTCACTTAATCTCCTCCGTTCGGTGGGAGTAAGATGAAGTTGAAAATTTTGCTTCAACTCTCACTTAATCTCCTCCTTAATAATATATTGTACTTAATGGATACTTGAATCACCTGTTTTTTTTTAAGAATTATGTGATAAACAAGTAATATATGATTGGATTCTGTATAAACACAATTGTATACTTAAACTTGTATGTAATTATTTGTTAAAGTGTTTTTTATGCTATAAAATTGTTATTATTCCTTTTAAAATATTATAATGTCCATTGGGATGGAATTCATAGAAGCTTTCAAAAGAAAATATTTAATTTTCAGTGGGATGTTCATTTTTCATTATAATAGAGTTTCATCCCAATACATTTCTTGTAAAACAATGTGATGAAAATTCAATCCATCTAATTTTCATGGCAAATACACAAATTCTAATCAAACAACTATCCCTCATCCTAAACCAACAACTTTCATGCTCCATTAACTAAGGCTTCGTTCGGTGGGAGTAAGATGAAGTTGAAAATTTTGCTTCAACTCTCACTTAATCTCCTCCTTATTAATATATTGTACTTAATGGATACTTGAATCACCTGTTTTTTTTTAAGAATTATGTGATAAACAAGTAATATATGATTGGATTCTGTATAAACACAATTGTATACTTAAACTTGTGATTCAAATTGTATACTTAATCTCCTCCTTGTATGTAATTATTTGTTAAAGTGTTTTTTATGCTATAAAATTGTTATTATTCCTTTTAAAATATTATAATGTCCATTGGGATGGAATTCATAGAAGCTTTCAAAAGAAAATGTTTAATTTTCAGTGCGATGTTCATTTTTCATTATAATAGAGTTCCATCCCAATACATTTCTTGTAAAACAATGTGATGAAAATTCGATCCATCTAATTTTCATGGCAAATACACAAATTCTAATCAAACAACTATCCCTCATCCTAAACCAACAACTTTCATGCTCCATTAACTAAGGCTCCGTTCGGTGGGAGTAAGATGAAGTTGAAAATTTTGCTTCAACTCTCACTTAATCTCCTCCTTAATGTCACCCCCCCCCCCCCCCCGTTCGGTGGGAGTAATCTCCTCCTTAATGTCACTTAATGTCCTCCGTTCGGTGGGAGTAAGATGAAGTTGAAAATTTTGCTTCAACTCTCACTTAATCTCCTCCTTAATAATATATTGTACTTAATGGATACTTGAATCACCTGTTTTTTTTTTAAGAATTATGTGATAAACAAGTAATATATGATTGGATTCTGTATAAACACAATTGTATACTTAAACTTGTATGTAATTATTTGTTAAAGTGTTTTTTATGCTATAAAATTGTTATTATTCCTTTAAAAATATTATAATGTCCATTGGGATGGAATTCATAGAAGCTTTCAAAAGAAAATGTTTAGTTTTCAGTGGGATGTTCATTTTTCATTATAATAGAGTTCCATCCCAATACATTTCTTGTAAAACAATGTGATGAAAATTCGATCCATCTAATTTTCATGGCAAATACACAAATTCTAATCAAACAACTATCCCTCATCCTAAACCAACAACTTTCATGCTCCATTAACTAAGGCTCCGTTCGGTGGGAGTAAGATGAAGTTGAAAATTTTGCTTCAACTCTCACTTAATCTCCTCCTTAATGTCACCCCCTCCCCCCCCCCCCCCCCCCCGTTCGGTGGGAGTAATCTCCTCCTTAATGTCACTTAATCTCCTCCGTTCGGTGGGAGTAAGATGAAGTTGAAAATTTTGCTTCAACTCTCACTTAATCTCCTTCTTAATAATATATTGTACTTAATGGATACTTGAATCACCTGTTTTTTTAAGAATTATGTGATAAACAAGTAATATATGATTGGATTCTGTATAAACACAATTGTATACTTAAACTTGTATGTAATTATTTGTTAAAGTGTTTTTTATGCTATAAAATTGTTATTATTCCTTTTAAAATATTATAATGTCCATTGGGATGGAATTCATAGAAGCTTTCAAAAGAAAATGTTTAATTTTCAGTGGGATGTTCATTTTTCATTATAATAGAGTTCCATCCCAATACATTTCTTGTAAAACAATGTGATGAAAATTCGATCCATCTAATTTTCATGGCAAATACACAAATTCTAATCAAACAACTATCACTCATTCTAAACCAACAACTTTCATGCTCCATTAACTAAGGCTCCGTTCGGTGGGAGTAAGATGAAGTTGAAAATTTTGCTTCAACTCTCACTTAATCTCCTCCTTAATGTCACCCCCCCCCCCCCCCCCCCGTTCGGTGGGAGTAATCTCCTCCTTAATGTCACTTAATCTCCTCCGTTCGGTGGGAGTAAGATGAAGTTGAAAATTTTGCTTCAACTCTCACTTAATCTCCTCCTTAATAATATATTGTACTTAATGGATACTTGAATCACCTGTTTTTTTTAAGAATTATGTGATAAACAAGTAATATATGATTGCATTCTGTATAAACACAATTGTATACTTAAACTTGTGATTCAAATTGTATACTTAATCTCCTCCTTGTATGTAATTATTTGTTAAAGTGTTTTTTATGCTATAAAATTGTTATTATTCCTTTTAAAATATTATAATGTCCATTGGGATGGAATTCATAGAAGCTTTCAAAAGAAAATGTTTAATTTTCACTGTGATGTTCATTTTTCATTATAATAGAGTTCCATCCCAATACATTTCTTGTAAAACAATGTGATGAAAATTCGATCCATCTAATTTTCATGGCAAATACACAAATTCTAATCAAACAACTATCCCTCATCCTAAACCAACAACTTTCATGCTCCATTAACTAAGGCTCCGTTCGGTGGGAGTAAGATGAAGTTGAAAATTTTGCTTCAACTCTCACTTAATCTCCTCCTTAATGTCACCCCCCCCCCCCGTTCGGTGGGAGTAATCTCCTCCTTAATGTCACTTAATCTCCTCCGTTCGGTGGGAGTAAGATGAAGTTGAAAATTTTGCTTCAACTCTCACTTAATCTCCTCCTTAATAATATATTGTACTTAATGGATACTTGAATCACCTGTTTTTTTTTTTTAAGAATTATGTGATAAACAAGTAATATATGATTGGATTCTGTATAAACACAATTGTATACTTAAACTTGTATGTAATTATTTGTTAAAGTGTTTTTTATGCTATAAAATTGTTATTATTCCTTTAAAAATATTATAATGTCCATTGGGATGGAATTCATAGAAGCTTTCAAAAGAAAATGTTTAATTTTCAGTGGGATGTTCATTTTTCATTATAATAGAGTTCCATCCCAATACATTTCTTGTAAAACAATGTGATGAAAATTCGATCCATCTAATTTTCATGGCAAATACACAAATTCTAATCAAACAACTATCCCTCATCCTAAACCAACAACTTTCATGCTCCATTAACTAAGGCTCCGTTCGGTGGGAGTAAGATGAAGTTGAAAATTTTGCTTCAACTCTCACTTAATCTCCTCCTTAATGTCACCCCCCCCCCCCCCGTTCGGTGGGAGTAATCTCCTCCTTAATGTCACTTAATCTCCTCCGTTCGGTGGGAGTAAGATGAAGTTGAAAATTTTGCTTCAACTCTCACTTAATCTCCTTCTTAATAATATATTGTACTTAATGGATACTTGAATCACCTGTTTTTTTTAAGAATTATGTGATAAACAAGTAATATATGATTGGATTCTGTATAAACACAATTGTATACTTAAACTTGTATGTAATTATTTGTTAAAGTGTTTTTTATGCTATAAAATTGTTATTATTCCTTTTAAAATATTATAATGTCCATTGGGATGGAATTCATAGAAGCTTTCAAAAGAAAATGTTTAATTTTCAGTGGGATGTTCATTTTTCATTATAATAGAGTTCCATCCCAATACATTTCTTGTAAAACAATGTGATGAAAATTCGATCCATCTAATTTTCATGGCAAATACACAAATTCTAATCAAACAACTATCCCTCATTCTAAACCAACAACTTTCATGCTCCATTAACTAAGGCTCCGTTCGGTGGGAGTAAGATGAAGTTGAAAATTTTGCTTCAACTCTCACTTAATCTCCTCCTTAATGTCACCTCCCCCCCCCCCCCCGTTCGGTGGGAGTAATCTCCTCCTTAATGTCACTTAATGTCCTCCGTTCGGTGGGAGTAAGATGAAGTTGAAAATTTTGCTTCAACTCTCACTTAATCTCCTCCTTAATAATATATTGTACTTAATGGATACTTGAATCACCTGTTTTTTTTAAGAATTATGTGATAAACAAGTAATATATGATTGCATTCTGTATAAACACAATTGTATACTTAAACTTGTGATTCAAATTGTATACTTAATCTCCTCCTTGTATGTAATTATTTGTTAAAGTGTTTTTTATGCTATAAAATTGTTATTATTCCTTTTAAAATATTATAATGTCCATTGGGATGGAATTCATAGAAGCTTTCAAAAGAAAATGTTTAATTTTCACTGTGATGTTCATTTTTCATTATAATAGAGTTCCATCCCAATACATTTCTTGTAAAACAATGTGATGAAAATTCGATCCATCTAATTTTCATGGCAAATACACAAATTCTAATCAAACAACTATCCCTCATCCTAAACCAACAACTTTCATGCTCCATTAACTAAGGCTCCGTTCGGTGGGAGTAAGATGAAGTTGAAAATTTTGCTTCAACTCTCACTTAATCTCCTCCTTAATGTCACCCCCCCCCCCCCGTTCGGTGGGAGTAATCTCCTCCTTAATGTCACTTAATCTCCTCCGTTCGGTGGGAGTAAGATGAAGTTGAAAATTTTGCTTCAACTCTCACTTAATCTCCTCCTTAATAATATATTGTACTTAATGGATACTTGAATCACCTGTTTTTTTTTTTTAAGAATTATGTGATAAACAAGTAATATATGATTGGATTCTGTATAAACACAATTGTATACTTAAACTTGTATGTAATTATTTGTTAAAGTGTTTTTTATGCTATAAAATTGTTATTATTCCTTTAAAAATATTATAATGTCCATTGGGATGGAATTCATAGAAGCTTTCAAAAGAAAATGTTTAATTTTCAGTGGGATGTTCATTTTTCATTATAATAGAGTTCCATCCCAATACATTTCTTGTAAAACAATGTGATGAAAATTCGATCCATCTAATTTTCATGGCAAATACACAAATTCTAATCAAACAACTATCCCTCATCCTAAACCAACAACTTTCATGCTCCATTAACTAAGGCTCCGTTCGGTGGGAGTAAGATGAAGTTGAAAATTTTGCTTCAACTCTCACTTAATCTCCTCCTTAATGTCACCCCCCCCCCCCCCCGTTCGGTGGGAGTAATCTCCTCCTTAATGTCACTTAATCTCCTCCGTTCGGTGGGAGTAAGATGAAGTTGAAAATTTTGCTTCAACTCTCACTTAATCTCCTTCTTAATAATATATTGTACTTAATGGATACTTGAATCACCTGTTTTTTTTAAGAATTATGTGATAAACAAGTAATATATGATTGGATTCTGTATAAACACAATTGTATACTTAAACTTGTATGTAATTATTTGTTAAAGTGTTTTTTATGCTATAAAATTGTTATTATTCCTTTTAAAATATTATAATGTCCATTGGGATGGAATTCATAGAAGCTTTCAAAAGAAAATGTTTAATTTTCAGTGGGATGTTCATTTTTCATTATAATAGAGTTCCATCCCAATACATTTCTTGTAAAACAATGTGATGAAAATTCGATCCATCTAATTTTCATGGCAAATACACAAATTCTAATCAAACAACTATCCCTCATTCTAAACCAACAACTTTCATGCTCCATTAACTAAGGCTCCGTTCGGTGGGAGTAAGATGAAGTTGAAAATTTTGCTTCAACTCTCACTTAATCTCCTCCTTAATGTCACCTCCCCCCCCCCCCCCCCCGTTCGGTGGGAGTAATCTCCTCCTTAATGTCACTTAATGTCCTCCGTTCGGTGGGAGTAAGATGAAGTTGAAAATTTTGCTTCAACTCTCACTTAATCTCCTCCTTAATAATATATTGTACTTAATGGATACTTGAATCACCTGTTTTTTTTAAGAATTATGTGATAAACAAGTAATATATGATTGCATTCTGTATAAACACAATTGTATACTTAAACTTGTATGTAATTATTTGTTAAAGTGTTTTTTATGCTATAAAATTGTTATTATTCCTTTTAAAATATTATAATGTCCATTGGGATGGAATTCATAGAAGCTTTCAAAAGAAAATGTTTAATTTTCAGTGGGATGTTCATTTTTCATTATAATAGAGTTCCATCCTAATACATTTCTTGTAAAACAATGTGATGAAAATTCGATCCATCTAATTTTCATGGCAAATACACAAATTCTAATCAAACAACTATCCCTCATCCTAAACCAACAACTTTCATGCTCCATTAACTAAGGCTTCGTTCGGTGGGAGTAAGATGAAGTTGAAAATTTTGCTTCAACTCTCACTTAATCTCCTCCTGAATAATATATTGTACTTAATGGATACTTGAATCAAGTATTTTTTTTAAGAATTATGTGATAAACAAGTAATATATGATTGGATTCTGTATAAACACAATTGTAAACTTAAACTTGTGATTCAAATTGTATACTTAATCTCCTCCTTGTATGTAATTATTTGTTAAAGTGTTTTTTATGCTATAAAATTGTTATTATTCCTTTAAAAATATTATAATGTCCAGTGGGATGGAATTCATAGAAGCTTTCAAAAGAAAATGTTTAATTTTCAATGGGATGTTCATTTTTCATTATAATAGAGTTCCATCCCAATACATTTCTTGTAAAACAATGTGATGAAAATTCGATCCATCTAATTTTCATGGCAAATACACAAATTCTAATCAAACAACTATCCCTCATCCTAAACCAACAACTTTCATGCTCCATTAACTAAGGCTCCGTTCGGTGGGAGTAAGATGAAGTTGAAAATTTTGCTTCAACTCTCACTTAATCTCCTCCTTAATGTCACCCCCCCCCCCCCCCCGTTCGGTGGGAGTAATCTCCTCCTTAATGTCACTTAATCTCTTCCGTTCGGTGGGAGTAAGATGAAGTTGAAAATTTTGCTTCAACTCTCACTTAATCTCCTCCTTAATAATATATTGTACTGAATGGATACTTGAATCACCTGTTTTTTTTAAGAATTATGTGATAAACAAGTAATATATGATTGGATTCTGTATAAACACAATTGTATACTTAAACTTGTATGTAATTATTTGTTAAAGTGTTTTTTATGCTATAAAATTGTTATTATTCCTTTTAAAATATTATAATGTCCATTGGGATGGAATTCATAGAAGCTTTCAAAAGAAAATGTTTAATTTTCAGTGGGATGTTCATTTTTCATTATAATAGAGTTCCATCCCAATACATTTCTTGTAAAACAATGTGATGAAAATTCGATCCATCTAATTTTCATGGCAAATACACAAATTCTAATCAAACAACTATCCCTCATTCTAAACCAACAACTTTCATGCTCCATTAACTAAGGCTCCGTTCGGTGGGAGTAAGATGAAGTTGAAAATTTTGCTTCAACTCTCACTTAATCTCCTCCTTAATGTCACCTCCCCCCCCCCCCCCCCCCCCCCCCCCGTTCGGTGGGAGTAATCTCCTCCTTAATGTCACTTAATCTCCTCCGTTCGGTGGGAGTATGTTGAAGTTGAAAATTTTGCTTCAACTCTCACTTAATCTCCTCCTTAATAATATATTGTACTTAATGGATACTTGAATCACCTGTTTTTTGTAAGAATTATGTGATAAACAAGTAATATATGATTGCATTCTGTATAAACACAATTGTATACTTAAACTTGTATGTAATTATTTGTTAAAGTGTTTTTTATGCTATAAAATTGTTATTATTCCTTTTAAAATATTATAATGTCCATTGGGATGGAATTCATAGAAGCTTTCAAAAGAAAATGTTTAATTTTCAGTGGGATGTTCATTTTTCATTATAATAGAGTTCCATCCTAATACATTTCTTGTAAAACAATGTGATGAAAATTCGATCCATCTAATTTTCATGGCAAATACACAAATTCTAATCAAACAACTATCCCTCATCCTAAACCAACAACTTTCATGCTCCATTAACTAAGGCTTCGTTCGGTGGGAGTAAGATGAAGTTGAAAATTTTGCTTCAACTCTCACTTAATCTCCTCCTTAATAATATATTGTACTTAATGGATACTTGAATCAAGTATTTTTTTTAAGAATTATGTGATAAACAAGTAATATATGATTGGATTCTGTATAAACACAATTGTAAACTTAAACTTGTGATTCAAATTGTATACTTAATCTCCTCCTTGTGTGTAATTATTTGTTAAAGAGTTTTTTATGCTATAAAATTGTTATTATTCCTTTAAAAATATTATAATGTCCATTGGGATGGAATTCATAGAAGCTTTCAAAAGAAAATGTTTAATTTTCAGTGGGATGTTCATTTTTCATTATAATAGAGTTCCATCCCAATACATTTCTTGTAAAACAATGTGATGAAAATTCGATCCATCTAATTTTCATGGCAAATACACAAATTCTAATCAAACAACTATACCTCATCCTAAACCAACAACTTTCATGCTCCATTAACTAAGGCTCCGTTCGGTGGGAGTAAGATGAAGTTGAAAATTTTGCTTCAACTCTCACTTAATCTCCTCCTTAATGTCACCCCCCCCCCCCCCGTTCGGTGGGAGTAATCTCCTCCTTAATGTCACTTAATCTCCTCCGTTCGGTGGGAGTAAGATGAAGTTGAAAATTTTGCTTCAACTCTCACTTAATCTCCTTCTTAATAATATATTGTACTTAATGGATACTTGAATCACCTATTTTTTTTAAGAATTATGTGATAAACAAGTAATATATGATTGGATTCTGTATAAACACAATTGTATACTTAAACTTGTATGTAATTATTTGTTAAAGTGTTTTTTATGCTATAAAATTGTTATTATTCCTTTTAAAATATTATAATGTCCATTGGGATGGAATTCATAGAAGCTTTCAAAAGAAAATGTTTAATTTTCAGTGGGATGTTCATTTTTCATTATAATAGAGTTCCATCCCAATACATTTCTTGTAAAACAATGTGATGAAAATTCGATCCATCTAATTTTCATGGCAAATACACAAATTCTAATCAAACAACTATCCCTCATCCTAAACCAACAACTTTCATGCTCCATTAACTAAGGCTCCGTTCGGTGGGAGTAAGATGAAGTTGAAAATTTTGCTTCAACTCTCACTTAATCTCCTCCTTAATGTCACCCCCCCCGTTCGGTGGGAGTAATCTCCTCCTTAATGTCACTTAATCTCATCCGTTCGGTGGGAGTAAGATGAAGTTGAAAATTTTGCTTCAACTCTCACTTTATCTCCTCCTTAATAATATATTGTACTTAATGGATACTTGAATCACCTGTTTTTTTTAAGAATTATGTGATAAACAAGTAATATATGATTGGATTCTGTATAAACACAATTGTATACTTAAACTTGTATGTAATTATTTGTTAAAGTGTTTTTTATGCTATAAAATTGTTATTATTCCTTTTAAAATATTATAATGTCCATTGGGATGGAATTCATAGAAGCTTTCAAAAGAAAATGTTTAATTTTCAGTGGGATGTTCATTTTTCATTATAATAGAGTTCCATCCTAATACATTTCTTGTAAAACAATGTGATGAAAATTCGATCCATCTAATTTTCATGGCAAATACACAAATTCTAATCAAACAACTATCCCTCATCCTAAACCAACAACTTTCATGCTCCATTAACTAAGGCTTCGTTCGGTGGGAGTAAGATGAAGTTGAAAATTTTGCTTCAACTCTCACTTAATCTCCTCCTTAATAATATATTGTACTTAATGGATACTTGAATCACCTATTTTTTTTAAGAATTATGTGATAAACAAGTAATATATGATTGGATTCTGTATAAACACAATTGTAAACTTAAACTTGTGATTCAAATTGTATACTTAATCTCCTCCTTGTATGTAATTATTTGTTAAAGTGTTTTTTATGCTATAAAATTGTTATTATTCCTTTAAAAATATTATAATGTCCATTGGGATGGAATTCATAGAAGCTTTCAAAAGAAAATGTTTAATTTTCAATGGGATGTTCATTTTTCATTATAATAGAGTTCCATCCCAATACATTTCTTGTAAAACAATGTGATGAAAATTCGATCCATCTAATTTTCATGGCAAATACACAAATTCTAATCAAACAACTATCCCTCATCCTAAACCAACAACTTTCATGCTCCATTAACTAAGGCTCCGTTCGGTGGGAGTAAGATGAAGTTGAAAATTTTGCTTCAACTCTCACTTAATCTCCTCCTTAATGTCACCCCCCCCCCACATTAAGATTTTGCTTCTTCTCCCCCCTTAAACTCTTTCTTCATCTCCCCTTAAACTTCACCGAATAGACACTAAGACATCTTCAATTAAAATAATAATAATGCTACAAATTCCTTGACAAACTTCGAAACTATATATTTCATCTGGCGGCACTGACTGTAACACCCCCAAAACTTAACCCTTTTGGAAAAGTATTACCGCCAGTGACCCCAGTGTTCCTTACCGAGATCACCCAAGGCTTTACCATTTAAATACAATTTATGAAATACAAATGATACATAATGATCAAAGCATTCAATCCCAAACATAACATTGTCAAGGAAACAGAGTTACGGGATTACAACCCAATCCCGAATAGGCCAACACAAAATTTAAACCAAAAACAGCGGAAGTCTTAGAAAGTACATTACAACCAACGTCATTGTCCAAAAGATCTCAACCTGATTAAAGAAATGATTAAAACGTTCAAAAACCACCGCCGACTCCATAGTCCTTCTAATCTTCTGAGCTACTTTCGATCTGATGTGCCGAATCGAACGGATGACACCAGCCCACATGCAGAGAACAAAGTTCGTGGGTTAGTCTACTTGAATAGACTAGCAAGGGTACAAAACAGAATGGTTCGAAGCAGTCGTATTAGGTTAGACTCATCGCTTCTCGAATAACAACCGATGACGATAGTCAACCATCATACTCCTACTGGAATAAACAAGAGGTATGCACAAGAGAAGATTCTGGAAGACTGAATCTTCATAGACATCGACTCGAAAGAAGACTCCAACGGAAATGAGTCTTTAAGGAAATATGACAAATCTAGAATATTTACAGAATCATACAACAATGATTTAAAAGTTGACTGAGATGCTTCGGTTCACGACCAACCTCATCGCATACAGCGAATCCAGATTGGAAAGAGAACGTACTATGATCAAAGTCGAGACGAGTTTTCCTAGCTGCACTATAACTTAGCTGCACTACTCGCCCAAGGCTTATTAATTATGTGCGTCGAGTAGCACTTATCTGATTTATGTTTCAAAAACACACACCACGTAATTAGACTTTTACATGTGTACCCCATCATTGGGACGACACATCTTAGTATACGTTTCGTCGAGAGTGACGTACACCGGAAGGTTTGTGACACCAGCTAAGTGTCCTATCTCTACACACTTGTGAAAGAGACCGATCATGATCTTAGAATAGTACCAGATGGAGACGAGCCACCCCGATACCAGATTATAAAGAAATGACTGGACAGAGTCCGAGTAACGTTCCTATCTAACAGTGCTAACTAAATAGTTACAGCACAACAACCGTTACAGGATAAATCCACATAAAGGCACGAAAGGCGATCACATATAATATCGTTGTTCTAACAGATATACAACCTATTATATGATTTTCAAAACAGTTTATCAAAACCGTTTCCAGACAAACAGAGTATTCATTCCAAATTAATTATTCAGATAAACTACTGATAATTAATGTAAATATGGAACGAACGAGCAAGAGCGAACCGCCACTTGCCTTAATCCGCAGAATAGCCTAACGGCGACAACTGGATTCCGGGCTCGACACGGGTATAGCTCCGACAGCATAACAACCTTCGAGTCGACCCATAAAAGGAACCCTAAGTTAGATCCGACATAACCACAATACGAATCTAAAAACGACGAAAGAGAACGAAAGGAAAGACGCCACGACCACAACCAACCAAGCCAAAGCCACGAAGGCATTCTGGGCACTGGCGGCGGTCGCTGTTCTTGGCGACGGTCGCCGCAGTTCATCACGGCGGTCGCCGTGAAGAACACGGCGGTCGCCGTGAAGAACTCAGACGACAGAAACGGCGAGAAAACTCACCCAAAACACGATCGACTCGGCCTCCTTCGACTTGTTTGGGTTCTGACCTCCAAAGGCAACCACAAGCTTCTCGGAGGGCTATTGGAACAACACCAAAGGCCATCGGCGAAAGCTTCAGAATTCCGACGAGAGGCACAAACTCCGGCGAGAAGAAGATTTGAGGATTTCAACTTGATTTGTGCATGAATCTGATCCAAATCCTCTTCCTTTTATAGCCACAGATCATACGGACACCGCGATGGTCTAAACGAGACGTGGCGAGGCTAAATCGGTGCCTTGTCAGACGTCTCCGGCGACCAACGGATAATGACCCCTGGGTAATCACGGCGGGCGCCGCAATTTTGCCTACGTCGGGCACGCGGCGGGCGCCGTAATTACGGCAGTCGCCGTTCTTTGGGTCTTCGCGCCCAGCTGGAAGGCGAGGGCACTGTTGCCTCGAGCCTTTCGCGGCGGTCGCCGCCTTACCTACGGCGGTCGCCGCCACTGTGGCGTTGTCCTTCTCAGCTTTTGGATGACAACAACTTTAACCCGGGATAAAAATTATTGTACGCGAACGAATATTAAAATCCAAGGCATGCTGTCTGTATATTATTTCACTGAGAAAAATATTACAGATACAGAGCACATTACAGAATGTCTCAAGCTACCTGAATTAAATCCGACGTACACAACGGGTACTCGGGAAAATTCCAAAATTTCCAAAATAACCTTACAAAAATACGGGGTATCACATCTCCTCCCCCTTAAAAGAAGTTTCGACCCTGAAACTTAGGTCGAAAATAAATCGGGAAAACGCCTGAGCATATCTGACTCGGTTTCCCACGTTTCCCAAGTAACTTCTTCGGTCCCTGACTTGGACCACAGCACTCGTACCAACGGCACGATCTTGTTGCACAAACGCTTCTCTCGACGCTCCAAAATGCACACGTGCAACTCTTCATAAGTACCATTAGCTTGAATCTCGATGTCCTCATAACTAAGCACATGAGACTCATCTGGCACATACTTTCTGAGCAAAGATACGTGGAACACGTTATGCACCGGGTGAGCCGATGGCGGCAACGCCAAGCGGTACGCTAGAGATCCCACTCTATCCAGAATCTCGAATGGTCCCACGTAGCGAGGGTTAAGCTTCCCACGCTTATCAAATCTGAAAACTTTTTTGGATGGCGATACCTTGACAAAAACCTTGTCACCGACCTCGAACTCGATAGTCCTGCGCTTCCAATCTGCGTAGGACTTCTGTCGACTCTGAGCGGTCAACATCCTTTGTCTGATCAAAGCAATGTCTGAAGCCGGTCTTTCGACCAACTCTGGTCCAAGCAGAATTTTGTCGGCATTATCATCCCAATAAATCGGAGATCTGCATCTGCGACCATACAAAGCTTCGAACGGAGCCATCTTGATTGTAGCATGCCAGGTATTGTTGTACGTGAACTCAATCAGACTCAAGCTGTCCTCCCAACTAGTCGGACGATCGAGTACACAAGCTCTAAGCATATCCTCCAGGGTCTGGATGGTCCTTTCAGACTGGCCATCTGTCTAAGGATGAAATGATGTGCTGAACCTCAACTCGGTTCCCATAGCCTTATGAAGTTCCTGCCAGAACCTTGACATGAAACAACCATCTCGGTCCGATACAATGGTCTTAGGAATGCCATGTAAGCGGACAATCTCCTTCTGGTAGACTTCTGCTAACTTCTGGGTTTCCCATGTGGTCTTGATGGCTATGAAATGAGCACTCTTCGTAAGCCTATCCACAATTACCCAGATAGCATCCCTCTGACTTCGAGTCTTTGGTAGCCCAGTGACGAAGTCCATGGCGATGTCCTCCCATTTCCATTCTGGCACTGGGAGAGGTAGCAACTCACCACCTGGCCTGCGGTGTTCGATCTTGACCTTCTGGCAAGTTAAACACTTTGCCACAAAGTCTGCTACGTCCCACTTCATGTTTGGCCACCAAAACTTCTTCCTGAGTTCCTTGTACATCTTGCTAGAGCCAGGATGCACAGAATAAGCAGATGAATGAGCTTCTCTCATCACCAACTGACAAAGACCTTCTGTGTCAGGCACACAGATCCGATCCTGAAACCAAAGTGATCCATCATCCTGAACCACAAAACTGGGAGCTTTCCCATCCATCACTTCACTGCTTAACTTCACCAAGATGATGTCATCGACTTGCTTTTCTTTGATCTGATCCAGCAGTGTAGCCTGAATTTCCATCATACTCAGGTACCCTCTACGCTGGTCATACAAGACTTCAATGTCGCATGACTCTTGGTTTAGCTTGGTCTGAGCAGTAAGTAGAGCAACTACAGTCTCATGCATTGTCTTCCGACTTAGTGCATCAGCTACTACATTAGCCTTGCCCGGATGATATAGCAACTCCATGTCATAGTCTTTGAGCAACTCTAGCCAGCGGCGTTGTCTCATATTTAGCTCCTTCTGAGTAAATATATATTTGAGACTTTTGTGGTTAGTGAAGACTTGGCATCTTATACCGTAGAGGTAATGCCTCCAAATCTTTAGCGCAAAGACAACCGCTGCTAACTCAAGATCATGGGTCGGATAGTTTTCTTCGTAAGTCTTGAGTTGTCTAGATGCGTAAGCAATAACTCTGCCTTTCTGCATCAGTACACAACCCAAACCACACTTTGAAGCATCACTATAGACCACATAATCGTCATTCCCTTCTGGGAGTGCTAACACGGGTGCCGAGGTCAGCCGTCGCTTCAATTCCTGGAAACTGGCCTTCATTCGGAGAATAGATCAGAATGTCGTCGATGAAGACCACCACGAACTTATCCAAGTACTGGTAAAAACATCGGTTCATCAAATCCATAAAGACAGATAGAGCATTTGTAAGCCCAAAAGGCATCACTACGAACTCGTAATGACCATATCTGGTCCTAAACGCAGTTCTAGGAATGTCCTGCTCACGAATCCTGAGTTGGTGATATCCAGATCTCAAGTCGATCTTGGAGAAAACCTTTGCTCCCTGCAACTGGTCCAACAAGTCATCAATCCTAGGCAAAGGATACTTGTTCTTGATCGTCACCTTGTTCAACTCTCGGTAGTCGATACAAAGTCGGAACGATCCATCCTTCTTTTTGACGAATAATACCGGAGCACCCCACGACGATGCACTCGGCCTGACATAACCTTTGTCAAGGAGATCTTCAAGTTGATTCTTCAACTCTTGCATCTCAGCTGGAGCCATCCGATACAGTGATTTAGAAATCGGCGCCGTACCAAGCTCAAGATCAATTGAAAACTCTACGTCACGATTCGGGGGTAATCCAGGAATTTCTTCCGGAAAGACATCCGAAAACTCCCTAACTACAGGAATATCAAGAACCTCAGGTCCATCCTTCGCAAGCGAATCCAAGTAGCAAAGGTACCCGACACATCCTTGTCGTAGTAGCTTAAATGCAGCCATCGCATTGATCAGTTTGCCGTTATCAGCGTCATTTCGACCTTTGAACTTGCACACGACCTGGCCCTCAAATGACACCGTCACCGTTCTTGAACTGAAGTCGATCACCGCCTTGTGACGCGTCAGCCAATCCATACCGAGAATAATGTCGTATGGAGCCATGGCTATGCAGATTAAATCTGCCTCGAATTCCTTACCCTGAATGGTAATCGGAAAGTCGGACAAATGCTTGGTTCCCACCAAACGTTCTCCATTAGGAAGATTAACGACAAAAGGGTCGCACGAATCGTTGCACACTAAGTCTAACTTGCTAACACAGCTATCCGAAATAAAGGAATGCGTAGCACCAGAATCAAACAGAATGCACAATGAAGTAGAGTGAAGGTATAGAGTACCTTGAGCAATTGGAGCATTGGGTCCATCTGCTTCACGCATCTCGTACAAGCGTTGGCCCTGACTTCCAGAAACAGTTGGGGCCTTTCCCCTGTTCTGAGCAGTTGTCTGCACTGAAGGGCTAGGAGTCTCGGCAGGCTTAAACCTAGGTCGGTTGCTCTGATGAACTGACCCTTGCTGCGACTCTACTCCCTTCTGCTTCCCCTGCTTGCAGAACTTTTGCAGATGACCATCACGTCCACACCCAAAGCACGACCTCTTATCCTTCTGACACTCATTGATCTTGTGCCCTGCAGTACCACAGTTATAACACTGAACTGAACTCCGGGTCTGCCCTGACTGCTGAGTCGATCCTCCTTGCGTCATCTCCGTCTTAGCTCGGCCGGACTTGGCAAAGTTAGACGGTGGCGTAGGGCGCTTAAAACCACCTCCCTGGTTCTGGTTCTGCATCGACTTCTGTCGGTTGCGCCTCTTGGTCGACTCCTCAAGAGTTACCTCCAGCTTATAGGCACAATCCACATACTGCTCCAAGGTAGAGCATGTGTGGTGCACCATTAACGGCTTGATATCCGAGCTCATTCACTCGTGGAAGTACCAGATCTTTTGGGCCTCGCTGGTGATCTCGGCAGTGGCGTACTGTAAAAGGTGATTGAACTTAGACGCCAACTCGGTCACTTTCAGACCATCCATCTTTGGGTACAAAAACTCTTTATGCTTCTCCTCTCTCATAGCACGAGAGAAAAAGCGATCAACCATCTTGGTCTTGAACATCGACCAAGTCAACACTGGGCTCTCAGCCAAACCTGTGTTTTTCCACCACTCGCTAGCCTCCTCCTTCAGCTGAAGAGAAGCGATATGGACCTTCTCGGCCTCAGTACACTCCACGTTCCGAAACAGCCTGTCCATATAGGAGAACCAATGAGTCACTGCGACTGGCTCCCCTTTCCCGTTATAGCAATCGGGCCTCATGGAAGTGATGGTCTTAAGAGCGCGACCATAGCTGTCTCTAGCCCTGACGGCATTCTCTTGAACCACAGGGTTTATGGGCTCCACAACATCAGGAACCGCTGGGTGAGTAGGGACTTCTTGCGTTTGAGGCGCACTGGGCCTCAATACGTCTGCAATTGCCTGCCTCACAATCCCGCGAATCGCCTCAACAACTGCGGCATCAAACAGTGCCGACGCTTGGGTCTGATCTTGACCTTCACGCCTCTGCTGGACGCGAGACTCTGACTCGTGCTCATCCTGAACACCTCTTCCTGCTGGCCTGAGATCTTGGCTAGTCCCAGCACCGGCTCGAATCGAGTTTCTCGTGCTTCTTGGGTTCACCATCTGTTTACCGATCCAATTCCAAGCATTCAATACATTAATATTATGCAATATACCTATGCAATATACCAACGTAAAGGAATTACTCAGAATAGATCAACTTGGCATTTTATAGATGAACCTTCGAACTGTTACACGAGCTACACATAAGTCTATCATCCGAGCGCTAGGACAACCTTGCTCGAAGATATAAGTGTTTCTCAGAGTACTTGCCGCAATACTGAAATATTACACATAGTACAACTTGGAATACTAAGAAATGAAACTACTGCGATAGGCAACGCCAATCCTCCTCAAGGCGTTCCAACACGTCTTCCATAAGACTGGCTACCCGTGCATGGTCTCTTCGGGCTAGGCTCACCATCGAGCTCTGGCGATGGGTTTCGCACCCGGCTTGACCCTGAAGCACATGGTCCTATCTCAGTCATGGTAAGGTATGGGTCGTCCATGACTGGTCCTCCTATCCCAGCCCTTCTCTAAGTACTGGTGATCAGCTCATCCCATTCACGCTGCTGTTCTGCAGAGATTACCTCGCTCTGGCGGAGGATCTCCTGCAGCTCGGATTCTGACCTCCTTCTTCTTGGAGTAGGGATAGGCTGAGATTCCCTGTCACTTCTCCTAATACCGTACTCGGTATACAGTGCCTCCCAATCAGCTTCTGACATGGGTGCGTACTCTGGCACTGGTGGCAACTCTTGCATAGGTGGTAACTCTGTATTGGGGTGAATAAATTGTATCCCCATTTCCTGACTATCCACCAGCAAGTGCCTCAAGTCATCGGACTCCTGGTTTTGTCCGCTGAGGTCCATCTCGGTATCCTCCTCGGGATCATCTTCGATGGGGTCCTCTTCCTCTTCTTCCTCTTCGGGGTCATCCTCTATGGGGTCCTCTTCTTCATCTTCCTCCTCGCTCCCTTCAATAATCATATCCATCAGGTAATCGTCATGGTAGTACCCTCTCGCGTACCTCGACGATTCATCTCCTTGCATTGCTTCCTCCCTTGGTGGCTCCATTGATGCCACCATGGGAACTACAGCATTCCTTGACACCAGGACTATCGACTCAGGAAGCACATGCTTGATCTGTTCAGATGGGCTGCTCGGGCCTCCAACCTCGAAGCATCTCTGGGGTATAGGGAAGTCTAGCCTCTCGGTATATGGTGAATCCATCTTGGCATCTTCCGACCCCTTCTTCAGAGATATACATGCACCCATCTCCTATAAGATAACGATGAAGGAATTAGTCTTTCTAGACATAGAAGCAAGCTTACTATATCAGACTATCCAGAAGACATGACTATGAACGGTGTTTTTACATTCTTTTTACTTTGAAAATTCAGAGCCCTTTTAAAGCATTTTCAAAAACGGATAAATGGTTTATAAAAATCCTAAACCCGTTTTAAAACCTTTGGCTCTGATACCACAACTGTAACACCCCCAAAACTTAACCCTTTTGGAAAAGTATTACCGCCTGTGACCCCAGTGTTCCTTACCGAGATCACCCAAGGCTTTACCATTTAAATACAATTTATGAAATATAATTTTTTTTGGGGCGAAAAGACCTTACCGATCTCAATCGCCTTTGAGAGGGCAACTAGACAATTTGTTAGACGAATGTATCTAATAAATCCAAATCAAATTGAACAGAGCAATTGGAATTGAAACCGAATGAATGATTAAAGAGCTTATCTCCCTTGAATCGATGATCTATCGAGTAAGATTCTAGACGTTGGTCGCTTAAACGAGTATCGAACACTTCCGATCACGAGAACAGAGTTTGAGAACCAATATCGAGAGAAAATAGTAGTAAATTGTATTGATCATCTGTAAAATGTACATAATCTTCCTCTTTTTCGTATACTTATACAATGTAAAAACAAACGTTGAAGCTAGCCCGGCACCATCGGATTGTGCGGGGAGTTGGCCAGATCCTTCCCGAGATCTCCGCGGAGTGGATTCTATTGGCGTGATCCGGCATGCGTCGCTCCAACGGTCAGATGTAGTCTCTTGGTTGGTCACGTTCGTGAGCCTGAAACGACTGGGCTGGTGCTGATCTTCCTGGCCCAACACAAATGATACATAATGATCAAAGCATTCAATCCCAAACATAACATTGTCAAGGAAACAGAGTTACGGGATTATAACCCAATCCCGAATAGGCCAACACAGAGTTTAAACCAAAAACAGCGGAAGTCTTAGAAAGTACATTACAACCAACGTCATTGTCCAAAAGATCTCAACCTGATTAAAGAAATGATTAAAACGTTCAAAAACCACCACCGACTCCATAGTCCTTCTAATCTTCTAAGCTACTTTCGATCTGATGTGCCGAATCGAACGGATGACACCAGCCCACATGCAGAGAACAAAGTTCGTGGGTTAGTCTACTTGAATAGACTATCAAGGGTACAAAGCAGAATGGTTCGAAGCAGTCGTATTAGGTTAGACTCATCGCTTCTCGAATAACAACCGATGACGATAGTCAACCATCATACTCCTACTGGAATAAACAAGAGGTATGCACAAGAGAAGATTCTGGAAGACTGAATCTTCACAGACATCGACTCGAAAGAAGACTCCAACGGAAATGAGTCTTTAAGGAAATATGACAAATCTGGAATGTTTACAGAATCATACAACAATGATTTAAAAGTTGACTGAGATGCTTCGGTTCACGACCAACCTCATCGCATACAGCGAATCCAGATTGGAAAGAGAACGTACTATGATCAAAGTCGAGACGAATTTTCCTAGCTGCACTATAACTTAGCTGCACTACTCGCCCAAGGCTTATTAATTATGTGCGTCGAGTAGCACTTATCTGATTTATGTTTCAAAAACACACACCACGTTATTAGACTTTTACATGTGTACCCCATCATTGGGACGATACATCTTAGTATACGTTTCGTCGAGAGTGACGTACACCGGAAGGTTTGTGACACCAGCTAAGTGTCCTGTCTCTACACACTTGTGAAAGAGACCGATCATGATCTTAGAATAGTACCAGATGGAGACGAGCCACCCCGATACCAGATTATAAAGAAACGACTGGACAGAGTCCGAGTAACGTTCCTATCTAACACTGCTAACTAAACAGTTACAACACAATAACAGTTACAGGATAAATCCACATAAAGGCCCGAAAGGCGATCACAGATAATAGCGTTGTTCTAACAGATATACAACCTATTATATGATTTTCAAAACAGTTTATCAAAACCGTTTCCAGACAAACAGAGTATTCATTCCAAATTAATTACTCAGATAAACTACTAATAATTAATGTAAATATGGAACGAACGAGCAAGAGCAAACCGCCACTTGCCTTAATCCGCAGAATAGCCTAACGGCGACAACTGGATTCCGGGCTCGACACGGGTATAACTCCGACAGCACAACAACCTTCGAGTCGACCCATAAAAGGAACCCTAAGTTAGATCCGACATAACCACAGTACGAATCTAAAAACGATGAAAAAGAACGAAAGGAAAGACGCCACGACCACAACCAACCAAGCCAAAGCCACGAAGGCATTCTGGGCACTGGCGGCGGTCGCTGTTCTTGGCGGCGGTCGCCGCAGTTCATCACGGCGGTCGCCGTGAAGAACTCAGACGACAGAAACGGCGAGAAAACTCACCTAAAACACGATCGACTCGGCCTCCTTCGACTTGTTTGGGTTCTGACCTCCAAAGGCAACCACAAGCTTCTCGGAGGGCTATTGGAACAACACCAAAGGCCTCCGGCGAAAGCTTCAGAATTCCGGCGAGAGGCACAAACTCCGGCGAGAGGAAGATTTGAGGATTTCAGCTTGATTTGTGCATGAATCTGATCCCAATCCTCTTCCTTTTATAGCCATAGATCATGTGGACACTGCGATGGTCTAAACGAGACGTGGCGAGGTTAAATCGGCGCCTTGTCAGACATCTCCGACGACCAATGGATAATGACCCCTGGGTAATCACGGCGGGCGCCGCAATTTTGCCTACGGCGGGCGCCGTAGTTACGGCGGTCGCCGTTCTTCGGGTCTTCACGCCCAGTTGGAAGGCGAGGGCACTGTTGCCTCGAGCCTTTTGCGGCGGTCGCCGCCTTACCTACGGCGGTCGCCGCCACTGTGGCATTGTCCTTCTCAGCTTTTGGATGACAACAACTTTAACCCGGGATAAAAATTATCGTACGCGAATGAATATTAAAATCCAAGGCATGCTGTCTGTATATTATTTCACTGAGAAAAATATTACAGATACAGAGCACATTACAGAATGTCTCAAGCTACCTGAATTAAATCCGACGTACACAACGGGTACTCGGGAAAATTCCAAAATTCCCAAAATAACCTTACAAAAATACAGGGTATCACACTGACGGACATACATGGGGCCTAGTGGGGGCAAAGGCCCCCACTAGGCCCCATTGATTTTTTAAAAAAAAAATAAAAAAAGAAAAAAGAGTCTAATAAAATTAGTATTGGAAGAATATAATATATGGAGATAGATTTTTTATTAGGTCAATTATTTCATGAACCATGTATTATGTTTTATAAAGATTAGAAATAAAAGAAATTTGTTTGAAATAAAATATACCTTTCATATAATTTTTTATGACAAAAAACATTATTTTTCTAATTAGTTTCAAAGACTTTGTTTAATTTATAATGCATTGCAAATAGTTTTTTTTTTAAATGTTTTATACCATTAGAATTTAGCTTGTGTCCATTCTCTATGTTTTGTGCTTATTACGACTCTCTAATCAAGTTGTTAGTTAAGAAATTGAAACGTATATTGAGAAAGATTAGTGACATTTATTGAGATTGAAGATATTATTGTGAGATTTCAGAACGTGACAAATCGATTACAAGTAAAAAAAGTTTAATATGATATTTAATAATTATATTATATATAATATAATAATAGTTTATTTTCGCCCTCACTATATTAGATTCTTGCGTCTGTCCCTGTCTGGCGGTAATATTTGAAATCATAGAAATAATCCGCTATTTAGAGGTAACAACATATTTCACCTGGTGGTAATATTTGCCACGTCACTGTCTTGGAATCTCTGGTTCATTGTGACATTTGTCTTGGTAAAGGATTTGGACCGTTTAATTGACAAAAAAATCATGAAAGATGAAGTAGCTATAAGCCCGAAAGAAACAGTTTGAGTACTTGTGCATTTTCAAAAAGTGAGACTAATTGAAGATCATATATTGAAAAATCTTAACAACAAAGATTAATGATCAATTAAAAATTAAATACTTGTTATATTAAATCGAGGTAAGCATCAAGGTAACTAATTGCTACATATTCGTGGATATATATGATTGTAAATTTAATAAAAGTTGTAGAAAATCGAACATCATGAGTTTTGGTTATAACTTTTTATTTAGAAAATAATTTAAAGATATTCGATATGATATTGAAAATATAATATCTAAAACTAATTTAGGATATTAGATTTATGATGGATTTTTTCTTTCAATTTCATAATTCTCCACATTTGCTTATGGTTCTTAATTAACCAGAATAATTTTTGACACTACTAACTCAATTTTTGTTTTACCTAATCAGTATGATATGTCAAAAGATTTGGTTATAACGACTTTCATTTTACTAGATCTTTTCAAGTGTAAAAACTTCATTCGTAAACTGTTTTTTGGACAGAAAGTCATCTGTGGCGAATGGATGTGCTTCGTCCTTCACGGACAGAATGCATCCATCCGTCACAGACGGATTTGTTTTACAGAAACTGAATGCTAACTTGTTTTTTTACTTCAATAGGAGAACAATTTTGTGAACAACGGTATTAACAATCTATCCCTGAAAGTTGTGCGCCTTAACAACCGCATATACTGTTATTAGATGGTTTAGCTCGTAGTGCATTTTCGTCCGTAAGGTGGGAGGCTCCACCTCAGTTTGGGTTCCTGACATTACACACATAGACGCGGTTTAATTTTCCTACACCTGAAGAAGTAATTGTTTCGGAAGATTATTCAGAAAAGTTTATCACGGGTGAAGTATTCGATTTCAGAGAAGATGCAATTAAATGGGCTAGACAAATTGGGTTTGATAATCACTTTTGCATCACTATTGGCCGGGATATAAACCTTGGTGGAGGAAGCCTTCGAAAGACACAGCTGAAGTGTGAAAAAGCGGGAATTTACATTCCTCAAGATGAAAATAGAGTAAGGGAAAGAACAAGGAGTAAAAAATGTGGGTGCCTATTCAGATTGTTGTGTCAAGAACAACCGAGAGACTCATGGAAGATCAAGGTAGTTGTTGGAACCCATAACCATGTCACTGGTGATGACTTGTACGAGCATGCATTCACTGGTAGGATGACACCTGAGCAGAAGAAGTTATGTAAGTCTATGACAGAAAATCATAATAAACCATCTAAGATTGCAACAACACTTAACCAGGACCCAAAAAATTACACTAAAATGAAGCAAGTGTACAATGTCCGACATAGTGGGATGGAAGGAAGAACCATGGTCCAAGAGTTCTTCCATAAGTGTAAGGAGAACAACTACTTTATGGAGTATAGGTCGGATCTAGCGACCAATAAGATCGCCGACATTTTCTTTGTCAGTCCAGACTCCATGAAACTCCTAAAGGCATTTCCGTACGTACTTTTGTTAGACTCCATATACAGCACACACAGATTAGTATAACACATCTATATGCTATATCTACTTGTTGATATGTTTATTCATTATGCAATGACACATCTACTTGTGCAGGTATGACTTTCCTTTTCTCGAAACTATAGGAGTCACGTCTACATGGAAGAACTACATTGTGGCGGAGGCGTTTCTATAGTGTGAGCAAGAAGACAACTACGTGTGGGCCGCACAACAACTTTTTGAAATGTGTAAAAAGTGTCAAGTAACACCTACATGCGTTATATAGACTCTTTTAAAGTGCAAAGTCTATCCTCTGTAGGTGCCATGTGAAGAGGAACATTAGTAACAACAATTTGTCGTGCTAATTACTGCTATGCAAGTTGATAAGTACTACTTTGTAGGGCTTAAGTAAGAGTCATTAGAGGGTTTATTGGTGTCATTTGGGTAGATTTAGACACATTCATGTGTATGGCGTTTGGAGGCGAAGTTTGGTATTTTTGGAGGTGTTTGAGCTATTGTGGATATCTAGGAGACACTGAGGAAGGAAGCCACCAAGGAAAGACGCCAAAGGAGTAAAGAGACGAGTTGAGGAGCGGTGCGAGAGATTGCAAGGAAGAGCTTTGAAGAGGAGATGTTACTAGAGCCTTGCCGCACCCGTGCCGAAGACCACCGCCCCCTGCGGTGGAAGAAGCAGAAACCATGCAAGATTCTGGAGTCCCACCGCACCCAGCGGTGGGCACTGCCGCACCTGCGGCGAGGTCGTCAGAGAAGTGGACAGAAGCCACTAGAGAGCCACCACACCCAGAGGTGGGATGCACCGCACCCGCGGTGGCGACGCGCTGAAGACTTTCGTTCCGTGTTTTTATTCCGTTTTATTTTAAATCCGAGACTTTGTTTCCAAGTTTGTTATTTTTTCCTTTATTTTATTCCTGAATATTTGCCTTAGTATTTAAGTCTAATTGTTAAGACTTTGTAAAAAACAACCCTAGTTGCCACCTTTCTACGTTTTTGCTCTCACAAACCCTAATGGAGAACTAAACCTCCATTGTTGCACTTGACAGTTTGAAGCCAACAATTGATTGGTTGTGAGTTTTCTACTCTTGTTCGTTTTCCTATCTAGTTGGATTGATTCTCTTGTACTTGATTGATTATTGGTTTATGTTGATTTATCTAGATTGATCACCTAGGTTTATTGATATCTTCCTAATTGCTAGGACTTGTATTCCGGGTTCGGGTTGCATATCTAGTAGCAAGCACAATTATTGCATATAGGGGATCCGAGCGCTTCATCGTGGGAGAGAGTTAATTGCATGCTTATAGTAACGGGTTGTTTCTATTGCATGTATCTTGTTGAATCCTTGTTTGATTGCTATTGCTTTATTGAGTCTTGAAGGTTTTCAGATTTGATTTGGTGATAAGTACTATTAGGGCTGGTAGAACTAATAGTTATCTATGATCGGGATAAGAACAACTATAGGAATATTAAGAACTTGAGATTGATAGAATTCCGTGATCGACCTTTCTATTGTTGTGTGGATCTTTGTTAAGTGTGTCGCTTTTTCCCTTATTACTCTCAACCGTTATTTGCGAACTTGTGTACTTGCTTTGTTTACTTTGGTTACGAAAAACACAAACAAACCCCCCTAGTTCCTAGTCGGTGACATGAATTACAAGAATAGATAACCTGACTCTCTGTGGGATCGACCCCGACTTGCTTGCTATACTCTGTAGTAGGTACTTTAGGATTTCTTTGATAGGCATACGACTTTAAGCCTGTCAAATTTGGCGCCGTTGCCGGGGAGTCAAATTTTATGTTTTTGTGATTTGTTTGTTGCCTACCTTGGTGTGGACCTATCTTATGGTCCACACTCGTGCTACTAATTCACCTCTTCTTGATTTTGATCCAGAGATTGAGAGAACTTTGTCCCAGGATCGTAGAGTAAACCGTACTTTGGTTTTTGACAACCCTGCATTTGAGATGGGTGACGCGGATAGAACGTTGAGACAGTTGACTGCGCCCGACCTGCAACAACAACCTTTGGCTGTGACTATTCCTGCTATAGGAGTGGGCGTAAACTTTGAGTTGAAGCTGGGGCTGATTCATTTGCTCCCATCTTTCCATGGACTGGCTGGAGAGGACCTAATCAAACACTTGGGTAAATTCCACACAGTCTGCATGAGCATGAAACCGGCGAACGTTACAAAGGAGCAAATAAAGATGAGAGCTTTTGGATTCACCCTGAAGGACACTGCTGATGACTGGTACTACCATCTGCCAACTGGAAGCATCGATACGTGGAACAAGCTACATAAGGCGTTTCTTGAAAAGTATTTCCCTGCAAAGAAGGCAAACAGTTTGAAAAAGGCTATTAGCAACATTGAGCAGGAAGCTGACGAGAGCCTGTATGATTACTATGAGCGTTTCAAAAGACTGTGCTCAAGCTGTCCGTTCCACGGGTATTCCAATCAGGATTTGGTACTTCATCTGTACAATGGCCTGCTGGACAGTGAAAGGAGGATTGTCGACGCTGCATGTGGTGGCAATATTCTCAACATAACACCGGCAGCAGCTATGGAGAAGATTCAGGAGATGGCAGAGGGCACAAGAAATTTCGGCAGAGCTTCTACCAAGAGAGGAGTCAATGTTGCTAACTCTAGTCGCTCTGCGTATGCCAGTGATATTGCTGAGTTGAAGGACATGGTGAGGAGACTTACGCTGCAAAGAACTCCTCAGCAACTCAAAGCGTGTGGGGTCTGTGCCGATCAATTCCACCCCACTGATGCCTGTCCTCAACAACAAGATGATTCGCCTGCTGAAGTAAACGCTGTAGGAGGTTATGGAGATCCAAGACCTCGGCATGATCCCTACTCCAACACTTATAATCCGGGATGGAGAGACCACCCAAATTTTAGATGGAGGGATCAACAACAACAGCCTCAGTTTCAACAACAACAGCAGCCAATACCTCAATTTCTACAAAGGTCGCAAGATCCACAACCTGATGCGTCTCCTTCAACTGCAGATATGCTCCAAGCCTTGACGAAACATTTCACTACTCATGTTCAAGCCACAACGTCAAGCATAAAGAATTTGGAAACGCAGGTGAGCCAAATGGCTAAAGCCATCACGAGGATCGATGCAAAGATGTCGGGAAATCTACCATCTCAAACGGTAGTTAACCCACGGGCAAATGTTAGTGCTGTGACCCTTAGAAGTGGAAAGCAATTGCATGTCGATCCTAGTGCTGAAGAGGACGACTCAGGAAAAGAGGGTATTCTGGAAAATGACCGCACCCAGCGGCAAGGTGACCGCACCCGCGGCGAGCATGAAAAGGAGGGACAGAATGTTCTGTCAAGTTCACCGCACCCCGCGGTGTCACCCACCGCACCCAGCGGTGGCGGTACTGTTTCTCGAGAAAATTATGGGGATCCACCGCACCCGGCGGTGACCTCTGGCCGCACCCGCGACGAGACTTCTGGAGCTGTTGCTGAGCCTTATGTGGACACCTATGTTCGTCCATACTTTCCTCCTCTCGGTTCCGAGAAGCCACCCACCCCATTTCCAGAGGCGCTCAAGGAGAGAAGGGTAGTCGACGACAAGGACCTCTTCGAAACTTTCAGCAAGTGTGAGGTTAACATCCCTTTGCTCAAACTTGTTAAAAGCTTTCCCAAGTATGCTCGGTTCTTGAAGGAGCTCTACATGATCAAGAGGAACCAGAAGCAGAAGAAAAAGAAGCAGGTCCAGGTGAGCGAGCAAGTATCTGCTGTATTTCAAAAGCGTTTGCCCAAGAAGTGCAGTGATCCAGGTATGTTCTCTATCCCTTGCATCATTGGTGAGACAAAGATTGATAAGGCTATGCTAGATCTTGGTGCAGCTATTAATGTCTTACCATTGTCGTTCTATGAGTCCCTTGGTCTGCCACCACTACAGGACATAGACTAGTTATTCAATTAGCTCATGGAACCAATGTCTACCCGAAAGGGGTTGTTGAGGATGTCCTTGTTATGGTAGATACGCTGATTTTCCCCACTGATTTTTATGTTCTTGATATGGATGGTGGTACAGGTGCACATATGCTGTTAGGTAGACCTTTCATGAAAACTGCAAATACCATAATTGATGTTAGAAGTGGAAAATTAACTATGGAATTTGATGGGGATGGAGTTGAATATAACATATATGATATGAAACCCGTCATTAATACCTCTTTGAACTTTGTTGATGTAATGAGTCCTAACCCTTTGGATGAATTGCAACCTATACTAGAGGATCCCAAGTTGACTTGCCTGTCGATATTACTGTATCTTCTAATCTGCAGGAAGTCACGGCTTTATTGGATGAGAAGGATGAGTCTCCTACTTCTCTTTTGGGCAGTGGCCCCACTATGCTAACTCCGAGAGAGAAGCTCGTTCCCTCTATGGTGCAGGCCCGTGAAGTTGAAGTTAAACACCCCCCTGATCGATCTAAGTATGGGGGGAAGACGACTACGAAGGACAAGGTGGAGGAGCCGTTGAAAAAGAGGAATGGTCTAAGGTTCAAACATTTCCATGATTGGTTCAGGAAGGAGGTGCTGAATGAGAGGGTACCTAAGGAATCCGATGTTGTGGATTAAGGTTGTTCGAGTAGTATGTCGAGCCAACGACATTAACTAAGGCGCTGCTCGGGAGGCAACCCGAGGTATCGTTTTTCCTTCTTTCTTTTATCTTTGAGATTTCATAGCATAGCTAGGTAGTTTGTTTTTGTTTCGTTTCGCCTGTACTCTGACATGCAGGTACGAAAGTAAAGGAGCAAAAGGAGGTTCTGGAGAGCTCACCGCACCCGCGGTGGGCACCCCTTCATTTTCTCATTGTTGCAAAAAAAAAAATCCGAAAAAAAAGAATATTCGGAATTAAAAAAAAAAAGTTGTACCAAGGCCAGTTGTCCAGAGTTTCCCATGGAGATGTTGCGCATCATGTTGTCCAAGGAGGAGTCATTAGCCCACACATTATTTGGCAACGATGATGGCCCTACAATTGACAGCTGATGAGGAGGAACACTAGAGCCCCCCACGATTACATCTGGGCTCTACAATGTGTTCGTTGAAGGTCGTGCAACCCCGACATCCTTGCTATGCCACTACTCACCACAGTGGTTCCTTTTGGTTGCACGGTAGGAGAAGCTTATGGAGTTGACGAAGACACCCACACAACACCAGCGACCTGTGCGTATATTGAAGACCGCCAGCAACAAACGAAGTGTCCAAGCCAGCTCGGCGACGTTGTGAGTTATTTTTTGCTTCTCCCTATGCTTCTTTTCTTTTTTTCTTTCATTACATTGAGGACAATGCAATGTTTAAGCATGGGGGCGAGTTCTATACTTGCTATGTTGTTGAGGAGAAAAATAATAAAAATTGAAAAAGCCAAAAATTTGAAAAAAGGCTATCATAGAAATCCTGGGATAGGTCAAAAACCCGAAAGGGCGGCCTAGGTAATAAGCAGGTGGCTTGGACCAGCATTAGGCTGGGGTAATAATTGGTCAAGAGTGACGTGAGCTTATGTGAGCACATCTATGAAAAATATGAGTGGCTTGGTGAAAACCCGAAAGGGCATCTTGGCAAAATGAGCGAAAAAGAAGAAGAGTGATTTTAGGATTTCTCATTATTCTTGGCGAGGCGTCATAAGAAGAGGAGTCAAAGAAGGATTGTCGGGTAGGTCACTCTGGGAGACATAAGGAGTCATAGATGGAGGCTAGAATTAGAGGTTACTCACACTATTGGATGTCCGGGTTAAGCTTGGGGGAAGTACTTTGCTTGCCCCTTAAGCTTGTTGAGTTGTGGATAAGTTTGGTGCCAGGAGCTTTGGCATGGGTTAGGTGATTCTTAGTTGAAGGATATGCTTCCTGAGACCTTGTGTGCTACATTGGAGGAGTGGACTTTCTTTTAGTTTACTCGAGGACGAGCAAAGGTCTAAGCATGGGGGAATTTGATAAGCACTACTTTGTAGGGCTTAAGTAAGAGTCATTAGAGGGTTTATTGGTGTCATTCGGATAGATTTAGACACATTCATGTGTATGGCGTTTGGAGGCGAAGTTTGGTGTTTTTGGAGGTGTTTGAGCTATTGTGGATATCTAGGAGACACTGAGGAAGGAAGCCACCAAGGAAAGACGCCAAAGGAGTGAAGAGACGAGTTGAGGAGCGGTGCGAGAGATTGCAAGGAAGAGCTTTGAAGAGGAGATGTTACTGGAGCCTTGCCGCACCCGCGCCGAAGACCACCGCCCCCTGCGGTGGAAGAAGCAGAAACCAGACAAGATTCTGGAGTCCCACCGCACCCAGCGGTGGGCACTGTCGCACCTGCGGCGAGGTCGTCAGAGAAGTGGACAGAAGCCACTAGAGAGCCACCGCACCCGCGGTGGCGACGCGCTGAAGACTTTCGTTCCGTGTTTTTATTCCGTTTTATTTTAAATCCGAGACTTTGTTTCCAAGTTTGTTATTTTTTCCTTTATTTTATTCCTGAATATTTGCCTTAGTATTTAAGTCTAATTGTCAAGACTTTGTAAAAAACAACCCTAGTTGCCACCTTTCTACGTTTTTGCTCTCACAAACCCTAATGGAGAACTAAACCTCCATTGTTGCACTTGACAGTTTGAAGCCGACAATTGATTAGTTGTGAGTTTTCTACTCTTGTTCGTTTTCCTATCTAGTTGGATTGATTCTCTTGTACTTGATTGATTATTGGTTTATGTTGAATTATCTAGATTGATCACCTAGGTTTATTGATATCTTCCTAATTGCTAGGACTTGTGATTCCGGGTTCGGGTTGCATATCTAGTAGCAAGCACGATTGTTGCGTATAGGGGATCCGAGCGCTTCATCGTGGGAGAGAGTTAATTGCATGCTTATAGTAACGGGTTGTTTCTATTGCATGTATCTTGTTGAATCCTTGTTTGATTGCTATTGCTTTATTGAGTCTTGAAGGTTTTCAGATTTGATTTGGTGATAAGTACTATTAGGGCTGGTAGAACTAATAGTTATCTATGATCGGGATAAGAACAACTATAGAATTCCGTGATCGACCTTTCTATTGTTGTGTGGATCTTTGTTAAGTGTGGCGCTTTTTCCCTTATTACTCTCAACCGTTATTTGTGAACTTGTGTACTTGCTTTGTTTACTTTGGTTACGAAAAACACAAACAACCCCCCCTAGTTCCTAGTCGGTGACGTGAATTACAAGAATAGATAACCTGACTCTCTGTGGGATCGACCCTGACTTGCCTGCTATACTCTGTAGTAGGTACTTTAGGATTTCTTTGATAGGCATACGACTTTAAGCCTGTCACAAGTAATCCAAACAAACCTAATACGTAGTTCTAAGTAAGTAAGGGTCGAGTCCACATGGAGACAAATTCTATCTTTATGTATAATTTCTATGTCAATCTTTAAGTAGCCAGAGGGGGGTTTGTGTGTTTTAGAAGATCTAAGCATGCAAAGGCAAACAAACTAAAGATTATGAATTCAGTAAGTAGGGAAAGAGCTCAGTCAAACAAAATATCCACTATTCGTATGACAAGTTGATCATAGATAATCATTCAAAATCTCATGCAATGGAAATTCCTATTCCTTTTCTAAAGTAACTACAAGCACAACCAGATACTTATAGCACTAACTAGTTAAACAACCATGAAACCATCAAGATTTAGTTTAACAACAGCATTAAGCCTAGGAATATAATTAGGATACAATCTAGCATAAAACAACCAACTTTTATCCTAGAATGTAAATCAATTCTCTTCTACATAAGACTAGCACAACCAGATACTAGTACGATGCAGTTGCTACTACGAAATAGATATGCTCAACCAGTAACAATCTAATTCTAGCAATCAATCAATAGAAACAATAACTAGTTGCGCATGCTAGAAACTGTCAATATTAATCATAAGCAATTCAAGCAAGAGAAAAGATAATTTCCATGCGATAGATAAGGAACAAAAATCTCACAACTTTATCAACACGAAAGCTTCAATTGTCTGACTAAGCAAGGAAGGCTTAGTTCTTCATAACAAAGTGTCCAGAAGTAGATGAGAAATATGAAAACGATGATAAGGAAGGCCAAGCTCCCTTCTAACCCTAAATACTAGAAAATAATAAAGTCTTAAAAATAAATCAAAACGAAATAATAAAAACACTAATTATAATCCAAAATAACAAAATAAGGAAACTGTGGTTCGGTTCCGCATCCGACGCGGCGGCAGTCGCCGCTGGCACATTTCTTGATATGTTCTTCGGTTCAGCTCCAGAAAGGTCCTAAAATGCCTCAAAGTTACGTCTTCAGCGTCTCCACTCCAAAGTTCCCAAATAGCTCCAATGCACCCTAAAACACCACTAAACACATGCTAAAACTCCGTCTATACACACAACATAATCGTGTGTATCAAACTCCCCCACACTTGAATATCTACTCGTCTTGAGTGGATAGAAAACTACCACTCATCATCAATAAAATCCCTAAATCATCAACATGCACAAGAGCTCACAACAACGAGAAATAACACCTACATATAAGCTCAAAATCCTCCTAACCATCCACATAAAATCTATTCATCAATCAGCAACACATCAACCAACACGTACACAACACCAACACAATGCAGCAACCAACAAAAACATCAATCTAATCCTCAGCTCCAAGCAAAACGCGCCATCCAAGTCCAACATCATCAAAGAGAATGAAACAACACCAAAATTACTACAGCTTATTCCTCCAAGTGAAAACCTACCCAAAACACTCCTATACTTCACTTCTTATGTCTCCTGCGCCGGTAAATTGATAGTCCTAAAACACTCAATACTTTATTTTTTATTTTTTTCTCATTTTGCTTAGGCGTCTTTTCAGGTTTTCACCTAACACTCTCTTTTCATTTTTCAAATTGGACTCACCACCTCACATCACTCTGAATCTGTTATTGCTATGGCCTAATGCCAGCCAGATTACCTGCTTATTGCATGAACCGCCCTTTCAGGTTATCAGTCCATCCCAGGTTTTTTTTCTTCTTCAGAATAACAATAGTAAATACAGAATCCACTCCCCCACACTTGTGATAAACATTGTCCTCAATGAAACTAGACAAAAATGAATAGGGGAAGTAAGAAAATGTACCACTACTGCGAAGGTGGTGGTCGAAAGTGCGTGCCCATGAACAAGTTCCATTGGCGCATCTGCTCCTCCATAGCTCTGATGTTGTCGTTATGCTGCTGCATCATAGTGGACTGCTCAGCACGGTACTCTCTCTCCTCACGTCGGTAGTCTATAAACTCCGACTCCATAGACCTCTGTTGAGTATCCATCTGCTGAATAGTCTCCCACATCCTCATCTGTATATCTGGATGATCCTCAGCAACTGCCTGCATCTCAGGCATCTCAGTATCCTCCTCCTCTGACTCCTCAGACTCTTCTATAAGTGCAGCAGAAACACCAGCAGCAGAGGAGTCTGCAACGTTGCTGCCACCAACACCAACCCTGTATCGACTCAGATCAAAATCCACATAACGAGGCCCATATGGCATCTCAACAGTCAGAGGGAAAGGGATCTTGTAGCAGCCCCTTGAACCATACAACCAAAACTGACCTCCCTGACTCCCAGACAAGACACCTACATGCCTAAGCTGGCGGAAATCATAGGTGTAACCCAGGGTAAGCTGCTGAGATTTGTCTGGCAGATCAATACCAAGATGCATACCTATCAAGGAGATCAGTCCACCAAAAACAATCTTGTTTTTCTTATCGCCCTGGAACTTCCTACAACACCCAATAAAGAAGGATCACCAATTCTTCACCAATGTGCAGCCGGGTGTCATGCTCCAAACAGCTTCTAAATCAGCATAAGACACCTTGTTCAACTCAGACTGACCAAGGAATGCCATTCGAACCACCTTATGGGCCAACCTCAGACAGGGGTGGGACCACTTATAATTGTATTCACCATTTTTCGGATCAAAATCAGTGGTTCCCGTTGAATGATACCATAAGCGAAAAAAATCCTGTGCCTCATCCCATTTCGCCTGAGAAGAGGGTGGCTTGGTTATCCCAAGCGCTGCATCGAGCTCATCATAAGTCAAGGAGTGAGCGCTGCCAGCCAACCTAAAAGCAATCCGACCCTCATTCTCAAAACTAATCAAAAATTCCTCAGTCCAAGCGGGGAAGGTCGGTGCCCCAAGATGGAAGATTATACCCAAACCACACTGAACAAATAATTTTTCAGTACAATCATACATACGAAGCGCCCGCATCGTCTCAGGATCAAAGAACAGTGTAGTGAACATCTTCTTATTCTTAATATTTTTCCTTCGTTTTTCCTGAATGTCAGACAACTTGGGGCGAGATCGGGATGTAGAGCCTCGTTTAACCATATTCAATGACTATATAGAACATAGCTACAACACCCAAATTGAAGGAAAAAGATCAGAAGTCACCGGAATAGAGGCGGCGGTCGCCGTAAGAAGGACGGCGGGCGCCGGTTGAAGGCGACGGTCGCCGTGATCAAGACGGCGGGCGCCGCTTAGAACATTCCAGAAAATTTCACAAAGAACGCAGCGGTTGCTGTGCGGGGACTCCGGCGTGGCTGCGCGGGAGCTAGGCTCGGCGGCGGCGGTCGGGAACAAGTGGCGGCGGTGGCTGCTCTTGAGAGGGTTAGGGTTTGAGAGTGTTTGTGAGGAAGGGGAGAGAGTTGGTAAGGGGTAAAGACTTATGAAAGTGGGGTAAGTGGGATCTTTATTGCTTTTTTTTTTGCTTTTTTTTAAGGTAAGTTGGAATTATACCTGAGAATGGCAGCGGTTGCCGTAATTAAACGGCAGTCGCTGCCATTTGCCGTAGCGAAGCTTTCGAAAGTGGGAATTGCGGCGGTCGCCGTAATTAAACGGCGATCGCTGCCATTTGCCGTAGGCAAATTCCCGATTCTTCAAAAACGGCGGTCGCCGTAAGTTTGGCGGCGGTCGCCGCCCCTCCTTCTTCACTTTTTTCACACTTTCTGCAGGTTAGTTCGACACAGAACTACAAAAACTACAAAACTAAAAAAAAAATCTAAAGAAAATAAACTAAGGGAAGGGGAAGAAAGTACCTAACATCGAGTTGCCTTCCGAGAAGCGCCTTGGTTACCGTTGTGGCTCGACGTCATGCTAGCTCATTCTATCTCAGCTTCAGGCTCCTTCAGGAACGCCTCTTCAATGTTGTCCTTGGTGAATCCCTCATGGTACTTCTTCACTCTTTGCCCATTCACCTTGAACACTGTATGTGTTGCATCATCATATAGCTCTATGGCACCATGTGGGAATACTTGGGCAACTATGTAAGGACCTGCCCAACGCGATCTCAGCTTGCCTGGGAAAAGTCTAAGGCGTGACTGAAATAAGAGGACTTTGTCACCAATCTTGAAGTCCTTCCTCAATATGTTTTTGTCATGCCATGCCTCAGTCCTTTCCTTATAGTGAATGGCATTGTCATAAGCCTCGATCCTTGCTTCATCCAGCTCTTGCAATTGCAGCTTACGAAGCTCTCCAGCCTCATCAAGTCGCAAGATGCAATTCTTGACAGCCCAATATGCCTTGTGCTCTAGCTCAACTGGAAGGTGACAAGCCTTACCAAACACCAACCTAAAGGGTGACATTCCAATCGGTGTTTTGTAAGCTGTCCTATATGCCCATAGTGCATCATCAAGCTTTAAACTCCAGTCTTTTCTATTGGGAGACACTGTCTTTTCCAAGATGGATTTTATCTCCCTATTTGACACTTCAGCTTGCCCATTTGTTTGGGGGTGATATGCAGTAGAAACTCTCTGCGTGACATGGTATTTCTTCAATAGTGCAGTGATTGTCCTATTGCAGAAGTGAGTTCCTCTATCACTTATGAGAGCTTTTGGGATCCCAAACCTGGTAAATATATCTGACTTCAAGAAATCCGCCACCACTTTAGAGTCATCAGTTTTGGTGGCCTTCACTTCCACCCATTTGGAAACGTAGTCCACCGTAAGCAAAATATATATATTACCGCAAGAGGATGGAAATGGTCCCATGAAGTCAATGCCCCAAACATCGAAGATTTCACAAAAAATCAAACCAGTTTGTGGCATCTCGTCCCTACTAGACATGTTTCCAACTCTTTGGCACCTGTCGCAAGATTTACAATGGCTATGCGCATCCTTGAAGATGGAAGGCCACCAAAATCCTGTGTCAAGTACCTTTCTTGCGGTTCTCTGAACCCCAAAATGCCCACCACATGCTTCTGAATGACAAAAAGTAAGGAGAGAATTTACCTCATTTTCTGGGATGCACCGACGAATTACCTGATCAGAGCAATGCTTCCATAGGTAAGGGTCGTCCCAGATGAAGAATCTGGCTGAACTGCGTAGCCTGTCCCTTTGAGCCTTGTTGAAAGGTGGAGGAAATTCACTCGTGGTGAGAAAATTCACCAAATCAGCATACCATGGCTCTACAGTAGTTAGCCTGAATAGAGACTCATCAAGAAAACTTGTCTGAATCTGAGTCTGTGGGGTGCCATCTTCATGGACAATTTTGCTGAGATGATCAGCAACAAGATTCTCAGCCCCCCTCTTATCCTTGATCTCTACATCAAACTCGCTGAGTAATAGAATCCACCGAATCAGCCTCGGCTTAGCCTCTTTCTTTGTCAGCAGGTAGTGCAGAGCGGCATGATCTGTATAGACAATGACCTTTGTACCAAGGAGGTACTGCCAGAATTTCTCAAGAGCAAACACTACAGCAAGCATCTCCTTCTCTGTAGTGGAGTAATTTCTTTGTGCACCATTTAGTGTCATGGATGCATACTGGATTATATAAGAAGCTCTTGCTTCCTTTTGGCCTAACACAGCCCCCACAACATAGTCACTGGCATCGCACATGATCTCAAAGGGCGTAGACCAATCAGGAGCCTGGATTATCAGGGCACTTATCAGGCGAGCCTTCAAGTCATCAAAGGCAGCCTGACACTTTGCTGTAAACTCAAAACCAACTTCCTTCTTCAGCAGTTCGCATAGAGGTGATGAGATCTTTGAAAAGTCTTTAATAAACCTACGATAAAAACCTGCATGGCCTAGAAAAGAACGAACTTCGCGAACATTAGTAGGATAGGGCAAAGACTGAATTACTTCAATCTTCGCCTTATTGACCTCAATACCTCTAGACGAAACAATATGACCAAGTACAATACCCTGCTCTACCATGAAGTGACACTTCTCAGAATTAAGCACTAAATTAGTGTTAACACATCTAGCAAGTACAAGTGATAGGTGATTCAGGCATGCATCAAAATTATCTCCATGTACAGTAAAATCATCCATAAAGACTTCTATGAAATGCTCAATGTACTCAGAGAAGATGCTTACCATACACCGCTGAAAAGTTCCAGGGGCATTGCACAACCCAAATGGCATCCTGCGATAGGCAAAAGTACCAAACGGACAAGTGAATGTCGTCTTTGCTTAATCCTCAGGCGCAATGGCTATCTGGAAATACCCTGAATACCCATCCAAAAAGCAATAGAAAGCACGACCCGAAAGTCTTTCAAGCATCTGATCAATAAATGGAAGAGGGAAGTGATCCTTTCTAGTTACCGCATTCAGCTTACGGTAGTCAATACAAACTCTGTATCCTATCTGCAGCCTTGTAGGGACTAGCTCTCCCTGTTGGTTTTCCACAACTGTAATCCCTCCTTTCTTCGGGATAACCTGTGTAGGACTAACCCATTTACTGTCAGAGATAGGAAAGATCATACCTGCTTGTAGGAGTTTCAGGACTTCTTTCTTGACAACCTCCATCATAGGTGGGTTCAGACGCCTCTGTGGCTGCCTAGATGGCTTTTCCTCTTCTTCTAGCAGAATACGGTGCATGCAGGTGGTAGGGCTGATTCCCTTGATGTCAGCAATGGTCCATCCAATTGCTGTTTTATGTTCTTTGAGAACCACCACCAGTCTCTCTTCCTGATCCTTGGTGAGCTTGTTTGAGATGATCACCGGTAATGTTTCCTTGTCTCCAAGAAATACATACTTGAGGTGATTAGGAAGTTGCTTTAACTCAACCATTGGTGCCTGCACAATAGAGGGTAAAAGCTTCTCGCTAGGCAAGGTTAGTGGTATAGGTGATTTACCTGGTGGCTCAAGAGGAAGCTTATAGTAAGCATCCAACTCATTGACAACTTCCTGCATGTCAGTAGATAAAGTGAAATCCAAACTAGAATCAACAATAATAGATTGCGTGTCATCTAGGCAGTCCACATCAAAAACATCTTGCACCACAGGCTCAAGTACATCAATTGTACATAGAGAATGATCATCAGAAGGATATTTCATGGCTTCATAGATATTGTAATTAATAGTTTGGCCATCAAATTCCATAGTCAAGGAACCAGTACTCACATTAATCTTTGTATTGGCGGTTTTCAGGAATGGTCTCCCTAACAGAATAGGGGCTGCATGCTTATCCTGTTCCATATTAAGCACAAAGAAGTCAGCAGGAAAAGTAAGATCACCAACCATAACCAATACATCCTCCACTATCCCTATAGGACGCACACTAGATCGATCATCTAACTGAATGGAAATATTAGTCACATGCATGGGTCCTAATCGTAAGGATTCACAAAGGGATGAAGGTAGAACATTAATGGAGGCACCCAAATCTAACATAGCTTTATTGAACTTGGTACCTTCAATAGTAATTGGAATGGTGAATATACCTGGGTCTCCACACTTCTTGGCTAAGCGCTTCTGAAACACAACTGAAACATGTTCGCTTACCTTCACCTTCTTCTTGCTGTTCCTATCCTGATTTCTCTTTGTTGTGCACATCTACTTCAAGAACTTAGCATAACGAGGAACAAATTTGATCAAATTAAGGAGATGAATGTTTACCTCAACGTTTCTGAACATCTCAAACATGTCCTTGTCCTGCGCAAGTGGCTTGGTACGCTTCAATGCAGATGGGAATGGTGGAACAGGCTTCCAATCAGGAAAAATCGGAGTCGTGGACTCCTTCTCAGCTTCTGCATCAGCTACAGGGAGGCGGCGGTCGCCGTAAGGCTGGCGGCGGTCGTCGCTGACATCGTCAGAATTCTCGGAAATTTCACCGTCACGGCGATCGCTGCTTTCTGGGCGGCGGTCGCCGTAAGTTTGGCGACGGTCGCCGCCAGACTTTGCCTCCAATTTTGGATTTTTTTCCTTGTTGGTCTCTGAACTGTCCTCTTCGAGTCTCTTCCCACTTCTCAGAGTTACAACACTGACATTACGAATGTTCGGGTTCGCTTCCGTTTGAGATGGAAGTTTACCAGAATCCTTCGCTTCAAGTTTACTCACCGCTTGAGAGATCTGACCCACATGTCTTTCTAAGTTCTGAATGCTAGCTTTTGTAGTTTCTTGGAATTGCAATGAGCTCTGCATCAGTATCTTCATCATATCTTCCATGGAAGGTGATGGGTTTGAGCTCTGCCCTTGAGGTCTTAGCACAAATGGCTGCCTAGATTGTTGAGGATTACCCTGTTGTTGCACTTGACCTTGATTCTGTTCTGGGTCTTTCCACCTGAAGTTGGGATGATCCCTCCAACCTGGATTGTATGTATTGGAGTAGAGATCATACCTAGGCCTCTGCTGATATCCTCCTACTACATTCACTTCCTCTTGGAGTGTGGGGCATGAATCAGTAGGATGCAAGTCATCTTGACAAATCTCACAGGCTTTAGCCTGCTGAGGTGTTCCTTTTAGCTTCAGACGCCTCACTTCTTCTTTCATCACATCAAAATCAGCTTGATCAATAGGGGGTTTAGAACCAACTGCCAGCAGACCTTGAGAACCTCTTCCGTTGAATTGCCTAGAATCATCAGCTAGTGTAGCAAAAATCTCCATTGCCTCTTCATATGTCTTTTTCATGATGTTCCCACCACAAGCAGAATTTACCATCCTACGATCCTCTTCGCGGAGCCCTCCGTGAAGATAGAGAATCAGATCATGAGCAGCATAACCATGATAAGGGCAACTATTCGCCAGACTCTTGAATCGCTCAAAATAGTCATAGAGGGATTCCTTAGCACGTTGCTCTATGTTGTTGATTTTCTTCTTGAGATTGTTGGATTTGATGGCTGGAAAGTATTTATCAAGAAACACCTTCTTCAAGTTCACCCAGGTAGTAATGCTACCTGATGGTAGAGAGTGGTACCAGTCCTTAGCTGTATCCTTCAGAGAGAAGGAAAATGCTCTCAATTTCATATGCTCTTCAGTGATATCAGATGGGCACATGCTGGTGCAGACTTCATGAAATTCATTCAGGTGTTTGATAGGATCTTCCATTGGCGTCCCATTGAATTTCGGAAGTAAATGGATTACTCCTGTCTTAAGCTCAAATTTTACCCCATCAGCAAGGGGAGGAAATCATACAGTCCTAACTGGTTGCTCCAGGTTTGGAGCTGTCAAGGATTCAAGAGTAACACGTGCTAATGCCATTGCTTCAGCTTCCTGGAGTAGTAAACGCACAGCCCTGCGAGTTTGGGAAAGAGTTCTCTCAATTTCTGGATAAAAAACAAGAGGTGAATTATTAGTAATACGGGTGTGAACCATAAGATAGGTTTACACCAAGATTGGCACACAAATCACACACAAAATAGATTATTGCTTCCCCGGCAACGACGCCAATTTGGTAACAATAATTTATCGTGCTAATTACCGCTATGCAAGTAATCCAAACAAACCTAATACGTAGTTCTAAGTAAGTAAGGGTCGAGTCCACAGGGAGACAAATTCTATCTTTATGTATAATTTCTATGTCAATCTTTAAGTAGCTAGAGGGGGGTTTGTGTGTTTTAGAAGATCTAAGCATGCAAAGGCAAACAAACTAAAGATTGTGAATTCAGTAAGTGGAGAACGAGCTCAGTCAAACAAAATATCCATTATTCGTATGACAAATTGATCATAGATAATCATTCAATATCTCATGCAATGGAAATTCCTATTCCTTTTCTAAAGTAACTACAAGCACAACCAGATACTTATAGCACTAACTAGTTAAATAACCATGAAACCATCAAGATTCAGTTTAACAGCAGCATTAAGCCTAGGAATATAATTAGGATACAATCTAGCATAAAACAACCAGCTTTTATCCTAGAATGTAAATCAATTCTCTTTTACATAAGACTAGCACAACCAGATACTAGTACGATGCAGTTGCTACTACAAAATAGATATGCTCAATCAGTAACAATCTAATTCTAGCAATCAATCAATAGAAACAATAACTAGTTGCGCAGGCTAGAAACTGTCAATATTAATCATAAGCAATTCAAGCAAGAGAAAAGATAATTTCCATGCGATAGATAAGGAACGAAAATCTCACAACTTTATCAACACGAAAGCTTCAATTGTCTGACTAAGCAAGGAAGGCTTAGTTCTTCATAACAAAGTGTCCAGAACTAGATGAGAAATATGAAAACGATGATAAGGGAGGCCAAGCTCCCTTCTAACCCTAGATACTAGAAAATAATAAAGTCTTAAAAATAAATCAAAATGAAATAATAAAAACACTAATAATAATCCAAAATAACAAAATAAGGAAATTGTGGTTCGGTTTCGCATCCGACGCGGCGGCGGTCGCAGCCATCACATTTTTTGATATGTTCTTCGGTTCAGCTCCAGAAAGGTCCTAAAATGCCTCCAAGTTACGTCTTTAGCGTCTCCACTCCAAAGTTCCCAAATAGCTCCAATGCACCCTAAAACACCACTAAACACATGCTAAAACTCCGTCTATACACACAACATAATCGTGTGTATCAAACATAAAGGACCATGCTAAGAAGGAGATGAAGGATAAAAGCTTGGGTACAAGGTTTGCAAATACATACTATAATTTATTTAAGGAAACAATTGTACCCGAGTACGAGAGGGAGTTGCGCATAATTGAGTCGGAATGGAGGGCTTGGCCACTTGTGACTCAATATGTAAGAAACAATTGGTTGATCCCGTATAGGGAAAGACTCGTGTCAGCTTGGACAAATACTGTTTTCACGCTTGGAACTTCCACGACAAACAGGTTAGTGCATTGTCCAATCTGTACTACATTCTGTATTCACTGCATTTGCTAAATTTTCAATGCATTATGTTCTCTACATAAACTGTTCGTCACGTATGGATGGAATCCACATGTGACGAACGACAGTGTTTCGTCCGTCGCGTATGAATTCCATCCATACGTGATGGACAATTTATGCAGAAAACAGAATGCTTGCATATGATCAAACTTTAAACTCTTTTGTACTAACTATAGGGTTGAAGGAGCACATTCTAGTTTGAAAGACTTCTTGACTACTCCACATGGTAGTCTAGACACGATATTCAGTCAATATCATTCAAAGATGGGTAACCAAGTAAAGGACATCAAGGGGACCTTCAACGAGAGTGTACAAAACATGATGACTCTTGTGACATGAGCTGATGTTCTAAAGCAGTTGAAGTACAAAGTATCTAAGGTTGCACTTGACCGCTTGACGGAGGAATACAAAAAAGGGGAAAATCCATTTTGTGACAAAATCTGCATATGTCAGATGAGGGTGAGAGATGGATTGTCGTGTGTGCATGACATCGCTAGAAATGTGACGAGTTCAATCCCTATTAAGCCTTCAGCGTTGCATCCGTTTTGGAGACGATTGAGTTTGTCAGAAGTGCAAGACGAAGGTGAGGCTGAGGTGAAGCAAAGAGTCGCGAGATCTTTGATGGATCAATTTTATACGGATCAGTTCCCCAATTTGTCAACAGATGATCAAGAAAAATGTGTCTCGCAACTTTACGACATAGCTCGCCTCGAGGGGACTAGTCTGCAAGGGCCGGCTATTGTGAGGCATAAGGGATGACCAATGGGAGCTCCAAACAAAGATACCACTAAAAGACGTCCTTCTTCATGGGAGTACACAGACAAAGATATGGAAGGGACACCTCCCAAGAAGCAACGAGGTAGGCCACCAAAGCCCACTAGTACACCTTCACCAAACCCTAAAGCTCCTACTACTCCTTTGAGGCCATCTCAGGTTAGAGCTCTCAAGAATCCATTGAGTCAAATGTTTCCACCACCTTATATGCCTCCATAGTCCTTCATTAAAGACCTTGAGCCGTAGAAGGGTATAGTTATGTCATGTATGCACGAACACTTGAACGGTTACTTTGATATTGTTGGTGATGGAAACTGTGGATACAGAGCCGTTGCAGATCAACTAGGCCTCGGGCAAGAACAATGGAGGATCGTCCGGCGATCCATGATTGATAAGGTGGAAGAAATTTAGGAATTGTATGCTCAGACTTGCCTCTTTGAGATGACACTAGAAAGAGTACTAGAACAGCTTATATGGTTTGACTCTGGGATGGCCCCAAAGAACACTTGGATGGTGGTTCTATATATGGGTTGTTTGGTCGCTTCTGCATTCAATTGTGCAGTTGTCGTGGTGTGTGGTGTAAACGCTACTTTCTTGCCTTTGCAAGCGGATCCACATCATCCTAGAGGTGCTAAGCTTAACACGATCTGCATCTTCCATGTTGACAAGGAGAAACATTTCATTTCGGTATGTACTAATCATTTCATTATTTTATATTTTATATTTGAACCCATGAACTAGGCAACTGAGTACGTTCTCCATTCTTTTATAGATGGCCCTGTTAGAGGCGTTACCATTGCTTCCAGTAGTTGTCATGTGGGAGCATGCACATGATGCATCTACTGCTTGTTTGTATGATCCATTCGTTTCTCAGCTGATGGCGTTCAGACCTTCTTCCACAAGAAAGAGATGAGGTCGCAAACCGACTTAAATGCTATTGTACCTGCATTTTTATAGACGAGTATTAAGGTTTAGGAACGTGTCTTGGCCTCAAATCAAGGCCCAAAGCTAAATTGGGCATCGTGGACCGGATGAATAACGAAGCCCGATATGAGAAATATCGACAAAAAGGTAAGTATAACACATGTATGCAGAAGCATTTACTCTGATGCCCACTATTTTTTGGTTCTGTAGAATCCGTCCGTCACGTGTGGAATTAATCCATACGTGACAGACCAAACATTTACCTCTGTCACGTATCCATTCATTCCACACGTGACAGACGAAAGTGTTTGGTCCGTCACGTATAGATTCATTCCACACATGACAGACGGATTCTGCAGAACCAAAAAAATTGGGCAAGGTGTAAATGTAGTTTCTGCATACATGTATTTTTGGTTCTGCAGATTCAAGCTGGCGAGACATTAACTATTCTCTTAGAAGATTAATTGCTTATGATCAAACTGAAAAGGCGAGACTTTAGGTAACGCTTGTTGATAGTAGGCAAATGTAACGCCATGGTCTCTTAACAAATTACCAAACAAATCCAAAATACCAAACAAGAGAACATACAAAGGTACGATCCAAACTCTCAACAAAGTACCAACAAACTTAAAAGCATCCACAATTACCAACAAAGAACCAAATGAAAACATCAAAGAAGCAAAGACGTCCAAACTAAGTGAGGCAACCTATGCATCTTCATCTTCCTCGTCCTCCTCATCATTGGCGTGTGCAAAGAGTTTAAACTCTTGAATGCAGTGTCAGACATCCTCGCGCATGTTGTAGAATTGCTCTTCCTCCGCATCATGGAATGAATTGAGACGATGCAAAGCGTGTCCAATACACTACAGAAATACAGAAAAATTAACTAAGGTAAAGCTTCAATTGTATATGTAAATTATAAACAAACATATAACACATATTTTCACCTGGACAGGATCTCTGATGCCTGCATCCTGAGGCTTGCCACATAGGTGTGTATGAGGTATGTACCATTCCATGTAGTCGGCACTGCATTCTTATCCATTGTATGCAGGAGGGCCCATCTGTTCAATCCTGATGGAGTGCTCATTTCTTGCATCCCAACTCCAGTCTGAAGCAGGGTCATACTGTACTATATAACTTCTGATGTTGGGAGGTCTGGCAACTTTGATAGGCTGTATAACCGGTCGGGGAATTTGTTGTTCACGTCCAAATTGCCTCGCTATGCGATCAGGCATATATGGCTCTGTAATTCTCAGAAATGAGATGACCCCATGAAAAAAGGCAGGAGCTAACTCCGGCATACTGTGATCAACATAGCCATAGGGCATCCAGTCAACCTATACAAAATTGGATGCAATCAACATAGCCATAAGTACCTTCACACAATTGAATACTTTAATATGAGAAATAAACCCCATAATATGATACTTACTTGTATCGCTTGCATTAAATCTAGCTCATCCCTGTAGTTTCTTCTTTGTCTACTACGCCTCTGTAAGGGGTTCTATCGCCTTGCATATGGCAAATCATTGTCGAATAACTCATTCTGTGGAGGACGAAAGCTAGGGAAGTACAGATAGATCCAAGCTTGTATATAAATATGTTTTTACAAACATATCAACCTAAATCATAAATTTAATTAAATAATATAAAAACAATATGCAACACAATTCTTACCAGCAACAATGTATAATAGGTCGACATCTGACGACATTCATGGCGTGAACACTCGCCCAATGAACGATACATGAGTGCCAAAGTGCCGGAACCCCAAGAAATATTGCGAGTAGCATGAACGTCACTCACGTAGGTCATATATGGCATGTGCAACAAGTGTTGGGACTTGTCAGGAAAGAGGGTCGAGCCGATAGAGCAAATAACCTGAACCGATAGTTTCATCATCCAACCCTGTGGTCAAGCTATGACTTCTTAGGTTATCTGTAGTGAGTCCACGCTTTGCCATTTGTGGTGTCAAGGCAAAGAACTTCATTGCCCTCTATACTTGTTCACTGAACAAATCATTTTTTTCCTTTGATATGATCATCTAGAGGAAGTCCCATTCCATTCCCATCTATGTTGAGGCCCAAAATCATGTATACATCAAGGAGAGTTAAAGTCATCTCTCCAAATGGCATGTGAAATGAATTCATCTCCGGCTGCCATCGCTCCACAAAAGCAGAAATCAAAGGCACATCTACATAAGTGTAGATCGAGATGAGCAGATGTGCGATGCTGCTGTTTCGGGCCAGATCGCACCATGGAGATTCATCGTCTAGACTCCATTTGCGTAGTTGCTCATGCATGTGTTGAAACGTCATAGTTTTTCGCTCCTATAAAGGAAAATGTTAGATACAAAAATAAATAGGGAAGTAATTTAAAATAAAATTAAGTTTTGATAACTTACGATGCCCTAATAAACAAAGTATGTTGTATGGGATGTGAAGCTAAAAAGCAAGTCTGGGATCTCTGGACCTCCAGCTACAGGTCCTACCAACTTAGGATCAATAGCATCCCCTCTCCGGCCTCCAGCCTATCTAGCCTGTCTACGCTGTGTAGAAGGAGCTGGTTCCTCCACCGGTTCCTCAACACTAGGCTGCTGAACTAGTACACCTTGCCCACTCATGGGGTACGACACATCTCCCGACCACATAGGAATATCTTCTTGTACCTGTACAGGAGGTACATACCATGTAGGATCCTATAAAAAAAATTATTAGAAACAATATTAAATAATATAATATTTTAATTAACTAAGCATATATATAGTTACTTACCACGTCCAGATTAATTGTCTGGTATATCGGTGGGTCGTTAAACGACATGTTGTTCAATGGCGGGTCTGGATATACCGGTATGATCGGTTCATTTACCATACTCGGTCCTGCTTCATCGTCTTTTTTTGATTTTTTCTTCAAAGGTCTCCTTCTTTGGTATACTTGTTCTACTTCCCTTTCCTCATGTTCTTGTCCTTGTCCCTCACGAACAACGTTCCACCTTCGATGACAGACAGATCTTGTAAGGTTATCCATCTGTAATAGGAAAAAACAACACTTTAGAAGCAGCTATGACATCCAAACGAACCAAATCAACACATAATGAAACTGTAAAGTGGTCCGTGACGAAGCGAGCACATCCGCTCGTCACAGACGGGTTATGCTGCTCATCTTCTTCCCCAACTGGTTTTGCATTTCGCAATTCTCATCCATTCAAAACCGACATTTGTCCATTCAAACAAGATTCAAACAACAATCAAACATGTTCAAATCCAACATTAAACACTTAATCATGTAAACCCTAAAACGTAACTCATCAAAAAATTGCAAACAAATTCTATAATTTCAACACACCATTAAACTGAGCCAATAACAAGTAAAGATTTAACTAACCTCATGGATCATAATGGACGAATTCGATTGATATGTGACGAATCAGAATGGCGAATGGTTCGTTGAAAGAGTGCATGGCCGCTTCTTTTGTGAGTGTTCTGTTATGAATGTGTGGGACAGACGAAGTTGCTGTATTTAAATACAACAACTCCGTTTGTGACGGATGAGTATCATCTGTCCGTGACGGATGAGAACAATCCGTCTATCACGGACGAATATGTTTCGTCTGTCACGAACGGCCTAAGGCGCTAAATAGCAATTTACTCGGGGCTCTAAATAGCAAGGGCTTATCTATAATGAACATTTCCCAAATAAACTAAAACGCATATAGAAATTTATGCATTTTTGAATTAATATTTATTTGCAACATAATATCTAAATTAAAATTCATTTTTGTTATTTTGATTTTTTTTCTAGATTTAAAATATACTATATATATAATAAAGCAAAATATGTTTATGCTGCATGGACCCCCCCCAGTCCCCCCCCCCACACACATTCAATTTGTTACACGTCATTTCCTTTTTTTTTAAAAAGTAAATTAATTATATATTAAAGATTTCTATCCTAAACCTATTACTAATATTTCCTTTATTTAAATACAAATCAATCAATTAGGAAAATTACAAAGCAATTATCAAGATTACAAATCACATATGAATATTACAATAAATTACAAAAGATTACAAAAAAATGGATTGAGCAACATGTGTCTTCTTCAACAAAATATAATCAGCAAAACTTCTTCCTATGGAGACTCCATGGGTTCTACATCTTTATATGTAGAAGTTGAGAATCAGGGTTACTTTTTATAAGGAATACAATATATGATGATGCAAAGAAGACAAATCTACCAAATTATAGACTGCACAATCTCTTGGATGTTAAAAACAATTCAATTTTATATTGATCAAAATGGATACTTAAATCTGATTCCCAACATATCAAACATAACAACAAAATGAATGAAACACACATTCAACAATAGAGCAAGTAACACGATGTTCTACTAAATTTTAAAACTTATGATTGAAGAACTATTTTTTCTCAAATTATAAAGTATTTCGTCCAGACCATTCTCAAGTTATAATCTATAGACCGACTTGAATAGTAAGTTAATAAAAATTATTGAATTGAACTAAGAAATTAATATTGTCATAACAAAATTATCTCTACAATGAGAATTGAGTTTAACGAATGATTGAAGAGAAGTCAAGATGTAAATGGAAACCTCTACTAAGGAGTCTCTATTGTAGTTTCTCATACTCTGAATTTATTATGATAGTATTTCTATAACGAGAATTGATTTGAAAGCAGAACACTCATCACCAAAATTCAATGGCCGGTAGAGTTGTACCCACAAAACATTATACAACATAGTTAAATAACTTATTAGGAAAGAAAAAAATTAGGAAAATATTATATATAATCATCAAGATCATTTTTTATATTTTTAGATAGTTTTTATTTGGTATTATCTTTTCATTATACTGTTAGGTTTTTTATCATTATATTGTGATTATAAATGCTTTCTTCAACGTGTCAGACTCCCCAAAACCATGGACTGGAGAGAGTTTACAATAACACCATTTCAATCGTGAGTAAATATTTGTTTATTTGGTATCGTTTAGTTTTGACTTTTTGTTACTTTAGATATGATAACTAATATTGGTGTTCTTCATTTTTGGGTCTTCTCCCTACCATGCTCTCAAGGTTGAATTCCTCTCTTCTATTTATAGTTCTACTATATATAATTATATATATATACTAAACAAGAACCTAACTACACCGCATGATACCCACTCATTACAACTATCATATGTAAACCCATATCATAATTAATGCGTTTTTTAAATTAATATTTTTTGTCAACACAATATCTAAATCAAAATTTATTTTTGTTATTTTGATTTTTTCTAGATTTAGAATTCAATCTAATCATAAATATCTCATATAAATGATGTATTATATATATTAGGATAATTTAAATGTTTCTTTAATTAATAATGTTTTAAATATCTCAAAAAATTGAAGTAGACATTTATTGTTTGTGGAACAACATTATTTCAAAATTAGTTTAAATAGTATTAAAGGATTATGTATTATCATATCTTTTAACTAATTTATCACAACTTTATATTTCTAGATTTACAAGGTTACCCATTTATATAATTTATATGAAGTTTTGATGACTAATCTACTATATAATACTAAAGTAAAACCTAGCTAAGATAACTTATTATTTTGACATTGTGCTATGTCATTTATTATCGTGGCTTATATGTACATGCACGTTTTTTTAACTTTTCGCATGCACATTGGTGTGCCGAACGTAGGCGTACTCTAATATGAGGCGCACAAGGGGCAAACAGTAATAAACGTGCAAAATGGCCATAAAGCTGGTGCGCTCGATGTAGGCATACACTTCAATGAGGCATACAAAATTATATTGGTGTGCCATTTGTTGACGTACATAATGGTAAGGTGCACTAAAGAAAAGTAGACGTTCAACAAAAAATTGACCGTTGGAAAATATGAGAGTTAGTGCGCCTATTCTACAGAGTGTTGGATAGGTGCTTCGATTTGTTGACGAGCATGTATGAGCAGATACTGGAAGATAATTATTATGAAGATTACACTGATCAGTGGATGAAAGACTGCTTTGGCATGTCGTGCGTCCATAGAATTACAAATGTGATAGAATCCATAGAAGGACTAATCAAAGGCCTCCAAGGAAGAGGCTAGAAAATTGATTCAATATGGATAGCCTTGTCAAAGTTCGAAGTTTTTAGTTCTCGTCAAATTCTGGACAGCCTTCGGTAAAAAGGCCATAATTGTGGCTAGAAAATTGATCTCGAGATGATTCAATATGCGTTGGAAATATGAGTCAAAGAACTACAACTCCATAGTTTACATTGAACTGAAACTCCAACAAGAAGATGATCAAAATCCAGTTTTACTGAGAGTTGTGCAATTTTCAGCGAGAATTATCTACTTTCCATACTTAGATTAGTTAGATAAGATTATGTCCGATTTTTCTTGTTAGATTATATTTATTTTCAACATTATTAATTAGTTCACATAACTTAGGATTAGATAAGAAGAATTAGGATCCAAGCTTGTTTGATTTCATAGTTGCTTCTTTATCAGGTTTCTATCTTTTATCTAGTTTCCTTATCTTTAGCCTTAGATAGATTTCTAATTTTCCAAGCAATTAGGGCACAAAATTGTCCTTAAATATTTATGTTTTGTCATTCAATAAGGCACGTTTAATTTCTTAAGTTTATCAAGGTTGAGGTTTTTCTCCTTGCTTGAGCTTTAGGTGTCCAACATCGATCTTGTTGTGGTTTTCAATCAAGACTCATATCTTTGAGTCCCTTAATCGATCATCTCTTTGATCTCATCAAGGCCATCTTTTTGGTCTCGTTAACCTCGATCTCTTTTGAGTGTTCTATCCTACTTTCTCTCGGGTTTTCGTGCAATTCAACAAGGGATTCTCCCAAGGTTTCCACGAAAACCAACGAGAGCAAAAGCCATCACTTTGGCTAGCGAGAAGTTCCACGATGCAAGCGAAGACCAAGGCTATCACTGATGTGATCATGGCCACCATAGTTGCTCAAGAGGACCAAGATCTTGTTTCGAAGAAAGTGTTCAAAGGTTGGAAGATGTCAAAATCTTATAATTTGGCCCTCAGACACCTGCTCAGTATTTTAGCTCATTCAGGAGCTACAAAAGTCCAATGGAGGTCCATGAATAGTCGTTGGAAAGATAAGAAAAATGGATATGACTTTCATGATTTGCTCATTCACCAAATATGCATAAAACAGGCCTGAAAGTACCAATACATACAGAAGCTTAAATCTGTATGCGAAGAGTCACCACCAACTTCAAAGCAAAGAAGGCCAAACAACTTCACCATCTCCAAGGATTTAAGGCACATCCTTAATTGATTTTAGGTGAATTATTTTATGGTTTAATTGCATTTGATGCAACAATAAAAGGAGCAGCTCTTCCTCTCCCACAACATCAAGACAAGACTCTTGATATTTCTCATCATTGTAACTCTTGGTATTTATTTCATTTAAGTACTTGAACTTGCAGCCATTGTTAGGCACGTTTTATATGAATATATTCTTGAGTTTTCCTCAAAAAAACTTTGAGAAACCATTAAGTTTGACGTCTTGTTGGTGAGTCTATCCAAACACCGTTGTAGTCTGATTCGTGGTGAGTTTATCCACTAATTTGAATACAACTTCTTCTGGCCAATTTGGTGTGTATATCCAAACTTGTCCATTTGCTCATTCCATCAATTCTCATTCACGTTTCCATCCAAATCCATCGTTCCACACCATTTCATCATCAACACTTCGTTGCTCTCGGATTCGTTCACAAGAGTGTCTTCACCGGCTTGAGGGGCGATCAATTCCTTGACCAACTGGAGATCCTCAACCAAGGACCTATCAATCACTTAGCTTGATTAAGTGAAGTCCTGGGCATTGGTGATCATCTCAATGGGGACGTTCACATCAAAATGCCATTGTTGTGAGGACGCCTATCATGTCGGGTGAGATACACGACTTCTTGAAGCAACTGGTATGTGAAGGGATTCAAGTGATGTGCCCATTGAGGACAATGTATAGATTTGAGAATTCATGAAATGTACGTGAGATTGCAAAAAGGTGACTTGAGAGTAGACGTTGTATTCCAAATAAGTGAGTTGTACAATGACTTGGAATATCCGGATGAAACTACGTTAAAGGAGCCGACGGGATCGTTGCAAAAGGAAGGCCAAAGGGTTTCACAAAGTATTCCACCAAGAGGGAGAAGAGCTTCTTTGAGTACAAAAGAGATTAGTTAGAGGAGTATGAGAAGAAGAATAAGAAGGAGAAAGCAAATGGGAGCCAAGGTAGAGGTCGTGATGTGACTATGGGAACCATCATTTTTGAAGAAGGTCAAAAACTTGTCCCGAAGAAATGGTTCGAAACTTGGAAGGTGTCAAAACCGAAGAATATGTCTCGTCGACACCTATTCAGTATTCTGGCCATATCCGGATCTACGAAAATCCAATGGGGGATCATGAGAAGTCATTGGAAAGATAAGGAAAATATCTACAACTATCATGTTAAGGTCTTTCTCAAATTCCCGGCAAAGAAACCCAGAAAGCGTTGTCTTTACGACAGTCCAACAGAAGAGCCCAAGAGTTCACATTCAATGCAAGAGAGGCCGAGGGGGAAGCATTAAGTGGACGAAATTAAGCCATTTTTCTTATAAATCTGATGCTCCTAATAAAGAGGAGACTCTTCCCTTCTTCAACATTGAATCCAAGCCAATTGAAGAGTCATCCAAGTCAACCATCTTCAATGTCGAGCAACCGAAGAGACTATTTTCTTTGTTTTTGTTTTCCTATATATTTGGCTTTGTTCTACCATTGTAAGCACGTCAATTTGATTAAAAAAGAAGTCTTAAACTGAGTACTTTGTGAGAGAATTTCTCTTGTCTGCTCGTGAGTTATATCGAGTGTGTTCGTGTGTAATATCAAACAAATCGGTCTTGTTTCAAAAGTGAGTCATATCTCTTGAATCTCGATCTCTCCTAAACTTGAGTTGTGAGTCATATCCACAATAGTGTTAGGTGCTTATTCCTCTACCAATCCATCTCATCCATCCTCAAGTCCATCACCATTACGAGCCATCCCAAACTCCACTCGCACCATCGCAGATTTCCTTCCCGGAACTTTCGACAGCCTCTCAGTAGAACCGGCGTATCTTTTTATTCCCTACCCATACAATTCTCAAATTTTTAGGGAATAAACTAGACTTCAATATCTAACTCTAGGCTTTGGAATCACTTCATTCCGATCTCAGAAGAGCGAGAACGAGCCAGTTGAAGTCAGGCCTGTTTTCTGGGCTTTGGGTTGACGATTGTTTGAAGATCTTTCGAGCCTTTCCTTGCACCGCGTCATTCTCGATCCTTGATTTACATCAGGTCAGAGCCGTCCTAGAAAGGAACCAAGTGGATCTTTACTGGGCATTGGGACCCAACATGAAGAGTCTGGATCGCAGTTTCCTGAACAACCCATGGTTCATATGAGGGTGGACTTTAGGGTTAAGAATATGGATTACTTTTGGTATCCGTACATTGAGGGGGCTAGAGATGTACGTCCAGACGGACACTGTGGGTATCAAACACTAGTTGTACTATTGGGCATGAAAGAGAATTAATACCCTAAAGTTCGACACAAGCTGGGTGCAGAGTTGGTTGACAACCTAGATGTATACATGCCTATAATTCCTAGATTATGGCCGTGGTTGTAATATGAGCACCTTATGTATCAAATGAACTATGTCAATAGTCCTTGCTCCTCGAATTACTGGCTTGACATGCCCATGATTAGTTTAGTGTTTGCCATATTTTATCAAGTTGCTTTGATCTTCTTATCCTGAACTGGTCCGTGCTTGTGCTTACCAATGAAGATGTCTGACACAAGCCCCGACCCTCCAAAGAAGATATTGATGATGGCCCACGTAGGGAACCGGGACCACTTCATATTGGTAAAGCTTACTGTTTCTAATTATTTCGATGTACCTGCTCAATGGTTTAGGCTAATTAAAAAAATATTGTGTTTGTATATAGGTGTGGCTCAAGGATGGTTGTCCACTACCTCCCCCTCCGTATGGCTGCCGCAAATACAAGGACCAAAGCGTCAATGGTTGGGATGTTGAGTTTGAGTCCAACTTTAGAGTGTTTCGAGAGTACCACACCAGATATAACCGTCCACCTAATTCTCCAATGTAGTTGGTTGACCTTAGTGATATTGGATGTAATAACCTCGTGCCTTGTAATATACTTTTTTTATATTGGACGTATAAAGGCTAGAAAGATTTTGTTGATAATTACTCAATCCGATGTGGGTATTTTAGTGTTTAGGTTTCTAGAGCATATTTGGTATGTTTCAATCATCGACATCACATGTGCCACTTTTGGGAGTGATGTTACGCCAGAGGAATGCGCACCAAACCACAAACCCAGAAATTCTAAGGGTTTGGTGTGCCTCTATTGGGCGTGTTGGTATGCCTTCCTCTAGCGTACCAAACCCCCAATGTACCTCTATGACATACACTATTTGAGGAGTTTTATGGGGTTTAGGGTATGAGATTTAAGGTTTTATAGATTAAACCTCAAGTATTCATGGTAGTCAAGTCCTGTATAAAAGGGCCAGGATGTTGGCTCCCCACGCATAGCATCCGGTGCGATTGTGGTCAAACAGGAGCGTCATCCACTTGTGCTTCACCACATTAGTAGACTTGTTGACAAAGACTATTGAGCCGAGAAGTCTAAGCAGATAAAAAGAGACAATGATGCTCTCATCACTCTGCAGCATCATAGTTAGTCTAGCCGTCAAGTATCCCAATGGAATACCGCCACCTTGGTACCACGTGACAATCAAGGTGGACTGGGCATCAAGGTATGTAGTAAGGTTCCATCTCGAAAGTCATGCTCCTCCCGTCTATGGGCACCCAGAGGATCTGATGAACATTGTGCAACGTATTAATCGTCATATCCCTCCACGGGAAATGGAACGAGTTTGTCTCTGAGTGCCATCGCTCGACAAACATCGAGATCCGGATAAGGCAAGCGTCTATACTCCCGTAGTCAAGCAACTCGAGATCAGTGATACCCCTGCGTCGTGCAAGGCCCCACCACGTATCCAGGCCCTCTATCTAAAAACTTTGGAGGTCAGCAAAGTGTTCTTTCCAAACGTGCACCATTAGAACCTTCCTCGTCTAAACCAAAAAAAAATCAATATTAGTTACGGATAAATATCAAACACTAAAATAATAATCCTAACGCTAAAAGCGGTAAAATATGTATCAAATCCTACACAGCCTGACACTATACACATCCTCCACGACTGGCAACATGATCCCGTCCAACGCATCCCCTCACGTGCCCCTCATTGGCGGGGTAACGGGATCCAACGGGGCAGCGGGAGCTGGGTCGACAAAGGGAGCAGGCTGGAGACCGGCCAACTCATATATAGCCTTCGCAACATGGGTTACGTAGCTAACAAGGAGGGTAAGAACTCGCATCCCTCCGGGCATCCAAGGTGCGAGAGCTGGTGCAGGTGCTTGTGCGGTATTCAGTGCGAAAATGGGATCCATAGCCGGCTTAGAAATGGCAGTGGAGAGGAAACGAGAGTCAAAATATGACCGGATGTAGTAGGTGTAATAACCCCTAAAAGTCCCAACTTTCGTTTTGTGAGCAAGACGTGTTAGGCATGTTCTGTAACCCTGTAAGAATCATTTGAATGTGTGGATTTACATTTAATGAAATATATGGGTTCCATTTATTTGAGGGTTGCTAAAATTGGAATTAAGCAAGACCCACGATCAAGGCCCGAGAGCGGCTATGCAGCCACGGGCGCAGCACTGCCCGCGACCGCGGTTATGAAACCGCGATCGCGACACTCTGCTTTGTCTTCTTCCTCTTCTTTTTCGAACGCCGACGATTGGCATTTCCCACGTGATTCTCCAAGCGGCGGGAGCTGGATCGGTTGGCCTTCTCTGCATTGAGTGAGGAGCTCCATTCTGGGCCTATAAATAGGGCTCAAATCCACCATTCTCCTCCACCATCCTCATCCCTCGCTTCCTCTCGTTGTTGCTTTATTGTGGTGTTTGTCGTTGGAGTTGTCGTTGCCAGAAGCCGAGGTCATTGCCGTTGTGAAGTTCCTAGAGTGGTGGAAGTGCGCAATTGTCCAAAAAACGAAGTTCCGCGCCTCGTCGTCGTCGGTAAGGCTCCGAGGCTCGATTTAAGCTCGTGTTGGGATGGAGGCCCGCGACCGCGGCTCTATCTACCGCGGCTGGGCAAGGCCCCCGATCTCGGCCAAGGTTGGCCCGTGATCGCGGCCCCTTTTGCCGCGGCCGCGGCTTTACCCAGCAAGCCGCGATCGCAGCTATGCTAACCGCGACCGTGGCACTGCCCTTTTTCCTTCGTTTTGTTTTGTCTTTTCGTATCGTAACTAATTAGGATTTCTTGTCTTAAAACTCGTCTCATATGCGTTGTCGGTTTGGATTGTGCTTGTATCCATGGCCGGTTATACGGATTGGGATCCGACCCTACGGAATGACGATAAAATTCAATGAGAATTTTAGTAGGCAGCCGTGCACAAATTCAAGTTCCCGGATCTCGGACCCGATCTCTCGTTCGTTTAAGCTAAGGCAAGTGGCAATTCGCTCTTGCTCATTATTCCATATTTCCCTTAATTACCAATTATTTAAATTGTTCAATTAAGTTGGAATAAAGTTGTTGTTTTGTGTTTGAGAACATATTTGATAAAACGATGTGTTAAAATATGGATTTATAATAGGTTGTATATATTGCTAGAAACAACGCTATTATATAGTTCTATATGATATTACTGTGATGGATTTTGGTGTGGATTTATGTGTGAACTTATGTGTAGTTAGCACGATTATTTATAGGAACACTATGTACCTTGCGAGGTCTAGTCGTTTCTTTATAACTGGTATTAGGAGGATTTTGCCCTAGTACTTTTGGTCATGACCGTACCCTTATTCAAGTGGTAGGTGCACTTAGCTAGTGCCAACATTCGGGATTCATTCCCAAAGATATCTCTCGTTTTGAGATGATGTGAATTAAAAGCTTTAACGTGAATGTATGTTTTGGAAGTAAATAAGATAAGAGCTTTTATGCACATAAATAATATACCCTCGGGCGAGGAGTACAATGTGGAAACCGTCCGGACTCTTGTTAGAGTAAGTCCTCTTTCCAATCTGGATTCGCGTTGCGCGGTGAGGTTGGTCGTGGACCCAAATAATCAAGGTCGTGTTTTAAACTTGTGTGAAAACTTAACGTTCCCAAACAATTTCATACGTTTCCTATAAAGACTCAATTCCTTTGGAGTCTTCTCTTCAATCATTCCTTTTCTTGTGTTTCTGTAGAAGTAAGTTCACATCGTATATCGGCTGTTATTCGAGAAGCGATGGTTGTAACTTAATACGACTACTTAGAACATTTCTTTGTACCCTTGCGTAGTCTTTCATTAGACTAACCAACCGTTATTTTTTCTTTGCATGGTTGGCTGGTGTCATCCGTCTCATACGACACATCAGGTAAATTTCCTCAGCTGTGAAGGCCAGAAATCCGACGTTGAAGGCAGTTGATATTTTAAGTGTTTCCTAAGGTTGAAGACCCTGGCGTAAGATCACACAGTTCAAAACCCCTTTGTGGCGTTTATTTATTTCAAAGACTTCCGCTGTAATATAAGTTTTTTGTATCTGGTTTCGTTATCAATTGTAATTTGCAACGTCGGTATGAGACATTACTTGGTCAATTTTCACACTACTTAATAAAGTTTACAGTATTATATCATTTGTTATAAAAACGGTAAGCCTTGGGTGACCCTAGGTGTGTATTCTGAGGTCACTGGCGGTAATATTTCCAAAGGTATTTTGGGGGTGTTACAGATTTGGTATCAGAGCGAAAAGTTTTTAAAATGATTTAAGTTTTCAAATCGTTTTATTTAAAACAAAACTTTGTAAATCGTTCTTCGTTCATAGTAAAGAAATTAATTGGGTATTTCAAAAGACAAGTCAAAGTTCTAACAAACGTTATGCTTTTAAGCAAAGTTCTTATATTTTGAAACCTCTGCCGTTCTAGTCGTGCCTTCTTCTCTTGTCTAATATAGAAAGTTAACTTCTATATTTAAAAAGTTCTAATTCTCCTTCGTCACCTCGCAGGCAATGGGTGCTATCGTGTCACAACTAAAGGGAAGGAAGGACGCTGAGGTAGCTTCGCCACCTAAGGCCGAGCTCGAGTCCCCTATTCTTCCGGGTTGCGCTCTAGTCGGGGATACTGTTAGTCCTCAAGAGGAGGAGAAGACCGTTCTCGAGGAGTCGGTGGTTCTCATATCCGACAAGATAGAAGACCTCGAGGAAGACCCCAAAGAGGATCCCGAGGAGGACCCCGAGGAGGATCCCATGGAATCTGAGCCAGAGTTTGGTTTGGAGCACATGCGTGTGGATGATAAGGAGGATCCGAGGATGCAATTCATTTTCCCTAGCCCAGAGTTGCCACCGTTTCCAGAGTACACACCTTTGTCCCCTGCTACTTGGGAGGCACTTGGGGTGTCTGGTGCTGACCGGGTGGAGTACGAGCCGTTGGATTCACCAATAGCTCCGCCTCCATATCCTGCCCACTCATCTCGAGAGCCGGTGATGAGCCCTGCTTCACGCCATGTACTTCCTCAGAATGAGATGGCTTCCACCGAGGCTCGTCGCCATGTGGATGAGATGATGGAGCAAGCTCGTAGGCGAGCGAGACCGTGGGGATCGTTAGAGGCTTTTGTGGACGTTCCCACCCAACATGCAAGGATTAGGCCCCGTGTGCTAGTTGAGCACATGGATGAGTGGATGGACTCGCTATACGCCATGGAGGAGCGGGCTTACGATGTTGAGTCCAATCTCTCTCTCATGATGGATGATGTCCATGATCTTCAGGAGGACATTAGGCAAGCAAAGCAACTGATCAACCCGCACTACGAGCTGGATGTGGCAGATTTTCGCCCAGGGTTTTTGGATCGGTTTTGCTATCCACCGGTGCCTAGGGAGGGGCCAAGTGTTCCGGGTCCTAGTAGTTCGAGAAGACCGGCTCCGAAACCAGAGGACAGGTCACCTCCAAAGAGACATCGGATGGCGGATGAGTACATGAATCTCTTCCAAGACACTTCGAAGGGGCAGTAGCAAGTCGTAGTGATCATTTCTCGCCGTTTTGCTTTTCGTTGTTTTTAGAGCATTAGCCTCCTAACAGTTTTGTCTTGTCTAGGAAGGTTATTGTAAAACTTATGAAACATGGTTTCAGTTCTTTTATCAATAAAGTTTGCAAGATTAATCTACTCTGAATTAATTACATTTATTGTGCTTCTTTGGATGGTATATTAATTTCATGGAGTACTTTAATAATTTAATCGGCAAACAGATGGTGAACACGAGAAACACTACCCGTGTGGGTGCTGGTCCAAGTAATGACCCAAGGATAAACCTGAGAAGTGCTGCTAATCAGGGGGATGAGAGCGAATATGCCTCTCACAATAACCCATCAGGCCATAACCGTGTTCAGGCTACCCCTCAAGTGGAGAGGGAAGGAACTTTCGTCCCACCAACTGCTCCAGTGGTCTTTGATACTGCGGCCATCGAGGACATTCGAAGGATCGTTGTGCAGGTTGTCACCGAGATAGTTAGGCCAGCTGTACAACAAGCGTAAGGTGTCCCAGTTCCTCAGGTTATTCCTGAATTTGGGGAGCCAATGGACCCTGTACCTCCGATCGATACCATGGGAAATAGAGGGAATTACGGTCGGGCCTTGAAGGCGATTAGCTCGATGAGGCCTGATAGCTATGATGGTACTGGAGAACCAGTTAGGGTGGCGTATTGGTTCTTGCACATGGAACGGTTGTTCATGAATATCTCTTGCACTGAAGCTAAGAAAGTGCACATTGCCTCCCTTCAACTAAAGGATGTGGCTAGTGAATGGTGGGAGAGCACCAGATTAGCTGATCATCCCACGTTGAATTGGAGTATGTTCAAGACGAAGATGACCGACCATTTCTTTTCTCGTGCTATGAGGGAAGAGAAACAAAAGGAGTTCCTTTACCCTAAGACTGATGGGCTGAAGGTGACTGAGTTTGCGGCAAAGTTTAACCACTTGTTGCAATATGCTGGACCGGAAGTGTCGAGTGAGGAGCAGAAAATCTGGCATTTCCATGAGTGGATGAACCCGGATATCAAGCCGTTGATGGTGCGCCACGGCTGCTCTACTCTGGAGCAGTACGTAGATGCTGCCTACAAGCTGGAGGTGACTCTAGAGGAGTCGGCAAAGAAGCGTAACCGGCAGAAACCGGTGCAGAGCCAGCCTCAGGCTACTGGGTTCAAACGACCCGCACCACCGTCACACTTTTCCAAGTCTGGTCGAGAAAGAATTGAGCCGACACAGTCAGGTCCTACTCAACGCTCAGGCTAGAGCAAGAACCCGATTCAGTGCTATAACTGCGGAACGCCGGGGCATAAAAACAATGAGTGCACGAAGGGTAAGAGAACGTGCTTTGCATGTGGGAAGGAAGGGCATTTACAGACTTTTTGTCCTCAAAGGAGGCAGAAGGAGGCTGAGTCGCAACAAGGGTCAGTTAGCCATAATAACCGACCTCGATTCAAGCCTATATGGACTGCTAGTACCTCGATGCAAACAACTGCTCAGAACAAGGGAAAAGCTCCAGCTGCTTCAATGAGTCAGGGTCAGCGACTGTACGAGATGCGTGAGGTTGACGGACCAAACACTCCGATTGCCCAAGGTACGATATACCTTCACTCTACATCAGTTTACATACTGTTTGATTCTGGTGCCACACATTCCTTTATTTTGGAGAAGTGTGTGCGTAAGTTAGGGTTGAAGTGCAATGAATCTTGCAAACCATTTGTGGTGAACCTTCCCAATGGTGAGCAATTAGTAGGGACCAAGAGACTGTCGGAATTTCCGATTACCATTCAAGGTCGGAAGTTCGAAGCCGACTTGATTTGTGTAGCCATGGCTCCATACGACATCATTCTCGGGATGGACTGGCTGACACGTCACGGGGCGGTAATTGATTTCAGCACAAGGACAGTGACAGTTTCATCTGGGGGCCAGTTTCTATGTAGATTCAAGGGTCGTAATGACGCTGATAACGAAAAGTTGATAAATGCAATGTCCGCGTTTAAGCTACTTCGACAAAGTTGTGTCGAGTACCTGTGTTATCTGGATAAACCCAAAAAGGATGAGACTTCTGTTCTTGATGTTCCTGTCATATGTGAGTATCCTGATGTCTTCCCTGAAGAGATTCCCGGTTTACCCCCGAATCGTGACGTAGAGTTCACTATTGATCTAGAGCCTAGAACCTCGTCGATTTCTAAAGCACCATATCGGATGGCTCCAGCGGAGATGCAAGAATTGAGGAAACAACTTGAGGAGCTACTCGAGAAAGGATATATAAGGCCGAGTGCATCGCCTTGGGGCGCTCCTGTCTTGTTTGTCAAGAAGAAGGATGGTTTGTTTAGGCTTTGTATCGACTATCGAGAGTTGAACAAGGTCACCATCAAGAATAAGTATCCTTTGCCAAGGATAGATGATCTTTTGGATCAACTGTAGGGAGCGAAAGTCTTTTCCAAGATCGATCTGAGGTCTGGTTACCATCAGCTCAGGATTTGTGAGGAAGATATTCCGAGGACTGCATTCCGAACGAGATATGGACACTACGAGTTCGTAGTCATGCCATTTGGGCTTACAAATGCTCCGGCCATTTTCATGGATCTGATGCACAGATGTTTCCATCAGTATCTGGACAAGTTCATGGTGGTATTTATCGACGATATCCTGATCTACTCTCCGAACGAGGAAGTTCACGAGGAGCATCTTCGTATCACATTGTCGGTCCTTAGACAAAATAAGTTGTATGCTAAGTTGTCTAAGTGTGATTTCTGGATTAAGGAAGTGGATTTCTTAGGCCATGTGATTAATGAGAATGGAGTTATGGTTGATCCTCAGAAGATTGAGGCGGTAGCTGACTGGAAGCGACCTCAGAACGTGAAGGAGGTGCGCAATTTCTTAGGACTTGCAGGGTATTATCGACGGTTCGTGGAGGGATTTTCAAAGATCGCTCTACCCATGACCGGATTGCTCCGCAAGGTTCATAAGAAGTTCATATAGGACGACAAGTGTGAGAGTTTTCAGAAGTTGAAAAAATGCCTGACGTCCGCACCAGTTTTGGCGCTACCAGAAGGATCTGATGGTTATGTGGTATATAGTGACGCTTCAAAACATGGATTAGGATGTGTATTAATGCAGAAAGGAAAAGTTATTGCATACGCATCTCGTCAATTGAAGCCCTATGAAGCAAACTATCCAACGCATGATCCGGAGTTAGCGGCTGTGGTTTTCGTGCTGAAGATTTAGAGGCACTATCTCTACGGTGTTAGATGCCAAATCTTTATCGACCACAAGAGTCTCAAGTATGTGTTCACTCGGAAGGAGTTGAACACATAGTTTCTTGATTGTTTAATGGTAAGTATTTTCAGGGCTAGTTGACTTGTCTATATACATAAGATCGGAACATGAATATTCATTGGTAGGAATTGGAGATAATCTAGGATCAACCAATCAAACTGAAGTGTGGATATTTGTCTGGCTAAGTTACTTCTCACCCATTGATTACATCTTTTGCATTGATTTACTTTGTTACTTGATACAAACCAAAATCCCCCCTTTTGTTACTATTGGCATACAACATTTTGCACTTAGGAAGATTGCTTACCTCCCTGTGGGATCGATCCTTATTTACCCTACTACATTAGTTAGGTTTTTGAGGTTATTTGATAGGAGTCTACGACAAACCCCTCATCAAATTTGGCGCCATTGCCGGGGAGGCAAAGTTTCAATTTTTCCTGCTTGTTTGTTTGTGTGCCAACTATTGTGTGGACCTATCTTATGGTCCACACCCGTGCTACTGACTCTCCAATCTTAGATCTTGATACAGAAATTAAGAGGACAATTTCCAGGAACCGTAGAGCAGCCCGTACGCAACTCGAGATGGCTGAGGGATAGACTTTGAGGCAGTTGACTGCACCGAATCTAGAGTAGCAGCCGCTTGCTGTGCAGTTTCCAGAGTTGGTGGATGGCATGAACTTTGAGCTTAAATCTGGGTTGATTCACTTATTACCCCACTTCCATGGGATGAGTGGAGAAGACCCCAACAAGCATCTCTCTGAATTCCATGCTGTCTACAGCAGCATGAAGCCAAGGAACATTACTGAGGACCAGATCAAGCTGAGGGCCTTCTCTTTCTCTCTGAAGGATGCGGCCAATGATTGGTTCTATTATTTGGCCCCAGGAAGCATAGATACATAGGCAAAGATGAAGAAAGCCTTCATGGAGAAGTACTTCCCTGCAACGAAGCTCAATAGCTTGAAGCGGAACATTAGCAACCTCGAACAACATGCTACTGAGACGTTGTATGAGTATTATGAGAGGTTCAAGAGATTGATATCAAGCTGTCCATACCATGGTTATTCTGACCAAGACCTTGTTTTATATCTGTATGGGGGACTTCTTGATGATGAGCGCATGATGGTGAACGTAGCCTGTGGTGGTAATATCCTGAACAAGACACCGGCTGCAGCATTCGAGATATTCTTTGAGCTATCTAAGGGCTCAAGACAGTTTAGCAAGAGAGCGAGTATTCAAGCAGTTAAGGCCGCAAACTCTCATCCATCGTCCTCACTACTTTCTGATATGGCTGAGATGAAGGAGATGATGAGGCGCTTCATGATGAACGGTGGACATCAGCAAGTCAAGTCTTGCGGAATATGCTATGACACGATGCACCCCACAGATGCATGTCCAAAGCTGTAGGAACCCATTGCTGAAGTGAATGCTATAGGAGGCTTCGGCCCTCCAAGGCCAAGATATGACTCGTACTCCAACACCTACAATCCAGGGTGGAGAGATCACCCTAATTTGAGGTACGAGAACCAACAGAATCCTCCACAGGGCTAGGATGATCAGGAGTTCCACCAGAGGCCGCCACAGTTCCTATAGTAGCAACAACAATTTCATCAGCCCGGAGGTCAACAATAATTTAGAGCACAATATGACCCTAGACCTCAAGGCCAGAGCGCAAGTTCTTCTATGTCCGGTGATGACATGATCAAGTCTCTCGCTCAGAGTGTATCGACGTTGGCAAACACTATGGTCCAACAGAATCAAGAGATGAAGTCTAGTATTCAGAATCTGGAGAAGCAGGTGGGGCAGATTTCTCTGGCAGTGAGCAAACTGGAAGCCAGGGATTCGGGGAAACTACCATCTCAAACGGTAGCAAACCCGAGAGAGAATGTATGTGCAATGACACTGAGAAGTACTAAGCAGCTGAATGTCGCACCCTTAGCTGAAAGGGGCGAAGTACTGGAGGATACATGAGAAGACAACGGAGCTGAAGTTGCAGAGGGCGATCAACAAGCATTTCCGCGACCGTGGCACGATTTCCGCGACTATAGAAACGTCTCTGGAGGCGGAGCAATTTCCGAAGAATTTCCGCGACCGCGGCCAAATTTCCGCGACAACGGAAATGTCTCTAGACGAAGGGAAAATTCCGAAGAAACACCGCGATCGCGGGCCCAAAGCCGCGACCGCGGATTACCTATTGACGTCCACGACAACTACGTTTGTCCATACTTTCCTCCGCTCAGTTCACTGAAGCCACCCGTGCCATTTCCCGAAGCATTGAAGGACACCAGAAGGCCGGAGAACGACAAGGAGATCTTTGAAACCTTCAGTAATTGCGAGGTAAACATTCCGTTGATCACACTGATTAAGAGCATCCCTCGCTATGCAACATTTTTGAAGGAATTGTGCAAGATTAAGAGGAAGAAAACAGTGAAAACGAAGAAGAAGGTCCATGTGAATGAGAGTGTCTCCGCTATGTTGCAAAAGCGGATGCCCAAGAAGTGCAGTGACCCAGGCATGTTTAGCATTCCTTGCAAAATAGGTGACACCACATTCGACAAAGCCATGCTAGATTTGGGTGCATCCATAAATGTGTTGCCTCTCTCGCTGTATGAATATTTGGGGCTTTGACCATTACAAAAGACAGGGACGGTGATTCAATTGGCGGATATGTCTGCTGTGTATCCCAAAGGAGTCGTGCAGGATGTTCTGGTAGAGCTCGATAAGTTGATTTTCCCTGCTGACTTCTTTGTGATGGATACGGGACAAGACAAGCATGCAGCCCCTGTGATGTTGGGTAGGCCGTTTATGAAAACGGCGAACACAAAGATCGATGTGAGTAGTGGTTCACTCACCATGGAGTTTGATGGGTTGAGGGTCGAATACAACATTGATGATGCAGAGAGACACCCTCCTAATTGTGATCCCAAGTGTTCGGTTGGTGTGGACAACCCAAGTTGATTTAAAGGGCACCATGTCCAGCCACGACAGTAACCAAGGTGCTGCTCGAGAGGCAACCCGAGGTATGTAATTCCTTTCATGTCTTTTTTCTTTTCAAGTTAATATTATTGTTGTCTCGTTTTAGACTAAACATGCAGGATGTTTCGAAGACGGAGTATGGAACCCAGAGCTTTTCCGCGACCGCGGAAATTCCCCTGTAAGTAATCTCTGTGCTTCAAAAAACAAATAATAATAAATAATAATCTAAAGACACCGCGACCGCGGCCTTAAAACCGCGATCGCGTCCCAGCTGTCCAATTATTACGATGAGAGACGACGCACATCATGCTGCAAGGAGGAGACATTAGCCCGACATTTTTATTTGGCACCGATGATGGCCCGACATTAGACAACTGATGAGGAGGAGCTCCAGAGCCAATTGCAGATACGATGATTGATATGGAGCGACAGAGCCCACTACCCGATTGCACTAGGGCTCCAATTCTGTGTTCATAGAAGGCCCGTTCAACCCCGTTTCTTTGATGTACCACTTCACCTTACAGTGGATCTATTTGGTTGCATGTGGAGTTTGCTTGAGTAGGACCACCTCAACACCAGAGACTTGTGTTTTCTATGTTTTACCGCCAGCACCAACGTCCAAGTCCAGGCCACCTCGGCGACGGTGTGAGTACGTTTCTGCCTTCCCCAGTACTTCATCTTTTAGTGTTTCATTACATTGAGGACAATTCAATATTTAAGCATGGGGGAGTGATCTATACATGCTAGTCGCCTGAATGAAAAAAAAGAAAAAAAAGAAAGAAAAGAAAATCCTGGGCTAAGCTGAAAACCCGAAAGGGCGGCTTAGGCAATAAGTAGGTGGCCCGGACCAACATTAGGCTGGAGTAATAAGAGGTTGTAGAGTGATGTGAGTTTTGTGAGCCCATCTATAGAAAAATGAAATGAGTGGCCAAGTGAAAACCCGAAAGGGCGCCTGGGCAAAATGAGTGAAAAGAAGAAGATAGACTAGAGCTAGGATTAGATGGTCACTTTCACTCTATGGTGTTCGGGTTAAGCTTGGGGGAAGTACTCTGCTTTCCTTGAAGCTTGTGTGTTGTGTTGGTACTGTGGAGATTCATGATTAGGTGCAGTTCTTAGTGGAGATAGTTTTGTTGTACTTCCTGAGACCTTGGGTATTTCATTGGAGGAGTAGGTTTCTATTAGCTTACTCGAGGACGAGCAAGGTCTAAGCATGGGAGAATTTGATCCGCTCTACTTTATAGTGCGTAACTAGGAGTTGTTACTGCATATTAGGTACCATTTTGTGTGGGTTTAGAAGATATTTGAGGAGAATGGAGTTTGAGAGAAGAAGTAGTGAAAAGGAGATTTTAACGGAGTATTGAAGACATTAAGGAGCGGTGAAGGCGAAGCATGCACCGAGTGAAGGACGCGAGCGAGGAAGAAGCTGAAGATCGCGACAGATACAATCCACGAGTGCGGTTCGACAACAGAGGGGTGACTTTCGACAGAGGCATTTACGTGGGCACGGAAGCTTGGCCACAGTCGCGGTTACTGTTCATGCGCGGAGTGAAGAGCGCGTTCGGGATTTCGTCTGAGACTTGTTTATTTTATTTCTTTATTGTGTCGTTTAATTTCCTTTTAGGAAGATATTATTTCTTATCTTAGGAATTAGGTTTTGCTAGGTTATTTACCTCTCTTTGTTAGCAACCTTTTCATTCATCACATTATCACATTATCGTTCAGTTTTTCCCTTAGAGTTTTATGCTTTGAACACTATGAAGAACTAAGCAACCATTGCTTAGTCCGACGATTGAAGCCTTCGTTTGTATTTGGTTGTGAGATTATAACTCTATTTCCTTTCCTTTGATTATATTGATTCTCTTTGTGCTTCATCCCATTGATTCTTGCTGATTTGACTAGTCTGATCATCTAGTTGATATTAATGATTTTCTATTGCTAGGGTTTGGATATTTCTAGTTGAAATCCCTTATCTTGTGTAGCAACCACGATTTACAGGAACTAGTTGTGAATGTTTATTGTGAAGAGAATTGATTACATGTCGAGTACTGACTAGTTGTTAAGTATTGCATGTATCCTGGTTAATTCCTATGCTTACTGCTGCCGTTAGATTGAATCTTGATAGTTTCTTGATTGTTTAATGGTAAGTATTTTCAGGGCTAGTTGACTTGTCTATATACATAAAATCGGAACAAGAATATTCATTGGTAGGAATTGGATATAATCTAGGATCAACCAATCAAACTGACCGCGACATGATTTCCGCGACCGCAGAAACGTCTCTGGAGGCGGAGCAATTTCTGAAGAATTTTCGCGACCGCGGAAATGTCTCTGGACGAAGGGAAAATTCAAAAGAAATGCCGCGATCGCAAGCCCAAAGCCGCGACCGTAGATTACATGTTGACGTCCACGACGACTACGTTTGTCCATACTTTTCTCCGCACAGTTCGCTGAAGCCACCCGCGCCATTTCTCGAAGCATTGAAGGACACCAGAAGGCCGGAGAATGACAAGGATATCTTTGAAACCTTCAGTAATTGTGAGGTAAACATTCCGTTGATCACACTGATTAAGAGCATCCCTCGCTATGCAAAAGTTTTGAAGGAATTGTGCAAGATTAAGAGGAAGAAAACAGTGAAAACGAAGAAGAAGGTCTAGGTGAATGAGAATGTCTCCGCTATGCTACAAAAGCGGATGCCCAAGAAGTGCAGTGATCCAGGCATGTTTAGCATTCCTTGCAAAATAGGTGATACCACATTCGACAAAGCCATGCTAGATTTGGATGCATCCATAAATGTGTTGCCTCTCTCGCTGTATGAATCTTTGGGGCTTGGACCATTATAAAAGACAGGGACGGTGATTCAATTGGCGGATATGTCTATTGTGTATCCCAAAGGAGTCGTGCAGGATGTTCTAGTAGAGGTCGATAAGCTGATTTTCCCTGCTGACTTCTTTGTGATGGATACGGGACAAGACAAGCATGCAACCCCTGTGAAGTTGGGTAGGCCGTTTTATGAAAACGGCGAACACAAAGATCGATGTGAGTAGTGGTTCACTCACCATGGAGTTTGATGGGTTGAGGGTCGAATACAACATTGATGATGCAAAGAGACACCCTCCTAATTGTGATCCCAAGTGTTCGGTTGGTGTGGACAACCCAAGTTGATTTAAAGGGCACCATGTTGAGCCACGATAGTAACCAAGGCGCTGCTCGAGAGGCAACCCGAGGTACGTAATTCCTTTCATGTCTTTTTTCTTTTCAAGCTAATATTATTGTTGTTTCGTTTTAGACTAAACATGCAGGAAGTTTCGATGATGGAGTATGGAACCCAGAGCTTTTCCGCGACCGCGGAAATTCCCCTGTAAGTAATCTCTGTGCTTCAAAAAAAAATGAAATAATAATAATCTGAAGACACCGCGACCGCGGCCTTAAAACCGCGATCGCGGCCAAACTGTCCGATTATTACTACGAGAGACGGCGCGCATCATGCTGCCAAGGAGGAGACATTAGCCCGACATTTTTATTTGGCACCGATGATGGCCCGACATTAGACAGCTGATGAGGAGGAGCTCCAGAGCCAACTGCAGATACGATGATTGATATGGAGCGATAGAGCCCACTACACGATTGCACTAGGGCTCCAACTCTGTGTTCATAGAAGGCCCGTTAAACCCCGTTTCTTTGATGTACCACTTCACCTTACAGTGGATCTATTTGGTTGCACGTGGAGTTTGCTTGAGTAGGACCGCCGCAACACCAGAGACTTGTGTTTTCTATGTTTTACCGCCAGCACCAACGTCCAAGTCTAGGCCACCTCGGCGACGGTGTGAGTACGTTTCTGCCTTCCCCATTACTTCATCTTTTAGTCTTTCATTACATTGAGGACAATGTAATATTTAAGCATAGGGGAGTGATCTATACTTGCTAGTCGGCTGAATGAAAAAAAAAAAATCCCGGGCTAAGCTGAAAACCCGAAAGGGCGGCTTAGGCAATAAGCAAGTGGCCCGGACCAACATTAGGCTAGGGTAATAAGAGGTTGTAGACTGATGTTAGTTTTGTGAGCCCATCTATAGAAAAATGAAATGAGTGGCCAGGTGAAAACCCGAAAGGGCGCCTGGGCAAAATGAGTGAAAAGAAGAAGAGTGATTATTATGATTCCTCATTTTTCCTGGCATGGTGACATAAGTGTTGGAGCTATAAGGAGGATTCAGGTAGGTCACTCTGGGAGTTATAAGAAGATATACTGGAGCTAGGATTAGATGGTCACTTTAACTCTATGGTGTTCGGGTTAAGCTTGGGGGAAGTACTCTGCTTTCCCTAAAGCTTGTGTATTGTGTTGGTACTGTGGAGATTCATGATTAGGTGCAGTTCTTAGCGGAGATAGTTTTGTTGTGCTTCTTGAGACCTTGGGTATTTCATTGGAGGAGTAGGTTTCTATTAGCTTAGTCGAGGACGAGCAAGGTCTAAGCATGGGGAAATTTGATCCGCTCTACTTTGTAATGCGTAACTAGGAGTTGTTACTGGATATTAGGTACCATTTTGTATGGGTTTAGAAGATATTTGAGGAGAATGGAGTTTGAGAGAAGAAGTAGTGAAAAGGAGATTTTAACGGAGTATTGAAGACATTAAGGAGCGGTGAAGGCGAAGCATGCACCGAGTGAAGGCCGCGAGCGAGGAAGAAGCTAAAGATCACGGCAGAGACAATCAGCAAGCGCGGAAGGAAGGTCCGCGGGCGCGGTTCGACGATAGAAGGTGACTTTCGACAGAGGCATTTCCGCGGGCGCGGAAGCTTGGCCGCGGTCGCGGTTACTGTTCATGCGCGGAGCGAAGAGCGCGTTCGGGATTTCGTCCGAGACTTGTTTATTTTAGTTCTTTATTGTTTCGTTTAATTTTCTTTTAGGAAGATATTATTTCTTATCTTAGGAATTACGTTTCTCTAGGTTATTTACCTCTCTTTGTTAGCAACCTTTTCATTCATCACATTATCACTCAGTTTTTCCCTTAGAGTTTTATGCTTTGAAGACTATGAAGAACTAAACAACCATTGCTTAGTCCGACGATTGAAGCCTTCGTTTGTATTTGGTTGTGAGATTATAACTCTATTTCCTTTCCTTTGATTATATTGATTCTCTTTGTGCTTCATCCCATTGATTCTTGCTGATTTGACTAGTCTGATCATCTAGATGATATTAGTGATTTTCTATTGCTTGGGTTTGGATATTTCTAGTTGAAATCCCTTATCTTGTGTAGCAACCACGATTTACAGAAACTAGTTGTGAATGTTTATTGGGAAGAGAATTGATTACATGTCGAGTACTGACTAGTTGTTAAGTATTGCATGTGTCCTGGTTAATTCCTATGCTTACTGCTACCGTTAGATTGAATCTTGATAGTTTCTTGATTGTTTAATGGTAAGTATTTTCAGGGCTAGTTGACTTGTCTATATACATAAGATCGGAACATGAATATTCATTGGTAGGAATTGGAGATAGTCTAGGATCAACCAATCAAACTGAAGTGTGGATATTTGTCTGTCTAAGTTACTTCTCACCCATTGATTACATCTTTTGCATTGATTTACTTTGTTACTTGATACAAACCAAAATCCCCCCTTTTGTTACTATTGGCATACAACATTTTGCACTTAGGAAGATTGCTTACCTCCCTGTGGGATCGATCCTTATTTACCCTACTATATTAGTTAGGTTTTTGAGGTTATTTGATAGGAGTCTACGACAAACCCCTCATCAAATTTGGCGCCGTTGCCGGGGAGGCAAAGTTTCAATTTTTCCTGCTTGTTTGTTTGTGTGCCAACTATTGTGTGGACCTATCTTATGGTCCACACCCGTTCTACTGACTCGCCAATCTTAGATCTTAATACAGAAATCAAGAGGACACTTTCCAGGAACCGTAGAGCAGCCCGTACGCAACTCGAGATGGCTGAGGAACAGACTTTGAGGCAGTTGACTGCACCAAATCTAGAGCAGCAGCCGCTTGCTGTGCAGTTTCTAGAGTTGGCGGATGGCGTGAAGTTTGAGCTTAAATCTGGGTTGATTCACTTATTACCCCACTTCCATGGGATGAGTGGAGAAGACCCTAACAAGCATCTCTCTGAATTCCACACTGTCTACAGCAGCATGAAGCCAAGGAACATTACTGAGGACCAGATCAAGCTAAGGGCCTTTCCTTTATCTCTGAAGGATGCGGCCAAAGATTGGTTCTATTATTTGGCCCCAAGAAGCATAGATACATGTGCGAAGATGAAGAAATCCTTCATGGAGAAGTACTTCCCTGCAACGAAGCTCAATAGCTTGAAGCGGAACATTAGCAACATCGAACAACATGCTACTGAGACGTTGTATGAGTATTATGAGAGGTTCAAGAGATTGATATCAAGCTATCCATACCATGGTTATTCTGACCAAGACGTCGTTCTATATCTGTATGGGGGACTTCTTGATGATGAGCGTAGGATGGTGAACACAGCCTGTGGTGGTAATATCCTGAACAAGACACCGGCGGCAGCATTCGAGATATTCTTTGAGCAATCTGAGGGCTCAAGACAGTTTAGCAAGAGAGCGAGTATTCAAGCAGTTAAGGCCGCAAACTCTCATCCATCGTCCTCACTACTTTCTGATATGGCTGAGATGAAGGAGATGATGAGGCGCTTCACGATGAACGGTGGACAACAGCAAGTCAAGTCCTGCGGAATATGCTATGACACGATGCACCCCATAGATGCATGTCCAACGCTGTAGGAACCCATTGGTGAAGGGAACGCTATAGGAGGCTTCGGCTCTGCAAGGCCAAGATATGACCCGTACACCAACACCTACAATCCAGGGTGAAGAGATCACCCTAATTTGAGGTACGGGAACCAGCAGAATCCTCCACAGGGCCGGGATGATCAGGAGTTCCACCAGAGGCCACCACAGTTCCTACAACAACAACAACAATTTCAGCGGCCCGGAGGTCAACAACAATTTAGAGCACAATATGACCCTAGAGCTCAAGGCCAGAGCGCAAGTTCGTTTATGTCCGGTGATGACATGATCAAGTCTCTCACTCAGAGTGTATCGACGTTGGCGAACACTATGGTCCAACAAAATCAAGAGATGAAGTCTAGTATTCAGAATCTGGTGAAGCAGGTGGGGCAGATTTCTCTGGCAGTGAGCAAACTGGAGGCCAGAGATTCGGGGAAACTACCATCTCAAACGGTAGCAAACCCGAGAGAGAATGTCTGTGCAATGACACTGAGAAGTACTAAGCAGCTGAATGTCGCATCCTTAGCTGAAAGGGGCGAAGTACTGGAGGATGCAGGAGAATACAATGGAGCTGAAGTTGAAGAGGGCGATCAACAAGCATTTCCGCGACCGCGACACGATTTCCTCGACCGCGGAAACGTCTCTGGAGGAGGAGCAATTTCCAAAGAATTTCCGCGACCGCGGCCAGATTTCCGCGACCGCGGAAATGTCTCTAGACGAAGGGAAAATTCCGAAGAAATGCCGCGATCGCGGCCCAAAGCCACGACCGCGGATTACCTATTGACGTCCACGACGACTACGTTTGTCCATACTTTCCTCCGCTCAGTTCGCTGAATCCACCCGTGCCATTTCCCGAAGCATTGAAGGACACCAGAAGGTCGGAGAACGACAAGGAGATCTTTGAAACCTTCAGTAGTTGTGAGGTAAACATTCCGTTGATCACACTGATTAAGAGCATCCCTCGCTATGCAAAGTTTTTGAAGGAATTGTGCAAGATTAAGAGGAAGAAAACAGTGAAAACGAAGAAGAAGGTCCAGGTGAATGAGAGTATCTCCACTATGCTGCAAAAGCGGATGCCCAAGAAGTGCAGTGACCCAGGCATGTTTAGCATTCCTTGCAAAATAGGTGACACCACATTCGACAAAGCCATGCTAGATTTGGGTGCATCCATAAATGTGTTGCCTCTCTCGATGTATGAATCTTTGGGGCTTGGACCATTACAAAAGACAGAGACGGTGATTCAATTGGCGGATATGTCTGCTGTGTATCCCAAAGGAGTCGTGCAGGATGTTCTGGTAGAGGTCGATAAGCCGATTTTCCCTGCTGACTTCTTTGTGATGGATACGGGACAAGACAAGCATGCAGCCCCTGTGATGTTGGGTAGGCCGTTTATGAAAACTGCGAACACAAGGATCGATGTGAGTAGTGTTTCACTCACCATGGAGTTTGATGGGTTGAGGGTCGAATACAACATTGATGATGCAAAGAGACACCCTCCTGATTGTGATCCCAAGTGTTCGGTTGGTGTGGACAACCCAAGTTGATTTAAAGGGCACCATGTCGAGCCACGACAGTAACCAAGGCGCTGCTCCAAAGGCAACATGAGGTATGTAATTCCTTTCATGTCTTTTTTCTTTTCAAGTTAATATTATTGTTGTTTCGTTTTAGACTAAACATGCACGAAGTTTCGAAGACGGAGTATGGAACCCATAGGTTTTCCGCGACCGCGGAAATTCCCCTGTAAGTAATCTCTGTGCTTCAAAAAAAAAAATTTAATCTGAAGACACGGCGACCGCGGCCTTAAAACCGCGATCGCGGCCCATCTGTCCGATTATTACTACGAGAGACGGCGCGCATCATGCTGCCAAGGAGGAGACATTAGCCCGACATTTTTATTTGGCACCGATGATGGCCCGACATTAGACAGCTGATGAGGAGGAGCTCCAGAGCCAACTGCAGATACGATGATTGATATGGAGCGACAGAGCCCACTACACGATTGCACTAGGGCTCCAACTCTGTGTTCATAGAAGGCCCGTTAAACCCCGTTTCTTTGATGTACCACTTCACCTTACAGTGGATCTATTTGGTTGCACGTGGAGTTTGCTTGAGTAGGACCGCCGCAACACCAGAGACTTGTGTTTTCTATGTTTTACCGCCAGCACCAACGTCCAAGTCCAGGCCACCTCGGCGATGGTGTGAGTACGTTTCTGCCTTCCCCAGTACTTCATCTTTTAGTCTTTCATTAAATTGAGGACAATGCAATATTTAAGCATGTGGGAGTGATTTATACTTGCTAGTCGCCTGAATGAGAAAAAAAAAGAAAAGAAAATCCTGGGCTAAGATGAAAACCCGAAAAGGCGGCTTAGCCAATAAGCAGGTGGCCCGGACCAACATTAGGCTGGGGTAATAAGAGGTTGTAGAGTGATGTGAGTTTTGTGAGCCCATCTATTGAAAAATGAAATGAGTGGCCTAGTGAAAACCCGAAAGGGCGCTTGGGCAAAATGAGTGAAAAGAAGAAGAGTGATTATTAGGATTCCTCATTTTTCCTGGCATGGTGACATAAGTGTTGGAGCTATAAGGAGGATTCGGGTAGGTCACTCTGGGAGTTATAAGAAGATAGACTGGAGCTAGGATTAGGTGGTCACTATCACTCTATGGTGTTCGGGTTATGCTTGGGGGAAGTACTCTGTTTTCCTTGAAGCTTGTGTGTTGTGTTGTTGTGTTAGTACTATAGAGATTCTTGATTATGTGCAGTTCTTAGTAGAGATAGTTTTGTTGTGCTTCCTGAGACCTTGGGTATTTCATTGGAGGAGTAGGTTTCTATTAGCTTACTCGAGGACGAGCAAGGTCTAAGCATGGGGGAATTTGATCCGCTCTACTTTATAGTGCGTAACTAGGAGTTGTTACTGGATATTAGGTACAATTTTGTATGGGTTTAGAAGATATTTGAGGAGAATGGAGTTTGAGAGAAGAAGTAGTGAAAAAGAGATTTTAACGGAGTATTGAAGACATTAAGGAGCGGTGAAGGCGAATCATGCACCGAGTGAAGGCCGCGAGCGAGGAAGAAGCTGAAGATCGCGACAGAGACAATCCGCAAGCGCGGAAGGAAGGTCCGCGAGCGCGGTTCGACGACAGAAGGTGACTTTCGACAGTGGCATTTCCGCGGGCGCGGAAGCTTGGCCGCGGTCGCGATTATTGTTCATGTGCGGAGCGAAGAGCGCGTTCGAGATTTCGTCCGAGACTTGTTTATTTTATTTCTTTATTGTTTCGTTTAATTTCCTTTTAGGAAGATATTATTTCTTGTCTTAGGAATTAGGTTTTGCTAGGTTATTTACCTCTCTTTGGTAGCAACCTTTTCATTCATCACATTATCACATTATCGTTCAGTTTTTCCCTTAGAGTTTTATGCTTTGAAGATTATGAAGAACTAAGCAACCATTGCTTAGTCCGACGATTGAAGCCTTCGTTTGTATTTGGTTGTGAGGTTATAACTCTATTTTCTTTCATTTGATTATATTGATTCTCTTTGTGCTTCATCCCATTGATTCTTGTTGATTTGACTAGTCTGATAATCTAGTTGATATTAGTGATTTTCTATTGTTAGGGTTTGGATATTTCTAGTTGAAATCCCTTATCTTGTGTAGCAACCACGATTTACAGGAACTAGTTGTGAATGTTTATTGGGAAGAGAATTGATTACATGTCGAGTATTGACTAGTTGTTAAGTATTGCATGTATCCTGGTTAATTCCTATGCTTACTGCTGCCGTTAGATTAAATCTTGATAGTTTCTTGATTGTTTAATGGTAAGTATTTTCAAGGCTAGTTGACCTGTCTATATACATAAGATCGGAACATGAATATTCATTGGTAGGAATTGGAGATAATCTAGGATCAACCAATCAAACTGAAGTGTGGATATTTGTCTAGCTAAGTTACTTCTCACCCATTGATTATATCTTTTGCATTGATTTACTTTGTTACTTGATACAATTCAAATCCCCCCATTTTGTTACTATTGGAATACAACATTTTGCACTTAGGAAGATTGCTTACCTCCCTGTGGGATCGATCCTTATTTACCCTACTATATTAGTTAGGTTTTTGAGGTTATTTGATAGGAGTCTACGACAAACCCTTCATCAAGCAGGTTGATGAATTGATCTTAGTGAAGTTAAGCAGTGAAGTGGTGGATGGGAAAGCTCCGGGATTCGTGATTCAAGATGATGGATCACTTTGGTTTCAGGACCGAATCTGTGTGCCTGACATAGATGGTCTTCGTCAATTGGTAATGAGAGGCCCATTCGTCAGTTTATTATGTACATCCAGGATCCAGTAAGATGTACAAGGACCTCAGAATAAATTCTGGTGGCCCAACATGGAGTGGGATGTAGCAGAATTTGTGACAAGATGCTTGACTTGTCAAAAGGTCAAGATTGAGCACCGCAGACCAGGTGGTGAATTGCAACCTTTCCCAGTGCTAGAGTGGAAGTGGGAGGATATTGGAATGGACTTCGTCACGGGTTTGCCGAAGACTTAGAGTAAGAAGGATGCCACATGGGTGATAATTGATCGGCTCACGAAGAGTGCTCATTTCGTGGCCATTAAATCAACTTGGGGAACCCAGAGGCTACCAGAAGTTTTCCTACACGAGATTGTCCGATTGCATGGTACGCCAAAAACCCTTGTATCGGATCGTGATGACCGATTTATGTCGAGGTTCTGGAAATAACTCCATAAGGCCATGGGAACTGAGTTGAGGTTCAGTACTGCGTTTCATCCTCAGACGGATGGGCAGTCTAAGAGGACCATTCAGACACTAGAGGATATGCTGAGAGCTTGTGTGCTGGATCGTCCGACCAGCTGGGAAATAGCTTAAGTCTGATTGAATTCATGTACAATAATAGATGGCATTCCACCATCAAGATGGCTCCATTCGAGGCTTTGTACGGTCGAAAGTGCAGATCTCCGATTTGTTAGGATAAGAATGCCGACAAGATTCTGCTCGGACCGAAGTTGGTCGAGAGGACTGCCTCAGATATTGCCTTGATCAGACAGAGGATGCTTATAGCTCAGAGTCGACAGAAGTCTTATGCTGATTTGAAGTGTAGGAATGTCGAGTTTGAGGTAGGTGACAAGGTGTTTGTCAGGGTGTCGCCATCCAAGGGCGTGTTTAGGTTCGGCAAGCGTGGGAAGCTCAACCCTCGCTACGTGGGACCATTTGAGATCCTTGACAGAGTTGGATCTTTAGCATACCGTTTGGCATTGCCGCCATCGGCGCATCTTGTGCATAACGTGTTTCACGTGTCCCTGCTGAGGAAGTATGTGCCAGATGAGTCTCATGTGTTGAGTTAGGACGACATTGAGATTCAGGCAAATGGTACATACGAGGAGAGACCTGTGCGTATTCTCGAACGCCGCGAGAAGCACTTGAGGAACAAGGTGGTACCGTTAGTAAGAATCCTCTGGTCCAAGTCAAGATCTGAGGAGGTGACTTGGGAAACCTGGGAGACTGAGTCTAATATGCTAGGTCATTTCCCCGAGCTGTTTTCGGCCTAGTTTCGGGGTCGAAGCTTTTTTTAAAGGGAGAGGTATTGTAGTAACCCCTAAAAGTCCCAACTTTTGTTTTGTGAACAAGACGTGTTAGGCATGTTCTGTAACCCTGTAAGAATCATTTGAATGTGTGGATTTACATTTAATGAAATATATGGGTTCTATTTATTTGAGGGTTGCTAAAATCAGAATTAAGCAAGACCCGCGATCAAGGCCCGAGAGCCTCAGGCGCGGCATTGCCCGCGATCGCGGCTATGCAGCCGCGGGCGCAGTAGTGCCCGCGACCGCAGTTATGAAACCGCGGGCGCGGTTCTGAAACCGCGATCGCGGCACTCTGCTTCGTCTTCTTCCTCTTCTTTTCCGAACGCCGACGATCGGCATTTCCCACGTGATTCTCCGAGCGGCGGGAGCTGGATCGGTTGGCCTCCTCTGCATTGAGTGGGGAGCTCCATTCCGAGCCTATAAATAGGGCTCAAATCCACCATTCTCCTCCACCATCCTCATCCCTCTCGTTGTTGCTTTGTTATGGTGTTTATCGTCGGAGTTGTTGTCGCCGGAAGCCGAGGTCGTCGCCGTTGTGAAGTTCCTGGAGTGGTGGAAGTGCGCAATTGTTTAGAAAGCGAAGTTTCGTGCCTCGTCGTCGTCGGTAAGGCTCCGAGGCTCGATTTAAGCTCGTGTCGGGATGGAGGCCTGCGACCGCGGCTCTATCTACCGCGACCGCGGCTGGGCAGAGGCTCGCGATCTCGGCCAAGGCTGGCCCGCGATCACTGCCCCTTCTGCCGCGGCCGTGGCTTTGCCCAGCAAGCCGCGATCGCGGCTATGCTAACCGCGACCGTGGCACTGCCCTTTTTCCTTCGTTTTGTTTCGTCTTTTCGTATCGTAACTAATTAGGATTTCTTGTCTTAAAACTTGTCTCGTATGCGTTGTCGGGTTGGATTGTGCTCGTATCCATGGCCGGTTATACGGATTGGGATCCGACCCTACAAAATGACGATAAAATTCAACGGGAATTTTAGTAGGCAACCGTGCACAAATTCAAGTTCCCGGATCTCGGACCCAATCTCTCGTTCGTTTAAGCTAAGGCAAGTGGCGGTTCGCTCTTGCTCATTATTCCATATTTCCCTTAATTATCAATTATTTAAATTGTTCAATTAAGTTGGAATAAAGTTGTTGTTTTGTGTTTGGGAACAAATTTGATAAAACGTTGTGTTAAAATATGGATTTATAATAGGTTGTATATATTGCTAGAAACAACGCTATTATATAGTTCTATATGATATTACTGTAATGGATTTTGGTGTGGATTTATGTGTGAACTTATGAACGGAACCCGTCTTCGTTGATAAAATTATAATTTCACGGTTAAAAATTGTAATGTAATTCACTCGATTTGATGCATTTATATAATTATATGGGGTATATACACGGGTTTTTGGTGAAACATATAAAATTCGCATGTTCAAATAAACGTTCATATTAATTATAGATAATGTCGTTAAAATAAGATTAAATGGTTTATGTGGAGTACATCATTAAAATAAATTCTTGGTTCGTATAAATATATTTTATTGGCCCGTTCGTATGGAATATACGCAATATATATAAATCGTAGAAAGAAGAATGAAAATAGTTATTAAACTTAAGCATATAAAATTTGGATTCAGGATATACAAAATAGATTTTATTATTTTTCATTCCTTCTTCCGTCGTGGCCTTTGTACCCTTGCCCATACCCTCCCCCGTATTGGGGAGGATATTGATGCCCTGACATGGACCCAAGTAAATACGTGAATCTAGGCATGTGGTTCTGAGCGTAGAACTCAAAGCTATATGTTGGCGGTACGTATGGTGGAGATTGGAATCCTTGCCTGAATGTGGAACCTTGGAATCCCTGGTCGAAGGTTGGACCTTGGAACCCTTCCTCTATACTTGGACCTGAGGCTGACTCATAATGTGTTCCGTGCTCCTCGTATTCAATTTCATAAGCTGGGATATAGCCTTGAGGTTGAGCGACCTCTGTTGTCAGAACAAGAACTTGTGGGACATTTTTGATCACGAATTCAGATATCTTCTGAAGCGCCACTTTTAGGGGATGGTCGTCTTCATATATATCTAGTGACGTTGGCTCTCCCTTACGACTCCTCGTATATTGTCATGTTCTATCACACACTCGATGAATGCGGGAACGAGACGTTGCTCCACGTCGACTATAATTTAGAGGGATTTCTCATCCAAGTAAGGGTGATAATGCTCACGGAACCACGACATCTAGTCGTCTGTCATGTCTTAGGGTTCCGATAGTGGGGTAGCATCAGAATCAAGGTGAGGTGGTGCTTCAAGTCATCCTAGTGGTTGTCTGCAAGGAAGAATTCTACAATGTAAGTTTTAAGATCGGGATTTCTGGTAACCTTCGTGAGGCGAATCGGGAGGTCGTGGATTCCTTGCACCTTATCGAACCGACGAGCCACTCGATCAAGCATGTAAGGCTCACTGAAGTTGTTGCACCTGAGCGTTCCTCTATACATGGTTAGACAATATTCACGATGTTTAAGGCCCGTCCATGGCATCCATACAACCTGTACACATAAAAACTTTAGCTTGTGTCGTATAAATTTAAATGAAAAACAATTTTAATTGAATAATGAAATTATCTTCTTGTAAGAGAAACTGTAGTATCTTCATAGGTCGTATTATATACATGGATATCCGCATACAGTCTATCCTATCGACATCTTTCAGTCTGGACGATCGAGGATCGCTCACGGCCGCATCTTGGGAATTTGTGTCGTCGTTGTGCACTCCTTAATTCAAATGGCCCCTGAGCTTTGGAAAGTAATTCCAAATCCAGTCCTACACGAAAATGAGTAAACTTTTGGTAAGTAATCTCGGGAAAGTAATTATTACAAATGACAATATATGAAAGAGTTTTGGATCCTTACAAGCAAAAAGAGCAGACATCCAGATATATGTCGGGCATCTGCATGACTTGCCATCCCGAGTTGTCAGTACAGGTAGGCAAGCATAGGCGTACCACAAGCATACTCCTATGTGGAATTGTGGTCTTGTAGGACCTGAATTTTGTTCACAGACTTGTCGGGGAACAAAGTGATGCCAAGCAAAAACGCCAAAAACCCGGTGGCAACAACATTTTCGTCTAACGGTTGCGTCCACAAATATTTGTTGAGCTCTTTATAGTGGAAACCAGAGTCGGTTTTCGCCTTTTTCACCGTAGCGTACGAAAGCCCAAACATCTCGCTGGTTACGACCAACATATCGTGATCGCTCAAGGGTCAATGTACGACCTTACCGCCGATTGGAAAATTCAAAATCTTATAGACATCGTGGAGTGTGATGGTAATTTCACCCCAGGGAAAGTGGAAATTGTTTGTATCCGGGTGCCATTTCTCCACAAAGGCCAATATCAGGACTTTGTCAATTCCCTTGTACGACAGACCCATAAGTTTAGTCAGGCCGCTCTGAGCCGCCCGCGTGAACCATGTGTTTGGGTGATGCGCCCCTATCTCCGAGGAGTGTCACACGTGCCGAGTAGGCGAGGATCTTGTCTTGTATTGGGTCGCTGGATGTCGTGCTTCGAAGGCTTGCCGTGGAATCCTTGGCTTCGGCCTTGATGTCTTGCACGAATGGCTTTCGGGGCAATGGATGAGGGAGTATCGCGGACAAGAGTGAACGCGATGACTCTAGCGTGATGGTGATGATGATGAATGCGGAAGCGATGGATTGAGCGAGGCGGGGAGTGCCGTAGCGTCGGCTGCGGATGGACTCGAGTGGTCTCGAGGGTAGATGGTTCGAAAGAGATCGAACTAAGCCAAAGTGATGGCTAAAGGATATGATCGGTGGTGAGTCCGATCTAGGGGGTTTTGCCGTAGCGTCGGCGCGGGTGAAAGGGGAGGAGAAGGAGATAGTTCCGGTGACGCAAACCCTAAAGAGGAGGCGTTGGCTCTCAACAACGTTTTAGGATTGATAATCTGCGTAACCTAGATACAAAGGCCGAGAAGGCCTTATATAGGCATTCGGCCATGAGATGGGCCGAGACACCAAATGGACTAGCCCACTATGCAATAGTGGGCACACGTCCAGAAATAGAAATGTACTGAATATAGAAAGTGCTAATAATGGAAAGCACCTAAATATGGAAACTTACTAAACATAGTAAGTTCCATAACTAGCAATACCAAAAGTAGAAAGTTACTAAAATGGGAAAGTGTTCAGAAATGTCTGAAAATACATGTAATAAACCTCTATGCCCTAAAATGGCCAATGCCAACACTTGTGCCTTTGCAAGGCTTCGGCGGCGGCGGTGACGGTGACGTCGAAGGCGCGGTTGCGGCTCGCTGGGGCAAAAGGTTGGCGCTATCGTGTCTTAGTCTTCTAGAGGTCCCTCCAGTGAAGTGCTCGAGCCAGAAGTGGAAGTGCTCGGCTCGATCGGATCTGGGCCGTCTAGGGTGAGGAGGAGCCTTAGGGCAGGCGCGGACTCCGACGCATCATGGCTTGCTACTAGGCGGGTGACTAAGGATTGGGTAGCCTTTGAAATGGCTTTGGCACGAGCCCTAGTCACAGGCCCATCACTGCGAATTGACATTGCCTCTTCCTCCTCGGTGGCCGTCATGGTGGGTAGGGTCACATCACCCTCCCCCACTTGGGGGTGAAGCATCCCTGCTTCACTGTCATCAAACTCAGGAGCCACGTAGGGTGTCAAATCTGCTACGTTGAATGTGCTGTGGACTCCAAAATCAGGGGGTAACTCCACCTCATACGCATTGTCACCAATTGCTTTGACAACCCGGAATGGGCCATCTCCACGCGGCGAAAGCTTGTGCTTGCGGAGGCTAGGGAATCTCTCCTTGCGAAGGTGAACCCACACCATGTCCCCAGGTGCAAAGGTCACCTTGCGCCGGCCTCTGTTGTGCTGGGCCTCGTATTGCGCCGAGCGGCGCTCCAATTGCTCCATTGTCCGCCGGTGTAGCTCCTTTATTTGGCTTGCACGGTTGGCCGCCGTCATATGCTCCTCATCTCTTAGCGGCCTCGGCAACATGTCCATAGGAGTCAAAGGGTTCCTCCCATACACCACCTCGAATGGTGTAAGCCTCGTAGCACTGTGCCGGGACCTATTATATGCAAACTCAACAAAAGGAAGTAAGTCCTCCCAACGCCTGGGATTGGCCTTGAGCATGGTCCGGAGGAGGGCCCCTAGGGTCCTATTGGTGACTTCAGTCTGGCCATCGGTTTGGGGGTGATAGCTTGTGGAAAATAGAAGCTTGGTCCCTAGCTTCCCCCAAAGTGTCCTCCAAAAGTGCCCAACAAACTTAGAGTCTCTATCACTCACAATGGTCCTAGGCACTCCATGAAGTCGAACCACAAACTCAAAGAATAGCTCGGCTATCTCACTCGCACTATGTGTGGTCCTACAAGGTATAAAGTGGGCCATCTTGGAAACCTATCGACAATCACAAATATAGAATCACGGCCTTTCCTAGACTTAGGCAAACCGGTAATAAAATACATTGACAAGTCCTCCCAAGGGCCAGAAGGAACGGGTAGGGGTGTGTATAAACCTTGGGGACTCGATCTAGCCTCCCCCCTTTGACAACTTACACAACTCCCACAATACTTCCTAACCTGCCTAGCCATGAATGGCCAAAAGAAATGTTCCCTCAAAGCGGCCAAGGTCTTAGCAATCCCAAAGTGGCCTCGACCATCATGTGCCTCTTGAATGAGGAGGTGCCTAATGGAAGAACTAGGGATACACAATCTCCCTGCCTTGTACAAATACCCCTCATCAACAAAATAAGACTCAAACTCACGACTCACAAGGCATCTTGATGCGGGGATTAGCCGCGAGTGGCCCGATCTAGACGCCAAGAGACTCGAATGGAAGATGGAGGTGGAAACAAGAGAAACACAAAGGAAACAAGTTAGCAAATGAGGAGAAACAAAGAAATAAACAAGGATATAGGAACAACCGAAAGATGCAATGGAGAGACCCTTGGCAAACAATGTCGCCAATAACCAAACCAATGTGCACAAACGACCTTTCCTTCTACAATCTCCCACAACGATGGACGTGTCCAAAGAGCAAGAGAAGGAGGCGAGTGAAGCCTTGGAGCACCAAGATCATAGACGAAATTGACACAACGCAAGAGCAACCTAGCAAGTTTGAATCAACTTTGAGAAAACACTCCCATGGAGCTCTCAATCTTCATAATGCATAAAGCAAGGTTCATAACATGGGAAAAACTGAGTTACAAAGGAAGCTAAAGGTCTTAAATAGGCTAAGGGGGCGGCCCATAAAAGCCCAACAAGAACCGAGACAAAAAGAGGCTAACTGAGGGAAACTCGGTCCCAGACCCGGCCGAGTTTCAGGCCGAGTCAGGTTACCTGAGGGAAACTCGGCCCCAGACCCGGCCGAGTTTCAGGCCGAGTCAGGGCCCTTCAACCCTTGAGTGCTTTGTTCGTCTTGGCTCGGCTTGGCTTGAAAGGTCACCAACGTCGTTAGCTTCGTCTCGGTGAAGTCTTCAACTTGGGCGGGTTCCCTTGAGACATGTTGGCTAGCCAAGTTCTCGAACTCTTCTTGCATGAGCTTGGCTTGAGCTCTTGTGAGTGGCCCACCTCCTCTTGCGAGCACCTTGGTTGAGGTCTTGGATGCTCCCGCATCATTCTCCCCTTCTTGAAAAGGATTCGACCTCGAATCATCGTCTTCCTCCTCGGAGAGATATGGGGTGAGGTCGACGACATTGAATGTGGGGCTAACTCCATAATCGTCCGGTAGCTCCAAGACGTAAGCATTGTCTCCAACACGGCGTAGTACTTTGAAGGGGCCATCTCCTCTTGGTGAAAGCTTGGACTTGCGCTTCTCGGGAAAACGCTCCTTCCTCAAATGCACCCACACAAGATCTCCGGGTTGAAACACCACGTGGCGGCGCCCTTTGTTGGCCTTGGCTGCGTTGCGCGCCGCCTTGACATGAAGCTTGTCCCTCGTGCGCTCATGTAGCTCCTTGATGAACTCCAAATGTTTACCTGCATCAAAGCTTTCTCTATCCTTCATGGGGAAGGGGGTAAGATCAAGTGGGGTTAAAGGATTCACACCATAAACACACTCAAAGGGGGTCAATTGGGTGGAGGAATGAATGGTTCTATTATAAGCAAACTCCACATGTGGTAAGGCATCTTCCCAAGCCTTGAGATTCTTCCTAATAATGGCTCTAAGAATGGTGGTTAAGGTCCTATTAGTCACCTCCGTTTGACCATCGGTTTGGGGGTGACTAGATGTAGAGAACAATAACCTAGTTCCTAGCTTGCTCCAAAGTGTCTTCCAAAATGAGCTAAGGAACTTCACATCCCGGTCACTTACTATAGTCCTAGGTACACCATGCAACCTAACAATCTCCCTAAAAAAAAGGCTAGCTACATTGGGTGCATCATCGGTCTTATGGCAAGCTATGAAGTGAGCCATCTTAGAGAAGCGATCAACAACCACAAAGATCAAATCTCTCCCCTTCTTAGTCCTAGGCAATCCTACAATAAAATCCATCGATATGTCCTCCCAAGGGGCTGTAGGAACGGGCAAAGGGCTATACAATCCATGGGGATTTAGCCTAGACTTAGCCTTCAAACAATCCAAACACCTCTTCACTAGGTGCTCAACATCCCTAAGCATGTGTGGCCAAAAGAAATGAGTATGCAACATGTGATGTGTTTTGTCCCTCCCAAAATGTCCCATCAATCCACCCCTATGGGCTTCCTCAACAAGCAACAATCGAAGGGAACATCGAGGTATGCACACTTTATCAACTTTGAACAAGAATCCATCAAACAAGTAATACTTATCCAATGAACCTTTTAGCACACAATGCTTGTAAATATCACCAAAATCCACATCATCCACATATAACTCTTTTATGTATGCAAATCCTAGAACCTTAGAGTCTAATGTGGTGAGTAATGCATGTCTCCTAGAAAGTGCATCGGCAACTACATTGTCTTTTCCTTTTTTGTACTTGATCACATAAGGAAAAGTCTCAATAAATTCCATCCATCTACCATGCCTCCTATCAAGTTTATCTTGACTCCTAAAGTGTTTTAAGGACTCATGATCGGTATGCAAAACAAACTCTCTAGGCCATAGGTAATGTTGCCATGTCTTAAGTACTCTAAACAATGCATAAAGTTCCTTGTCATATGTAGAGTAGTTTAGACATGCACCTTTCAATTTTTCACTAAAGAAGGCAATAGGCTTACCTTCTTACATGAGCACTCCTCCAATGCCAATCCCACTAGCATCACATTCCACTTCAAAGGGCCGTGTGAAATCCGGGAGAGCTAACAACGGTGCTTGGGTTAGCTTCTCCTTCAAGTTATTGAATGCTCTTTCTTGGGCTTCCTCCCATTTGAATGGACTGTTTTTCTTTGTAATCTCGGTCAAGGGGGCAGAAATGGTGCTAAAGTCCTTGACAAATCTCCTATAAAAGCTCGCTAGTCCATGGAAGCTCCTCACTTGGCTAATGGAAGTCGGTGTTGGCCAATCTTGAATTGCCTTGATCTTCTCTTCATCCACTTGCAGCCCTTGTGTACTCACTACAAAACCAAGAAAAATGACCTCACTAGTGTAAAAGTCACACTTCTTCAAGTTGGCATACAAGCGCTCTACTCTAAGAGTAGAAAGGACTTCCCTTATGTGTCTCTCATGCTCCTCTTGGGTCCTGCTGTAGATAAGAATGTCATCAAAGTATACTACAACAAATTTCCCAATATAGTTCCTCAAAATATAATTCATTAGTCTCATAAAAGTAGAGGGAGTATTTGTCAAACCAAATGGCATTACAAGCCACTCATAGAGCCCAAACTTCGTCTTGAAGGCTGTTTTCCATTCGTCTCCTTCCTTCACCCGGATTTGATGGTATCCACTCCTTAGATCAATCTTTGTGAAGATGGTGGAACCATAGAGCTCATCTAGCATGTCGTCCAACCTAGGAATGGGATGGCGGTACTTGATGGTGATGTTGTTGATGGCTCTACAATCAATACACATCCGCCATGTGTTGTCCTTCTTAGGCACAAGTAGGACCGGCACGACACAAGGTGATAGGCTCTCTCGCACATAACCCTTATCTAGGAGTTCTTGCACTTGGTTTTGGATCTCTTGGCTCTCCTTAGGGTTCATCCTATAAGCGGGCCTATTGGGTAGGGTGGCACCGGGGATAAGGTCAATTTGGTGCTCTATGCCTCTCAATGGGGGTAGGCCATGGGGTATCTCATCCGGAAACACATCACTAAACTCCTCAAGAGGGGCTTGGATTCTAGGGGGTAGTGTAGCCTTGTCCTCTTCACCTAGCATGGTTAGTTCTTTGCACAAGAGCATAAGGGTGGTGTCTAGGGGTAGGTACATACCTTGTAGCTCACTCTTGGATGCTACTAAGACCCTTGAAGGTTGGGTGGCTAAAGCTTGGCTCGGTTTGGTCATGGATGGTGATTGGGTTTCCGAAGCCTTCCCCTCCTTCACATTCTCCTCTTCCCTTCCCGTGTCCTTTCTCTTCTCATACTCCTTTGCCACTTGAGATGGCGTCATAGGCTTGAGCATAATAGATTTTCCCTTGAAGGTGAAGGAATGGCGGTTGGTTAGACCATCATGCGTCACCTTCCTATCATATTGCCACGGACGACCTAGTAAGATATGACAAGCTTGCATAGGCACTACATCACACAAAATAGTATCTTCATAGTGCCCTAGTGTCATAGTGACCTTAACTTGCTTGGTAACCCTCAATTCAGCACAATCATTCATCCAATGCAATCTATAAGGCCTAGGGTGACGAATTGTGGAAGTTGTAATTTTTGAACCATTTCAGAACTAGCAATATTACAACAACTTCCTCCATCTATGATCATATTACACACCTTGCCTTTTACCAAACAACGAGTATGAAATAAATTTTCTCGTTGATTATCTTCACATGGAGCCGGCTTCACATGCATAGTTCTCCTAACAATCAATGACTCATCATGCTCATACTCAATTTCATTCTCATCATCCAAATCATTGTCATGCAGCTTATCATCATCACAAACATCATGCTCATCATCACATTCAGATTCAGATTCATAAAGTCCTAGGGAATTAATCATGAGAGTTCTAGTGTTAGGACATTCCCTAGCAACATGACCTCTACCTTGGCATTTATAACACACAATGTCTCTAGCTCTAGTGGGAGCGTTAGAAGTACTCCCTTTGGGGCCATTGGAGGCCACGGCTGGCCTTGGGCTTGGTGCGGAGGGTGTTGGTTGAACATTCTTCTTTGGCCCTCCTTGCTCCCAATGAGGCTTGGATGGTTGCCCCTTGTCCTTTGCTTGAAAAGGCTCTCTTCCATAGGGTTGGTGGCCTCGGTTTTGATTTGGACCCTTCCAAGAGTTGGACATCCCACTTTGCATTCTTCCTCCTTGGTACCTACCCTTATTTCTCTTCTCAATTTTGACGGCTAAGTGGAGCAATTCTGTCATGGTAGCATATGGGAACATATCTATTTCATTAGCCAATTGAGAATTAAGGACTCGAAGGTACCTAGCCATGGTGGTCTCTTCATCTTCATCCACGTTGGCCCTAACCATAGCAACTTGCATAGCATTGTAGGTCTCTTCGGCACTCATGAACCCTTGCTTCAAATTCTCTAGTCTTTGTCTTAGCTCTCGTGCATGGTGTTGTGGCACGAAACGAGCTCTCATCATGGCTTTCATTTGGTCCCATGTGGCCACGGCTGGATCAAGGGCTCGTCTCCTTTCTTTCACAAGGTTATCCCACCAAATTAGTGCATAGCCATTGAATTCAAGGGTGGTGAGTTGTACCTTCTTGTGCTCGGGAAAATTGTGTCAACTCCAAATTTGTTCGATTTTTGTCTCCCAATCCATGTACACATCCGAATCACATTTGCCTTCAAAGGATGAGATCTTCACTTTGATTTTGCCAATACCATCTTGCTCGGGTTCTCGACCTCCTCTTCCTAGGTAGCCACGACGGGGCATAGGCTCCCATTCTTCATCTTCCCATTCCTCTTCCTCTTCATGGGTACGCCTTGGATCCTCATAATAGCCACGTCTTGGCTCCTCACGATAGGTGCGCCTTGACCCCTGAAATCTATTAAAAGGGTTAGGAGCAAAAGGTCTCCCTCCTTGCCCAGGGGAAGTGGTGGCCGCGGGCACTTGGTGCGCTTGGAGAGGCACGGTGTTGGAAGGTCCTCCCGGCTCGAGGTTGGAGCCTAGGGGCACGGATATGGGTGCGGTCGGCCTTGCCTCCAATGCTCCAATCCGGTGGGTCAATTGGGCGAGGTTGTCCGACATCGTCTTAAGCATGGTGAACATCTAGGGGGTCACCACGGGGGACCCTTCTTCGGTTGATGGGGTGTCATCACCTTCATTAGCCATGATCAACAAACTCAAAGAAAACAAATTAGGGTTAGTGAAAACAAAACAATCCTCACAAGTGTTTGATCACTCACTCTCTTGTTGATTCGATACAAGCTTTGGAATGTAAGGTTGCCTTGAGAGAGACAAAATCTTCAATAGAACTTGGTGAACTTAGACAACACAAACCAAAGGTGAGAATAACTCTTGGATCATAGAGAATGACAATGCAATTGGGTGGAACTAAAATATGTGTTTGGACTTGGAAATGAGCTCAAGAGACACACAATGGAAGCTCAAACACAATTGGACTCAATACGATCACACAAGAAGACTCAATGAAAAAGTGTTTAGAAGACTCAACAAAGCGATGTTATGTCTAGCATGTAATACCAATACTCATGACTTGTGAACAATTGCCAATGATATGAAATGCGTTTGGGCAAGGTGAGTAGGGTATTAAGCTTGGGCTAGGATGATGAAGTCTTCAAGAACACTTAATGATATCAAGAGAAAGCACCAATAAACACATACACATTTGTCTATCTTTTTTTTTTTTTTTGTTTTTTTATCTCGTTTTTTTGTTTGTTTGTTTGTTTGCTGACTTTCTTTCCCTTCCCTCTTTTTTTTTTTTTTAGGGAAAAACGTGCAATAACAAGAAAATAGAAGACAAGTGTGTGGGCTTTCTTTTCTTGGCTTCCCTTGGTTTTGGAAGAAATGGGCTGATTTGTGTGGGTATAGTGGGTGGCCGAAAATAGGCTTCTCCTTTCTTCTCTTTGTGTTGACTTGGACCTCCTTAGAGCAAAGAAAATGCTGATTTTGGAGGCTAAAATGGTGTGGGCCGAAATGGAGAGAGGGGAGAAAGAAGCTTGGATACTTGCCACTAATAGCAATAGGTAGCTTTCAAGCTCTCTTCCACATACAAGGCTACAAAGGGTTGATTTTGGCACTTTCCCAATCTAACTAAGACAACCAAAGAGTGAAAGATAGAAAGCAATGTGGTCTTATGCCAAAATTGCACAAAATCACATGCACACTTTAAGCTTCAAGATTGAAACACTCAAGGGACATGGCACAGCTGGGCACGGATGGGGCTGGTGGTGGTGGTGGTGGCAAGGCGGTGGACAAGGCGGCGGAGGGTGGTCCGGTCGCCGGATTTTTTTTTTTTGGTTTTTTGTTTAGATTTTGCGAGGCTTGTTGGTAGGGCTTTCTTTTTGGGTTTTTTTTGAAATGGTGATGGCAATATCAAGCAAGCAAAGTCCACAAATACACAAGCACAAGCAAAACAAGACTAGAAACAACAAAGCAAGAAAAACACAAGAAGAACACAAGAAATGGAAAGAAGGCTCAAATGAGCTAACCAAGGTGGTGGCTCGGCTGAGTGGTGGTGGCTCGGCATCGAGATGGCTCTGATACCAATTTGATGCGGGGATTAGCCGCGAGTGGCCCGATCTAGACGCCAAGAGACTCGAATGGAAGATGGAGGTGGAAACAAGAGAAACACAAAGGAAACAAGTTAGCAAATGAGGAGAAACAAAGAAATAACACAAGGATATAGGAACAACCGAAAGATGCAATGGAGAGACCCTTGGCAAACAATGTCGCCAATAACCAAACCAATGTGCACAAACGACCTTTCCTTCTACAATCTCCCACAACGATGGACGTGTCCAAAGAGCAAGAGAAGGAGGCGAGTGAAGCCTTGGAGTACCAAGATCATAGACGAAATTGACACAACGCAAGAGCAACCTAGCAAGTTTGAATCAACTTTGAGAAAACACTCCCATGGAGCTCTCAATCTTCATAATGCATAAAGCAAGGTTCATAACATGGGAAAAACTGAGTTACAAAGGAAGCTAAAGGTCTTAAATAGGCTAAGGGGGCGGCCCATAAAAGCCCAACAAGAACCGAGAAAAAAAGAGGCTAACTGAGGGAAACTCGGTCCCAGACCCGGCCGAGTTTCAGGCCGAGTCAGGTTACCTGAGGGAAACTCGGCCCCAGACCCGGCCGAGTTTCAGGCCGAGTCAGGGCCCTTCAACCCTTGAGTGCTTTGTTCGTCTTGGCTCGGCTTGAAAGGTCACCAACGTCGTTAGCTTCGTCTCGGTGAAGTCTTCAACTTGGGCGGGTTCCCTTGAGACATGTTGGCTAGCCAAGTTCTCGAACTCTTCTTGCATGAGCTTGGCTTGAGCTCTTGTGAGTGGCCCACCTCCTCTTGCGGGCACCTTGGTTGAGGTCTTGGATGCTCCCGCATCACATCTCTCATAGATAGGCTTGAAGAAAACATCACTCAAATACAAATCTTTAATCAAAGAAAAGCCAAGTACCTTGGTTTGCAAATGAGTTAAAAGAGAGTACCTACGAGAGAGAGCATCGGCCACAACGTTCTCTTTGCCTTTCTTGTGCACCACCACATATGGAAATGTCTCCATGAACTCCACCCATCTAGCATGGCGCCGGTTGAGTGTCGTTTGGCCCTTGAGGAAGCTAAGTGCCGAGTGATCCGAGTGAATCACAAACTACCTTGGCCAAAGGTAGTGCTGCCAAGTCTTGAGTACCCTGATCAAAGCATATAATTCTTTATCATAAGTAGGGTAGTTTAGAGTCGCACCTATGAGTTTTTCACTAAAGAAAGCTATGGGTCTCTTCTCCTGGTGAAGGACACCTCCAATGCCAACATCAGAAGCATCACACTCAATCTCAAAGTGCTTGGAGAAGTCCGGTAGCTGGAGCAATGGTGCTTGGCATAATGCATCCTTCAAAGCCTCAAATGCCGCCTCATGTCTAGGGAGCCAAACCACTATGGTCCCCTTCTTTGTCAACTCGTGCAGAGGCGCGGCAATAGAGGAAAAATCCTTGACAAAGCGGCGATAGAACCCTGCCAACCCTAAAAATGATCTCACCATGGTGGCTGTGGTAGGAGTGGGCCATTCTTGAATCGCCTTGATCTTCTCAGCATCCACACGTAGCCCTTCGTTGGACACAACAAACCCTAAAAAGTTGGTCGAATCCGAGACAAAACTGCACTTCCTGAGGTTGGCGTAAAGCTTCTCCCGTCGAAGTGTGTCGAACACCTTTCTAAGATGCTCCACATGTTCCTGCAAGCTACGAGAAAACACAAGAATATCATCAAAATAAACAACCACTGTAACACCCCCAAATTTAACCCCATTTGAAAGCGCTACTGCCGATGACCCCGGACGTAAACCCCGAAGTCACCCCAGGCTTTTCCGACGTCATAACTGACTTAAAACACAGTTATAATACTAAAATCATAACTTTTATTAAACCACATGGTTGCGGAATTACACGATTCCAAAAACGACTCAATAATCAGAAATACAACAGCGAAAGTCTTTACCAAAATACAAAATAGCACAGCGGAAATCTTTAAAATACAATGACAAAACAACTTGTCAAAACACCGTTCATCTTCATAGTCGCTCTAGCCTTCTTAGATCTGCAACATACCTGATGTGCCGAATCGGACGGATGACACCAGCCAACCATGCAAGGAATATAACGGTTGGTCAGTCTAATGAAAGACTACCCAAGGGTACAAAGCAGAGTGGTTCGAAGCAGTCGTATTAGGTTAGACTCATCGCCCCTCGAATAATAACCGAGTACGCTAGTCAACCATCATACTCCTACTAGAATATCAAAAGGTATGCACAAGAGAAGATTCTGGAGATCGAGTCTCCCAGCAATCAATCCCAAAAGAAGACTCCAAATGAAATGAGCCTTATAGGAAAATATGACAAATGTTGGGGAACATAAACAAACACACACACACACATCATCACAATATCGCATACGAGCGATCTACAACTAAGATGAGCTTTTCCTAGCTGCACTGCGCTACTCATACGACACTTTATTATTATGGTCAAGGTATTTTCATTATGTGCATACTCATGGCACGTATCTTATTTAAATGACCATACACGCACATCACGTTATAAGCTTTTAACATCTCTCTACAAGAGATAACACGGGGAATAATCCCAGGGAATAAATCCCAATCGGTTGTACTTTAACAAAATAACGGGGAATAAATCCCAGGGAATAAATCCCATCCAGTTGCATTTCTGCGTGCACGTATCCTCTATTAGGATAGGGTCATGACCTGATCAAAACTAACGGGGAATAAATCCCGGGGAATAATCCCAACAATTACGTTACTACACACGGACTGTACTAGCAGTCAAACACACAATCACAACACAGAGAACCATCATGGCTCAACCTGAACAACTAACACCCTAGATTTAATAATCTAAACACACACGATAAATCACATCAAAGACCCTTACGGCCTTCACCTGCACAAATCTAGAATAGACTAGCGTCGGTTCTAGCAGAATATACAACCTAGTATAATAACTTCTTTTAAACACATAAGGTTATCAAAACAATTTCCAACATAATTAACAATCATCCCAAATTAATTAACAACAAAACAATTGATAATTAATTGAAGCATGGAATGATGAGCAAGAGCGAACTGCCACTTGCCTTAGATCCGACAACTTCGAATCAAGCTCAGTAACGTCTAGTTCCTGGATCTGAAACTGGAGCAGATCTTGGATATTAAATCCCTAAGAAATGGCCCATAACAAGACCCTAAGTTAGATTCAATACACTTATATATGAATCTAAGAGAATACAAGAAGAAATCAAAGGAAACGAGCAAAGCCCAAAGCCAAACCAACAAGACACACGACTCGGACGCCCTCACCGCGATCGCGGCGAGTCGCGGCCAGTCGCGGTTTTCGTGTGGCATGACAGTGGCGAAGCTCGACAGCTCCCATGGAGTTTTTCTTACCCCAAACCGATTTGTTTGCTTTCGATTTGTCTATGGTTCGATCTCCCAACACCTCAAAGCTTCTCACTACACTCAAGAGCACCTTCTCAACTCAAGAGACACTCGAAATCTCCCACACACGAAGCTCACAAGCTCGGCTTTAATGGAGAAAAACAGAGGAAAACAGAGGAGAAGAAGAAGGAAGAAGAAGAGAGCTTAAGCTTCGGTCTTCACCTCCTTTTATAGCCCAATCCGAGTCTCCACCAAGGGAACAAGTCGGGGACAAGCCAAAGCCAAGTGGATCGAGCCACTTGCCTGACCCAAAACAGAGAAAAAAAACAGAGTGCTACAGTAACCGCCTTCGAGGAAGACGACACTGCTCAGCAAAAGGTGTTACCGCGAGCGCGGCCGGTCGCGGTGAATCGCGGTTGATCGCGGTCAATCGCGGTGAGTCGCGGTTTAAAGGCCGACTTCGTTAATTCTTATCCGAACTTGGTTTGGATTAAATTTCTTAACTCCGGGTTAAATATATTCGTACATTAACGATACATTAACCCCGAAAACACCTCAACTGTATTATATAATGCTCGGAAAATTTTACAAAGCTCAGACCCTTTTCAGAAAGTCTGAGACTCACTGAATTAAATCCGTCTAGCAAAACGGGCATAAGAAAAGTTTAAAAATAATTCAAAATACCCTTAAAAATTACGGGGTGTTACAACCACAAACTCACCTAGATACTCCCTCAAGACGTGGTTCATCAATCGCATGAATGTGCTCGGAGCATTGGTGAGGCCGAATGGCATCACAAGCCACTCGTATAGACCATACTTGGTCTTGAATGCCATCTTCCACTCATCCCCTTCCTTCATCCGGATTTGGTGATAGCCACTACACAAGTCGATCTTGGAGAACAACGAAGCGCCATGGAGCTCATCCAGCATGTCATCTAAACGGGGAATCGGGTGGCGGTACTTCACCGTGATTTGGTTGATGGCGCAGCAGTCTACACATATCCTCCATGAGCCATCCTTCTTTGGCACCAATATCACGGGCACAACACAAGGGCTCAAACTCTCTCTGACGTAGCCCTTGTCAAGCAAATCCTGGACCTGGCGTTGGAGCTCCTTTGTTTCTTCTGGGCCAACTTTGTAGGCAGCTCTATTGGGCAAGGAAGCCCCAGGAACCAAGTCAATCTGATGCTCTATCCCACGAATAGGAGGCAAGCCCTGTGGCAACTCCTCGGGTATCACATCGGCGAACTCAAGCAACAAGGAGGCGATGGCCGGCGGCAATGACTTCTCCTCGGCACTCTCAGGTCTGGAGGTAGGCACAAGCAGAAAACATGGCCTATGACCCTTGAGCGCCGACATCATGTCGCTGGGCCTCGCCAGAAGCAGCCTTTGCTCGCAACGCCCTTGTAAACCCGGCATCGGCGGCGAACTCCTGGCCACTGGCGACTTCGCGCGGACACTGGACCCCTGATTGTCTGCACTGGATGTATAAGGGCCAGTGCTTGAGCCAGATCTAGAATCGCCCAACCAGTTCTCCTGGGGCCTCTGTTTGCCCTTCTTTCCGGCAGCGTGCGCGACGCTATGGTTCTGCAGAGAGGCACTGGGTGCAGCAGTTGTGGCACTCGACTTTCTGGAGCCATTGCCTGTCCCAAATGCAGTATGGCCAGGATTGGGGTCGATCCGCTTCGGTGGGCTTGTCGGAGGCGTTGTAGGGTTAGCCGCGGCGGCTTCGATGGCCTTTTGTCGATCCCGTTCTACCTGATCCTGCAAAATCTCGTGGGGAGACATAGGTAAGAGGGTCACGCGCTTCCCGTGGTAGTAAACACATATGTGTTTAGATACCCGCCATGAAGCACGCGACGATCGAATTGCCATGGGCGCCCAAGCAAGAGATGGGTGGCGTCCATAGCAATCACATCACACAAAATTGTGTCACTGTATTGACCAATGGAAAAGGGTATGAGGCACTGTCGTGAGACAGTGTTACCTGAAGTGGAGCTTATCCATTGAAGGCCGTATGGCTGCGGATTTGGCGTCGTCTCCAAGTTGAAGTGCTTGACGACCTTTGCATTAATAATATTGCAACAGCTACCACCATCAATAATGACACTAAGGGAGGCAGTTTGGACGATGCACCTTGTGTGAAATAGGTTTTCACGTTGATCGCCAAGGGTAGCCTCCTTCACCGTGAGGATTCGGCGAGTCACAAGGCTAAGGGGCGTTCCTGCATGGAGCCCAGCAGCCTCGCAGGTGTACTCCTCTTCTTCCTCTTCTAAACCTTCCTCAATGCCTTCCAAGGCGGGCTCCTCATCGTCGTCCACCGTCTCATAGCCGGTCGTGGCCGTGGAGAAGAGCACTCATTTGGCGTTGGGGCAATCACGCATGTAATGACCCCGGCCACCACACTTGTAGCACTCCTGCTGGGAGGGCCTTTGGGGGCCCGCAGAATTCGGCTTTGGCGCCACGGGGGCCTTGGAACTTGATGTTGGCACCGGGGCCTTGGCATGGCGGCCTTGTGTAGGCGCGGTCGATCCTGCGGCATTGGAGCGCACATTAGTGGAAGGCAAAGTACTAGAGTTAGGAACATACCTTTGTGATCCATAAGAAGAGTATGAGCCTTGTCGCTTGCGCATTTGTTGATTATGTAATTGCATGGCTGCATGCGTAAGCTGGTTGAGGTTGGTAATGGGAAGCACCTCCAATTGATCTCGAATAGAAGTGTTGATGCCACTCAGAAATTTGGTCCTCAATGTTGAAGGTGCCACACTAATCGAAGCCTTATGGTACATGTCCTCAAGACGGGAAAAGAACTCCAAGGGATTTTGGGAGCCTTGCCGAGCCATAGCTATGTCGAGGCGCATTTGGTTCCTATAATCCGTGGGCACATATTTCTGCATCATAATGTGCTTCAATTGATGCCACTCGGTGATAGGCATAAAATGGCGCCGTGCTCGGTCATCCACTAGGCGATGACACCATGTCCGGGCGGCGCCGCGGAAGTTGATGGTGGCGGCAGCTACCCACTCGCTCGCTGGAATTTGGCATGACCTCAATGTATATTCTGTTGCCCGCAACCACTCAAGAAAAATAGCCGGATCGTATTCACCATGAAAGAATTCAATTTTTACCTTAAACTCATGGCGAAAGGTCCTCGGAGGCACGGCTGGTGGAGGTTGCGGCGCGCGCGGCGGAGGCATGTCATACGGGCCATAGGCATGGCCCTGGGCAGGGTAAGGCGCCTGGTGCCCTAGCTGGCGCCTCCATCCATCATCATGGCCGCGGTAGTCGGCTATCGGGGCTAAAGGAGCCTGGAATTGGGCGCGTTGCTGGCGCTGTAGGCCATTTCTGGGCGCGGGCTGGCGGACATCATATGGCATGTCATGCCGCTGGAAGCCATCATTGCGCTTGTGGTTGGCCATCGTTGCCGGCGCTGCGCCTTGGGGAAGCAATGGGGCCGGGATCCAGCCTTCGGGGTGATCTTGCAACTCGGCCGAATCGCCGAGGGGAGGATGAAAATTGCCTGGGTTCAACATGCCAGAATCTTCCATCTCCTCATCATCAAATTCATCGAAGTCATCATGGAGGAGGGGCGTTGTGGAGTAGTAACCTTCTGACCCATATCTCGGCGTCCGAGCAGATTGGTGCACCAAGTAGTCCCCCACATGAAATGGGACTGGTGTGGTGTGGACATGCCTATTGCCGTCTGCAGTGCCCCTCTGGCGCCTTTGGTCTCGGCGCTTGCGGCTAGAATCGCGCGCGGCGGTGTGGGCTTGGTTAGCTTGAAGCTCGGCGGCCCTTTGGCGGCGGCGATCCATCTTGTCAGGTGCATACCTGTCATCAAACACATAGGGTTCAGAAAACTCACTGGGGTAGTCGCGAGCCTCGTCGTCGTCGGGGTAGTAGTCAAGCGGCGGTGCAGTTGTCGCTAGTTGGCCTTGCGGTGAGGTTTGGCCTTGCCGGCTCTCTATGATCGATTGGATGCGATTGAGGCGCGGTTGATGCTGAGATGTTGAGGGCATGATGCCCTTGCCTTTGTCAAGGCGCGCCGTGCTGGGGCCGGCCACCGTGGGATGGGCCTCTTGTTGTTGCACCATCTCAATTTGTGGTGTAGGGTTGGCGGCCTTCTCACTTTCTAGTTGGGCCACACGTCGGCGAAGTTCTTGGATCTCTCTTTGCTCAGCCGAGAGCTCCACGAGTGGATCTTGTGGAATAGTATCTTCTTGTTGTTGAAGTGCCGGGTTGGGTTGGATGCCGTGGGTGCCATCTCCGTTGCCAGAGCCACCGGTGGGAACCGATAAGCTACCTATCACAATAGGGCATACCATCGAAGTAAAAATGCACCACTTAACAAAACAACCAAAGACAAGCAAGCACTTACAAGCCACAAAAGTTCACAAAAGGAGGGCAAGTCTTTAGCCGTGAGGGCGGCGCAAGTCAAGCGAGAGAAGAGAGACAAGCAAGCAAGAAATAAGCAAAACAACTTGTCAAATTTCTTAATCACGTACGCAATCAATCACTTGACATACAAGACCAAACCTTCTAGCATGAACCTAGAGAATGGAGGGATGTAGAAATGAGCCTAGCCGATAAGGGAAGACGATTACCTTATTTTGGCTTTGCGTCTTGTTTTTTTTTTTTTGAATGTCGAATGTCTTTTGTTTTGTTTTTTTAATTTAATTGACTTTGACTTTTTCAAAATTTGAATATTGATTTCCGAAATCGTTTTGATTTGATTCGGATTTGGATAATAAAAAGAAAAGAAATAAATCGGCTAAGTGACTAGATATTAGGAAAGAAATCACCTAAAATTTTGATGATAGGAGAGAGAGAAGATATTGCAGATTTGGTGGTTAATGCAAGAGATATGGCAAGATATGGCAAGTAGCAAATCACGTAAGCAATCAACAAATATGGCAAGTTTATCGCGGCAAATCTCATGCAAAGCCAAATCCCTAAAATCTCGCTAGGGTGTTGTTTGGAAAATCGGCAAGAGCTTATCTTGAGAAACCGATTAGGACTAGCTCTTTTTTTTTTTTTTTTGGCAAGAAAAATTTTCAACAATGGCGAAAGCGATAATGGTGGTCAAGAAAAAAAAATTCGTGAACAAAGTAGCAAGAAGCGACTTACAAGACCTTTGGCTCTGATGCCAGTTGATGCGCCCCTATCTCCGAGGAGTGTCACACGTGCCGAGTAGGCGAGGATCTTGTCTTGTATTGGGTCGTTGGACGTCGTGCTTCGAAGGCTTGCCGTGGAATCCTTGGCTTTAGCCTTGATGTCTTGCACGAATGGCTTTCGGGGCAATGGATGAGGGAGTATCGCGGACAAGAGTGAACGCGATGACTCTAGCGTGATGGTGATGATGATGAATGCGGAAGCGATGGATTGAGCGAGGCGGGGAGTGTCGTAGCATCGGCTGTGGATGGACTCGAGTGGTCTCGAGGGTAGATGGTTCGAAAGAGATCGAACTAAGCCAAAGTGATGGCTAAAAGGATATGATCGGCGTTGAGTCCGATCTATGGGGTTTTGCCGTAGCATCGGCGCGGGTGAAAGGGGAGGAGAAGGAGATAGTTCCGGTGACGCAAACCCTAAAGAGGAGGCGTTGGCTCTCAACAACGTTTTAGGATTGATAATCTGCATAACCTAGATACAAAGGCCGAGAAGGCCTTATATAGGCATTCGGCCATGAGATGGGCCGAGACACCAAATGGACTAGCCCACTATGCAATAGTGGGCACACGTCCAGAAATAGAAACGTACTGAATATAGAAAGTGCTAATAATGGAAAGCACCTAAATATGGAAACTTACTAAACATAGTAAGTTCCATAACTAGCAATACCAAAAGTAGAAAGTTACTAAAATGGGAAAGTGTTCAGAAATGTCTGAAAATACATGTAATAAACCTCTATGCCCTAAAATGGCCAATGCCAACACTTGTGCCTTTGCAAGGCTTCGGCGGCGGCGGTGAAGGCGACGTCGAAGGCGCGGTTGCGGCTCGCTGGGGCAAAAGGTTGGCGCTGTCGTGGCTTAGTCTTCTAGAGGTCCCTCCAGTGAAGTGCTCGAGCCAGAAGTGGAAGTGCTTGGCTCGATCGGATCTGGGCCGTCTAGGGTGAGGAGGAGCCTTAGGGCATGCGCGGACTCCGGCGCGTCGTGGCTTGCTACTAGGCGGGTGACTAAGGATTGGGTAGCCTTTGAAATGGCTTTGGCACGAGCCCTAGTCACAGGCCTATCACTGCGAATTGACATTGCCCCTCGAGATTCTCTGTTTCCAGCCTTGTAGTCCATTTGACCGTGGGTGCATTCTTAAGCATTTGGTCTTCTGCAACAATATTTTTATAAAGTGAGGACGTGTATAAAAAAAATTAATATGTGTATATATAAAAATTTGGATATGGTAAGCCCGACGAGTCGACACTTACATAAAACTTAGTCGTGGTTTGATCCTTCCACACATATCTCGCTATGTGAGTTCTGTAATCCCAGAGCAAGGTACAATCCTTAGGCCCCTACCGTCCAGATTGTCATGCGACATATCTTCCCCCATTACACTGGTGGTTGTACCTGAGGAGGAATGCTCGTATCTAGTGCTGACAGAGTGGCGCAACCTTGAGATGAAGGTCTGCTGCCTGCCATGCCAAAAAAGCTTTGTCTGGATGGTGCCCTTCTATCGCTAAATGGACATGTATTGCTACTGTCATCCTCCACCACATCATGAGGGAACTACATTGGTTCTAGCTCGAACGCTTCCGTTGACTGTTGGGTCGGGGGGGATGGGCTTCCAACATTAGCTAGCCTAGTCATTTTATGGAACCCTATTTCCTCCTATTTGATCTGAATCCTTCGTGCATCATTCCGAGCACGAGAGGATTATGTAACTCCACACTCGGAGACGTGCCTAGACCCCCCAGACCCATGCCCTTTCGGATTGATCGCTAGCAACATTTACATTAATTTGTACAGAACGTTGTTATGATAATTCATAAAAAATAAAAGGAAAAAATAATATATGCAAAAAATGCCAAAAGAACTGTGATACCCCGTATTTCTGTAAGGATATTTTGGGAATTTTGGGATTTTTCCCGAACGTCCGTTTTGTACGTCGGATTAATTTCAGAGAGTTTAAGACATTCTGTAATGTGCTCAATCTCTGTAATATTTTTCTGAGTGAAATAATATACCGTCGACGTACTTTGGGACTTAATACTCGTTCGTATACGATTATTTTTATCCCGGGCTAAGCCAAGCTTATCCAAAAGCTAATCGGATAAGAGTTGACTTGGCGGCGACCGCTGCCACGTGGCGGCGACCGCCGCAAGTCAACTCTTCGGCACCTTCGTCGAAGCTTCGCATCGCTAGGTGCCCTAGGAAAATGGCGACCGCTGCCAAAAACAGCGACCGCTGCCTCAGGAAGTGCACAGCGGCGACCAAGGGTGGTCGGCGGCGACCGCTGCTTTTGTGCAGGCATAGCCTTGCCAATTGCCGGCGATCGGACGATGCTTCGATCTCGGCTCTCCACGTGGTTTTGTTGGCCGATCTTATCCTCTTTGAAGTTGGGCTATAAATTGGAGTGGTTTGGGAGCAGATTGGAGCACAGAAACAAGCTCAAATCTCTCAAATTCACCTCGTTGGAAAACAGAGCTCTCACCGGAAAGTTTGAAGCCGATCGTCGGAGCTCGTTTTGGTGTCGTTCCAGTTGCAAAGGAGAAGCTTTGGAGGCCCTTAGAAGCTTAGAATCCAAAGCAAGGCAAAGGCAAACCAAATCGATCAACATTGGTAAGATTTCTGTTCTCGTAAAATTTCCGATGTTCGTAGAGGCGCCCGCCGCCACGAACACCGGCGACCGCCGTGAGGCTGGCGGCGCCCGCCGTAAGGCAGGCGGCGACCGCCGCCCTTCAGCTGTTGCATTGTTGTGGCTTTGGCTTCTGTAGCCTTCGATCGGACGTCGTTCCTTTCGATTTCTTTCGTTCGTGCTCGTCTTTGTCGAATCTAACTTAGGGTTTCTTTATGGGTCGATTCGAAGGAATCTGTGTTGCCGGATCTGTCCCTGTGTCGAGCCCAGAAACTCATCATTAAGCTTCATCAAACTCTACGGACTAAGGCAAGTGGCGGTTCGCTCTTGCTCATCGTTCCATATTTACATTAATTATCAGTTATTTCAATTGAGTAATTAATTTGGAATGATTATTGTGTTTATCTGGAAATGGTTGTATAAACTATTTTGGAAACTGTAATAATGATATTATAATAGGTTGTATATCTGTTAGAACAACGCTATTACTTATGTTCGCCTTGAGGGCATTTATGTGGATTTATCCTGAACTATTGTTGTGCTCGAACTGTTAGTTAGCACGAGTATTCGTAGGAACGCTTGGACTCCGAGAGGTCCATTCGTTTCTTTATAACTTGGGAAAAAGGGCGATCAAGACCCTACGATAGTAGAAGCTTGGACTCTGTGAGGTTCATTCCTTCGATATAAGTCCAGAGGCTTGGATTCTGTGAGGTCCATTCCTTAGTTGTATGTCCTGTGTGACAGGGCATATGTTTAAAAGCTTATAACGTAATGTGGGTTTTGGAATTAAATAAGATAAAGTGCCCGAGTGCACATAATTAATATACCTTTGGCGAGTAGTGTAGCTAAGTAAATAGTGCAGCTAGGAAAGCTCGTCTCGACTTTTGATCAGAGTATGTTCTCTTTCCAATTTGGATTCGTTGTAAGCAGTAAGGTTGGTCGTGAACTAAAACATCTAAGTCAGCTTTTAAATCACTGATGTCTGATTCTTTAAACGTTCGAGATTTGTCATATTTCCTTAAGACTCACTTCCGTTGGAGTCTTCTTTCGGGTCGATTTATGTGAAGATTCAGTCTTCCAGAATCTTCTCTTGTGCATGCCTTTTGTCATATTCAAGTATAGTATGGTGGTTGACTAATGTACTCGACTTTTATTCGAGAGACGAGGAGTCTAACCTAATACGACTACTTTGAACCTTCTACTTTGTGCCCTTGCATGGTCTATTCATTTAGACTAACCAACCGCAATTGTTATCTGCATTGTTGGCTGATATAGGGATGACTCCCTAAGGCTCGATCTAGACACCAACAACCTCTACAACAACACGAAATCAGAAATGGACAACAACTACTCGGAAATCAATGGATTCAACAAGAAACAAGAAGGAAAAGATAGGAGAAGAACCAAACCAAACAATGGAACAACCCCTTGTCGTTGGAGACAAAGAACCGAACCAAATGATGGCTAGACCCTTACTCTTTGCAACCTTACACGGCAGCCATGGTGGCTGAGCACAAGGAGGGTGCCTATGGAACCTTGATAACACCAAAACTCGGAGGATTTGACATACACAAGAGCAACTAGATGTAATCAATCAACAAACCTCACTTCCAACCCCAAAAGCTCTCTTTTGGATTGAAAACTGAAAATACAAGTTCTGAAAACTGAGTTTTAACGTCCGGGGAAATGAGAAAGAAAGCTCCTTAAATACTCCTAAGAGCCACGTCTAAAAATAGAAAGAAAATGTCTTAAAACCACTAAGCATACGGCCAAATGTCATAATACTCCTATTACAAGTTCACTTGATATCCTCAACATATTTGAGGTCTTCATGCACCGAGATGGTCACCATGGTCTTCATTTCTGGGTTAGGAGGTTCGTCTAACATTGTGGACTCTTTAGACAAGAGGGTGGTCACAACCTTGTCTAGCTCATGTTGAATCTCCTTAGCCCTTGCTCGTGTGATGGCACCATCAAAGGTAGGCACATGAGGTGCTCCCGCATCATCCTCCCCTTCTTGGAAAGGATTCGACCTCGAATCTTCGAGCTCCTCATCTTGTGCCTCATAAAGTGTCAAATCGCCCACATTGAAGGTAGGGCTAACTCCATACTCCTCGGGTAGCTCCAACACATAGGCATTGTCGCCCACCTTCCTTAACACCTTGAAAGGTCCATCTCCACGTGGTGAGAGCTTGGACTTGCGCTTGTCAGGAAAGCGCTCCTTCCTCAAATGAACCCAAACAAGATCTCCCGGTTGGAAGATAACTCGTCTACGTCCATGGTTAGCCTTGGATGCGGTGTGCTCGGCCTTTTGTTGCAGCTTTATCCGAGTTCTCTCATGCAATGCCTTGATGTACTCCACATGTTTACCTGCATTAAAATCTGCTCGCTCCTTCATAGGTAACGGCGAAAGATCAAGTGGAGTTAAGGGGTTCAAACCATATACACATTCAAAAGGACTCAAAGATGTAGATGAATGCACGGCCCTATTGTATGCAAATTCTACATGTGGTAAGGCTTCTTCCCATGCCTTCAAATTCTGCCTAATAACAGCCCGTAAGAGGGTTGTGAGGGTTCGGTTAGTTACTTCCGTTTGACCATCCGTTTGAGGATGGCTAGAGGTAGAGAACAAGAGTCTCGTCCCTAGCTTTCCCCAAAGAGTCTTCCAAAAGTAACTAAGGAACTTCACATCCCTATCACTCACAATAGACTTAGGTACACCATGTAATCTAACTACTTCCCTAAAGAATAAGTTAGCAACATTAGTAGCATCATCGGTCTTATGACAAGCAATAAAATGAGCCATTTTGGAGAATCTATCAACTACCACAAAAATAGAATCTCTCCCCTTCTTAGTCCTAGGTAAGCCCACAATAAAGTCCATGCTAATGTCTTCCCAAGGTGACGTGGGAATAGGCAATGGTGTGTATAATCCGTGTGGCTTCACCCTAGACTTAGCCTTAAGGCACTCTAAACATCTCTTCAACAAGTGCTCAACATCCCTAAGCATATGTGGCCAATAAAAGTGAGTGCGCAGCATGTGATATGTCTTATCTCTACCAAAGTGTCCCATTAAGCCTCCCTTATGGGCTTCCTCCACAAGCAAAATCCTCAAAGAACACTTAGGAATGCACACCTTATCAACCTTAAACAAGAATCCCTCAAACAAGTAAAACTTATCTAAAGAACCCTTAGCCACACAATGCTTGTATATAGTGCTGAAATCAACGTCATCCTCATACAACTCTTGAATGTAAGTAAAACCTAACACCTTAGAGTCTAATTGGGTGAGCAAAGCATGTCTCCTAGAAAGTGCATCAGCAACTACATTATCTTTTCCCTTTTTATACTTAATGACATATGGAAATGTTTCAATAAACTCCATCCATCTACCATGCCTCCTATCAAGTTTATCTTGACTCCTAAAGTGTTTTAAGGACTCATGATCAGTATGCAAGACAAACTCTCTAGGCCATAAGTAATGTTGCCATGTTTTAAGTACTCTAAACAATGCATACAATTCTTTATCATATGTAGAGTAGTTTAAACATGCTCCTTTCAGTTTTTCACTAAAGAAGGCGATGGGTTTACCTTCTTGCATGAGGACGCCCCCTATGCCAATGCCACTTGCATCACACTCCACTTCAAACGGCCGAGTGAAGTCCGGGAGCACCAAGAGTGGGGCGTTGGTAAGGCTCCACTTCAGCGTGTTGAAGGCCCTCTCTTGTGCTTCTCCCCACACAAATGGCGCATGCTTCTTTGTGATTTCAGTCAAGGGGGCGGCAATGGTGCTGAAATCCTTGACAAATCGCCTATAGAAGCTAGCTAGGCCGTGGAAACTCCTCACATGTCCAATGTTTGAAGGCGTGGGCCATTCCTGGATCGCCTTGATCTTCTCCTCATCAACTTGCAGCCCTTGTGTGCTCACTACAAAACCAAGAAATATAACCTTGTTAGTGCAAAAGTCACACTTCTTTAGATTGACATACAAGTGCTCTACTCTAAGAGTATAGAGGACTTCCCTTAGATGATTCTCATGCTCTTTTAGGGACTTGCTGTAGATAAGAATGTCATCAAAATATACAACAACAAATTTCCCTATAAAATGCCTCAATACATAATTCATTAAGCGCATGAAAGTAGAAGGGGCATTAGTCAAACCGAAGGGCATTACGAGCCACTCGTAGAGTCCGAACTTGGTCTTGAAGGCCGTCTTCCACTCATCTCCCTCCTTCATCCGAATCTGATGGTAGCCACTCCTTAGGTCAGTCTTGGTGAAGACGGTGGCACCATGTAGCTCATCGAGCATGTCATCTAGGCGGGGGATTGGGTGGCGGTACTTGATTGTGATGTTGTTGATGGCCCGGCAATCAACACACATCCTCCACGTATCATCCTTCTTGGGGACCAATAGGACAGGTACAGCACATGGGCTCTTACTCTCTCTCACATAACCCTTGTCTAAGAGGTCTTGGACTTGGTCTTGGACCTCTTGACTCTCCTTAGGGTTCATCCTATAAGCTGGACGGTTTGGTAGGGTGGCTCCGGGGATGAGGTCTATTTGATGCTCAATACCTCTCAATGGGGGGAGGCCAGGAGGTATCTCATCCGGGAACACGTCCTCAAACTCAGCTAGGATGGCTTGGATGTTAGGAGGAAGGGTTGCCTTGTTGTCCTCACTTAAGGCAACCAACTTCTTGCAAAGGGTCATTAGGATGGTGTCTAAGGGTAGGCACTCATCTCTCATCTCACTCTTGGATGCCATTAGGACACTAGGGGACTGGATAGCTAGGGCTTGGGGTGACGGTGTAGATGGACCCTCAAGGGGCCGTGAGCTTGTCTTCCCTTTCTCCATGTTCTCCAACTCCTCTTTCTTCTTCTTCTCATAGGCATCCGCAATCTGCACTGGGGTCATAGGCTTTAAAACAACATTTTGGCCTTTATGAGTAAAAGAGTGTTTGTTAGTAAAACCATCATGCACAACTCTTCTATCATATTGCCAAGGTCTACCTAGCAAGATATGGCAAGCATTCATAGGCACAACATCACACAAAATGGTATCCTCATAATGACCGAGGGTGAATGTTATCTTAGCTTGCCTATTCACTTTCAACTCACCACAATCATTCATCCAATGCAGCCTATATGGTCTAGGGTGGCAAAACGTAGGTAGATGCAATTTAGTGATCAATTCAGTGCTAGCTATATTGCAACAACTACCTCCATCAATTATCATGTTGCACACTTTTCCTTTAACTAAGCATCTAGTATGAAATAGGTTCTCTCTTTGATTATCCTCACAAGGAGCCGGTTGCACATGCAAATTTCTTTTACAAATCAAAGACTCACCATGTTCAAACTCAATGCCATCATCATTATCATGCAAATCAGATTCATGCACAACATGCTCATCAACCAAATCATCATCATCCTTATCACTTTCAATTTCATACAGCCCTAAGTGATTAATGATAAGGGTTCTAGTATTAGTGCAATCCCTAGCATAATGACCTCTACCACGACATTTAAAGCACTCAATATCTCTAGCACGTGGGTTAGGGTTAGGGGTACTCCCTTTGGGTCCATTAGAAGGACCAGCCGAACTCCTTGGAGGGTATGGATGTCCACTAGGTGGTGCACTCCTCTTCACTCCTCCTTGGTCCGTGCTAGGTGCCCTTGGGCCTTCCCTTGCATGGGGGTGCTCTCGGTTGGGGTTAGGATAGCCTCGGTTGGGCTGAGATCTCCAAGCATTGGAAGCTCCACTTGGTGGTCTTGGCCCTTGGTTCCTCCCCTTGTTCTTCCTTTCCACTCGAATGGCTAGGTGCAGCAACTCCGTCATGGTCCTATACGGGTACAAATCAACCTCATTAGCCAAATAAGAATTAAGGATGCGGAGGTACCTTGCCATTGTGGTCTCTTCATCCTCCACCACGTCAGCCTTCACCATGGCCATTTGCATGGCGTTGTATGTCTCCTCGGCTGACATGGACCCTTGCCTCATATTTTCAAGGCGTTGGCGTAGGTCCCTTGTATGGTGTTGAGGAATGAAACGAGCCCTCATCAAAGCTCTCATTTGCTCCCAAGTAGCCACGGCTGGATCCATGGCTCTTCTCCTTTCCTTGACTAGGTGATCCCACCATACCAAGGCATAGCCATTGAACTCCAATGCAGCCAATTGAACCTTCTTGTGCTCCGGGAAGTTATGGCAAGACCAAATCTGCTCCACTTTGGTCTCCCACTCTTGATACACATCCGGATCACACTTGCCCTCAAAGCTTGGGATCTTGACCTTAATACGCCCAATGCCATCTTGCTCGGGCTCTCGACCTCTCCTTGGTGGATAGGCCCTCATTGGCTCGGCTCTCCAGCCCTCGTCTTCCATGTAATCATCTTGGTATCCTTGAAACTCATTGAAAAGATTAGGAGCAAAAGCATGTCTATGCATAGGAGAGTTAGGAACCGACCCTTGCTCACGGTGAGCATGACCCCGATTAGGGTTTACATGGCCAGCTCCTTGGTGGGCATCATGATGAGACACGGCTGGATGAGTTGTGGATAAGGGTGGCGTCTCATGGTTAGTGGCGGCCCTAGCAGCATTGTAGGTGGCCCTTTGATCCGGGAGGGGCGCCCTTGATGGTTCAAGTGAAGGGCCTCCAGCCTCCATGTTGGTACCCAATGGAACCGGCGTGGGCTGAGGTGTCCTTGACTCCAATGTGGCCATCCTAGTGGACAATCCAGCTAGGGTGTCCGACATTTGCTTGAGGAGACTAAACACCTCCGGATGCACCGGCTCGGGGCTCCTAGAACGGGTTGGACTCCTTGAATTAGACATGATCACAAACAAAATAAACAAAGGTTAAGGTTAGTTCTAAAATCAGAACACTCTCCTCTCTTTAGTGCACTCGTTTGTATGTGATCTCTCAAGTGTTTCACTCTCGGTTTTGTGGTCTTCAAGCTCCAAATGCAGCGTATTGGAGGGTAGACCTACACAACAACACAACAAACACGTAAGGTTAGTAAAATCAGTAAAGACCTCACTAGTGTTTCCCTTGTGTTCCCTTGTGTTTGCTTCACTCACACTCTTGTTGTTGATACCGTCGGTTTGATGGATTGCCTTGTATAGATCAAATACCTATATGAGCTCAATGTTTAGGCAACACAAACGACTATGATTCAAGGTTAAGAGTGTGGACAGAATGGCGACTGAAAATGCAAGGAATTGAACAAGAAACAAAGACGCAAGAAAAGAAAGAAAGAAAGACTCTAAGAAGACTACAAAGCAAGATTGTAATGCAATGCTAATTAGGGCTGAATTACGAACTCAAGAGGGCCAAGAGAGAGACGTACCTTTGCCTTGCTTGTCGTGCAACAATGGAGTAGAGATTAGGGTAGGCGTAGGTAGCTTGTAGGGTTAGGTGAAGGGTGTTTAGGCCTTAACACAACCGGCTAGGATCCTCTTGAGAACAAACTCAGAAATCGGCTAAGTGTAGCCTTAGACTATTACAATCACAACTTAGGGGTAGTATAACATACAAATGAAAGAACAATGCAAGAGACGTTTTCTTCTTTTTTTTTTTTTGACGATCAGATATTTTTTTTTTTTTTTTTTTTTATCACTCCTTTTTTTTTTTTGTCTCAAAAAATAAAATACAAATATTATACTAACCTATAGTATGAATTGTATGAAGAGCATAGACTAAAATGATATATACAATGTTAGAAAGGTGGCTGCCGAAGTTGTTTGATTTTTGAATTTGAAATCAGCCGTGAGGATTAGCTTAGGATGTGGTTAGGATTGAGGTTTGAAAAGGTCAAAGATTTTGGAGGAAATGTAGGACGTGGGTTAGTGGGCAATTTTGTAGGATTTTTCTTTTGGCTCTTTTGCTAGTAACCGGCTGGATTAATTGGGAAGTGGGGGTAGTGGCGGTTTTCTTTGAATTTGGACGTGGAAAGTTGGCTGAGGGGCTGGTGGTCGGAGGGTGGTGGCTCGCTGGCGGCAGGGGGTGGTTTACACTCTTCAAACTCCAAGTCACACGTTCAAAACAAGAGCAAAAGGTACCAAAAGACACGAAAACTGAGGAAGCACTAACCGGACTTGACAAGACTCAAACCAAACCGAGATGGTGGTGCAGCCAGGCGGCGGCTCGGCGGCGTGGACGGTGGTGGCTGGTGTCGCCTTGCTCTGATACCACTTGATATAGGGATGACTCCCTAAGGCTCGATCTAGACACCAACAACCTCTACAACAACACGAAATCAGAAATGGACAACAACTACTCGGAAATCAATGGATTCAACAAGAAACAAGAAGGAAAAGATAGGAGAAGAACCAAACCAAACAATGGAACAACCCCTTGTCGTTGGAGACAAAGAACCGAACCAAATGATGGCTAGACCCTTACTCTTTGCAACCTTACACGGCAGCCATGGTGGCTGAGCACAAGGAGGGTGCCTATGGAACCTTGATAACACCAAAACTCGGAGGATTTGACATACACAAGAGCAACTAGACGTAATCAATCAACAAACCTCACTTCCAACCCCAAAAGCTCTCTTTTGGATTGAAAACTGAAAATACAAGTTCTGAAAACTGAGTTTTAACATCCGGGGAAATGAGAAAGAAAGCTCCTTAAATACTCCTAAGAGCCACGTCTAAAAATAGAAAGAAAATGTCTTAAAACCACTAAGCATACGGCCAAATGTCATAATACTCCTATTACAAGTTCACTTGATATCCTCAACATATTTGAGGTCTTCATGCACCGAGATGGTCACCATGGTCTTCATTTCTGGGTTAGGAGGTTCGTCTAACATTGTGGACTCTTTAGACAAGAGGGTGGTCACAACCTTGTCTAGCTCATGTTGAATCTCCTTAGCCCTTGCTCGTGTGATGGCACCATCAAAGGTAGGCACATGAGGTGCTCCCGCATCATTGGCTGGTGTCATCCGTTCGATTCGGCACATCAGATAGAGCGAAGATATGAGGAGACTAGATTGACTATGAAAACGACGGTTGTTTTTGGATGTTTTAATAATTATCTTTTAATCAGGTTGAGATCCTTGGGTAGATGATCATTACGATCATAACCCTTTTTGTAAGATTTGAAGAAAGACTTCCGCTGTAACTTATTTACTCTGTTATATATTTAAAAAGACTTCCGCTGTAACTTATTTACTCTGTTATATATTTAAAAGACTTCCGCTGTACTTTGTTTAAACTCTGTATTTGTCCTATTCGGGATTGGGATGTAATCCCGGGACTCATGTTTTATATGAATAAAGTTATCAATTTGTATCATTGTATTTCATGATTTGTATTCAAACGGTAAAGCCTGGGGTGACTTTGGTGAGAAATATCGGAGTCACTGGCGGTAATACATTTCCATTTGGGTTCAAATTTGGGGGTGTTACAGTTGTGGTATCAGAGCCAAAAGTTTTAAAACGGGTTGGGTATTTAAAAACCATTTACTCGTTTTAATCGAAAAGTGTTTTCAAAGGACTCTAAATTTTCAAAATGAAAAGAATTTGAAAATACCGTCCATAGTCATGTCTTCTATATATAGTCTGATGTAAGAAGCTTGCTTCTATATCTAGAAAGACTAATTCCTTCCCCGTTGCCCCGTTTGACATGGGTGCATTCTGTTCTCTTCAGAGGAACCCGGGAGAAGCCAAGGTGGTTTTACCATCTCTAGTAAGGCTAGAATTCCCAGTTCCCTCGCTATGATTTGAGGTTGTAGAACCTAGTTACTCGGTTTGAGTTCATCAATAGAAATTACCAAGTTGATCTATTCTAATTTGATTTTATTACGATAAATATATCAGAATGATATTAATGTGATAAAATCCTTGGAATTTGATCGGTAAACAAATGGTGAACACGAGGAACGTTATCCGTGCTGGTGCTGGGCCGAGTAATGACCCCAGACCAAATGCGAGGAATGTTGCAGACCCAACAGGAGAGCGTGAGTCTGTCTTCAACAGTAACCCTGGAGGCAATGGCCAAGCTCAGGCCGACGCTCCAATAGTGTTTGATGCAGTAGCTGTTGCAGCTATTCGGGGAATTATGATGCAAGCAATCGCCGATGCTAGGCAACCTGCCGTACCACAGGCACAAGGTGTGCCAATTCCGCCAGTAGTTCATAGGTTCGAGGAACCTAATGTTTATGAACACCGAGGAGAAGCAGTAAGGAATAGAGGTGACTATGGCCGAGCACTGAAGGCCATTAACTCTATGAGACCCGACAGCTACGATGGAAAGGGAGAGTCAGTCAGAGTGGCTCATTGGTTTTCCCACATGGAGCGATTGTTCCCTAATGTAGAGTGCACCGAAGCGGAGAAGGTTCATATAGCTTCTCTACAGTTGAAGGAGGAAGCCAGTGAATGGTGGGAGAGTACCGACTTAGCTGATAGCCCTGTTCTGAACTGGTCAATGTTTAAGACCAAGATGACAAATCGTTTCTTCTCTCAAGCTATGACGGATGGATTGAAGGTGACCGAGCTTGCCACTAAGTTTAATCATCTTCTGCAGTATGCTGAACCAGAGATATCCAGTGAGGCACAGAAGATCTGGTACTTCCATGAATGGATGAACCCAGATATTAAACCATGGATGGTACACCACACATGCTCTACTCTGGAGCAGTATGTGGATGCAGCCTACAAGTTGGAGGTCACACTGGAGGAGTCCGCCCATAAGCAGGGGAAGCAAGTTAAGGGAAAGGGTGGGCAACAGGATCGCCAGGTTGGTTCATTCAAACGACCGGCATCGCCTACCAAGTTTGAGAAGTCTGGTCGTGCTAAGACCGAGACAACTCAGTCCGACTCTGCCAGGGGCTCAGGTTGGAACAACAGAGTAATTCAATGCCACAATTGTGGTGCATCTGGGCACAAAAGTTTTGCGTGTCTGAATGAAAAGAAGACATGTTTTGGTTGTGGGAAGGAAGGGCATATGCAGAGGTTCTGTCGGCAGGGAATGCAGAAAGGAGCGGAGTCACAACAGGGTTCTGTTAATCCAAACAACAAATCCAAACAACAGACCTAGGTTTAAACTAGCAGAGACTTCCAATCCTTCGATGCAGACAAGTGCGCAGAATAAAGGGAAAGCCCCAATGGCTTCTGGAAATCAGAGTCAACGCCTTTATGTGATGCATGAGGCGGATGGACCCTATGCTCCAAATGCTTAGAGTACTTTGTATCTGCGTTCTACTTTTGTTGGTTTGTTGTTGATGTGGGTGCTACCCCGTCTTTCATTTTGGATGGTTGTAAGATAAGTTCTATTTGTAACTAGGTTGTGAACCTTTTGTTGTAAATATTCTTAATAATAAAGGTTTGGTTAGAACCAATTGTCGGTCGGAATTTTTGATTACCATCAAGGGTATGAAATTCGAAGCAATTTGACGCTAATAACGGCAGGTCTATCAAGGCGATAGCTGCGTTTAAGCTACTTCGACAAGGTTGTGTCGGGTACCTTTGCTACTTGGATCTGCCCATGAAAGATGAACCTTCAGTTCTTGACATTTCAATCGTTGTGAATTTCTGGATGTCTTTTCAAAAGATATTCCTGGTTTACCCCCGTAGCGTGACGTGAAGTTTATAATTAATCTCGAGTCGGGTATCGCGCCGAACTCGAAGGCATCGTACCGGATGGTTCCTGCTGAGAAGGGAAATGTATAAGAGGGATAGATCATAGGGAACTTGTTTCCTCTATTACGACCAGTGTAGAACCAATGGTTAAGATTTGCTTTTGAAAAGCCAAGTGTACAAAGTCATAGGTATTACTTTGGAAGATCTATTCAAAGCTTTGTATGGTCGCAGATGCAGATCTCCGATTTGTTGGGATAAAAACGCCGACAAGATTCTGCTTGGACCAGAGTTGGTCGAAAGGACAGCTTCGGACATTGCTTTGATTAGACAGAGAATGTTGACCGCCCAACGTCGACAAAAGTCGTACGCAGATCGGGAGCGTAAGACTGTCGAGTTCGAGGTTGGTGGCAAGGTATTTGTCAAAGTATCACCATCTAGGGGTGTATTCAAGTTTGGTAAGCGTGGGAAGCTTAACCCTCGCTACGTGGGACCATTCGAGATTCTGGATAGAGTAGGACCTCTAGCGTACCGTTTGGCATTGCCGCCATCGGCACACCCAGTGCATAATGTGTTCCACGTATCTTTGCTAAGGAAATATGTGCCAGATGAGTCCCATGTGCTGAGCTATAAGGACATCGAGATTCAGGCAAATGGTACTTGAGAGGAGATGCCTGTGCGCATTCTCGAGCGTCGTGTGAAGCAACTGTGCAACAAGATCGTACTATTGGTACGAATTCTGTGGTCCAAAGTCTGGAACAGAAGAAGTTACTTGGGAAACCGAGGCAGATATGCTCTGGCGTTTTCTCGAGTTATTTTCGACCTAAGTTTCGGGGTCGAAACTTCTTTTAAGGGGGAGGTGATGTGATACCCCGTATTTCTATAAGGATATTTTGGGAATTTTGGGATTTTTCCCGAACTCCCGTTTTGTACGTCGGATTAATTTCAGAGAGTTTAAGACATTCTGTAATGTGCTCAATCTCTGTAATATTTTTCTCAGTGAAATAATATACCGTCGATGTACTTTGGGACTTAATACTCGTTCGTGTACGATTATTTTTATCCCGGGCTAAGCCAAGCTTATCCAAAAGCTAATCGGTTAAGAGTTGACTTGGCAGCGACCGCTGCCACATGGCGGCGACCACCGCAAGTCAACTCTTCGGCACCTTCGTCGAAGCTTCACATCGCCAGGTGGCCTAGGAAAACGGTGACCGCTGCCAAAAACGGCGACCGCTGCCCCAGGAAGTGCACAGCGGCGACCAAGGGTGGCCGGCGGCGACCGCTGCTTTTGTGCAGGCATAGCCTTGCCAGTTGCCGGCGATCGGACGGTGCTTCGATCTCGGCCCTCCACGTGGTTTTGTTGGCCGATCTTATCCTCTTTGAAGTTGGGCTCTAAATTGGAGTGGTTTGGGAGCAGATTGGAGCACAGAAACAAGCTCAAATCTCTCAAACTCACCTCGCCGGAAAACAGAGCTCTCGCCGGAAAGTTTGAAGCCGATCGTCGGAGCTAGTTTTTGTGTCGTTCCAGTTGCAAAGGAGAAGCTTTGGAGGCCCTTAGAAGCTTAGAATCCAAAGCAAGGCAAAGGCGAACCAAATCGATCGACATTGGTAAGATTTCTGTTCTCGTAAAATTTCCGATGTTCGTAGAGGCGCCCTCCGTAAGGCCGGCGGCGACCGCCGCCACGAACACCGGCGACCGCCGCCCTTCCGCTGTTGCATTGTTGTGGCTTTGGCTTCTGTAGCCTTCGATCGGACGTCGTTCCTTTCGATTTCTTTCGTTCGTGCTCGTCTTTGTCGAATCTAACTTAGGGTTTCTTTATGGGTCGATTCGAAGGAATCTGTGTTGCCGGATCTGTCCCTGTGTCGAGCCCGGAAACTCATCATTAAGCTTTGTCAAACTCTGCGGACTAAGGCAAGTGGCGGTTCGCTCTTGCTCATTGTTCCATATTTACATTAATTATCAGTTATTTCAATTGAGTAATTAATTTGGAATGATTATTGTGTTTATATGGAAATGGTTTTATAAACTGTTTTGGAAACTGTAATAATGATATTATAATAGGTTATATATCTGTTAGAACAACGCTATTATTTATGTTCGCCTTGAGGGCATTTATGTGGATTTATCCTGAACTATTGTTGTGCTCGAACTGTTAGTTAGCACGAGTATTCGTAGGAACGCCTGGACTCCGAGAGGTCCATTAATTTCTTTATAACTTGGGGAAAAGGGCGATCAAGACCCTACGATAGTAGAAGCTTGGACTCTGTGAGGTTCATTCCTTCGATATAAGTCCAGAGGCTTGGATTCTGTGAGGTCCATTCCTTAGTTGTATGTCCTGCGTGACAAGGCATATGTTTAAAAGCTTATAACGTAATGTGGGTTTTGGAATTAAATAAGATAAAGTGCCCGAGTGCACATAATTAGTATACCTTTGGCGAGTAGTGCAGCTAAGTAAATAGTGCAGTTAGGAAAGCTCGTCTCGACTTTTGATCAGAGTACGTTCTCTTTCCAATCTGGATTCGCTGTAAGCGGTAAGGTTGGTCGTGAACCAAAACATCTAAGTCAGCTTTTAAATCACTGATGTCTGATTCTTTAAACGTTCCAGATTTGTCATATTTCCTTAAGACTCACTTCCGTTGGAGTCTTCTTTCGGGTCAATTTCTGTGAAGATTCAGTCTTTTAGAATCTTCTCTTGTGCATGCCTTTTGTCATATTCAAGTATAGTATGGTGGTTGACTAACGTACTCGACTTTTATTCGAGAGACGAGGAGTCTAACCTAATACGACTACTTTGAACCTTCTGCTTTGTGCCCTTGCATGGTCTATTCAGTTAGACTAACCAACCGCAATTGTTATCTGCATTGTTGGCTGGTGTCATCCGTTCGATTCGGCACATTAGGTAGAGCGAAGATATGAGGAGACTAGATTGACTATGAAAATGACGGTTGTTTTTGGATGTTTTAATAATTATCTTTTAATCAGGTTGAGATCCTTGGACAGATGATCATTACGATCATAACCCTTTTTGTAAGATTTCAAGAAAGACTTCCGCTGTAACTTATTTACTCTGTTATATATTTAAAAAGACTTCCGCTGTAACTTATTTACTCTGTTATATATTTAAAAGACTTCTGCTGTACTTTGTTTAAACTCTGTATTTGTCCTATTCGGGATTTGGATGTAATCCCGAGACTCATGTTTTATATGAATAAAGTTATCAATTTGTATCATTGTATTTCATCATTTGTATTCAAACGGTAAAGCATGGGGTGACTTTGGTGAGGAATATCGGAGTCACTGGTGGTAATACCTTTCCATTTGGGTTCAGATTTGGGGGTGTTACAAGAACAACTAAAAAAAAATTACTACAAATAATCAATATGATATAAAAGAGCGATTGAAAAAATATGACATTGTTTTGAATATATGTGTAATGTATACATATGATTATATATATATAACATATGCAATAAATATTATATATACACATATAGGGTTGGGTTCTAGTAAGGAGACTCTCTATGGTAAATAGTGAGGAGCATTATTGAGCGTTGATTTTTTTATCCTACAGATGATATACTAGGGAAAATATAGATCTATCATGGGAGTTGTTCATCTAATAAAACTTAAAAAATAAAAAATAGAGAAAGCGTAACTAAAACAGAAATAAAGTAGATTGATATCTTTCTCTCTCTCCTAAAATCCCACAAAGCTCTCCTTCTTTTACACTTACACGATTCGTCGGTGCTTCTGGCTTGATTATTTGTTCATAGACTACTCTTCTTGTTCAATATATAATATTTAGTTGTTCAGTTGGATAAAAATAGAGTTGTTTATTTGAACAATTGAGTTACATACTAAGTAATTATTAACTAGTTGTTCAATTGTTCAATTGAACAACTGGAAAACTTGTTCACCAATGTTAATTTGTTAATTATCTCTTGATTATTTGTTCATAGAGTAGTCTATCTTGTTGAATTGGATAAAATTTAGTTGTTCAATTGAACAACTCTGGAAACTTGCTAATTAATGTTGAATTGTTCTTTCTATCTTTATTATTTATTCATGGACTATTATATCTTGTTCAAGTAATGATATGTAGTTGTTCAAGCGAATAAAACCAATAGTTTCATAATCGGTCATGACCAAATTAGATTGGTGTCATCATCCAAACAACATCCCTCTATAGTGTCGAAACCAGTCGATGGAAAACTAGGTGACTAGGACACCAACAAGATTTCACATGTAAGAATTTTGATAATGATGGTTATGGTGATGCTAATTATCACTTTTCCTGCTGGACCGACCTCCTCGTCCATGACCAAACACCCAGCCGTACATCCACCAAACACAAACAACCTTTTAATTATGTATGCTAATAATATATATTGCCAAAACCTTTGTATCAATCCACACATGACACATTAACTGAACTTACAAAAGGATTTAGATCGCCAATCCTATGAAAATCATAACCTATAGATGATAACAATTCTAGATGATTCTAGTCCCATCCTTCTCCATATGAAAGAAAAAGAATCAAAAAAGAAAATGAAATCATAGTCTTAAGCTACCTACCGGGTTACCCGAATTGAAGCTCAATCTTACGTACAAATGGAAGGACAAAATTGAAGCTTTTTAGTAAAAGCTATACATTGGAATGAAAACATATTTTTACAAAATATATGGAAAGTCAAAATATCTCAGGCTAAAATCATGGGATTTGATCTCATATAAGTGGGTGTAGCATTAAAAATTTAATTTAAACTTGTACGTTGGATTGAAAAAAATGAATAGTTATTATTCCTCCTCGTTATTTACCATACAATTAGTATGCACTTAAACCTAAATCTACATACATATATCATATATATATATTAAATACATTATTATGCCACAGTATAATACATGAAAAAATAATATGGATTAAATTCTACAATGCTCTAAAAAAGAAGTATACATTAGATGCTACCAATAATACATTATATATACATGCAAAAAGTGTAAATTAGGGTTTATTTTACTAATACTCTTTCTAATGTATAATACTATAAAAGCGCGTGCTCCTCAAATGAACAGTGCTTATCATGTGCCCCTCACGTGCAAACTTCTATCCCTAGACTGGCTTTTTCTTTCACGCGTCCCTTCACCTCTTCTCCCATAAAACTCATCTTCTACATACCCTCTGTAGCCCTAGAAATCTCGCTCGCCGCCCTCTTTATGCTTCTTCTTCACTTTCTCCGCCAGTTCTTCGCCTTTGCTTCTTCTTCACTTCCTCTGCCCTAAAAAAACCTTTGGACTGGAACACTAAAATGAAAATCGTTGTTTGTTGATAGGCGTTTAGTCATGTATACCTAACAAATAACCTTAAAAACCTAACTAATGTAGTCGGTAAGTAAGGATCAATCCCACAGAGAATCAAGTTATCTATCTTGTTTGCAGAAATTGTATACTAATAGTAATAAAGGGGGATTTGATTGGTTTGTTCTAAACTATGAAATAAAGTAGCAGAATTAATGATGATGTAAACAAATATTGATGAAAGTACTCAGCCAGACAGATATCCACACTTCAATTTGATTGATTGATCCTTGATTATCTCTGGTTCTTTAGACCAATGAATGTTCCTATTCCTTTTCTTAAATTATTAACAAGACAACCAGACCCTGAGAATACTAAATATCAAATAACCAGGAAACTATCCAGATTTAATTTAACAGCAGCAGTAAGTTCATGAATTTCAGCAGATACATGCACATAAAACAACCAGTTTTACTTAGCATGTAATCAATTCTCTTCTACAATAAACTATTCCAACCAGTTCTAGAATATCGTAGTTGCTACTCTGAATTAGGTATTTCAACCAGAAACAGTCTAACTCTAGCATAAGAATAATACTAATAACCACTAGTTGATTAGGTAAGTACAATCAGTAAAACTCAAAGGGATTAAGCACAAGAGAATTAATAACATTCAAAGGAATAGAACAAGAATTATAATCTCACAACCAATTCAAACGAAGGCTTCAATCGTCTGACTAAGTAAAGGAAACTTAGTTCTTCATGACCTACAAAAACTCCAAAAAAACTCTAAAACGCAGTTATGAAAATAAGCTAGAATGAATGATAATGATAACTAGGTCTGCTCTAATGCTAAATATCCCAATAATAAAAACTTAGAAAATAAGTCTAAACGTAATAATAAAAATTATAATTAAGGTAATAAGATAATAAAACGTTGAATCTTCAATCCGCGTCAGTCGGCCCGAAACCGAGACCAGACCTGCGACCCCAGCCAAGACCCGCGATCGCGGTTTATACTTCAGCGCACCAGAACCAACTCCCTTACCCGCGATCGCGGCTCATACCCCCGCGGTCGCGGTTCAGTCTCTGTTGCTCTGGTCTTCACTTGATCTTCAGAGGCTCCAATCTTCTGTAATTTCTTGGTTTTCTTCACTTCTCTTGGCCTCTCCCTAATCACAGAATAGTCCCTGAAACTACCCTAATCATCTCCCATAATGTGCTAACAAGTCCTAGTTACGCTATACAAAGTAAAGCGTATCAAATTCCCCCATGCTTAGACCTTGCTCGTCCTCGAGTAAGCTAATGAAAACATACTCCTATAACATGAAATCCAAAGGTCTACAGACAGCATACAAGAATCCTAACCCAGCGACTATAACACACAATCATCAATAATCCAACACCTGGCTCTAAAAAGGAAGTAGAGTACTTGTCCCAAGCTAAACCCGAACACCATTGAGTGAATGTGAACATCTAATCCTGGCTCCAATCTAACCCTTATTGCTCCAGAGTGACCTATCCGAAACCTCCTTATAACTCCACCACTTATGTCACCACGCCAGAATGAATGAGGAGTCCTAGTAATCACTCTTTTCTTTTCAGTCATTTTGCATAGGCGCCCTTTCGGGTTTTCACCTAGCCACTCATTTCATTTTTCAAGGATGGGCTCACCAATCTCACATCACTCTTTAGCCTCTTATTACCCCAGCCTAATGCTGGTCAGGGCCCCTGAATTTTGCCTAAGCTGCCCTTTCGGGTTTTCAGCTTAGCCAGGATTTTCTGTTTTTTTTAAAACAGTAGTACAGATGACCAACAAGTATAACTCCCTCCCCCATGCTTAAATATTACATTGTCCTCAATGTAATGAAAGACGAAAAATGAAACTTTGGGGGGGGGGGGGGAGAAAGATACCCACTAGCGATGCCGAGGTGGTCTGTGTCTCGGATGTCGTGGCAGGCGTGGGGGTGGAAACTCATGGAAACAAGAGTCTTTGGTCCATGGCGGAAGGCAATGAAATTAAGCCCATCAGTTGTCAGTCCCATATATGTCTCCCACCTGTGTGAAGCAAATGCGTCCCAATGCCTGCTGTAAGAGCACTACACCAGCGACTGATCTCGGAGCATCCGTACGTCCTCATCAAGCTCAGCTATCCACTCCCCATATTGTCTATCTGGGTCTGCAGGACCACTCGAAGTGCCTGCCTCACTGTGTCAGCGACCTCATATTGTATCTCCATCACAAACATATATCAATCGGTGCCTCTGGAATCTCCTCATCATCAGCTGCATCATCCGTTACCATAAAAAACCCGAGCTACATCTCCTCCTCATCATCTACAGCATCCTCATCCTCAGTAACCAAATAAAATAGCCGGAAAACGAATGGAAAAAGGGTGGCGGCGGTCGTGACATCAACCTAAAATTTTTATGTGCGGAACGCAGGGCCGCGATCGCGGTTTTCACCCGAGCCCGCGGTTTTTTTTTTTGGTTTTTTTTCCGAACAGCTTCAAACCGCACAGGCTGTGCGGTGCTCTCGACAAATCTGCAAAATTAAAAGAAGTTGAACAGGAAAATAGAGCAGCGTCCGCGGCTTCACGTACAGGGAAGGTCGCGATTGCGGTTTTTAGGCCGCGGTCGCGGCTTTGCCTGGAAAGCGACTTTCCTGCATGTTAGTCTAAAAATGCAGCAAAGAAAAAGAATAACAAAAGGAGAGGAAAACAAATGACAAGAAAACAAACTTCATACCTCGGGTTGCCTCCCGAGAAGCGCCTTGGTTAATGTCGTGGCTTGACATAGTGCCTTGCAGATCAACTTAAGTTATCACATCAACAGAACTCATAGAAATATTATCAGGAGGGTGTTTCTTAGCATCATAGATGTTGTATTCTACTCTTTCACCATCAAATTCCATTCTCAATGAACCACTACTCACATCAATTTTGGTATTGGCGGTCTTAAGAAATGGCCTACCTAACATAACAGAGCCTGCATGCTTGTCACTTCCCATATCCATCACAACGAAATTAGCAAGAAAAATCAAATTGTCAACCTTCACAAGAACGTCCTCTACTACTCCTTTCGGATACACATTAGACAAATCAGCTAATTGAATCACCGTCCCAATTGCATGCAATAGTCCAAGCCCCAAAGATTCATATAAAGAGTAAGGCAACACATTAATAGATGTATCTAAATCTTGCATGGCTCATTCAAACTTGGTGTCACCTATCGTACAAGGGATACTAAACATGCTAGGGTCGTCACACTTCTTACGCATTCGCCTTTGAATCACAGTAGACACATTTTCACTCACTTTAACCTTTTTCTTGCTTTTCACTTTTTGGTTCCTTTTAATTGTACATAATTCCTTCAGAAACTTTGCATAGCGAGGAACACTTTTAATTAATTTAAGAAAGGGAATGTTTACCTCACACTTACTGAAGGTTTCGAAAATCTCTTTGTCATTCTCCAGCCTTCTTGTATCTTTCAGCGCCTCAGGGAATGACGAAATTGGCTTCTGTGAGCCAAGGGGAGGAAAATTCGGACGAACATAACCATCTTGGCAATTTGTAGCAAAATCGCGGTCGCTGTTTTAGACCCACGATCACGGTTCCTCTTGGTTGCTTTCTGTAACTTTCCCGTGGCCGCTTCTTCTTTCTGCTGTAGGCCGCAGTTCTTCTTCTGAGGTAAAACCGCGATCGCGGGTCTGCTTTCTGACTTGCTTCTGCAGAACCGTCTCCCTACAGTATCTCTTCTGTAAACAAACCGCGGTCGCGGTTTTGGACCCGCGGGCGCGGTTCCTCTCGACTGGTTTCTATAGGAATTTCGTTGTTTACAACTTTTGTCTCTTCATATAATTCGTCCCTTTCAGCTAAGGGAGCGACATTCAACTGCCTACCGCTTCTCAGCATTACCGCACTCACATTCTCTCTCGGGTTCAACTCCGTTTGTGACGGCAACTTACTCGCTTCCCTAGCCTCTAATCGGCTTACTGCCAGAGAGATCTGCCCAACCTGATTCTCCAAATTCTGAATGCTTGACCTAGTCTCATGCTGAAATTGCACAAAATGGGTCTGCAATGTAGTCACATTCTGAGTCATGGTGGTCATGTTCTGCGCAAGGGCCTTTATCATGTCTTCTATAGACATCGATGAACTCGAACTCTGCCCCTGAGGTCTAGGGTCATATGGTGGTCTGTATTGTTGTTGTTGTTGTTGACCTCCAGGCTGTTGAAATTGCTGCTGCCGCTGGTTGAGCTGCTGGTTCTGCTGATTTCCATATCTCAAATTAGGGTGATCTCTCCACCCAGGATTGTAAGTGTTGGAGTATGGGTCATATCTTGGTCTAGGAGGTTCGAAACCTCCCACAGCATTCACTTCAGCGGTAGGTTCTTGTAGTGTTAGACACACATCAGTAGAGTGTAACGTGTCATAACATATGCCACGGGCCTTGACTTGTTGTAGACTTCCTTTCATCATAAAACACTTCATCATCTACTTCAGCTCGTTCATATCAGATTGCAGTGAAGATGATGGGTGAGAGTTTGCGGCATTTGCTGCGTCGGAGCTTGCTCTCTTGCTGAACTGCCTTGAGCCTTCAGATAGCTCAGAAAACATCTCAAATGATGCAACTGCAGTTTTATTCAGAATGTTACCGCCACAGGCGGCATTCACCATTCTACGCTCATTGTCAAGAAGCCTGCCATACAGATATAGAACGAGGTCTTGGTCAGAATAACCATGGTATGGACAACTTGATATTAACCTCTTGAATCTCTCATAGTACTCATACAAAGTCTCAGTAGCATGTTGTTCAATGTTGCTGATATTCTTCTTCAGGATATTGAGCTTTGTTGTAGGAAAGTACTTCTCCAGAAAGGCTTTCTTCATCTTTACTCATGTATCAATGCTTCCTGGAGCTAGATAGTAGAACCAGTGATACGGGGATTAGCCGCGAGTGGCCCGATCTAGACGCCAAGAGACTCGAATGGAAGATGGAGGTGGAAACAAGAGAAAACACAAGAGAACAAGTTAGCAAATGATAGGAAACAAAGAAATAAAAAAGGATATAGGAACAACCGAGATATGCAATAGAGAGACCCTTGGCAAACAATGTCGCCAATAACCAAACCAATGTGCACAAACGACCTTTCCTTCTACAATCTCCCACAACGATGGACGTGTCCAAAGAGCAAGAGAAGGAGGCGAGTGAAGCCTTGGAGCACCAAGATCATAGACGAAATTGACACAACGCAAGAGCAACCTAGCAAGTTTGAATCAACTTTGAGAAACACTCCCATGGAGCTCTCAATCTTCATAATGCATAAAGCAAAGGTTCATAACTGGGGAAAAACTGAGTTACAAAGAAAGCTAAAGGTCTTAAATAGCCAAATGGGTCGGCCCATAAAAGCCCAACAAGAAACGAGACAAAAGGAGCTAAACTGGGAGAAACTCGGTCCAAGACTCGACCGAGTTGTGGGCCGAGTTTGGCTCGACGTGGTTCACTGAGAACAACTCGGCCTGGACCCGGCCGAGTTGTGGGCCGAGTCAGGAGGCTCAACTTCTGGCCTAACTTCAGAAGGTCCGTTCTCTCTCGTCCTTGATCGGAATGGAGTGATTCTAACTCCCAGAGATAGCTCTTCAAGTCTAGTTTCACTCCTCAAAATGTGAGCGTGATCGAAGTTGGGAATCAGAAGATATGACAGTTTTGCTGAGAGGTCGCCATCACTAAGCACAACTCGGCCGAGTTTGGTGGGCCGAGTCAGGACCTTGGGCTTCAACTCTTGTGGTTGCCATTCTCCCGCGCTTGGCTCGGCTCGGAATGTCACCAAGGTCCTTGGTATTGGTTCCGTGAAGTACTCGACGAGGGTGGGCTCCCTTGAGACGCGAAGGTTTGCCAAGTTCTCGAGTTTCTCGTGCATACGCTTGGCTCGAGCCCTTTGTGAGTGGACCATCTCCTTCCTCAATGGCTTGGCTCGAACCCTTGTGAGTGAACCATATTTCTTTGTGTGCCACTTGGGTGAAGCCTCGGATGCTCCCGCATCATTCTCCCCTTCTTGGAAAAGATTCGACCTCGAATCTAAGCTTGTATGCCTTGTACTTCGCCTTTTGGGAAAGCTTGGATTGACGCCTCTTGGAAGGCACATCTCCTCTCCGGGGTGAAACACCAAGCGGCAGCGCTCTTTGTTGGCCTTGACTGCATTGTGCTCCGCCTTGGCATGAAGTTTGTTCCTTGTGCACTCATGCAATTCCCGAATGCACTCCACCAAGGAATGAACCAAATCAGCCACATGTGAGACGTCTTGATCTCCTGGTTCAAAGGGCACTTCTCCGGACTCCAACTTTGAGTAGAGCACACACTTCACTTCTTGTCCTGAAAGCAAAGCACTAGAAACTTCATGCAACTCCACAACTTGGTCAATACAAGGGTTAGTCACATAAGATGCATTATGGAGTTTAGGGCATGCAATGAATTCATCTTTCTTAGAGGACTTGGTCATATCAACATTGGCAAAATGAGGTCCTCTATCATGTTCACACAATTGTAATAATGTAAGCACAAATCTTCCAATGACTATATGATATCCAAACAAACATGCACACATTATTCCACTCTTCTTCCTAGACCTATGTACATGCTTAGTGATGCAAGGATCAATATAACACACATGTATGGACATAAGGATCATATTAGGAACACGATGCATTCCACAAGACATGTATTGTGCTAAAGAAAATTGATGTATGCTTGAGTACCTAGTTCTACATGCAAGGACTGATTTTTCCATGTGTATTGTCCTATATGGAATGACATGCTAATTTGCAAACTCAAGAGATGGAATTGGAAAGGTGGAGATAAGAGGTACTTCCCTTGCATTAGTCTCCATTGGCACATCCTTTTTCTCTTGTTTGAGAATTGATTTCTTGGCTTCAACCTCTTCATGGGGTAGGAAAGGTAAGCTTGAAGGAACCGTGTGAGTCCGGTCCATCCATGGAGTAGCCAAGGATTTGAATGAGCTACGCACAATGATGGGCAATCGATGCTTGATCTTTGTAGGTGAAGGAGATGTTTCTACAACATCCTTTTGTTTTTCCTTTGGCTCAATCTCCTTTCCTATGACCATTGGTTCAATAGCAAGAACCTCCTCCTTCCTTCTTGGCTTGAATTCCTCAAGCATGGCTTGAATACATGTGATATCTCTAGCTCCGGGAGAAGGGTTAGGAGTACTTCCTTTGGAGGCATTAGGAGCGTCGTCTAGGGGATTTAGGCTCGGCGGGGAGGGGCTTGGCTTAGCACTCCTCCTTGGCTCCCCTTGCTCCATATGAGGATGATAGCCTCGGTTTTGGCTACCACTTGAACTTCTTCCTCCTTGGTTCGTATGCTTAGTTTGTCTTTCAATGTTGTTGGCTAAGGGTAGCAATTGTGTATAGTGTCGAGGCACAAAGCGAGCTCTCATCAAGGCCTTCATTTGAGTCCAAGTTGTCACAGGTGCATCTAAGGTTCTTTTCCTTTCTTTCACAAGATTATCCCACCATGTTAGTGCATAACCATTGAATTCAAGGGTGGTGAGTTGTACCTTTTTATGCTCGGGAAAGTTGTGACAACTCCATATTTGTTCAATCTTGGCCTCCCATTCCATGTAGACATATGAATCACCTTGGCCTTCAAAAGAGGGAATCTTCAACTTGACCTTGTCAACTCCATTTTGCTCTTCATCTTCATAGGCTCGCCTTGGCTCCTCATGATAGGCACGCCTTGGCATTTCCTGAAATTCATTATAATGGTTAGGAGCATTAGGCTTATGTCTACGCCGGGGGAAGTTGGTGGCTATGGGCACTCGGTGCATCTCTTGGGGCACGGCTGCAGGCTTGGTCACTCTTGTCTCTAATGCTACCATCCGATTAGACAAGATAGCAATGTTGTCCGACATGGCCTTGAACATGTTGAACAACTCGGGTGCCATTGGTTTGGACCCTCCATGTGGTGGACTTCCTTTATAAGACATGATCAACAAACTCCAAGAAACATGTTAGGGTTAGTGAAATCAAAACAATCCTCACAAGTGTTTGATCCCTCGTGTGTTTGATCACTCACACTCTTGTTGATTCGATACAAGCTTTGGAATGTAAGGTTGCCTTGAGAAGGACAAAAACTTCAATAGAACTTGGTGAACTTAGACAACACACAACCAAAGGTGAGAATAGCTCTTGGATTTCGAAAGATAAGCTCAAGAAGACACACACAATAAAACAACAAGAAGGATGACACAACAAAGAATCGTGTTTAGGAAATTCAACAATGCAATGTCATACCTATCTCGTTCCTACCAATACTCATGAACACATAAACAAGTTGCCAAAGGATAAAATGAGTGGTAAGATGGTAGGCAATCAAGCTTGAGGTTCAAGGTAAGGTTCAAAGGCAATCCATAAATTTCAGACCACAACTCGGTTCAAGGCTCGGCCGAGTGATGGGCCGAGTTCTTCACTGTTTTTTTTTTTTTTTTTTTTTTTTTTTGATGATCACAAAACTTGCAATGTGATACAATACAAAAATTAAGTGCAACAATGTAAACTAGAACAAGAAATAAAACAAGAACAAGCCTTTCTCTTTTTTTTTTTTTTTTGGCTTTTGCTTTTCTTTTTCCTTCTTTTTCTGATATTTTTTTTTTCAAATAAAAAAAAACGTGCAGTTACAAATAAACAAGAAAAAAATAAAGGATATCTTGCTTCTAGTTCACTTTTTTGGGTAATGATGTCCTAGGTAGCAAGTGGGGGAAAATGCACTTTTTGCATGCCTTTTTGGGTCAGTTTTTGCAGGCCTTTTGGGGCTGAAATGACAGACCTTTGGGGCAGAAAATAGCTGAGTTTTGGGGCTAGAATGTAGGTGGGTTTTAGGGGCTAAGTTTAGCTGGGTTTTGGGGTTGCTTTTGTGGGTTTTTGAGTGGGTTTGAGGGGATTTTCGGATGGGGGTTTAAGGGTGTTGTAGCTGGGTTTCGTGGGGGATTTTTCAGCAGCTTGGAGGGGGTGTTTGGTGGTGGTGGAAGGTGGTGGTGATGGGGTTTTGTGGTGGCAACAAAGAAGCAACAAGTTCATGCATGCACAAGCACAAGTAATCACAATTTAAGCACAACAAGCATGAAGAACAAGATGAACATGAAGAACAGGATGAACAATGAAGAAAAATGGAAAATAAGACTCAAGAAGAACCTTGATGGTGGTTCGGCCGGGTGGTGGTGGCTTGACGTCGAGATGGCTCTGATACCAATTTGATGCGGGGATTAGCCGCGAGTGGCCCGATCTAGACGCCAAGAGACTCGAATGGAAGATGGAGGTGGAAACAAGAGAAAACACAAGAGAACAAGTTAGCAAATGATAGGAAACAAAGAAATAAACAAGGATATAGGAACAACCGAGAGATGCAATGGAGAGACCCTTGGCAAACAATGTCGCCAATAACCAAACCAATGTGCACAAACGACCTTTCCTTCTACAATCTCCCACAACGATGGACGTGTCCAAAGAGCAAGAGAAGGAGGCGAGTGAAGCCTTGGAGCACCAAGATCATAGACGAAATTGACACAACGCAAGAGCAACCTAGCAAGTTTGAATCAACTTTGAGAAACACTCCCATGGAGCTCTCAATCTTCATAATGTATAAAGCAAAGGTTCATAACTAGGGAAAAACTGAGTTACAAAGAAAGCTAAAGGTCTTAAATAGCCAAAGGGGTCGGCCCACAAAAGCCCAACAAGAAACGAGACAAAAGGAGCTAAACTGGGAGAAACTCGGTCCAAGACCCGACCGAGTTGTGGGCCGAGTTTGGCTCGACGTGGTTCACTGAGAATAACTCGGCCTGGACCCGGCCGAGTTGTGGGCCGAGTCAAGAGGCTCAACTTCTGGCCTAACTTAAGAAGGTCCGTTCTCTCTCGTCCTTGATCGGAATGGAGTGATTCCAACTCCCAGAGATAGATCTTCAAGTCTAGTTTCACTCCTCAAAATTTGAGCGTGATCGGAGTTGGGAATCAGAAGATATGACAGTTTTGCTGAGAGGTCGCCATCACTAAGCACAACTCGGCCGAGTTTGGTGGGCCGAGTCAGGACCTTGGGCTTCAACTCTTGTGGTTGCCATTCTCCCGCGCTTGGCTCGGCTCGGAATGTCACCAAGGTCCTTGGTATTGGTTCCGTAAAGTACTCGACGAGGGTGGGCTCCCTTGAGACGCGAAGGTTTGCCAAGTTCTCGAGTTCCTCGTGCATACGCTTGGCTCGAGCCGTTTGTGAGTGGACCATCTCCTTCCTCAATGGCTTGGCTCGAACCCTTGTGAGTGAACCATATTTCTTTGTGTGCACTTGGGTGAAGCCTCGGATGCTCCCGCATCAACCAGTCATTGGATGAATCCTTCAGAGAGAAAGGAAAGACCCTTAGCTTGATTTGGTCCTCTGTCACGCCCCTTGGCTTCATACTGGTGCAGACAGCGTGAAACTCAGATAAGTGCTTGTTGGGGTCTTCGCCATTCATCCCATGGAAGTGGGGTAGCAAGTGAATCAATTCAGAGTTCAACTCAAAATTGACACCATCAGCCAACTCAGGAAATTGCACAACAAGCGGTTGCTGCTCCAGATTCGGTGCAGTTAACTGCCTCAAAGTCTGTTGTTCAGCCATCTCGAGTTGCTCACGAACTTCTCTGCGGTTCCTGGAAAGTGTTCACTCAATTTCTATATCAAGATCTAAGATTGGAGAATTAGTAGCACGTGTGTGGACCATAAGACAGGTCCACACAACAGTTGGTAAACAATCACACACAAACACGAAAATAATAAAACTTAGACTCTCTGGCAACATCGCCAAATTTGATAGGCGTTTAGTCGTGTATACCTAACAAATAACCTTAAAAACCTAACTAATGTAGTCGGTAAGTAAGGATCGATCCCACAAAGAATCAAGTTATGTATCCTGTTTGCATAAATTGTATACCAATAGTAACAAAGGGGGATTTGATTGGTTTGTTCTAAACTATGAAATAAACTAGCAGAATTAATGATGATGTAAACAAATATTGATGAAAGTACTCATCCAGACAGATAGCCACACTTCAGTTTGATTGATTGATCCTTGATTATCTCTAGTTCTTTAGACCAATGAATGTTTCTATTCCTTTTCTTAAGTTATTAGCAGGACAACCAGACCCTGATAATACTAACTATCAAATATACAGGAAACTATCCAGATTCAATTTAACATCATCAGTAACTTCAGGAATTTCATCAGATACATGCACATAAAACAACTAGTTTTACTTAGCATTCAATCAATTCTCTTCTACAATAAACTATTCCAACTAGTTCTAGAATATCGTAGTTGCTACTCTGAATTAGGTATTTCAACCAAAAATAGTCTAACACTAGCATAAGAATAATACTAATAACCACTAGTTGATCAGGCTAGTATAATCAGTAAAACTTAAAAGGATTAAGCACAAGAGAATTAATAACATTCAAAGGAATAGAACAATAATTATAATCTCACAACCAATTCAAACGAAGGCTTCAATCGTCTGACTAAGCAAAGGAAACTTAGTTCTTTATGACTTGCAAAAACTCCAAAAAAACTCTAAAACGCCGTTCTGAAAATATGCTAGAATGAATGATAATGATAACTAGGTCTGCCCTAATGCTAAATATCCCAATAATAAAAACTTAGAAAATAAGTCTAAAGTCTAAACGTAATAATAAAAATAATACCTAAGGTAATAAGATAATAAAACGCTGAATCTTCAATCCGCGTCAGCCGGCCCGAAACTACGACCAGACCCGCGACCTCAGCCAAAACCCGCGATCGCGGTTTATACTTCAGCGCACCAGCACCAGCTCCCTGACCCGCGATCGCGGTTCAGTCTCTGTTCCTCCGGTCTTCACTTGATCTTCAGAGGCTCCAATCTTCTGTAATTTCTTGGTTTTCTTCACTTCTCTTGGCCTCTCCCTAGTCACAGAATAGTCCCTGAAACTACCCTAATCATCTCCCATAATGTGCTAACAAGTCCTAGTTATGCTATACAAAGTAAACCGTATCAAATTCTCCCATGCTTAGACCTTGCTCGTCCTCGAGTAAGTTAATGAAAACATACTCCTATACCATGAAATCCAAAGGTCTACAGACAGCATACAAGAATCCGAACCCAACGACTATAACACACCATCATCAACAATCCAACATCTGGCTCTAAAAAGGAAACAGAGTACTTCTCCCAAGCTAAACCCGAACACCATAGAGTGAATGTGAACATCTAATCCTAGCTCCAATCTATCCCTTATTGCTCCAGAGTGACCTACCCAAAACCTCCTTATAACTCCACCACTTATGTCACCACGCCAGAATGAATGAGGAGTCCTAGTAATCACTCTTTTCTTTTCAGTCATTTTGCCTAGGCGCCCTTTCGGGTATTCACCTAGCCACTCATTTCATTTTTCAAGGATGGGCTCACCAATCTCACATCACTCTTTAGCCTCTTATTACCCCAGCCTAATGCTGGTCCGGGCCCCTGAATTTTGCCTAAGCCGCCCTTTCGGGTTTTCAGCTTAGCCATGATTTTCTATTTTTTTTAAACAGTAGTACAGACGACCAACAAGTATAACTCCCTCCCCCATGCTTAAATATTGCATTGTCCTCAATGTAATGAAAGACGAAAAATGAAACTCTGGGGGGGAAAGATACCCACTAGCGATGCCGAGGTGGTCTGTGTCTCGGATGTCGTGGCAGGCGTGGCGGTGGAAAATCATGGAAACAAGAGTCTTTGGTGCCATGGCGGGAGGCAATGAAATTAAGCCCATCGGTTGTCGGTCCCCTATATGCCTCCCACCTGTGTGAAGCAAAGGCGTCCCAATGCTTGCTGTAAAAGCACTACACCAGCGACTAATCTCGGAGCATCCGCACGTCCTCATCAAGCTCAGCTATCCACTCTCCATATTGTCTACCTGGGTATGCAGGACCACTCGAAGTGCCTGCCTCACTGTGTCAGTGGCCTCATACTGTCTCTCCATCGCAAACATATATCAGTCGGTGCCTCTGGAATCTCCTCCTCATCAGCTGCATCATCTGTTACCATAAAAATCCCGAGCTACATCTCCTCCTCATCATCTATAACATCCTCATCCTTAGTAACCAAATAAAACAGCTGCAAAACCAAAGGAAAAAGAACGGCGGCGGTCGCGACATCAACCTAAAATTTTTATGTGCGGAACGTAAGGCCGCGATCGCGGTTTTCACCCGCGCCCGCGTTTTTTTTTTCTTTTCAATTTTCTTCTTCTTTCGAACAGCTCCAAACCGCACAGGCTGTGCGTTTTACCGCACAGGCTGTGCGGTGCTCTCGACAAATCTGCAAAATTAAAAGAAGTTGAACAGGAAAATAGAGCAGCGTCTGCGGCTTCACGTACAGGAAAGGTCGCGATCGCGGTTTTTAGGCCGCGGTCGCGTCTTTGCCTTGAAAGTGACTTTCCTGCATGTTAGTCTAAAGAAGCTGCAAAGAAAAAGAATAACATAAGGAGAGGGAAACAAATGACAAGAAAACAAACTTCATACCTCGGGTTGCCTCCCGAGAAGCGCCTTGGTTATTGTCGTGGCTCGATATAGTGCCTTGCAGATCAACTTAAGTTATCACATCAACAGAACTCATAGAATCATTATCAGGAGGGTGTTTCTTAGCATCATAGATGTTGTATTCTACCCTTTCACCATCAAATTCCATTGTCAGTGAACCACTACTCACATCAATTTTGGTATTGGGGGTCTTAAGAAACGGCCTACCTAACATAACAGGGCCTGCATGCTTGTCACTTCCCATATCCATCACAAAGAAATCAGTAGGAAAAATCAAATTGTCAATTTTCACAAGAACGTCCTCTACTACTCCTTTCGGATACACATTAGACAAATCAGCTAATTGAATCACCGTCCCAGTTGCATGCAATGGTCCAAACCCCAAAGATTCATAAAAAGAGTAAGGCAACACATTAATAGATGCACCTAAATCTAGCATGGCTCGTTCAAACTTGGTGTCACCTATCGTATAAGGGATATTAAACATGCCAGGGTCGTCACACTTCTTAAGCATTCGCCTTTGAATCACAGCTGACACATTTTCACTCACCTTAACCTTTTTCTTGCTTTTCACTTTTTGGTTCCTTTTAACTGTAGCAATACATACATTGGTTGTATGACACATTTTCACAATTAAATAGATGCAACTATTTTTGGTTCCTTTTAACTGTAGCAATACATACATTGGTTGGGGTCTTCGCCATTTCTTGCTTTTCACTTTTTGGTTCCTTTCAATTTCTATATCAAGATCTAAGATTGGTTGTTATTGATATATAATGACTAAGGATGTGTTGGTGGATTCTTATTTACTTTGGTGATAATTATCCAATATATTGTGACAAATTGCGGGATTACTTGTGATACAGTTGGAGGAGTTCATTTGAATTGGATTGTTAACCATCATATTTTGGTTCAACATGGGTCATACAACCAATGTATGTATTGCTATAGTTACACGTTGAATCTTTTGGTTATCTTATATGTTCAAGGTTTTTCCCCAGTTCTTCTTATCTTCTGATTTTGTTTGCTCAACATGGTAGATCAATGACGACTACAATCAGCAAGCCGATGTTGGTAAGCTCTCCTATCATATAATACTAAAATCAGTTATAAAGCCAGGGACATTTATGCTAATATGACTACAAATTAACATTTCTCAGTATAAATATAAAAAGAGTTGTTACTATTTGGAAGTGATTATAGATTGTTGTCTAAGATTGATTTTTATTATTATTAAGTCACGTATGAAATGAGCATATAGTCCAGAACTCAGGTTGATTACTTACTGTGATAAACTGTAGGTTGTCCTATTTGTTATCCATTTCCTAAAACAACTGTTACTAGGAGAAGTGCTTAATTAAATTTCGAAGAGAGAAAACCCAAGTGATAATGGAGTAAAGCATAATATTGCATATTCATTTCATACACATGTCAACCACTTAATTATGTGGATTAATATTCTGTACTTTACCACAACCAAAGTCATATTGGCGAATTTTTTGCAGATGCAGTTGTCCGTAATGGAAAAGAAATCCTTCTTCAGGTACTTCTGGATGTTAATTTTTTTGTATTGCCCATAGGTTGAAGATGGTTCTAATTCTTCACTTCATTAATCTTTGTCCTGATCTAGGTTCTTGATCCACCCTCCAAATATGACTCCCCTAACAAATTTCATATTCAGCTGGCTGAATTTTATCTTATTAGCATTCTTGATCTTGATGCTTGTATCATTTTTATTTTTTATTTTCATCGCCCAGTAAGGAAGAGGTGGTGATGTGACTATGCTACATCAAGTGTCATAAGCACCTAGCCAAGCTCCGCACAACCCATCTCTGCTGCCACTCGCATCGAGCCCTCCATGGCGCCAATCTCCTAGCCCGACCACCAACTTCTTGGACCACTTTTCCTTGGCCACCCCGACGTTCATGGACCCTCATGGACCTATGCCAAGCCCTCAAGCCAAGATCGCCTAGGGAAGTACAACTGCGTCCGGTCCTCGCCCCACTCGTTCAAAGACCGCTGACGCTGCTAGGGTTTCGCCTAAGGACCTCGGCGATGAGCTACCACTTGGAGCCATCACTCACGGCCGAGCTAAGGAACTTCACACCAAGATCAAGGAGGGCCTTTTAAGCCTTGGAGCATCCAACCAAATCCAACTTGGCCCGGTGACATTGCTCATGGCTCGCCGGGATGCGTAGGTGTCGCACTTGGGCGCACCACAAGCTACTTGGAGTGTGCATCAACACTTAAACAAATCTTAACTTATATTATGTATTTTATTCAGTTTTAGAGAGTTATAATAATGCAAGGTAGGAGAAGAGTTTTGTGTTTAATGGTCATCCATGTGTAATGTTAGACTTGTGTTTAATGGCCAACCATGTGAAAGGTTGGAGATGGCTGGTTTTGTAAGCCTTTAAATAGGCATCTCTTCTCCCTTTGTAAGGGAATTCAAATAATAATCAAAACCTCAATCAAAGCCTTTGTTTTAGCATAAAACTCTCTCTGAATTTTGAGAGCTTGTTCGTGAGTAACATCGGTCAAAATTTGAGCTTCAATATAGGGTGTGTCATATCCCTTGATCGTTGTTCAACCCTTGTTCTTCTTGTCTGGTGAGTCATATCCACTGAAGAGGTTCACTTATCCCTTCAACTCCATTCCAAATTCATCATCATCATCGCCTCCCCTCCATTCATCACACCATCTCCATTCTCACACAACTTCATCTCCACAGCTGGATCTTAATCTTTCTGGGATTGGGACACATCCTAGATGAGCTACCTTGCACTGGGGCTAAGAGAGGTGCGATCCTTTCATGTGGTATCAGAGCCACGCAAGGTAAACGCTCAAACTTTGGTTAAAAGTCGATCATAACTCAAGTTGCAAGCAATCAGTTTTTCGTGCCTTGTTGTGTTGAGTTTGCTGAAAGTTTCTGCTGAATTTTGTGTTGAATTGAAACGAGTTGATGAAAGGCTGAAGACAATCTCTGAGTGGATTGAAACTGAAGTTCATTTACTATCTAAACAGTATTGAAGCCTCTTGAAACCACCTTCATTAAACCAACCGAGTTTCTTGAATTCTCCCTCATTAATTCAACCGATTTTTTTGTCTTCTTTTATTGTTTTGTGCTGCAACAAGTCTTGTATGAACTTGTGTTTCTTGCGTGACAAACTGAACCAACCTAGGCTAAAGATACGGGAAAGACCTTGTCTAAACTTGTGGAAACTAAATCAAATTGTTTTGATCTTCCCTTGTTTGATTTCTAAAAAGTCAAGTGACCTTTATGTGTCCTCAAGTTGTAAACAAAGGCTTGTAGCCAAGATAAACTCGAGAAAGAAAGGCTAAAAGACAGAAAGAGTCAAGTAAAGATTGTAATCCAAACAAACTCAAGAAAGAAAGGCCAAAGGCCAGAAAAAGGAGAGTAATGTTGATCTGGTACGAACTAAGTGCTTAGTAGATTCTTTGCATCTTGTGTTGGTTCATTTTGGCCGTGCAAGTTTTCAAGTTCCATCAAACTTGTTGTGGTTTTTCTTGTTTGCAAAAGAAACCCTAAGCCACCCTAATTTGAGACCTTGCAAACTGAATTGTGAGAATAGTTTTACATCAAAGTTTAGCACTTGTTTGGCTCAAGGTTCCATTGATTGATAGCCCTACCTTGCCTTGGTTGTTTGGTACGTGTTTTGGATTACTAACCTTGCTAGGAAAGCATCATGGAACAAGATGGCAAGTTGAAGGGTGCTCTTGACCAACAATCTGGTGGTCTTGACAACCAATCTAGGAGCCCTCCTCCTATCACTTTGGAGACACTTCTACAAGCCTTACAATCAAACAAGGAGGAACAACAAGCCCATATCCTACAACAAATCCAAGAAGTGAGGGCCGAGACTGCAACTTTCATGCAAAACATGAGGCTAAGATTAAGCAATCCCTCAGCTAGATTAGGCCTAGTGGAGGCCGTGAGGACCACCACTCCCTACCATCTCTACACCAAGAGGAAGCTCACATCGGGCCCTTGCAAAATATCTTTTCACGAATGACCCTTCATGAGGAGGCCACTACCTCTCATGCTCCTTAAGTGGATGCCACCCGTTAAGAACAAGGTATGTTTGATGGATATTTCTCCAATTTTGGTGCTTATTCTCCTATACGCACTAATCCCGCAAGATATGGAACAAGAGAAGCACCAACTAGGACTTATGAACGACCTCATCAAGCACCTCCGGTTCTAACCTCTTGCCTCGATGTAATGTTCAAAGAAACCCTCCTCTAAGAGAGCAAGTTAGAGAAATGTATGCATCGGCTGCTAGGATGCAACCTCAAAGGGGATTCTATGAGGAAGAGAGACCACAAGGGAGCAACACCGTGGAATTAAGTTGCAAGTTCAGACCTTTGCGGGAACCTTGGATGTGGAGGCCTACCTTGATTGGGAGACCAAGACCGAGGCTATTTTTGACTACTACAACTACCATCATGCTCAGCATGTGGCCATTGCTTCCATCCATTTCACAGATTTTGTTTCTTATTGGTGGCAAGAGGACAAGGAAGAAAGAATCTTTAGAGGATACCCCGCCATAGAAACTTGGCAAGATCTCAAGGCTGCCCTCCGAGATCGGTTTATTCCCAACGACTATGAGGAGAGCATCCATGCCAAGCTTGAGCAAGTGAAGACCAGACCCCTGGCGAGTTATTCAAGGAACTAAGAACCCTCATGTTTAGATTCGGGCTGCGGTTCCCCAAAGGGTACATTATCACTAAGTTTGTTCATGGTTTAAGTGTTGACCTTAAATCGATTGTAGGTATGCAGCATTTTGTGAGGGGTATGCCCATTGAAGAAGTCCTCCATTACACTAATCATATGCATAAAAAACCTTCCACAAAGGCGGCATCAAGTCACTATCACTCGGCCATGGCACTCATCAAGTTCTAGCTCCTCACAACCTCCTCCATGGCGCCAAGAGCCATGGCCTGACCCCACTCCAGTTCACCCAAGAAGAGATACCACACCAATCCTCCCAAATCAGAAAAGAGAAGGAGGCGGCCGAGCTAGAGACCTTAAGTGCTTTAAGTGCTTAGGCCGCAACCATTTTGCTAAGGACTTCCCTACTAGGCGTCAAGTGCTCCTCAATACTCATGAAGAGTATGAGTCCAAGGATGAGCATGTTGAAGAAGAGGAAGTCCATGAAGAAGAGGAAGAAGAGATGCATGTAAGGCTGCAGAAGGAGAGTGTTTTGTGGTAAAGAAGACCCTTGTGGCAACCGAAATCTCAACTATTCCAAATCAACATGAGACCATTTTCCACACAAGGTGTCTCATCATGGGTAAGGTTTATATTGTCATTATAGATGGGGGCTCATGTTGTAATATGATTGACCAAAGGTGGTGCATAGATTTAATCTCTCTACTACTCCCCATCCCCAACCTTACACTTTATGTTGGTTGAATTCTAACACTACTCTTAAGGTGAAAGAGCAAGCTACAATTCAGTTTTCAATTGGTGGATATGAGGATGAAGTGGTTTGTGGCATTTTGCCCATGACTGCATGCCATCTCCTCCTAGGAAGGCCTTGGCAATATGACCAAGGGGTAATCTACCAAGGAGTCTCCAACGAGTATTCCTTTCACATGAAGGGCAAGAGAATCACTCTCCATCCCTTAGCTCCCCATGAGATAATGGTTGATCATGTGCAATGTTCTAAAAATCCCCGCCTAGGGCCGCCTAAGCACCGGCTAGGCGCTAGGCGGTCACCCTCCGCCTAGGACCCGCCTAGACGAGAAGAATCCTCAAATGTTGTGGAAGCCGCAACATCTTAGAAGATAACGGATGTATTAACATAATTTTGGGTTAGGCTTTGTACAATAAGGCCCATAATATAATATTAAATCTCATCCCAACATAGTTTTATAAAGATTAATGGATTTGTGACAACATAATCAAATAATCACATGGATCATGCATTAATTTTAGTCTGTCTAGGCCCCCGCCTAGCTGCCTAGGCGCTAGGCCCCCCCTCACCGCCCAACTCCCGCCTAGAGACTTTTAGAACATTGATCATGTGGCAAGGGAGCAAAGAAAGGCCCTAAAGGAGAAGGAGGAGAAGCTTAATGGAAAGAAGCTTGCTATTGGAAACAAAGGGGTTGCTTTAAACCACACGCTCCTTGCTAAACCAAAGGAGGTTGTCCAAGCAATTCAGGGAAGTAAATTGTGTTTTCTTCTCATTCTTAAGGATGATTTACTTACTTCCTAAGAATTGGATGATCTACCTCCTCCCATTGCTCGTCTTTTGCAGAAATTTGATGACTTGTTTCAAGAAGATATCTCGAGTGGTCTGCCACCAATAAGAGGAATAAAGCATCAAATAGACTTCATCCTTAGGCCTATACTTCCCAACTGAGCTGCCTATAGAGCCAATCTCAAAGAGACCAAAGAGATCCAAAGGCAAGTGCAAGAACTGCTTGACAAAAGGTACATGAGGGAGAGTCTTAGCCCTTGTGCAGTTCCCGCCATTTTGGTTCCAAAGAAAGATGGAACATGGAGAATGTGTGTTGACTGTCGAGCAATCAACAACATTACAATCAAATATCGTCATCCAATCTCAAGGCTTGATAATATGCTCGATGAACTGCATGGTGCAAATGTCTTATCCAAAATAGACTTGAAGAGTGTGTACCATCAAATAAGGATGAAGGAAGGCGACAAATGGAAGACTGCCTTCAAGACCAAATATGGGTTGTATGAGTGGATGGTCATGCCCTTTGGCCTCACCAACGCCCCGATCACATTCATGCGGTTGATGAACCATGTTCTACGATCTTTGGTAAATTCGTCGTGGTTTACTTTGATGACATTTTAGTGTATAGCCATAACTTGCATGAGCATGTCAATCATCTTAGGAAGGTCCTAGAAGTGCTTAGGAATGAGAAGTTGCATGCCAACTTCAAGAAGTGTCACTTTTGCTCTGATCACGTGGTATTTCTTGATTTTGTGGTGTGCATGGATGGTTTAAAAGTTGATGAGGAGAAGGTGAAGGCAATCCAAGAGTGGCCAACTCCCACAACAATGAATCAAGTGCGTAGCTTCCTCGATTTGGTTGGATTTTACCGACGCTTTGTGAGGGACTTTAGCACCTTGACAACCTCTCTCACTGAGCTGACAAAAAAGAGTGTAGTGTTCAAATGGGGTGCACAACAAGAAGAAGCTTTTGGTGCCCTCAAAGAGAAGCTCACACATGCACCACTTCTAGCTTTACACAACTTTGACAAGACCTTTGAGATTGAGTGTGATGCTTCGGGAATCGGTCTTGGAGGAGTCCTTATGCAAGAAGGCATGCCAATTGCCTATTTTAGTGAGAAGCTAGGGGAAGCCGAACTCAGTAATCCAACATTAGAGAAGGAGTTGTTGTCTTTAGTGCGTGTGCTCAAGGTGTGGCAACATTACCTATTGCCAAGGGAAATTGTCATTGACTCTGATCATGAGGCCTTGAAGTTTCTAAAGGGACAAAGCAAGCTGAACAAAAGACATGCCAAATGGGTTGAGTTTATTGAAGCTTTTTCCAATGTCACCAAGCATAAGAAGGGGAAGGACAATGTGGTCGCCGATGCACTCTCAAGGCGGTATTCTCTACTCTCTCTTCTTGATGCTAAATTGCTTGGTTTTTCCTTTATAAAAGAACTTTATGCCCATGATTCTGATTTTTGCGAGATTTATCATGCTTGTGTGTCTAGAGGAAGTAAGGATCGGTTTTACTTGCATGATGGATTTTTTTTCAAAGGAGCTAAACTTTGTGTTCCTAAGTGTTCAACTAGGAGCTTGTTAGTTCAAGAAGCCCACGGTGGGGTCCTCATGGGTCATTTTGGGGTACTTAAAACCTTGCATACTCTCAAGGAACATTTTTATTGGCCACACATGCTTAAATCAGTTGAGAAATTTTGTGCTTCATGTACTACTTGCTTGCGTGCTAAGTCCAAAGTTCAACCCCATGGCCTCTATACTCCTTTTCCTATTCCACAAGATCCTTGGGAAGACATTTCCATGAACTTTGTCTTAGGGTTACCTCGGTCTAAGAGATGGAGGAACTCCATCTTTGTTGTGGTAGATAGATTCTTTAAGATGGCTCATTTTATAGCATGCCACAAAACTGATGATGCTTCACATGTTGCTAATCTTTTATTTGACCAAGTTGTGAGGCTACATGGAGTTCCTAGATCTATAGTCTCGGACCGAGTTGTGAAATTCTTGAGCTACTTTTGGAAGACTCTTTGGGCCAAGCTTGGGATGAAGCTACTCTTTTCCATCACTTGTCATCCTCAAACGGATGGACAAACCGAGGTAGTTAACCGTACTCTTGGTGCATTGCTTAGATCTCTATTGCAAGGTAATTTGCGCAGGTGGGAAGAGCCTCTCCTTCATTGAGTTTTCCTATCCGTGCATCCACCCACTAAGCGCACTCCTTTCTAGTAGTGTATGGACGCAATCCTACAATTCCTCTTGATCTAATGCCATATGCTACATGAAGATACAAGGCTGGAATTGAAGAGGAGAACCGCACAATATGTAAGGCAAGCTAACAAAGGCCGCAAGGAAATGATCTTTGATCCCGATGACCTTGTATGGTATATTTGAGAAAGGAGCGTTTTCCCACACTTTGCAACTCCAAGATCAAGCCTCGTGGTGATGGCCCTTTCCAGGTGCTGGAGCGCATCAATGACACTTCCTACAAGTTGGACATACCTCCTACATATGGTGTCCATGATGTGTTCAATGTCGCCGACTTGGCGCCTTTCTTGGTTGATGATGAGGAAGACTACTATGGCCATGATTCGAGGTCGAATCCCTTTCAAGAGAGGGAGAATGATTTGACTATTCCCCATCAAGTGTCACAAGCACCTAGACAAGATCCACACGACCCATCTCTGTTGTTGCTTGCCTCGAGCCCTCCACGACGCCAATCTCCTAGCCCGACCACCAACTCCTTGGATCACTTTTCCTCGGCCACCCCGACGTCCATAGACCCTCCTGGGTCTATGCCAAGCCCTTAAGCCAAGATCGCTGAGGGAAGTACAAATGTGCCCGGTCCTCGCCTCGCTCGTTCAAAGAGTGTCGATGCCGCTAGGGTTTCGCCTAAGGACCTCGGTGATGAGCCACCACTTGGAGCTATCACTCGCGGCCGAGACAAGAAACTTCACACCAAGATCAAGGAGGGCCTTTTAAGCCTTGGAGCGCCTAGCCAAATCCAACTTGGCCCGGTGACATTGCTCATGGCTCACTGGGACGCGTAGGTGTCGCACATGGGCGCGCCACAAGCTACTTGGAGTGTGCATTGACACTTAAATAAATCCTAGCTTATATTATGCATTTTATTCAGTTCTAAAAGTTGTACTAATGCAAGGTTAGGAGAAGAGTCTTGTGTTTAATGGCCAGCCATGTGAAAGGTTAGACTTGTGTTTAATGGCCAGCAATGTGAAAGGTTGGAGATGGCTGGTTTTGTAAGCCTTTAAATAGGCATCTCTTCTCCCTTTGTAAGGGACTTCAAGTCATAATCAAAACCTCAAGCAAAGCCTTCGTTTTAGCATCAAAAACTCTCTGAATTTTGAGAGCTTGTTCGTGAGTAGCATCGAGCAAAATCTGAGCTTTAATCTAGGGTGTGTCATATCCCTTGATCGTTGTTCAACCCTTGTTCTTCTCTTGTGGTGAGTCATATCCACTCAAGAGGTTCACTTATCTCTTCAACTCCATTCCAAATTCATCATCATTGCCTCCCCTCCATTCATCATACCATCTCCATTCTCATGCAATTCATCTCCACGGTTGGATCTTGATCTTTCTGGGCTTGGGACACATCCTAGACGAGCTACCTTGCACCGAATCTAAGAGAGGCGCGATCCTATCAGGTGGAGTAAGGGGTTGGATGATTATGATAGCCTGAGGTAGCGTACACTGTTGTAAGGATTGTGGTGGTTGTGAAATTTTGTTTTGATGAAGTTGTTTAACATGCTTTCATTTGGGAGCCACACAAACATGATCGGTGGAAGAATTTATATAGAAAGCTTAATGACATTGCAAAATATGGGTTTACATCTACCAGGCTACCACCATTATCTCAATCCCTAGCTTTTGAAGGTAAGGGACACTCACTCTTTCTATTGCTCATTATGTGTCTTAGCTATTCTCCTCTTTCCTTCCACATGCACTTACTGGACTATATTACACTTGACATGGATATGGTTCTTTCTAGGTTTTGAAGGAATTCCTTTGTATTTGCTTAAGCATGTTTATATGATTATGTTATTCCTTTATGGGATGAATTTTATAAAGTTTGATACATTTATCATTTTATATTCTTTTATTAACCTAAGGCGTTAAAAAATGTTGAAGGATCTAAGCAGGTTGGAACTTCTTTTGCAGACAGATCAAGATTGATAACAATTTTTTAGAGGATCAACATATTATGAACTATAGTCTATATTAGCTTATCAAATGATATTTTGTGTGGAGAAAACATGATTGTGAGAAGTTTGTAATTAGTTTACTGTCTTGGATATTTATTTGAGGATTTATTTTTTACTTGAAGTAATATCACACTCATATGCAAAAATGGTCGCTGAAAATAAAAATCTAATGGATCCCTATCTGAAAACTCTCTCTAGAAACCCTAATATTTCACCCCTTCTTCCTCCTTCACCCTAAGCCGAACTACCACTTACACCCTCTTCCCACCGTTGAATTGTGCCTCCGATCGGCATCTCCTCCTTTCGGCTCCTCTGTTGTGGCCATCTCCCGATCCCAGATCCAATAGATCAAATAATCCCAAGTACCAGATCCATAATCCCCATTCAAAGGATTATGCTAAACCTTTTATCTCCCCAAACGAGCAATTTTTTTGGATCTATAAAGACCCTTTTCTTTGAATCCTTACCTCTAAACACATTCACGGGACCTCTATTTCCCCTTCATGTCTCTCCTTTTCATATCCGGGTAGAGACTGTTTTTATTTGGTCATTATCTGGGTTTTTCAAAGGGCTTTTAAGTTATATCCCTTTTTGCGGGATTGCTCTTCGTATCGGATCAGACCTCATAAGGTGTATATGAGATGCAGTGGCGGCTAGTGGTTTCCGTTTGCCCTCTCACTTCAGTTCTCCTCCCTTCGCCAAGCTTGGTGGAGTCGTCGGATCTTCTGGTGGTGGACCTTGCCTTGGCATGATTCTGGTGCCCTGTAGTGACCACATGGGCCGACGTTGTCGACCTATCTTGTGTGCCGATACTGCAATAGACTACAAGCTGCTCCTCTCCTTGCTGGAACACCTTTGGCTGTCCATTTCGGCATGGTCAAGAAGATTACATGCCCAAAACTTATTTTACCTGTTAACCTTTACATCCTATCTGGTTTCAAACTGTAGGAAACTCGGATCCCTAACCGCTTTATCCCCATACCTCATACCCCTACATGCCCAAAACTTAAATTTGATATCAAATTTCATTTCTATGATGCTTCTGCCATGCTTTACCAATTAGGGCTCAATCCCAATGACCAAGTTGTGGAAGTTATGTTTTACTTATCCCACTTTGATTACATGCTTTGCCTCATCAGCGAGTTTAGTTCTTATAACAAGTCTATTTCCTCTTTTATGAACCATTATATTACCTACAGAAGCTTGTTGACTGTCTTCTTTCTGTATGGCTATAAACTGTATACTTGTATCTCGCCTCTCAATGCGATGTGCATATTCTCTTCACATGTTAAACTTGTATGCTCAATCTCTATCTTATATGATGATAATCTACCTAACTACATTTTTACGGATGATAACCAAACTACTTATCTGGTAACTAGACAAGTTGATTCTAAGGCTTCACAAGCCTGCTCAGAACACATACTCATTGAGGTTAACCCTGACCACAAGGTTTCACAAACCTCTATTCTATCAATGAACTTGTTCTGCTCTCGTTTATCTATGAACAATCACTACTGCTATCTCCTTTACTGGATCCAATCTCCTTGCAATGTTAATTATCTACTAAACTATGTGCACAACTTCTTCCCTCTAGATTTTGGCTATTTTTGGATGATTTCATATGGCTATTATCTGTTATCTGGATTTCCCTGCTGTGATTTGCCCAGCTTCAGTTATAATACTCATTTATCTCACAAATATTCTATTAACAGTTATGATGATTAGTACCCTATCTTGAAAATATCATATCTTTACTATAAAACTATTTGTCTTCACTCTTTAGATTCTAAATGGGTATACTTTTCTTTTATAGGGTTTGTATCCTATCATCTCCATTTAACTGACTTTCTCATCACATGGCTCTGGTTGCATTTGATGTGTCAAACCATCAAATACTGGCTTTGCTGTTTTTGTATTGTTTTACAGCTTCACTCCTCAAGTAACAAGTAGAGGACTGTGAGATTGATATCTCCCCTTTCTGCTACAAATATTCCCCTTTTTGCACTCATCAAATGTACCAATACTTGTTCCCAAATCTAGATCACCTCCAATACTTGTATAATAAACATTCTCATGCAATATACCACCAAGAACTACATGTGTTTTACCCCTTTGAGGATCACTGAGCTAAGGACTCTTAGGTCTCTGTACTATAGATTGTTATCCTATAACAACCCTCCGTTTCATATTTGTCTTACAACTAACACTTATTTTCCCAACAATATATTTGGTGATTATCTTTTTTTAGCCAAATATTATTTCCAAACATTCTCTCGGTACTGCCTTTTTGCTAAAGCATTTGTTTCCTTCTCCAAGCTCAACACAAATAATCTCCTTATGGGGTCAACTAATGATTACTCTATTAATCACCCATTACCGGAATTTGAGATCAAATCTCTCACCAAGCGAATAGCCAATAGCCAATTCTACACTAATACCAATTGCATTGAACTATCTCAAACGATCCTTTTTACAACTATATTTGCTTTTTTAGGTTACATAATTTTTTTCTTATGTAACCCACTACAACATAAGGATAGAACGATGTATCTCAGTAACTCCTATCCTAACAATACATTAGCTAACCCTTTGTGCAACATGATTCATTTAAGCATAATCTCAACCCATGCTTACTCCAACACAAAATCTCAAAAGCAAGATAACTCGTACTTGCAAAATCTTCAAGTTGGTTTTTAATGAAGATAAGCCTTTGGAACTGTAGAGGCATTGGTCGAAAAAACCTCTGGACCGATGTTGACGCATTCTGCAAAATCGAAAAAAATAAGATTATGGCCCTTGTAGAAACAAGATCGGAAAAAGAACCCCATCAAAATCTTTGGCAAAAAGCTGGATTCGACAACTTCCACTATTCCTCTGCTACGGGGTTTGCAGGTGATTTATGTGTCATGTGGAAATCCCACCAGTTACAAAATGAACTTTGTGAACTAGCGTACATTGATAAAAGATTCATTGTACTTAAATACAAAAATCTTGACAAAAACCTATGCTTCATGATTGTTTTCATTTACGCACCACCAAGAGAAAGTGACAAGAATGAATTCTGGAATTTGATAACACAATTCCTCTCTCAAATTCATATCTTCTATATTCTCTTAGGAGACTTCAACGAAATACAGGATAACTCGGAAAAACTTGGTGGTAATATTCTACCTACGTCTCGGTTTACTAGACTTCATAATCTCAAACAATCATGTGATCTCATTGACATCCCAACACAAGGTGGTGATTTCACGTGGCGAAAAAACAGAAGTGGAATTGATAACATTTATGAAAAGTTGGACCGTGCCCTAGTTCAACACCAAATCATCCAAAATTTCCCTGGAATTTTTACTAAAAATCATGCGTTCACCTCTTCTGACCACTGCCCTATCTCAGTGGAATTAGATAATCAAACTAACATCAAAGCCCAACCATTCAGATTTGAAAAAATGTGGACTCTCAGAAAAGACTTTGAAAACGTTGTTAGACAAGCATGGCGTTCTAATTATCAAGGATCGCACATGTTCAACCTTGCTAAAAAAACACAAACCCTAAAAGCTAATGCAAAGAAATGGAATGTTACAACTTTTGGAAACATTTTCAAACAATTAAAGGAAGTCGAAGAACAACTTTCAACACTTCAAAAAAACATTATTCGAAACCCGAACAGTCTGTTAACTACCAAACAAAATCGCTTAATAAATAAAAAAGATAATCTACTATCCTATCACAAAACATATTGGAGCCAGAAAGCCAAATCCAAACACATCCACTCAATTGATGCTAACTCAAGCTACTTTCACATAGTGGGAAAATAATCAGAGAAATTATCATTGGCCTTGAAAAATATCAGAAGAGAAGTTCGATCAGACTTTGAAAAGCGATTTAAGAAAAGTAATATTAACCATAATATACTAGCCAACTACCTATGCAACATCAATTGTGAAATCACCATCAATGACAACATTGAGTTAACTAAAACTGTATCAAATGATGAGGTTAAACAAGCCATTTTTTCCATTGGAGCTGATAAATCTCTTGGACCTGACGGCATGTCAGCTTTATTCTACCAAAAATACTGGCATATTGTCGGCCTCTTGGTTACCAAAGCAGTTAAGAGTTTTTTTCATTCTGGAAAACTTTTAAAACAAATCAACCACACTTTCATCACACTTATTCCCAAATGTGACAATCCAAACTCAACTAATCACTATCCGCCTATTAGCCTTTGTTCAACTATTTATAAGGTCATATCAAAGATCATTACAGATAGAATGAAACCAATCATTAATAAGTTCATTCACCCACTCCAAAGAGCTTTTGTCGCTGACCATGCGATCCAGGATAATATCCTAATTGCTCACGAAATTGTCCATTCCTTTCGGTCAAAAAAAGGAATAGAAGGTTGGATGGCAATCAAACTTGATATGGAAAAAGCTTATGACAAAGTTGAATGGGATTTCATTCTAATTATCCTTGAAAATTTTGGATTCGCACCAACCTTTATTGGATGGATTAAAGAATGCATGAAAACCGTGTCTTTCTCAGTTTTGGTCAACAATGGTCCAACATACATTTTCTACCCAAAAAGAGGTCTAAGACAAGGGGATCCTCTTTCTCCCTTTCTATTCATTCTCGGTGCTGAAATTTTAGCTAGGAAACTACAACAACAAAGCAATATCCCGAATAACCAATTAGGATTTAGAGTTACAAGAGAGGGATCAAATGTCCCTTTTCTTGCCTTTGCGGATGATATTATTATCTTTGCAAAAGCAAACCAATCATCATGTAACCAAGTTAAAACAATTATTGATGACTATTGCGCGATTTATGGCCAATGTGTTAACTTCCACAAATCGGTCTTCCAAACAACTAATAATACCCCGAGTAATACTAAAAATATTATTCAATTTGTACTTAATATCCCCAGTACGATGTCTTTGGAAAAATATTTGGGATGTCCTATTATAAATGGGAAAGTTAATCAGAATATTTTTAAAGATACTATTACCTCTGCTTCTAATCAACTTACCAAATGGAAAGCCAATTCCCTCTCTCAAGAAGGTAGAGCTACACTAGCTGCAAAACCCAACTACATCATGCAAAGTTTCATGCTACCTGTATCTATCCACAAAGACCTTGATAAAATTAACAGAAATGTTTTCTGGAATAAAGATCCCAACTATAAACCCCTTATTGGTTGGGCCAAAATCTGTAAACATAAAGACCATGGAGATACTGGCATCCGTAAAACTGGGGATATGAATAAAGCTCTAAAAATGAAACTCATATGGAAAACCCTAACTAAACCGAATAATATCTGGATCAAAATTATTAAGGAAAAAAACCTGAATAATTGCAGCATTCTACAATACTCTAAAAAAGGTAACCACTCTAGGCAATGGTCTCAATTGTTAATGTAACACCCCCGACTTATGTCGGTAGTGCCACACGCCAGTGACCTCAGACGTTACTGTCCAAAGTCACCCTAGGCTTTAATCGGAACAATTAAGCTTAAATAAATATATAATAAGTAATGAAAGATTAAGCGGCGGAAGACATTTTAAATGAAATTCAACCTTTTATTAAAAGATCTCTCATTAAATGAGAATGACGATTTTACAACAGGGTGAAATTACAGCGGAAGACTTTTATAATAAACCCTATTACATGACTTGGTTATATATTAAAGTAATACTTAACAACCTTTAAAACACTGACACTCAAATCTTCAACTGCAAGCCTCTTCTCCGATTGGTTACTTCAAGTCTTCTGGGACCAACCACTGATGTGCCGTATAGGACGGATGACACCATGCAAGGAATAAAACCCGGTTGGTTAATCTAATGAAAGACTATGCAAGGGTAAAAACATAGTGGTTCAAGTGATCGTAACTGTTTACTATTATTGTCCCTCGAAAAATAACCGAAGGGACGATACATAACCCGAAACTTTCACGGAATGATTTGTATTAGACATGCACTGAAAAAGAAGACTCCAAAGGAATTGAGTCTTATGGGAAACGTATGGCAAATGTTTGGGAACGTTAAGTTTACACACAAGTTTAAAACGACCTTGATTATTTGGGTCCACGACCAACCTCACCGCATAATGCGAATCCAGATTGGAAAGAGGACTTACTCTAACAAGAGTCCGGGCGGTTTCCACGTTGTACTCCTCGCCCGAGGGTTTATTAATTATGTGCATAACCGCACTTATCTTATTTAATTACAAAACGTATATTAACGTTTGAAGCTTTTATTACAATCTCGAGTAACTACGAGAATAACACAGGGTGACATTACGTCCAACCCACTTGCACTAGCAAGGTGCTTAAACACCTCTTATCCTTAACGGGTGGATAAGAAGCAATGGTCATGACCTTTAAAAGTATTAGAGAATTATTCCGACTAATACCGAGTTTTAAAGAAACGACTCATCCTCGTAAGGAATTAGCGTTCCTACAAAATTCATTATAGTAATAACAGGTATAATAGCGGTGTTCTAGCAATATATACAACCTATTATAATATCATATTTTAATCACATCATTTTATTAAATCTGTTTCCAAACGAAAACAACACTTCACCCCATTTTAATTAACAATCAAGTAATTGATAATTAAAGGAAACATGGAATAATAAGCAAGAGCGAACCGCTACTTGCCTTAATCTCGACGAAGGAAGATGTCGGGTTCCAAGGTCTGGAGACTGGAATCTGTGTACCGATTCCTACGACGACGACGGGATAAACGACGGAACCCTAAGTTAGATACGATACGACACGAATAAACGAAACGAACGAATACACGAAACGAATCGAAGGGAAAAGGCCACAGCCGCGGCTGTGCCAGAGGGTGCCGCGATCACGGCCAACATGACCGCGGTCGCGGTTTTCTCGGCAACACGCGGTCGCGGCGGATGGACCGCGGTCGCGGATTCCCATCCCGACAATAGCTCGGAGATAAAGAACGGCTTACCGACGGCGACGACTCGGCTCTTCGCTCCTACGACAACTGTGCACCACCACCGCTACTCCAAAACTTCCAATTGGGCACCACGACCTCTGACAACCACAACTCCGGCGACGAGCAAGACTCCGGCGACCAAACAAAACAAGAGAGAGGGAAAGAGAGAGTTGTGGATGGGGAATGAACCAAATCGAGGCCCTATTTCTAGGCTCGGGGAAGCTCAATGCCGGGAAGCTCGATCGCTTCAACTCCCCCCCACTGGCGACGTTCAAAAATGTGTGGGAAACTCGAGCGTCGGTGTTCTGGAAGCAACGAAGAAGACGAGCAGAGGCGTTTCCACGGTCGCGGAAAGGGAGCCGCGGTCGCGGAAAATGACAGTTCGCGTTTCTTAGTCTTTGGTCGCGGGTGTCGATCGGGGACATGCTAAATTATATTTTTAGCATTCCCTAAATACTTTATGACCCAAAATCTTATTAACGTATAACATTTCGTTCAAAAAGATTATTACAGAGATTACAGAAATTGCTCATCACGTCTTTCTTACAAAAAGACAGTTCGGGACTTTTAAGGGTTATTACAATACTACCCCTTTAAAAGAAGTTTCGACCCCGAAACTTGGCCGATAACAGCTCAGAGAAGCGACCTTATATTAAGTTACCCAACCTTATAAGTTTAACCATGCCTAACCCATTTAACACTTTGTAAATTGGTTCAAGCATTTCTAAGTTCAAATTTACAAGTTGGTTCAAATTACAGTTAACGTAACCATAATTTAGACCCTTCACAACTTAAGGGAATTCTATAACTTGCTTTCACCAATTATACATTTTACCATATTACCCTTATGGTAACATGAGGATTATTACATTACTACCCCCTTAAAAATAGTTTCGACCCCGAAACTAACATCACTAAGGTAGAGTGATCGGTTTCACCATTAACCTTACTACCTGCACTTAGTATCCTTAATCATTTCATCCTTGAAATTGCTCCTAGGAAAACGATCTGGTTCCTCAACCGTACGATTATCTTCGCATATCTTATCTCGATGTGCTACACCTGTAATAACTCATAACTATATCCACAAGGTCGTAATTATCTTAGGATAATAGTCTCCAAAATCATCCTAATAGACTTGCTATACCTTAAGCATGAGAACACACATTTCTCTTTCAACTTTTCTCTTTATAAACCATTCTCAACGTTCGCACCTTATCTTCCTTAAGTTGATATCCTTAAATAAATTTGGTCTTTGTAATCTATATCACCAAAGTCGAACTATTTATTCGATCACGATTCCACCTACTACATACTGCCTTCATTCCTTACCCTTTGTTAGAATCGATATGATCATCCACACGATTATGATTGCCTTAATCAGGGTATCCATTATAACCGCTAATACAATCTCGCTATTATGCCCTATTCATCATAAAGACCTTGATGTCCTCAAGCAGAAGAATACAACATTTTTCTACTAACTTCCTTTCGATGATCAGATCCTCAAGGTACATACATAGAACTCAACTATACCTCAACTTAGTACCTCCACTTGTCATATAGGCCTTACTCCTTACATACACAGCTCACCTATTTCATTGGTTACCTTAATTAAATTTGGCCCTTGTGCCATATCTTAACTCAAAATCTTTACGCATATGATCCCTAAATTTTTCCATAATTAATCACACCGCATCCTATGTCTGTTTATCTCAACATGATTTAATAATCCATTCCACAAGATTATAACCTCGTTTTACCCAAACGTGTCATACGATCACCTTAATCGACGTAGGTCACTTTTTCCTCAAGTCCAGTTGATAACATCCACATACTTACTTTATGCCATACTATTGATCTTTAAAATCATAACAAACTTTTAACGGTTGAGTTTGTTATTCACTCATAAATCCTTAAACAATCAGTTGTCCTCACACGACTTATTATCCCAAATCAAGCACCCTTTTGCTTTACTGATATTTACTATTCATCTAAGACTTAATCACCTTAACACTTCTCGTGTCATCATCTCACTATATCGTTTCCTTAAAGAAAATACCTCATAACGAAACCTCAAATAGGTCTTCCCAAAATAATACTTATGATTTCGCACACTTAACTTTCCCAAAAAGATTTTAACACTAGTCTCATAGTGGACGCACGCATTCATAGATCTCATAAACATAACTCTTGGGTTCCAAAGTTTTACTCAAGATCGTATTAGAGTACGATCATCTTAGAGAAAACGACCCCTTATGAAATATCTCTCTTATACATTTATTCCCCTAAATATATAATTTATACAACTCACCCCATCTAATGCTCAGAGTATACACATGAAGAATAACCTCAAACTCCATAGAACATTACTACACACACCAAATCTTTATAGCAAGGAATCCTTACAACATTACCTCTCGAGACAATGCTCATGACTTCGAGCAAAGGGAGCAGATAATGTCAATGCCCAACTTGACATTATTGCAAGAACATAGAGGGGTTCTTACGAATAGTTTCGACCTTGGAACTAGCGCTAACAAGGTAGGGAACAACCACACATGTCCCAACCCAACACTGTCCTTTATAAGTCCAAACAGTCTTTATCAACTCGTGATATGTACTACTTTTGGCACTCAAGGATTCTCGTATGAACGAACAACTTGTAAAAGTAACGAATTTAGTGATTTCCGGCACAAGGAAACACCTCTTTGTTATTCAGAACATTACATTAAGACTTTTGACAAAAAAAAGTCGAACAGACAGATTACTAAACTATGGAGACTATCGACACGAGTCATTGCTCCTTGTTTATCAAGTGTATAACTCGCGATTTACACTATTTACTTTGATTAAATTTGGCATTTATGCCCATCTCCAACTCAAAAACTTTTTCCAAAGGAAATTTAACATTCAAATGATTCATCTCTAACTTAAGCCCCTTATTTTGCTTAAAATAATCACTCAACATTTTATCCCTATTTTCCTCAAGCACGATTTTGATAATTCCTTTAACACATTTATGATCAATCATTTTATTTTACCAAAATGTGTCACAAGATCACCTTAATAATTATAAATAACCTTCTCATCAAGCTTAGATGGCAAGAATTTATAAACTTATTTTACTCTGTGTTTTAACCAACACAATTCAAACAAACCTTTACCGACTGAATTTATTATTCACCAATAAACACTTAATTTCCCTCACACAATCTATTATCCTAATTAAAGCACACTTTTTTTTTGGCTAACCAAATTTACCATCTACCTCGTATTAAATCCCTTAATAATCCTCATATCATTACATTACTTCCTAAAAAACATGTCCTTATAATGTCATTTATCACTTGAGTAAGTTTCTCCAATTAAAACATTTATACACTTAGCTCCTTCCAAAAGCTCTAAACCATTAGGCATATAAAGAATACACCTACTCATAATCACAACGTTTAAATCCTTATATGTTTAAATAATAAACCATTAATCGCATTATATTGCGATCCTCTTAGGGAAAAACAACTCTTAGTAATTTCTTTTTCCCAAAACGAACCACATAAGGTATTACTCTTATTTCCTCAAAATATCATATCGATAAATGATTCATTACCAACAAAATCAATCACTTCAGTCATAATCCTTCAGTAGATATATACGAGTAACATTTGTTACCTTACTCCTTAAGCGCACATAAGAAAAATCTCTTTACTAAATCCTTTAGTTTATCGAAATCCTCAACATAACCTATTCTTATACTATAATGCTCGACCACTACACTCACGAGACTACGCTCGACAACTCGACTGGAAAAGAAAATAATGCCAATACCCAACTTGGCATTTAGAATTTTCCAACTTATACGCGACTATTCAATCACTACGTTATGATACGAATTGTAAGGGTCCAAACAAATAACTTTCAATTAGTTTGACTGACCCTCCACCATTAACCTTAAAAACGATATTCTTCTCCTCCTTGAGAATGGATCAATTAGGAGAAATGTCAACCTTTAACTGACATTAAACCTAAGAATGGACGATAACCTTAAGGATGAATCTAAGGAATAGGTAACCAAATCGAAGCTTGCAGAAGTTTGAAAACCACTTATTATTAAACCTTATACTTTATACATATAGATCATTTATACCTAACTTGGAAAAATCATTATAGTTATCTCTTTGAAATAAAGACATTATTATTTCTTTATAAACTCTTACGAAAATCCAAACCACATTTTTTTAAAGTTATAACACAAACTTAATTTATTTATTTTTAAACGTTTATAACTTTATTTTATAGAAGTATGATGAAAATTAACGCTTAACACAAGAGAGTTTAAACATTACTTTTAACACCTTAATGAATACCATTTTATTCCTTCAATACTAGGAGAACGTTACTTTTAACTTCTAAAATTTTTTAAGAAACTTTTAAAACCTTAATTTTAATACTACAATTTAGATTTATGAAATTCCTTTTTAAAATAAACTAGTTTGTAAATAGGTTCGAAATTAATTTTTGAAAAAATCTCAAACCTAACAATAGGCCAAAAATTTTAAAACCATTGCTCTGATACCATAATTGTAACACCCCCGACTTATGTCGGTAGTACCACACACCAGAGACCTCAGACGTTACTGTCCAAAATCACCATAGGCTTTAATCGGAACAATTAAGCTTAAATAAGTATATAATAAGTAACTAAAGATTAAGCAGTGTAAGACATTTTAAATGAAATTCAACCTTTTATTAAAAGATCTCTCATTAAATGAGAATGACGATTTTACAACAGAGTGAAATTACAGCGGAAGACTTTTATAATAAACCCTATTACATGACTTGGTTATATATTAAAGTAATACTTAACAACCTTTAAAACACTGACACTCAAATCTTCAACTGCAAGCCTCTTCTCCGATTGGTTACTTCAAGTCTTCGGGGACCAACCACTGATGTGCCGTATAGGACGGATGACACCATGCAAGGAATAAAACTCGGTTGGTTAGTCTAATGAAAGACTATGCAAGGGTAAAAACAGAGTGGTTCAAGTGATCGTAACCGTTTACTATCATTGTCCCTCGAATAATAACCGAAGGGACGATACATAACCCGGAACTTTCACGGAATGATTTGTATTAGACATGCACTGAAAAAGAAGACTCCAAAGGAATTGAGTCTTATGGGAAACGTATGGAAAATGTTTGGGAACGTTAAGTTTACACACAAGTTTAAAACGACCTTGATTATTTGGGTCCACGACCAACCTCACCGCGTAATGCGAATCTAGATTGGAAAGAGGACTTACTCTAACAAGAGTCCGGGCGGTTTCCACATTGTACTCCTCGCCCGAGGGTTTATTAATTATGTGCATAACCGCACTTATCTTATTTAATTACAAAACGTATATTAACGTTTGAAGCTTTTAATACAATCTCGAGTAACTACGAGAATAACACAGGGTGACATTACGTCCAACCCACTTGCACTAGCAAGGTGCTTAAACACCTCTTATCCTTAACGGGTGGATAAGAAGCAATGGTCATGACCTTTAAAAGTATTAGAGAATTATTCCGACTAATACCGAGTTTTAAAGAAACGACTCATTCTCATAAGGAATTAGCGTTCCTACGAATACTCGTGCTAATCTAGCATTTAAGTTTACATTTAAATCCACACCAAAATTCATTACAGTAATAACAGGTATAATAGCATTGTTCTAGCAATATATACAACCTATTATAATATCATATTTTAATCACATCATTTTATTAAATCTGTTCCCAAACGAAAACAATACTTCACCCCATTTTAATTAACAATCAAGTAATTGATAATTAAAGGAAACATGGAATGATAAGCAAGAGCGAACCGCCACTTGCCTTAATCTCGTCGAAGGAAGATGTCGGGTTCCGAGGTCTGGAGACTGGAATCTGCGTACCGATTCCTACGACGACGATGGGATAAACAACGGAACCCTAAGTTAGATACGATACGACACGAATAAACGGAACGAACGAATACACGAAACGAATCGAAGGGAAAAGGCCACAGCCGTGGCTGTGCCAGAGGGTGCCGCGATCGCGGCCGACATGACCGCGGTTGCGGTTTTCTAGGCAACCCGCGGTCGCGGGCGGATGGACCGCGGTCGCGGATTCCCATCTCGACAATAGCTCGGAGACAAAGAACGGCTTACCGACGGCGACGACTCGACTCTTCGCTCCTACGACAACTGCGCACCACCACCGCTACTCCAAAACTTCCAATTGGGCACCACGACCTCCGACAACCACAACTCCGATGACGAGCAAGACTCCGGCGACCAAACAAAACGAGAGAGAGGGAAAGAGAGAGCCGTGGATGGGGGAATGAACCAGATCGAGGCCCTATTTATAGGCTCGGGGAAGCTCAACGCCGGGAAGCTCGATCGCTTCAACTCCCCCCCACCGGCGACGTTCAAAAACGTGTGGGAAACTCGAGCGTCGGTGTTCTGGAAGCAACGAAGAAGACGAGCAGAGGCGTTTCCGCGGTCACGGAAAGGGAGCCGCGGTCGCGGAAAACGACAGTTTACGTTTCTTAGTCTTTGGTCGCGGGTGTCGATCGGGGACATGCTAAATTATATTTTTAGCATTCCCTAAATACTTTATGACCCAAAATCTTATTAATGTATAATATTTCGTTCAAAAAGATTATTACAGAGATTACAGAAATTGCCCATCACGTCTTTCTTACAAAGCGACAATTTGGGACTTTTAGGGGTTATTACAGTTAAAACTTCGAACAAAATTCTATTCGGGTCTTCACTGGCTTGTTGGAGATGGTAAAGACATTAAATTCTGGTCGGACAACTGGATTTTAGGCACCAACATTAGTGAAAACATATTACCGTAGATCAACCTAATAACAAACCAAACTGTTAATGAATTCATTCTTGATAATCGTTCTTGGAATATCCCCAAATTAAAGGATACGCTTAACCTACAAACTGTGATGAAAATTAGGGGTGAGCAAACGGATCGATCCGATCCGATATACCGGATATCCGGTTCAAAAAATTTACAAAACCCCGATACGTATCCGGTCCGTTTTGAAACGGATATCCGGTAAAAAGGACCTGGATCGGATCGGATATCTGAGCCGGATATCCGAATTATCTGGTTACTACAAATCTATTAAAAATAAATCAATATATTCATTTTTTAAATTCAAAAGTAATAAATTTGTAAATTAAGAAATAAAATTTGTAGGTTGTTTCTTAATTTGTTCGTACGATTTAAATTATATACACACTTATTATTCATATGAAAATGTATTTACAATATTTTTCTTGGACAACAATATAAATATGTGATTAAGGATGTAAAATTTATTAATATATTACTCAATATATTAGTTATAATAAACGAATTTATGATTATAAATATTATATGAATAGTACCAGATATCCGGTAAGCTAAATATCTCGATCCGTATCCGGTTCAAGTATCCGGCAAAATCACCCGGATCGGATCGGATACGGATAAAAACTTAAAGGATATTTTCGGATACGGATTTTTAGGATACAGATCGACGGATTTTCGGATCGGATCAGCCGGATCGGATATATTTGCTCACCCCTAATGAAAATCCTCGATATTCCAATACCAAATCATCCTATCAAAGATAGATTATATTGAACTCCTAGCAAAAATGGTTGGTTTTTCACCAAAACTGCATATGAGCTTATCACTAAACATAGCTCACTTCCAAGTCACAATGCCTCTTGGATTTGGAAGATTAATTCATACCCTAAAGTAAAAAATTTCTTATGGAAAATCAATCATGATGGCCTCCCAACAAAAACTAGACTTGCTCAAAAACATGTTCAAGTTCCTCTCGCATGTGATTCCTGCTCTTCTCCTACAGAAGATCTAACACACTTTTTGTTCCAATGTCCATTCACCCTCAAACATATTGGATTACAAAATTTGAAGATAGAAGCGATCATTAGATCTATTAATACGGATAATAAGAGACCCATTGACATAATTAAGGAAATCCGCTCCAAAATTTCAAAAAATGAACTCATTTGCTTGGCCACATCTTGGTGGGGCACTTGGAACCATAGAATGGTCGCTGAAAATTAAAAAAAAAAAAATGGTCGCTGAATTTTTTTCTGGAAGTGTAGTCATGTACTCATTTTTCACAATGAATTAAAAATAAACAATTTTAGGATTCATCCTTTAGTTTATAGGTGACTCTTCTTATTCATGCCAATCTATGCAAGTGTTTGTCACACGTGATATTCTTTTGTTGTTTTTTAAATATTTGAAGTGTACTTGTGCATTTTGGATCAGAAAAGTCGTATCTTCTTTTTAATTTAATATTAAGATATGCTCTTCTAGGTGCTCCTTGGTCATTTGGGAATTACAGTAGTCTTGTTTTATGTGCTTGGATCAGTGGGAATTTTTATTGCTATCGGTGTAAAATCTACACTAATTATAATGGAGATCATCCCTTTCCTTGTCTTGGTGATAAGTTATTCTTTGCTACAGTCACCTCCTTTTTAGTCACAATCACCTGAGCTTTGCTGTAAAGTTTTACAAAGATTCAGGGTATGCTCATGCATGTGCATCTGACTGGGTCTTGATACATCTTTTGTATGATTTCAGCCTTCTAACATGTTCCTTTCACCTTAAAACTCAGATAACAACACTTCATATGGATAAAACTCTCTTTTCATGTGTTTTGGATGATAGGTTATCCAAACTTGAGCCCCGAGGTAGAAGAAAGGATATTCCAAGTACTAGCTCATATATGGTTAGATTCTAAAATCATATCTATTGCAGGCATCAACGGATCAAGCTCTTCATCGTCAACATCATCCTCATCCCTTGCGGCATCCTTATCCTCATCTGGCCCCACCCCACATCATCAAAAAAAGGCAAGAGGTCAGAGTTTGAGAAGAAACTTGGTGAGCTTTTCAAACACCAGATTGAAACCGACAGCTCGCCTAACTATGGAGATGGGTTCAAAAGAGGCAGTGAGGCCGTGAACAAGAATGGATTGAGGAGAACCCTTGTTCATATTCAATTGACAGGAAGCTAGCCTATTTAACAAATAATGAAAGAAGATACAAAACCACTTATCTCAGTTCAAGAACTTGTGGATCCTCATGAGGTATGATTATTCCCTAATATTTAACATTCCTTGCATGTGTTATGTGAAGGGAATATGTTTTCCATTATAGTAATTAGAATCAGTTTTGCCACTAAGAGGTATAATTATGTTTTCATTTAGTTTCTAGAAAATGAACTCTAATTTGATACTTGCATGGACCAATGATAATCTACTGCCATTACATCAGAATAGATTTTCCAGAGTTGGCCGTTTTGCTAGCAATGGAAGATCTATCGTTTCAAATCCTACACTCTTTCTTGTTTGAATCATTTTCATTTTATGGTTTATTTGGGAAAAGGATAAACTTGCTTCATTTCAGCATCAATATAATAATTCCAAAATTGGTCAGAGTATTTACAACCTTATTGCAATTTGAATTATGTAGTTGTGGAAGGAGTAGGAATGGGTATGAAAGGAATAAGCTCATGGCTTTGAATCAACGCCAAAAATTTGTGAGAATTCTATGTTGCTCTGGCATCGATGCCATGACTTCCTATTACTTAAAGATGAACACATAATTTTATTACAAGTTGAAACCTTGGCAGTTTGTAGCTCCTTCATTGAATTTTATATGAGTTTTGATAGATCATATGATAAATATGCTTGATCAGTATATGTTCCTTGAGGACTATGACTTTTCTGCCCTTAAATCAGGTTCTTTAGAGGAAAATAGAAGAGGTTCCAATGGCCACCAAGAGATTAAATGAGTTGCTAGAAGCCCGTAAATCGTCAACACGAGATAACTCAAGTACTTGTTTCTCGCTGCTCAAATGTTGAACAAAAGTTAGAAAGCTGAATATAACAGTAAAAATAAAGTATTTATAAATTCTTTTGACAAAGTACATTTTCAGTGATGATAAACAGGACATGGTTACTAAGAATCATGTGTTGTGCTTCTACCTTTGTGATTATCTAATGTCATCTTCCTATATTCCAGATACGACCAATTGGAGTACGTGGAATGAATGCGTAGGTAAGTACTTTATATATCATGCATTCTTGTTTTAATTATCTTCCACTTCATCCATTAAACTATTAAACGGGCATGTGTAATGTAGGAACGCAATATCGAGATGTAAACTGCAAGTAGAAATCGCACAATGAATAAATGAAATTATACCGAACTTAAGAACTATGCAGAATCGAGAACGAAATCTCTCTCCTTAATTATGAAAACGCCCCGTATTGCGACAGTTTGATGGCGTTCCGAATCCCAGGATACAACTGCAAGACGACTTCGGATTTGCGCAACAAAAAATCCAGGAGGCTACGAACCACTACTGTGTAGTACTCTCAGACTCAAAATTTCGGAAAATAGAGAAAGGAGAAGAGAATTGTTGTGTTCTGTCGTGTGTGTTCGAATGAGAGGCATACCACTCTTATATAGAGCTTCGGAAGACTTTAGGGAAGAGAACGTTACAGATCTGCTATTGAACGTTACAAATCTTCTTTTGAACGTTACAGATCTTCTGACATTAGTGGGGGACGTTACAAATCTTTCGGCATTAATGGAGAAAGATTAGGTATGCAGCCCGAGATCTCTCCATGTACCAGATCAAAGCCCAACTGATGGGCTTCCGGATTGGCCCAAAAAGATAAGCCCAAGCCCGGCTCGACTCGACTCGACTCGACGCGCGTGTGAGCTAGGTCCTCTCCCCATTGAAAATGGGTAATGACCCAAGGCCACAACCTTGAGTCCATTTCTCCATTATATATGGTGGTATTTCTACCTCCAAACTTCCAATGTGGGACAAGTAATTTGCCCCCACATATTCCCAAGGTTTGCACTTCATGCAAGCTACTTTGGGCCTCCATTTCTCATTCAAACGGAAATCATTTTTTTCGTATGAGTATAGTACGAGAATGTGCTCGCGTAGAGGAAGCCAATGCTTCCACTGTCCGGTGTTGACAATGGCCGGAGCCCACCGGAATTGTGCCCGGAAAAGTACCTGGCGCCACATTCAAAAATGAGTTCCAACAATCCCCCACATGAATAGAAATGATTCTAAACATTGGTTAAAAACAGAAAGACTTTTGAGAGTACAGTCGAAAAATCACTACATCTGGGCTGGTAGCGTGTTTCAGCTTTGAACCACCCATAATGAGTAGCTATCGGATTTACTCGACCAGGTAGTGAACATGATGTCTTGAACCACCCAGGCTTTGATGTAAACCGAGACAACAACTATCACACAGTTTCATCTTCTCACAGAACTAGGTTCTCTTGTTGTGTTCATTTTGGCCTTGAACATCCCTGGTTATTCATGAGTGAACTTGGAGAGTTTAGCCTCTCTTAATTCTCCTAGAAACGGCCCCATTTCAGACTCATAAGGTGATTGCCATAAATAGTATCCTGTCATACCCCACTTTTATTTCAAAGCTATGGAATCATTAAAAGCAAAGCTTAACCTTAACTCATACAGGTAGCACTGTTCATCATCCTAGGATCTGGGAGGAGACTTAAGTCTCCCAGTGCTCATCTTAATTCAGCTTGATTTAGTTTTCCCTTTGAACCTACTTCTTGGGATCTCCAGTCACGTAGGTAGGGTTTGCCATCAAGCATCCTCTTTAGTCATATGCTTTAAACCCATTCCTCTTAATGATTTTACAACTTGATCTCGTGACAAACCTTTAGTAAGCGGATCCGCTAGGTTGTCAGCTGACTTGATATAATCTATTGAGATTATACCATGCGAGAGTAGTTGTCTAATGGTTTTATGTCGTCTTCTTATATGACGTGACTTACCATTGTACAAACGACTCAGTGCCCGAGCTATAGCCGATTGACTATCACAGTGTACACCTACTGCTAGCACTGGTTTGTCCCACATCGGGATATCTTCCAATAAATACCGAAGCCATTCAGCTTCCTCTGCTGCTTTATCTAAAGTAACGAACTCAGACTCCATAGTGGATCTGGCCAATAGTGTTTGTTTGGAAGATTTCCATGATACTGCTGCACCACCAAGTGTAAACACATATCCACTTGTGGACTTTGAGTTTCTGGAATCTGATATCCAGTTCACATCATTGTATCCTTCCATAACTGCTGGGTATTTACCATAGTGCAGCCCATAACTTTGAGTATAACGCAAGTAATTTAATACTCTAGTTATCCCTTTCCAGTGTTTGTGTCCTGGATTACTTGTGTAGCGACTTAGTACATTGACTGAGTGCGCCAAGTCAGGTCTTGTGGAATTGGTCAAGTACATCAGACTTCCAATCACACATGCATACTCCAATTGTGATACTGCATCCCCCGAGTTCTTGGTCAAGTGGAGATGAGGATCCACGGGACTCTTTGTAGTCCCGCTTGAATAGTTCTTGAATCGTTCAAGTACTGTTTTAGCATAATGAGCTTGAGACAGGATAATTTCTTCAGAATGTCTAGTGATTTTGATCCCTAGTATGACATCTGCTGATCCCAAGTCTTTCATGTCAAACTTCCCACTAAGCATGTTCTTAGTTCGGTTGATCCTGTCTTTTTTGCTTCCAATAATGAGCATGTCATCTACGTACAGGCACAACAAAATGTAACCATTTGGAGTGTCTTTGAAGTAGATGCATTTGTCACATTCATTGACGCTGAAGCCATTTGACATCATGACATTGTCAAATTTTTCATGCCACTGCTTTGGAGCTTGTTTGAGTCCATATAGAGACTTGACAAGTCTGCACACCTTGTGTACCTATCCAGGAACAACATAACCCTCAGGTTGTTTCATATATATCTCCTCTTCTAATTCTCCATTTAGAAAGGCAATTTTCACATCTATTTGATGGATTTCGAGGTTTCGTAATGCAGCTATTGTTATTAACATTCTTATTGAAGTTATTCTCGTAACTGGAGAATAAGTGTCAAGGAAATCCAAGCCCTCTTTTTGTCGGAATCCTTGCACCACAAGCCTCGCCTTGTGCTTATCTACTGAGCCATTGGTTTTCAATTTGGTTTTGAAAATCCATATGCACCCAAGTGCTTTACACCCTTGTGGCAAATCAACTAACTCCCATGTATGATTCTGCATAATGGAGTCGATTTTGCTTTTAACTGCTTCCTTCCATGAAGGTGCATCAGGTGTAGACCTGGCTTCTTTGAAAGTTCTAGGCTCATTCTCCAAAAGAAAGGCCGTGATGAACTCATGCCCAAAGGTTCTTTCCTTTCGAGCTCTTTTGTTTCGTCTAGGTTCAGCTTCTGTTTCCTTTCTTGCTCTTTTGCTTTGTCTAGGTTCATCTTCTGTTTCATTTACAAAAGTGCCTGCTTCACTTTGTTCACGAGTTCGTTTCGGATGTTCTTTATCCTTGCACGGAAACACGTTTTCAAAGAAGGACGCATTCCTTGATTCCATTATTGTATTTACATGTATATCTGGTATGTCAGATTTATGTACCAGAAATCGATAAGCACTACTGTTGTGTGCATATCCTATGAAAATACAATCAACGGTCTTAGGTCCAATCGTGACCTTTTTAGGAGGTGGCACTGCCACTTTTGCTAGGCACCCCCACACTTTGAGGTATTTGTACGAAGGTACTTTACCTTTCCAAAGTTCGTATGACATCTTGCCAGTAACTTTATGCGGTATCTTGTTGAAGATATAATTGGTGGTAAGCAGCGCTTCCCCCCACAAGTTCTGGGGTAACCCAGATTCCTACAACATTGCATTCATCATCTCTTTCAGAGTTCGGTTCTTTCGTTCCGCAACTCCGTTAGATTCTGGTGAGTAGGGAGCATTTGTTTGATGAATAATCCCGTGTTCTCTACAGAACGCGTTGAAAGGTTCATCATACTCGCATCCTCTATCACTTCGGATTATTTTTATGGTTTTACTAAGTTGGTTTTCAACTTCCAACTTGTATTCCTTAAACTTTTCCAAGGCCTCATCCTTGCTTCTTAGCAAGTATACATAACAGTATTTTGTGCAATCATCTATAAAGGTTACGAAATACTTTTTACCGCCTCTAGTTTGCACATATTTTAAATCACACAAGTCTGTGTGTATTAAACCTAGAGCTTCGGTTGTTCTCTCGACGTGTGGGGATGGAGTTTTTGTGAGTTTGGCCTGTACACATACTTCACATTTGTCTTTACTTGATTTGCATTTTGGAATCAGGTTCATGTTCATTAGTCTTTGAATAGACTTGTTATTCACATGCCCTAATCGTTCATGCCAAATATTAAAAGACTCAACAACATAAGCAATAAGATTAGTCTTATTCATTGAAACATCAGTTACAATAGTTTTTGGGATGACTGTCATTACATTCATTTTGACCAGTCCATCCTTTACATAACCCTTGCCCAAAAATACCCCATTCTTTGAGAGAACCAGCTTGTCAGACACGAAATTCGTTGCGAACCCGTTCTTGCTTAGCAAAGTGCCGAAGATCAGATTCTTCCTTATATCTGGCACATGCATGACATTGGTGAGAGTCAGCTCCTTTCCTGAAGTCAGCTTCAACACCACTTTCCCGTAACCTTCCACCTTGGATGTGGACGAGTTCCCCATAAACAGATGCTCGTCGCTCTTGCTCTGCTGATAGGTGGTGAAGCATCCCTTGTCAGAGCAGATATGTCTGGTAGCACCTGTATCGTACCGCTATTCCCTTGGGTTGCTTCCAACCATGTTGACTTCAGACACTACAGCACACATATCAGAATCCGAGAGCCTGCCTTCAGTCATGTTGGCTTGGGATTTCCCCTTGTCCTTGCGTGGATCAGCCTTGCTACGACACTCGTCAGCCTTGTGACCCATTTTGCCACACTTGTGGCACTTCCCACTGAACTTCTTAGCTGGTTGCTTCTTGAAGTTGTTGGAGCTTTGGGGTTGGAACTTTCGTTTCTTCCCTTTGCCCTTGTCCTTGTGTTCAGCCAGATTAGCCTTCTGTTCAACAAGCTGAACCCCATCTGCTTTGCGGTTGGTTGACTCAATCCGCAGCCTGACTATCAAGTCTTCCACAGTCATCGCCTTTTGCTTGTACTTCAGGTAGCTCTTGAACTCCTTCCAGCCTGGAGGGAGTTTCTCAATGAAAGCAGCCACCTGGAACGTCTCACAGATAGACATCCCTTCAACAATGATCTCATGCGTAAGGAGCTGCAACACTTCGACCTGTTTCATGATGGGCTTAGTGTCCACCATCTTGAAGTCCAGAAACTTCGCCACTGCGAATTTCTTCGAGCCTGCATCCTCAGACTTGCATTTCTTCTCCAAAGCAGTCCAGAGCTCCTTGGAGGTCTTGATCTTGCTATACACATTGTACATTGGATCTATCATGCGGCTTTGAACCCAACCTTTGCACATAAAGTCTGCATGAGTCCAGGCCTCAACGCTGGCTAGGAGGTATGCATCAGTATTGTGAGGTGACAGCACAAGCTTCTCCTCAGTCAGATACTTCTCAAGCTTCAACGTGGTCAGGAAGAAGAACATCTTCTGCTGCCATGTCTTGAAGCCAGTTCCATCGAACTTTTCTGGCATCAAGCCTGCGTTCACAGTGCCAGGCATATCGACTATCGGTTGGACAGTCTGAAAAGCAGCTGGGTGGACAATCTGACGAACCACAGAAGTTCCGACCACTGCGGCTTGTAGATTAGCCGCTGGCAGTTTTGCATCTTGCAGATTCACTGCTTGCACATTCCCCACTGGCAAATTCACCGCTGGCAGACCACTCCCAAACTGAATTTGGGGCGTCGACTCAGACGTGTTTCCGTTTCCAGCTCCAGTAACATCAGCAATAGATTTCTCGATGTTATCACCCATGATATCAGAATCTGTTCATAGAAATACAACCCAGAAATCAGTACGAAAATTCACGAATGCAACTTAAATCCGAATTAGATTGTAGATTCAGAATAATATATTTTCAGATATTAATTCAAAATAAATTCGAATGGCCAAATGAGATTCAAAATTAATTCGATTCCAAACGCGATTTTCTTCCTTGCAAAATACAGATTAGACCAAAAACAGCAAATAGAAACAACTTCACGAATCAGCAAATTAAATTTACGAATTGCAGAATGTAATACACGAACAACAGAACAGAAAATTTATGAACAACAGAATAAATTCACGAACGGAAGAATAAATTCACGAACTGCAGAACCAAATTAACGAACATCAGATAAAAAAAATAGATTACAAAAGTGATTTTTTTCCTGCACAGAAATCATATTCGAATGCAGAAATAGATAGCAAAAACTTCGGATGTAGTTCCTGCGGAAAAACAGATTAGAAGCGCATATCTATATTCGAAATAAATTGTAATGAATTCGGAAATGATCTCTGAAGATTCCCTGCGACAGATCGTTAAATATGAACTGGGAAAAAAAATCGTCTGCACTCAGAAGCAAGAATTTCGTTAGTGCAAATAAAGCAGTTTAAGCATTTTCAGAATTAAACTGTAGGAACGCAATATCGAGATGTAAACTGCAAGTAGAAATCGCACAATGCATAAACGAAATTATACCGAACTTAAGAACTATGCAGAGTCGAGAACGAAATCTCTCTCCTTAATTCTGAAAACCCCCCGTATTACGACAGTTTGATGGCGTTCCGAATCCCAGGATACAACTGCAAGACGACTTCGGATTTGCGCAACCAAAAATCCAAAAGGCTACGAACCACTACTGTGTAGTACTCTCAGACTCAAAATTTCGGAAAATAGAGAAAGGAGAAGAGAATTGTTGTGTTCTGTCGTGTGTGTTCGATTGAGATGCATACCACTCTTATATAGAGCTTCGGAAGGCTTTAGGGAAGAGAACGTTACAGATCTGCTATTGAACGTTACAAATCTTCTTTTAAACGTTACAGATTAGGTCTGCAGCCCGAGATCTCTCCATGTACTAGATCAAAGCCCACTAATGGGCTTCCGGATTGGCCCAAAAAGATAGGTGCAAGCCCAAGCCCAAGCCCGGCCTGGCTCGACTCGACTCGACTCGGCGCGCGTGTGGGCTTGATGAGCTAGGTCCTCTCCCCATTGAAAATGGGTAATGACCCAAGGCCACAACCTTGAGTCCATTTCTCCATTATATATGGTGGTATTTCTACCTCCAAACTTCCAATGTGGGACAAGTAATTTGCCCTCATATATATTCCCAAGTTTTTCACTTCATTCAAGCTACTTTGGGCCTCCATTTCTCATTCAAACGGAAATCATTTTTGTCGTATGAGTACACTACGAGAATGTGCTCGCGTAGAGGAAGCCAATGCTTCCACTTTCCGGTGTTGACAATGGCCGGAGCCCACCGGAATTGTGCCCGGAAAAGTACCCGGTGCCACATTAAAAAATGAGTACCAATAATCCTCCACATGAATAGAATCGATTCTAAACATTGGTTAAAAACAGAAAGACTTTTGAGAGTACAGTCGAAAAATCACTGTATCTGGGCTGGTAGCGTGTTTCAGCTTTGAACCACCCATAGTGAGTAGCTATCGGATTTACTCGACCAGGTAGTGAACATGATGTCTTGAACCACTCGAGCTTTGATGTAAACCGAGACAACAACTATCACACAATTTCATCTTCTCACAAAACTAGGTTCTCTTGTTGTGTTTATTTTGGCCTTGAACATCCCTGGTTATTCATGAGTGAACTTGGAGAGTTTAGCCTCTCTTAATTCTCCTAGAAACGGCCCCATTTCACACTCATTAGGTGATTGCCATAAAGAGTATCCTGTCATACCCCACTTTTATTTCAAAGTTATGGAATCATTAAAATCCAAGCTTAACCTTAACTCATACAGGTAGCACTGTTCATCATCCTAGGAACTGGGAGGAGACTTAAGTCTCCCAGTGCTCATCTTGATTCAGCTTGATTTAGTTTTCCCTTTGAACCTACTTCTTGGGATCTCCAGTCACGTAGGTAGGGTTTGCCATCAAGCATCCTCTTTAGTCATAGGCTTTAAACCCATTCCTCTTGATGATTTTACAACTTGATCTCGTGACAAACCTTTAGTAAACGGATCTACTAGGTTGTCAGCCGACTTGATATAATCTATTGAGATTATACCATGCGAGAGTAGTTGTCTAATGGTTTTATGTCGTCTTCTTATATGACGTGACTTACCATTGTACAAACGACTCAGTGCCCGAGCTATAGCCGATTAACTATCACAGTGTACACCTACTGCTGGCACTGGTTTGTCCCACATCGGGATATCTTCCAATAAATTCCGAAGCTATTCAGCTTCCTCTGTTGCTTTATCTAAAGCAATGAACTCAGACTCCATAGTAGATCTGGCCAATAGTGTTTGTTTGGAAGATTTCCATGATACTGCTGCACCACCAAGTGTAAACACATATCCACTTGTGGACTTTGAGTTTCTGGAATCTGATATCCAGTTCGCATCACTGTATCCTTCCATAACTGCTGGGTATTTACCATAGTGCAGCCCATAACTTTGAGTATAACGCAAGTAATTTAATACTCTAGTTATCCATTTCCAGTGTTTGTGTCCTGGATTACTTGTGTAGCAACTTAGTACATTGACTGAGTGCGCCAAGTCAGGTCTTGTGCAATTGGTCAAGTACATCAGACTCCCAATCACACGTGCATACTCCAATTGTGATACTGCATCCCCCGAGTTCTTGGTCAAGTGGAGATGAGGATCCACGGGACTCTTTGGAGTCCCGCTTGAATAGTTCTTGAATCGTTCAAGTACTGTTTTAGCATAATTAGCTTGAGACAGGATAATTCCTTCAGAATGTTTAGTGATTTTGATCCCTAGTATGACATCTGCTGGTCCCAAGTCTTTCATGTCAAACTTCCCACTAAGCATGTTCTTAGTTCGGTTGATCCTGTCTTTGTTGCTTCCAATAATGAGCATGTCATCTACGTACAGGCACAACAAAATGTAACCATTTGGAGTGTCTTTGAAGTAGATGCATTTGTCACATTCATTGACGCTGAAGCCATTTGACATCATGACATTGTCAAATTTTTCATGCCACTGCTTTGGAGCTTGTTTGAGTCCATATAGAGACTTGACAAGTCTGCACACCTTGTGTTCCTGTCCAGGAACAACATAACCCTCAGGTTGTTTCATATATATCTCCTCTTCTAATTCTCCATTTAGAAAGACAGTTTTCACATCCATTTGATGGATTTCGAGGTTTCATAATGCAGCTATTGCTATTAGCATTCTTATTGAAGTTATTCTCGTAACTCAAGAATAAGTGTCAAAGAAATCCAAGCCCTCTTTTTGTCGGAATCCTTGCACCACAAGCCTCGCCTTGTGCTTATCTACTGAGCCATCGGTTTTCAATTTGGTTTTGAAAATCCATATGCACCCAAGTGCTTTACACCCTTGTGGCAAATCAACTAACTCCCATGTATGATTCTGCATAATGGAGTCGATTTTGCTTTTAACTGCTTCCTTCCATGATGGTGCATCAGGTGTAGACCTGGCTTCTTTGAAAGTTCTAGGCTCATTCTCCAAAAGAAAGGCCGTGATGAACTCATGCCCAAAGGTTCTTTCCTTTCGAGCTCTTTTGCTTCGTCTAGGTTCAACTTCTGTTTCCTTTCTTGCTCTTTTGCTTTGTCTAGGTTCATCTTCTGTTTCATTTACAGAAGTGCCTGCTTCACTTTGTTCACGAGTTCGTTTCGGATGTTCTTTATCCTTGCACGGAAACACGTTTTCAAAGAAGGACGCATTCCTTGATTCCATTATTGTATTTACATGTATATCTGGTATGTCAGATTTATGTACCAGAAACCGATAAGCACTACTGTTGTGTGCATATCCTATGAAAATACAATCAACGGTCTTAGGTCCAATCGTGACCTTTTTAGGAGGTGGCACTGCCACTTTTGCTAGGCACCCCCACACTTTGAGGTATTTGTACGAAGGTACTTTACCTTTCCAAAGTTCGTATGGCGTCTTGCCAGTAACTTTATGCGGTATCTTGTTTAGGATATAATTGGTGGTAAGCAGCGCTTCCCCCCACATGTTCGGGGGTAACCCAGATTCCTGCAACATTGCATTCATCATCTCTTTCAGAGTTCGGTTCTTTCGTTCCGCAACTCCGTTAGATTCTGGTGAGTAGGGAGCAGTTGTTTGATGAATAATCCCGTGTTCTCTACAGAACGCGTTGAAAGGTTCATCATACTCGCCTCCTCTATCACTTCGGATTATTTTTATGGTTTTACTAAGTTGGTTTTCAACTTCCAACTTGTATTCCTTCAACTTTTCCAAGGCCTCATCCTTGCTTCTTAGCAAGTATACATAACAGTATTTTGTGCAATCATCTATAAAGGTTACGAAATACTTTTTACCGCCTCTAGTTTGCACATATTTTAAATCACACAAGTCTGTGTGTATTAAACCTAGAGGTTCGGTTGTTCTCTCGACGTGTGGGGATGGAGTTTTTGTGAGTTTGGCCTGTACGCATACTTCACATTTGTCTTTACTTGATTTGCATTTTGGAATCAGGTTCATGTTCATTAGTCTTTGAATAGACTTGTTATTCACATGCCCTAATCGTTCATGCCAAATATTAAAAGACTCAACAACATAAGCAATAGGATTAGTCTTATTCATTGAAACACCAGTTACAATAGTTTTTGGGATGACTGTCATTACATTCATTTTGACTAGTCCATCCTTTACATAACCCTTGCCCAAAAATACCCCATTCTTTGAGAGAACCAGCTTGTCAGACACGAAATTCGTTGCGAACCCGTTCTTGCTTAGCAAAGTGCCGAAGATCAGATTCTTCCTTATATCTGGCACATGCATGACATTGGTGAGAGTCAGCTCCTTTCCTGAAGTCAGCTTCAACACCACTTTCCCGTAACCTTCCACCTTGGATGTGGACGAGTTTCCCATAAACAGATGCTCGTCGCTCTTGCTCTGCTGATAGGTGGTGAAGCATCCCTTGTCAGAGCAGATATGTCTGGTAGCACCTGTATCATACCACTATTCCCTTGGGTTGCTTCCAACCATGTTGACTTCAGACACTAGAGCACACAGATCAGAATCCGAGAGCCTGCCTTCAGTCATGTTGGCTTGGGATTTCCCCTTGTCCTTGCGTGGATCAGCCTTGCTACGACACTCGTCAGCCTTGTGACCCATTTTGCCACACTTGTGGCACTTCCCACTGAACTTCTTAGCTGGTTGCTTCTTGAAGTTGTTGGAGCTTTGGGGTTGGAACTTTCGTTTCTTCCCTTTGTCCTTGTCCTTGTGTTCAGCCAGATTAGCCTTCTGTTCAACAAGCTGAACCCCATCTGCTTTGCGGTTGGTTGACTCAATCCGCATCCTGACTATCAAGTCTTCCACAGTCATCGCCTTTTGCTTGTGCTTCAGGTAGCTCTTGAACTCCTTCCAGCCTGGAGGGAGTTTCTCAATAAAAGCAACCACCTGGAACGTCTCACAGATAGACATCCCTTCAGCAATGATCTCATGCGTAAGGAGCTGCAACATTTCGACCTGTTTCATGATGGGCTTAGTGTCCACCATCTTGAAGTCCAGAAACTTTGCCACTGCGAATTTCTTCGAGCCTGCATCCTCAGACTTGTATTTCTTCTCCAAAGCAGTCCAGAGCTCCTTGGAGGTCTTGATCTTGCTGTACACATTGTATAGTGGATCTATCACGCTGCTTTGAACCCAACCTTTGCACAGAAAGTCTGCATGAGTCCAGGCCCCAAATCTGGCTAGGAGGTATGCATCAGTATTGTGAGGTGACACCACAGGCTTCTCCTCAGTCAGATACTTCTCAAGCTTCAACGTGGTAAGGAAGAAGAACATCTTCTGCTGCCATGTCTTGAAGCCAGTTCCATTGAACTTTTTTGGCATCAAGCCTGCGTTCACAGTGCCAGGCATATGGACTATCGGTTGGACAGTCTGAAAAGCAGCTGGGTGGACAATCTGACGAACCTCAGAAGTTCCGACCACTGCGGCTTGTAGATTAGCCGCTGGCAGGTTTGCATCTTGCAGATTCACTGCTTGCACATTCCCCACTGGCAAATTCACCGCTGGCAGACCACTCCCAAACTGAATTTGGGGCGTCGACTCAGACGTGTTTCCGTTTCCAGCTCCAGTAACATCAGCAATAGATTTCTCGATGTTATCACCCATGATATCAGAATCTGTTCACAGAAATACAACCCAGAAATCAGTACGAAAATTCACGAATGCAACTTAAATCCGAATTAGATTGCAGATTCGGAATAATATATTTTCAGATATTAATTCGAAATAAATTCGAATGGCCAAATGAGATTCGAAATTAATTCGATTCCAAAAACGATTTTCTTCCCTACAAAATACAGATTAGACCAAAAATAGCAAATAGAAACAACTTCACGAATCAACAAATTAAATTTACGAACTGCAGAATGTAATACACGAACAACAAAACAAAAAATTTACGAACAACAGAATAAATTCACGAACGGCAGAATAAATTCATGAACTGCAGAACCAAATTAATGAACATCAGATAAAAAAAATAGATTACAAAAGTGATTTTTTTCCTGCACTGAAATCATATTCGAATGCAGAAATAGATAGCAAAAATTTCGGATGTAGTTCCTGCGGAAAAACAGATTAGAAGCGCAGATCTATATTCGAAATAAATTATATTGAATTAGGAAATGATCTCCGAATATTCCCTGCGACAGATCGTTAAATATGAACTGGGAAAAAAAATCGTCTGCACTCAAAAGCAAGAATTTCGTTAGTGCGAATAAAGCAGTTTAAGCATTTTCAGAATTAAGACTGTAGGAATGCAATATCGAGATGTAAACGGCAAGTAGAAATCGCACAATGAATAAACGAAATTATACCGAACTTAAGAACTATGCAGAGTCGAGAACGAAATCTCTCTCCTTAATTCTGAAAACCCCCCGTATTGCGACGGTTTGATGGCATTCCGAATCCCAGGATACAACTGCAAGACGACTACGGATTTGCACAACCAAAAATCCAGAAGGCTACGAACCACTACTGTGTAGTACTCTCAGACTCAAAATTTCGGAAAATAGAGAAAGGAGAAGAGAACTGTTGTGTTCTGTCGTGTGTGTTCGAATGAGAGGAATACCACTCTTATATAGAGCTTCGGAAGGCTTTAGGGAAGAGAACGTTACAGATCTGCTATTGAACGTTACAAATCTTCTTTTAAACGTTACAGATTAGGTCTGCAGCCCGAGATCTCTCCATGTACTAGATCAAAGCCCACTAATGGGCTTTCGGATTAGCCCAAAAAGATAGGTGCAAGCCCAAGCCCAAGCCCGGCCCGGCTCGACTCGACTCGACTCGGCGCGCGTGTGGGCTTGATGAGCTAGGTCCTCTCCCCATTGAAAATGGGTAATGACCCAAGGCCACAACCTTGAGTCCATTTCTCCATTATATATGGTGGTATTTCTACCTCCAAACTTCCAATGTGGGACAAGTAATTTGCCCTCATATATTCCCAAGTTTTGCACTTCATTCAAGCTACTTTGGGCCTCCATTTCTCATTCAAACAGAAATCATTTTTGTCGTATGAGTACACTACGAGAATGTACTCGCGTAGAGGAAGCCAATGCTTCCACTTTCCGGTGTTGACAATGGCCGGAGCCCACCGGAATTGTGCCCGGAAAAGTACCCGGTGCCACATTAAAAAATGAGTACCAACAATCCTCCACATGAATAGAATCGATTCTAAACATTGGTTAAAAACAGAAAGACTTTTGAGAGTACAGTCGAAAAATCACTGCATCTGGGCTGGTAGCGTGTTTCAGCTTTGAACCACCCATAGTGAGTAGCTATCGGATTTACTCGACCAGGTAGTGAACATGATGTCTTGAACCACTCGGGCTTTGATGTAAACCGAGACAACAACTATCACACAGTTTCATCTTCTCACAAAACTAGGTTCTCTTGTTGTGTTCATTTTGGCCTTGAACATCCCTGGTTATTCATGAGTGAACTTGGAGAGTTTAGCCTCTCTTAATTCTCCTAGAAACGGCCCCATTTCACACTCATTAGGTGATTGCCATAAAGAGTATCCTGTCATACCCCACTTTTATTTCAAAGTTATGGAATCATTAAAAGCCAAGCTTAACCTTAACTCATACAGGTAGCATTGTTCATCATCCTAGGAACTGGGAGGAGACTTAAGTCTCCCAGTGCTCATCTTGATTCAGCTTGATTTAGTTTTCCCTTTGAACCTACTTCTTGGGATCTCCAGTCACGTAGGTAGGGTTTGCCATCAAGCATCCTCTTTAGTCATAGGCTTTAAACCCATTCCTCTTGATGATTTTACAACTTGATCTCGTGATAAACCTTTAGTAAACGGATCTACTAGGTTATCAGCCGACTTGATATAATCTATTGAGATTATACCATGCGAGAGTAGTTGTCTAATGGTTTTATGTCGTCTTCTTATATGACATGACTTACCATTGTACAAACGACTCAGTGCCCGAGCTATAGCCGATTGACTATCACAGTGTACACCTACTGCTGGCACTGGTTTGTCCCACATCGGGATATCTTCCAATAAATTCTGAAGCCATTCAGCTTCCTCTGTTGCTTTATCTAAAGCAATGAACTCAGACTCCATAGTGGATCTGGCCAATAGTGTTTGTTTGGAAGATTTCCATGATACTGCTGCACCACCAAGTGTAAACACATATCCACTTGTGGACTTTGAGTTTCGGGAATCTGATATCTAGTTCGCATCACTGTATCCTTCCATAACTGCTGGGTATTTACCATAGTGCAGCCCATAACTTTGAGTATAACGCAAGTAATTTAATACTCTAGTTATCCCTTTCCAGTGTTTGTGTCCTGGATTACTTGTGTAGCGACTTAGTACATTTACTGAGTGCGCCAAGTCAGGTCTTGTGCAATTGGTCAAGTACATCAGACTTCCAATCACACGTGCATACTCCAATTGTGATACTGCATCCCCCGAGTTCTTGGTCAAGTGGAGATGAGGATCCACGGGACTCTTTGCAGTCCCGCTTGAATAGTTCTTGAATCGTTCAAGTATTGTTTTAGCATAATGAGCTTGAGACAGGATAATTTCTTCATAATGTCTAGTGATTTTGATCCCTAGTATGACATCTGCTGGTCCCAAGTCTTTCATGTCAAACTTCCCACTAAGCATGTTCTTAGTTCGGTTGATCTTGTCTTTGTTGCTTCCAAAAATGAGCATGTCATCTACGTACAGGCACAACAAAATGTAACCATTTGGAGTGTCTTTGAAGTAGATGCATTTGTCACATTCATTGACGCTGAAGCCATTTGACATCATGACATTGTCAAATTTTTCATGCCACTGCTTTGGAGCTTGTTTGAGTCCATATAGAGACTTGACAAGTCTGCACACCTTGTGTTCCTGTCCAGGAACAACATAACCCTCAGGTTGTTTCATATATATCTCCTCTTCTAATTCTCCATTTAGAAAGACAGTTTTCACATCCATTTGATGGATTTCGAGGTTTCATAATGCAGCTATTGCTATTAGCATTCTTATTGAAGTTATTCTCGTAACTCGAGAATAAGTGTCAAAGAAATCCAAGCCCTCTTTTTGTCGGAATCCTTGCACCACAAGCCTCGCCTTGTGCTTATCTACTGAGCCATCGGTTTTCAATTTGGTTTTGAAAATCCATATGCACCCAAGTGCTTTACACCCTTGTGGCAAATCAACTAACTCCCATGTATGATTCTGCATAATGGAGTCGATTTCGCTTTTAACTGCTTCCTTCCATGATGGTGCATCAGGTGTAGACCTGGCTTCTTTGAAAGTTCTAGGCTCATTCTCCAAAAAAAAGGCCGTGATGAACTCATGCCCAAAGGTTCTTTCCTTTCGAGCTCTTTTGCTTCGTCTAGGTTCAGCATCTGTTTCCTTTCTTGCTCTTTTGCTTTGTCTAGGTTCATCTTCTGTTTTATTTACAGAAGTGTCTGCTTCACTTTGTTCACGAGTTCGTTTCGGATGTTCTTTATCCTTGCACGAAAACATGTTTTCAAAGAAGGACGCATTCCTTGATTCCATTATTGTATTTACATGTAAATCTGGTATGTCAGATTTATGTACCAGAAACCGATAAGCACTACTGTTGTGTGCATATCCTATGAAAATACAATCAACGGTCTTAGGTCCAATCGTGACCTTTTTAGGAGGTGGCACTGCTACTTTTGCTAGGCACCCCCACACTTTGAGGTATTTGTACGAAGGTACTTTACCTTTCCAAAGTTCGTATGGCGTCTTGCCAGTAACTTTATGCGGTATCTTGTTGAGGATATAATTGGTGGTAAGCAGCGCTTCCCCCCACATGTTCGGGGGTAACCCAGATTCCTGCAACATTGCATTCATCATCTCTTTCAGAGTTCGGTTCTTTCGTTCCGCAACTCCGTTAGATTCTGGTGAGTAGGGAGCAGTTGTTTGATGAATAATCCCGTGTTCTCTACAGAACGCGTTGAAAGGTTCATCATACTCGCCTCCTCTATCACTTCGGATTATTTTTATGGTTTTACTAAGTTGGTTTTCAACTTCCAACTTGTATTCCTTCAACTTTTCCAAGGCCTCATCCTTGCTTCTTAGCAAGTATACATAACAGTATTTTGTGCAATCATCTATAAAGGTTACGAAATACTTTTTACCGCCTCTAGTTTGCACATATTTTAAATCACACAAGTCTGTGTGTATTAAACCTAGAGGTTCGGTTGTTCTCTCGACGTGTGGGGATGGCGTTTTTGTGAGTTTGGCCTGTACGCATACTTCACATTTGTCTTTACTTGATTTACATTTTGGAATCAGGTTCATGTTCATTAGTCTTTGAATAGACTTGTTATTCACATGCCCTAATCGTTCATGCCAAATATTAAAAGACTCAACAACATAAGCAATAGGATTAGTCTTATTCATTGAAACATCAGTTATAATAGTTTTTGGGATGACTGTCTGATCAGTGCTATTTTGTAGCACATTTCTAGGGATTATTACCAAGTTTGAGGCGCCATTTGGTGGGATTTTATGTACAATTGGAGATTATGGAGTTGGAGCAGAGAAGTGTGGTTTTGGTGGTCTGGAGGAGCTTATTGGAGACATCCAGAAGAAGAGAAATTGACCACCTGAGGAGACAAGCAAGATCCATGAAGAAACCACGTGAGAAGGCGGTGAAGTGAAGAAACCGCGACCAAGCCGCGGGGAGCAAAAGGCCGCGGCAAGATTTCCGAAGGAGATGGGCGATAGCGAGGAGGCCGCGCCCGCGGCCGAATTATCGGAAATTAATTATGCACTTCGAGAGCAAACCGCGACCACGGCCATCAGCGGGAGTCAGCCCGACGCGCTCCGAACTTCTATTTTCTTTTTCTGTTTTTCCTTTTTTGTTGTTTTATTTAATTCCAAATATTAGTATTTTTCCTTTTTAGGGATGAGGTTTGTGATCTTGGGCTTTAGGTTAACTTATTTAACCTAACTCCCACAGCCTCCACAAAGAGGAATCCCATATAGAAAACCCCGGATTATCGTATGTTGAGTATTCAGAGTTTTTCCCTTTCAACAATTATGTCTTTCAGTACTATGAATAGCTAAGCACCCATTGCTTAGCCCGGCATATGAAGCTTTTTCTATGGTTTGATTGCGAGGTTAATTCTCTATTTCCTATTTCCTTTGGGTTTATATCTTTCTTCTTGCACTTATTCATATGGATTGATATTGATTTGACTAGACTGATCACCTAGTTAGGTTTAGTAATTATCTATTGCTAGGGTTTGGAATTGACCGGTCGGTGATTCCTTATCTAGAGTAGCATCCATAATTATCTAGGACTGGTAGGACTATATTATTATGAAAGAAGATTGATTGCATGTTAAATTATTGCGGGTTGTGATTATTTGACATGTATACTGGTTTGATCCTATGCCCAATGCTATTATTGTTCTAAATCTTGATTGTTTCTTCTGCGTTCAATAATAAGAGTTGCTAGGACTGGTAGGACTAGTAACTATACAAGAATAGGGACATGAATAAACAAAGGAAAGGAATAGAGAGAACCTAGGACCAATCTACCATAGGAAAAGTGGATCTTGTTTGGCTAAGTGTTTTTCCCACATTTGATTACACTCTTTGCTTATTTGCTTTATTTACTTTCTTGATTATAAAACCAACCAAAAACTCCCCCCTCTTGTTACTATTGCATGCGAACAACACATAGATTAATCCCTTCCTCCCTGTGGATTCGATCCTTACTTGCCCTAACTATTTGTTTAGGTTTGTCTAGGTTTATCTTGATTTAGTGGTATATGATAACCGCTTGTCAAAATTGGTGCCATTGCCGGGGAGTGCAAGTGTTGATTTTTTCTGTGTGTTTGTGTGTGTGTGTGTTCCTTTGGTGTGGATCTATCTTATGGTCCACACCCGTGCTACTAACTCCCCTCTACTTGGTATTGATTCAGAGATTGAGAGGACTCTTTCCCAGGGTCGCAGAGTAAATCGTGCTTTGGTTTTTGATAATCATGCATTCGAGATGGCTGAAGAAGAACAGACGTTGAGGCAATTGACTGCTCCCAACCTACAACAACAATCGCTGGCTGTGCGGTTTCCTGAGTTGGCTGAGGGCGTAAATTTTGAGTTGAAGTCTGGGTTAATCCACTTACTCCCCCACTTCCATGGGATGAGTGGTGAAGACCCCAATAAGTATCTTGCTGAGTTTCATTCGGTGTGTAGCAGTATGAAGACGAAGAATGTGACTGAGGACCAGATTAAGCTGAGGGCCTTTCCTTTTTCACTGAAGGATGCGGCCAATGACTGGTTCTACTATCTCACTCCAGGAAGCATTGACACATGGGTCAAGATGAAGAAAGCCTTCCTAGAGAAGTACTTTCCGGCTACAAAACTGAACAGCCTGAAGCGAGCTATCAGCAACATCGAGCAGCAGTCTGGTGAATCGCTCTATGAGTATTACGAGCGGTTCAAGAATATGATATCCAGCTGCCCCTTCCACGGCTATTCTGAGCAGGACCTCGTACTTTATTTGTACGGTGGTCTTCTTGATGAAGAGAGAAGGATGGTGAACGCTGCTTGTGGAGGGAACATCCTCAACAAGACTCCTGTTGTAGCTTTTGAGACCTTATTTGAGCTATCTGAGGGCTCAAGACAGTTCAGTAAAAGGACGGGCGCCTAATCCGTGAAAGCTGCAGAGTCTCAGCCCAATTCTACTTTTCTTGCTGAAGTGGCGGAGATGATGAAAAGATGCATGATGAGAGGTGGCTTGCAGCAAGTCAAATCATGTGGGATATGCTATGAGAATACACATCCAACTGATGCATGTCCCACCCTGCAAGAACCAACTGCTGAGGTGAACGCTATTGGCGGATATGGCCCTCAAAGGCCAAAATATGACCCGTACTCCGGCACCTACAATCTCGGGTGGAGAGATCACCCAAATTTGACGTACGGGAACCAGCAGAACACTCATCAGGGGCAGGAGACCCAGGACTATCAGCAGAGGCCCCCGCAGTTTCTCCAACGCCCGCAGCAGTACCAGCAGCCTGGGGGTCATCAACAATTTAGAGCTCCTTATGAACAAAGACCCTAGGGCCAGAGTTCCAGTGTCTCTACATCCGTCGACGACCAGATAAAAGCTCTCAACCAAGGCATACTATTAATGTCAAATGCTATGGTCCAAACAAATAAAGAGATGGGAGCACATATCCAAGGGCTAGCAAATATGGTGGCCCAGAATCAGCAGGAACATAAATCCAGTATTCAAAACCTGGAGAAGCAGATGGGTCAACTGTCTATGGCGGTGAGTAGGCTAGAGGCTCATGCATCGGGGAAACTACCCTCTCAAACGGTAGTCAACCCGAAAGAGAATATGTGCGCCATGATGCTGAGAAGTGGTGCTGAGATAGAGGCCAGAAAGGCTGCTGAGAAGGAGGTCCAGGTGACCAAGGAGGAAAGCCACCAAGAAAACGAGGTCGAAGGCGAGTTCGGCAAGGGAGAGAAGGAGCCGCGACCGTGGCACGAAGGCCGCGACCGCGGCCTGTTCGCTGATGAAAATGCTGATTTATTCTCCCCCGAGGTCGAGAGCAAACCGCGATCGCGGCACAAAGGCCGCGACCACGGCCTCTTCGCTGAGAAGATTTCTGAAGTTCTGAAGCAACCGCGACCGCGGTCCCCAAACCGCGGCTGCGGCCAGGCCCCTGTGTACGTGGACGACTACGTACCACCTGATTTTCCTCCCCTCTTCTCCGAGAAGCCTCCCACGTCATTCCCAGAGGCTCTAGCGGACACCAGGAAGCCTGCCAGGGATAAGGATATGTTCGACTGGGTGAGCAACTGCGAGGTAAATGTCCCTTTGCTTAAACTTTTGACTAGTGTCCCTCGTTATGCTAAATTTTTGAAGGAGATCTGCACACAAAAGAGGAAGCGTTCAGTGAAGGAGAAGAAGAAGGTGGTGGTGAGTGAGAACGTGTCCGCTATACTGCAAAAGCGGATACCCAAGAAGGCAGATGATCCAGGGATGTTCACCATTCCCTGCAAGATTGGAGGTACCCTGTTTGACAGGGCATTACTTGACTTGGGTGCCTCCATCAATGTGCTACCACTCGCTCACTACGAGTCCTTAGACGTGGGGCCACTTGAGAAGACGGGGATTGTCATCCAGCTGGCGGACAATTCAATTGTCAATCCAAAGGGAATTTTGCAGGATGTGCTGGTACAGGTGGACCACTTAGTATTCCCTGCAGACTTCTTCGTCATGGACACTGGGCAGGACAAGGATTCACCTGTGATGCTGGGAAGGCCGTTTATGAACACGACCAGTACAAAGATTGATGTGAGTAGCGGTTCGCTCACAATGGAGTTTGATGGGGAGACGGTCGGGTTCAGTATAGACGACCAGAAGAGACACCCTCCTGATGGGGACCCCGAGCGCTCATTGGAGGTGAGCGAACCAAGTTGAGGACGAGGAAGCGGTATATCATGCCATGACAATAACTAAGGCGTTGTCCGGGAGGCAACCCGAGGTATGTATTATTTTCTTTGCTTTTCTTTCTTTATTTTTGCATTAGTTTTGTTTGTTTTTGCCTTGTTTTTGTTTTTGTTTCCGACTAACCTGCAGGGAAGAGACCCATGCTTATTGAAGAAGGTAATTACCACCATTGTAAGTCTCTCCTGTCCCTGCACTAGTCAACCCCCCGAAAAAACCTTAAACGGGGGGCAAAAAAAAAAAAAAAACAAGTTGTATGAGTACGAGCTGTCCAGTATTCCATGGAGAGGGGTGCGCATGTTGCCAACGGAGTAAATTTTTGCTACACAATTTTTTGGCAACGATGGCGGCCCCACAGTCGACAACCGCGAAGGAAGACTACTCATGGCCCACACCACGATCATATCTGAGCCCATTTTTTGTGGTATTTGAAGGCCGTGCAACCCCGGCATCATTGTTTTACCACTACTCACCAAGTGGTACATTTTGGTTGCACGGTAGGAGAAGATGCTGGAGTTGATGATGACACCCACCCAACACCAGCGACCGGTGCATATTATGCGGACCGCCAGCAACAACGGAAGTGTCCAAGCCAACTCGACGACATTTGTGAGCTTATTCCTTCTTTTCCCTATGCTTCTATTCTTTTGTCTTTCATTACATTGAGGACAATGCAATGTTTAAGCATGGGGGAGGGTTTTATATTTCTATGTCGCTGAGGAGAAAAAGAAAAAAGAAAAGAGCCACAAAATTTGAAAAAAGGCTAAAATTAAAATCCTGGGATAGGTCAAAAACCCGAAAGGGCGGCCTAGGTAATAAGCAGGTGGCTTGGACCAGCATTAGGCTGGGGTAATAAGAGGTCAAGAGTGATGTGAGCATACTGTGAGCCCATCTATGAAAAATGAAATGAGTGGCTTGGTGAAAACCCGAAAGGGCGCCTTGGCAAAATGAGCGAAAAGAAGAAGAGCCATTTCTAGGAATCCCTATTTTACTTGGAGAGGCGTCATAAGAAGAGAAGTCATAAGGAGGTTTCGGATAGGTCACTCTAGAGGAATAAGAAGATAGATGGGAGATAGGATTAGAATTTTTTCCACTCTATGGTGTTTGGGATAAGCTTGGGGGAAGTACTCTGCTTTCCTTTTAACTTGACTGTGTGGGGTGTTGATTTGATATTGTAGTTATTGTGCTGAGCTTGTTTTGTATGGTTGCCTGGAGTTTATTGTTTGGTGTAATTCTTGGAGGTTGAGTTTTCTATGCTTCCTGAAGCCTTGGGGATTTGATTGGAGGAGTAGGTTTACTTTAGCTTACTCGAGGACGAGCAAGGTTTAAGCATGGGGGATTTGATCAGTGCTATTTTGTAGCACATTTCTAGGGATTATTATCAGGTTTGAGGCGCCATTTGGTGGGATTTTATGTACAATTGGAGATTATGGAGTTGGAGCAGAGAAGTGTGGTTTTGGTGGTCTAGAGGAGCTTATTGGAGACATCCAGAAGAAGAGAAATTGACCACCTGAGGAGACAAGCAAGATCCATGAAGAAACCACGTGAGAAGGCGGTGAAGTGAAGAAACCACGACCAAGCCGCGGGGAGCAGAAGGCAGCAGCAAGATTTCCGAAGGAGATGGGCGATAGCGAGGAGGCCGCGCCCACGGCCGAATTATCGGAAATTAATTATGCACTTCGAGAGCAAACCGCGACCGCGGCCAAAAGGCCGCGACCGCGGCCATCAGCGGGAGTCAGCCTGACGTGCTCCGAACTTCTGTTTTCTTTTTCCGTTTTTCCTTTTTCGTTGTTTTATTTAATTCCGAATATTAGTATTTTTCCTTTTTAGGGATGAGGTTTGTGATCTTGGGCTTTAGGTTAACTTATTTAACCTAACTCCCACAGCCTCCACAAAGAGGAATCCCATATAGAAAAACCCCGGATTATCGTATGTTGAGTATTCAGAGTTTTTCCCTTTCAACAATTATGTCTTTCAGTACTATGAGTAGCTAAGCACCCATTGCTTAGCCCGGCATGTGAAGCTTTTTCTATGGTTTGATTGCGAGGTTAATTCTCTATTTCCTATTTTCTTTGAGTTTATATCTTTCTTCTTGCACTTATTCATATGGATTGATATTGATTTGACTAGACTGATCACCTAGTTAGGTTTAGTAATTATCTATTGCTAGGGTTTGGAATTAACCGGTCGGTGATTCCTTATCTAGAGTAGCATCCATAATTATCTAGGACTGGTAGGACTATATTATTATGAAAGAAGATTGATTGCATGTTACATTATTGCGGGTTGTGATTATTTGACATGTATCCTGGTTTGATCATATGCCCAATGCTATTATTGTTCTAAATCTTGATTGTTTCTTCTGCGTTCAATAATAAGAGTGGCTAGGACTGATAGGACTAGTAACTATACAAGAATAGGGACAGGTATAAACAAAGGAAAGGAATAGAGAGAACCTAGGACCAATCTACCATAGGAAAAGTGGATCTTGTTTGGCTAAGTGTTTTTCCCACATTTGATTACACTCTTAGCTTATTTGCTTTGTTTACTTTCTTGATTACAAAACCAACCAAAAACTCCCCCCTCTTGTTACTATTACATGCGAACAACACATAGATTAATCCCTTCCTCCCTGTGGATTCGATCCTTACTTGCCCTAACTATTTGTTTAGGTTTGTCTAGGTTTATCTTGATTTAGTGGTATACGATAATCGCTTGTCACTGTCATTACATTCATTTTGACCAGTCCATCCTTTACATAACCCTTGCCCAAAAATACCCCATTCTTTGAGAGAACCAGCTTGTCAGACACGAAATTCGTTGCGAACCCGTTCTTGCTTAGCAAAGTACCGGAGATCAGATTCTTCCTTATATCTGGCACATGCATGACATTGGTGAGAGTCAACTCCTTTCTTGAAGTCAGCTTCAACACCACTTTCCCGTAACCTTTCACCTTGGATATGGACGAGTTCCCCATAAACAGATGGACGAGTTCCCCTTGTCAGAGTAGATATGTCTGGTAGCACCTGTATCGTACCACCATTCCCTTGGGTTGCTTCCAACCATGTTGACTTCAGACACTACAGCACACAGATTAGAATCCGAGAGCCTGCCTTCAGTCATGTTGGCTTGGGATTTCCCCTTGTCCTTGCATGGATCAGCCTTGCTACGACACTCGTTAGCCTTGTGACCCATTTTGCCACACTTGTGGCACTTCCCACTGAACTTCTTAGCTGGTTGCTTCTTGAAGTTGTTGGAGCTTTGGGGTTGGAACTTTCGTTTCTTCCCTTTGTCCTTGTCCTTGTCCTTGTGTTCAGCCAGATTAGCCTTCTGTTCAACAGGCTGAACCCCATCTTCTTTGCGGTTGGTTGACTCAATCCGCAGCCTGACTATCAAGTCTTCCACAGTCATCGTCTTTCGCTTGTGCTTCAGGTAGCTCTTGAACTCCTTCCAGCCTGGAGGGAGTTTCTCAATGAAAGCAGCCACCTGGAACGTCTCACAGATAGACATCCCTTCAGCAATGATCTCATGCGTAAGGAGCTGCAACTCTTTGACCTGTTTCATGATGGGCTTAGTGTCCACCATCTTGAAGTCCAGAAACTTCGCCACTGCGAATTTCTTCGAGCCTGCATCCTCAGACTTGTATTTCTTCTCCAAAGCAGTCCAGAGCTCCTTGGAGGTCTTGATCATGTTGTACACATTGTACAGTGGATCTATCAGGCGGCTTTGAACCCAACCTTTGCACAGAAAGTCTGCATAAGTCCAGGCCTCAACGCTGGTTAGGAGGTATGCATCAGTATTGTGAGGTGACAACACATGCTTCTCCTCAGTCAGATACTTCTCAAGCATTAACGTGGTCAGGAAGAAGAACATCTTCTACTGTCATGTCTTGAAGCCAGTTCCATCGAACTTTTCTGGCATCAAGCCTGCGTTCACAGCGCCAGACATATGGACTGTTGGTTGGACAGTCTGAAAAGCAGCTGGGTGGACAATCTGACGAACCTCAGAAGTTCCGACCACTGCGGCTTGCAGATTAGCCGCTGGCAGGTTTGCATCTTGCAGATTCACTGCTTGCACATTCCCCACTGGCAAATTCAGCGCTGGCAGACCACTCCCAAACTGAATTTGGGGCGTCGACTCAGATGTGTTTTCGTTTCCCGCTCCAGTAACATCAGCAATAGATTTCTCGATGTTATCACCCATGATATCAGAATCTGTTCACAGAAATACAACCCAGAAATCAGTACGGAAATTCACGAATGCAACTTAAATCCGAATTAGATTGCAGATTCGGAATAATATATTTTCAGATATTAATTCGAAATAAATTCGAATGGCCAAATGAGATTCGAAATTAATTCGATTCCAAACGCGATTTTCTTCCCTGCAAAATACAGATTAGACCGAAAACAGCAAATAGAAACAACTTCACGAATCAGCAAATTAAATTTACGAACTGCAGAATGTAATACACGAACAACAGAACGGAAAATTTACGAACAGCAGAATAAATTCACGAACTGCAGAATAAATTCACGAACAGCAGATAAAAAAAACAGATTACAAAAGTGATTTTTTTCCTGCACAGAAATCATATTCGAATGCAGAAATAGATAGCAAAAATTTCGGATGTAGTTCCTGCGGAAAAACAGATTAGAAGCGCAGATCTATATTCGAAATAAATTGTAATGAATTCGGAAATGATCTCCGAAGATTCCTTGCGACAGATCGTTAGATATGAACAGGGGAAAAAAAATCGTCTGCACTCAGAAGCAAGAATTTCGTTAGTGCAAATAAAGCAGTTTAAGCATTTTCAGAATTAAGACTGTAGGAACGCAATATCGAAATGTAAGCTGCAAGTAGAACTCACACAATGAATAAACGAAATTATACCGAACTTAAGAACTATGCAGAGTCGAGAACAAAATCTCTCTCTTAATTCTGAAAATACCCCGTATTGCGATGGTTTGATGGCGTTCCGAATCCCAGGATACAACTGCAAGACGACTTCGTATTTGCACAACCAAAAATCCAGAAGGCTACGAACCACTACTGTGTAGTACTCTCAGACTCAAAATTTCGGAAAATAGAGAAAGGAGAAGAGAATTGTTGTGTTATGTCGTGTGTGTTCGAATGAGAGGCATACCACTCTTATATAGAGCTTCGGAAGGCTTTAGGGAACAGAACGTTACATATCTGCTATTGAACGTTACAAATCTTCTTTTGAACGTTACAAATCTTCTGACATTAGTGGAGGACGTTACAGATCTTTCGGCATTAATGGAGGAAGATTAGGTCTACAGCCCGAGATCTCTCCATGTACCAGATCAAAGCCCACTAATGGGCTTCCGGATTGGCCCAAAAGATAGGTGCAAGCCCAAGCCCGGCCCGGCTCGACTCGGCGCGCGTGTGGGCTTGATGAGCTAGGTCCTCTCCCCATTGAAAATGGGTAATGACCCAAGGCCACAACCTTAAGTCCATTTCTCCATTATATATGGTGGTATTTCTACCTCCAAACTTCCAATGTGGGACAAGTAATTTGCCCCTACATATTCCCAAGTTTTTCACTTCATGCAAGCTACTTTGGGCCTCCATTTCTCATTCAAACGAAAATCATATTTGTCGTATGAGTACACTACGAGAATGCGTAGAGGAAGCCAATGCTTCCACTTTCCGGTGTTGACAATGGTCGGAGCCCACCGGAATTGTGCCCGGAAAAGTACCCGGCGCCACATTAAAAAATGAGTTCCAACAATCCCCCACATGAATAGAAATGATTCTAAACATTGGTTAAAAACAGAAAGAGTTTTGAGAGTACAGTCGAAAAATCACTGCATCTGGGCTGGTAGCGTGTTTCAGCTTTGAACCACCCATAGTGAGTAGCTATCGGATTTACTCGACCAGGTAGTGAACATGATGTCTTGAACCACCCGGGCTTTGATGTAAACCGAGACAACAACTATCACACATTTTCATCTTCTCACAGAACTAGGTGCTCTTGTTGTGTTCATTTTGGCCTTGAACATCTCTGGTTATTCATGAGTGAACTTGAAGAGTTTAGCCTCTCTTAATTCTCCTAGAAACGGTCCCATTTCACACTCATATGGTGATTGCCATAAAGAGTATCCTGTCATACCCCACTTTTATTTCAAAGCTATGGAATCATTAAAAGCCAAGCTTAACCTTAACTCATACAGGTAGCACTGTTCATCATCCTAGGAACTGGGAGGAGACTTAAGTCTCCCAGTGCTCATCTTGATTCAACTTGATTTAGTTTTCCCTTTGAACCTACTTCTTGGGATATCTAGTCACGTAGGTAGGGTTCGCCATCAAGCATCATAGGCTTTAACCCCATTCCCTGATAGGTGTTATTTCATACACCTTTACTAGCAATTATTAGCATGATTTGGAGAGGTTTTGGATTAGTTTTGGTGCTAAGTCTGCAATCCAGATGTTTTGAAGAGAAGTGAAGAAATCCAGGATTTGCAGCTTAGATGAAGCATGAGGATGGATGGAGCTGCTGGAGCATTCATGGAGAAGACTACCAACACTTGGTAGGATTGAAGGGCAGCAGAAGCAGATAAGAAGTGAGCTGGAGAAATGAGTCTACCGCCCCGCGTCAGAAGTACCGCGGCCCGGCAATGACTCTTAGTGAAGATGAAGCCCGCGCCAGAGGATGCCACCGCCCCGCGGTGGAAGTTCGACGCCTCGCGGTGGAATTCACCGCCCTGCGGTGGCCGCGCTTAATGACCTCGCGCCAGAGACGATTTTCTTTCCTTTTATGTTTGAGACTTTATTTTATTATTATTATGTTTCCTTTAATTTCCTCTTTAGTTTAACCTAGTTTGTTAAGACTATTTAAGCCCTCTTTCTAGGTTAAGAGGAGGACACACTACGACAGACACTATTACGGAGACTTGGACTATTTTGTTATCATCGTTTTTACTTTTCTTAGTTTTTCATCCCCTTTGATGGAGAACTAACTTCCCTTTGTTCCGCTAGACGATTGAAGCAGTACAGTTGATGTGTTTGTGAGATTTCTATTCCTTGTTCTTATCCTTATTTGTGTTGGATTGATTCTCTTGGTTATATTGATCTTGATTTCTTGTTATTCTTCTTAGCCTGATCAACTAGGTTGAATGTTTTTCATCAATTGCTAGGATTGCATATAGGGGTTCCGAGTGCATATCTAGTGGCAAACACAATTGTGTGTATAGGGGTTCCGAGCGTACAATTGTGAGTGAGAATCGATTGCATGTTAAGTAGGGGAGTGAGTACTTGTACGTCTTTCTACTTGCATGTATCCTATATCTTTGTGTGCATTACTATTGCTGTGTTGGTGCTAAGGTACGCTGACAACTGTGAGAATCAGTGGTATTTTATCATTAGCATGGTAATAAGTCTATTGACAACTGTGAGAATCAATAGTATTTAAGATCAGGGTGGGAACGACTATAAGGATAATTAAAGAACTTGGACGAAATAGATTTCAGTGATCGAACTTTATCTCTGTACTTGTGGATTTCGCTCTAGTAGAACTACTTTTCCCTCATTATATTTTCTAAACTCAACTCAATTCATTTGCTTTGTTTGCTTTGTTCTCTTGATAACTAAACCCCCGTTTGTGTTACTTGTCATTCACGGCTGCACACTACATCAAACCTTCTCTGTGGGATCGACCCTTACTTGTCTACTATACTTTTGTTTAGTGGGTTTGTTAGGATAATTTACTTTGATAAGGCTAATTAACGACATTTGCTTGTGCATCTTTAGCCACGTCAAATTTGGCGCCGTTGCCGGGGAAGGTTTTTGTCTGTTGTGTGTTTTCGTGATTGACTTTTGGTGGAGACCTATCTTATGGTCGACACCCGTAGTGTTGACCTTATTCTAGCTCCTTTTGATCCAGAGGTTGACAGATCTTTCCTTAGGGACCCGCGCAATCAAAGGGAAGACGGAGAAGAAGGAATAGAGACAGTTGAGACTGAAACCGTTGAGACTGCCAACACCCCAGCCGTTGCAATGGCTGGAACTGGAACCCTGAGAGAGCTTACTGAGCCGAATATAGGGGCACAGCCCCTAGCTGTCGTCATCCCTGTGCTAGGAGAAGGGGTGAACTTTGAATTGAAGTCGGGAGTTGTTGCTTATCTCCCTAAATTGCACGGGCTGAGTGGAGAGGATCCGATCTCTCACCTGGGCAAGTTCTACAATGTCTGTATGACGATGAAGCCCAGGAATGTGAGGGAAGACCAGATCAAGATGAGAGCTTTTGGTTTTTCCCTACTCGACTCTGCGAGCGACTGGTATTACCACCTGCCACCAGGGACCATAGATACATGGACTAAACTGCATAAAGCATTCCTGGACAAGTATTTTCCCACGAAGAAGGCGAATGCTTTGAAAAAAGCAATTGCCAACATTGAGCAGGCTGGTGATGAGACATTGTATGATTATCTGGAGAGGTACAAGAGGCTCTATTCCAGCTGCCCATTCCACGGGTATGCCAAGCAGGATCTTGTTCTTTATCTGCACAACGGTCTGCTGGACCAAGAGAGGAGAATGGTTGATGCCGCATGCGGTGGAAGTATTCTGAACCTGACACCGGATGCAGCCATGGAGAGATTCCAGGAGATGAGTGAGAGTACCAGGAGCTTTGGGAAGACGTACTAGAGAAAAGCGGTCAATGTTGTGACCCCTGTAGGACCAAGCCCGGTATTGACCGAGTTGGCCGAGCTGAAAGAGTTGGTAATGAGGATGGCAAACCAGAACGCCCCTCAATAAGTTAAAGCGTGCGGACTTTGCTCTAACCAGTCCCACCATACCGACACCTGTCCCCAGCTGCAAGAGGAAAGTGTTGCTGAAGTAAACGTTGTAGGAGGTTACGGACCCCCTAGACCACAATACGGTGGACAACCCAATTACAATCAGAGAGGGCGTGACCACCCAGGCTTTAGATGGAGTGACCCTTAAGGTGGTCAATAGCCAGTGCAGCAACAGCAGTACCAGCCGGCGCAACAACAGCACTAGCAGAGAGCCCCTTATCAACAGAGGCCCCAGGGCCAAACATCTGGAGCTTCTACTGAGGATATGTTAAAGACTCTGACTCATCACTTTGCCACACATGTGCAGGCCACTGAGTCGAGTATCAAGAACATGGAGAGGCAGATTGGTCAGTTAGCCGATGAGATGACCAAGATTAACCAAAGGGCATCAAATTCCCTACCATCCCAGACCACAGTGAACCCCAGAGAGAACGTGAGTGCTATCACGCTCAGAAGTGGTAAGAAGTTGATCGTTGCTCCCAATGCTGAAGTGGAGAACGAGTTCGAGAAAGAAGAAATCACCGACCGCCCCGCGGCAGACCCCACCGCGACCCAGCCAGAAACGAGGGAAGGAGCCAGTAAAGAAATGCCATTGACACCGCCCTACGGCGACCTTCACCGCGACCCGGCGCCTGAACCCAGTAAAGCCACCGCGACCCCACCGCCCCGCGGCGTTGACTTACGCCTCGCGGTGGGCTCGCCATAACCTGGCCCACAAAAATTTGTCTCCGCTGAAGAGACTTATGATGATTACATTCGCCCCGCGTTCCCGCCTCTCGGTTCGGAGAAACCCCCAACACCTTTTCCCGAGGCGCTGAAGGCAAAGAGAGTTGTCGACGACAGTGACCTGTTCGAGACATTTCAGAACTGTGAGGTGAACATTCCCCTGCTCAAGCTTATAAAGGCTATCCCGAGATATGCCAAGTTCTTAAAGGAGCTATGCACGGTGAAGAGGACTCAAAAGCAGAAGACCCAGAAGAAGAGTCCAGTGGGTGCACAAGTTTCAGCGGTAGTTCAGAAGCGTCTGCCCGCAAAATGCAAGGATCCAGGTACTTTTACGATTCTTATCACCATAGGTGGGCATCTTTTTGAGAAAGCACTGCTAGACTTGGGTGCCTCAATTAATGTTCTACCCTATTCATTGATTGAAAAATTGGAATTAGGACCCTTGCATGATTCTAACATTGTCATACAACTTGTTGATGGATCATGTGTGCCCCCTAAGGGTATAGTGGAAGATGTTCTTGTCACGATAGGTTCTTTGATTTTTCCTGCTGATTTCTTTGTTATGGACATGGATTATGATGAACAAGTTGCCCCTGTTATGCTCGGATGACCTTTTATGAAGACTTCCATGACAAAGATTGATGAAGATAGTGGGACTTTAACTATGGAATTTGATGGAATAATATTTGAACATAATATTCATAAAGCCAACTCCATTGAATTGACCACTCCTCTCTGCCTTAGTGATATTGATAATTCTGTGCATGAAAATGTTAAAACTGATGCAGTGGAGACCGTAGTTGAGTGTTTCGCTAATAAAGGACCTATTGAGTTGTACGAAGTGTGTGTTGGTGATGTCCTGCTAGAAGATGTAGGAAGTTATATTCCCTCTACTTTGGGCGCTAGCCCCCCTGCACTAACTATACAAGGCTGTAAGCCTCTATCTAGTGACATGCAGCATATTCAGGTCAAGCCATATCAGCCCCCACATCGTTCTAAGTATGGGGGAGACACTCCTAAGGAAGCACAGATGGAGTCAATGGCAAAGAGGGAATATGGTCTAAGGTTCAAACCTTTCCATGAGAGGTCTCCACAGGAAGAGACGAGTAGGAGGATTCCAAGGGGACCCTATTCTAAATGGTGAAGGATATGCACTACGTCGAGCCAACGACGATAACCAAGGCACTGTCCGGGAGGCAACCCGTGTTAGTCCTTCTTTGATTTTTTTTCCTTTAATTAGATTATTTTCATAGTTTATTTTCCTTTGTTTCGTTCGCCTGTTACTCACATTACAGGTGCGAAAGTAAACCCGAGAAGAAATGTGGTACACAGCCAGTCTCACCGCTCCACGGCGTCCCCTACCGCCCCGCGGTGGAGGTCAGGTATAACCTCTCGACTCTTAAAAAAAAAAGCAAGAATAATGGGCCCCGAAAAAACCTTAAACGGGTGAGTAAAAGCTTATTTCTTAAGTGGTAACTAAGGTTTTGACGGATTGAGTTCCCTCTGGTGGGCCAAGATTTCTCTTTTGGGCCATGGTATATGACCGGCCCATCATCCCTTTTTCCTTTCTCTTTCCCTAACCTAACCCCACTATCTAACCCCCACCCCATTCCAACGCCTCCCTCAAGCTCCCACATCTATTTCCCTCTATCTCCCCCACATCCCTCTCGACCTTGAGCCAAATCTAGACCCAAATCCCCCAATTTGGAGCCTAGCCTCACAAATAAGCCCAAACACAACCCCACCGCGCCGCTGTAGTCCCGCCTCGCCGTTGTTCCGCCTCGCGCTGCCCCCACTTCGCGTCGCTGTTGCTACCGCCCCGCGCCGACTTCGCCGCGACCCGGCCACAGTTCCCAGTTTCTCACCGCGACCCTACCGCCCCGCGCTGAGTTTCTCCAGGCTGCGTGTTTGTTTGTTTGTAAGTTATCTAGTTTGCCTTGCTTTGAGTACCTCAATTTCCTACTTATGGCATCCAAAGGCAAGAAGAAAATGTCGACTAGGGATGGGAGTGAGGTTTATAATGTGGTGAAGGAGAGGAAGGTGTTGGCCTCGAAGTTTTTCCATAAGCCGACTTTGGAGCAATTGGGAATGTTGGCATGTGTGTCCATGTGCTTGACACAGTGTGGGTTAGGAAATTTTCTGGACAAGGCTGCCCCTGCGTATCCAGAGCTGTGCTACCAGTTTATTGCCTCTTCAGGAGGCTCACCAATGACTCGGACGATAGGCATCTGTGCAAGATCATGTTCACCTACAATGGGCGTGATTACTCCTTATCTCTGAAGTTGGTGCATGATGCCTTGGGTATCACGAAGGACCCAACTGATGGGTGGTCTGGTGGTATTCACGATTCCGAGATGATGGAGTTCTGGCGGGCTGCTACGGGCAGAAGTTTCAGGAAGGGTTAGGAGGTGAATTCCAAGTTGGTGAACCCGTGTCTGCGGTTGATCCACAAGGTGATGATGAGATATTTCTTTGGCCATGCAGACGATGGGAAGGTCCCTCTAAAGGACTTCCAGTGGTTTATGAGCATCTTGGGGACTGTCGAGTATACGCTGTGTTGGGCTACCCTTTTCTTGGGTTCCTTGAAGAGGATTCGTGATGGCGAGTCACGTGATATTTGTGGGGGTGGTCTGATTACACTCCTTTGTGCTAACGTGATTGCTTGCGATCAGATTTATCGGCCTGTTGCCTACGCGGTGTATGATTTAGCGCACATGAAGGTGTGCTCCATGATGAAACCACTGGGACAGGATGGCGATTTGGTCTGGTCGTCCTATGAGGGCCACATTTTGATTGTTCCACGGGATTTTGCCTACTCGCCTTCATACGCGGGTTGGTGGGTTCCCAGTGATAGCCGGATGCCGACCGATGATGCCCCTACTGTCGCTCCTTCCGGTCCGTTTGGGGAGGGCCCTAGTGGTGGTTGTGATGTTGTTGCCGCTGATTCCGTGGTTGGGGACGACCCCATGTCTACCCAGTTTGAGGCGCCTTCATCTTCATACGGTCCTGTCGCACCCTAGCAGGAGTTGTATTCTAGATGGGACGCGTTCTCAATGCGCCAAGATCAGTGGAACTCCCAGATAGAGACCGGTCTACACACTTGGCAGACCCAATTCCGTGCTGATGTAGATGAGCGTCTGGACACAATGGACGCCCATATGAGAGACTATTTTGGGATGTACCCACCACCACCCTCAGGTCCACAGTGAGTTTATCTTTTCTTTCCCTATTTCATTTGATGTTCTCTTTTCTACATTGAGGACAATGTTCGGTTTAAGTATGTGGGAGGGATATAGACTTGCTATCTTGCTTTCCATCTAGCTAGTGTAAATAATTTTGTTTCTGCATTTGTCGTTGTTTGTTTCTGCATATCAAAAAAAAAAAACGAAAAAGCCAAAAAGAGGTAAAAAGGCACCCAAAATCCTGGGATGGACTGAAAACCCGAAAGGGTAGTCCAGGTAAAAAGCAGGTAGTCCGACTGGTATAGACCAGGGCAAAATTGGACTAGAGTGATGCGAGTATATGTGAGATATCTAGCAAAATGAAATGAGTGGCTAGGTGAAAACCCGAAAGGGCGCCTAGGCAAGATGAGCGTAAAAGAAGAAGAGTGATTCTAGGATTTCTCCATATTTCTTGGCGAGGCGTCATAAGAAGGGGAGCTATAAGGAGGACTCGGGTAGGCCACTTTGGAGCGATAAGGAGCTAGATTGGAGTTAGGATTAGTTTATCTTTGCATCACTGGTTTTGGTTGTCTGTAGCTTATTGTTGATATGTTGTAGTTGCTAGTGTCATATTGTCTTATACTTCCTGAGGCCTTGGTGTTGATTTAGAGAGTGAGCTTTTCTTTAGTTTACTCGGGACGAGTAAAGGTCTAAGTATGGGGGAATTTGATAGGTGTTATTTCATACACCTTTACTAGGAATTATTAGCATGATTTGGAGAGGTTTTGGATTAGTTTTGGTGCTAAGTCTACAATCCAGATGTTTTGAAGAGAAGTGAAGAAATCCAGGATTTGCAGCTTAGATGAAGCATGAGGATGGATGGAGCTGCTGGAGCATTCATGGAGAAGACTACCAACACTTGGTAGGATTGAAGGGCAGCAGAAGCAGAGAAGAAGAGAGCTAGAGAAATGAGTCTACCGCCCCGCATCAGAAGTACCGCGGCCCGGCAATGACTCTCAGTGAAGATGAAGCCCGCGCCAGAGGATGCCACCGCCCCGCGGTGGAAGTTCGACGCCTCGCGGTGGAATTCACCGCCCCGCGGTGGCCGCGCTTAATGACCTTGCGCCAGAGACGATTTTCTTTCCTTTTATGTTTGAGACTTTACTTTATTATTATTATGTTTCCTTTAATTTCCGCTTTAGTTTAACCTAGTTTGTTAAGACTATTTAAGCCCTCTTTCTAGGTTAAGAGGAGGACACACTACGACAGACACTATTACGGAGACTTGGACTATTTTGTTATCATCGTTTTTACTTTTCTTAGTTTTTCATCCCCTTTGATGGAGAACTAACTTCCCTTTGTTTTGCTAGACGATTGAAGCAGTACAGTTGATGTGTTTGTGAGATTTCTATTCCTTGTTCTTATCCTTATTTGTGTTGGATTGATTCTCTTGGTTATATTGATCTTGATTTCTTGTTATTCTTCTTAGCCTGATCAACTAGGTTGAATGCTTTTCATCAATTGCTAGGATTGCATATAGGGGTTCCGAGTGCATATCTAGTGGCAAACACAATTGTGCGTATAGGGGTTCCGAGCGTACAATTGTGAGTGAGAATCGATTGCATGTTAAGTAGGGGAGTGAGTACTTGTACGTCTTTCTACTTGCATGAATCCTATATCTTTGTGTGCATTGCTATTGTTGTGTTGGTGCTAAGGTACGCTGACAATTGTGAGAATCAGTGGTATTTTATCATTAGCATAGTAATAAGTCTATTGACAACTGTGAGAATCAATAGTATTTAAGATCAGGGTGGGAACGACTATAAGGATAATTAAAGAACTTGGACGAAATAGATTTCAGTGATCGAACTTTATCTCTGTACTTGTGGATTTCGCTCTAGTAGAACTACTTTTCCCTCATTATATTTTCTAAACTCAACTCAATTCATTTGCTTTGTTTGCTTTGTTTGCTTTGTTCTCTTGATAACTAAACCCCCGTTTGTGTTACTTGTCATTCACGGCTGCACACTACATCAAACCTTCTCTGTGGAATCGACCCTTACTTGTCTACTATACTTCTGTTTAGTGGGATTGTTAGGATAATTTACTTTGATAAGGCTAATTAACGACATTTGCTTGTGCATCTTTAGCCACGTCATTCCCCTTGATGATTTTACAACTTGATCTCGTGACAAACCTTTAGTAAACGGATCCGCTAGGTTGTCAGCCGACTTGATATAATCTATTGAGATTATACCATGCGAGAGTAGTTGTCTAATGGTTTTATGTCGTCTTCTTATATGACGTGACTTACCATTGTACAAACGACTCAGTGCCTGAGCTATAGCCGATTGACTATCACAGTGTACACCTACATCTGGCACTGGTTTGTCCCACATCGGGATATCTTCCAATAAATTCCGAAGCCATTCAGCTTCCTCTGTTGCTTTATCTAAAGCAATGAACTCAGACTCCATAGTGGATCTGGCCAATAGTGTTTGTTTGGAAGTTTTCCATGATACTACTGCACCACCAAGTGTAAACACATATCCACTTGCGGACTTTGAGTTTCTGGAATCTGATATCCAGTTCGCATCACGGTATCCTTCCAGAACTGCTGGGTATTTACCATAGTGCAGCCCATAACTTTGAGTATAACGCAAGTAATTTAATACTCTAGTTATCCATTTCCAGTGTTTGTGTCCTGGATTACTTGTGTAGCGACTTAGTACATTGACTGAGTGCGCCAAGTCAGGTCTTGTGCAATTGGTCAAGTACATCAGACTTCCAATCACACGTGCATACTTCAATTGTGATACTGCATCCCCCGAGTTCTTGGTCAAGTGGAGATGAGGATCCACGGGACTCTTTGCAGTCCCGCTTTAATAGTTCTTGAATCGTTCAAGTACTATTTTAACATAATGAGCTTGAGACAGGATAATTCCTTCAGAATGTCTAGTGATTTTGATCCCTAGTATGACATCTGTTGGTCCCAAGTCTTTCATGTCAAACTTCCCACTAAGCATGTTCTTAGTTCGGTTGATCATGTCTTTGTTGCTTCCAATAATGAGCATGTCATCTACGTACAGGCACAATAAAATGTAACCATTTGGAGTGTCTTTGAAGTAGATGCATTTGTCACATTCATTGATGCTGAAGCCATTTGACATCGTGACATTGTCAAATTTTTCATGCCACTGCTTTGGAGCTTGTTTGATTCCATATAGAGACTTGACAAGTCTGCACACCTTGTGTTCCTGTCCAAGAACAACATAACCCTCAGGTTGTTTCATATATATCTCCTCTTCTAATTCTCCATTTAGAAAGGCAGTTTTCACATCCATTTGATGGATTTCGAGGTTTCGTAATGCAGCTATTTCTATTAGCATTCTTATTGAAGTTATTCTCGTAACTCGAGAATAAGTGTCAAAGAAATCCAAGCCCTCTTTTTTGCCGGAATCCTTGCACCACAAGCCTCGCCTTGTGCTTATCTACTGAGCCATCGGTTTTCAATTTGGTTTTGAAAATCCATTTGCACCCAAGTGCTTTACACCCTTGTGGCAAATCAACTAACTCCCATGTATGATTCTGCATAATGGAGTCGATTTCGCTTTTAACTGCTTCCTTCCATGAAGGTGCATCAGGTGTAGACATGGCTTCTTTGAAAGTTCTAGGCTCATTCTCCAAAAGAAAAGCCGTGATGAACTCATGCCCAAAGGTTCTTTCCTTTCAAGCTCTTTTGCTTCATCTAGGTTCAGCTTCTGTTTCCTTTCTTGCTCTTTTGCTTTGTCTAGGTTCATCTTCTGTTTCATTTACAGAAGTGCCTGCTTCACTTTGTTCATGAGTTCGTTTCGGATGTTCTTTATCCTTGCACGGAAACACGTTTTCAAAGAAGGATGCATTCCTTGATTCCATTATTGTATTTACATGTATATCTGGTATGTCAGATTTATGTACCAGAAACCGATAAGCACTACTGTTGTGTGCATATCCTATGAAAATACAATCAACGGTCTTAGGTACAATCTGACCTTTTTAGGAGGTGGCACTGCCACTTTTGCTAGGCACCCCCACACTTTGAGGTATTTGTACGAAGGTACTTTACCTTTCCAAAGTTCGTATGGCGTCTTGCCAGTAACTTTATGCGGTATCTTGTTGAGGATATAATTGGTGGTAAGCAGCGCTTCCCCTCACATGTTCTGGGGTAACCCAAATTCTGCAACATTGCATTCATAATCTCTTTCAGAGTTCGGTTCTTTCGTTCCGCAACTCCGTTAGATTCTGGTGAGTAGGGAGCAGTTGTTTGATGAAGAATCACGTGTTCTCTACAGAACGCGTTGAAAGGTTCATCATACTCGCCTCCTCTATCACTTCGGATTATTTTTATGGTTTTACTAAGTTGGTTTTCAACTTCCAACTTGTATTCCTTAAACTTTTCCAAGGCCTCATCCTTGCTTCTTAGCAAGTATACATAACAGTATTTTGTGCAATCATCTGTAAAGGTTACGAAATACTTTTTACCGCCTCTAGTTTGCACATATTTTAAATCACACAAGTCTGTGTGTATTAAACCTAGAGGTTCGGTTGTTCTCTCGACGTGTGGGGATGGCATTTTTGTGAGTTTGGCCTGTACGCATACTTCACATTTGTCTTTACTTGATTTGCATTTTGGAATCAGGTTTATGTTCATTAGTCTTTGAATATACTTGTTATTCACATGCCCTAATCGTTCATGCCAAATATTAAAAGACTCAACAACATAAGCAATAGGATTAGTCTTATTCATTGAAACATCAGTTACAATAGTTTTTGGGATGACTGTCATTACATTCATTTTGACCAGTCCATCCTTTACATAACCCTTGCCCAAAAATACCCCATTCTTTAAGAGAACCAGCTTGTCAGACACAAAATTTGTTGCGAACCCGTTCTTGCTTAGCAAAGTGCCGGAGATCAGATTCTTCCTTATATCTGGCACATGCATGACATTGGTGAGAGTCAGCTCCTTTCCTGAAGTCAGCTTCAACACCTCTTTCCCGTAACCTTCCACCTTGGATGTGGACGAGTTCCCCATAAACAGATGCTCGTCGCTCTTGCTCTGCTGATAGGTGGTGAAGCATCCCTTGTCAAAGCAGATATGTCTGGTAGCACCTGTATCGTACCACCATTCCCTTGGGTTGCTTCCAAACATGTAGACTTCAGACACTACATCACACAGATCAGAATTCGAGAGCCTGCCTTCCGTCATGTTGTCTTGGGATTTCCCCTTGTCCTTGCGTGGATCAGCCTTGCTACGACACTCGTCAGCCTTGTGACCCATTTTGCCACACTTGTGGCACTTCCCAGTGAACTTCTTAGTTGGTTGCTTCTTGAAGTTGTTGGAGCTTTGGGGTTGGAACTTTCGTTTCTTCCCTTTGTCCTTGTCCTTGTGTTCAGCCAGATTAGCCTTATGTTCAACAGGCTGAACCCCATCTGCTTTGCGGTTGGTTGACTCAATCCGCAGCCTGACTATCAAGTCTTCCACAGTCATCGCCTTTCGCTTGTGCTTCAGGTAGCTCTTGAACTCCTTCCAGCCTGGAGGGAGTTTCTCAATGAAAGCAGCCACCTGGAACGTCTCACAGATAGACATCCCTTCAGCAATGATCTCATGCGTAAGGAGCTGCAACTCTTCGACCTGTTTCATGATGGGCTTAGTGTCCACCATCTTGAAGTCCAGAAACTTCGTCACTGCGAATTTCTTCGAGCCTGCATCCTCAGACTTGTATTTCTTCTCCAAAGCAGTCCAGAGCTCCTTGGATGTCTTGATCTTGTTGTACACATTGTACAGTGGATCTATCAGGCGACTTTGAACCCAACCTTTGCACAGAAAGTCTGCATGAGTCCAGGCCTCAACGCTGGCTAGGAGGTATGCATCACTATTGTGAGGTGACAGCACATGCTTCTCCTCAGTCAGATACTTCTCAAGCTTCAACGTGGTCAGGAAGAAGAACATCTTTTGCTGCCATGTCTTGAAGTCAGTTCCATCGAACTTTTCTGGCATCAAGCCTGCGTTCACAGCGCCAGGCATATGGATTGTCGGTTGGACAGTCTGAAAAGTAGCTGGGTGGACAATCTGACGAACCTCAGAAGTTCCGACCACTATGGCTTGCAGATTAGCCGCTGGCAGGTTTGCATCTTGCAGATTCACTGCTTGCACATTCCCCACTGGCAAATTCACCGCTGGCAGACCACTCCCAAACTGAATTTAGGGCGTCGACTCAGACGTGTTTCCGTTTCCAGCTCCAGTAACATCAACAATAGATTTCTCGATGTTATCACCCATGATATCAGAATCTGTTCACAGAAATATAACCCAGAAATCAGTACGGAAATTCACGAATGCAACTTAAATCCGAATTAGATTGCAGATTCAGAATAATATATTTTCAGATATTAATTCGAAATAAATTCGAATGGCCAAATGAGATTCGAAATTAATTCGATTCCAAACGCGATTTTCTTCCCTGCAAAATACAGATTAGACCGAAAACAACAAATAGAAACAACTTCACGAATCAGCAAATTAAATTTACGAACTACAGAATGTAATACACGAACAACAGAACAAAAAATTTACGAAAATCAGAATAAATTCACGAACTGCAGAATAAATTCATGAACTGCAGAACCAAATTAACGAACAACAGATAAAAAAACAGATTACAAAAGTGAATTTTTTCCTGCACAGAAATCAGATTCGAATGCATAAATAGATAGCAAAATGTTCGGATGTAGTTCCTGCGGAAAAACAGATTACAAGCGCAGATCTATATTCGAAATAAATTGTAATGAATTTGGAAATGATCTCCGAAGATTCCCTGTGACAGATCGTTAGATATGAACAGGGAAAAAAATCGTCGGCACTCAGAAGCAAGAGTTTCGTTAGTGCGAATAAAGCAGTTTAAGCGTTTTCAGAATTAAGACTGTAGGAACGCAATATCGAGATGTAAACTGCAAGTAGAAATCGCACAATGAATAAACGAAATTATACCGAACTTAAGAACTATGCAGAGTCGAGAACGAAATCTCTCTCCTTAATTCTGAAAACGCCCCGTATTGCGACGGTTTGATGGCGTTCTGAATCCCAGGATACAACTACAAGACGACTTCGGATTTGCGCAACCAAAAATCCAGAAGGCTATGAACCACTACTGTGTAGTACTCTCAGACTCAAAATTTCGGAAAATAGAGAAAGGAGAAGAGAATTGTTGTGTTCTGTCGTGTGTGTTCGAATGAGAGGCATACCACTCTTATATAGAGCTTCAGAAGGCTTTAGGGAAGAGAACGTTACAGATCTGCTATTGAACGTTACAGATCTTTTGACATTAGTGGAGGACGTTATAGATCTTTCGGCATTAATGGAGGAAGATTAGGTCTGCAGCCCGAGATCTCTCCATGTACCAGATCAAAGCCCACTAATGGGCTTTCAGATTGGCCCAAAAAGATAGGCCCAAGCCCGGCTTGACTCGGCGCGTGTGTGGGCTTGATGAGCTAGGTCCTCTCCCCATTGAAAATGGGTAATGACCCAAGGCCACAACCTTGAGTCCATTTCTCCATTATATATGGTGGTATTTCTACCTCCAAACTTCCAATGTGGGACAAGTAATTTGCCCCCACATATTCCCAAGTTTTGCACTTCATGCAAGCTACTTTGGGCCTCCATTTCTCATTCAAACGGAAATCATTTTTGTCGTATGAGTACACTACGAGAATGTGCTCGCGTAGAGGAAGCCAATGCTTCCACTTTCCGGTGTTGACAATGGCCGGAGCCCACCGGAATTGTGCCCGGAAAAGTATCCGGCGCCACATTCAAAAATTGAGTTCCAACATGTAAAGCAATGATAAATCCTTGCACTGGTGGTTTGACCATGAACTTGAAGCTATAGTATCGGATGTAAGTCTTTTCCTTTTCCTAACCATAAAAATTTACTGGAAAAAAAGGCAACTAACTTGCATCTGAGAGGAAAATAAATGATACATATTACAGATAGTTGTCTTATCCAAATGAGTGTATGCTTGATTGGCAATTCTAGAAATTTAGAGGTAGAACAGAGACAAAGAGCTTCTTAAGTATTATGATTGCGCAATTTTTATTTAGTAGGTGTGAATATGCTTGATTCAAGCATTAATCTGTACAATGTCAAAGATTCATGCAATCATGCTCTATGCTATTATATGATATCATTTGGGCTGAAATCGATCAACAAACATTTCTAATACAAATGTTGCATTAACATGTATGTGACTTCTGGTGCGGTCTGGTTTAATGGCGCTTTTAGTAGGGTAGCAAAAATAGGACATATCGCTTTTAGTAATGGTGGGTTTTCTTCCTCTAAAATGCATTTTCCTATTCAACATTGATTTTGTTTCCTGTTTCTTGTTTCATACTTTGGTTTATGAAGATGGTCTTCTCATGTCAGAAAATACATTTGCTCATGAGATTGTTGATTTGGTTTTATATGAATTTCAGGATCCAATTTCTACATAATGCATTAAGCTCGGATTAGTCAGCTTTTGTGATGCAGTTATACATGCAGAAAGGACCCGTGGACTTAGCCGGAAACAATGTTGGGTTGAGATATGTTGCAATACATTTTTGCTGCTTCTCTCCCCCCATGTTCCCCTCTAAAGCCCTATGTATCTTCATTTTACACTTTGGTAATGTGCCTTTGGGATTTCTGTAATTCTTTCTCTTCAATTTCATACATTGTAATTTTTTTTGGTAAATACATTGTAAATTTTTAAGGGTGCCACTGCCATTATCAATTTTGTGTCTCTCAAAGTCCCTAATGGTGCTACATTTTATGGTTGTTTTTCTATGGGGTTTTTGTTGTGTCTCATGAGAATCTCAACCTGTTGACCAAAAAACTTATATTATAATGCTTGGTTGGTAGTTAGTTACCCACTTAACCATCAAGGTATAATAAGACTTGTAGTCGGAAATCCAATTCTGAATTGTTGAATAATTTGTATACATATTCGTTAAACAAGCAAATAATTGGAAGTTCATTGATGAGTTAATTATATATTTGATTTTAGGATAGGAAATTATCTTTTATATCAGATACATGGAAGCGCATTGATGAGTTAATTATGTATTTGATTTTAGCATAAAAATATCTTTTATACGAGATACTTATCATATATAGTCTTCATTGTCTTCTGCTTATACTTATCATATTCATATAATCTATCGATGTGCTTCTTAGCTTCTTCTGTGGGAAGAGGTATGTGATCCTTTTTATTTGTACAATGTTTTTGTTTTGTTGTAGTTATTTGGCCTTTTTATTTGTACAACCTGTGTTGATAGAAATGTTTCTCCTTTTCATTTCAGAGGCAGATTTCTTGAACAAATGCCAAGTTGTATGGGAAGACTCATTTCAAAACCTTTATTATTTGCTGAGAAAGAATACATGTGACTTGTTCTATGGTAAATACTATTGTGTTTCCCAATACCTTTGAAGTTTGAACTTTGAATGCTAAAGTTGAAGGTTTTGCTTGCATTAAGAAAGAACAAACCCTACTGTTATGTAACTCATCAAAAAATATTTTCTAATGGCAAAATATATTGCGGTCATTTTATAAGATAAATTGAGGGATTGACAAATACCTTATATGGTAGAAATATTAAGAAGATTGAATTTGGAAACAAAAGTTCATATACCTGTAACCTGATATACAGTTTATTAACATGTGTGAATTTATTTGGTAATTTTAGAACCTTGAAAAAGAAGAAAAAAAAGAGACTTGCTTATTTAAAGATGGAAAATGTGTAACATATAAATAAGAATAAGAAGTTGAAGTGTAGATCAAGGGACTTGTGATAGTTTGATGACGTGGCATTGTTGCAGAGATCTTATGATGTTTGTATATGTGATTAGTTGTACTTCTATCAGTGTTTTTTTAATTAAATTTGTTATATCAATGTTTTCTTAATAAACAGTAAACATGATAAACATAAGTTCATGAGTAATCAAGCATTAAGTACACCGCAAAAACCACTAAGTTTCCATTTGATGAAATAATCAAGCATTTTGAAATAACATTTCTCATAAATCATTAATTTAAAAATACAACTCACTTGCAGCTCCACTAGTCTATACAAAGTCTAAATTAATTTATGGAGTACGCCCTCATTTTTGTATTAATTAACTAAATCTATTAAGCACTAAATAAATTTTAAATATAGGCCGAAAAAACAAACTTAATAGACGAATAATTTTCATGTCGAGCCTAGGTCGAGAATTTGTAACTAATTTTCAACAATTACATCAACAATAGTTTATTATGTTAAATTATGTCCGAAAAATAAATGACGAGTATTAAAAGTATAATTATAGATTAATAAAACATTCCTAAGTTAATTAATTAATATTCATGTCGAGCCTACGTCCATAATCTATATACTAATACTAATGCATTTATTATCTCTCTTATGTGTCATTCTTCTAGCTATGTCACATCATCAAATTTAAATGTCCATTTACCTCTCCGCCCTTCTAATTTTTTTACAAATTACATTATCGTTATCTACACAAATTTTCTTAGTTACCAAACAAGATATCATACATATAATATAATATTTGACTATATACTAACCAAAATTAAATAAAGTTGGATAATATTTCATCTATATACTATATCTATAGTGCATTTAATAAAGTTGGACAATTTGCAAGACCTAATTAATATTAGAAAAACATAATAATCTACTATTTATATACAGTAAGGCCATTATTCTATTTCATATGTGTCATTCTGAGAGCTATGTTACGTACTTCACTCTTAATGGCCTTTTACAACTTACCCTTCATTTTGTTAGAAATTTGCATTATCTTCTACCAATGCTATTTTCCTTATTTACCAAACATAATTTACCATATGTAAAATTAAAAATTTATTTAATTGCATATGGTCCATTTTCTTTATTTACCAAACATAACTTACCATATTTAAAATAAAGGATTTGTTTAATAGGATATTATAAAAGCACGATTTCTATTTAGCACCACGGCAAAATTTCTATTTAACGCCCTGGTACATCCGTGACGGACGAAACATGTTCATCCGTGACGGACGAAACATGTTCATCCGTGACGGACGAAACATGTTCATCCGTCACGGACGAAACATGTTCATCCGTCGCAGATGAGATTAACAACCATAAATATTAAATGTTACTTGTCCCCACCTAACAATATTAACTGCCTTCTCTAACATATTACGGCCAAAATTAAACCATAAACTTCAATCACTCATTCCCTTCCATCCCACAACACCTCTTCCATTCTCTTCCATTAGTTTGATTCTTTTCCATGGCAAATGAAGATATTTTTTTCGACTTCAATGGTGGAGAAGATGTTTCAAGAAATTATCATCACAATGAGGTATGTTTTTAAGTGTTTACTTTACATGTTAGTGAAAGTTAAGAATTTTATGGTTCTTTCTTGTGAATGTCTATATGTTTGAGTTGTTCTTTGGAAAAACAAACACTTTCTTAAGGTAATTCACAATAGTTGTTACTATATATTCATAAAAACTTCATCCTTGATTATGTTGTACTAAAAAGTTGGAGATTTTGGTTAAGAATTTTATGGTTCTTTCTTGTGAATGTCTATATGTTTGAGTTGTTCTTTGGAAAAACAAACACTTTCTTAAGGTAATTCGCAATAGTTGTTACTATATGCTCATAAAAACTTCATCTTTGATTATGTTGTACTAAAAAGTTGGAGATTTTGTGTGCAAAACTGCATGTTTGAGTGTTTGGCGTTGTTCTATTGAATTTTTACTAGATCTTTGCAAGTTTAAGAACTTTGTTCGTCGACTATTTTTGAACGAAAACCGTCTGTGACGAATGCAATGACTCCATCCGTGACAGACGGAATGCATCCATCCGTCACGGGTGGAATGCATCTATACGTCACGGATGAAATGCATCCATTCGTGACGGACGGATTAGTGATACTAAAACTGCATCCTAATTTTTTTTTACTTCAACATGAGAACAATTTTGTGAACGACGGTATTAACAATTTGTCCCTGAATGAGTGGGACATGGCACCACCGTCCTTTTCACTTGGGTTGTTCGGCGAAAGTTGTGCGCCTCAACAACCGTATATACCGTTATTAGATGGTTTAGCTCGTAGTGGAATTCTGTACGTAAGGTGGGAGGCTTCACCTCAGTTTGGGTTCCCGACATTATACACACAGTCGCGGTTTGATTTCCCTACACCTGACGAAGTGATTGTTTCGGAAGATTATTCAGAGAAGTTTACCACGGGTGAAGTATTCGGCTCCAGAGAAGATGCAATAAATGAACTAGATAAATTGGGTTTGATAATCACTTCTGCATCACTACTGGTCGGGATAGAAACCTTGGTGGAGGAAGCCTTCGAAAGACACAGCTGCAATGTGAAAAAGCGAGAATTTACTTTCCTCAAGATGAAAACAGAGTAAGGCAAAGAACAAGGAGTAAGAAATGTGGGTGCCTATTCAGATTGTTGTGTCAAGAACAACTGAGAGACTCATGGAAGATCAAGGTAGGTGTTGGAACCCCCAACCATGTCATTGATGATGACTTGTACGGGCATGCATTTGCTGGCAGGATGACACCTGAGCAGAAGAAGTTGTGTAAGTCCATGACAGAAAATCATAATAAACCATCCAAGATTGCAAAAACACTTAACCAAGACCCAAACAACTGCACTAAAATGAAGCAAATATACAATGAGGTGTACAAGGTCCGACATAGTGGGATGGAAGGAAGAACTGTGGTCCAAGAGTTCTTCCATAAGTGTAAGGAGAACAACTACTTTATGGAGTATAGGTCGGATCCAACGACCAATAAGATCGCCAACATTTTCTTTTCCAGTCTAGACTCCATGAAACTCCTAAAGGCATTTTCGTATGTCCTTTTGTTAGACTCCACATACAACACAAACAGGTTAGTATAACAAATCTACATGCTATATCTACTTGTTGATATGTTTATTCATTATGCAATGACACATCTACTTGTACAGGTTCGACTTGCCTTTTCTCAAAATTATAGGAGTCACGTCTACATGGAAGAACTACAATATGGCAAGGGTGTTTCTACAGCGTGAGCAAGAAGACAACTACGTGTGGGCCGCACAACAACTTTTTGAAATGTGTAAAAAGTGTCAAGTAACACCTATATGCCTAGTGACAGATCATAAAAAGGCCTTGATGAATGCGTTAAATAGACTCTTTCCAAGTGCAAAGTCTATCCTCTGTAGGCGCCAAGTGAAGAAGAACATAGAGGACCATGCTAAGAAGGAGATGAAGGATAAACGCTTGGGTACAAGGTTTGCAAATACATACTATAATTTATTCAAGCAAATAAATGTACCCGAGTACGAGAGAGAGTTGTGCATAATTGAGTCGGAATGGAGGGCTTGGCCACGTCTGACTCAATATGTAAGAAATAGTTGGCTGATTCCGTATAGGGAAAGACTCGTGTTAGCTTGGACAGATACTGTTTTCATGCTTGGAACTTCCACGACAAACAGGTTAGTGCATTGTCCAATCTGTATTCACTTCATTCTGTATACAATGCATTTGATCAATTTTCACTGCATTATGTACTAACTATAGGGTTGAAGGAGCACATTATAGTTTGAAAGACTTCTTGACTACTCCACATGGCAGTCTAGACACGAGATTCGGTCAATATCATTCAAAGATGGGTAACCAAGTGAAGGACATCAAGGGGACCTTCAACGAGAGTGTATAAAACATGATGACTCTTGTGACAAGAGCTGGTTTTTTCAAGCGGTTGAAGTACAAAGTATCTAAGGTTGCACTTGACCGCTTGACGGAGGAATACAAAAAAGGGGAAAAACCATTTTGTGACAATATCTGCAGATGCCAGATGAGGGTGAAAGATGGATTGTCGTGTGTGCATGACATTGCTAGAAATGTGACGAGTTCAATCCCTATTAAGCCTTCAGCGTTGCATCTGTTTTAGAGACAATTGAGTTTGTCAGAAGTGCAAGACGAAGGTGAGGTTGAGGTGAAGCGCAGAGTCGCGAGATCTTTGATGGATCAATTTTATACGGATCAGTTCCCCAATCTGTCAGCAGATGATCAAGAAAAATGTGTCTCGCGACTTTACGACATAGCTCGCCCCGAGGGGACTAGGCTGCAAGAGCCGGTTATTGTGAGGCATAAGGGACAACCAATGGGAGCTCCAAACAAAGATACCACTAAAAGACATCCTTCTTCATGGGAGTACACAGACAAAGATATGGAAGGGACACCTCCCAAGAAGCAACAAGGTAGGCCACCAAAGCCCAGTAGTACACCTTCACCAAACCTTAAAGCTCCTACTACTCCTTTGAGGCCATCTGCAGGACCTGATCTCTGTTTTCTGGTCCAAACGCGCTGAAATTTGGAGGGGTTATAGTTCACATCATGATCTTTAATCTGTCGTTGGAATCACTCAATTCGGGGTTACATAAAAAACATTATACGTAGAAAAAAGTTATATCTTCTGCCTCTTTTTGTCACTCTCTATAGCCCTAGGTGTTTTTGGAGTTCCATTAAAGATTTGTGAAGATTGGAGATTGTTTCCCTGAATTGGATCAAGTATTTCTAACAAATTACCAAACAAATCCAAAATACCAAACAATAGAACATACAAAGGTACGATCCAAACTTTCAACAAAGAACCAACAAACTTAAAAGCATTCACAACTATCAACAAAGTACCAAATAAAAACATCAACGAAACAAAGACATCCAAACTAAACGAGGCAACCTATTCATCTTCGGCGTCCTCCTCCTCATTGCCGTGTGCAAAGTGTCTAATGTCTTGAATGCAGTGTCGGACAGCCTCGCGCATGTTGTAGAATTGATCTTCCTCCGCATCATGGAATGGATTGAGACGATTCAAAGCTTGTCCAATGCACTACAGAAATACGGAAAAATTAACTAAGGTAAAGCTTGAATTGTATATGTAAATTAAAACCAAACATATAACACATATGTTCACTTGGACAGGATCTCTGATGCGTGCATCATGAGGCCTGACACAAAGGTGTGTACGAGGTATGTACCATTCCATGTAACGGGCACTACACTCATATCCATTAGATGCAAGAGGGCCCATATGTTCGAGTATGATGGAGTGCTCATTTCTTACATCCCAACTCCAGTCTGAAGCAGGGTCATACTGTACTATATAACTCCTGATGCTAGGATGTCTAGCAGCTTTGATGGACTGTATAACCGGTCGGGGATTCTGTTGTTCACGCCCAAACTGCCTCGCTACGCGATCAGGCATATATGGCTCTGTAATTCTCAGAAATGAGATGACTCCATGAAAAAAGGCAGGAGCTAACTTCGGCATACTGTAATCAACATATCCATAGGGCTTCCAGCCAACCTATACAAAATTGGCTGCAATCAACATAGCCATAAGTACCTTCACATAATTGTAATACTTTAATATGAGACATAAACCCCATAATATGATACTTACTTGCCAAGGTTGCATTAAATCTAGCTCCTCCCTATAGTTTCTTCTCTGTCTACTACGGCTTTGCACAGGGTTCCATCGCCTTGCATATGGCACATTATCGTCGAAGAACTCATTCTGTGGAGGAAGAAAGCTAGAGAAGTACAGATAGATCCAAGCTTGTACATAAATATGTTCTTACAAACATATCAACCTATACCGTAAATTTAATTAAATAATATAAAAACAATATGCAGCACAATTCTTACGAGCAACAATGTGTAGCAGGACGACATCTGACGACATTCATGGCGTGAACACTCGCCCAATGAACGATACATGAATGCCAAAGTGTCGGAACCCCAAGAAAGATCGCGAGTAGCATGAATGTCACTCACGTAGGTCAGATATGGCATGGGCAACAAGTGTTGGGACTTGTCGGGAAAGAGAGTCGAGCCCATCAGGTAGAGCAGATAACCTGACTGTGTTCAAGCAATGACTTCTTAGGTTATCTGTAGTGAGTCCACGTTCTTCCATTTGTGGTGTCAACTCAAAGAACTATAATGCCCTCTGTACTTGTTTATTGAACAATTCCCTAGCTCCTTTGATACGATCATGGAGAGGAAGGCCCGTTCCATTCCCATCAATCTTGAGGCCCAAAATCATGTAGACATCGAGGAGAGTTATAGACATCTCTCCAAATGGCATGTGAAATAAATTCGTCTCTGGCTGCCATCGCTCCACAAAAGCATAAATCAAAGGTTGATCTACATAAGTGTAGATCAGGTCATGCAGATGTGTGATGATGCTATTTCGGGCCAGATCGCACCATAGAGAGTCATTCTCTAGACTCCATTTGCGTAATTGCTTATTCACGTGCTGAAATGTGAGAGTTTCTCGCTCCTATAAAAGAAAATGTTACATACAAAAATAAATAGGGAAATAATTTAATAACAATCTCAAGTTTTGATAACTTACGATGCCTTGATAAATAAAGTATGTTGTATGGGCTGTGAAGCTAAAAAGGAGGTATGGGTTCTCTGGACCTCCAGCTACAGGTCCTACCAATTTGGGATCGATAGCATCCCCTCCACGGCCTCCATCGTGTCTACATTGTCTAGCCTGCTTAGGTTGTCTAGCCTATCTACGCTGTGTAGAAGCAGTCGGTTCATCCGCTGGTTCCTCAACGCTAGGCTGCTGAACGGGCCAAACAACTTGGCCACTCATATCTCCCGACCATATAGGAACGGGCCAACCACTAGGTTGTTCAGGTACAGGATGTACATACCATGTAGGATCCTATAAAATAAATTATTAGAAACAATATTAAATAATGTAATAGTTACTTACCACATCCGAGTTAACTGTCTGGTATATGGATGGATCGTTAAACGACATTTTGTTCAATGGTGGGTCTACATATACCGATATGGTCGGGTCATTTACCATACTCGGTCCTGCTTTGTCATCTTTTTTTGATTTCTTCTTTGAAGGTTGCCTTCTTCGGTATACGATGTTCTCCTGTTCTTGTTCTTGTCCTTGTCCCTCATGGACAGCGTTCCACCTTCGATGACGGGCAGATCTTGTCTGGTTATCCATCTGTAACAGCAAAAAACAACACTTTAGAAGCAGCTATGTTATCCAAAGGAAAAAATAACACTTTAGACAAACTCACTTGTTTTTTCGTGATCATATCTTTTACCATAATATAAATCACTATATGTATCAAAGACAAATGTTATTTTACAACGAACACCAGCCACTATTATTTGCAATTATGAATCATATCAGGCAGCAACCATCACAATGAACATCAGCCACTGCTAGATCCGTCTGTGACAGATCAAGCAGATCCGTCCGTGACGGACGGGTGGCTGATCTTCTTCCCCAACCAAAAATGCCGAGATCGAACCCAAAACCTAATCTAATCCATCTGCAAATTCATATTCAAAATCGACATTTTTCCATTTCAAACAACATTCAAACATGCTCAAATCCAACATCAAACACTTAATCATGTAAACCCTAAAACCTAACTCATCAAAAATTTGCAAATAAATTCAATAATTTCCACACCATTAAACTAAGCCAAGAACAAGTACAGATTTAACTAACCTGGCGGTTTGTAATGGACGAATTCGATTGATACATGACGGATCGAAAGGAAGAGAGCGAAGAGATTCTGTGGAGCTGAGCGAGAGAGACGAAGAGATTTGGGGTGAAAGTGACGGACGAGATGAAGGTGTTGTATTCATAAATAATATTGGATAGGTTGAGTGAAAAGTTATGGGTTCATTTGGTAATCTTGTGAGTTTTTAGTTTTATATACATAAAATATGTTTGACAAAAATAATGTTTATTCATATAAAGAAGTAACAATTGTAAATATTTGTATTTGTTGGTGCAAATATTGTTAAGGTCTTTTTGTTCATTTATATTTTGATGATTATTTAATATAATATAAAATAGAACAAAAGAAGAATAAAAAAATAAACCTTAGCAACTTGGACCTAAAAACACTCTTGTGACTCAAAAAGAATGAACTTTAATATATATAATAGATATTATTTTAATGGTTAAGCAGTCTAATCATTCACATAATTTTTTGGCATCCTAAATCAACTCAATTCTTACAATCTTATATTCGCGTTAATTAAAAATATGTTATATAGTAAATTTGCTCAGGCTAAATTTACATTTTATATTTATCCCAACCCGTGCAAGACACGGGGACATATGCTAGTATAAAATAAAACATGCCCACAGTGAGTTGTCTTCTGATCCTACGTGAGTTTTCGGTGGCATCTTGTTGTAAGACTTTTTGGATGCCTTCGTATCAATAAGTTTAGAAATTATTGAAACATGAAAGTGGAGGTAGGAAAGAGATAGTGGAAAGTGTGAGTTTGAGGGTGGAGTGAGATGGGTAATTATAGGTAAAAATGAGCGGGTGAGGTTTCCGGTGGCATGTTGACGATCCGCATGAAAGTTGGCGATCTGTGTGAATTGGCGCTCCATCACGCCACGTGTACGGTTGGTAGACGAGCGGAAATGGTTACCGCTGACATTGGTGGTAATGGCTTCCGCTGGTTTCGTTTTGGACGGTTTTGTTTTTGGCGGTATTTTTAGCAGCTTGTTTTTGGTTGGGGGATTTTAATTTTTTTCCAATTTAGTACATATTTGGTCCGGACATGTAGTTTCCTACTAGCTCGGGTTCAGGTGCGTGTTCATGTTCGATTACAGTTGCGTTTTTTGGTTCATTTTACGGAAAAAAATGGGTTTGGTTTTACAAAACAAATAATAAATGACCAATTTTAGTAAAAAATGGGTTCGATTTTGGGAAACAATTAATTAATGACCCCAACAAAGGTACATTTTTGGATAAGCGGAAATTTATACATAAAATATCTGTTAATAAAATGATCCTAAGTTTACAAAATTTAAAATAAATTAAGTTATAGAAAAACCCATATGGGAGGCTGATCATGCTCTACACGATATCTTTGGAACTCTGTTATCTACAAAAGAAATGCTTGATCCCAATTATCAACACTAGTATGGTGGTAGTCCTTTCAAAAGCCCACAATTGGAGGAATTGTGGCGTCTTTCTCCAATCATACATGCAACAAATGATTAATTAATTTTTACTCATGAAGGACTATAAGTAGGAAACTTTAAATTAAGGACGAGTGACGTAGTTTACTGGTAAAAAATGGTCGCAAACTCCGACTAAGGCCATTGTAAGGATGTCTGTAGAAGGGGAGTCGATATCACGGTGGGAGATCATCGACATACATGTACGCACCGTTCTAGACAAAAACACCAAAGCTTTTTTGGTAAGTTGTATAAAAAATAAAGCCATACTTCGGCATCTCGATCCAAAGATGTCGCCCATAATTATTGTCAATGTAGTTTATGTTGTGGATCAAATCAGGCAATTTGGTGACAAGTTGATGGTCCATTGCATTATACACATGTATGTTTCTTTCAGCTTTGCTGCCATCGCCCTTCAAATTTGCTTTCACTCGCCCTAACCCAAACCACGTAACTCAACCAGTGACAGATAGCCACAGTGATCGTCTGCCACGTTTAACGCATTGGACATGTATATGGACATGAACATGTCAACATTTTGAATCCTAAAATTCATCCCAAAAACTTTGTCTGGTTTATCCTTCTCGGGCCTGACCACCGATCTGCTAATTGATGGTTTATGACGTATGCGTTTGCCTCGGCTACCCTAATGCTACAATATTGACTTGTTCATCGACTTGGATTTGGTTAGTGTGTTATCTTTTGCGTGCTCCAGCCATGTCTTATCCCTTTTCATCAAATCATTCCTCGACCTCTCCATTATTACGATGAGCTACTATACGGATCCTGCAGTGAGGACTTGTCGGGCCTTATCCCGTCATAGTATGACGATGTAATCTGGTGAATTTGGTCAACGCTCAACCTCCCAACATCAAAATACCCTGCCATGGAACGGAACCTAAGTTGACATGTCGTGAATGGAGTGTCATCTTCTAGGAGTGCTTGTGCATCCGTAACCTTCTCATCTCACATGTTTCCTGAATAGGTGGATTTGACTGGGCCGTATTGGGGTGTTGCTTGCCATCACTTGGAATAAATCGTGTGCATATGGAAGTTCCCTGACCGTTGTCCACCAACGGTCATTGCAAACAGACACGCCAAATTTATATTTTGCGTCTAAGATCATGTCTATCGTGCCCAACATTGTGTCCAAAGTTAATTTCGACACTCTGATCACAAGTAGGCTAAACAGATCCTTGTAAGGTGCTTGTAGCCTTTGCACCTCAGTTGGCATCGTATTACGATCCATTTCCATATGTCCTCTGACTTTAATAACCTGGTCTTCTGTGAGTTGATGGATCTTTTGTGCTACTGTGTTGAAGCCGAGTACAAGTTTTTTTTTGATCTAATTTTAAGCACAAAGTGCGCTCCCTCAACCTTGAAAACACATGATGAATATTTACAAGAAAAAACCATGTCATACACGAAAACATTAGTCATAATACACCATAAACTTAAATTGTTTTACATATTCGTGGTTCTTGTGAGTAAATGAGATTTAATATTAGTCTAGGCTCCGACAATATGTTCTTTGTAAGGCCTAAGCCACGTAGTCATAAGGTGACCCACAAAACTAACAAAGCTTGATTGTTGCAACTCATTGAGGTGCGCGTAGTAGGCATACTAGGATTTCGAGTTGACAAGTAATGACATTTTTCCATGAATGTGTTTGCTAGATTGGCATTATGCGTCAAGCTAAGGAAATAAGCCTTACAATTGTGTAGTATATATACCCAACACAATGAATGTTGGGCATCGGTGAATACATGGCCTACAGCTTTGACCTCGTCCAAATCTCAATCCATGACTATCGTCGTTGGCCTCTTGCTGACATAGACGAACAAGTGTGCCAACTGTAGCAGTGTCCATTGGTAGTGGTGGACGTTCTCATGTGCCATGAAAGAATACGCAATGTTGAAGGTATGACATGTGCACGTAAAGTCGTCTATCTCAAGTAGGGGCAATTTGTACCTATAATTAATTAAAATGCAAGTATTAAAAACGGTTGTTACCACATTACAGTAATGAATCAAATTATTCAATATATTTAATATCAGAACTACTAACCTGTTGGTCTTGTATGTCAAATCCATGATGACAACATAATGGAACAAGTTCAAGAGATGAATTGAATGAGGGTGAGCCCAGAGCAACTCTTAAACCACATCGTTCTGCACAGGAAGCCTTCGGGGAAGGACATCTTAATCGAAGTTCCCTAAATATGAGAGAGTGTACCGAGTTATGTCATGCCCTCCATCTCTAATGTGTGAAACTCTCGCTGAACGTTGTAGATTTGCTTCCTCGACGTAAAGATGTTGTTATACGTCCGTCGCAAGAATGCCATAATCATCTTTGGCTTTGTGGAAGCTTGCGTCAATGCCACGACTTGCCTCTTTTGAACCTCAATCAAACGTTCGACATAGGCATGATCCTCACAAGGTCATGATCGTGAGTACCACTGACAACATCCATGACTCGTCCATCTACATCACCCTATTTAGCACGAATGGATAATTGCTCATCTTTGTACGTGTCCTTCGTATCAAATAATATGTGAACGACTCATAGTTTTCCAACTTCTCGCACGCTAGAATGACTTCCACTCCCATGATTTCTTAATAGTCAACACATGTTCAGACTTATTCCTTGTGCACGTGTTGAGTCTAACGTGGATTTACGATCTGGCCACATGTAATTTGTCTAGAAATACGTACAAAAATCATACCACTTATTTTCAACATTTTATATTAATAAGATATTATGCATAATATATATTGATCCACCAAATTCTAACGACCAAAATCCTTACAAACTTATGTGACGGTTAGCTCCGTGGGAACATTTTTAGCACCGTTCGAACGTTGTTGTGGGAAATCATAGAAATTCTAGTAGTATATACCAAATTATAAGTGTAAAAACCATAAATGAAGGATGGTTAAGTATATAATCATTATTTTTTTTTATAATATATGAGTTAGCATTTACTTTCTTTAATGCCTTTAAGTATACATGCAGACTATGTAATGGTACATTTGTGCTTGTCAGGACGTGAATGCTACATGATTCGTTGTATGTATTCAATTTTCTTATTACTTATCATGACCTGGGTTGATGGTAATCGTGTTTAATTCTGGCACATTAAATTGTCATAAGTTTTCTTTATGGTATTCTACTATATATCTTTGTATTTGGGAAAATATATATTTGTTAGTTCATGAAAATTTTCAAAGATTCACCACTAACATATCATGCATATATCAATAACTTAAGAAATTATTGAAAGATGAAAGTGGAGGTAGGAAAGAGATAGTGGAAAGTGTGAGTTTGTGGGTGGAGTTGGATGGGTATTTATAGGTAAAAATGAGGGGGGGAGGTTTCCGGTGGCATGTTGACGACACGTGAGAAAGTTAGCGATCTGCGTGAATTGGTGCTCCATCGCGCCATGTGTGAAACTCTCGCCGAACGTTGTACATTTGTTTCCTTGACGTAAAGATGTTGTCATACGGTTGTCGTAAGAATGCCATAATCATCTTCGGCTTTGTAGAAGCTTGCGTCAACTCCACGACTTGTCTCTTTTGAACCTCAGTCAAACGTTCGACATAGGCATGATAGTCACAAGGTCATGATCGTGAGTACCACAGACCACCGACAACATCCATGACCCGTCCATCTACATCACCCTATTTAGCACGAATGTTCTTTGTACGCGTCCTTCGTATCAAATGATATGTGAACGGCTGATAGCTTTCCGACTTCTCGCATGCTAGTATGACTTCCACTCCCATGATTTCTGAATAGTCAACACATGTTCAGACTTATTCCTTGTGCACGTGTCGAGTCTAACGTGGATTTACGATCTGGCCACATGTAATCCGTCTTGAAATACGTAGAAAAATCCTACCACTTATTTTCAACATTTTATATTAGTAAGAGATTATTCAGAGTTTGGATCATATGCGGAGCACTCTTCCCGTGCGGACGTGCAGAGCATGTACTTTTGGGTCTTATTTGTGCACTTTAACGTCTTATTTGTGCACTTTTTCAAAAAAAAAAAAATTCTTTTTCAAAATTTTTTCCAAGCATTTTTCAAAATTTTTACAAAAGTGCACAAATAAGGTCCAAAAGTGCACAAATAAGGCCCTATAGTGCATGTCCGCACGTCCGCACGGGAAGAGTGCTCCGCACCGGAACCGCACTCTCATAATATATATTGATCCACCAAATTCGAACGACCGAAATCCTTGCAAACTTATCTGATTGTTAGCTTCGTGGGAACACTTTTAGCACCGTAGGAACGTTGCTGTGGGAAATCATAGAAATTCTAGTAGTATATATCAAAATTATATATTAGGGGTGGTTTTTTATAAAATTAAATATAAAGAATAATTAAGTGGAAAAACCATAAATGAAGGATGGTTAAGTATATAATCATAAATTTTTATAATATATGAGTTAGCATTTACTTTCTTTAAAGCCTTTACGGAACTTTCGTATGGTTCGCCTAAACTTTTGCAATTTTCGCGAAATACCCGAATGTTTGATCAATTTCGTGTGGTACCCCTAAAATTTTGACAGATTTCGCGAAACGCCCTTGACGTTATAAAACGTTAACTATAAACAAGTTACCGTATCTTCTAAAAAATCAAAAATGAAATTAAAACATAATAAAAAGCAAAACCTCACCCTTACCCCCCTTTCGATACTCCATTTCCTTCTGTAATCCCAACCCCGATCGTCTGTCAACCCCGACTCCATTAGAAACTGAGCAGGTTGGCGGAGGGTGGCTGGTCGGTGGTGGGCGACGAAGCTTGGGTCGCGGTGGTTGTTGTCAAGGCTCGATCGTCTGTTAGAGTAATTGCTTTAGACTCTCCATCGTCTAAGACATCAGGGGCAAATAGGAAGGTGTTTGTCGCTTTAGGTTCCCCGCCAGGGATGTTGAAAGAGAGAGCGGCGAGTGACTTGACTCGATTTGTTAATCCAGAAGCCAAGAAAGAGATTGGCGACCTTTCTCCCATCGATTGTATGGATGAAGCTGTCATTGGCGCCTGGAAAGTAAGTAGTAGGAGACTTTTCATTCGAATTTTTTTTTTTTTTTTGAAACTGATTACATGTTGTGTGAAATGCAGGCCTTTCAGTACTCGATGGTCGCTTTCTCTACTATACAAGAATTGAGTGATAGGTCTGACAAGCGAATTGCACAGGTGGAGAGCTAAGCAAAGGCTGCCAAGGACCGTGTGAGGATTGTCGAGAAAGAGCTGATGTCGGTCAAGGAAGAACTTCAATCCCAAGTCGATGAGGCTGAGAAGCGTCGTGAGAAAGATGCTCGGACTGCTGGCGACGTGGGGACTTATTATTGTTTGAAGTCTCGCATTGAGATGATGGAGGAGTTCGCCCCTGGAACTCATGTGGATTAGGATGTTGAATGGGAGAGATCCAATAAGAACCTCTTGTATCCTGATGGCAATCCCGATGAAGAGCTCTTTAAGTTGGCCGGCTTGGAGGGAGGAGAGGACGATGAAAAAATGATGCCGATTTTGAAGCGGTTAAGGATGTCGAGAAGGTTGAAAATGTGCCGAAGGCTCTCCCCGAAGCAACAATTGATAAGGAAGTCGATCATGTGCAAGCCAAAGAGAAGTGGGACGAGTCTTAGTATGTATGAAGATCGTGTTATTTGTCTCAAACATTCTGACTGTTTAGGTACTTTTATCGTGACACCTTGTGCCCCGTTGTGGAGATGGGATGGATAATGTTTTGGCGACTCGTACACCATCGCGGGTCGCGTATTTTGTAAGTGTTTTAGAACTTGCTATGTACCTTGTGTTTGTGTGTTTTTTGCAGGTGGACTTGTCGATTGCGCCTTGGCCGTGATGCGAATCATTTGGTCGTGGCGACCTGTAATTGTAGATGTCAATGTAGCATGCTCTGTGTGTTTAGGGAAGAGTAGTTTGTATCATATGGTAAAGACGAGTACCTTGAATAGGACAAGCCTTTTGTAAAATAGGATGGTTTTGTGTTGTTTCCTCCATTCCCTGTGTATCGATCGATTTGGATGTTGTAAGCGTTGTTTTATATATAGTAAGGAAATCCTTTTGAATGTCAAGTTTGTCTTCGAGGCCTCTTGTTCCTGTTCAGATTGCGTTAAGTGTACAAGAAAGAAAGATCTTGGGGCGACCGTTGGGGGGTGACCCAACGGCCCTCCGATGCTTAAGTCAGTGATCGTAATTCAAGCGAATATGAATGAATAGATGTAAAAAAATGTAAAGAGAAGGAAAGTTCAGAAATGATACAACTTTAAGTGGGTCGCATTCCAACTTCTATGGATCGGTTGTCCGTCCTTTGTTTCTAGTCGATATGCCCCTTGCCCGACGACTTATTTGATGAGGTAAGGTCCTTCCCATTGGGGTGCTAGCTTCCCGTCGGTTGGATCTCTGGTGTTTTGGAATGTTTTCCTTAGGACCCAGTCCCCTAACTTGAAGACTTTAGCTTGAACATTCTTGTTGTAGCTCTGGGCGACTTGTTGTTGGTATTGGACCATTCGGATTCTGGCTTTCTCTCTGGTCTCGTTGATTGTGTCGAGATTGTGAGCTAACTCAACATCATTTTGTACTAGAGTTTGGAGTCCGTATCTGGCAGTTGGGACGAGTAGCTCAGTGGGGATGACTGCTTCACTTCCATAGACTAGCGAGAAAGGGCTTTGTCCTGTTGCATTTTTTGGCGTTGTCCTGTAGGACCATAATATCAAGGGGAGCTCATCGGCCCACTTGCCTTTTGCCCCTGTGAGGCATTTTTTAAGATTGTTGATGATTATTTTATTGCTGGATTCTGCTTGACCATTGGATTGTGGATATCTTAGTGTGGACGTGACTAGTGTGATGTTCCACTGTTTACAAAAGGATCGCGTCTTGCTATCGATGAATTGGGAGCCATTGTCGCATACGATTTCTGAAGGGACGCCGAATTTGCATAGAATATTACGTTTTATGAATGAGATGATGTGTTTCTCTTTTACCTCTCGATATGCTTCGGCCTCTATCCACTTAGAAAAATAGTCGGTCATGGCCAGGAAGAAGACGCTTTTTCCTGACGTTGGTGGCAGTATTCCAACGATGTCCATCCTCTATCGCATGAAGGGCCAGGGGGCTAGAGTCGGATGGAGCATCTCCGACGGCTGATGTGTGACAGGTGCATGTCGTTGGCAGGCGTCACACTTTCTGACGTAGTCGGTTGCGTCTTTGTTCATTGTGGGCCAGTAATAACCTATCCTGAGGGCTTTGCCGGATAAGCTGTGTCGTCCAGTATGGTTTCCGCATTCTCCGTCGTGTAGAGATTGTAAGACGCGTCGTACCTCGGTTGTTTTGAGGCAGCGTAGGTATAGGCCTGTAACAAATCATTTGAACAGTACATTATCTTTTAAATCAACGGTTACGGCTTGTACCTTGAGTCTTTTAACTTCTGCTTTGTCTGCTGGGAGTGTTCCATCCCCGAGCCACTTGATGTAGGGGGTGGTCCAATCATCTTGGTCTCCCACCAAATCTTCTTATGTGTGGTCGCCTACCTCTGCTGAGACGACTTCTTCTAAGGGTAACTCGTTTATTGTATGAGTGTCGTCTGGATTAGTTATTCTGAGGACTTTGGGGATGGCCGGTGTGGTGATATGTGCCAACGGAATGTTGTGGAAGTCGTTGGGATGCAAGGCGCAGTCAAGATTTGCTAAGGCGTCGGCTTGTGTGTTGAGGTCGTGTGGGACTTGTCGAATGGTGAAGTTATGGAATTTGGTTGCCAATTTTTTGACGATATCTAGATATGCCATCATTCTGTCATCTTTGGCAGTGTACGAACCTTGTACTTGGTTGACGATTAAGAGAGAGTTGCATGTCACCTCTATTCTTAGAATTGCGAGATCGTGTGCGAGTGTTAATCCAAATACGAGGGCTTCATATTCTGCTTCATTGTTGGTCGCGTCCCACTCGCATCTCACAGCTTGGGCTATATGGTCCTCTTGTGGTGAGTTTAGCACGACACCTAGGCCGACTCCTCTTACGTTCGATGCTCCGTCTGTATGGAGTTGCCATGTGCCCCTGTCTTCTTCGACTTTTAGCTGTTTGACCTCCTTCGTGGCTTCTTGTTCCAGCGTCGGGCTGAAATCGTCCACAAAGTCGGCTAAAGCTTGAGATTTGATCGTTGTCCTTGGCTCGTATTCGATGTCGAATCCCCTGAGGTGTATGGCCCACTTAGCCATTTGTTCTGTAAATTCTGGTTTCCTCATGACTGCTTTCATGGGATGGTTAGTTCTTACGATAATAGCATGTGATTTGAAGAGAAAAGCATGCACCCATAACCTACGGGTGACGAGAAAAGAGTTAGTCTTTCTAAATATAGAAGTTCACTTCCATATCAGACTAAAGAAAAGCGACTAGATCGGCAGAATAAAAATTTTATTTGGAAATTCAAATCCTTCAAAATATTTCTCAGTTCAAAACGAGTAAAGAGTTTATAAAAAATTTTGTTCCAAGAAAATGTTTTAAAACCCACCCATTTAAAAAAAAAATTAGGCTCTGATACCAGATCTGTAACACCCCCAAATATAAATCCTTGAAAGGTATTACCGCAAGAAACCTCGGATTTCACATCCGAAGTCACCCCAGGCTTAACTCGTTTATATAAATCATAAAACAACAGTTATAATACAAAATATCATAACTTTTGATTAAAGCAAATATTTCGGAATTACATCCATGATTTAAAATACATAATCAAATATATTACAGCGAAAGTCTTAATACATAAAGGACACACGGGTCTTGATCTAAACGATCACCCACCAAGGAATCTCAACCTGGTAAAACTCTTCAAAATTCCAACTGTCATCATTGTCGTTTCTAGCCTTCATCGGAACTGCAGTTTATCTGATGTGCCGTATGAGACGGATGACACCAGCCAACCATGCAAGGGAATATAACCGGTTGGTTAGTTTAATGAAAGACTATGCAAGGGTAAAACAGAAAGGTTCTAAGTAGTCGTATTAGGTTAGACTCATCGTTTCTCGAATAAAAGTCGATGACGATAGTCAACCACCATACTCCTACTGAAATATACGAAAAGGTATGATCAAGAGAAGACTCTGAAAGATTGAGTCTTAAGGAAACATATGAAGAGAAGACTCCAAAAGGTTGAGTCTTATCGGAAAGTATGACAAGTGCTTGGGAACATCAATTTCACACAAGCGTTTTAAAACTGACTTGGTGTTTCGGGTCACGACCAACCTCACCGCATAATGCGAATTCAGATTGGAAAGAGAACTTTACTCTGACCAAAGTCTAGACGAGTTTCCTAGCTGCACTACTTTCTTAGCTACACTACTCGCCTGAGGGTATATTAATTATGTGCACTAAATCACTTATCTTATTTAATTCCAAAAAGTACATTTTACGTTATAAGCTTTTAAGATCTCTTCACAAGAGATATCGAATCTCCTCACAAGAGATATCAAAGGGAATACATCCCATAGAATACATCCCAAATGGCGGCACCAGCTGTGTGCACATACCCTGAGTAAGGGTAAGGTCATGACCGAAGATACTAGGGAAAATCCTCCTAGCACCATTATCAAGAAACCACTAAACCTCGCCGGGTACATAGTGTTCCTACGAATACTCGTTCTAACTAAACAGTTAAAACATAAGAGAAATAATTCACATCAAAGCCATCGAGGCCAATAACATATATAATAGCGTTGTTTCTAGCAATATATACAACCTATTATAATATCTGTATTTCAATCATATATATATATAGAGTTTGGATCATATGCGGAGCACTCTTCCCGTGCGGACGTGCGGAGCATGCACTTTTGGGTCTTATTTATGCACTTTAACGTCTTATTTGTGCACTTTTTCAAAAAAAAAAAAATTTTTTTTTTCTTTTTCAAATTTTTTTCCAAGCATTTTTCAAAATTTTTGCAAAAGTGCACAAATAAGGCCCAAAAGTGCACAAATAAGGCCCTATAGTGCATGTCCGCACGTTCGCACGGGAAGAGTGCTCCGCACCGGAACCGCACTCTATATATATATAATAGCGTTGTTTCTAGCAATATATACAACCTATTATAATATCTCTTTTTAAATCACATACAGTTATCAAAATTGTTCCCATGCGAAAACAATATTCATCCCAAATTAATTAACAATTAAACAATTGATAATCAATATAAATATGGAATGATAAGCAAGAGCGAACTGCCACTTGCCTTAGATTTAGACGAAGCTCAACGAAGCTCGAGACGACAGGTTTCCGGGTCCGAAACGAGGAAGAACTCAGATTATGATTTCCTACGGAACGACCGATAACGAAACCCTAAGTTAGATTCGACAATAAATAGTACGAATCTAAAGAAAAATGAACGAAATCGAAGGAACAAAAGTCCCAAACGAGATCACAAAGCCCAAGCCACAACCACACACGCCCAGGCCCACCGCGGGTGCGACGGCTTGATCGCGGGTGCGGCAAGGCTACAGAGGCGAGACGACGACGACGACAACTCACCGGGGAAGACGATGGGGGCTCGACTCGTGGTGGCACCGACTTTTGGATTCCCTGGACCACCCAAGCACCTCCTCCTCCTTTGGTAGATCCGGCGACGACCTTGAAGAACTCCGGCGAAAGCTTGCAACTCCGGCGACAATGGAGCGAGAGAGAGAGATTGGAGAGAGAGAGATTAGAGCTATCTTCCTCCTCCAAGCCTCCTCCTTTTATAGGCCAAGCAAGGAGCACAGCTGGAACCTCCCCCACCGCCTCAAAGCCGACCGAAATGGCAAGCAGCTCAGGCGACGTTCGGCGTAGCAGAAAAGGAATCATGACGGCGCGGGTACGGTGGTTCTTACCGCGGGGGGCGGTGGCGACCAATTCCTGACCGCGGGGTGCGGTGGGTATGACGGCGGGTGCGATCAAGGCAATTTTTGTGCCTTTTGCCCATTCTTTGACCGGGAAGCCCACTTTTGACTGGGAAGAATTATGGGTATGGGTTTTAACCCCGGGTTAAATATATCCGTACCCGAACAATTATTCTAAGCCCCAAAATACGTCGAATGTATTTTATTCCACTCAAGGAATTATTACAGAGATCAAGTATTTAACAGAAAGTCTGAACTTCGCTGAAAATAATTCGACTATAATACGAGTATTTGGAAAACTTACCAAAATACTCTTTACTAAAATGAGGGGTATTACATCACCTCCCCCTTACAAAAAGTTTCGACCCCGAAACTTGGCCGAATAAACCAAAGAAAAGCGAGGCGTTACAACACTACCCCCTTAAAAAGGTTTCGACCCCGAAACTAGGCCGGAAATAGCTCGGGAAAACGTCTAAGCATATCCGCCTCTGTTTCCCAGGTTTCCCAAGTAACTTCTTCAGTTCCTGACTTGGACCACAAAATCCGTACCAATGATACCACCTTGTTCCGTAACTGCTTCTCACGGCTTTCGAGAATACGCACCGGTATCTCCTCGTACGTACCATTTGTCTGAATCTCGATGTCGTCATAACTCAGCACATTAGACTCATCTGGCACGTACTTCCTCAACAAAGATACGTGAAACATGTTATGCACTGGATGTGCCGATGGCGGCAATGCCAAACGATACGCTAGAGACCCCACTCTATCAAGGATCTCAAACGGTCCCATGTAGCGAGGGTTAAGCTTCCTACGCTTACCAAATCTGAACACACCTTTGGATGATGACACTCTGACAAACACTTTGTCACCAACCTCAAACTCAACATTTCTGCGCTTCAGATCTGCATAAGACTTTTGTCGACTCTGAGCTGTCAACATCCTTTATCTTATCAAATCAATGTCTGAGGCAGTCCTTTCGACTAACTCCAGTCCGAGCAGAACCTTGTCGGCATTTTCATCCCAACAAATCGGAGATCTACACCTTCGACCGTACAAATCCTCGAATGGAGCCATCTTAATGGTAGCATGCCAATTGTTGTTGTATGTGAACTCAATCAGACTCAGGTTGTTCTTTCTGCTAGTCGGACGATCGAGTGTACAAGCTCTTAGCATATCTTCCAAGGTCTGGATGGTCCTATCAGACTGTCAATCCGTCTGAGGATGAAACGCAGTGCTGAATCTCAACTCGGTTCCCATGGCCTTATGTAGCTCTTTCCAGAATCTTGACATGAATCGGCCAACACGATCCGATACAATGGTCTTTGGAGTACCATGCAAACGGATGATCTCGTGTAAAAACACTTCTGATAACTTCTGGGTTCCCCATGTTGACTTGATAGCCACGAAATGAGCACTCTTCGTGAGCCTGTCAATGATTACCCATATAGCATATTTTTGGCTTTGAGTCTTTGGCAGCCCAGTGACGAAATCCATAGCAATATCTTCCCATTTCCATTCTGGTACTGGAAGAGGTAGCAACTCACCACCTGGTCTACGATGTTCTATCTTGACCTTCTGACAAGTCAAGCATTTTGCCACAAACTCTGCTACATCCCACTTCATGTTGGGCCACCAGAACTTCTTCCTGAGGTCCTCGTACATCTTGCTAGAGCCTGGATGTACAGAATAAGCTGACGAATGGGCCTCCTTCATCACCAACTGGCGAAGACCATCAACATCAGGCACACAGATCCGGTTATGAAACCAGAGTGATCCATCTTCCTGAATCACGAAACCGGGAGCTTTCTCGTCCATCACTTCACTGCTTAGCTTCACCAAGACTACATCATCAACTTGTCTCTCCCTAATTTGATCAAGTAGCATGACCTGAATCTCCAGCATACTCAGATATCTTCTACGCTGATCGTACAAGACTTCAATGTCGCACAACCCTTGGTTTAGCTTGGTCTGAGCAATGAGTAAAGCCACTACAGTCTCGTACGGCATCTTCCGGCTCAATGCATCGGCTACTACATTAGCCTTGCCCGGATGATACAGCAATTCTGTAATACCCACACCACATTGGGCCGGCCCATCACAGGGTTGCAGCCCATACACCCCAACCCATCCTTGGGGGCTCCACCTATAACAGGCAGCCATTCGCCAAGAGGTTGTTCGTGAGGCTCGAACTCGAGACCTCACGCTTAAACAAGTGGCTTAACGCCCAATTGTTACCAATTGTGTTGCAGCACAATTGGTGACAAGTGATGCTTTGGCAGCTTGTTAAAGGGTGAGGTCTCGTGTTCGAGACTCACCAACAACCTGCTAGAAATAGCTGGGCCTTGGGCTTGGAGCTACTAGTGATGGGTTGGGGTGTATGGGTTGTAGCCCTGTGATGGGCCGGGCTGCTAAGCTGTCGAGGTATTACAAAAAAGTACACTTTTATGTTGGATAGGGGCCTCCGAGCACATTGGCCCAGCCATTTCTATCCCCCATGGGCCGCAGCCCATGTACCCCAACCCATCCCCCAAACTGGGGAGGTTGTTCGTGAGACTCGAACTCGAGACCTCCCGCTTTAACAAGTGGCCTAACGCCCACTTGTTACCAATTGCGCTGCAGCATAATTGGTATCAAGGCGCTCTTCGGAGGCTTGATAAAGGGTGGAGAGGTCGCGTGTTCGACTCTCACCAACAACCTCCCAGCCATGGGGATTTGGTTGGGGTACATGGGCTGCGGCCCATGGATAGAGAAATGGCTGGCCCGATAAGGTCGGAGCCCCTCTCATTCAAAGTGTACTTTTTTGTAATACCCACACCACATTGGGCCGGCCCATCACAGGGCTGCAGCCCATACACCCCAACCTATCCTTGGGGGCTCCACCTATAACAGGCAGTCATTCGCCAAGAGGTTGTTCGTGAGGCTCAAACTCGAGACCTCACGCTTAAACAAGCGGCTTAACGCCCACTTGTTACCAATTGTGCTGCAGCACAATTGGTGACAAGTGATGCTTTGGCAGCTTGTTAAAGGGTGAGGTCTCGTGTTCGAGACTCACCAACAACCTGCTAGAAATAGCTGGGCCTTGGGCTTGGAGCTACTAGTGATGGGTTGGGGTGTATGGGATACAGCCCTGTGATGGGCCGGGCTGCTAAGCTATCGAGGTATTACAAATTCGATGTCGTAGTCTTTGAGTAGCTCTAACCAGCGACGTTGTCTCATATTTAGCTCCTTCTGAGTGAATATATATTTGAGACTCTTGTGATCGGTGAAGACTTGACACCTTACACCATAGAGATAGTGTCTCCAAATCTTCAGCGCAAAAACTACAGTTGCTAGTTCCAGATCATGCGTCGGATAGTTTGCCTCATAAGTCTTCAACTGTCGGGATACGTATGCAATAACCTTGCCTTTCTGCATCAGCACACATCCCAAACCACTCTTCGAAGCATCACTATAGACCACATAACCATCATTCCCTTCTGGTAGCGCTAACACTGGTGCGGAGGTCAGACATTGCTTCAACTTTTGAAAACTGGCCTCGCACTTGTCATCCCAGACAAACTTCTTATGGACTTTGCAGAGCAGACCGGTCATGGGTAGAGCGATCTTAGAGAATCCCTCCACGAACCGTCTATAATAACCAGCGAGTCCTAGAAAAATGCGCACCTCCTTCATATTCTGAGGTCGCTTCCAATTGGCTACTCCTTCAATCTTCTAGGGATCAACCATAATCCCATTCTCATTAATCACATGGCCTAAGAAATCCACTTCCTTGATCCAAAAGTCACACTTAGACAACTTTGCATACAACTGATTTTGTCTAAGAACTGACAAAGTGATCCGAAGATGTTCCTCGTGAGCTTCCTCACTCGGGGAATAAATTAAAATATCGTCGATGAAGACCACTACGAACTTATCCAAGTATTGGTGGAAACATGGATGCATCAGATCCATGAAGACTCCTAGAGCATTGGTAAGTCCAAATGGCATGACTACGAACTCGTAGTGACCATATCTCGTCCGAAACGTAGTCCTCGGAATATCCTCCTTACGAATCCTGAGCTGATGGTAACCAGACCTCAGATTGATTTTGGAAAAGACCTTTGCTCCCTGCAGTTGATCCAACAGATCATCAATCCTCGGCAACAGATACTTATTCTTGATCGTGACCTTATTCAACTCACGATAGTCGATACAAAGTCGGAACGATCCATCCTTCTTCTTGACGAACAAGACCGGAGCACCCCAAGGCGATGCACTCGGCCTTATATAACCCTTCTCAAGAAGATCTTCGAGTTGCTTCTTCAACTCTTGCATCTCAGGAGGAGCCATCCGGTACGGTGCCTTAGAGATCGGCGTAGTACCAGGCTCGAGATCGATAGTAAATTCTACGTCACGATGCGGGGGTAAACCAGGAATCTCCTTCGGAAAGACATCTGGATATTCACAAATAACCGGAATATCAGGAATTGAAGGTTCATCTTTCTTGGGCTCGTCTCGATAGCACAGGTACCCGACACAACCTTGTCGAAGTAGCTTGAACGCAGCCATCGCATTGATAAGCCTACCATTATCCGCGTCATTCTGACCCTTAAACTTGCATACATACTGGCCCCCAGATGACACTGTCACAGTCCTTGAGCTGAAATCGATTACCGCCCCATGACACGTCAGCCAATCCATACCGAGAATAATGTCGTATGGAGCCATGGCTATACAGATCAATTCTGCTTCGAACTTCTTACCCTGGATGGTAATCGGAAATTCTGACAGACGTTTGGTTCCAACCAAATGTTCACCATTAGGAAGATTCACAACGAAAGGTTCACAAACCTCGTTGCATACTAACCCTAACTTACTGACACAACTTTCCGAAATAAAAGAATGGGTAGCACCCGAATCAAATAACATACATACAGAAATAGAATGGAGGTATAGAGTACCTTGAGCAATTGGAGCATTAGGTACATCAGCCTCACGCATCTCGTAAAGGCGTTGACCTTGACCTCTAGAAGCAGCTGGGGCTTTCCCCTTATTCTGTGCAGACGTCTGCATCGAAGACTAGGAGCTTCCACTGGTCTGAACTTAGGTCGAATGTTTTGATTAACTGACCCTTACTGCGACTCAGCTCCTTTCTGCCTTTGCTGTGGACAGAACTTCTGCAAATGTCCCACCTTTTCACAGCCAAAACACGTCTTCTTCTCCCTCGGACACTCATTACTCTTGTGTTCGTGTGTACCACAGTTATAGCATTGGATCAGACTCTTGCCCTAACTCGATTGACGTGTAAACCCTCCATGAGTCATATCCGTTTTTGCTCTGCCAGACTTGGCAAAATTAGACGGTGGCGCGGGACGCTTAAATCCACTCGCCTGAGGCTGGCCCTGCATTGACCTCTGGCGACTTGGTTTCTTTGTTGACTCCTCCAGAGTCACTTCCAACTTATAGGCAGCGTCCACGTACTGCTCTAGAGTAGAGTATCTGTGACGTATCATTAGTGGCTTAATATCTGGGTTCATCCACTCGTGGAAATGCCAGATCTTTTGCTCTTTATTGGACACCTCCGGCCCAGCATACTGCAATAAATGATTGAATTTGGTCGCAAGCTCGGTCACTTTCAAACCATCCATCTTTGGATAGAGAAATTCCTTGTGTTTCTCTTCCCTCATAGCTCGGGAGAAGAAACGATTTGTCATCTTGGCCTTGAACATCCCCTAGTTCAAACCAGGGTGAACAGCCAAACCTGTACCTTCCCACCATTCACTGGCTACTTCCTTCAGCTGAAGGGATGCAATGTGCACCTTCTCTGCTTCAGTGCACTCAACATTGCGGAATAGTCACTCCATGTGGGAAAAACCAATGTGCCACTCTAATTGGCTCTCCCTTCACATCATAGCAGTCGGGCCTCATAGAGCTAATGGCCTTCAATGCTCGACCATAATTGCCCATGTTCCTGACTGCTTCTTCTTGTGGCGCATGGACAACTGGCTCCTCAAATCTTGGATCCGCATGAGGAATTGGCACAGCCTATGCCTGAGGCGCAATTGGTCGCATGATGTCGGTGAATGCTTGCATAACGATTCCCCGAATAGCTTCAATTGCCGCTGCATCAAATACCATTGGAGTGTTGACCGGAACTTGGTCATTGCCCTTTTGATTGTTGTTAGAAGCAGACTCGTGTTCATCCACGAGATTTGCGGTATTCCTCTCATTTGGTCTGGGGTCATTACTTGGCCCAGCACCAGCACGAATGGTGTTCCTTGTTTTCACCATCTGTTTACCGATCAAATTCCAAGTATTTTATTACATTAATATCATTCAATATACTTAACGTAATAAAAATCAACTTAGAATAGATCAAACTTGGTAATTTTCATTGATAAGCTCAACTGAGCTAATACGTTTTACAAAAGGGATCTCCCGAGCGTCAAGACAAAATTGCCCGAAGACTTAGGTTCTTAACAAAACAACTAAAATACAAGAAAAGAAAATGCTAATCAGCACTGGCCCAATCATGGCGCCCTGAACATTTCTTGTAATCGCCACTCCTCATACAATGTTTCTTCGAACGGGGTTTACCATCGGGGTCTGGTGAAAGACTTCTTACCCTGCTCGGTCCAAGAGCACATGGCTCATTCCTTGGTCTTGCCCTTCTTAGAGCATGCTCCACCGCCTCGTCCATCTGGCGGCGCTCTTCTGGGTAAATCATCTGACTTAGGCAAAGTGCCTCTCGCGAGTCAGGACTCAACATTAGCCTTCTCTGAGCAGGAATAGGCTGTGAGTTCTCAGATGCATTTTGTGGAACATTTCTTCTTCTGGGAAATACTACCTCGTAAAGCGTATCCCAATCGACCGAAGTCAATGGCGAGTATTCTTGCTCATGCGGCAACTCCGGACTGGGATAGATAAACTCCTTTCTCGGGTCCTCGCTGCCCACCAATAAGCGCTCTAAGCCATCAGACTCGTGGCCATGTCCCTCGAGGTCCTCCTCGGGGTCCTCCTCTTCTTCCGGATCCTCTTCCGGGTCTTCTTCAGGATCCTCTTCTTCTGGATCCTCCTCGGGAATCATCTCAATCATGAAGTCGTCGTTGTAATGCCCACTTGCATACCTTGACCATTCCTCTTCATTTTCCGTGTCCTCTCTTAGCTCCTCTGTAGGTTCTGCCACTAGAACCTTGGTCCTATCGGACACTAGTACTACTGACTCGGGTAGTATAGTCTTCACTTCCTCGGGTGGACTACTAGATTCTCCGACCTCGAAGCATCGCAGGGGAACTGGAAACTCAAGCCTCATTGGAGATGGCGGAGCCACCTCGGCTTCTTCCGAGTCCTTTCGAAGAGAAAAGCATGCACCCATAACCTACTGGTGACGAGAAAAGAGTTAGTCTTTCTAAATATAGAAGTTCACTTCCATATCAGACTAAAGAAAAGACACGACTAGATCGGCAGAATAAAAATTTTATTTGGAAATTCAAATCCTTCAAAATATTTCTCAGTTCAAAACAAGTAAATGGTTTATAAAAAAATTTGTTCCAAGAAAATGTTTTAAAACCCACCCATTTAAAAAAAAATTAGGCTTTGATACCAGATCTGTAACACCCCCAAATATATATCCTTGAAAAGTATTATCGCCAGTAACCTCGGATTTCACATCCGAAGCCATCCCAGGCTTAACTCGTTTATATAAATCATAAAACAACAGTTATAATACAAAATATCATAACTTTTGATTAAAGCAAATGTTTCGGAATTACATCCATGATTCAAAATACATAATCAAATATATTACAGCGGAAGTCTTAATACATAAAGGACACACGGGTCTTGATCTAAACGATCACCCACCAAGGAATCTCAACCTGGTAAAACTCTTCAAAATTCCGACTGCCATCATTGTCGTTTCTAGCCTTCATCGGAACTGCAGTTTATCTGATGTGTCGTATGAGACGGATGACACCAGCCAACCATGCAAGGGAATATAACCGGTTGGTTAGTCTAATGAAAGACTATGTAAGGATAAAACAGAAAGGTTATAAGTAGTCGTATTAGGTTAGACTCATCGCTTCTCGAATAAAAGTCGATGACGATAGTCAACCACCATACTCCTACTGAAATATACGAAAATGTATGATCAAGAGAAGACTCTGAAAGATTGAGTCTTAAGGAAACATATGAAGAGAAGACTCCAAAAGGTTGAGTCTTATCGGAAAGTATGACAAGTGCTTGGGAACATCAATTTCACACAAGCGTTTTAAAACTGACTTGGTGTTTCGGTTCACGACCAACCTCACCGCACAATGCAAATTCAGATTGGAAAGAGAAATTTACTCTGACCAAAGTCTAGACGAGTTTCCTAGCTACTCTACTCGCCTGAGGGTATATTAATTATGTGCACTAAAGCACTTATCTTATTTAAATCCAAAATGTACATTTTACGTTATAAGCTTTTAAGATCTCTTCACAAGAGATATCGAATCTCCTCAAAAGAGATATCAAAGGGAATACATCCCAGGGAATACATCCCAAATGGCGGCACCAGTTGTGTGCACATATCCTGAGTAAGGGTAAGGTCATGACCGAAGATACTAGGGAAAATCCTCCTAGCACCATTATCAAGAAACCAATAAACCTCGCCAGGTACATAGTGTTCCTACGAATACTCGTTCTAACTAAACAGTTAAAACATAAGAGCAATAATTCACATCAAAGCCATCGAGGCCGATAACAGATATAATAGTGTTGTTTCTAGCAATATATAAAACCTATTATAATATTTGTATTTCAATCATATATATATATATATAATAGCGTTATTTCTAGCAATATATACAACCTATTATAATATCTCTTTTTAAATAACATATAGTTATCAAAACTGTTCCCAGACGAAAACAATATTCATCCCAAATTAATTAATAATTAAACAATTGATAATCAATATAAATATGGAATGATAAGCAAGAGCGAATCGCCACTTGCCTTAGATTTAGACGAAGCTCGAGACGACAGGTTTCCGGGTCCGAAACGAGGAAGAACTCAGATTATGATTTCCTACGGAACGACCCATAACGAAACCCTAAGTTATATTCGATAATAAATAGTACGAATCTAAAGAAAAACGAACGAAATCGAAGGAACGAAAGTCCCAAACGAGATCACAAAGCCCAAGCCACAACCACACACGCCCAGGCCCACCGCGGGTACAGCGGCTTGACCACGGGTGCGGCAAGGCTACAGAGGCGAGACGACGACGACGACAACTCACCGGGGAAGACGATGGGGGCTCGACTCGTGGTGGCTCCGACTTCTGGATTCCCTGGACCACCCAAGCACCACCTTGAGAGCACCTTCTCCTCCTTTGGTAGCTCCGGCGACGACCTTGAAGAACTCCGGCGAAAGCTTGCAACTCCGGCGACAATGGAACAAGAGAGAGAGATTGGAGATGTCTTCCTCCTCTAAGCCTCCTCCTTTTATAGGCCAAGCAAGGATCCCAGCTGGCACCTCCCCCACCTCCTCAAAGCCGACCAAAACGGCAAGCAGCTCAGGCGACGTTCGGCGGAGCAGAAAAGGAATCATGACGGCGCGGCTGCGGTGGGTCTTACCGCGGGGTGCGGTGGCGACCAATTCCTGACCGCGGGGTGCGGTGGGTATGACCGTGGGTGCGGTCAAGGCAATTCTTGTGCCTTTTGCCCATTCTTTGACCGGGAAGCCCACTTTTGACCGGGAAGAATTATGGGTATGGGTTTTAACCCCGGGTTAAATATATTCGTACCCGAACAATTATTCTAAGCCCCAAAATACGTCGGATGTATTTTATTCCACTCAAGGAATTATTACAGAGATCAAGTATTTAACAGAAAGTCTGAACTTCTCTGAAAATAATTCGACTACAATACGAGTGTTTGGAAAACTTACCAAAATACTCTTAACTAAAATGAGGGGTATTACACAAAGAGAGTACAAGGCTATATATAGAAAAACATAAGGGAAAACTAGGGTTGAAGAGGAAACCCTAATGGGCTTGGGCCCAAAACATCAAGGCCTAATCCATTACATCATTCTAAACATATAAAGGCAATTCAAATCTAGCAAAGCTATAAATAGTAAGTGGGATCACACCCAAGGTGAGCATGCCAGCGGGACGTGGCTCATGAAACAATGTTTTCGAGAGCACGCACGCCAGAGAGGCGCGGCACGAAAATAGAACCACTTGGAACCCTGCGTCGGAGAAGATGCCCTTCACTCGGCACCATGGGGGACGCCAAGGACGCGCAAGCCAGAGCTGCGCTAGACCAAGGTCTTGGCCCAGGTCACTGTCCATCAGGTCGCCCCTTAATTTTGGAGGCCAAACGAAGAAAGGCTTCTCCTTGATCTAGGGTAGAATGTGATAAATTGGCTCCTTAAACACTGTATGCACAACCCATAGATCTGAAATGGGCAGCAACCCCTTGCCTTTAGCCTTTTTCGACTTCTTCTTTCAACCTCATCTGGGCGCGCTTGCGGAGATGACGATCTTTTGTCCTTAGATGATTTTTTATCATCCACTAGCTTGATGTACTGCCTGACTCTCTCTTGAAGCTCTTGAACTCCAGCAGTTGGCCTCCAAGTCAAGCTCTCTCTCAACCCGCTGTCTCTAGGAAGTGCCAATCGAAAGGTCGTAGCAGCAACCCTCTCATCACAATTCTCGATATCAGCGAAGCAATCCATGAACCTGGAAGCAAACTGCCTCTAGCCCTCGCCCCTACGCATTTTGATATCAAGTAAATCATCCATAGTAGTAGGCTCCCTACTATTAGCAATAAAGTGAGACATAAATTTCTTAGCTAGTTGATTCCTTGAATAAATTGAGTCTGGTTCTAAAGCATGAAACCACTTACATCTATTTTCCCAAGACTAGCAGGAAATAATTTACACATCAATGCATCATTATCAACCCAAAGAGCCATCTTATGCGAATATGATGTAACATGAACAACGGGATCTGATTTTCCATCATAAATATCAAAAGATGGAGATGAAAACTTATCTGGCGGTGGTTGTTCGCGAATTCTCCTCGCGAACGGGGTCGTTGTCATTCTTGCAAGCTTCAATTCAGCCTACTATTGTGCGTTGACCAAGGATTCCCCTTGGTTGTCAAGAAGACGCAAGAGACGACGCTCAGCTCTCGTGCCTTTTCCCTCAAGACCGACCGGAATCTGCGCTCCTCGAGTGATCCCTGTGCACATCCTTTCTAGAACGCGACGTGCGATCTCGCGATCGCGGCCGATAACACCGGCTATTACGCTCCCTCTCGGAGCGACTTGCGCGAGAGCGCTGCCGCGATGGTGATGGGGCTCGGTCTGTGTGCGACGCCGAGGAAGATGTCTTGGCGGCCCTCCACCGTCTTGGGCTGACGTCTTGGCGGTTCCCACCCGAAACCCTAATTTCACGGCGGCGCACATCCTACGCGCCATTAGCGTAATCGTGAGTGCAATCTGCATCGACGACGCGATCTCCTTCCTCGCGATTGTGCAGAGACTCGATGACGCTCGCCAGCCTGGTGGCGCGTGCCCTACTCTACTCCACACCATCCGTCGACCGCTTCCCCTGAGCACGATCGAATGCCCGCTTAATCGTCTCCAACTCCTGCTGAACGGAGAGAAGTTGCCTGTCCTTTTCCGCTGCCGCTGCTTCCAATTCGGCATTCCGACGCGGCCAGGGTGGCCTGCAACTCCGACTGGCGGCGCTCCGCCTCAACCCTAGCGGCCTTTAATTCAGCAAAGTGGTGATCTTGCCCTAACCGCGTCCAAATCGGCCTGACGCACTGCGTCAGACGCGCTCGCAGTGCGTCTTGCGTTCACCATCTTCGCCTTTTCCCACGGACGGCGCCAAAATGTAGTAGCAGGATCTGAACTACGCAGAGATTCGATGAAGAGGCAGCTGATTCCCGTGAAGAACGCTTCAGATGCCCTTGACTGACAAATTTGTAATCAAGAACAACAAACCGGGAGAGCTGAATCTCCACTAACACCCCTCCGACGCTCAAGTCAGAAAACTAGTTATGGAGACTCTCTCCTCAATTACTCTATTGAAAAGAAATTAAAAAGAAGAAGAGTTAGGTTTCAATTAATACTTGGATTTTCTCTTCCCTTTTCTTATTTAACTAGGCCTCACATTTAATATCATAATTAAATACCCATATTTATTAAACTTTCTTAAAAGCTAATATACGAAGCTACTTTATTATTTACTGAAATCACTTAATTCCCTCATCACCCGTGATCTTCATCTTTCACTTTCATAAAACAGATACATAATTCATTTAGAAAAGTGTTTTATATATCATCAGTATGGTATGCATATGTGGATATGATTTACATAAAATGTTGAGTACAATAGGCGCGCCTATGATTTTTTATCATAAAAGAATCCATATAACTAAAAGTGACTCTTTTTTTATCATAAAAGAATCCATATAACTAAAAGTGACTCTCATGAATTAATTTAATATATATAACTAAAACTGTTCTTTAAATGAGAACTTCTCTTAAAATAAGAACTTCTCTTAAAATGTCATCTTGTATAACAAGTTATACGAATTTGTATACCAAAGTCTGTTAAAAAAGTGCACCAAAATATGTGAAGTGGACAAGTGGCGCACCAGAATTTTATTGAGTAATGAACTTGTTTTTTTCTAAGTATAATAGCAGTGCACAATGTTTGTACACCAAGTTGTACGAGTTTATGCATCAATGTCTGTTGAAAACTGCACCATAATATGTTGAATTGTGCACCAGATTTTTATTGAGTAGTGCACTTGTATTATTTTTAAATACAATGGAGTGCACAAACACACGAACCTTCTCAGTGCACAAACACATGAACTGTGGTGCACAATTACTAGTAACGTGGTACACATTTATTTATGACATGATAAACTTGTATTTTATTAAATGGTGTACAATCATTTTCAACATGGTGCACAAGTATTCATAACATGGTGCACATCCAAAATGGTGCACAAGCAAGTGCACTAACCGGTCAAGGGTCAGCCAACGCCGGTCAACGATTAGTCAACACCGATCAACAGGCGGTCAACGATGGTCAACACCAGAGCTCTGGTGGGTCAATGGGGGAGACCAGTTGTACAGCAACGTAATGCACAATTGTGCACCCAAATATGTGTGCATGAGATTGCAAATGCATTGTGTACTTTCTCCCCATTTGCACCTTGTTGCACAGACTTGTATACCAATTCGTATTTTAAGAAAGTTCTTATTTTAAGAAGTGTTTTCACTAGATCTGCATCCTATATAGAGTCAGGCTCCGGTGAAACGGATGCTTACGGTGAAACGTGAGGAGGAATAAGAGCCAACCATTTGGGGACAATGGAAGGGATGGAACATCCATCATAGCAAACATACACCCTCTCACACTCAATCACACCCTAAGGTCAATATCTGACCATTGACCGGTCAACAGTCAACGGTCAACGTTGACCGGTCAAACTGATTTTTTGTTCAGAATTATATATATATATATATATATATAGGAAAAGCATCAAATGAGAATAGAAAATTAGGAGAGAACGGAGAATAAAAGGGGGCCGTTGGATCGGAGGCGAATCAAGGGCCCATATTAGACTTTCATTAAAAGTCGTATAATTCGGGCGTGCCGAATTTTTACCGAATTTTTCGACCGTATTATTCGCGTTTTATTGGCGAATAATACGGATTTTGGCTTGTTTTTTTGCTGGGCACTTTTTTTGTTCGCTGGCATTGAACAATTATGTTCAACGCCTTGAACACTTGCATCCAGGACCATGAACACTGATGTTTCAAGCCTTGAACACTTGTGATTTTGACTTATTTTTTTGCTGGACACTTTTTTTGTTCGCTGTCATTGAACAACGCCTTGAAGACTTGCATCCAGGACCATGAACACTGATGTTTCAAGCCATGACCATGAACATGGACGTTCATGGCGATGAACATTGACCTTCATGGTAATTTTCAGGAATGTTCAAGGCAATCAACAAAGAATTTTATTACAGTTTACATATTTGTTCAAGGCAGTTTACAAGTCCGTTCATGGCAATTTTCAGGAATGTTCAAGGCATATTTCAGGAATGTTTAAGCCAAATAACATGAATGTTCAAGGCAATTTTCAGGTTCGTTCATGGCGATGAACATTGACGTTCAAGGCAATTTAAGTATCCTTGAACGTTTGTATAGATGTCCTTGAACATGGATGTAAAAGGCTGAAAACAATTGAGAGAAATCCATGAACAGTAATTTAAGTATCCATGAACGTTTGTACTGATGTCCTTGAACATGGATGTAAAAGGCTGAAAACAGTTGAAAGAAAAAATCCATGAACTGTCAACTAAGTATCCTTGAACGTTTTTATTGATGTCCTTGAACATGAATGTAAAAGGCTGAAAACAGTTGAGAGAAAAAATCCATGAACTATCATTTAAGTATCCTTGAACTTTTGTACTGATGTCCTTGAACATGGATGTAAAAGGCTGAAAATAATTGAGAGAAATCCATGAACAGTAATTTAAGTATCCATGAACGTTTGTACTGATGTCCTTGAACATGGATGTAAAATGTTGAAAACAGTTGAAAGAAAAATTTCATGAACTGTCAACTAAGTATCCTTGAACGTTTTTATTGATGTCCTTGAACATGAATGTAAAAGGCTGAAAACAGTTGAGAGAAAAAATTCATGAACTATCATTTAAGTATCCTTGAACGTTTGTACTGATGTCCTTGAACATGGATGTAGAAGGTTGTAAATAGTTGAGAGAAAAAAAGCCATGAACAATAATTTAAGTATCCTTGAACGTTTATACTGATTTCCATGAACATAGATGTAAAATGTCGAAAACAGTTGAGAGAAAAATACCATGAACTATCATTCAAGTATCCCTGAACGTTTTTACTGGTGTCTTCCGTACAAACACGCGTTGAATTTCTTTCCTTCACTTTACGCGCGCGCGCGTTAGTAGCTGTTAGGTGGATGATTTTTAGTGGTTCTTAGTTCTCTCTTAGGGAGTGGTTCTCACCGGAACCGCATCCTATATATATATATTTTTTATTAAATACACTTTTTTATTCTTGTTTTTATACACATTTTCATCATAAAAGTGTTTCTAAAAAAATGAACAATTGTATATTAAATTTGAACAATTTTTTTTGAACAATACATAAAGTCGAACAATTGTATCTGAAAAGTTGAACAATTGTATCTTAAAGATGAACAATTTCATTTTTAAGGTTAAACGACTATTTCACTAAGCAAACTTTAGTTATTTTTTTTCGGGCAATTTTTTTTTTCCGGACAAATTTTTTTCTTCCTTTTTTTCTTGTTTTCCTACACGTTTTTATCATAAAATTGTAATAAAAAAGTTGAACAATTCCCTATTAAACTTGAACAATTGTATGTTAAAGTTGAACAATGTTTTTTAAACAATATATAAAGTTGAACAATTATACCAGAAAAGTTGAACAATTGTATCTTAAAGTTGAACAATTTTATTTTTATAGTTAGACATATGTTTTCACTATGCAACGGCCAATTTTTATTTTTTTTTGGCCAATTTTCTTTTCAAGATAAAATATATATTTATATTCTTATTTTCCTACACGCTTTCCTCATAAAATTGTTTCTAAAAAATTGAACAATTCTCTCTTGAATTTGAAAAATTGTATCTTACAAGCTGAATAACCTTTTTAACAATATATAAAGTTGAACAAATGAACCAGAAAAATTGAACAATTTAAATTGCATGAAAATTCAAACTTATAACAAAAGATAGATTGAACAATATTTCATTAAAATTTTAACAATTGTCCAATAAATTACAAGTTTGTTTATAATGTACTATAAACATAATACAAATCAAAATGTTCAAAACATAAACCTTAAATCCTAAATGTGTAGGAAAATAAGAATAATAAAGACGGAAAAAACGGCCAGCCCAAAAAAATTATTAAAAAAATGAAATTGTTCAACATTAAGATACAATTGTTCAAATTTATATACACAGCGAACACATTTGTCTAACTATAAAAATGAAATTGTTCAACTTTAAGATACAATTGTTCAACTTTTCAGATACGATTGTTCAACTTTAATATTGTTCAAGTTTTAATTGTTCAACTTTTAACATATAATTGTTCAACTTTAAGAACTAATTGTTCAATTTTTTCATCAATAGTTTATAATGGAAAGAAAAATAAAAATAAAAAATTGGGTGTTGGCTGGTCAACGGTGATCGTTGACCGGTCAACGGTCGATCAACGTTGACCGGTCAATGATGACCGTTGATCAGGATTGGGTGTGGTAGGGTGTATGATAATATTAAAATAAATGGCCTAAAATGTTCATCACTTTTCACCATAAGGGTGCTCCTCACATGAAGCTAATATATATATACCTTAGAATCACTTGTTTGAATCTCCATTTTCAAATTATATGCCCTTAATTTGTGCATCTCCTATAAACCATGCATGGCCATAAGAAACAAATTAACATGCACTCGCAGCATTGCTTAGTGCATAAGACTAATCTTTAAATTTGTATCTTGACTGAGCCCAATACATTTCAAAAGATACGTCAAAGATTTTTCCAAACTACTTTTACTTTTACATGAAAATTTTGAGTTTGATTTGTTGTGACAAGAGTATAAGACCCTCATTAATCAAAAGCACAATATAATTAAATTCCTTTTCTAGTCTATATCTCAAGAGCATATGTTAAAACCTGACTTGTTATAAAAGAGTTGTTTTAATATATATTTAGAGATTTTATTAATTTTTAAACAAATTTAAGCATTTTTATTAGGAGTAACTTAAAATGAATTGTGAATATATACTCTAAAGAGATAGGTTTTTGAAAGTCCATTCAGCTTGGCCCTCAAATTTATTGTTTTGATATGTCAAAGTAAAAGGATATGGTATATGAAAAAATTGGGGTAAATGGAGAGAGGGGGTCATGATAGAAATTTAAAGCAGTTGTTGGGTAGCCTTAATGGGGTGCATAACATGTACTAGTGATAGTACCATAGAATTGTGGGCCCTCTGGTTTTTTTGGGTCTAAAGCCTTCAAATTATAAAGGCCCTCTGAGGAAGTGGCAGCTGGTGCACCAAACACCCACGCCCCAGTTAGCTGGACCCACTTCCCACTACTATCATTTACACACTTCATTTCACCACTTATGTTAAAAACAAATGCTCCGTATATATGCTCTAACTTGTATTTTTTGTATTTTTTGTTGTTGAAAGGTTAAATTTGTATTAAAATCATAGCAAGGGGAGAATTTACAATATAGTGTTCCTATACATCAATAAATCAAAATGCAACTATAGCCCACAAAATGCACCAAAGTGCTGAACCTAGTTGTTGTCAATTTGAAGCGCAGCGTGCCAAAACCTAAGCGAATCAGCATTCCTTCTCCCTTTTCGTCCCTTCCCAGAAATGCAGCGCTTGGTCATATGGATAATCTGTGCTGAGCACTCTTCCATAGTGAATTGTGTTTGCTCAAAAATAGCCTTGTTCTGAGTCTGTCATGTGTAATAAACAAAGACCGTGTAAGCCGCACATGTAGCTTGATAGATGAAGCTATCTTTACCATCACTCACACCTAAGAGCTCCAACCAATGGGTAATATTAGACGCACTAGAAGAGGTACCCAGCCAGGCAAGTATCCTCTGTAGAACAAGATTGGTGAAAGCACAATCACCCCACAGATGGAGCTCAGTTTCTGGCGCCGCCCTGCAGAATTTGCAAAGTTCATCCTGCGCGAGACCCCATCGATGAAGCTTAGCCAGAGTAGGGAGTCGTAGATTAACCGCAAGCCAAGAGTAATAAAACTGCATCTTGGCATATTGCTTTTGCTCCAAACTGACGGGCTCTACCCAACCACTGGAAGATGCTCCCGAAGAAGATCATAAGCAGCTCTAGCTGCAAATTTTCCATTGCTTCCCCGCACCAAGACCATCACCTCATCACGAGTTTCCTTGAGCAACAATTCATTTTTTATGGAAATAATGGAATACCAATGGTAGTTGGCCCCAGAAGTGTGTTCCTCTTCCCAAATGTTCCTATTGTGGAGAACATAAGCCTTGACCCATATGGTCAAAATATTCATGCATTGTGTGTCAAGCTCAAAGACCGACCTGGCCAAGCAAGCTTTGTTCCAGGAGAGGAGCTCCTTGATGCCAATGCCTCCTTCCTCCTTGGGTTTGCAGACACGATCCTAAGCTAGCAGGTTCCGGCGACCTTGGTCCCTCCCCGACCAAAGGAAATTGCGTAGCAAGCTCACAATTTTGTCAAGTACGTTCTAAGGGAACATGAAGATGTTGGCCCAGTAGAACTGAATCCCCATGAGGACCGACCTAAGAATCTCCAAGCGCCCCGCATAGGATAGGCATCTGGCCGACCAAGCTTGGATTCTGCTAGTCATCCGGGAAATAAGAGAGAAGTAGCCCCCAGTAGATGGCTTCTTCGGACCCAGGGGTATCCCTAAATATCTCATAGGCAGTGTTCCCACACTGAAGCCAATCTGAGCAGCGATCAAGTCTTGTGAAGTGGAGTCAACACCCCAAAAAAACATTTGAGTTTTCAGCAGATTGGTCTGGAGCCGTGATAGCTCAGCAAACTCATCAAGGGCGTTCTTCATCAACTTAATAGAACCCATATCCCCTCTACAGAATAGTAGCAAATCGTCTACAAAGCAGAGGTGCGTGATATCAGCCCTGGAGCATTTGGGGTGGAAGTTAAAATCGGGCATGTTTGTGTGGATCTTTATCAGTCTAGACAGAAACTCCATCGCAATAATGAATAAGTATGGCGACGTAGGGCACCCCTGCTGATGCGTGAGGATCGGGATGAAGCCTTCGGTGCGAGGAAGTCCACAAGAGCCAAAGGAATTAGGCGAGACAACACCAAACCGGCAAGGGGAATCGTCTGTATTCAGATGGATGGTTCTCTCTGTTCCGGGATCCGAATTGAGCGATTCCAAATCCCAGTGGTAGATCCGGAAGTCTAGATGAAAGCCTCAAAATTTGAGAGTGAACCGATCTAGGAATCAGAAGATATAGCGAATATACTGAGGTGTCGCAGATGGTTTCCGCAAGGAACTTGACTCCGGCGAGAGGAAGTTTGAGGGCAGATTGGAAGCACGTCTTGGGCTGGTTCTTTGTATGATCTTGGGGTGATTCAAGGGTGGTTTTGAGGGCAAGATTTGAGGCGGAGAGATAGGGTAAAAGTCGAAGGGATATGGACTTACAAGGGTTGGATATGACGCACCGCACCTTGTAAGAACTAGTGAAGAACTCGCCTTGGATATGACGCACCAAAGGAGGCCTTGCACGAAGGTTGATATGACTCACAACCTGGGATTTGAAGCTATCTAGATGATGAAATTAAACCCTAAAAGGCTGCAGAAACTCCATTGAAAAAGAGAGTGAAAAGACAAGATTTTGGCTCAAGTTTTTGCATTTTTGAAAAACAAGGGCCGGCTACCCTAATATACCCAGCCTTGAATGCTGGAATATTAACCATAACATAGCCCATAACTAAGGTAGAAAATGTCATGAAGACCCACACAAATTCGGCATTAAATGCCTCGTCAAAACAAGCCCCACATGGCTTAAGGAATCCTTGCACCTTGGTCCGGTTGTTGCACCAAGGCACACATGGCCTTCTCTTCCACTAGGCTCGGAGATCCCATGGTCATCAAGCCAGCTTGGAGTCCCTCTTGCAAGGCTCGAGCCCGAGCCCGAGTGATTCGACCCGGAAAGACCCGAGCGTCGGCCTCCCTTGTGCCAACATTAGGTGTGCGGCACTTTCTTGCTTCAACTCCTGATTCAAAGGCATTCTTGTGCTCCATATCTCCTAGAGGACCAGTGGAGTCATCCTCCAAAAGATGGCTCGGAGAATGGTGAGAATTGCCGGACCAACTTTCATGCCCTAGCTCGGATGCCCTAGACGCGGCGGTGGCGGAGCTTGACTCTTCTTGGCTTGAGTGGCTTGAGTCTTGTTGGTGGTTTGAGGTGTCTAGATCTTGATGGGACATAGTCACATCACCTGCCTAATGTCCCTGCGCCCCAAGAAGAAGCCTTGGTAGCTGCCTCGGATGTTAATAGAGTAGGTTGCCGAGGAGATGCAGACTCTAATAAGATTAATGAAGTGATTAGGGAACCCGAGGCCAGCCAACGCAAGCAAGAGGAACTGATGGCTGGTCGAATCAAAGGTTTTGCACAAATCAACCTTAACTGCATAGCGTGGGGTAGCATTGATAGAACCATATCCTCTCATCAGCTCCTGAGTAACCATGATATTGTGCCTAATGGAACGCCCTGGAACAAAGGCGCTATGTTGATTGCCCACAAGATGCCCCACTGCCTCCTTAAGCTTGTTAGCCAACAACTTAGTGATGAATTTATACAGCAAATTACAGCAAGAGATCGGTCTATAATCCCCAATAGATTGCGGGGTGTCATTCTTAGGTGCCAACGAAATGGCGCAATGATTGACCCTCTTCAGAAGCTTGCCATTGGTGAAAAAATCCACCATAAAATCACACACATCCTTTTCAACAATATCCCAAGAAACTTTGAAAAACTTGGCATTAAACCCATCTGGCCCCAGGGCCTTAGTGTCTCCAAAGGAGAAGACAACAACCCTGATATCGGCCCCACTAGGGGTCTTGCTCATCTCATAACGCATCTCATCAGAAAGAATCGGGCCCAATGAGAAAGGAAGAGAAGGGAGAACTGATAACTGACCAGGATGAGAGCCCAAAAATGAAGCAAAATGCTGACAATGAAAGAGTTAATATCAGATTCACCCACAGCAGGGCACCATTGTAGTCATGTAGAGCAGTAATACTTGCAATAGCTCTTCGGGTCTTGATGTGGTTGAAGAAGTAAGACGAGCTATGATCCCCAAATCGCACCCACTTGAGCTTTTGCCAATTGCCTAGCAGTAACCTTTATCCTGGTTAACTGCTCACACATATCCTCAGAAATGCTTCGCTCAAGGGGAATCAGATTGTTATCAAGTGGGTGCAACTGAATGCTCTCCTAGATGGAAGCCAACTCACTGCGCAAGACATCGATATGGCTCTGAATATCCTCAAAGGAGGAGTTGGGCAAGAGCTTCAGCCTCTACTTCAGGATACTAAGTCTCTGGGTAATTCTGTAAGAGGAGCAACCATAGAACTGTGTCCCCTAAGCCTCCTTAACCACATCCAGAAACTTGTCGTTAAGGGTGAGAGCATTGTTGAACCTGAACGCGGCCACCATCCCTCGGCTTCCCGGCCATTGCGCATTCAGACACAGCAGGGAGCTGGAACGAAGCGCCTGAATGGGGAAACAAGTTCAACCATTGCGCATTCACCAAAACTTTGTCAAGCTTACACCAAATACGGTTTCCACCCCCTTGGTGGTTATTCCATGTGAATTTGCAGCCCGTAAAAGCATGATCATTCAGTCCATTAGCATTGAAGCATTCTGCAAGCTCGGAGGAAGAGTTATCTTGTGAGTTGATATTCTAATAAAGACGCTTAGAGGCATTCAGGGTGACATTGAAGTCTCAAGACCGTCCAAGCCCCATACATAGTTTTTTTTTGGTACGAAAGGAGGGTTATACCCGTTTATTCAAAAGGAAATAGTTTAAACATGCTCACTAAGAAGCTTATCAGCCTCAAGAAATAAAACAAGTCTCTCTGGCGGGAGCATAAAATAAGTAAAATCTCCTACACAAGACGAGCTAAATTTTGCCATCCAATCCGCAGCCTGGTTCCCAAGACGAGGCACATACTTAATAGTCACCTCCCAACCTGGGTCCGTAATAAGTGTTTTGATTCTGAGGATGCTATCCCGGTGGAGCGCTGGCGGTCTCTCCGCAGCAATCACATGCTCCAAGACATCTATAGAGTCAATCTCAACCTCAAGCTTACTTATCTGTAAAGATTTAGCAAGAGCCATGCCATGGAGGAGTCCAACAATTTCAGCTTTGAACGCCGACTCCCCAACCTCTTTTGCAACAAATCCATGAATGAAGTCCCCGTACTGATCGCGTATCACGCCTCCAGCATGGACAACCTGGTCTCCTACACAATGAGACACATCACAATTTAATTTTACCCAGCCTTCTCTCGGTCTGCTCCATGTAGCCATAACCTTTGTGTCCATTTTTCCATTCATCCCCCTGTTCGCTTGCAATTGTGCAAATTCAGTAGCTCGGTCCTTGATGAAGCGGGCACGAGGCTGGGAAATAATCAGACCAGAATTAAATATGCGTGCATTGCGCCATTTCCACAACCACCAAATGGCAAAGGCGAACACCGATGCCCACGTCGTCGACTTGGCAATATTGCTCGCCACCCATTGCTGCAGATCTTGTAGGAACGCAATAGCGAAATATAAACTGCAAGAATAAGTCGCACGTTAAACAAACGAAATTATACCGAACGTAAGAACGCAACAGAGTCGAGAACGAGATCTCTCTCCTTAATTCTGAAAACGTCCCGTATTGCGACGGTTTGAATGACGTTCCGAATCCCAGGATACAACTGCTTTGACGACTTCGGACTTGCGCAACCAAAGGACCGAAGGCTACGAACCAATTCTGTAGAGCACTCTCAGACTCGATTTTCGGAAAACAGAGAGGAGGGAGGAGGATAGCTGTCTTTGCTGAATGAGAGGACGCTTGCTCTTATATAGAGCTTGGAAGAGGAGCCGTTGTAGATCTTCTGCATTCATGGAGGATCTTCTGCATTCATGGAGGATCACCACAAGCCCACAAGCCCACGGCCCACGGCCCACGGCCCACATCCCACGGCCCACATCCCACCGCCCACGACCCCGACCCCGACCCCGACCGGACCGGATCGGATCGGATCGGACGGACGGCGCGCGTGAGTGGTCAAGCTCTTCTCTCCATAGTCACCAAGTTCTTACCTTGGCTTGGGTGATAGTGGTATATAAACCACTCAATTCTACTCCCATATTTCCGATGTGGGATGTAGAATTGCACCCCAAACTTCATTTGGGTGTTGTAAGCAACCACCTTTGAGTCCTCATTTCTCATTCAAACGGAACCCGAATTTATCGTATGAGCACACTACGTTGTAGAGCTCGCGGAGACGAATCCAACGCTCCCATAATCCGGCACAACCGGTGATCGGAGCCCACCGGAAAAGTGCTCGGAAAATTCAGTTCCAACAATCCCCCACATGAATAGAAATGATTCTAAACATTGGTTTTTTGAAAACAGAAAAAACTTTTGAGAGTACAGTCGAAAAATCACTGCATCTGGGCTGATAGCATTTTTCAGCCTTGAACCACCCATAGTGAGTAGCTATCGGATTTACTCGACCAGGTAGTGAACTTGATGTCTTGAACCACCCGGGCTTTGATGTAAACCGAGACAATAACTATCACACAGTTTCATCTTCTCACAGAACTAGGTTCTCTTGTTGTGTTCATTTTGGCCTTGAACATCCCTGGTTATTCATGAGTGAACTTGGAGAATTCAGCCTTTCATAATTCTCCTAGAAACGGCCCCATTTCACACTCATAAGGTGATTTCCATGAAGAGTATCCTGTCATACCCCACTTTTATTTCAAAGCTATGGAATCATTAAAAGCCAAGCTTAACCTTAACTCATACAGGTAGTACTGTTCATCATCCTAGGAACTGGGAGGAGACTTAAATCTCTCAGTGCTCATGGTGATTCAACTTGATTTAGTTTTCCCTTTGAACCTACTTCTTGGGATCTCCAGTCAGGTAGGTAGGGTTAGCCATCAAGCATCCTCTTTAGTCATAGGCTTTAAACCCATTCCTCTTGATGATTTAACAACTTGATCTCGTGACAAATCTTTAGTAAATGGATCCGCTAGGTTGTCAGCCGACTTGATATAATCTATTGAGATTATACCATGCGAGAGTAGTTGTCTGATGGTTTTATGTCGTCTTCTTATGTGACGAGACTTACCATTGTACAAGCGACTCAGTGCCCGAGCTATAGCTGATTGGCTATCACAGTGTACACTTACTGATGGCACTGGTTTTTCCCACATTGGGATATCTTCCAACAAATTCCGAAGCCATTCAGCTTCCTCTGCTGCTTTGTCTAAAGCAATGAACTCAGACTCCATAGTGGATCTGGCCAATAGTGTTTGTTTGGAAGATTTCCATGAGACTACTGCACCACCAAGTGTGAATACATATCCACTTGTGGACTTCGAGTTTCTGGAATCGGATATCCAGTTTGCATCACTGTATCCTTCCAAAACTGTTGGGTATTTCCCATAATGCAGCCCATAACTTTGAGTATAGCGCAAGTAGTTCAATACTCTAGTTATCCCTTTCCAGTGTTTGTGTCCTGGATTACTTGTGTAGCGACTTAGTACATTTACTGAGTGCGCCAAGTCAGGTCTTGTGCAGTTGGTCAAGTACAAGAGACTTCCAATCACACGTGCATACTCCAATTATGACACTGTATCCCCCGAGTTCTTAGTCAAGTGAAGATGAGGGTTCACAGGACTCTTTGCAATCCCGCTTGAATAGTTCTTGAATCTCTCAAGTACTTTTTCAGCATAATGAGCTTGAGACAGGATAATTCCTTCAGAATGTCTAGTGATTTTAATCCCTAGTATGACATCTGCTAATCCCATATCTTTCATGTCAAACTTTCCACTAAGCATGTTCTTAGTTCGGTTGATCATGTCCTTATTGCTTCCAATAATGAGCATGTCATCTACGTACAAACACAACAAGATGTAACCATTTGGTGTGTCTTTGAAGTAGATGCATTTGTCACATTCATTGATGCTGAAGCCATTTGACATCATGACATTGTCAAATTTTTCATGCCACTGCTTTGGAGCTTGTTTGAGTCCATATAGAGACTTCACAAGTCTGCAAACTTTGTGTTCCTATCCAGGAACCACATAACCCTCAGGTTGTTTCATGTATATCTCCTCTTCTAATTCTCCGTTTAGAAAGGCAATTTTCACATCCATTTGATGGATTTCGAGGTTTCGTAATGCTGCTATTGCTATTAGCATTCTGATTGAAGTTATTCTCGTAACTGGAGAATAAGTGTCAAAGAAATCCTGGCCCTCTTTTTGCCGGAATCCTTGCACCACAAGCCTCGCTTTGTGCTTATCTATTGAGCCATCTATTTTCAATATGGTTTTGAAAATCCATTTGCACCCAAGTGCTTTACACCCTTGTGGGAAATCAACTAACTCCCATGTATGATTTTGCATAATGGAGTCGATTTCGCTTTTAACTGCTTCCTTCCATGAAGGTGCATCAGGTGTAGACATGGCTTCTTTGAAGGTTCTAGGCTCATTCTCCAAGAGAAAAGCCGTTATGAACTCTTGACCAAAAGTCTTTTCCTTTCGATCTCTCGTGCTTCGTCGAGGTTCAGCTTCTGGTTCCTTTCGAGCTCTTTTGCTCTGTCCAGGTTCATCTTCTGTTTCATTTACAGAAGTTCCTGCTTCACTCTGTTCACGAGTTCGTTTCGGATGTTCTTTATCCTTGCACGGAAACACGTTTTCAAAGAAAGACGCATTCCTTGATTCCATTATTGTATTGACATGTATATCTGGTATATCAGATTTGTGTACCAGAAACCGATAGGCACTACTGTTATGTGCATATCCTATGAAAATACAATCAACGGTTTTAGGTCCAATTGTGACCTTTTTAGGAGGTGGTACTGCCACTTTTGCTAGGCACCCCCACACTTTGAGGTATTTATACGAAGGTACGTTACCTTTCCAAAGTTCGTATGGCGTTTTGCCAGTAACTTTATGCGGTATTTTGTTGAGGATATAATTGGTGGTAAGCAAGGCTTCCCCCCACATGTTCTAGGGTAACCCAGATTCCTGCAACATTGCATTCATCATCTCTTTCAGAGTTCGGTTCTTTCTCAATGAACGCAGCAACCTGGAACGTCTCACAGATAGACATTCCTTCAGAGATGATCTCATGCGTAAGGAGTTGCAGCTCTTCGACCTGTTTCATGATGGGCTTAGAGTCCACCATCTTGTAGTCCAGAAACTTCGCCACGGCGAACTTCTTCGAGCCTGCATCCTCAGACTTGTACTTCTTCTCCAAAGCAGTCCAGAGCTCCTTGGAGGTCTTGACCTTGCTGTACACTCTGTACAGTGGGTCTATCAGGAGGCTTTGAACCCAACCTTTGTACATGAAGTCTGCATGAGTCCATGCCTCAACACTGGCTAGCAGATAAGCATCTGTATTGTCAGGCGACATCACAGGCTTGTCCTCAGTCAGATACTTCTCCAGCCTTAACGTGGTCAGGAAGAAGAACATCTTCTGCAGCCATGTCTTGAAGCCCGTTCCATCGAACTTGTCAGGCATCAAGCCAGCGTTCACAGCCCCAGGCAAATGCACCATTGGTACAACAGTCTGAAGTGCAGCTGGATGGACAGTCTGACGAACCTCAGAAGTCCCAACCACTGCGGGTTGCATATTAGCAGCAAGCATATTTGCATCTTGCAGATTAACTGCTTGTACATGCCCCATTGGCAAACTCACTACTGGCAGACCACTCCCAAACTGAATTTGGGGCGTCGACTCAGACGAGTTTCCATTGACAGCTCCAGCGATCTCGGTGTTATCACCCATGAAAACAGAATCTGTTTACAGAAATACAACCAGAAGTCAGTACTTTAAATCTCGAATTACTTAGGAATTCGAAATAAAATAAGTTCAGATAAGATTTTTCGAAATAAATTCGAATGGCCAATAAGGATTCGAAAATTAATTCGAACGAAATTTCCGATGCGATAGCTCCTGCAAAACACGTTAGAGAAATACAGATATGCAGAATCGAAATTATGTTTGCACATAAAATATACAGAAATATATTTGAAACTAATTTCCTGCAAAAACGAATTAGAAATCTGCACAGAAATGACAGAATCTGCACAGAAACACGTTAATATAGATTCGAATACAGAATCGAAATTAATTTCCTGCAGAAACCAGATTAGTCCAAAAAAAATTACGAACAACGGGAAAAATAATCACGAACAGCAGAAACTTAAATCTGTGCAGAACCGAATAGCAAAAATGTAATATGTGCAGAAATAATATGCGAACAGCAGAACAAAATAAAACGAGCAGGAAATAACAGAATCAAAATTAATCGAACGCAAATATATGAATATATATTCGAACTGTTTCTGCGCTCAGAAATAAAATTCGTTAGTGCGATATGCAGTGTAAACGATTTTCAGAATTAAGACTGTAGGAATGCAATAGCGAAATATAAACTGCAAGAATAAGTCGCACGTTAAACAAACGAAATTATACCGAACGTAAGAACGCAACATAGTCGAGAACGAGATCTCTCTCCTTAATTCTGAAAATCTCCCGTATTGCGACGGTTTGAATGACGTTCTGAATCCCAGGATACAACTGCTTGGACGACTTCGGACTTGGGCAACCAAAGGACCGAAGGCTACGAACCAATTCTGTGGAGCACTCTCAGACTCGATTTTCGGAAAACAGAGAGGAGGGAGGAGGATAGCTGTCTTTGCTGAATGAGAGGACGCTTCGGACGACTTCGGCCCATTCCACAAGCCCACAATCCCACGGCCCACGGCCCACGACCCCGACCCCACCGGACCGGATCGGATCGGACGGACGGACGGCGCGCGTGAGTGGTCAAGCTCTTCTCTCCATAGTCACCAAGTTCTTACCTTGGCTTGGGTGATAGTGGTATATAAACCACTCAATTCTACTCCCATATTTCCGATGTGGGATGTAGAATTGCACCCCAAACTCCATTTGGGTGTTGCAAGCAACCACCTTTGAGTCCTCATTTCTCATTCAAACGGAACCCGAATTTATCGTATGAGCACACTACGTTGTAGAGCTCGCGGAGAAGAATCCAACGCTCCCATAATCCGGCACAACCGGTGACCGGAGCCCACCGGAAAAGTGCCCGGAAAATTCAGTTCCAACAGATCTAACCTCCAGAAAGAGCTCCTGCTGGTGTCAGCCAATGCTCTCCACACTTCAGCAGCCAGCGGACAGTCCCGAAGTATATGTAATGTCGTCTCAGGAACATCCTTACAGTGGCTGCAGAACGGATCCGAACCACAGTGTCGGCGAACACGATTCACGTTGGACATGATCGCATCGTGCATTGTTAGCCAAAGAAAATTCCGGGCCCGCTGCGTCGTGCTAACCTTCCATATATTCCTCCATACCGAGTTTGGTTCATCATCACTGTCATGACAGATGATCTGTAGGGCTGATTTCAGCGTGAATTGGCCAGACCCAGTAGCAGTCAACCCGAAGTTATCCCCAACACCCTCAGCAAGGAGCGAAATCTTCCCAATTTTGAACAGTATCTCCGGTGGAAGAAGATGAGAAAATTCAGCCCAAGACCATGTATGTCTGTTCCAGTAGTCGGCCACAGTACGTCCTTTCTCCTCGTCCTCAATTGGGCCAGTAGCAAGGGAGTCCAAAGTGACACCCCGAACCCAAGGATGAGACCAGAAAAAAGTACTTGCTCCATCACCAACGATTGTACTAGTGCCCTTGAGAAAATGGTCTTTCGATTTCACCATACCCGACCATAGGTTCGAGGCCCCCGGCACAGCACGGAACATATCTTGGTCACACCTCCCGTTGCAATATTTGCCTCTCACCACCCGGGACCAAAGGGAGCCCCATACATAGTTAAACCAATAGCCCGTAAATCATTCCAAAGCTCACGTCGGTTGTGAGCGTTATTAACTTGTAATTTCTTACTTCTTCAAACTATCATTGTATTGTCATCGCATAAGGTTATTTTGCTTCGAGCTCTCAAGCTTCACCAAATGACATTTTGTGTTGCTCGACCACGGGAAAATTGAAGCTTTTCAATCTCCGAACGCTTGAGACATGTCAAAACACAACTTTTCATGTGTTCACGGAGATATGGCTGCGCACATCATCGAGCTAATACACTCTAACGAGGTCATCCGAATCGAATTCCTTATAATAATTAGAAATATTAGCTTTCCTAATAATAATATTAAAAGTTGAAATTGCACAAAACATATTTCCTGCTTTTTCAAAAGAGTTTTTCACTAAAATCAGTGAATAGTAGCTTTTCTTTTCTTTTTGTTGTTGTTGCTTTCGGTACTCTTGTGCAAAAGTCGAGAAAGAAGTTGCTTAGCCAAAATTGCAAGGCAAAGACCAGAGGAAGTATTTCCCGGTGGTTTGGGGCATTTTGAGGGTCCGTTATTTTAGGGCAATTGTCCAAAGTATTGGAGGAATGTCAATCACTTCAAGTTTTGGATCTTTTCCAAAAATGTCCCCACAATTCTTTTGGTCCTTGGTGAATTATGGCAAGATTAGCAAGGACATTGGTGGAAATTGGGGTGTGGAGATTATGGGGCATCATTGTTATAGGTATAGATAAGATATGCCAAGCTAGACCTACCAAGGAGCTTCTACCCAAGAGAGGTTAAAAATAGGTGCCCTACTTCAATTATTACTTTAACCTCTCAAATGCTGCCTCACACAATTTGAAATAAGGGTAAACTGGCCAATCAGGATTGAACAAGCAGAGTGTGAGTTCCAACATCATCAATTTCATTTTCCCCTCCCTCTCTCTCTTTAGTTTTCAGTGCTGCATTGTCTGCTAATGGTGGCAGTCAATGTAAAACAAGTGTGATTATGAATAGTTTTTTAGCACAAGTTGCCAACCTGGGTTGAGATTGTGCAAGTTGATTGCCTACAGATAGAAAGTTGTAGATCATCAGATCTTCATCCTCACTGTAAACACAAGACTAAAATAAACGCATGATTTACGTATCATGCATTGAGATTTTAGAGTGTTGTTATGCAACAAGTAGTGCTGCAATCCTTTGTAGTTAGCAGAAACAAACACCGGCGGATCCAGAAATTTGTCGAAGGAGTGACAATTTTAATTCGTTTTTTTGTTTTTTTTTTGTTTTATGGATCGACCTTTGTATTTATATGCTAAAAGTACAAAATGTATGAGATCTACCTATTGAAATTTGACTAATTCATACAATCGATACCTTTTTTTTCGCATTTTAAAAATTATTCAAATAATGTAAGATTTTCAATTTTCTTTTTAATAAAAAAATTAAAACATGGAAGGAAACATAAAAAATAAAAGAGAAATAAACATGATTAAAGATTTTAATAACCCCATTAAGACCCAATTGTTTAACAAAAATAGAAAAAAAAGGAGTTTGGGAGGGATTGAAACCCATGAGCTCTTAAGTTTTAAGACAAAAACCATTAGGATATCTTATTTTTGTTGTAATTTACTCATCATTCTATATATACATAATGAGATTTGAAAATTTAAAGAGGTTCTCAAACCTAAAATTCGACATATTCTAAGGGTTCACCGGGGAGGGGGGACGGCCGGCGACTCAAGGCCCCAGATCCGCCCCTGGAAAGGAAGGACAGAAACAGAACACTGCGCCTGAAACAGATTTTTTATATAAATTTGCTGCAACTTATGATAAGAATCAGGTAAAGAGCATCAGTTGGAATAGGGCAGGGGGTAAATTGAGGAGTCAACTTTCTAAAGGTTTGTACAAATTTCTTCTTGTATGTTGTAAAGGAAAGGGACTGCGTCTAAAGGCGCTTTCTTGTTATGTATCCTATACCTTTGACACTTACAAGTACAAACAACATAAAGCGAGACAAATACCTGAGTATTCTACTGCATAATTAGCCCAAATGCTGATATAATCTGCTTTAAGATAATTAGGATGTAGCCACAAAGAATTAGTCGAAAGTAGAACGTGGGGCGAACAAGTCTTCATATGTTCAATGATATTGTTGACCACCAAAGCATTCTGATTCTTTGACCGAGTTTAAACCACGTACATAAAGAAATACTGGAGTTTGCTCAAGTGATAGTGATAATTTATGATGGTAGGTTATTGTATATTATTTGTATTAGAAATAATGTTTAGGTCAGAAATGAAACAGCAAAACCACTGCCAAACAATCTAAAAACCCATGAAATTAAAGTGAAAGATTTTCCATTAACAAAAGCAATTACTTCATACTCTATAACAAGGATGCTTACCTAAAAAGATGTTAGATCTCATCTGGGCAAATTGCTATTATTTGGATACAAAATGGGTAAGCATCCGTTTTTGTATGAAGAAAAAAAAGATAAAAAGGCAGAAAACATGACAATACCTCCCCTGCGCGTTGAAAGAAAGAACTAGTAGTAGTGCATTAGTCATAGATTAACTTTAGCCTTGTCCTCTCTACAGCACTAAATCCAGATGCAAGAAAAGAAACCCACTTACTTTTGTTTTGTTTTCCAATCCTATATAATCCTAGCTAATTGGTAAGTGACAGGTATGCATGAGAAGGAGGTAAGCCGGATGGCAGAGCAACAGGCGTACTGGTGCGATATGGGTATGGCGACACTGGCACAGAAGCAGAGCTGGTGGGCGGAGGAGCAGCAGCTGAGCGAGAGGAAGCAGCGGAGGATGATATCCAACAGGGAGTCCGCTCGCAGGTCCAGGATGAGGAAGCAACGCCACCTCGACCAGCTCTGGTCCCAGGTCCTGTGGCTCCGGAACCAGAACCAGCAGCTGCTCCACAGGCTCAGCCACGTCACCCACTGCAGTGACAGGGTCCTTGAAGAGAACGCCCGCCTCAAGGACGCCATCGCTGCCTTGCAGATTACCCTACCACTTGCTTTCGCATCACCATCCTCTATATAATATTGCCACCTACATTATTTCAGAATCACATCCCTCTGTCTTCACGGAATGCTCTACTCAAGTACAGTAATAATCCATGAAAGCTACCTGCACTCTTCTTAATTTCTCTCTTATCACTGTTGATTCATTATGAGAAGATGATGATAGCAGTAGACAATGTCAACAACATACTATGAAATTTAGGGATTTACTAATCACGGATCCAGGATTACTATCCATATTATATATTCTCAATATTATGATTAATTACTTCAAGCTAGACAAAGTATTTGGAATTAATCACCTCTACCAACAATAAATTTGTCCATCAAAAAATCTATTCAACTAATAATTAATTAATCTAATCAAATAGTTAAGAAATCAATCATAAACAAAATTATACTATTTTTTTAGAAATAACAAACAAAGCTTTAAATGAATAAATGATTTAACTCATAAACAAGAGTTTAATTAATAAATTATTTAAATCGATCAATCATAAAAAACAGGAATCATAAACAAGAGTTTAATTTTGATTTATTATGATTACATGAATCATAAACAACATGATTTAAATCATTAAAAAAAATTGGTTGGGACAACGGTTATTTAGGGCAAACGTTGTCTATAGTATTGTAAAGGGATAAGACAACGGTTTGTCTAAAGAAGCGTTGTCTATAATGTTTTCATAATAGTTGTATAGGTTTGGGAAAACACTTTTTATAAAAAGTGATGTCTTTGTACATTTTTAAAGTGATGTGAATGGGGGGAGGGACATCGCTTCTTAGCTAATAACCATTGTCCCATTTGATGATTTTCCAAAAACTACATATCTCGGAGGAGCCCAGCGAGGATGGTTGCTAACTCAAGTCCCCTGGGTTTGCCACTGGTTACTACTATAACCTAATTTATACCCTTAAAATCACAAAATTTAGCCATTGAGACAAATATTGTATGGGAAGAAGAGCTACAAATAGAGCAATGTGAAAGTGGAAATGAAATTGTTATAGCAGAAATTTGTACCACAAAATTAATGAATCTGACGGCAATCGATCTTCGTGAGAATGTGACGAATCAACTAAATCTACAGAAAAAAGATGATCAATGGGCAGGGCTCTTCTCCCCCGAAAGACACTCTAATGCTGTAATTCTGTTTGTGTGTGTAGATAATAGAATGGAGGCTCGGGTTTAGGGGTACCTCTTTTATACTTAAAATCTTTTGATGAGTTTTTTTCCCTAATGGACGTTTCCCTTCTTAAACAAGGCTGAAATAATAATAATAATGTGTTAAAATTAATCTTTCAATTTTTACCTCCATAAATGTCCCTCGAATCTGTAACGCCTCGCTTTTCTTTGGGTTATTCGGCCAAGTTTCGGGGTCGAAACTTGTTGTAAGGGGGATGTGATGTAATACCCCTCATTTTAGTAAAGAGTATTTTGGTAAGATCTCCAAACACTCGTATTGTAGTCAAATTATTTTCAGAAGGGTTCAGACATTCTGATAAATACTTGATCTTTGTAATAGTTCTCTGAGTAGAATAAAATACATTCGACGTATTTTTGGGGGTTTAGAATATTTGTTAGGGTACGAATATATTTAACCCGGGATTAAAACCCATATCCAAGATTCTTCTCGGTCAAAAATGGGCTTTCCGGGCAAAAATGGGCAAAAGGCACAAAATTAGCCTTGACCGCACCCGCGGCCATACCCACCGCACCCCGCGGTCAAGAACTGGTCTCCACCGCACCCCGCGGTGAGACCCACCGCACCCGCGCCGTGATGATGGCTTCTCTGCTCCGCCGAACTCGTCTGAGCTGCTTGCCGATCTTGTCCCCGGTGAGGCGGTGGGAGAGGGGGCCAGCTAGACTCCTTTTGGCTCCTTGATGGCCTATAAAAGGAGGGCGATAAGAGGAGGAGGCCATTCCACTCTCTCTCTCTCTCTCTCTCTCTCCCTCAAATCTCTCTTTCTTTCACTGCCTTTGTCTCCGGAGTTGCAAGCGTCGCCGGAGTTCTTCAAGGTCGTCGCCGGAGTTGCCATAGGAGGAGGAGGTGCCCTCAAGGTGGTGGTTAGTGACACAAGGAGTTTGGATATCGAAACCAACCCAAGTCGAGCCCCATCGTCTTCCCTGGTGAGTTTTCGCTATCGGTGTCTCGCCTCTGTAGCCTCGCCGCACCCGCGCTCAAGGCCACCGCACCCACGGTGGGCCTAGGCGAGTGTGGTGGTGGCTTGGGCGTTGTGATCTCATTTGGGGCTTTTGTTCCTTCGATTTCGTTCGTTTTTCTTTAGATTCGTACTATTTATTGTCGAATCTAACTTAGGGTTTCGTTATGGGTCATTCCGTAGGAAACTATAATCCAGGTTCTTCCTCGTTTCGGACCCGGAAATCCGTCATCTCGAGCTTCGTTGAGCTTCGTCTAAATCTAAGGCAAGTGGCGGTTCGCTCTTGCTTTTCATTCCATCTTTATATTGATTATAAATTATTTAATTATTAATTAATTTGGGATGAATTGTTATTTTCATTTGGGAACAGTTTTGATAACTGTATGTGATTTTAAAAGAGATATTATAATAGTTTGTATATTGCTAGAACAATGCTATTATAGATATATATATATATATATATATGAATAAATACGGATATTACGATAGGTTGTATATAATGCTAGAAACAACGCTATTTTATCTGTTATTGGCCGCGATGGCTTTGTTATGGATTATTACTGTGTTGAACTGTTTAGTTAGCACGAGTATTCGTAGGAACACTATATACCTTGCGAGGTTTAGTGGTTTCTTTATAACTGGTGCTAGGAGGATTATTCCTCTAGTACTTTTCCGGTCATGATCATACCCTTACTCAGGGTACGTGCACACAGCTGGTGCAGCCATTTGGGATTTATTCCCTGGGATTTATTCCCCGTGATATCTCTTGTAAGGAGATCTTAAAAGCTTGTAACGTGAATGTTCGTTTTGGAATCAAACAAGATAAGTGTCGTTGTGCACATAATTAATATACCCTTTGGCAAGTAGTGCAGCTAGGAAAATAGTACAGCTAGGAAAGCTCGTCTAGACTTTGGTCAGAGTAAAGTTCTTTTTCCAATCTGAATTCGCATTGTGCGGTGAGATTGGTCGTGAACCGAAACACCTAAGTCAATTTTAAAACGCTTGTGTGAAATTAATGTTCCCAAGTACTTGTCATACTTTCCGATAAGACTCAATTCGTTGGAGTCTTCTCTTCATATGTTTCTTTAAGACTCAATCTTTCAGAGTCTTTTCTCTTGATCATGCCTTTTCATATATTTCAGTAGGAGTATGGTGGTTGAATATCGTCATCGACTTTTATTCGAGAAACGATGAGTCTAACCTAATACGACTACTTAGAACCTATCTGATTTTCCCTTGCATAGTCTTTCATTAGACTAACTGATGTTACCTTGTCCGATGGAAAGACCACACTTCGTTGTCAAGGACCGCTTGAATGCGTATTGGGGCATTGCAACTCGTCGGAAAGGATGGAAAGGGTGTTCGGATGCAGCGGACTGGGGGAGAGCGGCGGACAAAGGGGCGGCGCACGGCGGAAGTGCAGCGAGCGGAGGCGGAAGTGGTGGTGAGAGGGCGGTGGCCGAGAGGGTGAAGGTGGATGGAGGCAGCCGTGAGAACTAGGGTTAGGGTTTGTGGAGTGTTGGTTGCGGATAGTGATGGATAGATGTGGGTAACCGAGTTAACGCGCTAGGATAATTCACTAGAAATGCGTTAACTGAATCGATGCGCCAGGATAGTTCGACTAGGAAACGCAAGGATTGTTGACGTCGGGGCCCAGGGTTTAAGGAGTTTACTCGACTTGAACTTAGGCTTGAATTGCCATAATTGAAAATGAAGACAAAAGAGAGTATTTATACTAGAGAGTTGACCTAATGGGCCAGACTCTCTAGTTACTAATTCTGGCGGCCCATTTAACATAAATGGCAACCACCCAGAAATAGCAGCTACTAAAAATAGAAATAATGTTCATAAAACGTGCTAAGTAATTAATGTCTCGATCATACTGGATGTAACTGTAGGGGAGTCTCAAGGCGGATGTGACAAGGACGACAGGGTCACATCACTAACCAACCGATTATATTCCCTTGCATGGTTGGCTGGTGTCATCCGTCTCATACGGCACATCAGATAAACTGCAGTTCCGATGAAGGCTAGAAACGACAACGAAGGCAGTTGGGATTTCAAAGAGTTTTACCAGGTTGAGATTCCTTGGCGGGTGATCAATTTCGATCAAGACCTTTATGCTTTTTACTTTCAAGACTTCCGCTGTAATCTATTTAATTATGTATTTTGAATCATGGATGAAATTCCGAAGCGTTTGCTTTAAAGTTATGATATTTTGCATTTTAATTGTTGTTTTATGATTTATATAAACTGGTCAAGCCTGAGTGGCTTCGGATGTGAAATCCGAGGTCACTGGCGGTAATACATTTTATTTGGGGGTGTTACAGATCTGGTATCAGAGCCGAAAATTTTAACGGGTAGGGATTTTTATAAATCGTTTACTCGTTTTGAAATGAAAAATGTTTTAAAGGATTTTTCAAAACCATTCTAGTCGTGCCTTCACTTTAGTCTCATATGGAAGCAAACTTCTATATTTAGGCTAACTCTTTTCTCGTCACCCGTAGGTTATGGGTGCATGCTTTTCTCTTTGAAGGGACTCGGGAGAAGCCGAGGTGACTCTGCCATCTCCAATGAGGCTTGAATTTCCAGTTCCCCTACGATGCTTCGAGGTCGGAGAATCTAGTAGTCCACCCGAGGAGGTGAAGACTGTACTACCCGAGTCAGTAGTACTAGTGTCCGATAAGACCGAGGTTCCAGTGGCAGAGCCTACAAGGGAGCCAAGGGAGGACACGGAGGATGAAGAGGAGTGGTCAAGATATGCAAGAGGGCATTACAACGACGACTTCATGATTAAGATGATTCCCGAGGAGGATCCAGAAGAAGAGGATCCTGAAGAAGACCCGGAAGAGGATCTGGAAGAAGAGGAGGACCCCGAGGAGGACCTCGAGGGACAGGGCCACGAGTCTGATGGCTTAGAGCGCTTATTGGTGGGCAGCGAGGACCCGGGAATTGAGTTTATCTATCCCAGTCCGGAGTTGCCGCATGAGCAAGAATACTCGCCATTGACTTTGGCCGATTGGGATACGCTTTACGAGGTAGTATTTCCCAGAAGAAGGAATGGTCCAAGAAATGCATCTGAGAACTCACAGCCTATTCCTGCTCAGAGAAGGCTAATGTTGAGTCCTGACTCGCGAGAGGCACTTCGCCTAAGTCAGATGATTTCCCCAGATGAGCGCCGCCAGATGGACGAGGCGGTTGAGCATGCTCTAAGAAGGGCAAGACCAAGGAATGAGCCATGTGCTCTTGGACCGAGCCGGGTAAGGAGTCTTTCACCAGATTCCGATGGTAAACCCCGTTCGAAGAAACCTTGTATGAGGAGTGAGATTACAGGAAATGTTTCAGGGCGCCATGATTAGGGCCAATGTTGAATTAGCAGTTTCCTTCCTAGTATTTCAGTGTTCGTTTTGTTAAGAACCTAAGTCCCCGAGTAATTTTGTCTTGACGCTCGGGAGATCCCTTTTGTAAAACGTATTAGCTCAGTTGAGCTTATCAATGAAAATTACCAAGTTTGATCTATTCTGAGTTGATTTTTATTACGTTAAGTATATTGAATGATATTAATGTAATAAAATACTTGGAATTTGATAGGTAAACAGATGGTGAACACAAGAAATACCATTTGTGCTGGTGCTGGGCCAAGCAACGACCCCAGACCAAACGTGAGGAATGTCGCAAACCCTGTGGAGGAACACGAGTCTGTTTCCAACAACAATCCAGGGGGCAGTGACCAACCTCAAGTCAACACTCCAGTGATATTCGATGCCGCAACAGTGGAAGCTATTCGGGGAATTGTAATGCAAGCATTCACCGATATTATGCGACCAAACGCGCCTCAGGCACAAGCTGTGCCAATTCCTCCAGCGGTTCCTAGATTTGAGGAGCCTAATATCCATGTACCCCAAGAGGAAGCGGTCAGGAATAGAGGCGACTATGGCCGAGCACTGAAGGTCATAAGCTCTATGAGGCCTGATAGCTATGACGGGAAATGAGAGCCAGTTAGGGTGGCATATTGGTTCTCACACATGGAAAGATTATTCAGAAATGTTGAGTGCACTGAAGGTGAAAAGGTGCATATTGCTTCCCTTCAGCTGAAGGAAGTAGCCAGTGAATGGTGGAAAGGTACAGGTTTGGCTGATCACCCAGGTTTGAACTGGGGAATGTTCAAGGCCAAGATGACTGATCGTTTCTTCTCCCGAGCTATGAGGGAAGAAAAACACAAGGAGTTTCTATATCCAAGGACATATGGTTTGAGAGTGACTGAGCTTGCGACCAAGTTCAATCATTTATTGCAGTATGCTGGACCAGAGGTGTCCAACGAAGAGCAAAAGATCTGGCATTTCCACGAGTGGATGAACCCAGATATTAAGCCAATGATGGTACGTCACGGATGCTCTACTTTGGAACAATACGTAGAGACCGCTTACAAGTTGGAAGTGACTCTGGAAGAGTCGACAAGGAAGCGCAATTGCCAGAGGTCAATGCAGGGCCAGTCTCAGGCGAGTGGATTCAAACGTCCCGCGCCACCGTTTAATTTTGCCAAGGCTGGCAAGGCAAAAATAGATATGACTCATGGAGGGTCTATGCAACAATCGGGTCAAAGCAAGAATCCGATTCAATGCTATAACTGTGGTACACCTGGGCACAAAAGCAATGAGTGTCCGAAGGAGAAAAAGACGTGTTATGACTATGAAAAGGTGGGACACTTGCAGAAATTTTGTCCACAGAGAAGGCAGAAAGGAGCTGAGTCACAACAAGGGTCAGTTAATCAGAACAATCGACCTAAGTTCAGACCAGTGGAAGCTCCTAGTCCTTCGATGCAGACGTCTGCACAGAATAAGGGGAAAGCCCCAGCAGCTTCTGGAGGTCAAGGTCAATGCCTTTACGAGATGCGTGAGGCTGATGGACCTAATGCTCCAATTGCTCAAGGTACTCTACACCTCCATTCTACTTCAGTATGTATGTTATTTGATTCGGGTGCTACACATTCGTTTATTTCCGAGAGTTGTGTTAGTAAGTTAGGCTTAGTATGCAACGAGGTTTGTGAACCTTTCGTTGTGAATCTTCCTAATGGTGAACATTTAGTGGGCATCAAGTGTCTGTCAGAATTTCTGATTACCATCCAGGGTAAGAGGTTCGAAGCGGATTTGATCTGTATAGCCATGGCTCCATACAACATTATTCTCGGTATGGATTGGTTGACGCGTCATGGGGCGGTAATCGATTTTAGCTCAAGGACTGTGACAGTGTCATCTGGGGGCTAGTATATATGCAAGTTTAAGGGTCGGAATGACGCTGATAACGGCAGGCTTATCAATGCGACGGCTGCGTTCAAGCTACTTCGACAAGGTTGTGTCGGGTACCTGTGCTATCTAGACGAGCCCAAGAAAGATGAACCTTCAATTCCTGATATTCCGGTTGTTTGTGAATTTCCGGATGTCTTTCCGGAGGAGATTCCTGGTTTACCCCTGCATCGTGACATAGAATTTACTATTGATCTCAAGCCTGGTACCGCGCCAATCTCTAAGGCACCGTACCGGATGGCTCCTCCTGAGATGCAAGAGTTGAAGAAGCAATTCGAAGATCTTCTTGAGAAGGGTTATATAAGGCCGAGTGCATCGCCTTGAGGTGCTCCAGTCTTGTTCGTCAAGAAGAAGGATGGATCGTTCCGACTTTGTATCGACTATCGTGAGTTGAATACGGTCACGATCAAGAATAAGTATCCATTGCCGAGGATTGATGATCTGTTGGATCAATTGCAGGGAGCAAAGGTCTTTTCCAAAATCTATATGAGGTCTGGTTACCATCAGCTCAGGATTCGGGAGGAGGATATTCCGAGGACTGCATTCCAGACGAGATATGGTCACTACGAGTTCGTAGTCATGCCATTTGGACTTACCAATGCTCCGGCAATCTTCATGGATCTGATGCATCGATGTTTCCACCAATACTTGGATAAGTTCGTAGTGGTCTTCATCGACGATATTTTGATTTATTCCCCGAGTGAGGAGGCTCACGAGGAACATCTTCGGATTACTTTGTCAATTCTTAGACAAAATCAGTTATATGCAAAGCTGTCTAAGTGTGATTTTTGGATCAAGGAAGTGGCTTTCTTAGACCATGTGATTAATGAGAATGGGGTTATGGTTGATCCCCAGAAGATTGAAGCAGTAGCCAATTAGAAGCGGCCTCAGAATGTGAAGGAGGTGTGTAGTTTTCTAGGACTCGCTGGTTATTATAGACGGTTCGTGGAGGGATTCTCTAAGATCGCTCTACCCATGACCGGTCTGCTCCGCAAATTCCATAAGAAATTTGTCTGGGATGACAAGTGCGAGGTCAGTTTTCAAAAGTTGAAGCAATGTCTGACCTCCGCACCAGTGTTAGCACTACCGGAAGGGAATGATGGTTATGTGGTCTATAGTGATGCTTCGAAGAGTGGTTTGGGATGTGTGCTTGATGCGGGGATTAGCCGCGAGTGGCCCTATCTAGACGCCAAGAGACTCGAATGGAAGATGGAGGCGGAAACAAGAGAAACACAAAGGAAACAAGTTAGCAATTGAGGAGAAACAAAGAAATAAACAAGGATATAGGAACAACCGAAAGATGCAATGGAGAGACCCTTGGCAAACAATGTCGCCAATAACCAAACCAATGTGCACAAACGACCTTTCCTTCTACAATCTCCCACAACGATGGACGTGTCCAAAGAGCAAGAGAAGGAGGCGAGTGAAGCCTTGGAGCACCAAGATCATAGACGAAATTGACACAACGCAAGAGCAACCTAGCAAGTTTGAATCAACTTTGAGAAAACACTCCCATGGAGCTCTCAATCTTCATAATGCATAAAGCAAGGTTCATAACATGGGAAAAAAACTGAGTTACAAAGGAAGCTAAAGGTCTTAAATAGGCTAAGGGGGCGGCCCATAAAAGCCCAACAAGAACCGAGACAAAAAGAGGCTAACTGAGGGAAACTCGGTCCCAAACCCGGCCGAGTTTCAGGCCGAGTCAGGTTACCTGAGGGAAACTCGGCCCTAGACCCGACCGAGTTTCAGGCCGAGTCAGGGCCCTTCAACCCTTGAGTGCTTTGTTCGTCTTGGCTCGGCTTGGCTTGAAAGGTCACCAACGTCGTTAGCTTCGTCTCGGTGAAGTCTTCAACTTGGGCGGGTTCCCTTGAGACATGTTGGCTAGCCAAGTTCTCGAACTCTTCTTGCATGAGCTTGGCTTGAGCTCTTGTGAGTGGCCCACCTCCTCTTACGGGCACCTTGGTTGAGGTCTTGGATGCTCCCGTATCATTCTCCCCTTCTTGAAAAGGATTCGACCTCAAATCATCGTCTTCCTCCTCGGAGAGATATGGGGTGAGGTCGGCGACATTGAATGTGGGGCTAACTCCATAATCATCCGATAGCTCCAAGACGTAAGCATTGTCTCCAACACGGCGTAGTACTTTGAAGGGGCCATCTCCTCTTGGTGAAAGCTTGGACTTGCACTTCTCGGGAAAACGCTCCTTCCTCAAATGCACCCACACAAGATCTCCGGGTTAAAACACCAAGCGGCGGCGCCCTTTGTTGGCCTTGGCTGCGTTGCGCGCCGCCTTGACATGAAGCTTGTCCCTCGTGCGCTCATGTAGCTCCTTGATGAACTCCAAATGTTTACCTGCATCAAAGCTTTCTCTATCCTTCATGGGGAAGGGGGTAAGATCAAGTGGGGTTAAAGGATTCACACCATAAACACACTCAAAGGGGGTCAATTGGGTGGAGGAATGAATGGTTCTATTATAAGCAAACTCCACATGTGGTAAGGCATCTTCCCAAGCCTTGAGATTCTTCCTAATAATGGCTCTAAGAATGGTGGTTAAGGTCCTATTAGTCACCTCCGTTTGACCATCAGTTTGGGGGTGACTAGATGTAGAGAACAATAACCTAGTTCCTAGCTTGCTCCAAAGTGTCTTCCAAAATGAGCTAAGGAACTTCACATCCCGGTCACTTACTATAGTCCTAGGTACACCATGCAACCTAACAATCTCCCTAAAGAAAAGGCTAGCTACATTGGGTGCATCATCGGTCTTATGGCAAGCTATGAAGTGAGCCATCTTAGAGAAGCGATCAACAACCACAAAGATCGAATCTCTCCCCTTCTTAGTCCTAGGCAATCCTACAATAAAATCCATCGATATGTCCTCCCAAGGGGCTGTAGGAACGGGCAAAGGGCTATACAATCCATGGGGCTTTAGCCTAGACTTAGCCTTCAAACAATCCAAACACCTCTTCACTAGGTGCTCAACATCCCTAAGCATGTGTGGCCAAAAGAAATGAGTATGCAGCATGTGATGTGTTTTGTCCCTCCCAAAATGTCCCATCAATCCACCCCTATGGGCTTCCTCAACAAGCAACAATCGAAGGGAACATCGAGGTATGCACACTTTATCAACTTTGAACAAGAATCCATCAAACAAGTAATACTTATCCAATGAACCTTTTAGCATACAATGCTTGTAAATATCACCAAAGTCCACATCATCCACATATAACTCTTTTATGTATGCAAATCCTAGAACCTTAGAGTCTAATGTGGTGAGTAATGCATGTCTCCTAGAAAGTGCATCGGCAACTACATTGTCTTTCCCTTTTTTGTACTTGATCACATAAGGAAAAGTCTCAATAAATTCCATCCATCTACCATGCCTCCTATCAAGTTTATCTTGACTCCTAAAGTGTTTTAAGGACTCATGATCGGTATGCAAAACAAACTCTCTAGGCCATAGGTAATGTTGCCATGTCTTAAGTACTCTAAACAATGCATAAAGTTTCTTGTCATATGTAGAGTAGTTTAGACATGCACCTTTCAATTTTTCACTAAAGAAGGCAATAGGCTTACCTTCTTGCATGAGCACTCCTCCAATGCCAATCCCACTAGCATCACATTCCACTTCAAAGGGCCGTGTGAAATCCGGGAGAGCTAGCAACGGTGCTTGGGTTAGCTTCTCCTTCAAGTTGTTGAATGCTCTTTCTTGGGCTTCCTCCCATTTGAATGGACTGTTTTTCTTTGTAATCTCGGTCAAGGGGGCAGCAATGGTGCTAAAGTCCTTGACAAATCTCCTATAAAATCTCGCTAGTCCATGGAAGCTCCTCACTTGGCTAATGGAAGTCGGTGTTGGCCAATCTTGAATTGCCTTGATCTTCTCTTCATCCACTTGCAGCCCTTGTGTACTCACTACAAAACCAAGAAAAATGACCTCACTAGTGTAAAAGTCACATTTCTTCAAGTTGGCATACAAGCGCTCTACTCTAAGAGTAGAAAGGACTTCCCTTATGTGTCTCTCATGCTCCTCTTGGGTCCTGCTGTAGATAAGAATGTCATCAAAGTATACTACAACAAATTTCCCAATATAGTTCCTCAAAATATAATTCATTAGTCTCATAAAAGTAGAGGGAGCATTTGTCAAACCAAATGGCATTACAAGCCACTCATAGAGCCCAAACTTCGTCTTGAAGGCTGTTTTCCATTCGTCTCCTTCCTTCACCCGGATTTGATGGTATCCACTCCTTAGATCAATCTTTGTGAAGATGGTGGCACCATAGAGCTCATCTAGCATGTCGTCCAACCTAGGAATGGGATGGCGGTACTTGATGGTGATGTTGTTGATGGCTCTACAATCAATACACATCCGCCATGTGTTGTCCTTCTTAGGCACAAGTAGGACCGGCACGGCACAAGGTGATAGGCTCTCTCGCACATAACCCTTATCTAGGAGTTCTTGCACTTGGTTTTGGATCTCTTGGCTCTCCTTAGGGTTCATCCTATAAGCGGGCCTATTGGGTAGGGTGGCACCGGGGATAAGGTCAATTTGGTGCTCTATGCCTCTCAATGGGGGTAGGCCATGGGGTATCTCATCCGGAAACACATCACTAAACTCCTCAAGAAGGGCTTGGATTCTAGGGGGTAGTGTAGCCTTGTCCTCTTCACCTAGCATGGTTAGTTCTTTGCACAAGAGCATAAGGGTGGTGTCTAGGGGTAGGTACATACCTTGTAGCTCACTCTTGGATGCTACTAAGACCCTTGAAGGTTGGGTGGCTAAAGCTTGGCTCGGTTTGGTCATGGATGGTGATTGGGTTTCCGAAGCCTTCCCCTCCTTCACATTCTCCTCTTCCCTTCCCGTGGCCTTTCTCTTCTCATACTCCTTTGCCACTTGAGATGGCGTCATAGGCTTGAGCACAATAGATTTTCCATTGAAGGTGAAGGAATGGCGGTTGGTTAGACCATCATGCGTCACCTTCCTATCATATTGCCACGGACGACCTAGTAAGATATGACAAGCTTGCATAGGCACTACATCACACAAAATAGTATCTTCATAGTGCCCTAGTGTCATAGTGACCTTAACTTGCTTGGTAACCCTCAATTCAGCACAATCATTCATCCAATGCAATCTATAAGGCCTAGGGTGACGAATTGTAGGAAGTTGTAATTTTTGAACCATTTCAGAACTAGCAATATTACAACAACTTCCTCCATCTATGATCATATTACACACCTTGCCTTTTACAAAACAACGAGTATGAAACAAATTTTCTCGTTGATTATCTTCACATGGAGCCGGCTTCACATGCATAGTTCTCCTAACAATCAATGACTCACCATGCTCATACTCAATTTCATTCTCATCATCCAAATCATTGTCATGCAGCTTATCATCATCACAAACATCATACTCATCATCACATTCAGATTCAGATTCATAAAGTCCTAGGGAATTAATCATGAGAGTTCTAGTGTTAGGACATTCCCTAGCAACATGACCTCTACCTTGGCATTTATAACACACAATGTCTCTAGCTCTAGTGGGAGGGTTAGAAGTACTCCCTTTGGGGCCATTGGAGGCCACGGCTGGCCTTGGGCTTGGTGCGGCGGGTGTTGGTTGAACATTCTTCTTTGGCCCTCCTTGATCCCAATGAGGCTTGGATGGTTGCCCCTTGTCCTTTGCTTGAAAAGGCTATCTTCCATCGGGTTGGTGGCCTCGGTTTTGATTTGGACCCTTCCAAGAGTTGGACATCCCACTTTGCATTCTTCCTCCTTGGTACCTACCCTTATTTCTCTTCTCAATTTTGACGGCTAAGTGGAGCAATTCTGTCATGGTAGCATATGGGAACATATCTATTTCATTAGCCAATTGAGAATTAAGGACTCGAAGGTACCTAGCCATGGTGGTCTCTTCATCTTCATCCACGTTGGCCCTAACCATAGCAACTTGCATATCATTGTAGGTCTCTTCGGCACTCATGAACCCTTGCTTCAAATTCTCTAGTCTTTGTCTTAGCTCTCGTGCATGGTGTTGTGGCATGAAACGAGCTCTCATCATGGCTTTCATTTGGTCCCATGTGGCCACGGCTGGATCAAGGGCTCGTCTCCTTTCTTTCACAAGGTTATCCCACCAAATTAGTGCATAGCCATTGAATTCAAGGGTGGCGAGTTGTACCTTCTTGTGCTCGGGAAAATTGTGGCAACTCCAAATTTGTTCGATTTTTGTCTCCCAATCCATGTACACATCCGGATCACATTTGCCTTCAAAGGATGGGATCTTCACTTTGATTTTGCCAATACCATCTTGCTCGGGTTCGCGACCTCCTCTTCCTAGGTAGCCACGACGGGGCATAGGCTCCCATTCTTCATCTTCCCATTCCGCTTCCTCTTCATGGGTACGCCTTGGATCCTCATAATAGCCACGTCTTGGCTCCTCATGATAGGTGCGCCTTGACCCTTGGAATCTATTAAAAGGGTTAGGAGCAAAAGGTCTCCCTTCTTGCCCATGGGAAGTGGTGGCCGCGGGCACTTGGTGCGCTTGGAGAGGCACGGTGTTGGAAGGTCCTCCCGGCTCGAGGTTGGAGCCTAGGGGCACGGATATGGGTGCGGTCGGCCTTGCCTCCAATGCTCCAATCCGGTGGGTCAATTGGGCGAGGTTGTCCGACATCGTCTTAAGCATGGTGAACATCTCGGGGGTCACCACGGGGGACCCTTCTTCGGTTGATGGGGTGTCATCACCTTCATTAGCCATGATCAACAAACTCAAAGAAAAAAAATTAGGGTTAGTGAAATCAAAACAATCCTCACAAGTGTTTGATCACTCGTGTGTTTGATCACTCACTCTCTTGTTGATTCGATGCAAGCTTTTGGAATGTAAGGTTGCCTTGAGAGAGACAAAATCTTCAATAGAACTTGGTGAACTTAGACAACACAAACCAAAGGTGAGAATAACTCTTGGATCATAGAGAATGACAATGCAATTGAGTGGAACTAAAATATGTGTTTGGACTTGGAAATGAGCTCAAGAGACACACAATGGAAGCTCAAACACAATTGGACTCAATACGATCACACAAGAAGACTCAATGAAAAAGTGTTTAGAAGACTCAACAAAGCGATGTTATATCTAGCATGTAATACCAATACTCATGACTTGTGAACAATTGCCAATGATATGAAATGTGTTTGGGCAAGGTGAGTAGGGTATTAAGCTTGCGCTAGGATGATCAAGTCTTCAAGAACACTTAATGATATCAAGAGAAAGCACCAATAAACACATACACATTTGTCTTTCTTTTCTTCTTCCCTTTTTTTTTGATCTCGTTTTTTTTTTTTTTTTTGCTGACTTTCTTTTCCCTTCTCTTTTTTTTGTAGGGAAAAACGTGCAATAACAAGAAAATAGAAGACAAGTGTGTGGGCTTTCTTTTCTTGGCTTCCCTTGGTTTTGGAAGAAATGGGCTGATTTGTGTGGGTATAGTGGGTGGCCGAAAATAGGCTTCTCCTTTCTTCTCTTTTGTGTTGACTTGGACTTCCTTGGGGCAAAGAAAAGGCTGATTTTGGAGGCTAAAAGGTGTGGGCCGAAATGGAGAGAGGGGAGAAAGAAGCTTGGATACTTGCCACTAATAGCAATAGGTAGCTTTCAAGCTCTCTTCCACATACAAGGCTGCAATGGGTTGATTTTGGCACTTTCCCAATCTAACTAAGACAACCAAAGAGTGAAAGATAGAAAGCAATGTGGTCTTATGCCAAAATTGCACAAAATCACATGCACACTTTAAGCTTCAAGATTCAAACACTCAAGGGACATGGCACAGCTGGGCAAGGATGGGGCTGGTGGTGGTGGCTGCTTGGTGGTGGTGGTGGTGGTGGTGGTGGCAAGGCGGTGGACAAGGCGGCGGAGGGTGGTCCGGTCGTCGGAATTTTTTTTTTTGTTTTTTTGTTTAGATTTTGCGAGGCTTGTTGGTAGGGCTTTCTTTTTGGGTTTTTTTGAAATGGTGATGGCAATATCAAGCAAGCAAAGTCCACAAATACACAAGCACAAGCAAAACAAGACTAGAAACAACAAAGCAAGAAAAACACAAGAAGAACACAAGGAAGAACACAAAGAACACAAAGAAGAAAAATGGAAAAGAAGACTCAAAGGAGCTAACCAAGGTGGTGGCTCGGCTGAGTGGTGGTGGCTCGGCGTCGAGATGGCTCTGATACCAATTTGATGCGGGGATTAGCCGCGAGTGGCCCGATCTAGACGCCAAGAGACTCGAATGGAAGATGGAGGCGGAAACAAGAGAAACACAAAGGAAACAAGTTAGCAATTGAGGAGAAACAAAGAAATAAACAAGGATATAGGAACAACCGAAAGATGCAATGGAGAGACCCTTGGCAAACAATGTCGCCAATAACCAAACCAATGTGCACAAACGACCTTTCCTTCTACAATCTCCCACAACGATGGACGTGTCCAAAGAGCAAGAGAAGGAGGCAAGTGAAGCCTTGGAGCACCAAGATCATAGACGAAATTGACACAACGTAAGAGCAACCTAGCAAGTTTGAATCAACTTTGAGAAAACACTCCCATGGAGCTCTCAATCTTCATAATGCATAAAGCAAGGTTCATAACATGGGAAAAAAACTGAGTTACAAAGGAAGCTAAAGGTATTAAATAGGCTAAGGGGGCGGCCCATAAAAGCCCAACAAGAACCGAGACAAAAAGAGGCTAACTGAGGGAAACTCGGTCCCAGACCCGGCCGAGTTTCAGGCCGAGTCAGGTTACCTGAGGGAAACTCGGCCCCAGACCCGGCCGAGTTTCAGGCCGAGTCAGGGCCCTTCAACCCTTGAGTGCTTTGTTCGTCTTGGCTCGGCTTGGCTTGAAAGGTCACCAACGTCGTTAGCTTCGTCTCGGTGAAGTCTTCAACTTGGGCGGGTTCCCTTGAGACATGTTGGCTAGCCAAGTTCTCAAACTCTTCTTGCATGAGCTTGGCTTGAGCTCTTGTGAGTGGCCCACCTCCTCTTGCGGGCACCTTGGTTGAGGTCTTGGATGCTCCCGCATCAGTGCTGATGCAGAAAGGCAAGGTTATTGCATACGCATCCCGACAGTTGAAGACTTATGAGGCAAACTATCTGACGCATGATCTGGAACTAGCAACTGTAGTGTTTGTGCTGAAGATTTGGAGACACTATCTCTATGGTGTGAGATGTCAAGTCTTCACCGATCACAAGAGTCTCAAATATATATTCACTCAGAAGGAGCTAAATATGAGACAACGTCGCTGGTTAGAGCTACTCAAAGAAAACGACCTCGAATTGTTGTATCATTCGGGCAAGGCTAATGTAGTAGCCGATGCATTGAGCCGGAAGACACCGCACGAGACTGTAGTGGCTTTATTTACTGCTCAGGCTAAGCTGAACCAAGGGTTGTGTAAGATTGAAGTCTTGTACGATCAACGCAGAGGATATCTGAGTATGTTAGAGATTCAGGCCACGCTACTTGATCAAATCAGAGAGAAACAGGTTGATGATGTGGTCTTGGTGAAGCTAAGCAGTGAAGTGATGGACGGGAAAGCTTCCGGTTTCATGATTCAGGAAGATGGATCACTCTGGTTTCAAGACCGGATTTGTGTGCCTGACGTTGATGGTCTTCGCCAGTTGGTGATGAAGGAGGCCCATTCGTCAACTTATTCTATACATTCAGGCTCTAGCAAGATGTACAAGGACCTCAGGAAGAAGTTCTGGTGGCCCAACATGAAGTGGGATGTAGCAGAGTTTGTGGCAAAATGTTTGACTTGTCAGAAGGTCAAGATAGAACATCGCAGACCAGGTGGTGAATTGCTACCTCTCCCAGTACCAGAATGGAAATGGGAAGATATTGCTATGGATTTCGTCACGGGGCTGCCAAAGACTCAAAGCCAGAAAGATGCTATATGGGTGATCATTGACATGCTCACGAAGAGTGCTCACTTCGTGGCTATCAAGTCAACATGGGAAACCCAGAAGTTATTAAAAGTGTTTTTATATGAGATTGTCCGTTTGCATGGTATTCCAAAGACCATTGTATCGGATCGTGATGGCCGATTCATGTCAAGATTCTGGAAAGAATTACATAAGGCCATGGGAACCGAGTTGAGGTTCAGCACTACATTTCATCCTCAGACAGATGGACAGTCTGAGAGGACCATCCAGACCTTGGAAGATATGCTAAGAGCTTGTACACTCGATCGTCCGACTAGCTGGGAGAACAACCTGAGTCTGATTGAATTCACATACAATAATAGTTGGCATGCTACCATTAAGATGGCTCCATTCGAGGCTCTATACGGTCGAAGATGTAGATCTCCGATTTGTTGGGATGAGAATGCCGACAAGATTCTGCTCGGACCAGAATTAGTCAAAAGGACTGCCTCGGACATTGCTTTGATAAGACAGAGGATGCTGACCGCTCAGAGTCGACAAAAGTCTTATGCAGACCTGAAGCGCAGAAATGTTGAGTTTGAAGTTGGTGACAAAGTGTTTGTCAGAGTGTCGCCATCCAAAGGTGTGTTCAGATTTGGTAAGCGTGGGAAGCTTAACCCTCGCTACGTGGGACCGTTTGAGATCCTTGATAGAGTGGGGTCTCTAGTGTATCATTTGGCATTACCGCCATCGGCACATCCATTGCATAACGTGTTCCATGTATCTTTGTTGAGGAAGTACGTACCAAATGAGTCTCATGTGCTGAGTTATGACGACATCGAGATTCAGACAAATGGTACCTACGAGGAGATACCGGTGCGTATTCTCGAACGCCGTGAGAAGCAGTTACGGAACAAGGTGGTACCATTGGTACAGATTTTGTGGTCCAAGTCAGGAACTGAAGAAGTTACTTGGGAAACCTGGGAAACGGAGGCGGATATGCTTAGACGTTTTCCCGAGCTGTTTTCGGCCTAGTTTCAGGGTCGAAACTTTTTTTTTAAGGGGGTAGTGTTGTAACGCCTCACTTTTCTTTGGTTTATTCGGCCAAGTTTCAGGGTCGAAACTTGTTGTAAGGGGGATGTGATGTAATATCCCTCATTTTAGTAAAGAGTATTTTGGTAAGATCTCCAAACACTTGTATTGTAGTCAAATTATTTTCAGAATGGTTCAGACATTCTGATAAATACTTGATCTTTGTAATAGTTCTTTGAGTAGAATAAAATACATTCGACGTATTTTTAGGGGTTTAGAATATTTGTTAGGGTACGAATATATGTAACCCGGGATTAAAACCCATATCCAAGATTCTTCTCGGTCAAAAATGGGCAAAAGGCACAAAATTAGCCTTGACCGCACCCGCGGCCATACCCACCGCACCCCATGGTCAAGAACTGGTCACCACCGCACCCTACGGTGATACCCATCGCACCCGCGCCGTAATGATGGCTTCTCTGCTCCGTTGAACTCGTCTGAGCTGCTTGCCGATCTTGTCCCCGGTGAGGCGGTGGGAAAGTGGGCCAACTGGACTCCTTCTAGCTCCTTGATGGCCTATAAAAGGAGGGGGATAAGAGGAGGAGGCCATTACACTCTCTCTCTCCCTCAAATCTCTCTTTCTTTCACTGCCTTTGTCGCCGGATTTGCAAGCGTCGTCGGAGTTCTTCAAGGTCGTCGCCGGAGTTGCCATAGGAGGAGGAGGTGCCCTCAAGGTAGTGGTTAGTGACACAAGGAGTTTGGAAGTCCAAACCAACCCAAGTCGAGCCCCATCGTCTTCCCCGGTGAGTTTTCGTTGTGGGCGTCTCACCTCTGTAGCCTCGCCGCACCCGCGCTCAAGGCCACCGCACCCGCAGTGGGCCTGGGCGAGTGTGGTGGTGGCTTGGGCGTTGTGATCTCGTTTGGGACTTTTGTTCCTTCGATTTCATTCGTTTTTCTTTAGATTCGTACTATTTATTGTCGAATCTAACTTAGGGTTTCGTTATGGGTTGTTCCGTAGGAAACCATAATCCAGGTTCTTCCTCGTTTCGGACCCGGAAATCCGTCATCTCGAGCTTCGTTGAGTTCGTCTAAATCTAAGGCAAGTGGCGATTCGCTCTTGCTTATCATTCCATCTTTATATTGATTATCAATTGTTTAATTATTATTTAATTTGGGATGAATTATTATTTTCATTTGGGAACAGTTTTGATAACTGTATGTGTTTTTAAAAGAGATATTATAATAGGTTGTATATTGCTAGAACAATGTTATTATAGATATATATATATGAATAAATACGGATATTACAATAGGTTGTATATAATGCTAGAAACAACGCTATTTTATTTGTTATTGGCCGCGATGGCTTTGTTATGGATTATTACTGTGTTGAACTGTTTAGTTAGCACGAGTATTCATAGGAACACTATGTACCTTGCGAGGTTTAGTGGTTTCTTTATAACTGGTGCTAGGAGGATTATTCCTCTAGTACTTTTCCGGTCATGACCATACCCTTGCTCAGGGTACGTGCACACAGTTGGTGGAGCCATTTGGGATTTATTCCCTAGGATTTATTCCCCGTGATATCTCTTGTAAGGAGATCTTAAAAGCTTGTAACGTGAATGTTTGTTTTGGAATCAAACAAGATAAGTTCCGTTGTGCACATAATTAATATACCCTTTGGCGAGTAGTGCAGCTAGGAAAATAGTACAGCTAGGAAAGCTCGTCTAGACTTTGGTCAGAGTAAAGTTCTCTTTCCAATCTGAATTCGCATTGTGCGGTGAGGTTGGTCGTGAACCGAAACACCTAAGTCAATTTTAGAACGCTTGTGTGAAATTAATGTTCCCAAGTACTTGTCATACTTTCCGATAAGATTCAATTCGTTGGAGTCTTCTCTTCATATGTTTCTTTAAGACTCAATCTTTCAGAGTCTTTTCTCTTGATCATGCCTTTTCATATATTTCAGTAGGAGTATGGTGGTTGAATATCGTCATCGACTTTTATTCGAGAAACGATGAGTCTAACCTAATACGACTACTTAGAACCTATCTGATTTTCCCTTGGATAGTCTCTCATTAGACTAACCAATCGATTATATTCCCTTGCATGGTTGGCTGGTGTCATCCGTCTCATATGGCACATCAGATAAACTGCAGTTCTGATGAAGGCTAGAAACGACAACGAAGGCATTTAGGATTTCAAAGAGTTTTACCAGGTTGAGATTCCTTGGCGGGTGATCGATTTCCATCAAGACCTTTATGCTTTTTACTTTCAAGACTTCCGCTGTAATCTATTTAATTATGTATTTTGAATCATGGATGAAATTCCGAAGCGTTTGCTTTAAAGTTATGATATTTTGTATTATAATTGTTGTTTTATGATTTATATAAACTAGTCAAGCCTGAGTGGCTTCGGATGTGAAATCCGGGATCACTGGCGGTAATACCTTTCAAGGATATATATTTGGGGGTGTTACAGAATCCTTTAAGCTTAGGAAAGGTTGGAGGATTCGAATAATAGCTTGCAGAGAGCAATATCTTTCAGCCTGAAAGATTCTCGAAGAAAATGGATCTCTTGGATGTGAAATCGGCGACCCTAAAGAGAAACCCAGAACGGCTAATGCTCTTTAATGCACGACCGGGTTCACAGAGTGCACGATGCACATCTTGTTCTAGAAGGCTTCGCATGGTCTATGACTTTGTCCGTGCGTCTTGTTTTCCAGCAACTTAACACAACTGTTTTGATTTCGATTTGCCCCCTAGGCTTGAGTTTAGCTCAACGGTTGGGATCTTTGCCTACGACTTATCGTTTGGCAACAACTTGTGTTGTGGCCTATGACTTATCGTTTGGCAACAACCTGTGTTGTGGCCTATGGCTTATCATTTGGCAACAACCTGTGTTATGGATTATGGCTTATCGTTTGGCAACAACATGTGTTGTGGCTTATGGCTTATCGTTTGGCAGCAACCAATTTTGTGGCCTATGGCTTATCGTTTGGCAGCAACCTATGTTATGGCCTATGGCTTATCATTGCGAGAAGGGAATCAATTGTAAACAACAAGTGCCTCCTTGGAATACAAAAAACGTCAAAAAAGTTGTCATATAAGAGGAGAGGAATCACGAAGGCCTCGTTATAACCTCTTGTAGGAAAACCACGTGGGAGAAAACCATACAAAGAGGGAAAAGAGTGCCCCCATTACAAATTTAAAATTCAAATGTAAAAGTTCAAGAATTAAATGAAAAACTTCCTTAGGTTCGATGTGTGCCGGGTGCAAGGTATCATCTTTCCCTTTAATTGGACGACTTACGAGAGTCGTCGCCTAATCCTTGCGCTGGATTGGCCTTGTCATCAACGAATTCATGCATGTGTCTCTGAGAGACCCAAGCCTCTAATTGATGCTTGAAGGACTTGCATAATTCAGTTATGTGTCCTTTCTCGCGGTGGAAGGAGCAACGCTTGTGCTGATCTCTACCCTTCTCGTCCCCTCTCATCTTTGGGGGCCACCTGAAAAATGGATCGTCTTTTATCTGACACAGAATCCTGTAAATTGCCAACTTGAACACTATACGCAAAGCCTGAAATGCTTAGGGAGGCGGCGACCCTTCGTCCCTGCTCGACCCTCTGTGACTGTTAGAATCCTCATTTTCTCCCAGCCTGCACATTGGGGATTCAGACCTCCTGTCTTTTGATGGCCTCAGGTCCTCCTCCAGCTTTGTATACTGCCTTAGCGCTCCTGCAATTCGGGCATCCTTGTCGGCGGCCTCAACATCAAGCTCTCCCTCAATTTGCTATCAACAGAATAGCCAACCTAAATGCTACAACATCTACCTTCTCTTTGCAGTCATCCATATCCACGTAGGACTCCATGAACCTAGAGGTGAACTGCATCAAACTTTTACCTTTGTGCATCTTGAAAGCAAATAAGGCATCCATAGAAGTTGACTCTCTACTATTAGCAATAAAATGCGAGACAAACTTGCTAGCCAATTGATCCCAAGCATAAATTGAGTTTGTTTTTAGGGTGTGAAACCTTTTTGTTGCCATCTTTCCTAAACTTGCAGGAAACATCCAACACATCAGTGGATCATTAGACACCCACAATGTCATCTTATGAGAATATGACGCCACATGACTAATAGGATCTAACTTTCCATCGTAAAGCTCAAAAGATGGACTAGAAAACTTAGTTTGATGTTCTCGTATGGATCTTGCAAAAGGAGTTCAAGTCATTCAAGACAATTTCATTTCTGCCTGCTCTTGAGCGTGATCAAAGACACACCTTTGTTACGGAGAAGGCAAAACAAATGCCGCTCCTCATTATTGATATGTGTGGCCCTATGCTTATGCCAACGGTCTGAATCGATGCTTTTGGACCTCTCTTGACGCCTTGCTTATTGTGAGTGAGATCGATAACGTCATTGCCCCCGGTCCGTGTCGACACGGTCCGCTCGTTTGGGAGGTGTGGGGCTATGCTCAATAGTGCGTTGAAGATTCGGCCTTGAAGCCGAATAGGACGCCCGCTGCCCCCGCCAACGATTAGGGTTCACCCTGTGTCACCTGTCACCATCTCGGTTCAAAGTCGGTCTTCACCCCGCGTTGTCGTGTCAGGACCTCTCAGATTGTTCGGGATCACCATCTATACCACGGCGGTTGTGGTCGGTAAGCAAGAAAACTGCACTTGCCAATCGTGGTCCCTATCTGCTTGATTCGGTTGCACTGATTGGAAGCTTGCCCTGAGCCCGATTGAGCGCTCTTCGCACCGCAACCAATTACCCATGGACCGCACGAATGTCACGATCCCTCTTTGTCACCGCATCAGACATCTCTGCGTGCTGCCGACTGATTGCGCTCGGCCACTGCAGCCTCAAATTCAGCTTGCCGATGGGCGTGTCTGCCACCACGGTATTGCTCTCGGCTTGCCTGACTGTCTCAACATTGTTATTCTCTCTTCTTGTACCAACCATAATCGCCTCGTTTCCCATATGCGGCGCTAAATGCCGTAGCAACAATTCATACCACGAAATTAATGAATCCGACGACGATTGATCTTCCCGAGAATCGGACAAATCAACTAAATCTGCAAAAAAAGATGATAAAAGGGTGGAGCTCTTCTCCCCTAGAAGACCCTCCTATGTTCAAGTCAAAAATTTCAGTTTTTGTGTAGAGAATAGAATGGAGGCTCGAGTTTAAGGATACCTCTTTTGCCTCTTTATACTTGGAATCCTCTTGATGAGCTTTTTGCCCTCATGAGCTTTTCCATTCTTAAATAGGGTTGAAATAATAATAATAAATATAATAATAATACGTTAAAATTAATCTTTCAATTTTTACTTCTGAAAAACCCCGACACAAAAAATTCATTTTCTACCTTCGACCAAATAAAATTACCTTGAAATTTGATGGATGTTCATGTTGGGATTGTATGATTGATCATATATTTGATTGTATGATACACTGATAGAGTTTGGATCATATGTGGAGGGTTGTTTGGGTGTAAAGTGTGGAGATCTTTCAGCCGTCGGATTGAGTTAATCGAATGGCTTATATTGCTCCTACTTTTAATATTATGCGGTGACAAACTTGCAAACTCTCCCACTTTTTATTTCGTTTTCCTTTTTTGCCCCTTCTTCTCAAGCCCTTTGTCTGCGTCTCCCTCTCGAATGGGAAAATGTAATCCGCCATTGCAATCTGCTTCGTTTGGCTTGTTGCATCACTCTCGGCGCCATGGATCAAGGTATCCACTCGTTCTCTTGATCCCATCTTCTAATTCATTGTTTTGATTTGTCTATGAACTTCATTCTTTACCGTATTTCTTTTTTTGATTGTGAATTAGGGTTTGTTTGTGAATTAGGAATTTCTTCGTTTAATATGTGTATATTATATGACTTTCAACTTTTGTTTTGCTTTCCTCTATTTTTAATTTTTGCCTTCGTTCAATTAGGATGTGAGATTTTGTTCGTGAATCTGTTGATTCTGATTGCTTCTTTTTTGCTTTCTCTTGTTTTTTATGGAGGTATGCACTTCAATTTTATTTTATTTTTTGCTTTTGCTCTGTTTATGCTTGTACCTATTGCACCTTATATGTGCACTTCCATGCATTGTCACCTTATTTGTGCACTTTCACGCATTGTAAATATTCCCTGATTGAGCTTCTTCTTCCTTTGTTGTATTTGTTCATTCCTTGGAAAAGTTGTTAATATTGCACCAATTGTACCTTATTCATGCAATTTCATCTAATGTATATATTTCCAATTGGGTCTTCTTCTTCCTCTGTTATTGATTCTACTGCATCGAGTGCCGTGGGTGGTGGTGGTGTTGATGCTTCTTCATTTGTTGAGTCGGATACTTGTGAGAACTATGTGCTTCAATTATCGCAAGAAGGGCAAACAATGTACTATTTGCATCGTTGTCCAAAAGATATGAAGCCTTTCATCGGTCAAACATTTCCTACACTTGAGGAGGGTATAGATTTCTACAAGCGTCATGCAGTGGGATATGGATTTGATGTGCACAATGGTTGCTCCCACAAGGACAAAAAGGATCAGATTGTGGTTCTGAAATACTTAATTTGCACTAGGAAAGGCTATAAAGTTGATCAAAATAAACCTAGTCGATGCACTCAGATTTCAAATAGGGTTGGTTGCAATGCTAAAATCATTTTAAGATTTGTTGGAAAGTCTGGCTATATAGTGAAATCATTTGTAGAACGTCATACGCATCGGTTTTTTGATGACCCTTATAGGTTGTTTTTGAAGACTAATCGAAATACGGACAGTGGCAATAAGAAGTTTGTATTGAACTGCCCAAGAGCCAATGTAGGACTTGTTAAGTGTCATAGATTGTACAAGGAAATTGTTGTGGCTATGGAAACATTGGAGCTTCTATGGTTGATTTTAATTTTTAGGCGAGACTTGCTGGCATACTTTGCTGGATGGAATGATCAAATGTTGATTGATAGGATGTTTACTAAAAAGGAATTGTGCAGTGCGTATTATTTTGATTACGATGAGGATGATATGGATCGTTTGAAGATGACATTTTGGGCTGATCCTGTTTCAAGGAAAAACTTTGCCTTTTTCGGTGAGGTTATCTCGATGCAACATATCAAACTAACAAGTAAGTGTTATCCACTTGTGCACCTTTATTCTACATATGTGCACATGTACACCTTATTCGTGCACTTAATTTATACATACGTGCACCTATGCACCTTATTCATGCATCATTAACATACTATAGTCTTTAATTTTAGATTTATATCATGCCACAAGTATAATCTGATTTTTGTACCATTTACCGGGCTTGATCATTATAAGAGATGTGTTACCTTTGGTGTTGGCTTGATGTTAAGAGAAGATCTCCCGTCTTATGTGTGGTTGTTGGAGAATTTTAAGAAAGCAATGGGAAATGATCCTAGGATAATAGTCACAGATCAAGATCTTTCAATGAAGACTGCAGTTGCACAAGTATTTCCTAACACTATCTCCTAACACATGTCACCACCTTTGCATGTGGCATATTATCCAAAAAGTTTCAGGTAATAAACAAAATGGTGTAGCTGGTGGTGATCCTTTTAGAAAGAAGTTGAATAATATAGTGTGGACTCATGAACTTGAACCAGTTGAATTTGAAGAGAAATGGTTAAAGCTGGTAAATGAGCATGAATTGGAATATAGGAAGTGGTTTAGTTATATGTATTCCATTCGCCAGTTTTGGATTCTAGCATATTTCAGAGATGTGATGTTTTGGATTCATGCATCAAAGCATTATATGTTGACTATTTTCTTGGATATTCAGAAAGAAATTTGTGCCGCTTTCTTTTCTTGTCGTATCACTGGGATGCTTTTTGAAAATGGTGTTGTGACTTACAAAACCAAATAAGGTGATATGGAAGAGGTCGAAACTGTGTACTACTGTGAAGATGGTAATGTTGTTTGCAACTGTAGATTGTTCCAACGGATCGGATACATGTGTCGCCATATGTTTGTTGTGTTTAAGAACATGGGCATGGACAAAATTCCTATGACATTTGTCTTGTCTCGCTGGACAAACTCAACTACGATAAGTCTTATGTTTTCTATTGATGGAACATTGGTCCAACAATGCTTTGAATTGGGGGAAAGGCAGATTCTGATGAATACTTTGCTTTCAGACTTTTATTTTTGTATGGGTCTTTTAGAACAGTATCCAGAGCGCTTGAAGAATTTCACACAACTTTTGAAGGAGCAAAAACAACTTTGATGGAGTGTAGTGGGGGTACTCGGAGTTCAGGATCTAGCAATGCACAGATGGCTGAGGCATTTGCTGGCACTAGTCTACCGTCCACAATAATTGTGTTACCACCAACCCAAGCAAAGAGCAAGGGTAGCGGGAAACGAATCGCGAGTTCAAGGGGGATAGCAAGTGCTGGTAAGAGGTGTTGTGGTAAATGCAAAAATTGCATTACACAATAGTCGCACATGTGTTGAGCAAACAAAGTTACCGTAGAGGATAATGTTCTGTGTCTTGCATTTTTTTTTGGAGAAATTATTGTTGGACCATTTTCACACTTTTGTTTAATAAGATTTTACAATTGAATAGGCATGTAGAATTTTTCTGATATGCACTTCTTTTTTGTACTTTAAGGAATGCATGTTTTTCATATTTTGCATAGTTCATATTATATGTGCACCCTCAATGATTGAATTTGCATTTCTGTCTTTTATGTATGCACTTCATGGGTTTTTATGTTTGATAGAGGAAATGATTTGGATCTTTATTTTACCATTGCTATTGTGCTCTCGATCTTTTTGGCCTTCACAGCTACCGACCAACGGTCTCCAACAACTCCTTACCATTTTACCTTACAATTTAGTACTAAAGCCTCTCCTTAGTTTCACTTGCTTATAACAAAACCAATAATCCAATTGCCCAAGTTGTTGGTATGTTGTTGTCAAAACCCAACCCTAGAAACAAGCCTACACAGAGTATGTGCTCATGTTCGACACTGACTAGATCAACCCTTAGAGTTGTTGTTGCAATGATATTTTGAATTGAAGCTTAACTAATTGACAGTGCCTTCTTTGACACCACCACTTGTATTTGGCAACTGCCAATTGCCAAGTGATGAAACATAGGTTTTAGTAACTTATTAAAACCTAAATAAAACCTGAAATATATAAATAACGTATGCAAAAATTTACATAAAACCTAAAATTATTGAAACATGAATATGCACATGCATTCATTTTTGTAGTATCCCTAAAACCTAATCAAAGTTCACATTCAACTTGCATCTAGTTTTTAGAAAACACTCAACCAACCAACTAATAGTTCGACCATTTCTTCTTCCTCTTACAGTCTTCTTTGTACTGCTTCACCCACTTTTTTACCTGGTCGCTTACTTTATTAATTGTCGATGTCAACATAGCATGGGTAAACTTCTTCCTCAATATACCATTTGTTTTGGTGTCATTCCTTGAGCTTAGTCCATTATGCCACTCATGGACCCCTATATATGTATCCATACACCTCATTGCATAAAGATATTGTATCCTAGCTGAACCTAGAGTATTTCCACACCCAATTGAGGATATAGATCTGTAGGATCTTGAGATCAAAAGAAGATAGATTGAGAAAGAAGAGAAAGACAAAGAGAAAGGAGAGAATAGAAGAGGAAGAGATTCTGTTCAATTTCCGGATAACAGAATTCGGTTACAAGGTAGCTTCTTATAAGCTATACATCATCACATATGTCATACAAGGCATTACATGAATCAGGTATGACATTGCCTCCCTCTTAAGACTTGTCCTCAAGTCTTTACTGAAACAAAGGACATTGGCGCAAGATGTGATTAGCTGCCTCCCAAGTCGCTTCAGACTTGTCCAAATTTTTCCAGAGAATGAGCCACTCTAAAACTGGAGCTCCATTAGCAAGGTAGGTGACTCTACTGTCCAATATAGCAACATGCTCCACTTTGACTGCTCTTGATGCATCCAGCTCAAGTTTATAAGACATATGACCAACCTTTTCCAGTATTTTATAAGGGCCATAATACTTCGAGCAAAGTTTCAAATAACGAAGAATTGCCATTAATGATTGCCTATAAGGTTGCAACTTCAAATATACAAAATCACAAACTTCAAACACACGCTCCACACGATGCTTATCATCCAGCATCTTCAACCTATTCTGAGCTTACTGTAAGTTGTCCTTAACCTGTGACATAGTCAATTCCTTGTCTCTTAGCCAATCACTCACTGTTGCAGTCGAAATGGCAGATGAATCCAGACCTAATTGAGGTGGAGGAAACCCGTATATAGCTTGAAACGGAGTTAATTGCAAGGAAGTGTGGTAGTTGGAATTGTACCACCACTCAGCCAACGACAACCACTTCATCCAATAACCGGTTTAGCTATTGTCATGGCCCTAAAAAAGATTCAAGACACTGATTAACTCTATCTGTTTGACCATCAGTATGAGGTGGTAAGCAGTTGAGAAATGCATTGTTGTACCCAATGCCACAAAAAGCTCCTTCCAAAAATGGCTGAGAAAGATCTTGTCTCTGTCAAAGACAATGCTAACTAGCAACCCATGTAACTTGAAGATGGCATCCATGAACTCATGAGCTACCTTTGCAGCTGTAAATGGATGAGTTAATGGCACAAAGTGAGCAAACTTTGTCAATCTATCAATCACTACCAATATAACATCCTTCCCTTTAGACATAGGAAGTCCTTCAACAAAGTCCATGGAGATATGACTCCAAGGAACATCAGGCATATGTAAGGGTTGGAGTAAGCCCGGGCTCTAGATGTGCTCCACCTTATTTCTTTGATAGTTATCACAAGCCTGAACAAACAATTCCACCATGTTCTTTATGCCAGGCCAATAAAACATGGCCTTTAATCTTTGATATGTACCCTGCATTCTAGAATGACCTCCAATGGGAGATTCATGCAAGGTTCCAATGAACTTGTCTTGTATACTCTATCCTTGTCAATTGATCAAATCTTTGATCTGCATTCTTCTCGACATTCTTCTCGACCTCCACAATCATTCGCTTATTGTCTTCCTCATGCTTTCGTGATTCCACCACGAATTGTTGAGTAGACGCCATGAATTCTCTGAATTCATGCATTTGTACATCTGTCCGCCGAAGACTTTCTTCCATCTGCTTCAAACGTGTGCCTTCCGCCATTGTAGAGGATCGATGAATCTGATACCAATTGTTATACCCTAGTTGAACCTAGAGTATTTCCAAACCCAATTGAGGATAGAGATCCGTAGGATCTTGAGATCAAAAGAAGATAGATTGAGAAAGAAGAGAAAGACATAGAGAAAGGAGAGAATAGAAGAGGAAGAGATTATGTTCAATTTCTGGAAAACAGAATTCGGTTACAAGGCAACTTCTTATAAGCTATACGTCATCACATATGTCATACAAGGCATTACATGAATCGGGTATGACATTAGCCTTGAATTTGATTTGAGTGCAGTTGCCCCCCCTTGCATGTCGAGTAATGATGAATACAAGTCCATGCTTTGGAGGGCATTCGCCTTCTTGTGCAGCCTTGCTTTCTTCAAATAGTTGAACATGAGGTCCCTTTGCAAATTAGGTTGATCTTTTCAATCAATGTTTATGAAAAGAAATCATGTGTCATGAAAAGAAATCTCATTATGAAATGCGTCCCGAAGTGCAGGGTTTACTATTAAATGTGCATACATAGGTGTCTAAAGTGCGTAATCTCATCCTATTATTTGAACTGGTGTAGCTATGCATTGCTAGGCAGATATGCACCATTCATCATGATCTTAAAATAACTTCTTGATGCATCTTATTTTTTTGTAGGATGATCAATCGAGTCGGTAAAAAGTGGAGATCTTCAATGTGAAGTGTAAACTAGCAAACTAGTTATGAAAACATGTTATCCATATAGTTTTAACTCATGATATTCTTACACCGGTGATAAATATTCAAATACAAGACAAATAATCCTGTTTGGGAGCCCCTGTTTGTAATTGGATGAATAAATTTCTCAAAAGACGCAACCTTGAGAAGAGGCTAACCAAGAATATGAACATTAACTACACTGCAGATCAACATCATTTTCCTAACTAGGTTCCTCCAATGTATTATCCTAGCATAAATATAAAAAAAGTGCATGTTTTTCTATTAAATGTGCATACTTAACTATCAAAACTAAGATATGCACTAAATCACCACACAACATATATACCATCACCCACAACATTGATAAACATTGAACACTGACTACAATCATCTTTTTAAGATTTAAGACACCTTACCAGAGTTTGTGGGATATCTCCACATTTGTCTTCCATCAATTGATTACTTGTGTAGCAAGCTATCCAAGATAAGGATTGAATTGGCCTTCAAATTGAATGTGATCACAAAATAATGATCATCAAACATTACTGGAAGGGAAGACGTTGCAAGTGCATTAATAGGTTTTGTTAGTGTGTTTATTTTTTTCATTTCAACTAGTGTTGATAAAAGAAATATACCATATCAATATCCTTCATTTGCCTTTCATCCACAACCAGTAGAGCATTGTCCATCATTGTTGCAAACTGGTTTCTAACAAGCCTTCCTTCTGCATTAATTTGTTTGCAAATTGTCAGACTATTATTCAAGTACATGTTTTATACATCAAATTTGACCTCAATCAACAACAAACCTACTTCGATGAACACACTTCCAAATAGTCTTGATGGTTTGTCTTTGCTTTTCCTTTTTTCACCTTGATTGAGGTATGTAGACCACACATTAATAAATCTAGCATCCATATCTGCATCCATGGTTGCAAATGTGACTTTGTCTACAACTAAAGACTTGAACTTGAACACAACATTTCTAAAATAATCAAATTCGACGATTAGTGTGTGGGAAGTAGGTTTTAGTTTTGTACAAAAGAACAAGTCTTTTTTTGATAAATCGTAATTATGCACAAACAACTCTTATTAAAGCATTTCTATACATAATTCATGTACTTTAGAAATCAATTCAATTAAGTCTTTTTTTTGTAGTAGATTTTGCTTATGCACAGATAAATCTTAATTATGCACATACAACTCTTATTAAAGCACTCCTATACGTAATTCATGCACTCTAGAAATCAATTCACATTATCCCACCACATCTATTTTTGTAGAGGTTTTGCTTATGCAAAGATAAATCTTAGTTATGCACATACAACTATCATTAAAGCACTCATATACATAATTCGTGCACTCTAGAAATCAATTCAACAAAATACAAAAATAGATGTGGTGGGAGGCTGTGGACAACACCAAAACAACACAATCACAAACAAAATATTGTAAGTTTAAACTTACAGTTCACTTCCTCCAGTTTCATTTAAAATGTAGTCACAAATTTGGTGTTGATCTTCTGTCATTTTTTCACCTGTCACTATTGTCCTTCAAAAGTAGGGACTTCTTTGAGTGTCTGCTAGCTGTGTGTTTCGTTTCTCTGGTTGTTCCTGTTCAAACACAACGGCTTGCTTCCCCTTCCCTTTTCCCTATGTATAAATGAAATACTATTTATAAAAATAAAAATAGAATATAAACAAGCAGACTCTTATCTAAACAAAATACTGAGGCTAATATGCTAGAGAAGTCACTTTTAGTTCCCTAAATGACTCATATTATGTGCTATACCTTATCCCTTCCCTTAGCCACATCCTCTAGGTGGTGCACTTTATCTATTTCGTCTGCATTTCCCTTTCCTTTGCCATGTGTATAAATGAAACATTAATTTATATAAAGTATAAATACTTACAAGAAAACTCTTATATAAAACAAACACTGATGTAAGTATGCTAGAGAAGACAATTTTTTTCAAACTAGTTTCCTAAATGACTCAGATCAGGTGATATATCTTATCCTTTCCCTTAGCCGGTGCTCTACATCATCTATCCCCTTGCCTTATCCTTTCTCTTAGCCACATCCGCTTTGTACTCTACATCATCTGTCCCCCTACCTAATCCTTTCCCTTAGCTACATCCGCTTGGTGCACTACATCATTTGCCCCCCTGGCTTATCCGTAGGTGGTGTCTTTTGTCATGTTCAAGTAAATATAGTATTAGTACTACTAATTAAACAGGTAAACATGCACTTCTAAATTTTAATAAGTACTTATACAAGTAAAATGCACTAAGTGTACTTTTTAAATAGGCAATTCAGAAATGCAAGAATAAAAGAACAGAATGGATGTTCAAAACTCATTCCATATACTCAGTAGTTGGTGCTTTTCCATGGAATTATCTCAGCTGCTAAGCTTGTTGTTGTACCTTCTTGCACGAATTTGAAGAAGTCAAACGACAGCGGTATAAAATCCCCTGGACATCTCATTTTTTCATTTGATATCTTTGCCTTTTCCACATCATTCAAGCACTCCAACAACTGTGGGTCATTCCATAATGGATGTTGAGACTCATTCCATATCTTTTCAAACTCTCTTGTTTCATATAATCTTTCATGGGTGCCTTCAACCATGTCAATCAAACTTTTCCCAATCTCATACATTTGTTTAAACATTTCTCCTTGCTTGAATTCTTGCTTGATTGTGTCGGTATACTCAGCCAATTCAACAACTGAAGTGGCTGCATTTTTTATTTTCTTGGCAAGGACTAGAAGGGAATCATGTGTTTAACCACAAAAAAAAACTCTCAAAAACAGACACAAATACTCTTAACTATGCACATATATCTCTTATTAAAACACTCGTATACATAATTCATGCACTCTAGAGATCAATTCAATAAAGTCTTCATCCTCCATCAAGTTGAAGTATCAGTTTAAAACAATAATTCTTGAACACTGCAATAGTTATAACATGGTGAGAATTTTAGATGATTTGGATTTTTAGCGAACTATGCCAGCCATAACTGCAAGCAGACCAAGTAAGCAAATGCTTTGTTCTAGATATTGCCATGCATAATACCCAAAACCACCTTCCCTTGCAGATTACTACTCCAAGTGTTCAAGCATATCAATAGATTTAGAAGACGGGCTTGGGAAATAAGACACAAACACATAAGAAATACTTTGAAAATTTCAATGGAATATTAAGCATCATATCAATCATATTTTCAACATTTTTAGTTGCATGTAAGTGATACAAAGTAGGAAGGTAGACAACAACAACTACTACTACAATAGCCTAGAAACTAAAGTACTTTGGAACAAAGTACTTTAGTTTGGAAATTTAGAAATAATAATCACATGATTTAAACAATAAGTGAAGCATAGCTAACAATGCTCTATATATCCACAATGTTGCATCAAACTAATATGACATGATATAAATGGAGTCTAAGGAAGCATAAAGTCTCATACTCACTAGTTTGTAATGGGCTTTTGTAGAAGATTTGCTTATGCATAGATAAATCTTAATTATGCACAAACAATTCTTATAAAAGCACTCCTATACATAATTTATGCACTCTAAGCATTACTAGTTTGTTGTTGCTAGCTTCTTGTACACAATTCATGCACTCTAAGCATCACTACTAAAAAGGGTTTGAATGCATTTGTCTTCTTCTTGTGAACTCAACTTATGAGTATTTTATTAAGAGGTAAGTTTACAATGTTATTTCAAGATGAAAATCACACGGATCAATAGCCTAGCAACAAATAGGAAGTACACATTAACACTAACTCAAGGTATTACATCGTCATTTAGAATATTGACATGCTTCTTCACAAATTTGTTTAATCATTTAGTTGACAGTACATGAATCAAGCAAGTGCAACTGATGATATTGATACTACGAAATAAGAAAAATAAGAACAAGGAAAAATATGTCATGATAGTAGAAACTAAATAGTGCTCAGGTAGAAACAAAGATGATGCATAAACAAGCATGCCCAATAGATCATCTGGTAGATGAATAAACAATTCAAGAAGAAAGGGAGATAAAAGAAAATAGAAAGCTACCATTAAGGTTTCCGGCTGTTGTGGTGTAGACTGAGATCCACATCCTTGTTCCTTGGTGTTGTTGGCAGCAGGTGGTGGCCCTTATAGAGTTGGAGATACAACTCTGTCTAACACATGTCCTAGTCCAAATCCCCTAAGCTTGTCCTCTTTTTGTTGTCTTTCAATGAGGCGACCATCACCTAAGACAAGAATACAGGGAATGCAGTAGGTGGCATTTCTCCCAAGAATAAGACTTGATCAACATAGAATGGCTGCATTTATGAATCATATGAAATTTGAATCAGCATACTGCTCACCAGAATCATGTTCATAAATTGATATAAAAAAATATGTTTCTTATAGTTAGGAATAGTATGGGCCCTGGTGAACTTCCCAGATATATTCTTCTATTTTTTAGCTAAATCAACAAGTGCATTCATCACTAGCCCACACCAATTCATTATAGGGTAGTTATCCACATTGTCAATCACCCCCCCTTTGATTGACACTTCCATTCCCGGTGTTTTCAATCAACAAAGTAATGAAGTAGACGATGAAATTCATCTTGAACCACTAATCTATAGTTTGGCATTCTTTCATATGCGTTGCAACATTAGTTGGCCTAACTACAACGTCTTCACCTCCATAGAAACTCCTCCATTGAGCAAGTACTATTGTATCATCTTTCTTTGCCCTTCTCTTAATTGGTTCATTTCCTAGAGGTATCCCCAATACCCTTTGTTCATCAGCATCTGTTATGTGGATTGTCTGGCCATTTGCCATGATCCAGTCACATCACACTGGGTCAAAATGATCCACCAACTAGAATCCAAGGCTGTGTGGTACCTCAGTAATGTTTAGTTCCAATAGATGGTCAAAGCCCATATCTCTGATGCAATTTTTTTAATCCTCAGATAGTTCTGTAATAGTCTCTACAATTTTTTACGAAACTATCCTTGCATCTAGGCTTTTATGTCTCCTTCCCATTATGTCCCTTGTCTTCTTTACTACCACATTTCCGTTTTCGGATTTTTCATTTCTATCATATTCCACCACCTCATTCTGTTCTAAATTCTCTTCCTCTTGAATATCTTCTAAGCCATGTTGTTCATCACCCTCTTCTTTAACTTGTTCCGACGTATCACCCCTTGTTACTTCTTTATGACTATCCTCTATAATAGATTTCTTCTTCAATTTCCCCCCTCCTTAGCAGCTTTTTCTGGCTAATCTTGAAGAGTATTCTATTCTTGTAGAACAAAATGTTCCTCTTGAACATCTTCACTATCCTCATCCTATGTAGTGCATTTTCTCTTCAATGCCCCCCTTTTTTTGCTAGAGCTTTCACTTTAGGCTACACCTTAGCCTTTTTTACTGGTTTGTTCTCCTTTTTTTTCTTCCTTTTTCATGTTGCACTTTCTTCTCTGGTGTAGAGGTTGTGTTTTGAGTAGCAGTTATATCTTCCTCTATTTTGTTGTTATCTTTTGTGTCTTTTTCCTCCCCATTATTATATTCTCCATCTTCTTCACTCCTAGTGTTCTGCCTAACCTGTTCTTGGATACTAGTGATCTTCTCATATTGTATTTCAGTCCCGTTATTTTCCTCAGTCTTCTCTGTATCATCAGTTCCATCAATTTGACTATCATGCAGCTCACTATCTTCTTCTAAGCTATATGTGTCATTAGGTATCATCTTCTCATTTTTATGTGCTTAAGTGATTGGAGGCAAAAGAAATATATTGAGTTGACCCTTTGGAGATGGTATTGGTGGCAACTTCAACCTAACTCTTAGACCCGTTGGAGATGGTGTAGGGCTTTGCTCTTCTCTTGGCCTCTTCTTTTCATTTAGTTGCTTTGTGTATAGGAACAAAAACTTACTTTTGATGATAAAACAACGGTGAACACAATTATAGAATCAGAAAGAGAACACATCAATATCAAGAAGGCAGGAGAATATCGGGGGTCCTGCCACTTCAATATCACAGTCATAACAGAAGGAATTCTATTTAGGAAGATAGAAAGACAATTGTCATAATTATGCACATATAACTCTTATTTAAGCACTCTTGTACCTAATTCATGCACTTTAGAAATCAATTCAACAAAATCTTTTTTCCAAAAGATTTGCTTAATGCACAGATAAATCTTAATTATGCACAATCAACTCTTAATAAAGCACTGCTATACATGATTCATGCACTTTAGAAATCAATTCAATAAAGTCTTTTTTGTGGAAAATTTTGCTTATGCACGGATAAATCTTAATTATGCACAGACAACTCTTTTTAAAGCAATGCTATAAATAATTCATGCACTCTAGAAATCAATTCAATAGTCTTTTTGTAGAAGATTTCCTTATACATAGATAAATCTTAATTATGCACAAACAACTCTTATTAAAGCACTCATAAACATAATTCATGCTCAGTAGCGCTACATATAAAGCATATGAAATCTGGATTCTTTTTATTCTTCATAAGCTCTCACGATGAAGATTTTCAAGTGTACTCGCAAAAAAGTTGCTTCTTCTTATCAGTTGGATCATTGAAAATGTAGTCTCTTAAATCACAAGTTGTGGTGCTTTTTACTCCCTGAATTTTGTAGTTTTGTATAAAAATGTGTAAATGGCAAATCATTCCAAAGACTCAAAATCATGACACCCTTACCGAAAAATGGTTCTTTGAGGAGAGTATAACTTTTGGTGTTGAGAAAAAAAGGGATTGCGGTTGGGGGAGTTGTCCTAAGAAAGGCATGCTCTTGCTAAGCATTTCCTGTTTTGTAAATTAGCAATGTCTATATTTACATGATGGTAAATTTCAATCTTGTCTTTAATTAGGCTTGCATGTCTTGAGAATATTGTTACACTACTTTTTTTCAGGACAAATAACTTGTTGAATATGTTATAAGTTGGGATGTTACAAATTCAAACGATTAGTATTAGCATGTGCCTACTTTTGTTTGATTTAGATTGAGCTTAAAATTGGTGCCAAATGCAGTTATGATCAGTATATGTAAGGCCTCGTTTGGTACGATTCCTGTGGAATGAGGAATCGGAATGAGGAATGAGCGATTCCGAAAACATGTTTGGTTTGGTAAAAAAAAAAAATCATACCTTGGAATGGGACCATTCCAAGCCCAAATAACAACTTCATTCCAATAAAAAACTCAGGGTTTTATCCATTCCAAAAACAAATTAGGGGGAAGCATTGTTTAGTTGTTCTCATGTACATCAGCCGCTCCCCGCTCCTTCATCTGAAAACTTTGCCCCGACAGTCTTTCCGGTGTCCTTCTCGCCGTCATTCTGCTCGGTTCTCCGTTCCAACCCCTCAAGATATTTACTTTAATTATCGGCATCGTTGTCACCTTTTCAAATTAAACAACGAATTCCTTTTGCAAATTCTGGCATCATACACGTGAACAACAAATTGCTTGAAAGATTCAATTATATGCCGCCGCTGAGGAAGGCAAGCATCGGTCATAGCCAACGCAGCCGCTGATGATCAAAACCATTCTTCTGATCCATCTTCAACCTTCAAAATTACATTAATATATAGTAGTGGACGGACTTTATTTTGGGTTTTCACAGATATATAACAACCAAGAACCTAGGTATATTTATAGCAGTGTTACACTAGCAGCCAAGCTAAGGTGTCCAGAATTCAGTACTTCATTTCAATTAGATTAAAAACACTACACGTAAGATTAATTGTCAAACTGATTACGACAGCAATGCACTTGGCTTTTATTGAGGTTTGTCATGAGTATTCGTAAATTGCTTGTGCTGAATTCCTTTTTCAAATTCAGTCTCCATTTGTGTTTTGTCATCCGTAAATTGCTTTTGCTAACTTGGTGCAAATTATGTGCTGAATTCCTTTTTCTAATTCAGTCTCAGTTGTGAAAAACGTAAAAATGTAATTAATTCCTCATTTCAGATTTTATATACAGCCAAATAACATTTTCAGGAATGTTTCATTCCAACAGCATACCAAACACCAAAATACAGGAATGGTTCATTCCAACAGCATACCAAACACCAAGTTACAGGAATGATATATTCTGATTCCTGATTCCATTCCGATTCCAGAAGACATACCAAACGAGGCCTAAGTTGATTAACATTTGTGTGGAAGAATCAACTTCGGAAATTACAGGATCAGCTGTAAAAAAAAATTAGGAGTAAAGGTAGGATGGATTTCTCAGTTCACAAAACTTGCATTTGGACTTCTCAATCAGATTAGCATCAACCCTTGTAGGCTATTTCATCTACTAGTAGATCAGTATGCATTGTATGCTAAATTTTGCAAAAGGAGAAATAGTTAAGCATCTAAATATCAGCAACAAGCATAAACACAAATTGAAATTGAATTATGAGATGATATTATTTTGTTTAATCTAGTCAATTATGAAACCATCTATAACCTATTCACAGTCAAAGACAAACACTAGTAGAAAAATAGGCATTGACTACGGTTGCTTTTACCACGGTTTCGTGTTTTTTCGTGGTAAATGAGAATGTTTAACACTACTACCACGGTTGTTTAAAGAACTGTAGTATGTTTTGCAGTTATTTTACCACGGTTTCGTGTTTTTTAATGATAAATGAGAATACTAACAACCGTGGTAATTTTCTATGATTGCTTTTACCACGGTTGCGTGTTATTTCGTGATAAATGAGAATGTTTCACACTATTATCACAGTTATTTAAACAGCCCTGGTAATTTTACAGTTGTTGTACCACGGTCCGTGTTTTTTCATGGGTGAGAACGCTTGGCACTATTACCACGCTTAAACAACCCTGGTAATTTCTATCAGCAACAAACTAGAAATATTGTAATACCCCTCATTTTTGTAAAGAGTATTTTGGTAAGTTTTCCAAACACTCGTATTGTAGTCGAATTATTTTCAGAGAAGTTTAGACTTTCTGTTAAATACTTGATCTCCGTAATAATTCCTTGAGTGGAATAAAATACATTTGACGTATTTTTGGGGTTTAGAATAATTGTTCGGGTACGAATATATTTAACCCGGGGTTAAAACCCATACCGTAATTCTTCCCGGTCAAAAGTGGGCTTCTCGGTCAAAGAATGGGCAAAAGGCACAAAAATTGCCTTGACCGCACCCGCGGTCATACCCACCGCACCCAGCGGTCAGGAACTGGTCGCCACCGCACCCCGCGATGAGACCCACCGCACCCGCGCCGTGATGATGGCTTCTCTGCTCCGCCGAACTCGTTTGAGCTGCTTGCCGATCTTGTCCCCGGTGAGGCGGTGAGGCGGTGGGAGAGGGAGCCAGCTGTACTTCTTCTGGCTCCTTGATGGCCTATAAAAGGAGAAGGCTAAGAGGAGGAGGCCATTCCACTCTCTCTCTCCCTCAAATCTCTCTTTCTTTCACTACCATTGTCGCCGGAGTTGCAAGCGTCGCCGAAGTTCTTCAAGGTCGTCGCCGGAGTTGCCATAGGAGGAAGAGGTGCCCTCAAGGTGGTGGTTAGTGACACAAGGAGTTTGGAGGTCGAAACCAACCCAAGTCGAGCCCCATCGTCTTCCCCGATGAGTTTTCGCTGTCGGCGTCTCGCCTCTGTAGCCTCGCCGCACCCGCGGTCAAGGCCACCGCACCCGCGGTCAAGGCCACCGCACCCGCGGTGGGCCTGGGCGAGTGTGGTGGTGGCTTGGGCGTTGTGATCTCGTTTGGGACTTTTGTTCCTTCGATTTCGTTCGTTTTTCTTTAGATTCGTACTATTTATTGTCGAATCTAACTTAGGGTTTCGTTATGGGTCGTTCCGTAGGAAACCATAATCCAGGTTCTCCCTCGTTTCGGACTCGGAAATCCGTCATCTCGAGCTTCGTTGAGCTTCGTCTAAATCTAAGGCAAGTGGCGGTTCGCTCTTGCTTATCATTCCATATTTATATTAATTATCAATTGTTTAATTGTTAATTAATTTGGGATGAATATTGTTTTCGTCTGGGAACAGTTTTGATAACTGTATGTGATTTAAAAAGAGATATTATAATAGGTTGTATATATTGCTAGAAACAACACTATTATATATATATATGATTGAAATACATATATTATAATAGGTTGTATATACTGCTAGAAACAATGCTATTATATCTGTTATTGGCCTCGATGGTTTTGATGTGAATTATTGCTCTTATGTTTTAACTGTTTAGTTAGAACGAGTATTCGTAGGAACACTATATACCTTGCGAGGTTTAGTGGTTTCTTGATAATGGTGCTAGGAGGATTTTCCCTAGTATCTTCGGTCATGACCTTACCCTTACTCAGGGTATGTGCACACAACTGGTGCCGCCATTTGGGATGTATTCTCTGGGATGTATTCCCTTTGATATCTCTTGTGAGGAGATCCGATATCTCTCGTGAAGAGATCTTAAAAGCTTATAACGTAAAATGTACGTTTTGGAATTAAATAAGATAAGTGCTTTAGTGCACATAATTAATGAACCTTGGGCGAGAAGTACAACGTGGAAACTCGTCTGGGCTTCGATTAGAGTAAGTCCACCTTTCGAATCTGAATTCGCATTATGCGGTGAGGTTGGTCGTGGACCCAAATAGTCAAGTCGCTTTTAAACGTTTGCGTGAAACTTTAATGTTCCCAAACACTTGTCATACTTCCGATAAGACTCAATTCGTTGGAGTCTTCTCTTCATATGTTTCCTTAAGACTCATTCTTTCAGAGTCCTTTCTCTTGATCATGCATTTTCGTATATTTCAGTAGGAGTATGGTGGTTGACTATCGTAATCGACTTTTATTCGAGAAGCGATGAGTCTAACCTAATACGACTACTTAGAACCTTTCTGTTTTACCCTTGCATAGTCTTTCATTAGACTAACCAACTGGTTATATTCCCTTGCATGGTTGGCTGGTGTCATCCGTCTCATATGGCACATCAGATAAACTGTAGTTCCGATGAAGGCTAGAAACGACAATGATGGCAGTTGGAATTTTGAAGAGTTTTACCAGGTTGAGATTCCTTGGCGGGTGATCGTTTAGATCAAGACCCTTGTGTCCTTTATTTTAAAGACTTCCGCTGTGTTAAACATATTTTATGTCAAGACTACTCTGTATTTCAGTTGTATTTTGGATTATGGATATAATGCCGAGACAATGATTTTAATCAAAAGTTATGATATTTTGTATTATAACTGTTGTTTTATGATTTATATAAACGGGTTAAGCCTGGGGTGGCTTCGGATGTGAAATCCGAGGTCACTGGCGGTAATAACTTTCAAGGATATATATTTGGGGGTGTTACAGATCTAGTATCAGAGCCGATTTTTTTTTAAACGGGTGGGTTTTAAAACAGTTTTAAAACATTTTTACTCGTTTGAAACTGAGAAATGTTTTCGAAGGCCCTGAATTTCCAAGTAAAATTTTTATTATGCCGATCTAGTCGTGCCTTCACTTTAGTCTGATATGAAAGCGAACTTCTATATTTAGAAAGACTAACTCTTTTCTCGTCACCTGTAGGTTATGGGTGCATGTTTTTCTCTTCGAAAGGACTCGAAAGAAGCCAAGGTGGCTCCGCCATCTCCATTAAGGCTTGAGTTTCCAGTTCCCCTGCGATGCTTCGAAGTAGGAGAATCAAGTAGTCCACCCGAGGAGGTGAAGACTGTACTACCTGAGTCAGTAGTACTAGTGTCCGATAGGACCAAGGTTCTAGTGGCAGAACCTACAGAGGAGCCAAGGGAGGACACGGAAAATGAAGAGGAATGGTCAAGGTATGCAAGAGGGCATTACAACGACGACTTCATGATTGAGATGATTCCCAAGGAGAATCCTGAAGAAGAGGATCCTGAAGAAGACCCGAAAGAGGATCCGGAAGAAGAGGAGGACCCCGAGGAGGACCTCGAGGGACAGGGTCACGAGTCTGATGGCTTAGAGCGCTTATTGGTGGGCAGCGAGGACCCGAGAATGGAATTTATCTATCCCAGTCCAGAGTTGCCGCATGAGCAAGAATACTCGCCATTGACTTCGTCCGATTGGGATACACTTTACGAGGTGGTATTTCCCAGAAGAAGGAATGGTCCACGAAATGCATTTGAGAGCTCACAGCCTATTCCTGCTCAGAGAAGGCTAATGTTGAGTCCTGACTCGCGAGAGGCACTTCGCCTATGTCAGATGATTTCCCCAGAAGAGCGCCGCCAGATGGACGAGGCGGTTGAGCATGCTCTAAGAAGGGCAAGACCAAGGAATGAGCCATGTGCTCCAGGACCGAGCAGGGTGAGGAGTCTTTCACCAGACTCTGATGGTAAACCCCGTTCGAAGAAACCTTGTATGAGGAGTGGCGATTACAGGAAATGTTTCAGGGCGCCATGATTGGGCCAGTGCTGATTAGCAGTTTATTTTCTAGTATTTCAGTTGTTTGGTTAAGAACCTAAGTCTCCGGGCAATTTTGTCTTGACACTCGAGAGATCCCTTTTGTAAAACGTATTAGCTCAGTTGAGCTTATCAATGAAAATTACCAAGTTTAATCTATTCTGAGTTGATTTTTATTACGTTAAGTATATTGAATGATATTAATGTAATAAAATACTTGGAATTTGATAGGTAAACAGATGGTGAACACAAGAAATACCATTCGTGCTGGTGCTGGGCCAAGCAACGACCCCAGACCAAACGTGAGGAATGTCGCAAACCCTGTGGAGGAACACGAGTCTGTTTCCAACAACAATCCAGGGGGCAGTGACCAAGCTCAAGTCAACACTCCAGTGATATTCGATGCCGCAGCAGTGCAAGCTATTCGGTGAATTGTAATGCAAGCATTCACCGATATTATGCGACCAAACGCGCCTCAGGCACAAGCTGTGCCAATTCCTACAGCGGTTCCTAGATTTGAGGAGCCTAATATCCATGTACCCCAAGAGGAAGCGGTCAGGAATAGAGGCGACTATGGCCGAGCACTAAAGGCCATAAGCTCTATGAGGCCCGACTGCTATGATGGGAAGGGAGAGCCAGTTAGAGTGGCACATTGGTTTTCCCACATGGAGCGACTATTCCGCAATGTTGAGTGCACTGAAGCAGAGAAGGTACACATTGCATCCCTTCAGCTGAAGGAAGTGGCAAGTGAGTGGTGGGAAGGTACAGGTTTGGCTGATCACCCAGGTTTGAATTGGGGGATGTTTAAAGCCAAGATGACTGATCGTTTCTTCTCTCAAGCTATGAGGGAGGAGAAACATAAGGAGTTTCTATACCCGAAGACAGATGGTTTGAAAGTAACCGAGCTGGCGACCAAATTCAATCACTTATTGCAGTATGCTGGACCGGAGGTGTCCAATGAAGAGCAAAAGATTTGGCATTTCCACGAGTGGATGAACCTAGATATTAAGCCACTAATGATACGTCACGGATGCTCTACTCTGGAGCAGTACGTGGATGTTGCCTATAAGTTGGAAGTGACTCTGGAGGAGTCAACAAAGAAACGAAGTCGCCAGAGGTCAATGCAGGGCCAGCCTCAGGCAAGTGGATTTAAGCGTCCAGTGCCACCGTCTAATTTTGCCAAGTCTGGCAAAGCAAAAACGGATATGACTCATGGAGGGTCTACACGTCAATCGGGTCAGGGCAAGAGTCCGATCCAATGCTATAACTGTGGTACACACGGACACAAGACTAATGAGTGTCCGAAGGAGAAGAAGACGTGTTTTGGCTGCGAAAAGGTGGGACATTTGCAGAAGTTCTGTCCACAGCAAAGGCAGAAGTTCTGTCCACAGCAAAGGCAGAAAGGAGCTAAGTCACAGCAAGGGTCAGTTAATCAGAACAATCGACCTAAGTTCAGACCAGTGGAAGCTCCTAGTCCTTCGATGTAGACGTCTGCACAGAATAAGGGGAAAGCCCCAGCAGCTTCTAGAGGTCAAGGTCAACGCCTTTACGAGATGCGTGAGGCTGATGGACCTAATGCTCCAATTGCTCAAGGTACTCTATACCTTCATTCTACTTCAGTATGTATGTTATTTGATTCGGGTGCTACCCATTCTTTTATTTCGGAAAGTTGTGTCAGTAAGTTAGGATTAGTATACAACGAGGTTTGTGAACCTTTCGTTGTGAATCTTCCTAATGGTGAACGTTTGGTTGGAACCAAGCGTCTGTCAAAATTTCCGATTACCATCCAGGGTAAGAAGTTCGAAGCAGATTTGATCTGTATAGCCATGGCTCCATACGACATTATTCTCGGTATGGATTGGCTGACGCGTCAGGAGGCGGTAATCGATTTCAGCTCAAGGACTGTGATGGTATCATCTGGGGGCCAGTATGTATGCAAGTTTAAGGGTCGGAATGACGCTGATAACGGCAAGCTTATCAATGCGATGGCTGCGTTCAAGCTACTTCGACAAGGTTGTGTCGGGTACATGTGCTATCTAGACTAGCCCAAGAAAGATGAACCTTCAATTCCTGATATTCCGGTTGTTTGTGAATATCCGGATGTCTTTCCGGAGGAGATTCTTGGTTTACCCCCGCATCGTGACATAGAATTTACTATCGATCTCGAGTCTGGTACTGCGCCGATCTCTAAGGCACCGTACCGGATGGCTCCTGTTGAGATGCAAGAGTTGAAGAAGCAACTCGAAGATCTTCTTGAGAAGGGTTATATAAGGCCGAGTGCATCGCCTTGGGGTGCTCCGGTCTTGTTCGTCAAGAAGAAGGATGGATCGTTTCGACTTTGTATCGACTATTGTGAGTTGAATAAGGTCACGATCAAGAATAAGTATCCGTTACCGAGGATTGATGATCTGTTGGATCAACTACAGGGAGCAAAGGTCTTTTCCAAAATCGATATGAGGTCTGGTTACCATCAGCTCAGGATTCGTGAGGAGGATATTCCGAGGACTGCATTCCGGACGAGATATGGTCACTACAAGTTCGTAGTCATGCCATTTGGACTTACTAATGCTCCAGCGGTCTTTATGGATCTCATGCATCGATGTTTTCACCAGTGCTTGGATAAGTTCGTGGTGGTCTTCATCGACGACATTTTGATCTATTCCCCGAGCGTGGAAGCTCATGAGGAACATCTTCGGATTACCTTGTCAGTCCTTAGACAAAATCAGCTATACGCAAAGTTGTCTAAGTGTGACTTTTGGATTAAGGAAGTGGCTTTCTTAGGCCATGTGATTAATGAGAATAGGGTTATGGTTGATCCCCAGAAGATTAAAGTAGTAGCCAATTGGAAGCGGCCTCAGAATGTGAAGGAGGTGCGCAGTTTTCTAGGACTCGCTGGTTATTATAGACGGTTCATAGAGGGATTCTCTAAGATCGCTCTACCTATGACCGGTCTGCTCTGCAAAGTCCAAAATAAGTTTGTCTGGGATGACAAGTACGAGGCCAGTTTTCAGAAGTTGAAGCAATGTCTGACCTCCACACCAGTGTTAGCGCTACCAGAAGGGGATGATGGTTATGTGGTCTATAGTAATGCTTCGAAGAGTGGTTTGGTATGTGTGCTGATGCAGAAAGGCAAGGTTATTACATACGTATCCCGACAATTGAAGACTTATGAGGCAAACTATCCGACGCATGACCTAGAACTAGCAGCTGTAGTTTTTGCGCTGAAGATTTGGAGACACTATTTCTATGGTATAAGGTGTCAAGTCTTCACCGATCACAAGTGTCTCAAATATATATTCACTCAGAAGGAGCTAAATATGAGACAACGTCGCTGGTTAGAGCTACTCAAAGACTACGACATCGAATTGCTGTATCATTCGGGCAAGGCTAATGTAGTAGCCGATGCATTGAGCCGGAAGACGCCGCACGAGACTTTAGTGGCTTTACTCACTGCTCAGACCAAGATAAACCAAGGGTTGTGCGACATTGAAGTCTTGTACGATCAGCGTAGAGGATATCTGAGTATGCTGGAGATTCAGGCCACGCTACTGGATCAAATCAGGGAGAGACAAGTTGATGATGTAGTCTTGGTGAAGCTAAGGAGTGAAGTGATGGACGGGAAAGCTTCCGATTTCGTGATTCAGGAAGATGGATCCCTCTGGTTTCAGAACCGGGTCTGTATGCCTGATGTTGATGGTCTTCGCCAGTTGGTGATGAAGGAGGCCCATTCATCAGCTTATTCTGTACATCCAGGCTCTAGCAAGATGTACAAGGACCTCAGGAAGAAGTTCTGATGGCCCAACATGAAGTGGGATGTAGCAGAGTTTGTGGAGAAATGCTTGACTTGTCAGAAGGTCAAGATAGAACATCGTAGACCAGGTGGTGAGTTGCTACCTCTTCCAGTGCCAGAATGGAAATGGGAAGATATTGCTATGGATTTCGTCACTGGGCTGCCAAAGACTCAAAGCCAGAAAGATGCTATATGGGTAATCATTGACAGACTCACGAAGAGTGCTCATTTCGTGACTATCAAGTCAACATGGGGAACCCAGAAGTTATCAGAAGTGTTTTTACACGAGATCATCTATTTGCATGGTACTCCAAAGACCATTGTATCGGATCGTGATGGCCGATTCATGTCAAGATTCTGGAAAGAACTACATAAGGCCATGGGAACCGAGTTGAGATTCAGCACTGTGTTTCATCCTCAGATGGATGGACAGTCTGAGAGGACCATCCAAACCTTGGAAGATATGCTAAGAGCTTGTACACTCGATCGTCCGACTAGCTGAGAGAATAGTCTGAGTCTGATTGAGTTCACATACAACAACAGTTGGCATGCTACCATAAAGATGGCTCAATTCGAGGCTTTGTACGGTCGAAGGTGCAGATCTCCGATTTGTAGCGATGAAAATGCCGACAAGGTTCTGCTCGGACCAGAATTAGTCGAAAGGACTGCCTCGAACATTGCTTTGATAAGACAGAGGATGTTGACCGCTCAGAGTGGACAAAAGTCTTATGCAGATCTGAAGCGCAGAAATGTTGAGTTTGAGGTTGGTGACAAAGTGTTTGTCAAAGTGTCGCCATCCAAAGGTGTGTTTAGGTTTGGTAAGCGTGGGAAGCTTAACCCTCGCTACATGGGACCGTTTAAGATCCTTGATAGAGTGGGGTCTCTAGCGTATCGTTTGGCATTGCCGCCATCGGCACATCCAGTGCATAACGTGTTCCACGTATCTTTGTTGAGGAAGTACGTGCCAGATGAGTCTCATGTGCTGAGTTATGACGACATCAAGATTCAGACAAATGGTACCTACGAAGAGATACCGGTGCGTATTCTCGAACGTAGTGAGAAGCAGTTACGGAACAAGGTGGTACCATTGGTACGGATTTTGTGGTCCAAGTCAGGAACTGAAGAAGTTACTTGGGAAACCTGGGAAACGGAGGCAGATATGCTTAGACGTTTTCCCGAGCTATTTCCGGCCTAGTTTTGGGGTCGAAACCTTTTTAAGGGGGTAGTGTTGTAACGCCTCGCTTTTCTTTGGTTTATTCGGCCAAGTTTCGGGGTCAAAACTTTTTTGTAAGGGGGAGGTGATGTAATACACCTCATTTTTGTAAAGAGTATTTTGGTAAGTTTTCCAAACACTCGTATTGTAGTCGAATTATTTTCAGAGAAGTTCAGACTTTCTGTTAAATACTTGATCTCCGTAATAATTCCTTGAGTGGAATAAAATACATTCGACGTATTTTTGGGGTTTAGAATGATTGTTCGGGTACGAATATATTTAACCCGGGGTTAAAACTCATACCGTAATTCTTCCCTGTCAAAAGTGGGCTTCTTGGTCAAAGAATGGGCAAAAGGCACAAAAATTGCCTTGACCGCACCCGCGGTCATACCCACCGCACCCAGCGGTCAGGAACTGGTCGCCACCATACCCCACGGTGAGACCCACCGCACCCGCGCCATGATGATGGCTTCTCTGCTCCGCCGAACTCGTCTGAGCTGCTTGTCGATCTTGTCCCCGGTGAGGCGGTGAGGCGGTGGGAGAGGGAGCCAGCTGGACTCCTTCTGGCTCCTTGATGGCCTATAAAAGGAGGGGGCTAAGAGGAGGAGGCCATTCCACTCTCTCTCTCCCTCAAATCTCTCTTTCTTTTATTGCCATTGTCGCCGGAGTTGCAAGCGTCGCCGGAGTTCTTCAAGGTCGTCGCCGGAGTTGCCATATGAGGAAGAGGTGCCCTCAAGGTGGTGGTTAGTGACACAAGGAGTTTGGAGGTCGAAACCAACCCAAGTCGAGCCCCATCGTCTTCCCCGGTGAGTTTTCGCTGTCGGCGTCTCGCCTCTGTAGCCTCGCCGCACCCGCGGTGGGCCTGGGCGAGTGTGGTGGTGGCTTGGGCGTTGTGATCTCGTTTGGGACTTTTGTTCCTTCAATTTCGTTCGTTTTTCTTTAGATTCATACTATTTATTATCGAATCTAACTTAGGGTTTCGTTATGGGTCATTCCGTAGGAAACCATAATCCAGGTTCTTCCTCGTTTCGGACCCGGAAATCCGTCATCTCGAGCTTCGTTGAGCTTCGTCTAAATCTAAGGCAAGTGGCGGTTCGTTCTTGCTTATCATTCCATATTTATATTAATTATCAATTGTTTAATTGTTAATTAATTTGTGATGAATATTGTTTTCGTCTGGGAACAGTTTTGATAACTGTATGTGATTTAAAAAGAGATATTATAATAGGTTGTATATATTGCTAGAAACAATGCTATTATATATATATATATGATTGAAATACAGATATTATAATAGGTTGTATATACTGCTAGAAACAACGCTATTATATCTGTTATTGGCCTCGATGGCTTTGATGTGAATTATTGCTCTTATGTTTTAACTGTTTAGTTAGAACGAGTATTCATAGGAACACTATGTACCTTGCGAGGTTTAGTGGTTTCTTGATAATGGTGCTAGGAGGATTTTCCCTAGTATCTTCGGTCATGACCTTACCCTTACTCAGGGTATGTGCACACAGCTGGTGCCGCCATTTGGGATGTATTCCCTGGGATGTTTTCCCTTTGATATCTCTTGTAATGAGATCCGATATCTCTCGTGAAGAGATCTTAAAAGCTTATAACGTAAAATGTACGTTTTGGAATTAAATAAGATAAGTGATTTAGTGCACATAATTAATGAATCTTGGGCCAGAAGTACAATGTGGAAACTCATATGGGCTTCGATTAGAGTAAGTCCACCTTCCGAATCTGAATTCGCATTATGCGGTGAGGTTGGTCGTGGACCCAAATAGTCAAGTCGCTTTTAAACATTTGTGTGAAACTTTAATGTTCCCAAACACTTGTCATACTTCCGATAAGACTCAATTCGTTGGAGTCTTCTCTTCATATGTTTCCTTAAGACTCATTCTTTCAGAGTCCTTTCTCTTGATCATGCCTTTTCGTATATTTCAGTAGGAGTATGGTGGTTGACTATCGTAATCGACTTTTATTCGAGAAGCGATGAGTCTAACCTAATACGACTACTTAGAACCTTTCTGTTTTACCCTTGCATAGTCTTTCATTAGACTAACCAACCGGTTATATTCCCTTGCATGGTTGGCTGGTGTCATCCGTCTCATATGGCACATCAGATAAACTGCAGTTCCGATGAAGGCTAGAAACGACAATGATGGCAGTTGGAATTTTGAAGAGTTTTACCAGGTTGAGATTCCTTGGCGGGTGATCGTTTAGATCAAGACCCTTGTGTCCTTTATTTTAAAGACTTCCGCTGTGTTAAACATATTTTATGTCAAGACTACTCTGTATTTCAGTTGTATTTCGGATTATGGATGTAATGCCGAGACAATGATTTTAATCAAAAGTTATGATATTTTGTATTATAACTGTTGTTTTATGATTTATATAAACGGGTTAAGCCTGGGGTGGCTTCGGATGTGAAATCCGAGGTCACTAGCGGTAATACCTTTCAAGGATATATATTTGGGGGTGTTACAAATATAGGGTGTGAACAAGCCAGTTTTCACTCCATTGCATCGACATCAATGAGTGTGAAAGGATAAAAGAATCCGCGAGTGTCCTTGTTGGCCTCTGACCGCCGACGCATCACCACCACCACAGTCTTACGTTGACGTCCATATCGCCAGGGGAGACCTGCTCGGTGCCGCTAGTGAAGAGAATGGAAAACGAGAGGATGTGGCAAGTGGTTGATGTTGTTGTGCGTTTATTCCCATGCCATACCGGAATCGCTTTGTTGACGGTAATTTGCTTCTCTGACCACCTCCAACTGCCATAACTAAGAAAGGCATGCATCTTTGCCTTCTTTGGTCTCGTCGTATAGGACATCCTAGAGGCGGTGATGTTGCGATCGTCCTCGCCCGACTATGCCTTTTTTTCTTCCATCGGTGATTCGATACCGATCTCTTTGCGGTGAGTCCTTCATGGCTCCTCCTCCCTTGACCCTCTCAAGTTGGAGCTTTATGATGTAGATTGCAAATTTATGTATGTTTAAAATTGAAAATGACAGATTGATTACTCTTGGAAATTAGGGTTTTACAGCAAGGCACATGTTTTATGAAGAGTTTAATTGTTTGGTTTATCTCCCTATTTGTGTATCTTGTAGAATGTATAGTTGTCAACGCTACTGGGGAGTCCATCCATATTGTTATCCTGGGATTTGCAGCAATAGTCAACCAAGGAAGATATCCATGGTGAATTTAGGCTCAAATTTGTATGTATCTACTTTTTTGTAATGCCTCGACACCTTATATAGTTGATTTCCCTTCTAGATGTGAAGCTTTGGTATATTTCTTTATTTATGCATCTTTGTGACAGATCTAAGGTCGAGAAGTTTATATATTTAATATGTACATTTGGTGGCTTGGTAAACTTTGTTAAATTATGGCTTGAATACTTCTATGTTTTTTGTTAATAAGGTTGTTTGGTTTTGGATTACTTGGGGAATTTTAGTTGTTCAGCATGTGAATTTGGTTAGATATGTCTTCATCAAGGGCTTGACACTTATATATATATATAGATCTATGCTCTAGTAAAACAAGCTCTTATAGTGAAACGAGTGGATAAATATAGAGCATTGGATTAGTTTAAGATGGATGGCTGGGATTTAATCTAGGGAGGTACAAAATTAGGGGGTAGATTCACCCATACCCGATCTCGTCCCATTACGAGCTTTCCGGGATTTGATTTCCATAATCCGAGTCGCTTCAACTTCCATTTTCAACTCCCTCCTCTATTGTCTTCCTCTGCTATCTCAGTATCTCTCTCTCTCTCTCGCATTTCCTTTGATCTCCATCGTCGCCTTCATCGTCTCCTCCCTCGTATTTCGCTCGTTAGTCGGTTTCCAATCTCCCCCCTCACAGTCATTTTCTGGCGTCTCCACTGTAGAAGCGTTGTTGTCTCGCCATCTTCGGTTGGGCTAAAGGTAACCCTAAAATCACTTCCCCACTAATTTTCGTCTTCATCTCCATCAATAGTATACTAAGTCTTCAATTTCGGTTCAATTCCTGAAACGTGTTATTCAATTTCGGTTCTCCAACCGCGAATTTCGACATAAATCGGTGAATATATTTACTTTGATTTGATTTTCTGTCGAATAGAACATTTGTGTTCGAGTTTTCCTTTAGATTTAGGGCATCAGAAGGTTTGTCTTGTTCGATTTCATTCGATATGCGTTTTTAGTCCGTTTAGGGCATCGAAAGCCTATATTGTGTTATTGATATTCAATTATGTAGATGACATATGCATTTTTTCATGCATTGATATGCAGAACATGTGCAATGTATATATTGTTTTGATATTCAAGTTGATTCATTTGGTGTTGGATTTGGAGGTTGGATTTTAGGGTTTTGTTTGTGGGTATGTTTAGTTCGTGTTGATGTACTTAGATTGTTTTTTGGGGTTTGATGTAACTGGATATTAGAATCCATAAACTCTATCGAATATGGATTTTTGTTCTGAGATTGGAGCCAGATTAATTGTTTGGTGTTTGGTGTAACAGTATGCTAGAATGCACAAAACCAATGATATTTGATGATTAGATTGTGTTTTGATTTTCAATTATATGAATGGGATATGCATTTGACATACATTTGATATGCAGTACATGTGCATTAGATTAGTTTGTTTTGATATTCAAGTTGTTTCAATTGTTGTTGGATTTGGAGGTTGGTTTTTAATGTTACTCATCGTCTTATTTAGGTTTCTGTTCATGGTTAGAGGCTTGTTGGGTAGAGAAACAATGTCTCTAAAAACAAAGGGTGGCAAGCGAAGAAGACTTGTTAAAGGTAATGTATTTATTTTATGTTTATTTGTATAGCTTTGAAGTAAGGTATTAATTGATATGCATTGTTTAATGTTTGGTATTGATATGATTACCAACCATTTTAGATTAGTGTGTTGTTCAATTTTTTTAAAATTGATATTCATTGTATTCTCAGTGATATGCACTACATCCGGACATATATGCAATGTATTTCTAACTATGACATTTGCATGTTTGTCTAAGATTTAGTTATTCCTTCTTATATTTTATATACAATTAAGCTTATTAATATGATTTGTACAAGATTGCCCTCAAGGAAGTCGGTTGAAGATTCCCCAAAGGATGCTCATGTCACATCTTCCGAACAACTTACTGAATCAGTTGTGGACACTGGATCACAAGAAGCACATGGCTCTTCCCCAATTCGAACGAGTCCACAGGCAAAGAGACGGTTGAAGATTGTTGTTTGTCGTGACAAGGGCAAGACCACCAGAAACGAAACACCTGATGATTCTGATGGGGAGGACGAACCAACTGAGGATGTGCTAAAAAAATCAAAGAAGTACAAGGCTAAGAGAAAAGCAAGAGGTATGATATTCTTAAGTGTTCAGTGCATACATATTTTTCTGTTTTAATTTCAATGTTGATATGAACCATAAAGTTAGATTGTATTCGTCAATGTGTCAATTACTTTTTAATTCACTGTAGAATCACCTATTTTCGATGAAGATGAAACACTGGCCAACATTCAAAAGGCCAAATCAAAGCGTTCGAAGGGAAAGGATGCATCATCTAAATCATATGCGCACGATGATTCTGGTACATTATATTTACAAGTGAATGTTGGGATTTTTATGTTTAAATGATATCTTTCATTAATAGACACTGACTAATACATCATATTTGTCATGTACCAGGTTTGAAATCAAAAAAGAGGGTTGATAAGGGCAAGGCTAAGATGGTTGAGGAAGAATTAGAAGAAGTCGTACGTCAGAAGACGAAAGTCAAAAAAAATGACGGTTTTAAGGGTATCAAACATCGTGGACGCCTTGAATATTTCGTTTGGGCCATCGGGAAAATGAACCAAATGCAAAAGGAAAATGTAGAGGAGTTTTGTTTTGGGAGACTTTTAAGGATGACAACGTTCCCGTTACCGAGGTATATGGTTTTATACTAACATGTTGTTCATTAGATATGTAAAATGTGTATATATGATATTCAGATATACTTTTTTGATATGCAATTTGTTATAATTGATTATTTAATTGGCAGTGCATGTGATATTTATTTTTGTGAGTGAGATATGCATTACTCGTACATCGATATGCATACTATATATTCACATATGCATGATATATGAAGTCATCGATTTGTTATGTGATATTCATTTGTGTGGTTGTGATATGCATACATCCTGCATAGATATGCATACTAAATATTCAGGTATTCATGATATAAACAGATGTCGATTGTGCATGTGTTTTTCATTTGTGTTGTTTAGATATTCATACTTCCTGCATAGATATGCATACTATATATTATGGTATTCATGATCTAAGCAGTTGTCTATTGTGCATGTATTTTTCATTTGTGTGATTGAGAGATGCATACTTCCTTCATTGATATGCAGATTATATATTTAGACATTCATGATGTATGGGTGTGATGTGCATGCTTCAATCATGATTATGGATACATAAATTTTCATGATTCGATCATATATTTTGAGTTGTTTTTTATGCGTTGTAATAAAATATATTATGTGTCTTTCTTCAGTTTTCTGTGTAAGTGGTTGGTTCAGAGTTACAATGCAATAAAGGGGAAGATCTTGCTCCCGGATGGGTCTGCGGTGGATGTCACAGATAGTGATGTGGAGATCTGCATGGGCATTCCACGTGGCCTAGTTCAAATAATCAAGCTCGACCCTTTGGTTAAGATGAATGTGGTAGAGGAATGGAGGAAGAAATTTGATATGAAGCTGCACAGCATCAGATATAATCATGTTGGTGAACATATGTTGTCGATCGAGGGAGGAGGCGAAGACTTCATACGGGACTTTATTGTCCTTTTCCACTCTTGTATAGTCGAGCCGACACAAAGCGGTGCTGCAAACCAGTCCCTCATACGTGGCTTAGAGCAGCTAAATGGCGTGAGTACGATGAACTGGTGTGGTTTTGTTATAGATTGTCTTATCGAGGCCAAGAAGAGGTGGGATATGAATCCGGATGGCTACTTTACTGGCCCACTCTATTTCTTGACGGTATGTGGGTCCTTAAATATACATTTTGGGGGAATAATTTTTGAATTTTGATATATGGGCATGCATTTTCAATTATTTGTGTTGGATATTCATAATTCATACACTGATATGCATAATATTTCTGTTTTCTTCAGGTTCTATACTTGGACCGTGTGGTCTTGTATGGAAAACGTACCATTCCAAGGAAATTCCCCGTATTTGTCGGATGGACTAAAGATCTTGTAGCTGAGAGAGAAGAGATTGAGATGAGTCACGGGGTGTTCGGGGATGGTAATTTGGAACCCCAACTGTCTATCAAAAAAAGGCAAGGTGTTGCATGTCCGGTACAGGAATCAAATACCAAAAAGGTTAATCTTCATGCCTAATTTTAGATTTATATAGATTTTACAAAACTGAATAGTTAACATATGTTATTGATTTAGTAATGATAAAAATACATAGGTTATTATGCATAGTATCATGTTGAATAAGGATTATATACTATTATGATATGCATGTGATATTTATTTTTGTGAGTGAGAGATGCATTCTCCGTACATGATATATGAAGTTGTCGATATGTTATGTGATATTCACATGTGTGGTTGTGATATTCATACTTACTGCATAGATATGCAGACTATATATTCAGGTATGCATGATGTATTAAGTTGTCGATTTGTTATGTGATATCCATTTGTGTGGTTGTGATATGCACACTTCCTGTATAGATATGCAGACTATGTATTCAGGTATGCATGATGTATTAGGTTGTCGATTTGTTATGTGATATTCATTTGTGTGGTTGTGATATGCAGACTTCCTGTATAGATATGCAGACTATATATTCAGATATGCATGATGTATTAAGCTGTCGATATATAATGTGATTTTCATTTGTATGGTTGTGATATGCACACTTCCTGTATAGATATGCAGACTATATATTCAGGTAGGCATGATGTATTAAGTTATCGATTTGTTATGTGATATTCATTTGTGTGGTTGTGATATGCATACTATATATTCAGTTATTCATGATCTAAGCAGTTGTCGATTTGAAGATGATTATATTATGGTTTATACTTTATAGTGTTGATGAAGCCGTTGATAACAATATTGTAATGCAAAATATACATATTGATATGCAATTTTTACAGGTGTTCAACAAAGGTATGGTGAAGGATTTGAAGATTGTCGCAAATGCTATTATTAGGATAGCCGACAGGACCAAAAACATGCATGTTGATTGCAAGGACGATGAAGTGTCAATTGCCCTCACTGAGTCGGCCAGGGCTTTGATGGGTTCCAGATCAGATTCCCTGCACGAGGCTCCTTTTGATGTATGCACTCAAGTAGGGAATGTGCTCTCGCAAGCTGAAGACCCATTCTGGACTAGTCCGAAGCTCATGAAGGTGGTTGAAGAGATCGAGTTTGCGTTGTTTAGGCGGAATGACATCATCAAGCGCGAGAATGATAAAGGCGGGTTTAATGACGATCTGCCCTTTTTCCAGGCAGATACGGGCCATACTGAAGAAGTGCATCAGTCCAATCCAACGGCCGTAATGGATGTTCATATGCCTCAGGTTTATGCACATTTATTTCTCACGCAAAGCAAATTTGTTTATTTTATTGAATGTTTGCATAATATTAGTTATGAAATTTCCATAGGGCAATATGGGAACGAGCGAAGTTGACCCACTAGTCCAGCACCATGAAGGTGATATTCCAGCCGTTGTTGACGATCAGTCCAAGATGGCCGAAGCCACCACAGTAGAGAAGGTTGACCCACCAGCCCAGCTCCATGAAAGTGATATTACAATAGCTATTGAGGATCAATCCAAGATTCGTGAAGCCACCCAGGAGAGGAGGCAACGAACAAGGTATGCACAAATGAAAGGATTGAAGTCACATTCAATCTTCAAAATTCCTGACTTGCATGCTAAATTCCGAATATGCAGGTGTCTAAAGCAACATTAGGAAATGAGGGTCCGGACAATGTCGTCACTACTGATATGTTTGAGGTTCTTTAAACATCCAATAATTTAAATTTACAGTTTGCATACTATGATTTTTCAATGATATGCAGATTGTATGATTAGGATTTAGGTATTCATGATCTAAGTAGTTGGTAACCATTCATGTAATATTCATTTTTATGGTGTGATATACATGCTTCACACGTTGTTATGCAGATTGTATATTTAGGTATGTATTTTAATGGGTGTGTTATGCAATAATGTATGGAAAATATGTTATGGTGTGATATCCATAATCACACATTGTTATGCAGATTGTTTGTTTTGGGTATGCATTTTAATGGGTGTGTTATGCATGATTCACACATTCATATGCAGGATATGATCATTATTTAACCGATATGTTCAAATTGCACAGGGGCAACCGAATCCAAGTGATGTGGTTATGGAGGTGGTGAATGACATCGCTATTGAGCATCCCTAGGTTGAAGTTGTTGCCCCGGCTCAACCTACAGTTGCTGCGACCAGTGTTAAGAGATATGTGGCTAAGAAGACAATATGTGGTCGTCCAGGAAAGTGTCCCGTCCTTCAACAAACTGATCCGGTAAGCGTGAGGAGGAGTAATAGGGTTAGAAGCAAATGATGATGGTCACACTTAAGGCTTGAATTCGTGAAGTTGTATTTTGGTCGAAGTAAGATGGGTGTCAAGGGATAAACAATATGGTTGGTTGGCTTTAGAGCCAAAATTTTGTCTATATATAATATAACGACTATAGATCTAGTTGGAGTGGTATTGTGGACATCTTCACGTATTTTGTAACTGCTTAATATATGTAATGTTTAGTAGGCTTAGATGGGGTGGTATTGTGAACAAAAGTATGATTTTTGTAACGGCTTAATTATGTAATGTTTAGCAGACCTTGTCTGATATTCACATGTTCTGTGTCCGTATGCAAATTAGATGTTCTGGTATTCGTTGTATGACTAAATTGCATTCATGATTGCTTTGACGATATTCAACTTTTATGTAGTATGATATTCTTGCAATAGTATTCCATATTTGTGTTGTATTGGTTTACCAAAACGTTACTTCCAATTCATGCACAAATGGACGACAATGAGGGTGACGATGATTTTGTAACACCGATGAAATCTGTCCAACAAAATGCGAAGAGGAACATTAAGCTACCGGCTACAAAAAAGAGCCCATGGTTGAATAGGATTATAAACGCAAGAAAAACGATCACTAAAGAACAACATGCATTATATTAGTATGTTGTTAATCACGCTGCAGATGGGTTAGTGTTTACTACTCAAGTGTGTTGCATTCAATGATTACGCTTCTATTTTGATTCGTCTATTGTCTTTCCCGTTATCAGGGAAGTCCTATTTGACTACAATGGGAGAACACTTGATGCGAGCGAATTCCGGTCACTTGAAGAATCCACCTTTGTTTCAATTAATATTGTCGACTTGTGGTGCACATATTTAAATGATTTAGAAGAGGCTCGAAACCATACAACTGCATCGCGGTTGTTCGTTCATCCATCAACTTTGCTAGGTATTCAGTTTTTACATTGTGATATGCACATGTCATTCAATGATATTCACTAAATCCTTATTCATTTTTGCATAAGCAGGTTGGCTCCCTCTCCAACCCGAACAAAGTTGAATACGCCTCCAAGTTCTCCATTTTCAAATATGGGATGGACGAATTGGTAGCGAGCCTCAACCATACATCTCGGGTGGATACAGATTTGGTAATAACTCATCCAACTATATTTATTTCATATCAGCACTCTTATAAATGATCTATTGATATTCATCAATTAACATTTTGATGCAATGACAGGTCCTCTTCCCCATTCTAAAACAGGAGCATTTTTTTTCTGGTTTGTTTCAACTTCATGCGTTCGAAGATAGAGATTATTGATAATTCCAAAGGTGGCGATGAGGACCCGGTAGCAAAATATGGTGAAACAATGGTCGTACTGGTAATATATCACTCAAATCAGGGAATGTTGAAATGTTTTTATACTATAACTTACATGGCTTTGAATTGTTTGTTATGTTTATCCACAGCCCAAGATGTTCTTTGAATATATGGATTCTTTGAATCTCGGCACAAGGTGCAATGTTTTTACCAGAGGTCGTATGTCCATTCTGAAAATGATGTGGCATGATAACACAAACAAGGTTGATTGCGGGGTATGTGTAATGCGCCATATGGAGACATATTTTGGACAGGGAGTGAACAATTGGCAAACTGGATTTAAGCCTAACTCTAAGAAATGTATGGTTCCATTACGCCATATGTATCTCCATGCCCTTATAACGTCTAAGATGAACATTATGAAAGACTTCATCATCGAAGAGACTACAGATGTTATGCGGGGGTTCAAAACATGATATCAGGATGGCAAATCAAATGGCAATGGAGAAGACATAGCAGTGGGGCATTTTATTCTACTACTTAGACGTTATTCCACTACTTAGATGTTTTATTCCACTACCTAGCAGTGTAGTTTACATTACCAAGTTATTGATATTCATGAATCTTTTGTCAGTATGCAATTTCGTTGTTTTGGTATGCACGATTCATGAATTATATAACGGTATAGTTTGGAATGCAAATTCGTTGTTTTGGTATGCACGATTAAGTAGAAGTTATGATTGTACAAATTTGCATTACCAAGTTTTTGATATGCACGAATCTTTGTCGGTATGCAATTTTTATGTTATGGTATTCACGATATATGAAGTGTATAACGGTATAGTTGGTGCATTTCGTTTAAACAAGTTAAGTAGACTATATGAATGTATGAAATACACAAATATGCAACAACTATAAAGATATTTAATCACTACACCTTGATTGCCAAAACATACGATTGAATAACATCAATAAATTCATAAAACAAATGCCCAAATCCCAAATTCATGGATATGAGTAGCTAATGAATATTGCAATACATATTCTGAATATCAAAACAATAATGTGGCATATTAATAGACTAGACATTTTCTTTGCAATTTCTGCTATCATGTCCTGCATACTTGTTGCACCTTTTGCATTTCCTCATGCCTTTCTTTGCATTTTCGGCTACAACCTTCTTTTTCCCAGCTTCGGCTATAGACTTCTCCTTTCCATCTTTGTACCTCTTCCCGGTGCCTTTGTTCTTCGCTTGTACTAGAGGTTGAACGTAGACCTCATCCGGCGCACTAATTCCCGCAAAGCTCTCTACCATTGATTCTCTTACTCCTTCTTCCATGTTTTCAGAGTTATTGTCTGCTTTGTATTCTGACTTCTTGTTCTTCAATGTTAACAGCAAATCATTTATCTTCTCATTGTCTTCCTCCACAATTCCAACACAAGAATATACCACTGACCATAATTCGTTCATCATAGCTTGTTTCTTTTCTATTCTTACACTCTGATCCCATACGTCATTAGGAATACCGCTATTTGCTCTTGTTGTAGCACCTTTTTCTCCATCTATCTAGAATTAGTCGTTCAGGAACCTTTTCATAACCATAAGATTTCAAAGCGGTGAAGATATGACGACACGGTAAACCAACTTTGTTGAACATCATGCAGCTGCATGTAGTGATGTCGTGACGCAGTGGATGACCTACTTGAAATAAATCTCCACTGCCCTCCTTTACTGTATATGTCAATTGGTCCTCACCTACGCATGGATACCATTTGGTAAAACAACGAATATCAATCATAGCTAACTGCATATCTCTTGACCAAATATGAATATCGGTGCATGTACTAGTATATATCAATGCAACACTCATAAGTAAACAAATTGAATAACATGATTGATATTCATAAATACAGTTATGCAAAAACTCCATGTCGATATTCACAACTTTAAGCATTGGTATGCACAATATGCACTTTTTAAGAATTCTCATAAAAAGCAAATTGTAGTGAATACGGTAACGCAATATTTGAATATCATACCACATTGTAAATATCGTACCTGGTGTCTCATTAGTGACAGAACAATCGAAACACGCTGCGGTAATCTCTTCTTGAACCTGAGAAAAGATTTTTAGGGTATACACCTCAGAAGCATGCTTCTCAATCAACAATGGCATTTTCAATACATGCGTCCGTGTGTCTGATTCGATATCATTCCTCATCTAGTTATAACGTTGGGTTTCCATTGCACTATCAAAGTGCATCAACTGCTCAACAAGGCTAAAGTTCTTGTTTGAATAATTTCCAAAAAAACTATTCTGAGACTCCGATATCGATGTTGTGCGAACCAGACCACCAAGCACAATATCCTTAAAATACATTGGGATCCAATAGTGTCGTAGATCAAACATATCATCGAACCAAGGTTTCTTATCGAGCTCATACTCAACCACAAATTCTTTCCATCCATCCTCAAACTCTGAGATTGTATGTGTATCATCCCAAACCAACTTGCCCAACTTCTTTCTGAAATCCTTCGAATTAATTTTTTTTGCACCAACCTTTTTCGACACCTTCTCCATGATGTGCCACATACATAAACGATGTCTGGTTTGGGGCAATACATTCTCAATAGCAATCTTCATCGCAGGATCCTGATCTGTCACAAGGATCTTTGGTGCATGGCCCATTGCTTTCTGAAAGTGTACGAAAAGCCATTCGTACGATTTCACGTCCTTCTTCATGACCAATCCTGTACCGAACGTAAGACTTTTCTTGTGATTATCAACCCCAGTGAATGGTGCGAATACCATATAGTACTTGTATGCATATACATTAAAATATTTTGCATATCGAAATACAAGAAATTTTTAAATCTCAAACTCTCTACATTAGAGTACCTGTTTGTTCTGTAGGTCGAGTCAAAGGAAACCACATCTCCAAAAGCAGCGTAATTCCGACGTGATATCGGATCTGCCCATAATAACCTCATTAAATGTTGTTCATTGTTCACATCATACTCAAAGTAAAAGGCATCGCATTGCTCCTTCTTATTTGCAAACCTATTAATCACCATTTGTGCATCAGCAGCTATGATGTACGACATCAGATCTCGTTTGAAGTTCCGGAAGTCCCTTGACATTGCCCTCATGTTCCCATATCCACCAACCATCTCTTTTAAGAGATTAAAAGACATTACTGGCCCCAAGTTCGCCTTTGCACAGCTCATCATAAATTTTTGATGTCCAATGTTCATCTTCCTACTACTTTTGAGGAAATGATGTGTTGTATTCGGTATCATATCGTGGTTGTGTTTCTCTGTAAAGTTGTCAACAATGTAGGCGATGCCGTCATTACACTTCAAAGATATTTTTGCACCACACCCTATCTTGTTAGATGTCGTCTTACGTTTTCCCGTACTATTAGCTACATTCTTGAATCCAGCCCTATTGCACACAAAGTATTTGATCTTAACAACATCTGAGTGGCTCAACTTGTGCGAGGTGCTTGATCTAACATCAAAACCAGCTGTGGATGCATATTCACAATAGAATGCCTCTCTTGCATCCAGGAAATTGAAGCTTTTTCCAAGCACCGGTTTCATGGAAAGGGGACATAGCGGAACCCAATGCTTTGTGTTTCTGTCGTCTGGGTCAATAACACACTCTGTGCCATACACGAAATTAGCCTCTTCTTCGTCTGACAACCCATCATCAGATATATCAACATCATTTCCTGATGAAGAGGACCGCATATCTACACAACACCATTGCATAACTAGTCAATCTTTATGCATATCAGATATATACGATATAGGCGGCGATGGAAACCCTAAATCCATAAACCTGTACAGGTATGCAAATGATATGGTACAATATTCAAAGTTTACGGCTCGATATGCAGACGGTTAACTTTTCAGAGTTTATGAATATGATTATAAATTTGGAATATCATTGAACAAATACTGCATATCTATTCAGTGTTTATGAATATCAGTATATATATGAATGACCATGATCACCATGATCACGAATATCAGTTATTCAAAAACACTTGAACGATATTCTGATTATGTACTCTGATATTCACAGATTTAACAGATATGCAGATTATATATAGCAGTATTCATTTTTTCGTATCCACATCCAGAATATTCACTTTCAATTCTTTGCATATACTGATATGCATAAACGTACACAGAATATGCGTGTGATCTAATAACAGTGGCATCAGAAAATCCTAACAGATTGAATGCATATCAAAGATAAATCAAAGTCGTCTCAAGGCAAACCCGAATTCTGCTGAATCATACATTCTTGTCAAAATCAGTATTCCTAATACTATCAAGAACTCAATGCTAAACCCTAAAATTCACAGCAAATTCAAATCATTCATAAAATTCACAAAGAACGGTTTGAATATCATAGAACAACGAACTAATACGAACTAACCTTCTTCCATGTTCAATTCCGACATTTGAGAACGAGAATTTCCGCCTTTGTTTATGGTGAAGAAGACCTGCAATGGAGTAGAGCAGAAAGAAGACGTAGAAGACGTAACTACCACCGTCGTTCAATGAGAAAGATTGCATCTTCTCTCTCCTGTTTTAGATTTTCTTTTTTTTTCTCATCCGTTTTTTATGGTAACTGATTCTTATGGGCCTTGTATTATGGAAACCCACCTATCATAAAATCCCTACAACCCCTCAATCCATCCCTCCATTTCCTTTAATCCAACGATCCTCATTTATGCACTCGTTTCACCACAAGACTCGTTTTACCTGAACGTCCCTCATTTCGTGACTATCAAGTCAACATGGGGAACCCAGAAGTTATCAGAAGTGTTTTTACACGAGATCATCTGTTTGCATGGTACTCCAAAGACCATTGTATCGGATCGTGATGGCCGATTCATGTCAAGATTCTAGAAAGAACTACATAAGGCCATGGGAACCGAGTTGAGATTCAGCACTGCGTTTCATCCTCAGATGGATGGACAGTCTGAGAGGACCATCCAAACCTTGGAAGATATGCTAAGAGCTTGTACACTCGATCGTCCGACTAGCTGAGAGAACAGTCTGAGTCTGATTGAGTTCACATACAACAACAGTTGGCATGCTACCATAAAGATGGCTCAATTCGAGGCTTTGTACGGTCGAAGGTGCAGATCTCCGATTTGTAGCGATGAAAATGCCGACAAGGTTCTGCTCGGACCAGAATTAGTCGAAAGGACTGCCTCGAACATTGCTTTGATAAGACAGAGGATGTTGACCGCTCAGAGTGGACAAAAGTCTTATGCAGATCTGAAGCGCAGAAATGTTGAGTTTGAGGTTGGTGACAAAGTGTTTGTCAAAGTGTCGCCATCCAAAGGTGTGTTTAGGTTTGGTAAGCGTGGGAAGCTTAACCCTCGCTACATGGGACCGTTTAAGATCCTTGATAGAGTGGGGTCTCTAGCGTATCGTTTGGCATTGCCGCCATCGGCACATCCAGTGCATAACGTGTTCCACGTATCTTTGTTGAGGAAGTACGTGCCAGATGAGTCTCATGTGCTGAGTTATGACGACATCAAGATTCAGACAAATGGTACCTACGAAGAGATACCGGTGCGTATTCTCGAACGTAGTGAGAAGCAGTTACGGAACAAGGTGGTACCATTGGTACGGATTTTGTGGTCCAAGTCAGGAACTGAAGAAGTTACTTGGGAAACCTGGGAAACGGAGGCAGATATGCTTAGACGTTTTCCCGAGCTATTTCCGGCCTAGTTTTGGGGTCGAAACCTTTTTAAGGGGGTAGTGTTGTAACGCCTCGCTTTTCTTTGGTTTATTCGGCCAAGTTTCGGGGTCAAAACTTTTTTGTAAGGGGGAGGTGATGTAATACACCTCATTTTTGTAAAGAGTATTTTGGTAAGTTTTCCAAACACTCGTATTGTAGTCGAATTATTTTCAGAGAAGTTCAGACTTTCTGTTAAATACTTGATCTCCGTAATAATTCCTTGAGTGGAATAAAATACATTCGACATATTTTTAGGGTTTAGAATGATTGTTCGGGTACGAATATATTTAACCCGGGGTTAAAACTCATACCGTAATTCTTCCCTGTCAAAAGTGGGCTTCTTGGTCAAAGAATGGGCAAAAGGCACAAAAATTGCCTTGACCGCACCCGCGGTCATACCCACCGCACCCAGCGGTCAGGAACTGGTCGCCACCATACCCCACGGTGAGACCCACCGCACCCGCGCCATGATGATGGCTTCTCTGCTCCGCCGAACTCGTCTGAGCTGCTTGTCGATCTTGTCCCCGGTGAGGCGGTGAGGCGGTGGGAGAGGGAGCCAGCTGGACTCCTTCTGGCTCCTTGATGGCCTATAAAAGGAGGGGGCTAAGAGGAGGAGGCCATTCCACTCTCTCTCTCCCTCAAATCTCTCTTTCTTTTATTGCCATTGTCGCCGGAGTTGCAAGCGTCGCCGGAGTTCTTCAAGGTCGTCGCCGGAGTTGCCATATGAGGAAGAGGTGCCCTCAAGGTGGTGGTTAGTGACACAAGGAGTTTGGAGGTCGAAACCAACCCAAGTCGAGCCCCATCGTCTTCCCCGGTGAGTTTTCGCTGTCGGCGTCTCGCCTCTGTAGCCTCGCCGCACCCGCGGTGGGCCTGGGCGAGTGTGGTGGTGGCTTGGGCGTTGTGATCTCGTTTGGGACTTTTGTTCCTTCAATTTCGTTCGTTTTTCTTTAGATTCATACTATTTATTATCGAATCTAACTTAGGGTTTCGTTATGGGTCATTCCGTAGGAAACCATAATCCAGGTTCTTCCTCGTTTCGGACCCGGAAATCCGTCATCTCGAGCTTCGTTGAGCTTCGTCTAAATCTAAGGCAAGTGGCGGTTCGTTCTTGCTTATCATTCCATATTTATATTAATTATCAATTGTTTAATTGTTAATTAATTTGTGATGAATATTGTTTTCGTCTGGGAACAGTTTTGATAACTGTATGTGATTTAAAAAGAGATATTATAATAGGTTGTATATATTGCTAGAAACAATGCTATTATATATATATATATGATTGAAATACAAATATTATAATAGGTTGTATATACTGCTAGAAACAACGCTATTATATCTGTTATTGGCCTCGATGGCTTTGATGTGAATTATTGCTCTTATGTTTTAACTGTTTAGTTAGAACGAGTATTCATAGGAACACTATGTACCTTGCGAGGTTTAGTGGTTTCTTGATAATGGTGCTAGGAGGATTTTCCCTAGTATCTTCGGTCATGACCTTACCCTTACTCAGGGTATGTGCACACAGCTGGTGCCGCCATTTGGGATGTATTCCCTGGGATGTTTTCCCTTTGATATCTCTTGTAATGAGATCCGATATCTCTCGTGAAGAGATCTTAAAAGCTTATAACGTAAAATGTACGTTTTGGAATTAAATAAGATAAGTGATTTAGTGCACATAATTAATGAATCTTGGGCCAGAAGTACAATGTGGAAACTCATATGGGCTTCGATTAGAGTAAGTCCACCTTCCGAATCTGAATTCGCATTATGCGGTGAGGTTGGTCGTGGACCCAAATAGTCAAGTCGCTTTTAAACATTTGTGTGAAACTTTAATGTTCCCAAACACTTGTCATACTTCCGATAAGACTCAATTCGTTGGAGTCTTCTCTTCATATGTTTCCTTAAGACTCATTCTTTCAGAGTCCTTTCTCTTGATCATGCCTTTTCGTATATTTCAGTAGGAGTATGGTGGTTGACTATCGTAATCGACTTTTATTCGAGAAGCGATGAGTCTAACCTAATACGACTACTTAGAACCTTTCTGTTTTACCCTTGCATAGTCTTTCATTAGACTAACCAACCGGTTATATTCCCTTGCATGGTTGGCTGGTGTCATCCGTCTCATATGGCACATCAGATAAACTGCAGTTCCGATGAAGGCTAGAAACGACAATGATGGCAGTTGGAATTTTGAAGAGTTTTACCAGGTTGAGATTCCTTGGCGGGTGATCGTTTAGATCAAGACCCTTGTGTCCTTTATTTTAAAGACTTCCGCTGTGTTAAACATATTTTATGTCAAGACTACTCTGTATTTCAGTTGTATTTCGGATTATGGATGTAATGCCGAGACAATGATTTTAATCAAAAGTTATGATATTTTGTATTATAACTGTTGTTTTATGATTTATATAAACGGGTTAAGCCTGGGGTGGCTTCGGATGTGAAATCCGAGGTCACTAGCGGTAATACCTTTCAAGGATATATATTTGGGGGTGTTACAAATATAGGGTGTGAACAAGCCAGTTTTCACTCCATTGCATCGACATCAATGAGTGTGAAAGGATAAAAGAATCCGCGAGTGTCCTTGTTGGCCTCTGACCGCCGACGCATCACCACCACCACAGTCTTACGTTGACGTCCATATCGCCAGGGGAGACCTGCTCGGTGCCGCTAGTGAAGAGAATGGAAAACGAGAGGATGTGGCAAGTGGTTGATGTTGTTGTGCGTTTATTCCCATGCCATACCGGAATCGCTTTTTTGACGGTAATTTGCTTCTCTGACCACCTCCAACTGCCATAACTAAGAAAGGCATGCATCTTTGCCTTCTTTGGTCTCGTCGTATAGGACATCCTAGAGGCGGTGATGTTGCGATCGTCCTCGCCCGACTATGCCTTTTTTTCTTCCATCGGTGATTCGATACCGATCTCTTTGCGGTGAGTCCTTCATGGCTCCTCCTCCCTTGACCCTCTCAAGTTGGAGCTTTATGATGTAGATTGCAAATTTATGTATGTTTAAAATTGAAAATGACAGATTGATTACTCTTGGAAATTAGGGTTTTACAGCAAGGCACATGTTTTATGAAGAGTTTAATTGTTTGGTTTATCTCCCTATTTGTGTATCTTGTAGAATGTATAGTTGTCAACGCTACTGGGGAGTCCATCCATATTGTTATCCTGGGATTTGCAGCAATAGTCAACCAAGGAAGATATCCATGGTGAATTTAGGCTCAAATTTGTATGTATCTACTTTTTTGTAATGCCTCGACACCTTATATAGTTGATTTCCCTTCTAGATGTGAAGCTTTGGTATATTTCTTTATTTATGCATCTTTGTGACAGATCTAAGGTCGAGAAGTTTATATATTTAATATGTACATTTGGTGGCTTGGTAAACTTTGTTAAATTATGGCTTGAATACTTCTATGTTTTTTGTTAATAAGGTTGTTTGGTTTTGGATTACTTGGGGAATTTTAGTTGTTCAGCATGTGAATTTGGTTAGATATGTCTTCATCAAGGGCTTGACACTTATATATATATATAGATCTATGCTCTAGTAAAACAAGCTCTTATAGTGAAACGAGTGGATAAATATAGAGCATTGGATTAGTTTAAGATGGATGGCTGGGATTTAATCTAGGGAGGTACAAAATTAGGGGGTAGATTCACCCATACCCGATCTCGTCCCATTACGAGCTTTCCGGGATTTGATTTCCATAATCCGAGTCGCTTCAACTTCCATTTTCAACTCCCTCCTCTATTGTCTTCCTCTGCTATCTCAGTATCTCTCTCTCTCTCGCATTTCCTTTGATCTCCACCGTCGCCTTCATCGTCTCCTCCCTCGTATTTCGCTCGTTAGTCGGTTTCCAATCTCCCCCCTCACAGTCATTTTCTGGCGTCTCCACTGTAGAAGCGTTGTTGTCTCGCCATCTTCGGTTGGGCTAAAGGTAACCCTAAAATCACTTCCCCACTAATTTTCGTCTTCATCTCCATCAATAGTATACTAAGTCTTCAATTTCGGTTCAATTCCTGAAACGTGTTATTCAATTTCGGTTCTCCAACCGCGAATTTCGACATAAATCGGTGAATATATTTACTTTGATTTGATTTTCTGTCGAATAGAACATTTGTGTTCGAGTTTTCCTTTAGATTTAGGGCATCAGAAGGTTTGTCTTGTTCGATTTCATTCGATATGCGTTTTTAGTCCGTTTAGGGCATCGAAAGCCTATATTGTGTTATTGATATTCAATTATGTAGATGACATATGCATTTTTTCATGCATTGATATGCAGAACATGTGCAATGTATATATTGTTTTGATATTCAAGTTGATTCATTTGGTGTTGGATTTGGAGGTTGGATTTTAGGGTTTTGTTTGTGGGTATGTTTAGTTCGTGTTGATGTACTTAGATTGTTTTTTGGGGTTTGATGTAACTGGATATTAGAATCCATAAACTCTATCGAATATGGATTTTTGTTCTGAGATTGGAGCCAGATTAATTGTTTGGTGTTTGGTGTAACAGTATGCTAGAATGCACAAAACCAATGATATTTGATGATTAGATTGTGTTTTGATTTTCAATTATATGAATGGGATATGCATTTGACATACATTTGATATGCAGTACATGTGCATTAGATTAGTTTGTTTTGATATTCAAGTTGTTTCAATTGTTGTTGGATTTGGAGGTTGGTTTTTAATGTTACTCATCGTCTTATTTAGGTTTCTGTTCATGGTTAGAGGCTTGTTGGGTAGAGAAACAATGTCTCTAAAAACAAAGGGTGGCAAGCGAAGAAGACTTGTTAAAGGTAATGTATTTATTTTATTTTTATTTGTATAGCTTTGAAGTAAGGTATTAATTGATATGCATTGTTTAATGTTTGGTATTGATATGATTACCAACCATTTTAGATTAGTGTGTTGTTCAATTTTTTTAAAATTGATATTCATTGTATTCTCAGTGATATGCACTACATCCGGACATATATGCAATGTATTTCTAACTATGACATTTGCATGTTTGTCTAAGATTTAGTTATTCCTTCTTATATTTTATATACAATTAAGCTTATTAATATGATTTGTACAAGATTGCCCTCAAGGAAGTCGGTTGAAGATTCCCCAAAGGATGCTCATGTCACATCTTCCGAACAACTTACTGAATCAGTTGTGGACACTGGATCACAAGAAGCACATGGCTCTTCCCCAATTCGAACGAGTCCACAGGCAAAGAGACGGTTGAAGATTGTTGTTTGTCGTGACAAGGGCAAGACCACCAGAAACGAAACACCTGATGATTCTGATGGGGAGGACGAACCAACTGAGGATGTGCTAAAAAAATCAAAGAAGTACAAGGCTAAGAGAAAAGCAAGAGGTATGATATTCTTAAGTGTTCAGTGCATACATATTTTTCTGTTTTAATTTCAATGTTGATATGAACCATAAAGTTAGATTGTATTCGTCAATGTGTCAATTACTTTTTAATTCACTGTAGAATCACCTATTTTCGATGAAGATGAAACACTGGCCAACATTCAAAAGGCCAAATCAAAGCGTTCGAAGGGAAAGGATGCATCATCTAAATCATATGCGCACGATGATTCTGGTACATTATATTTACAAGTGAATGTTGGGATTTTTATGTTTAAATGATATCTTTCATTAATAGACACTGACTAATACATCATATTTGTCATGTACCAGGTTTGAAATCAAAAAAGAGGGTTGATAAGGGCAAGGCTAAGATGGTTGAGGAAGAATTAGAAGAAGTCGTACGTCAGAAGACGAAAGTCAAAAAAAATGACGGTTTTAAGGGTATCAAACATCGTGGACGCCTTGAATATTTCGTTTGGGCCATCGGGAAAATGAACCAAATGCAAAAGGAAAATGTAGAGGAGTTTTGTTTTGGGAGACTTTTAAGGATGACAGCGTTCCCGTTACCGAGGTATATGGTTTTATACTAACATGTTGTTCATTAGATATGTAAAATGTGTATATATGATATTCAGATATACTTTTTTGATATGCAATTTGTTATAATTGATTATTTAATTGGCCGTGCATGTGATATTTATTTTTGTGAGTGAGATATGCATTACTCGTACATCGATATGCATACTATATATTCACATATGCATGATATATGAAGTCATCGATTTGTTATGTGATATTCATTTGTGTGGTTATGATATGCATACATCCTGCATAGATATGCATACTAAATATTCAGGTATTCATGATATAAACAGATGTCGATTGTGCATGTGTTTTTCATTTGTGTTGTTTAGATATTCATACTTCCTACATAGATATGCATACTATATATTATGGTATTCATGATCTAAGCAGTTGTCTATTGTGCATGTATTTTTCATTTGTGTGATTGAGAGATGCATACTTCCTTCATTGATATGCAGATTATATATTTAGACATTCATGATGTATGGGTGTGATGTGCATGCTTCAATCATGATTATGGATACATAAATTTTCATGATTCGATCATATATTTTGAGTTGTTTTTTATGCGTTGTAATAAAATATATTATGTGTCTTTCTTCAGTTTTCTGTGTAAGTGGTTGGTTCAGAGTTACAATGCAATAAAGGGGAAGATCTTGCTCCCGGATGGGTCTGCGGTGGATGTCACAGATAGTGATGTGGAGATCTGCATGGGCATTCCACGTGGCCTAGTTCAAATAATCAAGCTCGACCCTTTGGTTAAGATGAATGTGGTAGAGGAATGGAGGAAGAAATTTGATATGAAGCTGCACAGCATCAGATATAATCATGTTGGTGAACATATGTTGTCGATCGAGGGAGGAGGCGAAGACTTCATACGGGACTTTATTGTCCTTTTCCACTCTTGTATAGTCGAGCCGACACAAAGCGGTGCTGCAAACCAGTCCCTCATACGTGGCTTAGAGCAGCTAAATGGCGTGAGTACGATGAACTGGTGTGGTTTTGTTATAGATTGTCTTATCGAGGCCAAGAAGAGGTGGGATATGAATCCGGATGGCTACTTTACTGGCCCACTCTATTTCTTGACGGTATGTGGGTCCTTAAATATACATTTTGGGGGAATAATTTTTGAATTTTGATATATGGGCATGCATTTTCAATTATTTGTGTTGGATATTCATAATTCATACACTGATATGCATAATATTTCTGTTTTCTTCAGGTTCTATACTTGGACCGTGTGGTCTTGTATGGAAAACGTACCATTCCAAGGAAATTCCCCGCATTTGTCGGATGGACTAAAGATCTTGTAGCTGAGAGAGAAGAGATTGAGATGAGTCACGGGGTGTTCGGGGATGGTAATTTGGAACCCCAACTGTCTATCAAAAAAAGGCAAGGTGTTGCATGTCCGGTACAGGAATCAAATACCAAAAAGGTTAATCTTCATGCCTAATTTTAGATTTATATAGATTTTACAAAACTGAATAGTTAACATATGTTATTGATTTAGTAATGATAAAAATACATAGGTTATTATGCATAGTATCATGTTGAATAAGGATTATATACTATTATGATATGCATGTGATATTTATTTTTGTGAGTGAGAGATGCATTCTCCGTACATGATATATGAAGTTGTCGATATGTTATGTGATATTCACATGTGTGGTTGTGATATTCATACTTACTGCATAGATATGCAGACTATATATTCAGGTATGCATGATGTATTAAGTTGTCGATTTGTTATGTGATATCCATTTGTGTGGTTGTGATATGCACACTTCCTGTATAGATATGCAGACTATATATTCAGGTATGCATGATGTATTAGGTTGTCGATTTGTTATGTGATATTCATTTGTGTGGTTGTGATATGCAGACTTCCTGTATAGATATGCAGACTATATATTCAGATATGCATGATGTATTAAGCTGTCGATATATAATGTGATTTTCATTTGTATGGTTGTGATATGCACACTTCCTGTATAGATATGCAGACTATATATTCAGGTAGGCATGATGTATTAAGTTATCGATTTGTTATGTGATATTCATTTGTGTGGTTGTGATATGCATACTATATATTCAGTTATTCATGATCTAAGCAGTTGTCGATTTGAAGATGATTATATTATGGTTTATACTTTATAGTGTTGATGAAGCCGTTGATAACAATATTGTAATGCAAAATATACATATTGATATGCAATTTTTACAGGTGTTCAACAAAGGTATGGTGAAGGATTTGAAGATTGTCGCAAATGCTATTATTAGGATAGCCGACAGGACCAAAAACATGCATGTTGATTGCAAGGACGATGAAGTGTCAATTGCCCTCACTGAGTCGGCCAGGGCTTTGATGGGTTCCAGATCAGATTCCCTGCACGAGGCTCCTTTTGATGTATGCACTCAAGTAGGGAATGTGCTCTCGCAAGCTGAAGACCCATTCTGGACTAGTCCGAAGCTCATGAAGGTGGTTGAAGAGATCGAGTTTGCGTTGTTTAGGCGGAATGACATCATCAAGCGCGAGAATGATAAAGGCGGGTTTAATGACGATCTGCCCTTTTTCCAGGCAGATACGGGCCATACTGAAGAAGTGCATCAGTCCAATCCAACGGCCGTAGTGGATGTTCATATGCCTCAGGTTTATGCACATTTATTTCTCACGCAAAGCAAATTTGTTTATTTTATTGAATGTTTGCATAATATTAGTTATGAAATTTCCATAGGGCAATATGGGAACGAGCGAAGTTGACCCACTAGTCCAGCACCATGAAGGTGATATTCCAGCCGTTGTTGACGATCAGTCCAAGATGGCCGAAGCCACCACAGTAGAGAAGGTTGACCCACCAGCCCAGCTCCATGAAAGTGATATTACAATAGCTATTGAGGATCAATCCAAGATTCGTGAAGCCACCCAGGAGAGGAGGCAACGAACAAGGTATGCACAAATGAAAGGATTGAAGTCACATTCAATCTTCAAAATTCCTGACTTGCATGCTAAATTCCGAATATGCAGGTGTCTAAAGCAACATTAGGAAATGAGGGTCCGGACAATGTCGTCACTACTGATATGTTTGAGGTTCTTTAAACATCCAATAATTTAAATTTACAGTTTGCATACTATGATTTTTCAATGATATGCAGATTGTATGATTAGGATTTAGGTATTCATGATCTAAGTAGTTGGTAACCATTCATGTAATATTCATTTTTATGGTGTGATATACATGCTTCACACGTTGTTATGCAGATTGTATATTTAGGTATGTATTTTAATGGGTGTGTTATGCAATAATGTATGGAAAATATGTTATGGTGTGATATCCATAATCACACATTGTTATGCAGATTGTTTGTTTTGGGTATGCATTTTAATGGGTGTGTTATGCATGATTCACACATTCATATGCAGGATATGATCATTATTTAACCGATATGTTCAAATTGCACAGGGGCAACCGAATCCAAGTGATGTGGTTATGGAGGTGGTGAATGACATCGCTATTGAGCATCCCTAGGTTGAAGTTGTTGCCCCGGCTCAACCTACAGTTGCTGCGACCAGTGTTAAGAGATATGTGGCTAAGAAGACAATATGTGGTCGTCCAGGAAAGTGTCCCGTCCTTCAACAAACTGATCCGGTAAGCGTGAGGAGGAGTAATAGGGTTAGAAGCAAATGATGATGGTCACACTTAAGGCTTGAATTCGTGAAGTTGTATTTTGGTCGAAGTAAGATGGGTGTCAAGGGATAAACAATATGGTTGGTTGGCTTTAGAGCCAAAATTTTGTCTATATATAATATAACGACTATAGATCTAGTTGGAGTGGTATTGTGGACATCTTCACGTATTTTGTAACTGCTTAATATATGTAATGTTTAGTAGGCTTAGATGGGGTGGTATTGTGAACAAAAGTATGATTTTTGTAACGGCTTAATTATGTAATGTTTAGCAGACCTTGTCTGATATTCACATGTTCTGTGTCCGTATGCAAATTAGATGTTCTGGTATTCGTTGTATGACTAAATTGCATTCATGATTGCTTTGACGATATTCAACTTTTATGTAGTATGATATTCTTGCAATAGTATTCCATATTTGTGTTGTATTGGTTTACCAAAACGTTACTTCCAATTCATGCACAAATGGACGACAATGAGGGTGACGATGATTTTGTAACACCGATGAAATATGTCCAACAAAATGCGAAGAGGAACATTAAGCTACCGGCTACAAAAAAGAGCCCATGGTTGAATAGGATTATAAACGCAAGAAAAACGATCACTAAAGAACAACATGCATTATATTAGTATGTTGTTAATCACGCTGCAGATGGGTTAGTGTTTACTACTCAAGTGTGTTGCATTCAATGATTACGCTTCTATTTTGATTCGTCTATTGTCTTTCCCGTTATCAGGGAAGTCCTATTTGACTACAATGGGAGAACACTTGATGCGAGCGAATTCCGGTCACTTGAAGAATCCACCTTTGTTTCAATTAATATTGTCGACTTGTGGTGCACATATTTAAATGATTTAGAAGAGGCTCGAAACCATACAACTGCATCGCGGTTGTTCGTTCATCCATCAACTTTGCTGGGTATTCAGTTTTTACATTGTGATATGCACATGTCATTCAATGATATTCACTAAATCCTTATTCATTTTTGCATAAGCAGGTTGGCTCCCTCTCCAACCCGAACAAAGTTGAATACGCCTCCAAGTTCTCCATTTTCAAATATGGGATGGACGAATTGGTAGCGAGCCTCAACCATACATCTCGGGTGGATACAGATTTGGTAATAACTCATCCAACTATATTTATTTCATATCAGCACTCTTATAAATGATCTATTGATATTCATCAATTAACATTTTGATGCAATGACAGGTCCTCTTCCCCATTCTAAAACAGGAGCATTTTTTTTCTGGTTTGTTTCAACTTCATGCGTTCGAAGATAGAGATTATTGATAATTCCAAAGGTGGCGATGAGGACCCGGTAGCAAAATATGGTGAAACAATGGTCGTACTGGTAATATATCACTCAAATCAGGGAATGTTGAAATGTTTTTATACTATAACTTACATGGCTTTGAATTGTTTGTTATGTTTATCCACAGCCCAAGATGTTCTTTGAATATATGGATTCTTTGAATCTCGGCACAAGGTGCAATGTTTTTACCAGAGGTCGTATGTCCATTCTGAAAATGATGTGGCGTGATAACACAAACAAGGTTGATTGCGGGGTATGTGTAATGCGCCATATGGAGACATATTTTGGACAGGGAGTGAACAATTGGCAAACTGGATTTAAGCCTAACTCTAAGAAATGTATGGTTCCATTACGCCATATGTATCTCCATGCCCTTATAACGTCTAAGATGAACATTATGAAAGACTTCATCATCGAAGAGACTACAGATGTTATGCGGGGGTTCAAAACATGATATCAGGATGGCAAATCAAATGGCAATGGAGAAGACATAGCAGTGGGGCATTTTATTCTACTACTTAGACGTTATTCCACTACTTAGATGTTTTATTCCACTACCTAGCAGTGTAGTTTACATTACCAAGTTATTGATATTCATGAATCTTTTGTCAGTATGCAATTTCGTTGTTTTGGTATGCACGATTCATGAATTATATAACGGTATAGTTTGGAATGCAAATTCGTTGTTTTGGTATGCACGATTAAGTAGAAGTTATGATTGTACAAATTTGCATTACCAAGTTTTTGATATGCACGAATCTTTGTCGGTATGCAATTTTTATGTTATGGTATTCACGATATATGAAGTGTATAACGGTATAGTTGGTGCATTTCGTTTAAACAAGTTAAGTAGACTATATGAATGTATGAAATACACAAATATGCAACAACTATAAAGATATTTAATCACTACACCTTGATTGCCAAAACATACGATTGAATAACATCAATAAATTCATAAAACAAATGCCCAAATCCCAAATTCATGGATATGAGTAGCTAATGAATATTGCAATACATATTCTGAATATCAAAACAATAATGTGGCATATTAATAGACTAGACATTTTCTTTGCAATTTCTGCTATCATGTCCTGCATACTTGTTGCACCTTTTGCATTTCCTCATGCCTTTCTTTGCATTTTCGGCTACAACCTTCTTTTTCCCAGCTTCGGCTATAGACTTCTCCTTTCCATCTTTGTACCTCTTCCCGGTGCCTTTGTTCTTCGCTTGTACTAGAGGTTGAACGTAGACCTCATCCGGCGCACTAATTCCCGCAAAGCTCTCTACCATTGATTCTCTTACTCCTTCTTCCATGTTTTCAGAGTTATTGTCTGCTTTGTATTCTGACTTCTTGTTCTTCAATGTTAACAGCAAATCATTTATCTTCTCATTGTCTTCCTCCACAATTCCAACACAAGAATATACCACTGACCATAATTCGTTCATCATAGCTTGTTTCTTTTCTATTCTTACACTCTGATCCCATACGTCATTAGGAATACCGCTATTTGCTCTTGTTGTAGCACCTTTTTCTCCATCTATCTAGAATTAGTCGTTCAGGAACCTTTTCATAACCATAAGATTTCAAAGCGGTGAAGATATGACGACACGGTAAACCAACTTTGTTGAACATCATGCAGCTGCATGTAGTGATGTCGTGACGCAGTGGATGACCTACTTGAAATAAATCTCCACTGCCCTCCTTTACTGTATATGTCAATTGGTCCTCACCTACGCATGGATACCATTTGGTAAAACAACGAATATCAATCATAGCTAACTGCATATCTCTTGACCAAATATGAATATCGGTGCATGTACTAGTATATATCAATGCAACACTCATAAGTAAACAAATTGAATAACATGATTGATATTCATAAATACAGTTATGCAAAAACTCCATGTCGATATTCACAACTTTAAGCATTGGTATGCACAATATGCACTTTTTAAGAATTCTCATAAAAAGCAAATTGTAGTGAATACGGTAACGCAATATTTGAATATCATACCACATTGTAAATATCGTACCTGGTGTCTCATTAGTGACAGAACAATCGAAACACGCTGCGGTAATCTCTTCTTGAACCTGAGAAAAGATTTTTAGGGTATACACCTCAGAAGCATGCTTCTCAATCAACAATGGCATTTTCAATACATGCGTCCGTGTGTCTGATTCGATATCATTCCTCATCTAGTTATAACGTTGGGTTTCCATTGCACTATCAAAGTGCATCAACTGCTCAACAAGGCTAAAGTTCTTGTTTGAATAATTTCCAAAAAAACTATTCTGAGACTCCGATATCGATGTTGTGCGAACCAGACCACCAAGCACAATATCCTTAAAATACATTGGGATCCAATAGTGTCGTAGATCAAACATATCATCGAACCAAGGTTTCTTATCGAGCTCATACTCAACCACAAATTCTTTCCATCCATCCTCAAACTCTGAGATTGTATGTGTATCATCCCAAACCAACTTGCCCAACTTCTTTCTGAAATCCTTCGAATTAATTTTTTTTGCACCAACCTTTTTCGACACCTTCTCCATGATGTGCCACATACATAAACGATGTCTGGTTTGGGGCAATACATTCTCAATAGCAATCTTCATCGCAGGATCCTGATCTGTCACAAGGATCTTTGGTGCATGGCCCATTGCTTTCTGAAAGTGTACGAAAAGCCATTCGTACGATTTCACGTCCTTCTTCATGACCAATCCTGTACCGAACGTAAGACTTTTCTTGTGATTATCAACCCCAGTGAATGGTGCGAATACCATATAGTACTTGTATGCATATACATTAAAATATTTTGCATATCGAAATACAAGAAATTTTTAAATCTCAAACTCTCTACATTAGAGTACCTGTTTGTTCTGTAGGTCGAGTCAAAGGAAACCACATCTCCAAAAGCAGCGTAATTCCGACGTGATATCGGATCTGCCCATAATAACCTCATTAAATGTTGTTCATTGTTCACATCATACTCAAAGTAAAAGGCATCGCATTGCTCCTTCTTATTTGCAAACCTATTAATCACCATTTGTGCATCAGCAGCTATGATGTACGACATCAGATCTCGTTTGAAGTTCCGGAAGTCCCTTGACATTGCCCTCATGTTCCCATATCCACCAACCATCTCTTTTAAGAGATTAAAAGACATTACTGGCCCCAAGTTCGCCTTTGCACAGCTCATCATAAATTTTTGATGTCCAATGTTCATCTTCCTACTACTTTTGAGGAAATGATGTGTTGTATTCGGTATCATATCGTGGTTGTGTTTCTCTGTAAAGTTGTCAACAATGTAGGCGATGCCGTCATTACACTTCAAAGATATTTTTGCACCACACCCTATCTTGTTAGATGTCGTCTTACGTTTTCCCGTACTATTAGCTACATTCTTGAATCCAGCCCTATTGCACACAAAGTATTTGATCTTAACAACATCTGAGTGGCTCAACTTGTGCGAGGTGCTTGATCTAACATCAAAACCAGCTGTGGATGCATATTCACGATAGAATGCCTCTCTTGCATCCAGGAAATTGAAGCTTTTTCCAAGCACCGGTTTCATGGAAAGGGGACATAGCGGAACCCAATGCTTTGTGTTTCTGTCGTCTGGGTCAATAACACACTCTGTTCCATACACGAAATTAGCCTCTTCTTCGTCTGACAACCCATCATCAGATATATCAACATCATTTCCTGATGAAGAGGACCGCATATCTACACAACACCATTGCATAACTAGTCAATCTTTATGCATATCAGATATATACGATATAGGCGGCGATGGAAACCCTAAATCCATAAACCTGTACAGGTATGCAAATGATATGGTACAATATTCAAAGTTTACGGCTCGATATGCAGACGGTTAACTTTTCAGAGTTTATGAATATGATTATAAATTTGGAATATCATTGAACAAATACTGCATATCTATTCAGTGTTTATGAATATCAGTATATATATGAATGACCATGATCACCATGATCACGAATATCAGTTATTCAAAAACACTTGAACGATATTCTGATTATGTACTCTGATATTCACAGATTTAACAGATATGCAGATTATATATAGCAGTATTCATTTTTTCGTATCCACATCCAGAATATTCACTTTCAATTCTTTGCATATACTGATATGCATAAACGTACACAGAATATGCGTGTGATCTAATAACAGTGGCATCAGAAAATCCTAACAGATTGAATGCATATCAAAGATAAATCAAAGTCGTCTCAAGGCAAACCCGAATTCTGCTGAATCATACATTCTTGTCAAAATCAGTATTCCTAATACTATCAAGAACTCAATGCTAAACCCTAAAATTCACAGCAAATTCAAATCATTCATAAAATTCACAAAGAACGGTTTGAATATCATAGAACAACGAACTAATACGAACTAACCTTCTTCCATGTTCAATTCCGACATTTGAGAACGAGAATTTCCGCCTTTGTTTATGGTGAAGAAGACCTGCAATGGAGTAGAGCAGAAAGAAGACGTAGAAGACGTAACTACCACCGTCGTTCAATGAGAAAGATTGCATCTTCTCTCTCCTGTTTTAGATTTTCTTTTTTTTTCTCATCCGTTTTTTATGGTAACTGATTCTTATGGGCCTTGTATTATGGAAACCCACCTATCATAAAATCCCTACAACCCCTCAATCCATCCCTCCATTTCCTTTAATCCAACGATCCTCATTTATGCACTCGTTTCACCACAAGACTCGTTTTACCTGAACGTCCCTCTATATATATATAATGCACTAGTCTTGATTGTCTATATGGCTTACTAGTTGTACAAGCTCAAGTACGAATTGCAGTGGTATTTATTGTGCATCGTCGACACATGACATGTTTTGTTAAACGCTATAATTTATTGTTTGGTTAGCTTAAGTAACTTAGCATGTTTACTTGGTAAAACAAGATCAACTATAACATGTATGTACAGTTGTCTGATTTCTTAAGAAATATTTAAGAAGGTTAATTACCAAACTAATTACAACAACTACTTATATGGTTGAGTGTGATGTTAGCAGAAAAAGTCCCTTTACTAATGAGTTTATTTTACCTTTTATTACACATAAACTAATTAATTTTGTTCCATTTTCTCAATATTTAGTGTTTGTTATCTGAAATGATTTTGTGTAGCATATTTTAAATATGGGGATTTAGCTAACAACTCTTTGGCACTCATAAGAGCTTTCTTATGTGCTTTATGCCTAATTTTCACATTGTTATCCAGAAGAAATGTAAGATATCTTTCTCATAAGGGAGTGCTTGACAAAATCTAAGAGAATGTAATCGGGATGCCAAGGTAATGGAAGGGTGAGTAACAACTCTTACAATTTTAATATGCTAACAACTATTATGTGCATTGTTTTTATTCTAGGAAGAGATTATTTTAAAGTCTAAATCCATCTATTATCTAAAAGTTGTTTAATTTGCACTTGGACATGTAAACATGGTATAAGAGAAACTGGCCCATAGCTAGACTCACAATGGTAGAAAAAGTAAGTAATATATAACTTGAGTAGTAGTTTTTTTTTTCTATTAAATGTCTAGTTTGTTGCTGATAGGTTTCAGCTTACCTGTTTACCTCTAAAGAATGTAGCTTTGAGCGGTCATTTTTGTGCGACCTTTCGTTTACAAGTCCTTAAGATAAGTCTGCCCTTGTATGTAGTCCAATTGAGAAAATGATATGGGATAGCTCCTGTATCTAGGCAATTTCTCTATTTCTTTTTAAAGCAAGTAATTTATAAACTCGAGTTAGTGCAACATTTTTTCATAATCTTGTAGGTGACATTTGTAGAGAAATGTTGCAAATTATATTTGACTTCATATTACTTCTTCTTGATACACGGTTCGATTATTTTTCTTTTTTCGAATGAATTAAGTGTTTTTAATTCTTTGATGCATGCTTTTTATTCCATGATTTAACTTTTTTGTTTTACGATTGAAAGAAGAATTGTATGCTTTTGAATATGTGTAGTAGTGCAGCTGTGCAAGAAGCTCGGTGTGTAATGTTTTTGGTAAGGAATTGCTAAGCGCACAAGTAAAGCATGCCACTGTGTTAGTGTAAATGAACTATAGGATGTAAGTCGGCGTCAAATGTGAGTTATTCGTTCACAACGGCATTCTTTTCTCCCATAAGTTTTCAGATACAATGAATTTTCAGAGTAGTGCATAAGTGCACCAAGTGTTGTGTACTGAACTAGTCTTGTGAGTTCTCTGGAATATGGGTGTTATTGGGCTGTGTGTTATTATTTCGGTCCACTTACTTACTTGGCCCATTACTGTTGTTCTAGCTTGTTATTCCCCTTTATAAGCCTGTTACAGAATTTCAGATTAATGAGAGAGATTGAAATCCGATTTTCTTTTCCTCCAAGTTTCTCTCCTTCAATGGAGTTTGATTTCTCACTTCACTGATTTAATAACAGATTCGTCGCCTTCATATGGTATCAGAGCGATAGGAACGATTCTGGAGATTTATTAAACCATGGATGCGTTGATTGAAGAGCTTCGAGAGCGAAACAAGAATGGTTCGAAGAGCAACCCGTTGGATCTGTCGAACTCCGATCATCCAGGCGCCCAGCTGGTGTCTGGCACCTTCAACGGAGACAACTTCCTCAGCTGGAGCAAGGCGGTCAAATTTGCTCTTGGAGCAAAGAATAAGCTAGGGTTCATCTTCGGGACGATCAAGCAGCCGGATGAAGAATCTGAGACTTACGATCAATGGTTGCGCGCCGATTATATGGTAAGATGCTGGATTCTTAACTCTATGAAGGAATCGATCAAAAATTCCTTTATGAATGTTATTTCTGCTGGACAACTATGGAAAGAGTTGAATGAACGTTTTGGAGAATCGAATAGACCTTTGTTGTTTCAACTGAGAAAGGAATTGTTGACTTCTGTACAAGGATCGGATGCCTTGGTTGATTATTTCACTAAGATGACTAAGATTTGGGATGATATTGTAAATTTGGAGGAATTTACAGGTTGTGTGTGTAAGAAATGCACATGTGATGTGAATAGGAAAATATCTGAGAGAGAGGAGAGTGCTAAGTTGACTCAGTTTCTTATGGGATTAAACGAGATCCATGACAATATTAGAGGGAATATATTGTCCATGGATCCTGAACCTTCCTTGAACAAGGCATATCAGCTTGTGCAGCAGTCAGAGAGGCAGAAATTGATTAGTTTTGGTGGGACTAAGGTGACTGAGTCTAGTGCTTTGAGCACTCAATGTCCTGGTGGAAATAACAAGTCTAGTGGATCTACTTATAGTGGGAAAGGTCTGACAGCTGGCTCAGGAAATGGGAAAGGAAGTTTTGCAACTTCAGGATCTTTTTTAGAAAGGAATGAGGCTGCTAGAAGGGCAAAGAGGGAGAAATTATGCGCTGGTTGCAACATGAGAGGACATTCAGTGGATGAATGCTTCAAGATCCATGGGTATCCAGACTGGTATAAGGAACTCAAGGCTAAAAATGGTGAAAAATCCGCAGCCAATGTTACTGAAACTGCAGGAAGTCCCTTAGATGAGTTTGGGAGTGGAAGCTCTAGCACTTCTGGAGGTTTTGATCCAGCAATGTTGAATGCATTATGTCAAGAAATGATGAAGGTTATGAAAGGAAATAGTCCTGCAGAGTTTTTAGGTATGGTCCTTGCTATGAATTCCTCTAAATCAGATTTCTCTAGTTTGGCTACTTGGATTATTGATACAGGGGCCTCTGATCACATGACTTGCTCTGCTTCCTTATTGACAAATAAGAGGAAGCTTAGTAAGGCCATTTCCATCTCTTTGCCTGATGGTTCTATGAAGCAAGTGACAGATATTGGTGAGATTGTACTGGATTCTGGTTTGACATTGAAGGGAGTTTTTCTGGTGCCAGAGTTCAAACAGAATTTGCTTTCAGTTGGGAAGTTGCTTGATGATACTATGGTTGATATTTCTATTAAGTCAGATATGTGTTCTTTTCAGGACCATAGAGATGGGAGGTTGTTGCTGACAGCTCAGAGACATAGAGGAGGCTTATACAAGGCAGAGTTGCTTCCTTTTGATAGCACTTCTCATTATATTTCTAGTTCCCTTACTGTTGCAAACTCTAGGGCTTTTGTGAGCCATTCTAGTAAAAATAAAGTTAGCAAGGAACTCATACATGCAAGACTTGGTCATGTATCAACTTTTAAGTTGAGACACATTGTTGATTTTAATGGGATTTCTGATGACAGCAATGATTGTGATATTTGTATTATGTCTAAATTTCATGCCTTGCCTTTCCCTAGAAGTGATTCTCTTGCTAGTTCTTTGTTTGAGCTGGTGCATATGGACCTGTGGGGTCCATATAAATCTGTTACTTATACATGAGCTTCCTATTTCCTCACGATTTTGGATGATTACAACAAGGCTACCTGGACACACTTGATACAAAGGAAAGATCAAGTTGGTGAGGTGATCAAGAATTTCTTGGCACTTGTAGAGAATCAGTTTGGTGTTTCAGTTAAGAAAGTAAGGACAGACAATGGAACTAAGTTTGTCCAGAAATTTTGCTCAGATATGTTTGCATCTAAGGGGATTTTACATCAGAGAACAGTGCCATATGTTCCACAGCAGAATGGGAGAGCAGAGAGAAAACATAGACACCTTGTTGAAACAGCAAGGGCTATCAGATTGCATGCTGGATTACCAATCAGATTCTGGGGGGATTGTATACTTTCAGCTACTTACCTTATTAATCTGCTTCCTTCAGCTGTATCGAATTGGGATACACCTTATGCTCGGCTACATGGTCATTCACCAAAATATGATCATTTGAAGGTCCTTGGATGTCAATGCTTTGCTCTCATTAGGGGAGCTGTTAAGGATAAACTTGGGGTGAAAGCCAAGAAATGTGTGTTTCTTGGATATCCACATGGGCAAAAGGCTTATAAATTGCTTGATTGGGAGACCAAATCAGTGTTTGTGAGTAGAGATGTATTATTTCAAGAGACCATATTTCCTTTTAAGCACTCAGATCAGGAAGGCTCTTAGCCCTTATCCTCTTTACCTCTGGTGAATCCAGCTCATATTCCTTCACAGCCTACACTGCCTTTGCCTCCTATCATTACTTCTCCAGTGCCATCTGAACCAGCTGCTACTTCACCTAGTGTATTACTTGCTCCTACTTCACATGCAGCCTCCCCAGCACTTCCAAATACTCTCATTGATCTTGTTGAACCTGCTGCTTCAACAAGACCTTCAAGGACAGTGCGACCACCTGCTCATCTGCATGATTATTCCTGTCCCACCATCAAACACATGCCCACACTTCCCCTTCCCTTCTGGCCACTGAAGTCTGTGACCCCACATTTTATTCACCTGATTATGTGGCTTCCTTAGCCAATGTTATGATCATCAAAGAACCAGCTACATATGCATAAGCCTGCAAAGATCCTTTATGGGTTGCAGCCATGAACAAGGAATTGGAGGCCTTGGATTCTAATCAGACATGGCATATGACCAATCTTCTTGCAGGACATAAACCCATTGGCTGTAAATGGGTTTATAAGATTAAGTTTAAGGCTGATGGGGTAGTTGAGCGGTATAAGGCGAGGCTTGTCGCTAAGGGGTATAACCAGATTAAAGGCAAGGACTATAAACACACGTTTTCTCCGGTTGCCAAGTTCACCACAGTTCGGTTGTTATTGGCCTTTGCTACTATGAAATGTTGGCCATTACATCAGCTGGATATTAACAATGCGTTTCTTCATGGTTATATTGAGGAAGAATTATATATGGTCCCTCCTGATGGTTACAAACCTTCCACTCCTGGCCAGGTATGCAAGTTGTTCAGATCTTTGTATGGCCTTAAACAGGCGTCTTGACAGTGGAATTTAGAGCTCTCCAAGTTCCTGCTTTAGCTTGGTTTTGTTCGTTCACAGTTTGATTATTCCCTTTTTTGTGGGATTCTCCTAAGGGGTTTATCATCACAGTTGTTTATGTAGATGATCTCTTGATCACAGGCGCTGATGACAGTATGATTGCTTTTGTCAAAGCAGAGCTCCACAAGGCCTTTACTATAAAAGACCTTGGTCTTGTTCGATACTTTCTAGGTCTTGAAGTCGCCAGAACCACTCGTGGGACTTTAGTTAATCAGAGGAAGTATATTTCTGATTTGATTAAGGATATTGGTCTCCAGTATTGCAAGCCACCTCCCTTTCCTATGTCAAAAGGCTTAAATTTGTCGATTGATCAAGGTGACTTAATGATTGACCTCGAGGCTTATAGAAGGCTTGTAGGCCGATTGCTCTATCTTAATATGACCAGACCCGACATTTCTTATGCAGTGCAACATCTCAGCCAGTTCATGAGTCAACCACGCGATCCCCATTATAAGGCTGTTGTCCATGTTGTCAAGTACTTGTCCGGGACAGTTGATGTTGGCTTATTTTTTCCCACAGCTAATTTTCCCGCACTCACTGCCTTTTGTGATGCAGATTGGGGTTCTTGTCTTTACAGTGGGCAGTCTTTGACTGGATTTTGTATCTTATTTGGCCATTCCTTGATTTCATGGAAAACTAAGAAGTAGAATACTGTATCGAAATCTTCCGCTGAAGCTGAATATCGAAGTATGTCCAAAACTACTAGTGAGCTGGTCTGGTTGGGTAGTTTGCTTGAAGATTTCAAGCTGGACATTCCTTTGCCCATTCCCCTTCATTGTGATAACAAGGCTGCGCTACATATTGCTGAGAACCTTGTCTTCCATGAACGTACCAAGCATCTTCGCTTGGACTGCCATTATGTGCGTGACAAGCTTCAAGAAGGCTTTGTCCGTCCCACTCATCTCAAGTTTGCCTTACAACCTGCAGATTTGTTCACTAAGCCCTTAGGGGAGACACAACATCGATTTCTTGTTTCCAAGCTGGGACTGTTATCCATGCCACCCGTTCCAGCTTGAGGAGGGGATCTGGAATATGGGTGTTATTGGGCTGTGTGTTATTATTTCGGCCCACTTACTTACTTGGCCCATTACTGTTGTTCTAGCTTGTTATTCCCCTTTATAAGCCTGTTACAGAATTTCAGATTAATAAGAGAGATTGAAATCCGATTTTCTTTTCCTCCAAGTTTCTCTCTTTCAATGGAGTTTGATTTCTCACTTCACTGATTTAATAACAGATTCGTCGCCTTCATAAGTTCTCTGAATTGATCATTGTAGTGTGGAATAAGTGTTGTGTAATTCTATGTGTTTTTTGAATTGAGGACCTAGATTGATGCATTGTCTTGTGTTATGAGTTGTATTGCATTTGGATGATTAGCGTATTTTGATTAAAATTACTACCAAATATTCTAACGATTGTCTAGATTTACATCGTATTAATAGGATTGACTTTAGAAAAGAGGTACACTTTTACCTTGATTCCATGGTGAACCAAGGTAAATCGGAGAAGCAATTTTACAATGGTTAAACGTTGTTTCCGACAATGTTAATTTACTACGTACGGTTAAGCAATTTTACCACTGTAGAAGTAGATTTACCAAAATGTAAATTTACTATGGTTATCCATTTTACTACACGTACTAAATAACTTACCATGGGTTGCATTTACCACGGGTGTCTCACAAAGACCACGGTAGTAAGAAAACATAGTTAACAAAAGTACAACGGTTGTTCTCACAAAGACCACGGTGGTAAAAAAACATAGTTAACAAAAGTACAACAGTTGTAAGTGAACTGAGGCAAATATGTAACCATGGTAAACATGTTTATCACGGTCAAGTTTACCACAGTTCATAATCGTGGTTATATTTGCATCACAACCGTAATAAAAAGCTATTTTTCTACTAGTGAAGAGGGGTACAAATTGAAGCACGCTATAAACGTTTTGTTCAATATTGATGTAATATGCACATCACACGCCACAAATAACACACCTATAGACATTCAAAAGACCACCAGAATTCTGGTCCAAGCAATTGTATTAATGTTCCTACTCCTCCATATAAAGCATATGTTACAAGTAAATCTGAGCACAAAAACGCTAAATCCAAGCACACAAACACTAAAATCGAGCACAAAAATGCCAAATCTGAGCACACAACGGCCAAATCCAAGCACAAAAATGTATATGTGAGAATAGGCACATTATATAGAGTGGTTTGCATTTTAAGAACTAAAATATGCATCTCAACTTCGAATTTTAAGAGCTAAACACCGAAATTTGGAGTGTTTACTTGTTTTTGAACCTTTGAACCCTAAAAACGTAGACTCACAAAAAACTACAATTGCATGCAAGATAAACCCTAACTCGGAGCACACAAACTCCAAATCCGAGCATACAAACGCTAAAATTCAGCACACAAATGCCAAATTCGAGCACACAAAGGCCAAATCCGAGCACAAAAATGCTAAATCCGAGTAGACAACCCTAAATCTAAACTTAGAACCCTAATAGCATCATCAAAACCACAGTAATGAAAATTTTAGGGCTGGAGTAGTGATTTTTTTTACCTTTCGAGAATTTTCCTTTTGCTTTTGAGGAGTTTTCTTTTCCTTTCGTATCGTTTCCCCCTTTCGTCATGTCTTACTTCTTCGATTTTGTTCTTTTCGAATGTTCTTCTATGCGGATTTATGAGATCTTTTGAGTTTGTGGCAGATGGACGATGATTTTGGAAGAGATTTGGAGACGAAAGAGAGTTGGATTGGGAGTCATTTCGATTTCCTTTGGGAGTGTTTAGGGAAGAGTGTGTGAGAAGAAGAATTTTGAATGAACAACGCGCTTTGAGATTTTGTTTTGTTCGGGTTTGGGAAAGGTAGACTATTCCACTTAATTACATCCGGTGCCACTCTAAAAGAGAGAATAGAAAGCGCGTACTTTGTTTCAGTCTTGTCCCAGCTTGCTGACGCGGCGCAATCTGAACCTTCCATTCACTTGACAAGTTCCGCACTTTACCCCTACAATCCGTACGCACAGGAAAAGGATTCTACATTGATAATGTTATTTTGGCTTAAAGTTTGTCATAATTATGCAGTCATGTAATACAATTCTCCTTACGATTTCGCTCTCTGTGCCGCCCTATGGGTTTTCAGTCTAGCCTTTGCTAGTGTAGTCTAGGGACTCCTAGTTTGTGATGTGACCCTTCCCGCCATGTCAGCTAGAGAGGAGGTAGACGCCATGAGACATCCGCCTTGAGACTCCTCTATAGCTACATCCAGTCCGAGCTCGATTTAGGAGACTTACTATTTCTAGACATTACTTCTTTAGTACTTTCTGTTTATAGTATTTCTATTTTTAGTAGTTGCTAGTTCTGGAGTGGATTCCATTTGTGTTAAATGGGCCGCCAGATTTAGTAACTAGAGAGTTTGGTCCATTAGGTCAACTTTGGCTCATTAGGTCAACTCTCTAGTATAAATAGGAACGCTTGTCTTCTTTTCTATTACGTCGAAATAGAGCATTACGTCAACTCTCTAGTATAAATAGGAACACTCGGCCATCATCAAAAAAAAATCCCTTGCATAACCGAACCACTTCACACAGTTTTTCAGCAAATTCGTGTGTTTTTGCTTGGTTGTTGATTGTGTTTTCTGTAGATCCGCTTGGATATAGGCTTAGATAGTTTGCTTGCAACTGTTTTTGCCTTGTTTGCGCCAACAATCTACATCTTCTTACTCCCTTTCTTTTCCCACTTGAATCACTGAATTTTCTGTGCATAGATTTCTGGTTGTGCTGTGCATTTTGCTGAACTTTTGTTGTGCGTGTTTACTGCTGAAGTTTCTGCTAAACTGTGTTGTTGCGCTGCTGCGTTGTTGTGTTGTTGCGCTGCTACGTTGTTGTGTTGTTGCGCTGCTGCGTTGTTGCGCTGATTGCTATTGTTGTTCGTTTCTGTGTTACAGCAGTGTTGTTCGCAGATTTCAAAAAAAAAAATCAGCAGTTATTCGCTGCATACAAAAAAAAATATCGAGACCACACAAGCCAAAATAAGGCAAGTGCGTCTCTTCGCAGCACAAGAAGGGAGATCCCGGTCTTGAATCCGACACCTTCAATTTACCATATTCGCCAGTGATTCATTTACCGTCTTCTATATCTTTCACTGTCTGGGTTGCATATCTTGGTTGACTGTGTTGTGCTTGCTTATGTGCTTATATCCTTGCATATCTACTTTCGACATTTTCTTTGCTGAGCATTGCCTTGATTTTGTTGATTGTTGTGTGACTTGCTTTAGCCAGCTCGTAACCGCCCACACGGCCAGCCAGATTAGTTTCCTGAGTGATTGCTTGTTGAGTTTGGTTATGCTTACCTGTTCGTTGTTTCTCTTTTGCTGTTGTTGTTCGCTTTGATCCGGTTGTTTGCTACATTTTGCTGTCAGGTACCATGTCCGACAGTGAGATTGGCAGCGACACCGGGTTCGAGACTTTTGAACAGATAATGCGACGAGAGTTGCTTGCTGCCAAAGTACGAGATGCGCAGCTGGCCGAGCTTCTGCGTCAGAATTCAGAGTTTTTAGCTCGACAGCGGCCGTCTTCTACAGCTGCAGTGGTGTCTGTTCAGGCGCAGTTATAGGCAGATGAGTTGAGCGCTCGAGCCCTAGCCCTGGCAGCTGTCTACGAGAGTTCCACCCAGTCTGCCGGATATGAGAGTTACGACGACGCCGATGATGACTACGCCGTCGAGATGGACCCGACAGCTGTCTATACAGCCGATGTTGATGGCTGTGTGGTCGGTACTTCCGATCACCATGATGACCAGGCATACCACTTTGCCTTGGTTACTAGACGCGTGCTGAGCGTCAAGGAGGGCGACCTTCCTGAGCAACGGGAGAACTTGGTTCATGCTCGGTGCCGACTTCAGGATGCATCGCTGAGTGTGATCATTGATGGGGGGTCGTGCTGCAACATCATCAATGAGAAGGTTGTGCAACATTTCCACCTTCCGACTACACCGCACCCCGTGTCATATGGCCTTCAGTGGATATCTGACGGCTCAGGTAACAAAGTATCACAACAGTGTCTTATTTCTTTTTTCATTGGTCCATATAGCGACAATGTGCTTTGTGATGTTACCGCCATGGATGCTACCCATTTGCTTTTGGGACGTCCGTGGCAATATGATCGTCGCGTGCTTCACGACGGGTATTTGAACACTTACATGTTCACTTACCACGGGAAGCGCGTGACACTCTCACCTATGACTCCGTATGAGATTTTGCAGGATATGGCTGACCGACAGCGCCAGAAGGTGATAGAGGCCTCGGGACGAAAGCCACCTGACGCGCTAGACCTGACGGGCAGCTCCTCCACCACTAGTTTGCCAACTCCTGCGAGGTCTACAGCGAACACGACAAGAAAGCGAGCTCCAGGTCCAGGCGGCAATGTACCTCCTGCTTCGCCTCTGCGTGGCACCTGTGAGCGCAGATCGCTACTCTGCATACCTCCTCTAGGCAAGTTTCCTTGTGTCCTTGATAGTTCTATTCCTTGTCCCACTACTATGTCAAAGCTTGCCCTCTCGCCGAGTTTTTTGTCTTTTTTGCAGGACTTGCGGGTGGACAGGCATCCTCAGGAGCTGCAAGGATGGAGGAGCACTCAGCTTGAGCAGCGCCCTCAGCCGACCGGGGACAGGCGTCGATTGGTTTTCCGCACGGGGGACAACGCATATCAGCTGGAGCCCGAGCCTGATAAGGGTGAAGCGGGGATGCTTCACAACCAAGTGGGGGAGGGTGATGTGACCCTGCCCGCCATGTCAGCTAGAGAGGAGGTAGACGCCATGAGACATCCGCCTTGAGACTCCTCTACAGCTACATCTAGTCCGAGCTCGATTTAGGAGACTTACTATTTCTAGACATTACTTCTTTAGTATTTTCTGTTTACAGTATTTCTATTTTTATTAGCTGCTAGTTCTGGAGTGGATTCCATTTGTGTTAAATGGGCCGCCAGATTTAGTAACTAGAGAGTTTGGCCCATTAGGTCAACTATGGCCCATTAGGTCAACTCTCTAGTATAAATAGGAACGATTGTCTTCTTTTCTATTACGTCGAAATAAAGCTTTTGTTTACAGTCGAGTAATCTCTTGAAACCCGGGCCCCGACGTCAACAATTAATGCGTTTCTAGTCGAACTATCCTGGCGCGTTAATTCGGTTACCCATTACAATTCCACAAACCCTAATTCCCCTACCCCTCACGGCTGCCCCCATCTCCTCCACCCTAGAGCAGCCACCGAATCCACCACCACACCACACCACACCTTCACGCCGCCCCTCCCACCTCCTTTCCTTTCCGACGAGTTGCTACGCCCCACTACGCGTTCATCAGATCCTTAGACAACAACTTATGGTCTTCCGTCGGGCAAGGTCACATCAGTTTGGTAATCCTGAGTGGATTTGTCTTGTCCAGCTTTACTTTTTCCTTTCCCTTTCTTCTTTTCAGTACTGAGGTGACGTCTTCTCGGATCTCCCTTTTGGGGCTACTTTTCTCAGCATTTATTGTTGCCTTTTTACTGTTTAAAAATCCTTTTTTCGGTTTTGGACCTCTGCTTTTGTCTTCCGTTGCTCGGATATGGCGGAGGAAATTTTGGAAAAGCTGGGCAATTTCTCACTTATTGAGGAGAAGCATGAAGTAGCGAGAATAGAAGGTCTGATTGAGGCAGTTGACGAACTCATAATACAGCTTGGTATGGCAGCTAAGCTTATGACGACGAAGGTCTTTAACTCGAAAGCGCTGAAGAGAACGATGGAAATGTTATAGAAACCTGGCAAAGGGATGGTGATGAGGGAGCTGGGGAATGGGGTTCTGGCTTTCCAGTTTTTTTGTGAGAAGGATAAGAACTGGGTTCTGGACTATCAACCTTGGAACTTTAATGGCCATTTGCTAGTCTTACAAGAGCTGGTAGGAGGAGAGAAACCTACGGAGTTGGACTTTAATGTTTCTCCTTTTGTTGTCCAGGCCTTCAATGTGCCTCTGAATCGCAGAAATGTAGTAGTTGCTAAAATCATGGGAGACAAAATTGGAAATTTTCTAGGGTTTGATAACGATAGTGACTTTGGCTGGGGGGAGACGATGAGATTTAGGGTGGAGGTAGGTGTTAAAAAACCTATTGTCATGGGCATGAGAATCAGTTTTGGAAAGAAGGAACCTACCTGGGTGGCTTTCAAATACCAGCGCCTCCCGGAGTTTTGTTACAAATGCGGTATTGTGGGTCATATCGATAAGGATTGTGAGAATGTGACAGATGAGGAAGCAGCTAAAATGGGAGAACAGTATGGACCGTGGCTTAGAGCAGCTGCTAATAGAGATTTCAATCATGAAAAGAAGAAGGAAAAAAGGGAGGAGAGGAAGAAGTTTGAGTTATTTGTGAGGGAGGCTAATAGGAAGAAGGAGGAGGCTAGTAGGAAAGCCAGTAAGCTCGTTGAGGTGATACCTATTGAGAAGATAAGTGAAGGCCTACATAAAAGTCTTGTGGTAGGTAGTCCGGAGGTGGCTGCACATTCTAAAGAAACAGAGGAAGTTGAGCTGGATATTGCTGACACTATGGCAGTGACTGAGCGGATCAAAGCAGGGTACGTAGCCCCTAGGGAGAAGGGGTTGTGATGTGACCTTGCCCGACGAAAGACCACAAGTTGTTGTCTAAGGATCCGATGAACGCGTAGTAGGGCGAAGCAACTCTTCGGGAATGAAATGAGGTGGGAGGGGCGGCGTGAAGGTGTGGTGTGGTGGTGGATTCGGTGGCTGCTCTAGGGTGTAGGAGATGGGGGCAGCCGTGAGAGGTAGGGGAATTAGGGTTTGCGGAATTGTAATGGGTAACCAACAACAAAGCTTGGAGGCCAAGTTGGTACGAACAGACCGGCGGCTAGGGTTTGGGCAGCTGGAAAGGGTTCGTATTTTGGCCTTTTGAGGGGTCAAACGATGTCCGTTTTGGGAGAATTTTATATGCCTGGACTCGTCTCGAGAAGCTCTGCAAGGTTATGAAAGAAAATTGCAGACACGAAAAAAAAAATGGACGAAAATCTGGGGTCCTGGGCAGTTCGTAGCTTTTTTTTTGATGCAGGAATTGATTTACGGAAGCGAAGGAGTGATTGAAAGAAGAGTTGGAACGACTTACGCGACAGGCCAGGGATAAGGCTGCTAGAGTTCGGGACTGCTAGAGATGGGGAAAGAAGCCAGGTCAATGGGGGCAGGAAATGGAAACGACAGGCCAGGGATAAGGCTGCTGAGGGAGAATTACAGAAGACTGAGATGTCGGGAGAGAAAAGGAAACCACCCAGAGTGGAGGTGGAAATGAACATTGATCACCACCTAGAGGAGTCAAACATAGTGAAGCTCTGAAGGGTGGATATGTTGATGAATACCAGAGCTCTAGAGTAGCGGTTGGCGAGGATCAACCCCGTTGGGCATTATGAATTGCTTGAGCTACAACTGTCGAGGATTGGGCAACCCCGGGACAGTTGCATCCCTCATAGATTTGCTTAAGAGGGAAGCCCCTTCCATTTTGTTCTTGTGTGAGACAAGAATGAGTGGTTGCGAAATTAATAAACTTATCAGGAAATTCCCGCAATATAATGGCCTTGTAGTTGATAGTAGGGGTAGAGGAGGTGGCTTAGCTATGTGGTGGAGGAAAGGGGTTACTTTGGAGCTTGAATCGATGTCGCTGCATCATATGGATTTTCTGGTTAAAGAAGGAATGTGAGATGAAGTCTGGAGGGTCACGGGGTTCTATGGCTGGCCAGAAACAGAGAATAGACATCTCTCATGGGAATTGATTAAACTCTTGAGCGAGAACAACAACCTTCACTAGGTTTGCTTTGGAGATTTTAATGAAATCCTCTATCAACATGAAAAGAAGGGAGGGGTCGATCGGCCAAGAGCTCAAATGGAAGCCTTCAGAGAGTGTTTGACTGATTGTTCCCTGTTTGATATTGGGTGCTCAGGTTATGAATTTACGTTTGATAATGGGGGAGCGGGCGCCGATAACGTGTAGTGCCGGTTGGACAAAATTTTGGTTAATGAGGGGCTAATGGATATCTTCCCCAACGCGACTGCTTTGAACTTGGATAGAGAAAAGTCCGATCATTCTCCTATCAAACTTCAGCTCGAGGATGTTACCTAGAGGAGAAAGCCAAAACTGTGTAGATTTGAAGAGAGTTGGTCTGAAAAGGAGCAGTGTAAGCAGATCATCCAAAAGGTGTGGCAGGAGGATGAAGGGGATGCTATGGAGAAAATTAACAAATGTGCAAAAGCCCTCATGATGTGGTTCAAGGAGGAGAATAAGCTTAGGAAATCTCTCAACCGGAAAAGGGAGCAACTTAAAAGGCTTAATGGAGGTGGCCTGTCTAGGGACCAGATGACAAAAAGAATAAAGTTAGTGGCATAAATTGTTGCTCTTTTAAAAGAGGAAGAAACTTACTGGAGGCAAATGAGTAGGGCCCTTTGGTTAAAAGTATGAGACTTAAATACTGCTTTTTTCCATAGGATAGCTACTATGAGGAAAGAAAGCAATACGATCAGGAAGATCAAGGATGAAAATGGAGTGACTCAAACAAGTGGGGGGAGGATTGTGTAGTACTTCTCTGAGATGTATACTACGAGCAGCCCCAGCGGGATTGTTCAGTGTTGCAGGATGTGGAGACAGCTATTGATAGGGATACTAGAGGGCCGCTTGACAGACCGTTTTCTGAGGAAGAAATTTTAAAGGCCCTAAAACAGATGCATCCACTCAAGGCACCGGGCCCTGATGGTATGTGTGCTATGTTCTTCCAACTGTACTGGGATAGTGTGAAGGAAAAAAATGCTTGAGTTGACTCTTAAGGCTCTAAATACTGGATGCATCAGCGATGAGATCAATAAGACCTTTATCACAATCATTCCCAAGAAGAATAATGTTGTGGAGATGAAAGATTTTCGGCCGATTAGTTTGTGTAATGTTATTTATAAGCTTATCTCCAAAACCATTGCAAACAGACTCAAGGGTATGCCTCACCAAATCATTGCCCCAAATCAAAGTGCCCTTGTGCCTGGAAGGTTGATTACGGATAACTATCTCATTGCTTTTGAGCTTTTTCATCATATGGCTACCAGTGGAGGACGACATGGCCATTTGGCTTTGAAGCTCGATATGTCCAAAGCTTATGATAGAGTGGAGTGGAATTTCTTGACAGAGGTGATGAGGAAAATGGGGTTTGGAGAGACATGGATCTTCAGAATTTATATGTCTGTTAGCTCAGTGTCTTTCTCGATCTTGATTAATGGAAAACCCTCTGAGTCATTTTCCCCTAGTCGTGGACTTAGGCAAGGAGACTTGTTGTCTCCATATCTCTTCCTCCTTTGTGGTCAAGTTCTATAAGAGATGATTGAAAAAGCGACCTCCAGAAATCTCCTGACTGGCATCAGGATAAACAATTTGGCCCCGCAGATCTCACATTTGCTTTATGCAGATGATTGCATTCTATTTGCTAGATCAGATCGAGCACAAGCAATAATGATTAAGAGTATTTTATCTAACTTCGAAATGGCCTCGGGCCAGAGAGTGAATCTGGACAAGACTGAGATCAGCTTTAGCAAAGGGACCAGGAATTCTGATAAGGAAGAGATAGCACAGATCTTAGGCATTTCACAAAGAGAGGGTTGCTAGGAGTATTTGGGACTTCCTACTACGGTGGGTAAGTCAAAAAGGAGGATTTTTTAGGCAGTTAAGGGAAAGCTGGAGAAGAGGCTCAAGGGGTGGAGTAATTTCTATTTAGCAAAAGCAGGGAGAGAAGTTCTGGTGAAAGTTGTGGCACAGTCAATCCCAACCTATGTGATGTCGGTGTTTAGAATGCCTCTATGCTTTACGTCGGAAATGCAGTCTCTGGTGTCTGGATTTTGGTGGGGGCAGAAAAAGGGGAGAGAAAGGTTCATTGGTGTAGCTGGGAGAAAATGTACAGACCCAAGAATTTGGGCGGCCTTGGCTTCAGAGAAATCAAGAGTTTTAATTATGCTCTGTTAGGAAAACAAGGATGGAGATTAATTGAGAATCCTAATAGCCTGGTTGCTGTTGTGTTGAAGGCTATATATTTCTCGCACTCATCCTCTCTGGAGGCTCAGCTAGGCCAAAAGCCTAGCTATACTTGGAGATCAATATGGGAGGTGAGATGGGTTATCGACAGAGGATCGTCTTGGCAAGTTGGGGATGGCTCCAAAATTAGAGTGTGGGAGGATAGGTTGATTGAGGGTAATGCGGATAGGAAAATCATTACGAGGTAGAAGTCGGGACAGGAGAACCTATTGGTGCAGGATCTTATTAACCATACTAATAGGTGCTGGAAGGTTGAGATGATTGAGCTGATTTTTATCCCCTTTGAGGCTGAACGAATTTTGAGGATCCCTCTTAGCTGTAATCCCTATACTGATAGACGAATTTGGAATCGTGATAAGTATGGAGAATACTCGGTGAAGAGTGCTTATCACATGATTAGAAGCTCATAGGAGCAGGCAAACATTCCCAATTCTAGTCTTCCTGACCTCTCAGTGGGGAGCAAAATCTGGTCAGCGGGGGTGACACCGAGGATTAAACTTCATGCTTGGTCTATCTGTAATAGATCTCTCCAAACGAACTCGAAGCTGACGAGTAGAATTCAAAGTCACTCCGGTGTTTGTCCTTGTTGTGGCAGGGAGCAGGAGACTGACTCCCATGTACTTAGGGACTGCACGCATAGCAGAGCATTTTGGAATTTGTTGGAGCTGGATATGGATTTTCAAGCAAGGGAAAGAGTTGATTGGATTCATGGGATGGCTGCAAAGTTGAGTGCTTCTGACTTCGTTCTGTTTCTGATTGGAATATGGGCGCTTTGGAATCGTAGGAATTCTTTTGTGTTTGAAGGTGTCTTCAAAGATGGAACTGTCATGGTGGACGAAATTGTTTCTCTTGGTAAAGAGAATAAGGGGGACAGAAAGACTCCCGTCATGAGTAGTCCTAGACCTCGAACGAGATGGAAACCTCCCCCTGAAGGTTTTTTGAAATTGAATGTTTATGCGTCTGTTATGGAGAGATGTGGTACAGGATTGGGGGCGGTTATCAGATATTACAAGGGAGAGATGGTGGTTGCGGTCACCGATCAGTCCAGATGTGTTCTATCACCACTACTTGCTGAATCAAGAGCGATCTTTAGAGGTCTCCAAGTGGCTCTGGCCCACGATCTCCAGCAGGTGGAAGTGGAGAGTGATAAACAGGTGATCATTCAGGTGCTCGGGAATCAGAACAAATGTCCATACGAGATCACTCCTTCCGTCAGGGATATTCTCGATATTGCTCGCAACTTCAGGTGTATTAGGTGGGTGCATACTAGGAGGGAAGGTAATTGTTTGGCTCATGAGCTTGCTAGATTGCAACCGTGGATGTATGAGGTTAGGTCTTGGGATTTTAGTCTCCCTAGAAAAATTTGGAATGTAGCTCTTGTTGACCGTTTGAATGAAATAGTTTAAGGCCCTTGTTGGCGTCTTTCCTTTTAAAAAAATAAAATAAAATTAGGCCCTTGCTATTTCACGCACGGGTAAAATTTCTATTTCACGCACTGTTTCATACGTGACGTACCAAATGAAGCCGCCCGTGACGAACGAAAGCACTCCGTCTGTGACGGACCACAGTAAATCGTTCGTGACGCACCAACCCCATCCGTGCGTCACGGATGAACATTCTGATCCGCGATACAATTTTTGAATCGCCATAACTTTTGATTCCCTAGTCAAACCGCGCTGAAATTTGGAGGAGGTATAGTTGACATCTTGATCTTTAATCTGACGTTGGAATTACTCAATTCGGAGTTACGTAGAAAAAGTTATACTTCTCCAAAGACGGGACAAAGAAATAGAGATCTCTTAAGCGCCAAGGCAAGTAGAGATATCTCAAACCATTAGAAAGAAGAGATACGATTGCTTCAAAACAAATGGGAAACATTTGACAATCGAGATGGAAGAAGCTTTCTATTATCTTTATGTATGGCCAATCTTTTCAAAAACCGGTTTATCTAGGTCTTTGTTTTGAATTACAATGCAAAATCTATCAAGTCATATAATTTAAAAACTGAACATAATCAAAATAAGTTTATAAACAATTACTTTATTGATGTTAACATCAATAAAAAAAACTTAATTTAACGCCTTGGTTCATCCGTGACGGACGAAACATGTTCATCCGTGACGGACGAAGCATTTTCATCCGCGACACGATTTTGGAATCGCCATAACTTTTGATTCCCTAGTCCAAACGCGCTGAAATTTGGAGGAGTTATAGTTGACATCTTGATCTTTAATCTAACGTTGGAATCACTCAATTCGGAGTTACGTAGAAAACGTTATACTTATCCAAAGACGGGACAAAGAAATAGAGATCTCTTAAGCGCCAAGGCGAGTACAATAGCATTTAAGTCGGATTACAATAGCATTGCAATCATGTATCACAATAGCATTACAATGTGCGAGTACAATAGCATTTAAGTCGCCTTGCGACCTCATCTCTTTCTTGTAGAAGAAGATTCGAACGTCATCAGCTGAGAAACGAATGGAGAAGTATCTCTACTCGCCTTGACGCTTAAGAGATCTCTATTTCTTTGTCCTGTCTTTGGAGAAGTATAACTTTTTTTACGTAACTCCGAATTGAGTGATTCCAATGCCACATTAAAGATCAAGATGTCAACTATAACTCCTCCAAATTTCAGCGCGTTTGGACTAGGGAATCAAAAGTTATGACGATTTCAAAATCGTATCGCGGATCAGCATGTTTATCTGTGACGGACCAAATGGATCCATCCGTGATGGATCAAATGGATTCGTCCGTCACGGATAGATCCATTTGGTCCATCACGGACAAATACACATGATCCGTGACGGACGAACCGGTGCATGAAATAGCAATCGTGTAAAATTATTCAGTCATGTAATGAGAAGCAAATTAAATATGACATATTCCAAATAAAATGCCCGCAAACTTGCTCAAATTTAATTATGCCCAACAGAACAATAAATAAATTAATAATAGTAAGAGAAAGCGAGTTCGTTTCTGTTGCCTCCTCGCGCGGAGAGTTGGATCAGTGAACACTGCAGCTTAGCATTAATCGATCGATTGACCAGAAGAAGCAGAAGAAGAAAACAACACGTAGCTATGGCGGTGGCGATGAGAGGTGGCCGTGGATCTGGCCTCAACGGCGGCGGCGTCAACAACGGCCTTTTTAGCTTCTTCTCCTACCGGTTCTTCGTCTTCGCCATGTTTTCCCTCCTCTTTCTCGCCGCGCTCTCCTTCCTTCACTCCTCTTACTCTTACGTCTACACCTCCTCGTCCGATCCCGTAAGATATTGTCCTTTCCTTTTCAATGCAATTTACGGTGTGATTTATCTGTCTGCCAATTGATGTGGAATAATTTGATATTACCTAGCTCTCCAATGTGAGGATTGAATGAGAAATCAACGTAATTTGATAGATCAGATTCAGGCGTATTATTTGTGTTTATTGATTTGGTTCCTCATTGGAATGATTTATGGGGGAATTGATGTTATCGTCCATGATTATGCAACCAATTCTGATTTGTTGGCATTTCTTCTCCTAAAGTTGTAGTCTTTTAATTGTTTCGCTTCGATTAGGACATGTCAACAACAGGAAATTCGTATATGCATCGGACGTTTCTGGCTCTGAATTCTGATCCACTGAAGACACGGCTTGATTTGATTCTCAAGCAAGCTCAGGATCATGTTATGCTCATTAATGCGTATGCAGCATGTGCCCGGAAGCTAAAGCTCGAGAATGCTAAGCAGCTCAGGATGTTTTATGATTTAGCTGAAAACTTCACTAATGTAGTGTCAAAACCAGAATACGAATCTGCACTGTTTGAGACGAAAGGTCAAGTAGAGGAGGAAGTTTTGAGACACTTTGAGAAAGAAGTCAAAGAAAAAGTGAAGTTTACCCGTTTACTGATTGCAGACTCTAAGGAGTCTTATGATAATCAGCTGAAGATTCAGAAGTTAAAGGACACAATCTTTGCAGTGCAGGAGTTGTTGGTTAAAGCCCGAAAGAATGGTGCATTTGCCAGCATGATTGCTGCAAAATCCATGCCCAAGAGTCTGCATTGCCTAGCACTGAAATTGGCCGAAGAGAGAATCTCACACCCTGACAAGTACAAGGATGAGGAGCCTGAACCTGAATTTGAGGACCCAACCCTATGTCATTATGCAATATATTCAGACAATGTGATTGCTGTATCAGTTGTTGTAAATTCAGCAGTGGAACATGCGGCTGAACCAACAAAGCACGTTTTCCACGTGGTTACAGAAAAGATGAACGTTGCTGCAATGAAGGTTTGGTTCAAGATGAGACCTGTGAGGAAAGGAGCACATGTGGAGGTTAAAGCATGGGAAGATTTCGAGTTTTTGAAGCCGTCATACGTACCAGTGCTTAGACAGCTTGACTCAGCCAAACAGCAGAGGCTCTACTTTGAGAGTGGAGCAGAGAATGCCACCAAAGATGTCGACAACATGAAATTTGGTGACCCCAAATACCTGTCAATGTTGAATCACCTTCGTTTTTATCTGCCAGAGATGTATCCGAAACTCCATCGCATCTTGTTCTTGGATGATGATGTTGTTGTTCAGAAGGATCTGACTCCGTTATGGAGCATTGATCTGGGTGGAAAGGTGAATGGTGCTGTTGAGACGTGCTTTGGGTCATTTCACCGATACAATCAATATTTCAATTTCTCTCATCCTCTCATCAAGGAGAAGTTTGATCCCGGGGCTTGTGCATGGGCTTTTGGGATGAATATATTTGACTTGGATGCTTGGAGGAGGGAGAAATGCACAGAGAAATACCATTACTGGCAGAACTTGGTATGTATTAGCCATTTAAGTCTTGTTTAGTATATCTCCACTTATATTGCCTATCAGCTGTTCTTGTCTTATGATGATTAGTTCTCAGCGCACTGACTCTTTCTATAATGTTTATCAGAATGAGGATAGAACTCTGTGGAAACTGGGGACTCTCCCACCTGGGCTAATCACATTCTACTCGACAACCAAATCATTGGACAAATCATGGCATGTACTTGGGCTTGGTTATAATCCCAGTATGAGCATGGATGTGATAAAGAATGCAGCAGTGGTTCATTACAACGGAAACATGAAGCCATGGCTTGACATTGCTCTGAACCAGTACAAGCAACTCTGGACACAATATGTTGACAGTGACATGGAATTTGTTCAGATGTGCAATTTTGGATTCTAAATGATTAGCCTTCTGAATTTTGTTGATTATGAGGTAATCAGAAAGCTACAGATCTATAAGGTTCATACGAGTAAAATTTTGTCCATTTGGCTCATTACTAGGTTTTAAGTCTTGACTAGCTACATTAATTAATTAATTTTTTTTTTTGGAATTGATATTCACTTGCTAAAGAAGAGAGGCCCTTAGTTTGAAATGTGCCCACTCATTTTGTGTACGCTTTGAAATTGTTTCATTCTTTTGTATGGACAACTCTAGTGACGTAAAGATCACCTTGCTACAAGTGATAGTGCTGCTAACTATTCATCATTTTCACAATTAAATGATTGCTGCTTACGTTTAAATTTTTAGAATTCAAGTTATACAGTATCTTCTTTGAATTGTTCACTTCAGTGTTGAAGACGACATTCCTTGAAAGCATTCATTATAGTAGGAACTCGATGCTGAAATTCTTAGATGATACCATACACAAAGAATATGGTACATCCTTATGACCTTATTCCTTTGACTTGCAGAGCTTGAATTATAACTTCTCTGGAAGTGATAGAGCACTCATCTAGCACAACCATTGATTACATAAAAAAAATGGGACTAGAAAGTGAATTCTTAGTTTTGAAATCAGAAGCTACAAAAATTTCACATATGTATTGAGTTTGTACAGACTAATGAAACTTATACAGAAAGGGAAGGAAATGTCTCTGCAGTACAGGAGACTTTGGATTCTTGAGATGATGCATATGCTTTGAGTTTATCCTTGCTTTTATCACTACATGGGGCCATTAGTGGAAAGGCTTTTCCTTGAAATTTATTTGTTTATTTTTATTCTCTGAACATGAAACTGGGCTATATTACTATAGTAAATTGATAATTGATGAACACAAGAATGAAATAACCTAGGCTTTCTGGCTTTTTGTTCAGATCTATCATACCTTGAGGGATATATCTGATATTAGCATCTGGCCTTTTTCATTCATTCAATTTTTATTTTGAGACGAGTTCTCTTATTATGGTGAGGTAGGTAAAATAGTGTAATAGACATGTAAGAATTCAGTCCCTTACTATTATGCTTGTACTGATGGCTGTTGCTACAGGTTAACCTTAGAAATTGAGAGGGTGTTTCCTAATTGACAAAGAAGTGGAACATTTTTATTCCCTTAAGATGAAGGAATATGCATCACGTAAGCTTTCAATGCTGAAGCATCAGTAATTCAAGGCAAGCTTTCAATGCTGAAGCATCAGTAATTCAAGGCTGTGATATGAACTTTGTTTTGTACAGTAACAAGAGGAGAGTTTCTCTTTCCTGTCGCACCATGAGTTCCTTCGTGCTATTCCTGCGAAGTGCTTTTAATCATCTTCTACCCAGCATCAGAAAAGTATCTTTTTCGGACACAAAAATTTCTTTTAGCTTGATAGTTTCAGTTAGCATTAGTTGGACAGCAAGGGTTGCTTACCTCACAAAAACACTTCATCTTTCCAACATCCAGCTTCTGAGAATTGCATTATTGATTACAATTTGTTTGTGAATCAGAACCGCCATCATCCATTCCTTTTCCTATGATCAAATTTCTCTGTAAAACTTGATTGGCATTCTAACACGCATCCATATACATTCAAATTGAAGGAGCGGACATAATATAATCCCTATCTATGTACATACTTGTTCTAGGAAAGCAAAAGGAAAAGACAGCTCCACCATAAGCTTCAACTTTCTGTAGACCAAGTAAAGACATTATGCTTATAATCTCTAATGTAAGCATCAACGGAAAGCAAGAAATCTTAGATAGACTAAACTTGGAAATCATATTGAGTAGAAGAAGACTAGGCTGGTTTGGCTATGTAGGTCGGCACATGATCTCTGGCCATGACAACTAGAACATCCGGCGTCAGATTACACTCGCTCTTTGTAGGATTAGCAGACATTTCAGCTATCATGTTGGTTGACCCTGGTATGTTTTTCCTGTGACAGAAATCGAGAATAAGTAATGCAGCAGCAATGATGCTCATAACAAGAGCTATACAGCCGAAGAGGCTGCAACTCCAGAATGGAGCAGAGGTGGCTGAACTAGAAATGGCGTTTGAAGACCTCATTCTTTCCAAGTCTTGTTTTTCTGGTTTTGGTATGTGATCCAATTGGATGTATATATATAACCAGACGCCATGTTGATATTTGGCAAGGCCAAGCTAAGGGAGATCCTTTTTGTTGCTCAACATAAACTCTAGTGTTTCATGGAAGCCCAAATAAAGTCCCCTCTGTTTGGTTAAATACCCTTGTGCTAATTCCTGAGATATTTTCAAGGCTTTCTAATTTCTGACTGGTTTTAATATGGGTGTAGGGAAGTCACCCAGCAGATCTGTGCTAGCCTTTTCTTCTTTGATGATCAAATCTGTACCTCTTGAGATCTATTTTGGTTTATGAATCGTGAGCTTGGCATTCGTCATGAATCATGCTTTTAAAATGATCTAAGTGCAGGTAAGATGGGGTTGCGTATAGACTTCAATTAGCTTACAGATGTTAGTTTTTAATACTTAATTCAAAACAACCTGGCACCTGCATTATGTATTTACGTTACATGCTTGATCTCACAAAAGTTACCCTTTAGAGTGAAAGAATAGTGTTTAGGGAAAATTGTGATGGTGTATTATGCCTCTCAAGGGCTGAATTTATAAGGACTACAAGATATATCTTATCTATTGATAAGGAATATTGAGATACTTTAGAAGATAAGTAAGAGATAATATATCCTAAATTAACATATTCTCTAATACTCCCCCTCAAGTTGGAGCATGCGGATCGAGAATGCCCAACTTGGAAGATAGATACGTGAACTGAGCACGAGCTAGGGCCTTGGTAAACAAGTATGCGGGCTGCTGTGTAGTTGCTATGTGTGACATAGTGAGAGTGCCATTCATGACAAGATCACGAACATAGTGACAATCGATCTCGATGTGCTTGGTTCGTTCATGAAAGACGGGATTGGCAGAGATATGTAGAGCTACCTGACTGTCACAGAAGAGACGCACTTGTGTTGTGTGATCAACGCCAAGACAAAGAAGGAGCGACCGAAGCCAGACGATCTCGCAACATGTTGCTGCCATGGAGCGGTACTCTGCCTCGGCGGAGGATCTGGAAACAGTTGGTTGTTTCTTGGTCTTCCAAGAGATGGGAGACCGACCCAACACTATGAAATATCCCGTTACAGACCGACGAGTAAGGGGGCAAGCAGCCCAATCAGAGTCGCAGAAGGCGGTGAGACGCAAAGAGCTATGTCTAGAGAGCTGAAGACCTTGTCCCGGGTGACCTTTGAGAAAGCGAAGCACACGCAAGGAAGCTTGCCAATGCTCCTCCTTGGGCTGCTTCATGAACTGCGAGAGAGTGTGAACAGCAAAGGAAAGGTCCGGCCTAGTAATGGTCAAATAGACTAGACGTCCAACAAGGCGTCGGTAACTCTCTGGATCGGCACAAGCTAGGCCAGAGGCCAATGCTAGCTGATGATTGACGTCCATTGGAGAGTCACATGGCTTGCTTCCTAAAAGTCCAGATTCAGCAAGAATTTCCAGCGCATATTTACGTTGAGAGACGAAGATGCCGGAGTGATTACGAGCGATTTCAAGCCCGAGGAAGTACTTGAGATGACCCAGATCCTTCATGTGGAAGCACTTGCTAAGATATTCCTTGAAAGAGGTGATAACAGCGGAATTGTTGCCACCAATAATCAAATCATCGACGTACACAAGGACATGAAGAGAGATGTGGGGACGATTCAATGTGAAGAGAGAATAGTCGGCCTTACTTTGCTGAAAACCGTAGGCTCGTAAGGCTATGGCGAGCTTGGAGAACCAATTGCACGGGGCTTGACGTAAGCCGTAGAGTGATTTCTGAAGCTTGCAAACCTGCCCGGAGGATGCGTACGAATAGCCTGGAGGCGGAGTCATATATACAGTCTCATGGAGATCTCTGTGAAGAAAGGCGTTATGGACGTCCATTTGATGCAATTCCCAATCACGAATAGCAGCAACCGAGAGAAAAACACGAACTGTGACCATCTTGGCGACGGGTGCGAAAGTCTCTGCAAAGTCAACACCCTCAATTTGTCGATTGCCGAGAACAACCAAACGCGCCTTGTAACGTTCGATACTCCCATCGGATTTATACTTGATGCGGTACACCCATTTGCAGCCTATTGGTTTCTTGCCAGGAGGAAGCTCAGAGATGATCCAGGTCTTATTTCTCTCAAGAGCGTCTAGTTCCGAGCGCATAGCGGTGTGCCAGTTAGCATGCTGCGTAGCCTCGGAGTAAGAGCGAGGCTCATAGCCCGCGGTTATAGCTGCAAGAAACTTGGAATGTGAGTCCGAAAATTTAGCAGAATTGACAAAAGCGGCTATGGGATAGGGCGTACCTGATCGCACGGAGGACGATGACGATGATAAAGGTGTGGGCTGCAGAGGAGGGTCGTGAGTCTGGACTGTGTGACATACAAAATTCTTCAGAAGAACCGAGGGCTTGCGAGACCGTTCACTACGTCGAGTCGAGTGATATGAGGACACGGGAGAAGGTTCAGCAGCGTCAGTGGGCAGAGATGGAAGTTGCGGCTGATCAGACCTCCCCCTGTCGACAGGCAAGGACGCAGGCGTTATGTCGATAGTGGGTGCATCATAAACTGTCGGATGTCGTGGGGAAGGAGGTACCACGAGGAACGGCTATGGGGTAAAAAATGGAAACTGCGATTCATAGAACACCACATCGCGGGAGAAGAAGATGCGACCCGTATCAAGGTCATAGAGACGCCAAGCTTTCTTCCCGGTAGGATAACCGAGAAAGACACATTTCACACTACGAGCATCAAACTTGTTGCTCGGTCGGGGTAGACGAGATGCAAAACATAGACACCGAATACTTTAACATGCGTGTATGACGGGGGATGACCGAAGAGTAGCTCAAATGGAGTGCGATTGTCTAGAAGAGGTGTCAGTATACGATTGATGAGATAGCATGCAGTTTGGACGCACTCACCCCAAAATTTGAGCGGTAGAGACGCTTGAAAACGCAAGGCACGACCACGTTTAGGATATGGCGATGCTTGCGCTCGACTCTCCCGTTTTGTTGTGGGGTATATGTGCAGGAGCTCTCAAAGAGAATACCAGTGTCAGCAAAGAAACTCTTGAAAGAGAGAAATTCGGCGCCATTGTCGGACCGGACCCGCTGGATGTTGTTGTTGAATTGAGTCCGAACCATGGCTGAGAATTGCTTGAGCAGGGGCGCGGCTTCTGACTTGGAAGTCATAAGAAACACCCAAGTTGCACGTGAGAAATCATCTAAAATTGTGAGAAAATAGGAGGCGCCTGTAGTAGAAACGACACTGTACGGTACCCATATGTCACAGTGAATCAAATTGAACAGAGATGTGGCTTTATTTGAACTCAACGGAAAACTACAACGGGTTTGCTTTGCTTTGAAACAAATGTCACAAGGACTGTTTTTCTCACTACTAACAATAGAATTATCTAAACTAGATAAGACGGAAGAAGATGGATGACCCAACCGCAGATGCCATAGGGAAGAAACGGACGCTGAAGAAGACGATGCAGCATAAGCATGAGCCAGAGATGAGCCGAAGTGACGCAACCAATAGACCCCTCCCCGTTGTTCACCCACACCAATCATCGTCCTCGAAGTGCGATCCTGAAGAATACACAAAACATCAGTTAAGGTAACGATACAATTGGCATCCTTAGTAAGTTGAGCAGTGGAAATCAAATTGCAATCCAGTAGCGGAATATATAACACATGATCAATTCGAGATGTAGGAGAAAAAACAACAGATCCTTCCTGAAGAGCTTGAGCATAGCGATTGCCAGGGAGTTTGATATACACGGGAGATATAGGAACGAGGTCATGAAGCAAAGCCTTGTTGCCTGTCATATGAAAGGATGCTCTCGTGTCAAAAATCCAGGAGATAGGCTTACCAGTAGAGGCGTCGGTGGCACCGGGTTTGTTGCTCAAAGAATTAAAGACCTCCAGTGTTCCACTGATCAGCTGTGATGCCCGGACCAACGGAAGAGTGATCCTGAGGCGTGAGAGTGCCACCCGAAGAGGAGGGCGAAGGCTGTTGGGCAGCATTTGCCGCGCTTGTACTGTGACCACGACCTCTGCCAGTGCCAGAAGGAGAACCCGATGGAGTAGATGGCGGGGCTGATGATGAGGGAGCGCCACGACCCCGTCCAGCAGGTGAGTAGCCCTCGGGAAAACCGTGAAGACGGTAGCATTTGGTAACGTCATGACCAAGGCGTCCACAATGGGTGCACTGAGGGCGAGTCAAAGGGCGTTGTTGCGTTTGGTTTCGTTGGACTGAGAGTGCCATGGAGTTGCCCTTCGCATCACGATCTTTAACAACGGATTTATGACGTTCCTCCTGGACTGCCAAGGAGTAAACTCGTGGAAGAGGTAAGAGCGGATCTTGAGCGAGCACGCTGGAGCGAAGGGTGTGATAATCACCGTCATCGAGTCCGATGAGAAATTGATGGACGTACTCTGCTTCGCGATCTTGTGCAAGGAGAGCCGAAAGTTTGCACTTGTAGAGGCCACAAGTGCAGGCGCGAGTGGGAAGATAGGTGGCGAGCTCATCCCATAGTTTCTTGATGAAGCTGAAGAACGCAGAGACGGACTGCCCGGCTTGACGACTATGGGCGATGTCGGTGCGAAGTTGAAGGATTCTTGGTCCGTTACTGACCGAGAATCGTTGATGTAGATCCTCCCATAATTTGCTCACCGTCTCGGTCATGGAGATCGACGAACGAAGGGATGGATCGATGGACCGAAAGATCCAACCGATTAGCATGGCGTTGACGGCACACCAATCATCAAGGTGATCGTCGTTGGTAGGTTTATCAATGCGGCCTTCCAAGAAAGCAACTTTCCGGCGAGCAATAAATGCGTTGAGCATGGCGGTAGACCATTCTTGAAAGTTCTCGCCTTTCAAGACCACCGAGCAAATGTCAAGGCCCGTATGATCCGAGGGATGAAGATAGTACGGCGAATCGACGTCATTGATGGGACGCTTGGGCCGTGTAGAAGAAGAATCGTCGTTGGCTGGTGGCATGATGAAGCCAAAGCACCGAACGAGAAAGAAAGGAAAAAAAATAGGGTTTTAGAATCTGCTCCGATACCATGAAAGAATAGTGTTTAGGGAAAATTGTGATGGTGTATTATGCCTTTCAAGGGCTGAATTTATAAAGACTACAAGATATATCTTATCTATTGATAAGGATATTGAGATACTTTACAAGATAAGTAAGAGATAATATATCCTAAATTAACATATTCTCTAATATAGAAGGCATACACATTCTTAGATACGAGGGTTGTCTTATTCGATCTCTCTTTCATCTGGAGGATAAATTAGGTATATTTCTGATATCATGCTTTGACAGAAATGACCATTTGGTTTGTTGTGTTGTGTCTTTGCTGTTCAAATGCACCCAATTTAGTTCGAGAAACACCCACTCAAGGTTCACACTTTTTCCCAATCAGCAAACATGAGGTTGTTGATTGCACCGATTAATACTGACTGATTACTTGATTAGTCCTCGAATGATAATGAATAATAATGCTGTTGCACTAACAAATAAATATAGATTCAGTATATATGTAATGTTGCATATACAATAGTATGTAGAAGAAATTAGAGAGTGCTTCTTCGTATGATTCCTGTTGGCGATTCTGGGCCTTGTCTCCGCATAAGCCTTTCTTGAAGCATAACGAATGGTCTTGTGACACTTGCTCGTCTTCTTCTTCTCCCTGTACCTCATCACTCTGGCCTCTCTATCCAGCTGCATTGGCATCTATCTGTTCAAGTGTAGGTAGGTGGGAAAGGGGGCTTACGCTTTGGGTCAGATTTGATCCCAGCAGGGACGAAATGATGGCCTCGAGTGTACTCCACAACCACAAGCTCCAAGCACTCATCCACCACGCAGCCGCCCTCCGCTACAACCCATGACCCTGCTTCCGCTGCCGTAGAGGGGGCCAGAGGGTTAGCCGATCGAGGCGTCACACACCCACACGCACTCTCTTTCTTTTAATTTTCTCCCTTTGTTGCTCTGCCTCTCTCCATCTGCTGTTGCAAGAATGCTAATAGGATGGACCAAGGCGGGAATCCTCCTCTACCGGACCCACATGCTTGCTGATCTGGCTATATCATATGGAGACTATAATGGAGTCAAGTAGATGAGGATCCATTTCCACCACAAGTTTTCGTTCTCTTTTTTTCATTAAGTTTCAACATCCTACAGATTAAGATTTTTCATTAAGTTTCAACTACATGTACAAGATCAAATTAATGTATCAGAGGCCTGTTCTGGTACTCTTATGTCTTAAGATAAATCATGAGTACTAATCTCTATCATAGGATAGAGAGAATTAACGATCGAGATGAAACAACTATAAAGAAAAAAATAAAGAGTCTGAGCGCCGGCTAGAAAAACACGATGGCAATTTTGAAATTTTAAAGAAAAATAAGAATGAAAGACGATTATACCTCCCACAACCCTCTCACTTCCTGCTCCTTCCTCTCTGTGCAACTCTACGCAGATCTGGCAATTTTTCGTCTCCCTCCTCACCTGGCAAGGATCTTCCGCTTCGTGGAGCTCTTCGCCGCCATGGCTCTCCTCACCTGGCTCTCAGCTCGCGCGCCGCTCGCCGTCAAGGCCTCCGCCGACTATCCGCCGCCGTCGCCAGCCCTGTCTTCGTTTTCTTCCTCGGAAACGCGATTGTCGTCACTCTCTTCGCCAAGTCCGACCACATCACTCGCTCCTCCGGCGCCGCCAATGCCGAGAGCGAGATCCACGAGGAGTTGAGCTCCAACATCGCGGCGGAGTTGCAGGCCTCGCCGGAGAAGGCGATCGTGTTTCAGGACAAGAAAATCATATGCGAGGAGGTAGCGAAGCTCAAGGCGCCGGAAGAAGATGCGACTGAGAATCGGAATCCTAGGGTTTCTGATTCCGAGCCCCGCCTCATCGACGAGCCCCCTTTCGAGTCCGAGGAAGAAATCGACAGCGCCTACGAGGAGCTTTATGGACCGGCTTACAGTGGCGAGAGTTATATGGGAAAAGACGTGTATGTGATGGACTCTAAGGTCAAGAAGAGTAGCGGATTCAGAACGAGGAAGGAGAAGACTCGTGATGGCTTCGATGAGCGCGTTATCCAGGTTTGCAAACCCTTGTCGAAATTTACCTAATTGATTGTAATGGTTCTGTTTTCTTCGTGATAAATTGATCAAATTGGATTGTTTTTTGGAGGAATTGGCAATGAAATTCGGTGTATTGTTATGCTTAACATTCTGAATGAGTAGCTTTTGGGATTGCAATTTTGCAAGAATTGAGCGCGGAGGTCTGAAATTTAGGTGTTTGGAAGTCGAAATTTGAAATTTCTACTATGTGGCGCCTGGATAAATTGGGAATTCTTTCAGTAACATAACTGGTGTTTTGGACTTTGGTGCTTGTATTGATAGTCTTCAATCATATTGATTGTCCTTTTAGAAAGACTGTGTCTTTATATTCAGAAGTGCTTTCTGTAGATACCTAGTTTTGGGGCAATTGGAATTGGTGATAAGCTGAAAGGTTTAATATGGGTTTCAGGTGAGGAGGGTAACGAAAGTGGTGAAAGGAGGGAAGCAAATGCGGTTCAGGGCAATCGTGGTGGTTGGTGACAAGAAGGGCCAAGTCGGTGTTGGACATGGCAAGGCTAAGGAGGTTATTGAAGTTGTTCAGAAGGCAGCAACTGATGCTCGTCGTAATATAATCACAATTCCGCTAACCAAGTACTCGACGTTTCCTCACAGGTACTTCAGTTCAGTTTTCACTCTAATGCTAACATTAAGATGATGTCGGTTGGGTCTGTATGACTCATGGTTGGGCAAAAAGTTTGGTTGTTTATGAGTTAGCTTAAATTGATACAGGAGTTTTCCCTGCCAAAGTTGTTGTTCTTAAATTAATGGTTTTATTCGCTAGATTTGCAAACATGTAGACTTAGGACAACTTTTCTGCATCAATTTTTTTAGTTTGTATTTTCCAAACTGTATTTACTGCTGTTTTCTTGGTGTTCTTCCTACCAAAGTAGTTGTTCATGTTTTTTTGCTTGCTTTACAGCTGCAGTAGGCATTTCATACATTCAGTTCACAAACCACAACTCCATGAGAAATAATCGTGTATTGGTTGTCATAGACTCATAGCCTATTAGCTCAAATGGTAGAGCAATGTGTTTATTCACATGGATGTGGGTTCAAATCCCTCATAGGCTACATTTTAGAGGTTGATAAACCCTATAAGAGAAGTTTAAGCCGATAATCTTGCAGGTTCAATAGTTTTTCCTTGCAGGTTCATGCATTTGAACTTGTAGGTTCATGAGTTTTAACTTGTAGGTTCATGAGTTATGGCGTATAGGTTCATGAGTTTTATTTTACAAGTTTATGAGGTTTTTCTAAGGTTCATGAGTTTTAACTAGCAGGTTCATGAGTTTTGTCTTACAGGTTCATTAATTTTGTTTTACAGGTTCATGGGTGTTTTCTAAGGTCTCTTGAGTTTTTTTATCTTGCAGGTTCATGAGTTTTTGAAATGCGTGCGAGTTGCGTTCTATGTTTGGACTTTGGAGGGATTGGCGGATCATTCGCCAAATTTAACCATTTGGTAGTGACGTGGCCTAAGGTCGTTATGCCAAATCAAAGTAAACCTCAACTTTCAAACTAGTATAGTAAGCAAGCAAGGGTCGAAATCCCAAGAGAATCACAAGCGTCTACTTTCTTATCACAAATCGAATACCAATCGAATAGCAGTAACAAGGGGGGTTTGTGAGGTTTAAATCAAGTAAGAAATAAAACAGAATAAATAATATGCAATCAAATGTGAGAAAACACTTAGCCAGGTAATGTC